>JALAZF010000561.1:0-1244413 GCA_022829125.1 Lathyrus tuberosus
TAAAGAAGGTCACGTAGCCATGTTTTGTTTTATAAGGAAAGTCCATGAAAGAAAAGAAGGAAATTCCCCCTCATACTTCTATAGGAAACATTGTGAACACAAAGCAAAAATGTCATTTAGCTCTGAAAATGCACATGTATTTAAAACAAGAAAGAAAACTGTTTATGAAACTAACAAACAAGGACCCAAGATGATATGCGTACATAAAGTTAAGAACTAATGTTTACATTGTAGGAATGCTTTACAGCCTCAAACACCAAATGGTATCTTGATAGCAGTTGTTGAAAGCATATGACAGGTGATAAAACCTTATTTTCCACATTTTTTCCCAAAGAATGAGGATTTGTCTCACATGGAGATAATAATAAGGGAAATATACTAGGGTTTGGTACTGTCGGTAAGTTCCCAAATCCAAAAATTGGGGAAGTCCTCTTAGTAAAAGGACTTAAGCACAACTTTCTCAACATTAGTCAACTATGTGACAAAGGTAACAATGTAACATTTGATTCTTCTAGTTGCAGGGTTATAAAATCAAAATCAAATGAAACTCTATTTACTAGCTCAAGAAGTGGAAATACCTATACATTGTATTTGAATAAAATTCTTTCAAATGATGTATGTCTCCTAAGTAATGAATATGAATCCTGGCTATGGCCTAGGAGAATAGCACACATCCACATGGACCACTTTAATAAGTTGGTTCAAAAAGATCTTGAGGACGGACTACCAAACTTGCGTTTTGAAAAGAACATATTATGTGATGAATCTAAAAAAGGGGAAACAAGTAAGGGCCACTTTTAAATCTAAAAATATAGTTTCTATTGATTGGCCCTTACAAGTGCTTCATATGGATCTTTTTGGCCCATCTAGAAATGTAAATTTAGGCGAAAATATATACTCTCTTGTCATTGTGGGTAACTACTTTCGATATACCTGTACAAAATTCCTATCTCAGAAAAGAGACACGTTTACTGCCTATCAAAAACTACCCAAGGTTATCCAGAACGAAAAAGGAGCAAGCATTGCATCCATAAGAAGTGATCATGGTGGAGAATTTGAAAATGAGGACTTCAAAAATTTTTGCAACGAGAATAGTATTCGGCAAGCCTTTTCGTTTCCACGAACTCCCGAACAAAATGGAGTAGTGGAAAGGAAAATAGATCTCTAGTAGATCTTCCAAGGACGATGCTCAATGAGACCAATCTTCCTAAATATCTCTAGGCTAATGCTATAAATATCTCTATGTCATGAATCACGTCTTGATACGACAAATTATAAAGCGGATTCCCTATGAGCTATACAAAGGAAGAAAGCCTAATATCTCTCACCTCCACATTTTTGGATGCAAATGCTTCATCCACAATAATGGGAAAGATAACCTTGGAAAGTTCGATACAAGAGCTGATGAAGGTATATTCATAGGATATTCCACTTCTAAAAAAGATTTTAGAGTATTTAATATAAGATACAAAACAACTAAAGAATCAATTCATGTTACCTTTGATGAAACTAACCCCAAAACTGTTGAAGTGGAAGTTGTTAAATGTGCAAGTATCCTAGAAAATACAAATTTGGAAGATGATTAAGAACTGAGCCAAAAGAATAAGAATAAGTTCAAGATCAGAATCTAGTCACTCCGTAGGAAAATCCAAATCTCCCAAAAGAATGGAGAGTAACAAAAGATCATCCAATACAAAATGTTATTGAAGATATATCTAAAGGGGTCACCACTAGATGATAACTCAATAAGGTACGTGACGTTGTGGATTTTGTTTCATTAATTGATCCAAAGGAAATTGACGAAGCCATAGTCATTGAACATTGGTATCTTGGTATTCAAGAAGAGTTAAATCAATTTGAACGCAACAATGTTTGGGAATTCGCTCCCAAAGCTTAAGCTAATCTTGTAATAGAAACTCGATGGGTCTTTCACAACAAGCTGGATGAAGAGGGAAATATTTAAAGAAATAAATCCATACTCATTGAGAAAGGGTATAATCAATGGGAGGGAATATATTTCGACGAAACATATGCTCTGGTAGCTAGATTAAAAGCCATAAGCATGTTATTAGCTTTCTCTTGCATTAAGAATTTCAAACTATTTCAAATGGATGTAAATAGTGAATTTCTAAATGGTTACCTTTAAGAGGAGGTGTTTGTTGATAAACCTCCTGGATTTATCAACCCTGCCTTTCTAGGCCATGTTTTTCAGCTCAAGAAGGCACTATATGGTCTAAAACAAGCTCTAAGAGCATGGTATTATTGGCTAAGTAAGTTCTTGCTTGAAAACAAGTTGAGACAAGACAAGTTGATAAAACCATCTTTATCAAGAAAACAGAGCATGACATTTTACTGGTTCAAATATATGTTAATGATATCATTTTCGGTGCTACTAACGAATTCTTGTGCAAATAATTTTCTGAAATAATGCAGAATGAATTCGAAATGTCCATGATGGGAGAGCTAAGATATTTTCTAGGACTTCAAATCAATCAAACAAAAGAGGGAACATTCATAAATAAAGTTAAATACTTCAAAGAACTACTAAAAAGATTTAACATGGAAAATTCCAAAATATTAGCAACAGTAATGTCGACATCATGCTCCCTAGACAAAGATGAAGATGGAAAACCAATTGATGAAAAAATATATTGAGGTATGATTAAATTTCTTCTTTATCTACTTGTATCCCGTCCTGACATAATATTTGTTGTTTGTATGTGTGCACACTTTCAAGCATCCCAAAAGAATCACATCTTAGCGCCGTCAAGCACATTATGAGATATCTCACGTGCACACAAAAATTGGGTATATGGAACCCCAAATGAGAGGATTGTGACTTATTTGGGTACTCTGACTCAGATTTTGCTGGGTGCAGATTGGATAGGAAAAGTACCAGCGGTACGTGTCACTTGCTTGGAAGCTCGCTTGTCTCATGGCATATCAAGAAACAAACAAGTGTAGCAATATCCACAGCTGAGGCAAAATACGTTGCTGTATGAAACAACAACTCAATGACTACATTGTCAAACTTGGAGTTGTACCAATTAAATGCAAAATCACAAATGCCATAAACCTCACCAAAAGCCTGATACTTCACTCTCAGGCTAAATGCATTGACGTTTGGCACTACTTTAGTAGGGATAGTGTAGAAAAATGGGAATGCATACTCGACTTTGTAGACTCACACAATCAACTCACAAACATTTTTACTAAACCACTTCCTAGAGAAAACTTCTTTTTCATAAGAACTGAACTAGGAATTTTAAACCAATCTTGCATGAACTAATATGTGTATCTACGTGCTTGTGTTTGCACTAATTAGAATATTTTCGTTTTTGATTTCGACAAAATGGGAGAAGTATACTATTAGGGGGAGTAGGGTATACTCTCTATCTAACTCAGGGGGAGTTTAATCACTCTAAATATATACATGCGATGTTTTCTTTCAACCTCCCCTAAGAGATGTGTTGTCATCATCAAAAAGGGGGAAAATGTGGATCTATGTGCTTGTAGGTAACCAAGATCAACATATGGATTTTTGATGACAACAATGCATGAAAATACCCTTAAACATTGATGATAACCAAAGCATTTTATAAGAAAACCCAAGATTAAGTGCTCATACATTTAAATACAATCTAGAAAAATCTTGAAGCCACTCTGGTAAAAATGGGAAAGCTTTCCATGTTATTTCTATCAGTCTATCTAAGTAACTCACTCATACACACACACACACACACACACACACACACACACACACACACACACACACACGTGCACACACACACACGCAATTTAAAATACTTTTCTATCTTGAAAGTGATTTTCTAAATCAAGACCAAGTGATTAAAAATTTATACAAATTTTTTTTAACCATGTAATCGATTAGAAAAATATGTCAATCGATCAGTAAAACTTTTTTTATTTATCTAATCGATTAGAGCACTTGTACAATCGATTGGCAGGATGATAATCAACAGTATAACAACAATGATAGCACATGAATGACTTTCAATGGCTCTATATCCAAACCAACCTATTTGGGCTTTACAAACGATTATATTTGATCTATCTAATTGATTAGAGCATTTTGCTAATCAATTATATATTAAATTTAGCCCATGGATCGTTTCCTTTCTTGGGTTTTCCAACTACTATATAAAGGAGGGTGTTCCTTGCTTCATATCAGGCCACTTTCCAATGTTTTCATATTTCTTTGGAATTTATCTCTTTCTCTCCTTTTTGGAAAATATTTTCTATTCACTTCTAATTGCCTTAGTGCTAGTGAGTGAAGCTTTACTTGTGTGGAAGATAATTTTGTAAGTGGTCGTGTTGGTCGTTTATATTCTTAAGAGTGGGATTACCTTTAAGAGATTGATTTTGGTTCTTGAGATCAACCATAAATTTATGTTATTGGTTTATTGAGCTTTGCTAGAAAAAGCTTTGTTTTGGTTATTGAGATCAACCATAAATCTTTAAACGGTTCAATAGCATAGCCTATGTAAAAGTTGTCATTTGATTGGGGATAAGCTTGTATTAAAGCTTCGTTGGCATATCCTTCAAAAGCTTAAAGTTTATAGTGAAACTCTCAAGAAGAACTCTTGGGGACAAGACTAGGCCAACGATCATCCAAACCTTTATAAATCTCTAGTGCAATCTTTCTAACCATATCTTTTTATTTATCTGCAATTTACCTTCATTATTTAATTTTCCACTGTAATTACTCGTATAAAATTACTAATACAATCTTAAACGAGAAAAGTTTAAAATTAATCATGAATTTTGAATATCATAATTCACCCCTTCCTTTTGTGCTTGAAGTCACTTGACCAGCACTTATGACCCTCTTTTATTTATGTACCTTCATTCTTTATTATACTAACAATTATGCATACCTTAGTCTGAACAAAGAATTCCATAAGAAAATAAAGAAGTCTAGTCCACTGAACAGAGTGATGAAAGTTTGGTTTCCATTTAACCCATATGTCATAAATATCATACCACTATGTCAGAAAAATTTGCAGCCTCAAACTTTTGAGGTGCCAAGAAGAAAAAGGTTATTGTTAAGGCTTCAGAACTTCAACAGGCAAAGAAAAATAAAATAAAACTCTAGAATTTTGAGGCTATTCCACCCAAAAAATCAAAGACAAAACCTGTTGTCCATTGACGATGAGGTCGAAGAATAAGAAATACCTCAACTGATTCGAAAGAAGACAGAGCAAGCAAATCAAACTCCTCCTGATGAAAACTCAGAGAGTACAAATTCAAGCCCTAGTTTTAAGTTGAGGTATTTTGAGTTTCTCTTATATCTCATTTTCTATCTTCATCTCACAATTTTATAATCTGATTCAACTTTTCTCTTCTTCATAGGAACAACCTATTTATGTCATTTTCTCTTCAACAAATAATGAAGCTCTTATAGACTCACCATCATAACAACCAACAACCAACAATCCAGTTAGAGAAAACACTGTTGAACCATCTAACGAAGAAGGTGAAGACCAACATCTTGAACAACCAACCAATGGCCCATACAACCAACACTTGGAATTTCATTCAACTGATTCTGGAGAATATAACCTTGACCTTCAATTGACTGGTCCAGACAAAAGTGTTCCAACACCAGAAAACCCATATCATGTTGAACAACCAAAGGGGATCAAGATGTTGTTCACATGTAAGAAAATCCATATGTCGGTCGAACCCAAGGAAAATAAGGCCCAACTTGACCTTAATCTGTTGTGGTCGAAAAAGAACAACCACAAATGTCTCCTACTCCAACGAATTCGTCAGCAGCCAATGAAAGTCCACCTTAACTTTTTCATCTAACACTTCCAAAACCACTCTTAGCCAGGAAGAATTAAAAGATATCAAAGAGAAGAATCATGTAGAGGATTTAAAGATGTTCATGGGTAGTCAAGGAATTTTGGTTGAAAAAACTCCAAGCTCTTCGACTGATTCAGATAATGAGCCTTCTGGCGATCCTTTTTGCCGTGCTGATCCAACAAGTGAAAATCAATATTGTTGATGTGGATTTATTTCAGACCATCGATGACAATCCCATCTCTATATATATATATATTAAGGCCTTGTTGAAACAATTGAAGAGTCCAGATGCACGTTACTCCATTCTCTTCTTTATCCTTGAGTTTAAGTAATTTCTTGAGCAAATCGCTCAAAACGTCAAGCTAAAGAAAGAGTCTGCTAATAAACTCAAACATACTGATGCCATGTCTCACCAATGGGACTTACTTACTCAATCTCGAGGGCGACTTATAATGTATACATTATAAGCTGGACAAAACAGATAGACAAATTACAATAAAAAATTGAAGCATAGAAAAGGAAAGCTAAGATCGAGACTTTAAGAATGACTTCTGTTAAAGCAAAACTGGTTCAAGGGGCCAAGATTGGTATTCAACATGCTGAGGTTGCTCGTGTGCTGAAGGGGGAAGTGGACAAACTAAAGTATGAAGATTCTATGAACGACAAAAAGATTCGACTTGCAAAGATGCATCTTAAAAAGATGAAAGTTGGCTTCCCATTTTGAGTTTTTGAATTTCTTTATATTTATGTTGTTGTATTAATGACTACTTGCCATTTTGGAATTTCTTGTGTTTTAATGCATGCTATATTAGTATTCTATTTCTTTATGAATTATTCTCATGCTATTCAAACTTTCTGCAACATAGGCTTGTACTTTTTTAAGTACTTACCATTTATCCTCAAAATCCGGCCTTTAGGGGTCAATTCTTCAATTTCATAAGCCTTTTTTGAAAACACAGTCTGATTTGAAATTGACCTTCCCAGTTTGGTGACCATTTACCTAAATTCCTATCTTTTCGATCCATATGTAAAATAACTTTCCAAACATAATCTCCAATTATAAAAGTTTTCAACTTAACTTTCTTATTGTAAGCCGTAGTTATTCTCTCTCTTTTGTCTTACGAGAACATTCAAGGCAGCTAACCTTTCTTTGTCTAAATCAACTAATTTGTCCAACATCATATTCCAATAATGGCCAGAAGGAATTTCAAATTTCATTTGAATTCTAGTTGATTGTAAATAAATCTCGACCGACAAGACTGTATCATTACCAAACATCAGTCAAAATGGCGTAGAGATAGTTTCCTCTTTAAGGGAATTTCGAAAAGCCCATAATACTTGATATAAAGTCTTATGCCAATTTCTTGGCTTTTGACCCACATGGCTCTTAATTAGACCTATTATAATTTTATTGGTCACTTCAACTTGGCCATTTTTCTAAGCGTAATAAGGAGTAAATGTTAACAATTTAATAAGGAGTAAATTTGTACCCTGATCAGTGGTCAAAGTTTCAGTAATTCCAAACCTCTAAATAATGAGGTTTTGAATAAAATTATTTACTACTTCTTGGAAAACATTGACGAAAGGAACAACTTCTATCAACTTGAAAATAATCTATACGAACCAATATGTACCTATGACTCTTTAATGATGCAGGTCAAATTTCTCTGATTAAATCTAATGCCCAATCTCTAAATGGCCAAGGCTTGACAATTGAATGCAACTCACTTGCAGGAACATGTTGAATGCTTGTATGTTTCTGACATTCCTAGCAACCTTTGGTGAATTCAACACACTCCTTCAACATAGTTGGCCAATACAACCCTTGTCAAAATAAAATCCATTTCATCTTGTGGCCTGCTTGATAAGCACCACGTGATCCACTATGGGCATCAAAAATTGCCAAAAAGGCTTCAATCTTGTTAAGGCATTTAAGAAAAACTCCTTCAGGAGTCTTTTTAAACATCTCATTCCTAATAATCACATAACTTAAAGCCTTGTATTTTATTTTTTGATCCGTCGTTCCTGTAGGATTTTCCAAAAACTCAACTATTGATTTCCGCCAATCATTATTCGACAGATTGTCAATGGAAAAATTTTCAAAAATTTCCTCTGAGTTTTTTAATCCTTCCATCCCTTCTACCCCCACCAGTTTTGACTTTGATAAATCTAAAGGTAAAGGATTGTTCGAAACTAACTTATCCTTTACTTCAATTAACTCTTCTAATTTTTCTTTGGACACTCTATATCATGAAGCTATTTGTACCAAGTCATTGGCCTTTTGATTTTCGATTCTAGGACATGTTTGACGTCGACTTCGTCAAATCTTCTTAACAATAAATTTTCCTTTACAAAGTACATCAGTAAATTATCCTTGATGCATTTGTATTCTTTTGTTAGTTGTTTCAACACCAACTCAGAATCCCCTTTAATTTCGACTCTTTTTTCCCCCAAGTCTAAAAGGATCTTAAGGCTTTCAATTAAGGCTTTATACTCATCCTCATTGTTTGAGCAACAACCTTTGATTTTAAATTTAAAGTTAGTTGGAATCCCTTTTGGGGAAATAATCAAAATTCCAATACCAGATCCATGTTTATGTTTGGAACACTCAAAGTATAACTTCCAAGGTTTTAGGAAAATATAACTCTGTGTTACTTCGACAGTTGTGTAATCAACAATAAATTCAGCCACAACTTGTCCTTTCACAACCCTTAAAGGTGAAAAAGTCAAAGAATATTCAGTTAAAGGCAGAGCCCATTTCCCAATTCGACTATGTAAAATATGTTTCGACAACATGTGATTAATAACATCAAAATGGGAATACATAAAAATGTATGTTGGCTTTATATAATATTTTAATTTATTACATGAAAAATACAAACACAAGACATAACTTTTCTATGGGGCCATACCTAGTTTTTGCATCATTTAAAACTTGAATAATATAATAAATTAATCTTTCGACACCATCATCCTCTTGAGCTAACATACATCCTACTGTCAGTTTAGATGTCAAAAAATACATCTTCATAAATTTATTTCTCACGGGAGGCAACAGAATAGAAGGATTTGATAGATAGCTTTTAATTTCATCAAATTCTCTTTGATGTTATGGCTCTCATCTGAATCCTTCTTCTATCTTTAAGCACTTCGGTGGTGAGAATATTGTTGTCTTGCCACTTAGATTCGAGATGAATCTTCTCAATAAGTTGATTTTCCCCAACAAAGATTGAAGTTGATTTTTGTTTGATAAAGGCTTTGTACTGAGTATAGCCTTCGCCTTATTTCGGTTTAATTCTATGCATTTTTTTGTGAACTACAAATCCTAAAAATTCGCCTGCATGGACACCAAAAGCACATTTTAATGGATTCATTTTCAGTCCATATTTCCTCATCCTTTCAAAGGATTGTCCAAGTTGGTCTAAATGACCATTTCTCCTACGAGGATTTAACAATGATATCATCAATGTATACATGCATGAAGGTATCAATAAAGTCATGGAACATATAATTCATTTCACTTTGATAAGTTGCATCAGCATTCCAAAAGGCATCACTACCCATTCATAGGTACCTAAGGCTCCAGGACATCAAAACTCTGTTTTCAACACATCTTCTTCTGAAATATAAATTTGGTTATACCCAGAATAACCATCTAAAAAACATAAATATGCAAAGCTTTCTACTAAATCGAATAGCATTTTTGCCACATTTATTGGATATTCATCTTTTGGAGTAGCAACATTTAAGTCTCTAAAATCTATACAAACTCTAAGAGTTCCATTATTTATAATGACATGAACTTTATTTTCTAACCATTTGACATACTTGGAAGTTCTAATGAATTTGTTCCTCAAAAGCCTTTCGATTTCCTCTTTGATCTTTGACATCACTTCCGGTATAAATCTTATGGGCATATGCTTCACTAGTCTCTTGTCTGGTCGAATTGGAAATCTCATTTCCACTAGATATCGACTAACTATAGAATTTTATCATAATCCCAAGAGAAGCAATCTTTAAACTCTTTAAACAATTTGATCATCTGTACCTTCAGGCTTGGATCAATCTTTGCACTTATGTAAGTTGGCTTTTTTATTTCTCCATCTCCTAAACCAACCTCTTCTAGTGGATTTTGGGCTTGTACCTCTTTTCTTAAAGCTAATGGATGTTTTTGAATACCAAAGGTTCATCATCATAGATGCAATCAAGCCTCTGGCTGGATGCAATTGGGTTTTCACCAATTTCTACTTTTTCATTACTTTCATTTTGATTTGCTTTGCATCCACTTTTTGTTGGAAATCGACCTTTAATGGCGCCATTATTCTATTTTCAATCCAATGCATTTGACTCAGTCATCATTGTTTTTTGTCAACCACCCAATCGATGTGGTCGAACCTTCACCCCTCATAACATCATGCTCCCACATAAAACCATGGGTTGGATGTAATTTCATGGAATAAAAGACATCTCCCTGTAGAGAAAATCTTGTTCCTGTAGGTATACAAGGGGAAATATTGGCTACCTTCTTGTCAAATATCCTTTTTTTTTACTCTCTTGACTTTGTTTAAGAAGTAACTTTAGGCAGCTTCTACATTTTTGAAAATACTGTTAGGACATCATATGAAAATCCTTTGGTGTAGAGTCGATGGTATTTCCCCCACTCCATGTATCCACTCTCACCCTACCAACATATTATTATTTGCCTTGGACACGATGAACACAAATGAGGTTGATCGTGTAATTATCCCTACAACAATGTTAACTTGGATAATCCCTAAGGAGTTACTTGTTTTTCCCTCATAATTGGATAGAACCATATTATGGGGTCTCATATCTGTATAAAACTTTCCAGTTCTCTTTAATAGGAAATAAGACATCAAATTCATTGTCTCCCCTTCATCTACTAGCACTTTATTGATACCTACTTTGTCAACTTTGGCCCTTATAAAGAGGGGCTTTAAGTGTTGTTTCATACCTTCTCTAGTACTTTCAAAAGAGGAATTTTCTTCCTTTATACAACCATTGTTCATAACATAGTAGAATAGAGTTTTACGAGTGATTTTTTCTTCAGCAAGATACTCATCTTTCTTTTCTATCACTTCAGTGACAATGTCATACTCTATAGGTAATATACACACTACATTGCAAATTATGTCTAACTCACCTTTCGACCCAAATTCGAAATTATCGGTGAGCATATCTTCATCTTCGTTTTGCATAGGATTATTGCCATTAGGTTTAACCACTTTTGGCAAATGAGGGAAGAGTCTTTCTTTTATTGTTCTCTTTCTCCTTGATTTTCTACCATCTTTGGCAGTTTATCATTCTTACTTGATTTTCCGGCTCCGAGAGCCATTTTTTATATCTTCTCCATTGAGTATGAGTCATTGAATTTTTTCTCAAATAGTTTTTCGAACCATATGAGTATTTATTGGTGATCTAGGAATTGTCATTGTACGAGGAACCTACACCTACCTCAATTATCTTCCATGTATTCTGATCAGCCTTGGGTTTTCCCACAAGTCGGACCCACTCACCAATAAGAGCAGCAACAGGTGACACGTAAGTATTTTGAATCCTTCATTGGTGTAAGGGTTCTTGTGGTTTTTGATAAGGAACTCCTATTTTGTCGAAGGCATGTTGGGACCTTCTTTCATTCCTGTGATCCCTCCTAGGTGGCGGAGGTTTGAAATCCTCAAGGCCCTTTGTAGCCTCTTTGTCAATGGCAGTGCTGCAACAAGGCCACATCATGACTTCATAGCCTTTGATCTTGCACCTGTAGAGAAAATCAATCAACTCCTCTTCAGCCTTTGGATACATAACTTTGACCTTCTCAGTATAGTCCAACATACTCTCCTATTTTACCTTCGAACTAGAGTCTTAAGTGATCTCAACCATCATAACATAGACAGGTTCGGCAAAATTTGCTTCTCCGACTTGCAAAGGGTCAGAATCAATCTTTATGGGCAGTTTGGTTTTGTTTCCAAACATCAACCTTCCATCCTATCACGTCTCAAAAAATACGACATCGCGAAGCGCATCACACGTCCGCGGATGACTAACAGATTCACCATCATTCTTGATTTATTCATAAGGAAAGGGGAAATGATGTTATAAACCTAAGAGAAATTAAATGGATAAGATAGTTGTCGCAACCAAATTTAGGGTTCGGGAGTCGGTTATGCAAGGGGAAGATATTAGCACCCCTCACATCCGTTGTATTCAACAAGAACCTTCTCTAGTACTAAGGTCGATTGTTTATTAAGGGTCTATTTATTTTATTTTATTTATTTATGTCTATTATTAAATTATTTACAAAGAAGGAGAAATATCTAAAAAGGGAAAATGTTTGTTTTCTTTATTAATGAGCTCGACAGGATTTCAAAACCCCGCTCTTACGTACCCTTTGATGCAATGAGAGACTCATAGCCTTGTAGTAAGATATTTTTTTTGGATTGGTTGATTTTAGAGAATAGGATTGTTCTGGACTGGACCAATGGCTAGACATGGCCCAATCCGCTTCTACTCCAAAGCGGCACAAATTGCCTAAGTCCAATCCACAAAGGGGCAAAAATTACTTTTCTGCCCCTCCAACCGGGCAGGGACTACATCGCTCCTCCCCAGAAACAATGCCTATTACGCACGACTCATCCACTCCCCGAACAGCTAAGGGCAGGTGCCCAGAACTACGCCTATGCCCGACATAACGGCTAGTTTGGGTAGTTACCTATTCTTCGGGAAAACGGTTATTTTGCCCCGAAAATAGGACCGTTGGCCACGCACTGGGGGCTCTATATAAACCCTCTCGCTTGAGAGGGTCAGGTATCAAATATTCACCCTAAGAACTCATACTTTGTACTTGCCCCTTTCTCTCTGACCCTTTCTTACTTGAGCGTTGGAGTGCCTTGCAGGTACACCCCCTCCTCCTCTCCACACGACCAGCATCCCAGACGCACTTGGTGGCCCACTTCTACAAGATCTGATCCAGCCTTCACGATCAGTGGTACCGTCTGTGGGAAACATTGTTCTCCCCATCTTTCTTTCCTCAGAAACCGAAGATCAAAACAATTTTCAAATATTATCATCATCATGGCCTCTCAAGATCGTGCCAAGGATGCTCTCCAAACCACCATCCTCCCCGTCAACAAATCTGACATTGACGACCAACCATCTCTCCTCAGAGATGCCCGTTTTCTAAGGGACGGAGCCACTACTTCTCCTTCCCCTACCTCCGCTGATCAAAACAACGATCAGTCTTCACTTGAAGTCCAGCCCATTCCTGTTCAGCCCAATGCCGACCTGGCTGTGGCAGCCCTCCTGGAAGCGATCAACAAAACCAACACCCTGATCCTACAGTAGAACGAGAGGATCGGGGCGTTAGAAGAGTCCAACCGTCCAAGATCTCCTCCTCCGCGTAGGAGCCAGCGACGATCAAGGAGCCCGCAGCCCCGGAGAGACATCGACCGAAGACTGCGCCAAGAGCCTGACCCTCGCGCAGTCTAAAAGCATGACCAGATCTCCTCGTGTGACCAGCACTCTCCCGGCCACAAGAGGACTCAAAGGAACGAGCAATCTCCCCCGGTCAAGTCTAAAGGCCGGGCCCGTTCACCTTCTCCCCGAAGGAACCGCTCACCTTCTCCTCGGAGGAACCGCTCTCCTTCTCCCTGGAGGAACCGTCGCCATGAGCGTCCTCTTCGGTCTCCATCGTTCACCAGTTCTAGCAGCGACGACGAGCCTCACGGCCCGTTATCCCAGGAGATCTTGGCTACCCGTCTCCCCAAAGGCCTGGAGAAGCCCCCGTCACTGGGCACGTACGACGGGACCACTGACCCCGACGAGCACATCGATGCGCTGCTAGACTACTGTGGCGTACGAGGCGCCATCAAATGCCGACTATTTCCTACCATGCTCCGAGAGGGAGCGATGACATGGTACAAGCAATTGTCCGAGGAGTCCATCACCTCGTGGAGACAACTGGGCAGGATGTTCTCGCGGCATTTCATAGCATCTCGCCATCACCCCAAGACTGAGGCCTCCCTTGGGGCCATAATCCAAGGAAAAGACAAGTCTCTCCGCACATATATCGAGAGGTTCAACAAGGAAGCAGTACAGGTCCCTACAACGGACGAAATGAATAAGTTTCTGCTCGAGCAAGGGCTCCGCCCGGGCTCTGAGTTTTCTAAGGCCATTGGCCTCGCACCACCGAGGAACTTAGACGCCCTCCTCCTCAAAGCCCAATCGCACATTCAGTATGAAGAGAAGGTTGCGGCCAGCAACGTCCGAGCATCACGCCATCAGGAGAACGCTCGGACCTCCAGAGGAGAGGAAGCCTCGACATCTCGTCGGGTTGAACGGAGGCGCGAGGACCGTCCCTGGGACTCCCGCGACAGCAAGGGACCCTCCGAATGTTTCCATGACTACACCCCCCTCACCGTTTCCAGGGAGAAAATATTGTCCGAATGTGCCAATTCGGAGTTCAAGCAGATAGGGGTCTGCTTCCCCAAACAACTGCCGGCCAGACCAAATGTGGACAAATCAAAATACGGCCATTTCCACAAGAGTCACGGCCACACTACAGAGGACTGCATCCACCTGAAGGATGCCATTGAGATACTGATCAGGGACGGCTACCTGAAACAGTTAGCGAAGAAGAAGAACACTCCTCGGCAGGACACCCATGAGTCCAAAAAGGTAGAGGAGGAAGTACCCTCCTCGGAAGACGGCAACATACAGGTCACTATGTCCATATCGCGACCTGAGGACTTCTACGTCCCGGACGGGCTCAGCGCCCCTGCTTATTTCGCGGCCCACAGCCCTTGGGAGACTTTTCCCTCCGCCATGGTCATCTCTGGAGGGGGCTTTAACAAAGTCACTGTGGGTTCCGTGAAACGCAAATTCGAGCACCTGATCAACACGAGCTCCAATTAAGTGACCACGCTTGGTCAGGCCCAGAAGGACTCTGTCCCCATCTCCTTATACCGGGAAGACTTCCTCGGCGGATCCCTGAACTCGAGCATACCTTTGCTCGTCAGAGCCCAAATGGCAAACTTCGACGTTCGCAGAATCCTCGTCGACCAGGGAAGCTCGGTCGACATCATGTACTCCCAGCTGTTTTCAACACTTCAGCTGGACGAATCACACCTTACCCCCTATGTAGGGTCTGATTTACAGGGATTCAATGGATTAGTGACCAAGCCATGGGGCAATGTCGAACTGATCGTAACCTTCGGATCAGCTGAGACGGCCAGATCTGTCAAGGTACAATTTCTGGTGATCGACTTCCCGTCGCTTTACCAGTGCATATTCGGAAGGCCAACTCTGGCCGAGTTGGTAGCAGTGCCTTCAACAGTCCACCTGAAGATGAAGTATTACACTTCAAGAGGGAGGGTCGCCACCCTCCACGGCAACATCGAAGTTGTACGATGGTGTTTCGAGGCAGCTACAAAAGGGCTCAACGCCATTATGTCCAAGCCAAAGGCGTCGGGCAAGCCAACATTGCCAAGCAGCTCCGAAGAGGCCAAGCCTCTTCCCCAGGTCGACTCCATCGACCTCGCTTCTAAGAAGAAGACCAGCAGGAGGAACGAGCAGTTTTACCCAACCCATCCACATCGTCCAGCAGCAGCTCCCATCCGATGCGCCCAATCCCAGATGGCAACTTTGAGATCATTCTGTTCAGCGACGACCCTCAGCGGGGAGTGAAAATTGGAGCAGACCTGCCCACATCGTGAGGAAGCAGCTCAAAGCATGCCTCCATGAGAATGCAGACCTCTTCGCATGGAGCGCCGCCGAAATGCCCGGCTTGGATCCGTCCGTCGCTGCCACCAGCTGACAATTGACCCGGCCGTCAAGGCCGTAGCACAACGTAGGAGAAAGCAGTCTCCGAAGAAAACGGAGGCTGCTGAAAAAGCTGTAAAGAACCTACTCGAGGCCAAATTTATTTCGGAGGCCAAGTACACCACTTGGCTGTCCAACGTTGTCCTAGTTAGAAAATCTAATGGAAAATGGCGCATGTGCATCGATTACACCGATCTCAATAAGGCATGCCCGAAGGATGCCTACCCCCTCCCCAATATTGATAAACTTGTTGATAATTCTGTCGGTTTTAAACTTTTATCATTCATGGACACCTACTCGGGCTATAATCAAATTCCAATGGCAATGGCCGACAAAAAATACACGGCCTTCATGACCAAATCGGGCAACTATTACTACAACGTAATGCCCTTCGGCCTGAAGAACGTCGGAGCAACCTACCAAAGAATGATGAACAAAGTATTCTAGGGAGAAATCGGCAACATGCTCGAAGTCTACATGGACGACATGATCATGAAATCCCACGAGGAAACCGATCATACTGCCCATTTGAGAAAGGTCTTCGAACAGGCAAGGAAATACAAAATGCGTTTTAACCCGGAGAAGTGCACGTTCGGTGTCCGAGTGGGCAAATTCCTCGGCTTCTACTTAACGGAATGAGGAATCGAAGCCAATCCTGATAAATGCTGAGCATTCTCCGAGTTTCCTACGCCCAAGTCCAAAAAATCCATCCAGTCCCTCAACGGGATGCTCGCGTCACTATCTCGTTTCGTGGCTAAGTCCGCCTAGCACGCCCTACCATTCTTCAAACTCCTCCGCAAAGAGGCGGCATTCGAATGGACCGAGGAGTGTGACAAGGCCCTTCTCCATCTGAAACGAGCACTCTCAGAGCCACCGGTCCTTTCTCGCCCGGACAATGGCGAAACGTTGTACCTGTACCTCGTCGTAGCAACCGAAGCAGTGAGCGCCGCTCTCATCCGCGAGACACCTGACGGGCAGAAGCCCGTATATTTCACGAGCAAAGCACTGCAAGGACCAGAGTTAAGATACCAACAGATAGAGAAAGTCGCATTGGCCCTCATCAATGCAGCCAGAAGATTAAAACACTACTTCCTAGCTCACATGATCGTGATTCGAACAGATCAACCAATAAAGCAGCTACTAGGACGACCAGACATGGCCGGTCGAATGCTCAAATGGTCGCTAGAACTGTCCGAATTTGACATCCAATACGAAAGCAGGAAAGCTCTCAAAGCCCAGGCTCTGGAAGACTTCATCGCAGAAATGACATTCGCAGACTCCCCCGCGAGTGATGCACGCAAATGGACCATTTTTGTGGACGGTGCCTCCAGCTCGGCGAGAATCGGTGCGGACATCATATTGGAAAGCAATGAAGGAATCATCGTTGAAGTATCACTCACCCTTTCCTTCCCAACCTCCAACAACCAGGCTTAATACGGAGCCTTCCTCGCTGGGCTACGCCTGGCCTAGGACCTGGGCGCAGAAGAAGTCGTCATCTGCACAGACTCACAACTTGTGGCCCTCCAAGTCCGGGGAGAATATCAAGCCAAAAATGACAACCTGACCGAATACTTGGCCCTGGTCAAGAAGGAGATGGCAAAGTTCACAACAGTGGAAGTGAAACATGTTCCCCGCGAACATAACGTGCAAGCAGACATGTTATCCAAACTAGCCAGCACAAAGAAGAAAGGCGGAAACAAATCCGTCATACAGGAAGTACTTCCTCGACCCAGCATCGAGAAGGACTCCCTGACACTCGACGTGTAGGTGATCGGCAACGACAACTACTGGATGACCCCCGTCTACAACTATCTCGCCAAAGACGAACTTCCGTCCGATCCAAAGGAGGCCAGCATAGTCAGGCGAAGAGCCTGCTCTTACGTCTTGGTCGAAGATAAACTTTACAGGCGGGGATTATCCATTCCACTTCTCAAATATGTTGAGGAGGAAATGGTCGCGCACATCCTGTGCAAAATCCACGAGGGAATCAACGCTCAACATCTCGGCGGAAGATCCCTTGCACGAAAGGCTCTCCGAGCAGGATACTACTGGCCGACCATGCAAAATGACGCAAAAGAACACGTGAAGAAATGCGATAAATTCCAACGACATGGGGACATGCACCTGGCTCCGCCTAACGAGCTCAAGGTTATGTCCTCCCCGTGGCCATTCGCCTGGTGGTGCCTAGACATCCTAGGACCCTTCGTGGTAGGATCAAGTCAGAGCAAATACCTAATAGTGGGCGTAGACTACTTCACAAAATGGATAAAAGCGGAGGCTCTAGCCAAGATAACTGCCCTCAACATCCTGCATTTCTATAAACGAAACATCCTTGCACGTTTCGGCATCCCCTAAGCGATAGTAATGGACAATGGGACGCAATTCACGGACATGAAGTTCCAAGACTTCGTCGCCCAACTGGGCACGAAGCAGCACTTCACACCCGTAGAGCACCCTCAAACAAACGGACAGGCTGAAGCAGCCAACCGAGTCATCCTTCGAGGCCTCAAGCGATGGCTGGACGAAACAAATAAGGCATGGGTCGAGGAACTGCACAGCGTACTGTGGGCATACCGCACAACTCCACACTCAACGACCGGGGAAACACCTTTCCATCTAGCATACGGGACCGAGGTTGTAATCCCCGTCGAAGTTCACGTGCCCTCCAGGCGGACAGAGTCGCCCCTAGACGAGGAGATGAATGACGAATCGATGAGAGAAGAACTCGACCTCGTCGAGGAAATTCGAACTGGGGAGCCCTCCGCGAAGCCTCACTAAAACAAAAAAATTACCATCAGGCACAACACCAAGGTGATATGACGAGAGTTCGACGTGGGAAGCCTTGTTCTAAGAAGAAACCACAAAGACTCTCGCGAAGGCAAATTAGCAGCCAACTGGGAAGGACCCTATCGCGTCTGAGCAAAAACGGAAAATGGGGCCTACTACCTAGAACATCTCACCGGGGAAGAACTTGCTCGACCATGGAATGCTGAAAAGCTAAAACAATACTACAGCTAAATTCTCGGTTCGACCCGTCACGACGAAGAACGTCAGTTTTCGACCACTATGCACGTCTAGGTACAAGCGTCGCATACTAATAAAGCAGAACCTCGCTCAGTAATGAGCGGGGTAACTGCTCGACAGCGGTCCTCGATCGAGCATCGCTGTCATCAAAGTACCATGACTGGCAGAACCCCAGCTCGCGATGAGACGTTCATGCCGCGAACTCATGCCTCAAACGCGACCTGAGCTCCGCACCCCCGCAAGGATATTCCCCGGTCGTTCGACCAGTTCCCCTCACTGCCGAACACATCTATAATGAGCAATCCCCCTTAAATATTTATACAAGTCAAATACTCCCAATCACGGGCAGACATACATTCACAACGAGCATGAGTATAATACTTAGCAAAGAATAAAAGCAAGTAAATTCATGCAGATAACAGAATCAAACACATAATAATTTAACATAATAAGTGGCCACAAGGACCACGATTGTACTGAGTTACATCAAACGGGGGCCATGCCCCCCAAAAAATAAATTACAAGCAATTACTCGGCGCGCAGGTTGGATAGATTACAACAACATTAAAAACACAAACTCCTCACTCATCCACGTGCTCGGCAGGCTCGGGCTGAGGCCCCTGGTCCTCCGCGGGCTGATCCTCGTTATTCCCTTCAAGGAGAGCATCAGGCATAACGATCTGGCCATCCTCAACGTGCGCCAGATAGTGGGTACCCTCGACAGAAAATTCAAGCTCAGGGTTCACCACCCGCAGTTGAGCCACGGCGTTCCTGAAAGACTCCTCTGCGACGGCAATACCATCATCCTTGGCCGTCAGCAAACGGGCAACCAGCTTGGATCTCGTCTTCAATTCCTTCACATCTTCCGACTCATCATCACCCGGGGCATTGGCTGCCCTCAGCCGCTGGACCAGCTCCTCAGCAACTTTCTTCTCCGCCACCAGCGTGGAGTTCTCCTTCTTCAACCGAGCTACCTCCTCCTAGGCCTTCTTCCGAGCATCACCAGCACCCTTGACGTCTTCCTTGAGGGACGCCATGGTAGCACGGGCAGCATTAAGTTCGACCTCAGTTGCAGAGTCCCCTTCAGCATAAACGGCCGCCATCTCCAACATCCTGACCAAGGCAGAAGTGTCCTGAGCCACCAACGCCCTCTTGCTCAGGCGATCCATACTTTCCAAGCGAAGAGATTCTGTCCAGGGCACGACCAAAGAGTTTTCCTCGAAAAACCTCCTATCAAGGATACAAGGAGGAAGCTCGAACTTCCCTTTCTCAGCCACCCGAGTGAGGTCCACATCGTCAGTAACCCTTGGTCGCTTGGGTCGCCTGGTCAAAGACAGAGGAGATCCCCGGGAGGCGGGTGTAGGAGAAGAAGAGGTCCCCGCAGCAGACTGAACCGGAGGAGGAGGACGAGCACCAGTAAACCGAGACTTCGGAGGAACTGCTCCGGCCTTGTTCCTCGCAAGAGCGTTCTTCACAATCCTGTCATGGGCCTGAGGCATCTCACCTGCACAAACAAAATACGAGTACGTTAGACACGAGGAAAAGAAATAGCGCAAACAAATCTAAATAACTAAGACTACCAAGCAGGTTCTCGGCATCCTCGGGAGTCTTGCACTCCAGCCGCACCTTAATGTTGATAAATCGACGCTCAACCCTCTGACTCTCGTCCTACTCGAAGACCGGATTACCCTTGCTAGTCCAGCACTCAGCAAGCCGGAAGGAGTTGACCCACTTCACCAGTACCTCGTACGCCACGACGTCCTGCCCGCGTAGCTCGCTCGGTTGGAGAACATAGTCACTAGGCCTCTTGGAAAAATGATCGGGCACCCAATGGATGGGGAACTTATAGATTCTTCGCCCAATAAACTTCCCATGCTCGTCGCGCAGGTCATTCCCATCCTCGTCAAATTCGATCTCCCAGACGTATGTACTATCTTGGGAAGCTTCGAACAAGGGCTCGATGACATAATACCGCTCTTTGAACGTCTGTATCGACTCCGAGAATGGCTTAAACAACTTGCGGGGCTGCTTCAAAGAGACCCAACCGTACTTCCTCCCCAATAGCTGTCTTTGAAGATGGAAGACAGTGAAGAATAGAGAGAGAGTAGCCCCTATGGAGAGATGCTCGCATACCAGCTCAAATGCTCGGATGAAGGCCAACGAGTTAGGATGCAGATGCGTGGTGGCCAATTTCAGATGCACGAACACTGACTGCTGAAATTCAGTGAACGGAAACCTCAGACCCAACTCCTTAAAAGCATATTCATACATCGTGAAACGGTCCCCGAAGTTCGTGCAGACCCGCTCATCCACGGAAGGGAAGTGCACCTTCCACTCTCCCTCCGGTCCAACCTCCGTAAAGATGTCCCCCAAATACTTCGCAAAAGTAGACACGTGCTCAGCGGGTTCGGCCACCTCCCACTCCTCGGCGGAGTCCACGACGACGTCCTCGTCCATTTCGTTCAGCTCATCTTCCTCCCCGACATCACTGGAGGAACTCGAAGCCGTCGAGCTCGAAGCCGTCGAACTACTATTATCCTCGGAGCCTGTTTCTTCCTCGAACGTATCTATGATAACCTCTCTATCTAGCCCCGTCGCCATAACAATCACCTGAAAAGTAGAGAAGAAAGTGAATTCGACAACAAATCAAATCCACCCTTCCACCGCTAAGTCAAGTGAAAGGGCGTACAAAGAGCTAAGGACAACGTCCCCGGCCTAAGCCCTAACATTAAAAGGAAAACTGAAACCTCCCCATGAGGAGACGCTCAAAATAAACCATCCCTAAGCGAGGAGCTTCCTCGCACTCGTACCCAGATTCCATTCGAAGCTTCGTCGAAAGTCGTAAAGCTCCGCCGGAATCTGGGAGTGTTCTACCGAAAAACTCATCACCCACTCAGAAGAAGGACAGACACGACGGTCGCACATGCATAGCTGTCACGGCGACGCCATGAACCGCTCTCCTCGCTTGAACATACTAGCACGTCCGACGACATGTTAGAAGTGGAAAAATGGCACAACCACCGTCGACCACCAACAATCGCCGGAAATCCACCTATTTCGTCCTCTAAACCTAGCCCTAACCACATGCAATCTACCATTGACAACAAAAAGGAGTAAAACAAGCACAGGATCAGAAAACTTACTTGATTTATGAAGATAAAAGTGACTGCTCGAAGCTTGGAGCGGTGGTCGGAGTAAGCAGACGGTGGCAACGGGCAGGAATGCTGAAGGAAACGAAGAGAAATCAGAGCAAAAAGTCCCAAATGGAACGATTTTCCCCTTTTTATACAAAGGGGCACGTGCGAACACGCGCTCGTAGGCCATGATGGCTATCCACTAGCCATCATTGCCTAGTAACTGTTACACTGAGTTCTAGGCACACGTGGCATCCCAACGTTTCCAATTCTGTCTGACCATTAGTCTCCCCGAACACCGGGCAACAAGGTCACGACCACGAATCTCACGGACACCAGGGGTCACAAGCACATTGAGACAATCCTCCTCGTCTTCAAACGACGACTCCATGCTAGCTCCCCGGAGCAACGAACTGCCCATAAGTCATCACTCTCATGCTCGGGAGCAACGACTTGGGGGGCTCTTGTTCTGGACTGGACCAATGGCTAGACATGGCCCAATCCGCTTCTACTCCAAAGCGGCCCAAATTGCCTAAGTCCAATCCACAAAGGGGCAAAAGTTACCTTTCTGCCCCTCCAACCGGGCAGGGACTGCATCGCTCCTCCCCGAAAACGATGCCCGTTACGCACGGCTCATCCACTCCCCGAACAGCTATGGGCAGGTGCCCGGAACTACGCCTATGCCCGACATAACGGCTAGTTTTGGGCACCCTGCCCTACATAACGGCTAGTTTGGGCAGTTACCTATTCTTCGGGAAAACGGTTATTTCGCCCCGAAAATAGGACTGTTGGCCACGCGCTGGGGGCTCTATATAAACCCTCTCAAGTGAGAGGGTCAGGTATCAAATATTCACCCTAAGAACTCATACTTTGTACTTGCCCCTTTCTCTCTGACCCTTTCTTACTTAAGCGTTGGAGTGCCTTGCAGGTACACCCCCTCCTCCTCTCCACATGACCAGCATCCCAGATGCACTTGGTGGCCCACTTCTACAGGATCTGATCCAGCCTTCACGATCAAGGATTAAGTCAAATTCTTGCGTTTAAACTTGGCTTGTATGCTCGCACGATGAAGGCTTAAACGTTTGTATTTGTTTCGTGTTGAAAATAAGTTAAATTATCCTTTTAGAGAAAGATCTTTGAATGGTGCAGAGGGGCACAAAAGGAGTTTGATGCGTTGTGTTTGATTTTAGGTTGATTTGATCTTAAGTAATTAATCGACGCGGTGATCGCTAATCAATCAAATACTCGGGGATATGGTGGATGCATATCCACCTCCCATTTGTAAAAAATATTGGTTTAATTTAATTTATGAAAATAATTTGATGATAGATATAAAATATGAAATACTTACAATTTGAGAAAAAAAATAAGACTTAGTGTTATTGACTTAACTTTATTTGAATATAAGTGGAAATACAATTTTTTTAAATATATTTTACAATTTAATTTAAACGAAAAAAGAATTTAATTAACAAAAAGAGCTAGTATTCATTATTTTTAATTAACTAGATAAATACACTAATTAGAATTAAATAAACAAATTGTTTTAATTAAGGGACAATTAAGGTCAATAGCAATTAAATAATTTGGTCAACAATTAAACCTAATCAAAATTAATAAATAAATAATTAAAAATAAAATGGAAAATAAAAGGAAAAGAAATGAAAGAAATAGAAGGAAATAAGGAGGAGGTGCCAATTTTGTCAAAATTACAGGGCCCAAGTAAAATGGGGGTGTAGGAGCATTGGCCACTAGGCCCAAGCATGCAGGGGGCCCACACATATGTGAGAAGTCAACTCAAGAGGGTCAGAGATTGACCCTCAACAAAGGCCTATAGTCAACGTGATGGAATCACATCCATCAGATCCAGTCAAAGGTACAAGTATTTTAGATGAACGCTCCTGATTCATCAATGGAGGGTGGATAGCGTGTGGGTCCCTGTAAAGGGATCGCTAAACCGTTGGTTATTGGAGCGCCATATGGCATAGTCTTAGTGGACGTATGAAAGGAGTATAAATCCGCTCATCCCTTCAGAACAATTTATTTCTACCCTTCTTTTCTCTATCTATCTATCTATCTCTCTCTCTCTCCCCATCTCTCTCTATTCTCTTAACTCTCTCATCCCCTCAGCCTTCCAACCACCATTAAAAATCCCTCTGACCACTATACATTCCACCATAAACCATATTCCAAGCCACCAGATTCATCGTGTTCTTATGAACACGATGAAGATTCAATCCAGAGCCACATACATCCATCAACCCTAACCCTAAATACCCAAAATCCTTAGAAACCTAGGCAATTATATGAATCATGACCTAAGAACAATGAACCCTAACACGAACCCTATGAATCCTCACCTGACCTTCATCCTAAATCTAGCCCAGACCTTCATACCTTCATCATGTTCATCATGATGAAGATGGATCTTCATATTCAACCTTCGTCCCCTAGCCCTAATCCACCCAGAAACAACATTCTCCTGCCCAGATCACCCTCAAACTCTACTTAATACAAATATTAACACCTTCTAAAGCCTAATCACACGTCTAACCTATCAAATCAAACAACAATCTTGAAACCCTAAAACCAAAAGTGAACCCCCCATGTCTAACCCTAACCCACCCCGATCGGATCTTAACACAAATCCAGACCATACAACCACAAAATATATTTAAAAAATAATCCAACCAATAGATATCCAGACAAACTTTCATAATGTTCAAAGGAGTAAAAGAGGACACGCGACCAACCTACAGAGAAGAGTCTTTCTCTTGTTAAGCAAAAGATGATATTTTTATTTTCTTTTAAGTTATTTTTTCTCGTTCTTCCTTTTTTGGTTTGAGAATTCTCTGACTCCTTCTTCTTCTTCTTCTTCTTCTGTTATTGGTGCAAGGTTGGCTTGGAGTGCTCTAGAGGATTTAGGAGGCTGCTTAGGGTTTAGTTGTTGTTGTTCTTCGATGTGAAGAGCAACAACTTTTAGAGTTTATCTGTTGTAAATCATGGGTGTCCCCTGTTTGTAATTCTAGGGCATATTTATACTGTAGATTTAGGTTAAAAATTAAGTTAGATTGACTAAGATTAGGAAGTTAGGGATTTGATTTGTATTGTTTTTAGAATATACAAATGTAATAGAAAATCAATATCAATGAAAAATATATACTTTATGTTCTTGTTTTAAATTTTGATTTGATCCATTTTTGTTTGTACTCTTCACACGTTTAGTGTTCCTCTTGGGCTTTTGGACTTAAGGTTTTGACCTATTGACTTTTCCTGACTCGACCCTCAGGGCTTGACTTATTGACTGATTTAAATAAAAAACAATCATAATAATACTTAAAAATACTAATAGTAATACTAGTAATTATAATAATAATATTAATGAATAATAATCTAATAATACTAATAGATAATAGTTTAATAATACTAATGAATAATAATACTAAGACTAATAACCTACTAATGAATAATAACCTAATAATACTAAATAATAATCTAATAATACTAATAAATAATAATACTAACACTAATAACCTACTAATGAGTAATAGCCTAAATAATAATCTAATAATACTAATAAATTATCTAATATTACCAATAATACTTAATAATAATGAAATTAATAATAATTTAATGATAATACTTTCTAATAATCTAAATAATAGTTAATAATAATAATAATAATAATAATAATAATAATAATAATAATAATAATAATAATAATAATAATAATAAGGCTTAAATAATGTTTTCGTCCCTGTAAGTTGGCGAGTTTTTGGTTTTCGTCTCTGTATCTTTTTTTTTTCGGTTTTAGTCCCTATATCTTACTTTTTGTTGGTGTTTAGGCCCTAAAGCCAAAATCCGCAGGAAAATCCGAAGGTCTCCTGCGGATTTTCCTAAAAACCCAAATCCGCAGGAAAATCCCCAGGAAACCTCTGTAGGGACTAAACACCAACAAAAAGTAAGATATAGGGACTAAAACCCAAAAAAAAGATACAGGGACGAAAACCAAAAACTCGCCAACTTACAGGGACGAAAACATTATTTAAGCCTAATAATAATACTAAAACTAATTTGCTAAGTAATCACAAGCAACAAATAGAAAAAAACCCTTAATGTGATAGTGAACTTAAAAAAGAGGATAAAAGTCAAAATGATCCTCCTTTGATTTTTAGGTCATTGTAATTGACTAGATGACTTACTCATGAAGGACTCAGGTGATCTGAGACTTACCCATGGAAGCTATGGACTTAAGAGACTGAGATGGATAAAGTAAATGGGGTTAAAAATCTGGGTTATGCCACATCCTTTAGAGCATTTTGTACCAGAACCCTAAAAAGAAACATTGAGAGGTTTTATGATCAAGAAAATCATGATATTTGTAGAACCCTTTTTTCTTTCTTGGTTCCAATGTTAGTGTCTTTAGGCCTTCTGACACTATGATTTGACCACTAGAAACCAAAAGATAAAAAATTTCATCACATTTAGTCACATCAAACGTATAAGCTTTTGTAAGGAATTTTTCATTCTTACTAGGTTCGACGAGATTTTTCCCATTAAAAGGTCTTAGTACCTTACAAATATATGGAGGACCTGACTTTAGTTCTTCCAAATTAACCTCATTTTCTTTGACACATTAAAAAATTATGTATATTTCTTGACCACTTCACTATTAAAAATAATACATTTCATGACAATGATTTCACCTCACGTATTGCAAAAGCGAGTTATAATTCTTGGACGTACCCTATTTTTTATAAAGAAAATATACAAAATATTTCCCCAGTTATTTTGAAAATCGGGGGGTAAACCTATTCAGTATACATACTTCAAATCCCATCAACCTCAGTTGATGTTTTTATCTCATTAAAAATTATGCATTCTTGAATATTTTATTTTTAATATAAAAATATGCCACATTTCACCTCGATTTTCTTTCCAACTGAGGTGAATATGTTTCTCTGATATATATAGTTTTAGCTTGTACCATTAAGTTTCACTTGTCTAAACAACACAAACAAAACCCTAACGAAGAGCCCTTAACAAAAGAGCCCTAAAAAATGAGAGTCGTAAACATATATCATCTTCAATACGAATATGTTATGTGTTTAGTGCTCTCGTTTCTTCTTCAGAGAATTAAATCATTTTATTTCACTTTTTCTTTAGAGATCTGGTACGTCAAACATCACTACTAATATTATTGTCATATTGTTGTTGTTGTTGTTGTGGCGATGTTGTTGAGATCCGAACCCTAGAGGTTTTCTTGTTGTTTTTGTTGTTGTTATTGATGTTGTTTTTTCGATGTTGTTGAGACCCTAAACCCTAGATGTTATTTATTGACGTTGTTGTTCTTGATATTTTTGTTGATGTTCTTGATTGTTTTTTTTTGTGTGTTGTTATTTAACGTAAGTTGTTGGTTTTTAGTTGAGTTTATTATATCTATATGTTGTATTTTAGATATTGAGATTTTGATTTTTGTAATTCTTTGTGTAACTCTCATATTATTCCGTCGAATTGAGTTTATTATATTAAATGTCATTTGGTTGCTTCACTAACCTCTTTGAACATAACCTAGTAAATTGATTTTGGAAATAATCATATGAAAAATTATGTTGTATTTGAAACTTATCTTACACTGATTAATGATTTTCTAGCATTCTGCAACTCATCATTCATCTCATTTCGTTCAACTTTATTCCATATATGTTCATTTTTCAAAGCATCAAAATTTATTCTTTCAAGAATGAATTAGTAGAAAAGGAAGTGTTGAATAAAGAACTTGGAATATTGGAGATATTTTAATCATAAAACAACATGAGATGAATGATGAGTTCCAAGATGCTTCAAAATCACTAATAAATGTAAATTGTTCTTCAAATATAATATAAATGTTCATATAATTATTTTCTTAACCAATTTTAAGAAGTTATATGTTTAGTATAGGGTTTAGTGAAATAAAAAATCCACATTAGATTTAATAAACTCAAAATTGTTTTCACCCTTGGTTTTATGTGATAACCAAGGTGAAAATGTGGTATATCCGTTGATGCAATGACAAAACTGAAGGGACACGTGTTTTCGCCATTTCAGAACTCTAAAAAGGTCTCCCTGTGGATTGATCCCATGACCTTTACACATACCCGTAGTTTTTTTTAAACAGAGAGATAAAGTGTGCACTTTTCATGAGGCCCTTCGTTACCTCTCCTGTGAAACCGAGGTAAGACCTTTTTTTAAATTGAGGTAAAAGGTGTTATTTATTGTAATGCTTTCATCTGCTTCTATATAAGCAAGATTTTCTTTCCTAGGGTGTCAATTCGATCTTTCCTTCTCAGATTTTAACTGTTCGACTTGTCAAACTTTGTCTACTAATTGAGCCATATCTCTCAGATATTGGGTATCTAATTTCTTCCTAATGGAATAGTCTAAGCCACCTACAACTATTTGAACTAACTCATGTTCATGCACCTGAGTGAAACATCTCGATTTCATTAGCCTAAACATATATCTATGGACTCAGAGAACTTCCTCTTCATGCTGGCTAATTCTTTCAGGCTAAATTTTGACTGGCCCATATAGAACTGCTCATGGAATAACTTTTCTAATTAATTCTAGTTACATATTGAGTTTAAGGGGAGGGTAGTGAAGCAGGTGAAAGCATTTTTGGTCAAGGAATTATGAAAATATTTCATCTTTAAATTCTCATTATTGGCCAAGTCAACCAGCCTCCGTCTAGTATCGAGAAATGTGTTCGAAAGTAGACTCACTGGAGTCACCTATAAACATAGTAAAATTGGATATTTTCCAACCCCTAGGAAGTTCGGTTTGTAATACATACTCAGAAAAATCAAAACTAAAGTTTGGTCTATGCAGACTAACATTAATCCCATTTTGGGCTAGGATTTGTTCAACATATTAGCTATGTTATTTTGGCCCCCAAAATTATATTGTTGAACATTCTTAATCACTTGGTCTGCTTCCTGATTTCTATTGACCAATACTAACTCCGGGCCATTTTGACCTATGTCTGCTTCGACTACCCCTTGTACAGGTTGTTCGACTTGCTGAGGCATAACCAGTTATTGCCCTTGGTTATTAGGGAGACCTGGGCTTTGAATTCCTTTGACTGCTTAGACTTGAGGGATTGGTTGAATAGGCGCTTGAGAAGCGAAAAAGAAATAAACAATTCAACCTATTTAATCTGCCAATTATCGGATTGGTTGAATAGGTGCTTTGAATTCCTTTGGATTAAAGGATTAAACACAATGCCAATTTTTTGCGTAAGCATATTCACCATATCATGGTTGCTTTCATCCATTTGTTGCCTCACAGGCATGAGGGAACTAGTGGGTAGAGGTGGCATAACTTTAGTGACGTATCCTAAGCCTCCTTGTGGTTGTTCCATTCGACTAAGATTATTTATAGCACATCCTGATGCTAAGTATGGATTGAGAGGGGATGTAATAGTCATTGCATTATCTACATACGTAGATGCATTAGTTTGTAGGCATGTTATCATCGTAGTTGGCATGCTATATGGATATTCCCTACTACCTGGGGTAGCATGAAATTTGGGATAAAAGAAGGCCCAGGGTCTCCTATAATAGTTTGTGTGACCCCCGGAGTTGTTGGAATACTCATTACTTGTGGTGGAGGAACCTCCACTTCTGGTAATATTGTCGAAACCGACATCTGACTTACAAAATGAGCAGTTACTTCAACGGTTGTTCAAGTACCTACACCACCAACCATCGATTTGGTTGGTTGTTCTTCATTATCTGGAGCATCATTCTAGGGAAGAGAATTTTTTTTAGACGTGCAATCTAAACTAGAGTTTTACCACTTCTCAGATGCATAAACACTCCGACGTTGAAAGTATTTCATGTATGAAGCACAAAATAAACAATAAAAGCAAAAAACATTTTTGCAAAATTTTAAACTTCATACACAAAAGGGTCCCACCGGGTGTGCCTATTTATTTAACGATGTTTTTAGAAAATGAAATCACAAGTTTTCGTTCACTTAGAGGATGAAACTCGAAAAAATCCTAGGAAATACTGTGTAAAATATTCGAGAAATTATGTTTGTGCTTGGGTATTAACGTTTGAATGTAAATAAAGTTGGGTAGAAATCCCAATAAGAACAATGTAGGATTGTTCTAAGAATTTGAAATAAGACAAAGAAATAATAAAAGTAATTTAAATAAAAATGCATTGATTATAGAATTAGAAAAAGGGATGCAAATTCATATATATTTCCACATAAACTCTTTTCTCTCTGTGACTTGGATACTCGAGTTCTATAGAGAATAATGATAAAGTTTGCTAACCTTGATTACACGAATGAAATTGACTTATATAGTATAAATATATCAATAACCATCGATAACAGTTGCTACTCTAGAACTCGACACATATTCCATTATGTGGACTTATGTTTTCTGATATGCTTCCACGTGCCTTTGGCATTTGAACTGCTTCTGTCGAATCTTGTAGTGTGGTGTCGAAACGTCTCTACATCACCTAATCTTTGGACTCCAGAATATACTAAGTCCCAACACACCTGACAGGCAAGCCATACTTACCACCTTTACATCACACTTTCATGTCAAAATGTTAACTCACTGCGAATATTTTCGAGATTCTAAACATGTTTTCAAGAGAGGGTGATCCTAATCTTGTGGATCTATTCCTGAGACTCTTCTAAACCAGACTTAGTGGGCTTTCGTGCAGTGTCGAAAATCACAGGCTAACAGAGTGGTAATGAGTTTTCGATTTCTATTTTAAAACTAAATTTCAAAATAAAAATTTGTTAAAATTTGGTGTTAATTGTTGATTTTTTTTACTTAAATTTTAACCAAAACTCAACTAATAAAATAAATTTTAATTTATTATTATTTTTGTTTTAAAATTAAGACATCACCATGAAGAGCATCCACATCCAAAGAATCTCAATTTTATTTTTTTAAATGGATTCCCCTATTTTTTATATCTATAATATAAGAAGATTAATTGTTGTGGTTAATACAAATTTAATCTTTTGTTTGCATCCTCCACATCACCAATTTAATGGCAATTTATGTCTTCAAACACAAAAATCCAACCAATTTGTCAGCAAATTAAATCTCAAATACCAATTACCACCTTAGTTAACCCCCTTTAATGCATTATCCAACCAGATTACACTGCCTTTACTTTATTTCTGGTTACTATGCTAACTATTATATTCAAGTTATTGTCTTGGTAAACCAGCCCTGAATCATTTGCAGGCGAATCATTTTTTCAGATTCTCTATCGTCCTTTCTCTCACTCGCTCTCTCTCTTCTACTTCCTTCTCCCTCTTCTCCTTCCTTTTCCATCTTCTTCTTCCTTCTTCCTATTCTTTTATAATGTTTTTCTTATACTCTTTTAATTCTTTTTTCTAAAATGATTGTTGTGTTTTACCAAAAATTTTCTTGCTTTTCCATCTTCTTCTTTCTTCTTCCATCTTCTTCTATGTAGACTTCTTTTCAAGATCTAGAAATTTGTGATGAAAATTTATAAGGGTGGGAAGCATATTCTGTGTTTGATGTATCGAATGGTTGCTTTTGTTGTGCAGGTAATGAAGGTGTTCAGAAATTTTTAAGGTTTTTTTTTGTATGTTTAGGTATTGGCAGGAAAACCACCAACATGTAAAATATTTAATCGACAGGTATGTGATGCTCTTTGTACATGTCTTTTGATTTAAATTTAAAAAAAAAATCTTGATGAAGTTACTATTTTGCAATATGCTTTTAATCTGTTCTCACATGATGCCCCTATTCTTTCAAATGGATATAATGAAGAAGAAATGAAGTTGGTCAAGGAAACAAGAAAGATTTGGGTAAACACGATAACATGCTACTCGTGAGTATTTATTTTGTTCTTTGATGCGATTGTTCTGAGTTTGTATGTTTGCAGAGAGATGATGGTGAATCTATCAGTTCTCAGGGCTACGGGCAAAGTTAGATTTATCTATTTGTTTGACATTTTTGAAGGTTGAGTGTTTCTTTTATGCTGCCATTCTGCATCTCTCCCTACCAGTAAAATGCATAACATTTCATGTGTATTCTTAAGTTTATGTTCTATTCTGCTAGCATTCTGAAAATGATTGTTTCATACCTTTATTTTGGCAATCAGTTTGAAATAATATTGTTATTTGCAGGTTTCATCTTCTACAATAACTTAAGGATCACATTATTGCCTCTTTTTCTTTTTATCAAATTTATATTAATTTTATTCTAAATTAAAAAATGAGCTTTCTTAATTGTTGTGACAGGACATTGGTGAAAAGTTATCAGAATTCTCTTTTTATACCTGTGGGAGGTAGGATGGATTTTCCTTCATTTTAGTTGTTGAATTTTGAAAAGATGTATTTGAACTGACTTGAGTAACCAAATTTTGTCTATAAATGTTTTTATAGCTTATGGGATAGGTAAATCAGGCAAGGTTGGAACAAAGGAAGCCGATCCTTTTCAGAAACAAAAACCAGAAATGTGACCACTTATGGAGAAACACTTTAACTCTGGCATTACCATCGATATGAATCAATTAGGTTTTCTTATATTTGATTGCTCAGTTGATGCTTTTTTTGGATTATTTCTTAAATTTTATTTAGAATAACATGAGATTTTATTCACAAAGGGTTGTAAATGTTAAAAATGCATTTCCTGCGTTGTAGATTTTTTATGTAGATGATGCAGCCGGAAGAGAATCAAGTCATATTGATGTTGATATTACAAATGAAGAGGTAATTAAACTATTTTAGAAACAAAGAAATAGCTTATGATTTGAGCACCATTTAAGAAATGGTCAGTTTTTATCAAATATTCATAAATTATTGTTAAACGAATAACAACATTGTCAAATATCGGCTATGGAGAATTTTTTCGACAACCGTCTTGGCCAATTTGTGAAGGATGGTCGTGGCATGGCCTTTTTGTGGCAGAAATGGCGAGGCATTAAATGCGAATTTGTTGCGTTCTGCCATAGTTGTATCTAGAATCGATAACATTGATGAATCGTGTCATGATTCATAATGTGAAATTTGAGTGCATCTCTTCCTATCTATCTCCCTGTGATTATTGTTCAGGTTTATAGTTGTATCTTTCACCCAACATATACACGATCTTACTTGTTTACACTCTTTATAGACCACATAGTTTCTTTCCCTACTCAAAGGCCAACTTCTTGCAAGAATGACAATCCTGCAGAATCGGCTCACTACTACAGCTTTGCTGAAATTGAAAGTACTACAAACAACTTTGAGAAAAGAATCGGTTCTAGTGGTTTTGGAATTGTATACTATGGAAAACTGAAAGAAGGAAAAGAGATAGCATTCATAGTTGTAATGAAATTACATTTTACTAAATGAAAGATATGTCAATTGCAAATTCATTTCACGACAAGATCTAATGGAATGAAGAACTCAGGTTGAGTATGGATTTTTCTCCGGGATAATTGACCATGTAAGTTGTTTTAAAAAGACAAGTATTTAGGGAATTTTTTAAAATATGCATGATGAAAAACTTCTCTTTTCTGTCATCTCATAAAACCTAAATTTTTTTACAGTCCATATATCAATTGAAAAAGAAGGTTATATGGATTCTCTCATGTTAATTTTTCATTTATTTTATGTTCTAGAACTTCACTATCTACAAATTTGTTAGACTATGACTGTCACTTTGAGTTCTATGTTGTTATACTACTGGCTACATAGTATTGAGAGTATGAGAGTAAGCTCAATAGGAAAGACAGTGTGTCTTAGCAATGCCAACATTACACTCAGAGTATGCTATCAGAACTTGGATGATGTTCAAATATCAATTAATGTATTCATTGTGGATTTGTCCCTTATTGAATTTTCATATAAAATCAAGAAAATTGAATTAAATTAATTACTAATTAATATGAACGAATAATTTTTTGAATTGAAAAATGTTATTAATTACCAAAAAGGTTTGTCAAATTTAATTTTCTAGGTTAAAAGGTTTAATGATAAATAAAAATTAAAATAAAATTATATAATTTCAAATATACCATATTTCACTCTTTCACAAGTCCATAAATGTATATATTTATTTATTGGATTACAATTATTTAAGCTCTATAATTTGAAGAGAATAATAATACATTCCAGTGACATATATATTAATTTTTTATGGAAATCAATACATCAAACCAAAAAATTTGCCTCCATTCTATGAAATCAAACCATACCTTCTTACTCTTTGCTCCAATTATACCCGCTTATATCTTTTGGCACATATAATATACAACATCAAGTCAATGAAAATAAAAAGTGATGACAAGAAGAAATACATATCTAAATGACCATCATTTAGTTTAGGTGAAATCCAACCATGTTGTCCTTGACCACTTGATGTAATTTTATTTACCACAGTCAAGATAATGTTACCAACATAACAACCAAGTGCAGATGAAAACATATACAACCCCATTCCCAAGCTTTCCAATCCATCAAGTTATTGTGATGTAAAGAAGTTCATTTGTGCTTCATAAGCAAACGCTTCTGCTACTCAAAAATTATAGTTATTTTTTTTCTTTTGTTACCGTTTAACATTTATAACATAATTGCAATAAGTTTATCTTTGACAAAATAATTCAAAATGTTATTTATAAAATAATAAGTGTGTTTATTTTAATTACTTTTGTTAATAATATTTTTAATTTAAAATACAATATTTTTTAAGAAAATAATAATAATTTTTTAGTTTAAAGAAATCATAAATTTTTTAATCAAAATAAATTATAAAATATAAGTATAAGTGTATGTTATTGAACAAAATAATATTTACCTACGGGCAAAAATACATTGTTGATTCAAATATTTGTATATAGATTCAAATATATAAGTAATGTCAAAACAAAAATAATATTTATATACAGGAAAAAATACATTGTTGATTAAATTATTTATATATACGGGAAAAAAATATTATTGTTATAAATGAGAACAACTTTAATTGTTTCAAATATTATGCACTATAAATTTATCGATCATTTTTTCAAATATGTGAAAAGATTAATGAAAAAAATACTATTGTTATAAACGGAAATAACCTTATTACATTTTGGAAACAAATGCACATACTAACTATTGAAGACAAATTTTAATCAAATCATAACTATAATTTTTTTTTAAACACAAAAATAAAACAATTATAACATGAACATAAAGTTACTGATCAAAATATTGAATAATAATGAGAAAATGTTCACTATTGGTTCTAATTTTTTTGTAAATAATGTCAAAATAAAAATAATATTTATATAAATAAATTTATATGGTTGATTCAAATATTTTTATACATAGAAAGAATTATAGGCACTGATTTATTATCTCTTTTAAAAATAATAACTTTTTTGGTTGAACAATTTAATTTTTTTTATTTCATTTTTATTATATTTTGGAAAAAATGCGCGTACCATACCAGTATCCGTGCGAATGCACGAGTATCCCACTAGTTATTTTATATTTTTCAATTATTTAAACAACTCATCTATATTTCTTAAATATTCATATAATTCATTAAAAATACAAAACTCAATCTCATTAGACACTACATTTATACTTCAAATTTAATTATATGTATTTTTTTTAAAAATTCAATTAGAAAGAAAAGACCGTTCTTTAACATGAGAACATTGGAATGGTAAAGAATAATTTTTTTTGGTATAAATCGAGTATTCTTTGCGTGCAACTGCAGAGACTAACCCTCGAACCGAGGAGAATCATAATAGGTGTCAAAACTTTCCCTCGAGAGATTTAACATTGTTGCATGTTCAGGATTGGGTTACAACCTAGAACCTCTGGTTAATATCTATTATACTTTGACAACATCTTCTTGGGACAAACGAAAAACACAGTGAAACCTCCCCGATGTTTATACTCTAATAGTCACCAACCACCACTCCAACTATTATTATGACCACTACCGTAGAGAACCACTCCACCCACCGTCGACCCTCCACCATTCACCGCTTTATAAATTGTCAATCACTATTTTGACTAATGTTAAACACCATGTTGACCACCGCCTTGACCATTGTTAATCATCATTCTATCCACCTCTATCACCATTGTTGATCGTTATTGACATCCTTCACCTTACAATCCAGTTTTGTAAGTATGAGTTAGGTCAAATTTTAATTTTAATATAATTTCAGATCCTATTAATCGAACCATAAGACAACTATTGTTTATATTCAAACACCGAACCCAATAGAGTATTGGCATTAGGTGTATTGCGAAAATATCAAATCATACACTGATTAAATATAGAATCTAAAAAAATATATATATAATAACATTTATCACCTTACACCTGATTTTAAAAAGTTGAATTATATTAAATTCTAACTCTAATTATATTAGTGCTTACTCCATGCACTTATGATAACTAATCTAACTATCAGTTAATTCTCTAATTACCACCACTATCACAAACGGAATTAGATCCTCTCCTGCTGCAATCTCAGCCCTTCGTCTGTCTTTTCTCTCTCTTCAAAATTTTATTTATTTATTTATTTGTTTTTCAAAATTTCATATCCATTGGATTATGAGCATGAGAGATGGCTGAAGAAAAAAACATGAGAGAATCCTTTTCGATTACAAACCGATATCACCATTAAATATCACTCTAATCACCATTAACTATTATCATTAATCGTCACTCTCACGCTGAAGACCACCATTTTTAACTATTATTATTAAAGTTACAACAAAAATAAATATGTTACATATTTATAATATTTAAATTATTTTGCAAACTTTATTTAGATTTAAAAAATGTATAATGATTATTTATTTATATATTCACGTAGAAACTTTTTGATTTTAAAATTTTCATAATTTGAAATTCAAAACAAAAACTGATTTCAATTTAAAAAAAAAAATTCAAAACAAAAAATCACCCGAACAAAGTCTTAAAAATTGAATATTAAAGGCACTAGTACTATATTGAAAAAATTGAAAATTAAATAAAAAATTAATTCAACAACAAATTCAGAATTTACATGAAACGAAAATATTCCCACAAAATGTCGTTGTTAAAAAAGAATTACAAAATAAAAATTCATACTGCAGTACAAGGTTTAGGTTTTTTTTTTGAAAATTGTAGAGATAAAACATTGTTTGTTTGTAGGTGCGTAAAATACTACTCTCCGTCTTACAATGAGTTATCTATTTGTAATAATAGAATATTTTAAAATAAATGACAAATTTCAATTTTTAATGTATCTTTTTTAATTTTACTCTCTAATTAATATTATTTTCACAATTCTCAATACATGATAAGGATACTTTAATAAAAATATCATTCTCTTTTACATTTATTTTTTTTAATATACTAAAAATAAAACATTTGATTAAATAATTTTACATCAGATTTCAAAATATATGATGTGAAAAATATTTGTCAAATGATGTTACATCAGATTTCATAACAATATGAAGTGAAAAATATTTGATTTAGGGATTTTACATCAGATATTTATTTCCACTGATGTGAAAAATAACGCGGTGGCAGTTTTGTAAATAATACAAAATTTTGTTATAAAGGATTTTACATCAGGCCTGGATTTGCACCCGATGTGAAAAGTTATGTGAAATTTTATTATAAAGGATTTTATATCGGGCCTAGATTTGCACCCGATGTAAAAAGTTTAGTGGCAGTTTCGTAAATAATATGAAATTTTATTATAAAGAATTTTACATCGGGTCTGAATTTACACCCGATACGAAAAGTTCTATGAAATTTTATTATAAATGATTTTACATCGAGCCTAGATCTACACCCGATCTGAAAACACCTATCCTAAAACTCACTAAAACTCCTCACTAAAACCCTAAAACTATTACTAATTCCCAGCCGCAACAGTATCTCCTCCTGTTTCTTCCTCCATTCTCGCAAGTCGCACTAAGCAAATAAGATTTCACTTTTCAGAATGTTATCCTTCCCTTCTTTGAACTCAAATATCTCCACCTTTCAAAAACTTGTCATGCCACCCTATTAAACTTCCCCTCTTTTTTAACCAAACGGCGTTTTTTCCTCTAAAACAGTAAAAGGAGCAGTTTTTTTTCTCTCTAAAACTTGGTATCCAAAAGCCAAATCGCGCGGAGGGGGACGACTGAGGTCGGAACAACGTTGACGGACTGCGTCCACTGGAGAGCGGCGGTGCTCCAGGGCAACGTGACTCTTGGGTTCTGAGGTAAGTTCATTTCAAACTCTGCTTTTGTTTTCCGATACGGTTCAGATTCGATTTCGGGTTTCAGATTGATTTCAACTCGAATCTATTTTCCGATCTAGTGAGGATTTGGTTTGAACGCCATTTTTTATTCGGTTCTGTTTCACATTAGTTTGATCTTTTAAACCTAATTATGTTTGGATTTTCCGATCGAGTGAGGAGCTATTTCTTCGCTGAACAGTGACATTGTTGGCTTTAAGAGTTTGAATGCTGTTAAAATATTCTCATGCATGTATATGAATGTAATGGGATATGCTTATATTTATACTGTTATTTCTTTGTGCTGATATGAATGTAATGTGATATGCTTCTATTTATACTGTTATTTCTTTGTGGTGATTGGAGATACTAATGCATGAGAGGTTTGTAGCAAAACTCAAATTGTTTTGATTAAAGGGAACTTGTCTCATGCTTCAAAATAGAAATCTTTCCGTTTTTTGTTTAATTCAACCCTATGTATGTTTTGACTGAAATTAGAAGAATGGCTTAATCAAAACTTAGCCATGTTGAAACCAATATTGGAATAAAGTTGCAGTGAATTCAAAGTACAGTAAGATATCAAATTTTCTTAAAAAAAAGTTGATTTCTACCAAAATAGAGTTTTGTTGTTTTGTAAAATTTATTTCTATCTACCCACAAAAAAGTTGTACTCTAAATTTAAGCTAAAGTACAAAAACTCAACTACGTGAGTTATGTCCTCATGTGTTGTCCTTTAAAATCCATGGATATCCATGGTTTTTTTTGAAAGGCAAAATAAAACAAATCCAATATAAAGGCATAAGAGATGCCCACAATATACAACAGGTCCCACAAGAATTCAATACAGAAACTCCCAAATAAGACTTTAAACAAAAGAACCTCCTACCCACTGCAGAAGAAAAACCAGGAAAAAATTAAAACTCCAATACAATTATACAGGCTGCAGCAAAAGCACTACCCGCTGCAGAAGAAAAACCAGAAAAACATTAAAACTCCAATACAATTATACAGGCTGCAACAAAAGCACTCCCAATCCCAGGATGGTGATATCCCAACACCCCCTGCAGTATCAGTCTCGAAGCATGTTAGTACCAGGAAGCCTCCCGCCACATAATTGAGTCGGCGCCCACGAGCTACAATCAGACTCACCCCCTGACACACCCATCTTCACCTACACAAAGCCTACCCTCCCACCTGCAAAGAAAAGGCATCCACCATTCCAACCTAAAACAAAATACTACTCCAAACCAAATGATAGAAAAGCTGACTACAAACAATAACAAAACTATTCAGATCACACAGACCCCAATCCAGATTCAAACAAAACCAACTCAGACTTGTCCTAATTACGATTCCAACCTAAACACTCCTTAGGATGCAGAATCCAATGGAAAAAATCAGAGTTGAAGTTTTTGGTCTTTGCCTTAAGCCACTTCCACGACAGAACTTGAATATCGTCTATGTAGTTAAAATTACGACTCACAGTCTGTCTAAAAATCCTATCATTCCTCTTTTTCCAGATGGACCAGATACAAGCAAACCAAATTACTGAAAATTTCTCTTGCTTATCTCTATCTCCATTACAGATTCCTGCAAAGTGTAAAAAATTCTGCAAAGCAGAATTGTGAGACACATATGATAAGTTGAGCCATCCCAGGACCTCGCTCCATGCCAACACGGCTGACGGACATTCGAAGAAAATGTGTTCAACATTTTCTTCTTTACCGCAACCATAAGGACATGAATTTTGAGATTCAACCAGAATGCCTCTTCTAACCAGATTGTCTCTACTAGGAATTAAATTGCGGTCCGCAACCGCAATTGCACCTGCAATATTGCGGATGCGGTTGTCTCCGCAACCGCATCGGACCGCAATTGCGGTGTGATTTAAAAATTACGTCTCCGACTATGTTTGGAACCATATTAAATAATTTCAATCATGTTTCTTCAAATATTTTCATCTAAAATCCAAATATTAGAATTCTAAAACTCAATTTAATTATTATGTAATGAAAAAACTTAACATTAAATGTTTTTCAACTTTGTATTTTCCTTATAAAAATTCACACTGCAACGGCCACAATACGCATCGCAACACCCGCAACCGCATCCGCAGCCGCAACCGCAATTTAAAACCATGTGCATATCTTTATAATAAATTCTATTTTTTTAAATCATATAATATATTTTTAAAGTAATTATACTTTATAAATTATAATCATATAATGATATTCTATCTTCATATTCGATTTTTAGTTATTAGAATATATTTTAATTCAACTTAAAATAACAGAACTGTGTGAATGCTATTGCACCATGAAAAATAACGTGATAATATTACAGAGATTTCAAACAAACCACCTGACATTTTTACTAACTCAAATTTAAAACATTTAATTAATGTTAGTTAATGTCTGAGTTTTTAAGTTATGGTTTTGAACTTTGACATGGTAATAGGTACTAGCTAATAAAATTGATAGTTGATTATTATGTCATTTTTTGAATATTAAAAAAATAATAATGTTTTGATATTTCTAATTGTGTATCAGATAGAAATTGAATAAAAGAAGTAATATTGATTATGAACTGTGAGAATGAGCAATGTACTTGATAGTAATAATCTGAATTTGTGCACATGGATAGTACATAATTGTCCAAAGGGTAGTCGGCATTTAGTGTTTTGAATCAGAGATTAGAAACTACCAGTAGGTCCAGAATCACCTCTCAAAGCAAAACGACTCTAGCTAACTTTTATTTTATTTTTTTTCTAACCTAGTTGATTATATTTTTTTAGAAATCAAATATTCAACACTAAACCATTTGAACCGATACAGATTATATTTTTTTCATAGGTTGGTAAGATTGAATTTCAGACATTCCTTTTTATAGGTTGAAGAGATTCAACTGTTCAGGTTGAAGAGATTGAGTTTCAGACATTCCTTTTCATAGGTTGAAGAGATTGAGTTTCAGTTTCAGACATTCTTCCGGTCCATTTCCTGCAGTGTTGGTAAGATTGAATTTCATTATCACCTTCACCTTCTTTGTGTAGTTCTGTGTTGGATTTGTTTGCTTTGTTTCCATTAATGTTAAAATTGAGTGTTGGTTTTGAATGACTATATTGTTTCATGTTAGTGTTAAACTGAATGCGAAAATTCCGATGACAGTGTTAGTAGTGTTGAATTTGAGTTAGAATTGAGTAATAGAATTTTTATGATAATACCATTTTGTTAGGAAGGTAACGTAATAGAATTGAGTAATAGAATTTTTATGATAATACTAATTTGTAGGCGTCCCAATGATTTAACTCTGTATGCATTAATTTCGGAACATAAGTATGGATCGTAGTTGGATGAGGGCTAATCGATTAAGTGTTTAGTACGAACATGGAGTGATGGAATTTCTACACTTTGCTGAAAGTAATGCTAAAAAAAATCTTCCTCCTCCTAAAAGTGATGCTGAAAAAAGTCTTCATGTGCTTTTTCTAACCGAGTCTTGGATGCAGGTAATAAAAATAACTTTACTCTGTTATTTACTTTGCGTTTTGCAACTTAATGTGAATTTTCAAAGAATAACTTTATATTGTTATTTATGTATTGTAGGTATTTGATGACTCAACAGAATTAACACAAGATGATTTGTATGATTTGCGACTCCGTTGGGCAAAAATTTTCTTTGAGTTATATAAAAATTAAGCTTTATCTGACGAGTTATATAGAATTGTCTATATATATCTGATTTGAGTTTCTTGACTCTGGTGTTGTCTGTTGATGTTTATTGGTGTTATTATTTGTTGTCAGCAAATGTGATTTTGGTGTTGTCTACTGAAGCTACAACTCATCTTCTTGTGGATTGCATGTTGGTAATTCAAGTGTGGGAAAGGATTTATAAATGGTTGGATATTTTTGTATGCTTTCACTGGTTTTGTTGTTGTAGTAGTCCACCGTGTAAACATACTTATAATTTTGTACACCTGTGTGCATACTAAATTAGTACTTTTATAAATCAATTGTTCATTTTGAAGAATATGTGCATCCTAGCTATTTGGTGCAATGAAATTAACATGTTGGTTGAAAAAATATGAAAAATTAGATACCAAATAGCGACTTAAATATGGTCTGTGTGATATTGGAAAAATATGAAAAACTAGGTACCAAAAAAAATTACAGGGATTTCACCTCGATTCCGCTAAAAAATAGTCTATTTTTTTAAAAAAAATAGCATACATATTACATCAGACGCGCCTTGCAGCCGATGTAAAAACATAAATTTTAAGAAAGATAGCATACATTTTACATCGGGCCAGAAAGACAACCGATTAAAAAATACATTTTACATGGGGCAGAAAGGCGACCGATGTAAAAACATACATGTTACATCGGGCCAGGAAGGCAACCGATGTAAAAAATACATTTTACATCGGGCCAGAAAGGCAACCGATGTAAAAACATACATTTTACATCGGGCCAGGAAGGCAACCGATGTAAAATGTGCATTTATTTAAATAAAAATTAAACCCATATTTCACATCATACTTAATAGTCAACCGATGTAGTAGATATATTTTTCACATCGGACTATGGCCCGATGTAAAATATCTTTGATTTACTACATCGCTTGGGTTTACATCGGACCCAGACCCGATGTAAAATGTGTTTTTCGCCCGATGTAAAAAGTCTTTTCTGGACTATGTGTAAAATAGTCAACTGAATCACTCATTATAAAACAGAGGGAGTACTATTATAACCATAACCCAAGACATAGAGGATTGGTCCTCTCTCTTTCGATAGGGTTTTTTTGTGCTCAGCTATGAGCTCTGATATGTTCTGAATTTTGACCTCTTTGATTTTTGAAGAGTCTTGACAGAGTTGAAGATACCATTGCTCTCTCTCTCTCTCTCTCTCTCTCTCTCTCTCTCTCTCTCTCTCTCTCTCTCTCTCTCTCTCTCTCTCTCTCTCTCTCTCTCTCTCTCTCTCTCTCTCTCTCTCTCTCTCTCAAATTAATATTCTTATTAGTTGTAGTATATCACAAATATAGCTAGGTAGAGCTTCTAGGAAAGTGTGGAACGGGATGGTGATGAGATTTTCGACAAAAATGATTAAAGATTTAAATACAACCGCATCAATCTTATTATTTTTATTTCTTTCTACAAATTCATTATTTGTCTTTATATCATTTTACTTTTATTTCATTTATACGAGGTGACAACTACTTCTCTTTCCACAATACTAGTCTCTCCGTCCCACAATCAGTGACTCATTTAGAATAATAGAATATTTTAAAATGAATGGCCCATTTAAATTTATAATGCAAATTAATTCCTTTTTTCCATTTATACCCTTTAATTATTACAACTTTTATCACTCTCAATTAAGGATGGCAAAACGGGCCGCCCGCCCCACCTTAATTCCACCAAAAAGATGGTGGAACACACAAACCCACCAATTGAAAATGGACTTAAACATCTAACTCGTCTGCCAAGATGGCGGGTTGGCGGGGGCGGGCTTGCCCGCTTATGTATTTATTTATATATTTATTTATTTTTCATTTTTTAACAGATTAACAGGCTTAATTTTCCATTTCAATTAGATTTTTCACTTATTTTTTAGAATAATTTTTTATAAAGCATATTTTAAACAAATTTTACTTAAAAAGATATTGCATATATTCACAAAATGTATAAAATCGAATAATCAACAAGTATTCTAAAATATAGTTCAAGTATTAACCTTCAACCAAACAAAAAATAATAATTTTAGTGCTTGATAACTACGTTGTCAGACTAGCGGGCCAACCCGCCATTTTTTTGCGGGCTTAAGGCGGTGCGAGTTTAAAGCAAGGCGGGCTAGGCAGGCACAAAATCCTAACCCATACCGCCATTTTTTAGCGAGTGCGGGGGTCAGGCTGGCGGGCCACGATCTGTTTTACCACCCTTACTCTCAATACATGATAAATGATACTTTAGTAAAAACCATATTCCTACTCATTAATTATTATACTTTTCTTAATATGTGTGAAATGGTTAATTAGGTCATTCATTGTGGGACAAAAGGAGTATGTTTTACTAGTTCTTTTTAGGGTTAAATTTTTGGTCCCTCTAAATATTGTAGTTTCGTTTTTAGTCTCTCCAAACTTTTCCTTTAAGTGGTCCCTTCAAAATTTTTCGTCTGAACAATTGGTCTCTAACGTCAAATACAACTAACGGTTTACTTACGTGGCATGCCACGTGGAATTTTTTTAATGACTGTGCATACACGTGGCAGTGTCAACATGGCGAAAATGATGACGTGGATACCACATGGCAATTTCTTCCATTTTTTGTTTTTTTTTATATTAATTAAAATTATAGCGACGAAAAGTTGGACGCTAATCCGTCGCTAAGATGAACAGTATAAACAAACCCAAAATTTGCAGCTAATCCGTAGCTAATTCCTAGCATAGCAAATTCCTTGCTAAATACAAACCCAAAATTTCTCACACAAAACTTGAATTTTTTTTTCTTGAAATGAATTAAATATGAATTTTTTATATGCATCAATATATTAAAAGTTACTCTTAATAAAATTATTTATAACACGATTCAAGTATCAAATACAATGTAAATATATTTTTTTAAATACATTCAATAAAATTATGTTATATAAATATTTGTGCAAATATTCATACCCAAAAACATCTATTAATTTTCAAAATATATAAGAATTGTTAAACGCAACGAATCTAACAAAATTGTCAGAGTATTGAAATATATTACTATAAATTTTATTATTATAATATTAGCATAAGATTGGAAGTGATATTGAAGATGCTTACTGCCATGGGACATCACCAACAATCATCCTGTCTCCTTCATTATCCTCATATACAAGAGTATATTCTCCACTTCCATCCAATATTCTACTAACCACTTTTTCTTCATCTTCATTTTTCTTACTTCCACAAGAATCTCCTTGAGCTATACACAAAAAAAAAATATTATAATCATAACATCATCAAGTGTTACTAAAAATAATGTTATCCCTTTAAGGAGTCCTCTAAAGAGTTCATCAACAGCTATGGAGAGATTTTCATAGCTATGATAAGCTTTTAGATCAACTTTTCTACCAATAGGAACACCATCCATGTTGATTTTAACAAACAAACCTTTTTACCACCATAGTTGTTATCAATAGGTTTTTTACCAGTAACAACCTTGTTGTGATGTTGTGTCTGAGATTCACTTTGTGATAATGGTTTAGAATTGCTACTTGTTGCAAGATTCTCCCTGAATGAACGAATTGGTGGCCACAATACTACTGGTCCAGGAGCAGTTCTGTTTTTGGTAGGGTCCATACACAAAGATAAACATGAAAAACATAGCTAAAAGCTTTAAAAAAAAATTGCAAGTTTTAGTTATATCAGTTCATGAAAATTTGCATGTTTTAGTGAAACACAAGTTTCATGTATATATAAAAGGCATATAGTAATTAATAATAGAAAAACATGATATTAATTTCTTGCACTAAAAAATGTAACAAAAGAACACTAGATCTATTACTACTACACAAAAAGAACCGGTAGAAAGGAACAAAAGAGAAAACATGCATGGACCACAACAATAGGAAAAAAACAAAGTGACAGTGTGAATGAATATCCTCTGTATAAAAAGTTAAAAAATAATAATTATATTAAAAAAATGTTTGATAGTATTGAAAAAGGTATAGTACCTTTTCTGAGAAGTATTGGAAACAGCTGTAACTTTGTTATTATCACCATTCTGTAACTCTACAAGCTTAGGACAACAGGCTTGTGATGATGAAGATTCTTTGCCTCTCACATGTTGGTTTGATGGAAAGTGAAGAAATGATGTATTGTTTGTTGAAAAGTAAGTACTACCAAGAGAGAGTTTGGAGTCATGGGTTTCAAGATCTCTTTGTTTGTTGTTGTTGTTGATGTTCTGAAGAAACCAGTTTTCAACACCGGGTGGAGCAAGCTTTAGTTCTAGCTTTCTTTCCTCTTAAGATTAATAGATGTTTTTGGGTATGAATATTTGGACAAATATGTATATAACATAATTTTATTGAATGTATTTTTAAAAATATATTTACATTGTATTTGATACTTGAATTGTGTTATAAATAATTTTATTAAGAGTAGCTTTTAATATATTGATGCATATAAGAAATTTATATTTAATTCATTTCAAGAAAAAAAATTAAAGTTTTGTGTGAGAAATTTTGGGTTTGTATTTAGCTAGGAATTTGTTAAGAATTATTTACGAATTAATTGAAAACTTTGGGTTTGTTTATACTGTTCATCTTAGCGACGGATTAGCGTCCAACTTTATGTCGCTATAATTTTAATTAATATAAAAAAACAAAAAATAAAAGAAATTGCCACGTGGCATCCACGTCATCATTTTTGCCACGTTGACACCATCACATGTATGCACAGTCTTCAAAAAATTCCACGTGGCATGTCACGTAAGCAATCGTTAGTTGTATTTGACGTTAGGGACCAATTGTTCAGACGAAAAATATTGAAGAACCACTTCTTAAAGGAAATTTTTGAAGGGATTAAAAACGAAAACTGCAATATTTAGAGGGACCAAAAACTTATTTAACCCTTCTTTTTATACTTATTTAATTATTACAAGTTCTCTTTAAATATAAATATTATTTTAAATTAGTAAATACCCATTTTGTATCAAATTATAAATCATATTTTCAAAAATATTTATCTCAAATTATAATTTCCTTTACAATTTTAATACAATATCAATGACATTTTTTTCAATATAACATCTATTATTTATTTATTTATTTTCGAATTCTTTAAGTTTCTCTTTCATCTATAATAAATAAAGGGCAATATTGTAAACTAGTGCATAATTTATCTTTCTCATACAATATTGATTATATTTCTTAATCTGCGTGAAATATCTAAAATGTTTTATAATTTGGGACTGAGGAAGTACAATTACTTCCCATTTTAAAATGAATGGCGCTTAAAGTTTTTACACACAAATTAAAGAATGCAATAATATTGTAATAAAAGAATATATTTTTAGTAAATTAATATACTTTCATTGGTCTTTCTATCGGTTCAACATCACCTTCAGAGTTAAATATTTTGGAATAATATAAGCAAATGTAAGTAAGTGGGAAAATAATCTCACATTGAATAAAAATGTGGTGACTTGAGCATTTATAAGTGAGAGAATTCACTCACCTATCACTTTAAGGTTTTTAGTGAATATGTGGTGTCTCCCTCACAAAGATGCCTAGTCCTACACTATGTATCAATGCTTTCTAGTAAATTCCCCCAATAGTGGAATCTTGAAGTTGATAACAATCCCGTCTAATTATATAGATTGCAACTTCATTTGCTCGCACAGGAGTCCGACTAGCCAATTCAATACCTCTCCTAAAAGCAATTAATTCAAATTACACCCTTTTTAGTGTGCGATAACTCATTTAGTCTTTCAATGTGCCACTTTGATTTCCAATATTCATTGCGGCCTGAAAGGCTCATTGAAGTCCTAGTTAATTTTCACCAACACAACGACATATGTGTAGAAGAAGTCAAATGCAAAGGAAGAATACTTTTTAAGGTTTTGGAAAACAACAATCATGTATTCAAAGGGTGAGTCTAAATTATTAGATGTACTGAGCCATTCTAGGACCAGAATTACTAGTTAAGTCTTCGCATAAAAACTTCACTACTTTAACTTTTACATGGTCAACGCAAAGGTAAAAAGATCTATAAGAATCGTTAAGGGACACATCATAATTATGAGGTAAGCTTGAGTCAAGTTGAAAAAATGAGATAAGGACAATTTGAACATGTTGCGCTCTTATCTCCGCTTACAATATGGCATATAGGTATGCCAAGAATTACTCAAAGGTGTGCTAAAATGTTTAGACTGATCTAAGGAAGTTTCCATGTCTCTTGCATGAATGTCACCTATACCGGAAGTGTCGCTTAACTTGTGGAAAGAAAAAACACTGACTACTAATAATAAGAACTTTACAAGGAATCAACTAAGGTTTTGGATGTATAGGCAACTGGGATTAAACATGTACAATCATTCGACCTAGGCACTCCTTATGTGAATCGAGTGTTAGTTTAAATATATAATAGTGTTTTCAAGATTTTTAGCATTAGTTCGATCAACTCCAAAACCATGAAATTTTGACGAGGTAATTTGAAGTCAAACTTCATATATAATTGATTCATGGCCATGCTTCTATTTCTCAAATTATAATTTTTAAAACATTTAATACCCTTTTGGACTTCTATAGATTCCTTAACCAACAATTGGTCATCCTAAGTGCCTTTAACATGTAAGAATGCATAAAATGCAACTCAAAAACAATATTGATCTTCAATATTAGGGTGGATCCTTAATTTACTAATCCATTGGGTTACCCCAGAAGAAACCTTCCTTGGTCCAAGTTAGATTCTAAACCTTCAGCTTTATCCCATTTTTATCTTTCACATATCCATGTTAATGTGAATTCAGGCTAACATGGGTATTTGTCTGTATTATTTCTTAAAGGTTAACCTTGCTTATTTATCTAAACCTCAATGACTTCTTCTAAGTTCTCTTATCCATATTCAATTAACTTATCACTTTTTGGTTACACGACTTAGTCAGGGTTTTCTTTTGGATTCGAATGTCATTGCTTCCCCGCTCAATTTTGGGAAGTGCATTCTAAATTATTGTCACCTAGTTAAATATTAGAGTTGGTATTGGCTCAAGATCTTGGTTTATACTAACAGTAATAGGGATCTTGTATCAAAATTTGGTTATTACTCTTCCCTCAATTTAGAGGTGATGTCATTCTACTTAACTCGTGATTAATGAATACCGAAGTTTGGTAACACGTTACTTAAAAGCAAGAATAAACGACTCACACATGGTTCAAGTGAGCAATCTAAGAAAAATTTATTGAAATTCTTGGTTGAGTTTGATCACTTCATCCATGAATATTTCACCTTCACACACCTTAACTTCTCATATTTATACCACACTCACATCCTAAATAGATCATACAAAAATAATCCTTCATCACCTGAAATTCCATTAGTTAAGGTCACTACTACAAAATATACCTTTCGTAACGAACTATTACCTTGCCCAATTTATCCATTGTGGTAGAATCTACCCAATTAGGCATGTTTCTTTTATTTTCATTTTAAGCCCTTTTTTCCCAGGGCTGAAATTCCAACCATGGTGAAAAGTGGCGTCTGATCATGGGTTCGAATCCTAGCAACATCAGTTTTGGATTTTAATTTATTTTTAATCCATTTTTTTACCATGGTTGGAATTTCAATTGTGGCGAAAAGTGGGCCTGGTCATGATTTCGAATCTCAGCAACAGTTGTTTTCTTTTTAATTTATTTTTAAGCCACTTTTCACCACCGTTGGAATTCCAACTGTGGTGAAAAGTGGAGTTTTCCTTTTTTAATATTTTTAAATTAAAATTAAATTACATTTCCAAGATATATAATACTCTATGTCCATTCACTTTTGTCCTAGACGAACTTAGACGAACTTTATCTTCTACCTCCAAACTTCATCTTTCATTTACCAAACTCTATTTTTTCACTAAACCAAACTCAAAAACATTATTTCTTCCATAAACGAAACTAGAAAAATACAATTTATTTCATTAACAAGTTTCGGAACTCCATCATCTCTTCTCTAACTTGAACGAGGCAAGGAAAACACGTGTTCGAGTAAGCAATGTTAGTTATTGTTGCGATGTTAGGTAAAATGTTTAATGTTGTTGTTTTTTAGATTTAATGTTTAATGATTTTATTGATTTTTTTTTCGTTGTTGTTTTTTTCTCTTGTTGTTGTTGTTGTTGTTGTTGAGATTCAATATTTAACTATTGTGTTGATTTAGTTTTATTGTTGTTGTTGTTGTTGTTGAGATTTAATGTTTGATGATTCTATTGATTTTTTGTTGTTGTTGTTGTTGTTGTTCTTATTGTTGTTGTTGTTGTTGTTGTTGTTGTTGTTGTTGTTGTTGTTGTTTTTCTGTTAGAAATATTTGATATTCTATATTATGATGAAAGTTCTCAATGTAGTCAACAAAAGCATGTGGATAAAATAAAAAATTGGGTTGACCAACTTTTTATCACGGATAGAACTTACAACGGTGGTGAAAAGTGGGTTGACTGACATTTCACAATGGTTGAAAGTTCCAACCGTGGTGAAAACTGGGTTGACTACATGTCACCACGGTTGCAATTTCCAACTGTGGTGAAATTTAGCACGTTATCCAGTATTTCACAACAGACCTTAGCTCGTGGTGGAAAGTAGCGGACTTACTACCACCCCTACCTTACCACGATTGTCAGCCGTGATGATATACATTTACAAACCATGGTGAAAGAGCCTTTACGTTATAGTGGGTCAACGAACAATTTAGTCTACTTCTCTTTACTTCTGTCAACTCTAACTTCCACATGAATGATGTCCTTAACCATCTCATATGTCCAAAACAACTCTTATTCTTGTTAAAACTTTTGATTATTTATGAATAATTGTAATTATCCCTTAATGTGGTGACAGTTATGGATCCCTAAAAGGTTTAGTGTCATATGAAATAGTCCACCTTCATTATTGAGGTACACATATGAATTTATTTGTGTCAACTTCTCCTTTTGAAAAACATTAGTGCCTCATTAATAATGGGATATTTTGATCCATATAGATTCATGAATAATTATATTCTCATTAAAGCCAATTACTTTGAACTCATCTCGATAGTTCCACAACGGTCTTTGTAGTCTATGAATACCCTTTGAGCATAGGTTACGTTGAATGATTCTTAAGTGGCATCAGGAGATCTCGACTATTGGTGAGAGTTTTTGTACCTCTAATTTACTTTGTGTTTAGGCTTGTTGATTATTTCTCTTAGATATTGGGTTTCAGGTAAGGGCCTTGTCCATTGGCTTACCTTAGCTCGTCGTCGTATGATGGCAATCAAGAAAATCTGTAACTTTTTCACACAGTTGATCATGACGAATCTTCCACCGCCACATCATTCCCTAGTAACTTTCTATGAATTCCCTACTCGATTGAGGCTATAAGATCTTTATGTCAAACACATCCTGTAACACCCCGTATAATATACATCTAGAAAATACATTATACAAGATATTTATTTGGTATTGATACAACACAAGTGCCTAACGACATCATTATATACACATGTCCAACTAACAAAATACAACTATGGCACATGTTAAACAATAAATCCTAAAAATAAAATATATGAACTATGTACAATATCTTCATTGTACACAAATCCATAACGAAAGATCACAACAGTCGAAATCCTTTGAAACATCAATACACACCTCTCTTGCATAACACCTACAAATAACACCCAAAAAATAACAATGATATTGGGGGTGAGATAATAATCTCAGTGAGTTCAACTATTATATGGGTCCACTCGGCTCTACAGGGTTTCTAATTGATTTCTAAATCAATTCTTCATCTGGTTACTTGTGCATCACTTACACCATGTAACCAAAACTTAGTATCTAAGGGGTATTCGCAATGTATGGAAACATGTCACCTGAGTTCTCATAACTCAGTCGATCACTATTCAGAAGCCACGAAACATCAATCCCCAAATGGACCTATGTCTAGGCCAGGCTCGGTTCACACATGCTCATATGATTCGACTTTCGTGGTGTATATCAGGCCCTCTTATGGGACTCAAACCCAGTTCAAGCGACCATCACTCATATGTAACAGAAACCCACGTAAAGTATAATTCACCATGTGGGGGTCAAACCCAGTTAGGTGTTCACCTTTCCCCCATGTCCGCCATGTTTGGGATGATGAAACATTAGTGCCACATCCCTATTTACCGCTTTACATAAGCCTCTGAAATGGTATGTGCACATCACTATCCGAATACATGATTAGTTCTCATCAACAATAGGACTTTAGGAGCAAGGCTCCTCACCAAAATGTCAAACCCATTCCTCATGGTATTCATAAAAATACTAGGTGACACGTTCACCAATTCTCATATATTTCCATCAAAATATTGGGTGATCATATCCATCCATTCACATATTTCACATGTCCCTTACAATGCATATTGATTCATTAATCAAACGACTACTTGTCCGCGATACACACCGAGGTACCATTGCGTCCAAGAATCACAACCTAAGTCATTTTTCATAACCTATATTATCTTTCTAAGTTATTCACTTAGTTATACTCCTAGGTTTCCTCACTAATCATCACAGGATTTTCGTTATATTGTTACACAATCAACACAACCACAATTCACAATATATATAACAGGCATCATAATATGGTTCATAACATTCATAAAGCATACAAGGTAATATAACATGTTATAAGAATCATAGTCAATCTATAACACAATCCACTTCAATCTATCTTATTCTACTTTCACGTTTTAAGGTAAACGTTCATCCGATCATACTATGGAGGGACACAACTGGACTAAAACGGAAAACATACTGGAATAACTCATAGATACTTCTCTCTATATCACAGTACTCTATGTTAGCTTCCTAACGCATCCATTATCACATCAATTGAAGCTATCATTCCCGTTTTATTGTGGAAACATGGAACAAAGTATATAACTCTCTCCAATCTCGTCGTACCATTCATGATGGTTTATAATTACTAGCCTATCAATCATTGGCATAACACCATCCTTTTACTTCACTATCAAATAGATCATTGGAAGAGCTTTCCAATGTTTCTATTCTCGCATCAATCAGATACACGATTCTCGAGTTATGGGATAACAAGAATCAAGCATTTTTTTCAATGCTGTTAAGTTTGCTTAGAGAGCTCTAACGAGCTGGTAGCGAACAGACTTCGTTGAGAAAACTCCTAGAGAACCAAGTCAGTAGCAAACTTCCCCTGACTTTGCTTAGCGAACTGTAGTGAACTGGTTGTGAACATGACAATGTCAGAACACACTACCAGGGCATATATGGATGGGGAAAAACACTAAATAACATGTAAAGATCATGGGATAGCATATAGAAGCATTAAAAAAACCAGTTCATAAAGTATTAGCAATAACTTCATGATTTACCAAACACACATAAACCCTAACCCCATTTCCATGAAATTATCCCTAATTGCTAACACTATATAGGAACTCACCTTATATGTAGAGCATGATGTAGAAGATGAAGTAAAGTTGGTGATCATGATGATGATATGGTGGTGATAATGAAGATCTCTCCATGGGTTTCTTATTCTTCTTCCTTTCTTTCTCTTCCTCTTTCTCTCTTCCTCCCTCTTATCTCTTTCCCTCTTTTTATTGATATCTTTCTTCTTCTAATTTTCTCTTCTTTCCCTTTCTTATTCTTATACTTCTTTCATTTTTCTTTCCACCATACAATATATAACATATAACATATAATATATATATATATATATATATATATATATATATATATATATATATATATATATATATATATATATATATATATATATATATAATATTAAGTAGTGGGAGCAAAATATATCAATTGGTATTTTGTCTTATAGTATCAATTGACCAATTATAAATGTTACTAAAAATCTTCCGTCTTGTACTTATTAATAATGGTCAGTCTCTTTTAATAAGGATTGATCTCTTTAAAGTCCACTAATTACTCTATTTGTCCCAACTGACAACAATTAGAGCACATAGGAGATCAAATTGTTCCAACTGACGTGAAATAGAGTACATAGAAACTCAGTTGGTATCAACTGACAACCAATTGAGCATTTAAGGGAATATGGGATATTACACATCCATTAATTTAATCAGACTAAGGTCTCCTTAGAGGAAAAATGAAAGTAACAAAAAGGTAAAATACACATGTGGAGTTACATGATTAAAATCCCACTTTAAAACCTAATACATGAATTCTAATCTTCTGTCTTTGACTCTTTGCTTGCTCCATCTTGACGAATCAGTAATTGTTTTCGCGAATAAAAAATTAACAATGTGAAGTAATCACTAATTTCTCAGTGGATTTCCTACCATGAACCTCAAACTCTTATCTTTTCATATCATTAAAGCCTCTGATCACTTCTTATCTATACTAACTAAACTTTTTGCTGTAATACGTCAAAATTCCAACAACATATTAATTAAGGTCTTAAGAATAAATTATTTGATTTTTTAAGAATAAATAACTAAGATCATAAGAAAACCTGATTGTGATTCTTAAGGATACGTGTGACTATATTATGATCTGAAACTGGTCTTAACATAAATTAAACATAAATGTCTATATCCACAAACGTGAGAATAATTCAAGAATTTAGACCTATCTGACATATGAACATGATGGATCCTAATAAATAGAGTATGCGGCCACCATAATGAATTGGATACATATTCTATTTTGGTAAGATTGGAGATATATTAGCTCTGTAAGTGGCACCCCACTTACCATGACTTACCCATCCCATTTTATAAGTACGGGACCCACTTACTCACGGTAGATCTTTTATTCACATGTAACCTTAATTAAATGTGCGCAAGTATGTGTGTGCGTACGTGTGTGCGTGTGCGCGTGTGTGCATGTGTGTGTGTGTGTATGCACTCCAATGCACCATTCAGTTTAGAGTTTAATATGATAATAGTGAAAAGTGGAGATCAAAAAAGTATACCTTGAATCTCACGTGTGCTGGCTATATTAGTTGGATAATTTTCATGGGGCTTGTGCATGATTGGGCCCTTGTATTAGGCCTATAGCCGGTCCAGAACAGTTACCCCAAGGTTTTTCGGGTGCATTCTAGTCGGGAAGTCTTTAAAATTCATTGTTGGCCCCTCGTGACAGTGTTCGACTGTAGTGAGAAGCAAGAAAGTCGTGAATTAATTTCAAAAGTAATGGGGGACAGGCTCATTAAATGATCCCTCCATCATGTGGTTCTTATCATGCGTGTGGCTCTATGCTTATGGGTTAGGACGTGTTTCCCTCGCCTAGGGTGCTCAAGTACGTTTGGACCTTTTGTGTTCCCAAGGAACATTTGATCCATCACTCATATATTTCCTTCCATCTGTTAATCTAGGATACTGGTTTGTTGTTGGTTTTATTATAAAAGGGTTGGTTTCTTTCTAAACGTCTCCTTTTTCTTCGTTTATCATTTAGAATATGCCTTCCCCACCTTAGCTCATTCTTTTGAAAGTGATAAAAATACACAAGAAGGGGGGGTGAATTGTGTTTTCCGTTTCTTAACTTTGCCTCTGATCAGAGTTCAGAATCTAAACTGGTGTTCAGATTCTGATTATACGTTGTAGCAGAATGTTAACAGAAGCAAATAAAATATAAAGAACACACAAATATTTATACTAGTTCCTTCCAAAAGAGAGTAGTCAAGTCCCCTTGCATCACAAGAGATTTTCACTATGACCAAAACATGATTACAATCGCTTATGCACTTAAGCATAATACTTTTCTTTGCTCAGACGCTCAACCCGAGACTTCCTGCTTAAACCCCCCAGGTTAAAGACTTTTGCTTAGGTTACACGAACCAAAGACTTCCTTGCTTAAGCCCCTCAGACTCAAGACTTCTGCTCAGACCCTCGGTCCAAGACTTCCCTGCTTAGATTCCACGAATCCAAGACTTCTGATCAAGCCCCTCAGGCCTAAGACTTCCTTGCTTAAGTTCCACGAACTCAAGACTTCCTTGCTCAGGTTCCACGAACCCAAGATATCTTCTTAAGCCCCTCAGGCCCATGACTTCTGCTCAGACTCACAGTCTAAGACTTTCTACTCAATCAACAACTGATCAAGACTTTCAATGCTTTAGCACATAGTAGGAGAGTTACTTGGCTCAAGCTTCTCAGCAAGAGACTTTAATGCTCAAGCACATAGCAAAAGACTTTATCTAAACTATTAAACAATCATGTTTAGCAGAATAGAGAACAAGGTGTACTTGATACTAAATCAGAGGTACAAGGTAATCACATTAACAAAGACCTTAAACACTTAAGATTTCTAAGATATTCAATGTTTAAGAAATATTAAGGCTTATTATAATTTACAACATATAACAGAAACTTTGCATACTTGATTGTGTTTCTTATTGTATGATCTTGTTATTCCTCCATCCAGACAAAAGTTTAGAACACTTCTATCCTTCTTGGCTTTCATTCTATATTTTCCCTTTTGATTGCTCCTTATTGAAGACTTCTGTTTGAATCTTTAGTAGCTTATATAGCAGTTGTAGAAGACTAGCTGTTGGAAGAGATAACTTGAATAAGTGTCTTTGTTTATCCATAGTACAAGATACGTTGAAGAGAGATACACCAAAAGATCTTAGTCCATTGTGCAACATATTTCACCATTGCGTTTTTCAAGTAATCTTTTACTAAAGATCCGTTGAGAGTAGATATCCGTAAAGCATGTCAACTCTTCTTGAGCCTTGTGAATATAGACTCTATCTGAAAAATTGATTTGACAATGCAACTTGCTTTCTGCAGTACTGATAACTCAAGCTTTATTTCTAACTTTGAATGTTCATCAGAAGCTGATACAATAACTTAGTGTAGAGACAATATGTTGCTTTTCTGATGCTGAGGCCTTCAGCTTCAGAGTATACGCCAGACATAACTTAAAGAGTGTTATTCAGGATCTGATCCACCAGAAGCTAGTAACTCAGCTCCTCTCAAATGCGTCCTTATATCAGATTTTGAATGCCTTCTTTTCAAGCCATAGAACCTGCATACTTGGAACACACATTAGATAACACCATTGTTCTTTTAATACTTTGTTATCATCAAATCCCAAGAGATATTGATGCGTATTCGCAAGTGCACAGAAATTCCAATTATAGTATAAAAAGCTTCGAACCCATAGAGACCAATGTCAACCTATTGTAATCTATTGTTGCTTTGCAAATTCAAGGCTAATCGAATATAATTTTGTATTTTAAAAAGAAAAAATAAAACAAGAAAATAGAGTCGGTTTAGTAGAAAATTAATTAAAGCGAGACCGGAATGTAATTTCCAATCGCACATCTGGAGCTCAATAAATTCTTGGAGTTTGTTTTGATTTTTAAAATGTTTTTCAAAAGAAAGTATCAACTTAAAAATACTGCTCACTTTCGCGCAGCCCGTGTTATGTTTCGAAACCGTAAATGCTTTGTTGTCACTCACCCAATTACAATTTCGAAACAATTTTTGAAACCTAATAAATCCTAATTAATCACTAAAGCGATGTCTCTATTTTTAGAAATTAAATCCACTTTTTACGATCGGGTATGGGTATCACACTGTCGCGCTGTTGACCAATACCTGAGTGTTATCGCTTTCGCTCAAAACTTTTTGATTTTAAAACTAAATATGAGAATCGAAAAAATAAATTAATATTAAAATATTACGCCAAACTAATTTACCGAGTCCGTCAAAATGACGATCCTCATACCTCAAATCTTAGAAACTCAGTCAGACATGTTTGGAGGAAATATATTGCATTTAATTGGACTAAACATTAAGTAATAATAACTAATTATTAAGGTAGTAATAATAAAATAATTAATTAGAATATATATATATATATATATATATATATATATATATATAAGTTTTATAAACTTATATGCATATAAGTTATGTACGTGCAATATATATGTATATGTATGTGCTTGGTACTTGCAACAAAGTACGAATATAAATAAGTGGCACCTGCAAATGATACAAACATTACAAACAATATAGAAATGCAATTGGAACAAAAAACTATATTGAATGAAATAAGTGCAGTGAGTAATAAAAGTAGCAGTGTAAATTTTGATTGGAAATAAACTTTGTAGCAGTTAATAAGAAACTAAAAATTAACAAATGATAAAAACTGGAATTGAAATAAACTGAATTAAATAAGTAGAAATAAAATAGATTGATAAAATTGAACCTAAAGTTAAAGCAACGTAAATTTAATGGAACCTGAAATAAAAATTGAAATGAAAATGAATCTAAAATTGAAACTGCAAAACATTTCGGCAAGATTGCTGAAATGTTGATCCAAGTACACAGCATATTCCTAATATTAAAGTGCAGCAGTTCCTCAATGCGAGAAACTACTTATTTTATAATACTGAAATTTCTGCCTAAAATAAATCCTATAAAGCTTGGATCCCAAAAAACCTAAAGTTTATGGCTATATATAATGCAAGAAACGACAAGAAAATGTCCTTAAAAAATGTAGGAGTAGTGGAAAAAAAAATATGGAAGTGCTCCAAAAATGTTGGTGTAGTGAAGAGATATATGGAAATGGGCCGATACTATTTCCAACACTACTATTTTTCAGATTTCAAAGCCCATGGCGAACGCCATGGCCTCATGGCGAATGCCATGAGTACAAACATGTTGAATGTGGCCATCAAGGTTCATGGCGAACGCCATGGCCTTATGGTGAACGCCATGAGTGCAATTAATTCATAGAAACTCTGTTTTTCACTGTTTTTGTTTCGTTTTCTCGTGTACTGACTCTTACCTGTTAAGTACCTGATACCAACACAAAATACCAGCATAACACAATAAAAACATATGAAAATAACACTAAAATGTATGCTAATTGGGTTGAAATATACTATGTATTTTCGTGTTATCAGACTCCCCTACACTTAAATCATTGTTTGTCCTCAAGCAACAACCAACATAATAAACAATGTAAGTATAACAATGAATCAACCACATGGTCTACTCCTAATCATACGTGGTTGTTTGGCTAATGCTAAATTAATAGATACTAGTGGTTGACACCAAGGATACCGTAAAGACACAATTCCGTATTTCATGGTCAAAAGTTTCCCTCTTACGCAAACCGGTTCAAATCATGCTATTATGGCTAAACCTAGATCACTTATCCTTTTTCACCCTTTTTTCATTCGAGCGCAAACACATTAAGCCCATTATATATTCATACACATGGTAAATAAGTATGTTAGTGATTATGATCCACATCCTATTTTGCTTTTCAAAATTAGTCATTTACCAACAATTTTTTCTTGAAGGTTTCACTACCTTTAGGTTAAATTATCGGGTGAAGGTCACCTAACTTAAAAGGCGAATTCCTATTCAGATTTCTCATTAAGCACATGATCATTCACTTATTTACATCAACTTAGTTATTTAGTGTGTGATTTCTAGATGGTGCTGATTGCTCATATAAACTTATCAATGGTTACTTAAGAACAAGAACTTAAGGTTTTGGCATACTAGGTACTCAAACTGAGTTGCATATTTGGGAAGCCTAATGTGTCACGATGGTACCGATGTTGTCGTGACTTTCCTAAGTCTCTCTAACTCAGCCTTAATTAAAACAACCTATATACTTTCAGAGTGTCTTATGTAACGCCCTGATTCTGATTTTTCCCATTTTGTTGAGTCTTTTATTTGAATTGAGTGATAAATTATTTTATTTGTGAAATTGGTGTGTTAATATGCTATGTTGACATGTTATGTTATTTTACCGTTTTCGAGAGTTTTCGGGAAAATTAGAATGGAGGGTATTTTAGACATTTCTCAATTAATGTTAAGTTAGAAAATTTAGTGGAAATATAATTGTCTGAGAAAATGAATTAATTTGAATTTGTGTAGAAAGAAAAGAAAATAAGAAATAGAAAAGAAAAAGAGATAAGAAGAGGAAATAGGAGAGAAAGAGATAGAAAGGAAAAATAGAGAGAAAAAGGAGAGAAAGAAAGAGGAAGAGGAGAAAAGAGAAGGAAAAGAGGAAAAGATTGGGAAATCTTCAAATCAACTTCTAGGAATCGATTTAATCGGGTAAGGGTGTGAAATCTTATTATATTATCAATGTATATCATTATGTATGATTATGTATGTGTGTATTGGATTGTTTGTTGTGTTTTCATAGTTTTCTATTCTAGGTCGATGTTGAGAAATCGATGTTTTCGCGGTTGGAAATCGACGTAAACGTGGTAGAATGTTTGTTGCCATGATTAGAATAGGTTCTGGTTGATATATGTTGTTTTGAAAATGTTTTGGGTTGAAAAATATGGATTTTGGGTTTTCAACAGCGCTGAAAGATTCTGAGTTTTCGCAGGTTCGCCTAGCGAACCATTCAGCGAAGGGTAGCGAAGGTTCGCTACGGGTGTTCGCCTGGAGAGGGTGTGAGCGAAGGTTCGCCTAGCAAAGTTTGGGTGTTTTTGATGTTGGTGGTTGCTGCCTTGGTTCGCCAAGGGGTTCGCCTAACGAACTTTGTGTCTGTTTTTAGCTAGTAGTTGGTTCGCTGGAACATTCGCCTAGCGAAGGTGCTAGCGAATGCTCGCGAGAGGGTTCGCCCAGCGAACAATGCTGTTTGTGTAATTTTGTTTTCTGCATAACTTTTGATCTGTGGTTCGGTTTTGAGGCGTGGTTTGATGCATTAGAAAGCTTATAAAATGTTCTTTTTTTATGAGGAGGGTTTTGAGATTGTTAGCCGAGTTAATTATGTCGGAAAGTCGGGAATAGTGTTATTTAGCGACTTTTACCGTTTTGAATGTGTGTTTGGATGTGAATCATACAATATTGCATTGGTGTGAATGTATATAGATTGTATGTGATAGTATGAGATGAATGCATTGTTTGAATTGTTTTCAATGTATGAATATGATGATGTGATAATCATATTGCTGATTTGTGAAGATGCATTTGATTGTCATGAGTTCTTGTGTGTCAAGCATCATGATATGCATCTTGTGATCGTGTGCCCATGTGGGGTGTGAGCGATCGGATCGTGTGCCCATGTGGGGTGTGAGCGATCCATAAACGTCATGTGCCCATGTGGGGTGTGAGCGACGGTTTGGTTCCAGAGGGAATCCGCTATAATGTCGTGTGCCCGTGTTGGGTATGAGCGATGATTATAGACGATCGTGTGCCCATGTGGGGTGTGAGCGATCGGGTCGTGTGCCCGTGTGGGGTGTGAGCGATCCATAAACATTGTGTGCCCATGTGGGGTGTGAGCAATGGGGGAACATCGTATGCCCAACGGGGAGTTACATTGGTAACGAGCGATGGTTCCAATAAGTTCCTGAGTGAACTTGAGGTGATTGAGTCGGTACCCGCATTGCATTTGCATAGAGTCGTGAGTCGGTCTCTATGATTTGCATTTATCATCTTTATAATGGTGCATTGATGAATAAACATGAATATGTATGTTTATGTGGAATGATAAGAATTTTGAAAGTATGCATGATGAAATGCTTGGATTTGTATATATATACATTGTAATGTATATGGGTGAATTGTGATGAATTGTGGTGAGAATGTGGAATATGTGTATTTTTATGCTAAGATATATAATTATATACATTGTTATTATGATAATATTTCTCACCTTTCTGCTATTTTATGATGCTCTATGAGGCATTGCAGAGTAGGTATGCTGGTGGTCTTTTGTGAAGCGTGTCTTCATCCTTTTGGTCGGTCGGCTCTGATATGTAGCACCGGGTAGCTAGGATATATATGTTTCTTTTGTGATACATTGTACATGTATCTTGTTGATGAATGTTTATGTAAACATGAATTATGTTGGTGGATAATACTTGATGATGTATATATATATGTTATATATTATTCAATGTTTAGATTTTCCGCTTTTATTCTAAATATTGAGATGTGGGTGTAAGGACTAAGTTCCTCTGTTGCAAAGTTACCCCACTGTTGCATATCAATTGTTGAGCAGGTGTTGAATGTTTTAATTTCACGTATAATGTGACATGCCTCTTTTATACTATGTTTATAATTATACTCTGACGAAATTTTTAATATGTGCCTAAATGATTATGTGATTATTTGGGGGTATAGAAAGGGGGTGTTACATTAAGTGGTATCAGAGCCAGTGTTGAGTCAGTTGTGTCTGTCTTGTTGTTGTGATGGTTGAACTGTTGTTTAACCTTGTTGTCATTTTTGGGAATGATCAGAATATGGCTGGTAGAAACGACAATGCGATGGTTGCTGCTTTGGAAGCAATGGCTAGGGCGGTGCAAGGTGCGCCAAACGTGAATGCTAATGACGAGTTCAGGAAGAATCAACCACCGGTCTTCAAAGGAAGATTTGATCCCGATGGAGCTCAAATGTGGTTGAAGGAGATTGAAAGGATCTTCAGAGTCATGGGCTGTGTGGAGGAGAATAAGGTGAGGCTTAGGTCTCACATGTTGAAGGAAGAAGCCGACGATTGGTGGGTTGGTATGCGTCAAGTTCTTGAGGTGGATGATGAAGAGATAACTTGGGATTTATTTCGTACCGAGTTCTTGAGGAAGTATTACCCTAAAAGTGTGAAAGGGAAGAAGGAGATGGAGTTCCTTGAACTGAAACAAGGTGGTATGTCCGTGGTGGACTATACTGCTAAGTTTGTGGAGTTGGTTCAATTCCATCCTCACTATGCTGCAATTACTGCTGAGTTCTCTAAGTGTATTAAGTATGAGAATGGTTTGCGTCCCGAGATTAAGCAAGCTGTGGGGTATCAAAGGATAAGAAGGTTTACGGATTTGACGGAATGTTGTAGAATCTTCGAGGAAGATAGCAAGGCTCGTTCTACACATTACAAAAGTTTGAATGAGAGGAAGGGAAAGCAACAAGCTAGAGGTGGACCTTATGTGACACCCGTTGATAAGGGCAAGCATAGGGGAAACTTTGAGAGGAGATCTGGAGGAGGAGGTTCCGGTTCCGTTAAGTGTTACAAGTGTGGTGGAATGGGTCATAAATCATTTGAGTGTGGGAAGACTATGGTGAAATGTTCTAACTGTGGAGGCCTTGGGCATACTACTACTGAGTGTAGAAGGAATATAGTGAAGTGCTATAATTGTGGAGAAGTGGGTCGCATTAGTACTAAGTGTACTAAGCTGAAACAAGCTCAAGCGGGCAGAAAGGTGTTTGCATTAGTGGGGACGGACACTACTAGTGCAGACCGTTTGATTAAAGGTACATGCTTTATTAATAGTACGCCTTTAGTTGCTATTATTGATACGGGAGCGACTCATTCGTTCATTTCTCATGAGTGCGCTAAGCGTTTGAATTTGTTTATGACTTCTTGGGGTGGTGAGATGGTTATTGAGACTCCTGCTTCAGGGTCGATAACTACGTCTTTGGTGTGTGTAAGTTGTCCTTTGACCGTGTATGGTAAAGACTTCATTATGGATTTAGTGTGTTTGCCGTTGGAGGGATTGGACGTAATCTTGGGTATGAACTGGTTGCAATTTAACCGAGTTTATATAGATTTCTATCACAAGTTAGTAAGGTTTCCTTCTTTGGAAGATGACGAAGATGAGAGTTTCCTATCCACTAAAGAGTTGAAGAAACTTTTAGCGGACGAAGCTCAATTGTTCGGTTTGTTTGCATCATTGTCGGTGGAGAGTAAAGTGGAGCTCGATGTGTTTCCAGTGGTGTGTGATTTTCCAGAAGTGTTTCCGGAGGATATTACGGATGTACCGCCGGAAAGAGAAGTTGAGTTTTCTATTGATCTAGTTCCGGGTACTAGACCAGTTTCGATGGCACCGTATCGTATGTCGGCATCGGAGTTGGTAGAATTGAAGAAGCAATTAAATGACTTGTTGGACAAGAGATTTGTAAGGCCAAGTGTTTCTCCTTGGGGTGCTCCGGTATTGTTGGTAAAGAAGAAGGATGGGAGCATGCGGTTATGCATTGATTATCGACAATTGAACAAGGTGGCAATTAAGAACAAGTATCTGCTTCTGAGGATCGATGATTTGATGGACCAATTGGTTGATGCGCGTGTTTTTAGCAAGATTGATTTGAGATCGGGATATCACCAAATTCGTGTGAAGGAAGAGGATATTCAAAAGACGGCCTTTAGGACACGGTATGGTCATTACGAATATTCCGTGATGCCATTCGGGGTTTCTAATACGCCGGGTGTGTTTATGGAATATATGAATCGTATTTTTCATGAACAGTTAGATCGTTTTGTGGTTGTGTTCATCGACGATATTTTGATTTACTCTAAGTCTCGAGAGGAGCATGAAGAGCATTTGAGGATTGTGTTACAAATTTTGAAAGAGAAACAATTGTATGCTAAGTTGTCGAAATGTGAATTTTGGTTGTCGGAAGTAAGTTTTTTTGGACATGTTATTTCTGGTAGTGGTATTAGTGTTGATCCATCTAAGATTGATGCGGTGATGCAATGGGAGGCTCCTAGATCGGTTACGGAGATTCGAAGCTTTTTAGGCTTGGCGGGTTATTATCGAAGGTTTATTGAGGGATTTTCGAAGTTGGCACTTCCGTTAACGCAATTGACTTGTAAAGAAAAGGCTTTCATTTGGGATAATCATTGTGAAGAGAGTTTTAATGAGCTAAAAAGAAGGTTGACAACGACTCCGATCTTGATTTTCCCAAATCCGACGGAACCATTTGTTGTGTATTGTGATGCTTCATTGGTTGGTATAGGTGGTGTTTTGATGCAAGATGGAAAAGTTGTGGCTTATGCTTCTAGACAATTGAGAGTGCATGAGAAGAATTATCCTACACATGACTTGGAGTTAGCGGCCGTGGTGTTTGTTTTGAAAATTTGGAGGCACTATCTTTATGGTGCAAGATTTGAAGTTTTTAGTGATCACAAGAGCTTGAAATATTTATTTGATAAAAAAGAATTGAACATGAGACAAAGAAGGTGGTTAGAGCTTTTGAAGGATTATGATTTTGGTTTGAATTACCACCCGGGTAAGGCAAACGTGGTGGCCGATGCTTTGAGTCGGAAATCGTTACATATGTCCGCATTGATGATGAGGGAATGGGAACTTTTGGAGAATTTTAGAGACTTGAGTTTGGTTTGTGAAATGACGCCGAGAAGTGTGAGACTTGGTATGCTACATGTTACGAATGATTTTCTTGCAACCGCATGTGAAAAGCAAAAGTTGGATTTGAAGTTCGTTGATTTGATGATGAATGAAAACGAGGATTTCAAGGTTGATAATTTTGGAGTTTTGAGATTCCGTGGTCGTATTTGTATTCCCGATGATGCGGAGTTGAAAAAGATGATATTGGAAGAAGGACACCGAAGTAACTTAAGTATTCATCCGGGAACGAATAAAATGTATCAAGATTTGAAGAAAATCTTTTGGTGGTCCGGATTAAAGAGAGATGTGGCTCAATTTGTGTATGCGTGCTTAACTTGTCAAAAGTCTAAGGTGGAACATCAAAAGCCTAGTGGATTAATGCAACCGTTGGACGTTCCGGAGTGGAAATGGGATAGTATATCGATGGATTTTGTTACGGGATTGCCGAATACGCAAAGAGGTCATAATGCTATTTGGGTAATCGTTGATAGGCTTACTAAATCTGCTCACTTCATTCCAATTTATATTAGTTATCCTTTGGAGAAGTTAGCCGAGATTTATGTTCTTGTGGTTGTGAAGTTACATGGAGTTCCTAAGAGTATTGTATCGGATAGAGATCCTAGATTTACATCGAGGTTTTGGGAGAGTTTACAAAAGGCTTTGGGTTCTAAGCTAAGATTGAGTTCGGCTTATCATCCGCAAACGGATGGTCAAACCGAGAGGATAATTCAATCGTTGGAGGATTTATTGCGTGCTTGTGTACTCGAGCAAGGTGGTGCTTGGGATAGTTATTTGGCGTTGATTGAGTTCACCTACAATAACAATTTTCATTCAAGTATAAGTATGGCACCATTTGAGGCTTTGTATGGTCGGAGATGTCGAACACCTTTGTGTTGGCATGAAACCGGTGAGAGGACGTTAGTTAGACCGGAGATGGTACAACAAACGACGGAGAAAGTGAAGTTTATTCATGAGAAGATGAAAGCTTCTCAAAGTAGAAAAAAGAGCTATCATGACAAGAGAAGGAAGGATCTTGAGTTTCAAGAAGGTGACCATGTGTTTTTGAGAGTTACGCCGGTTACAGGTGTGGGTCGTGCTTTGAAGTCGAAGAAGTTGACTTCTCGTTTTATTGGTCCGTATCAGATTTCTGCGCGAGTTGGTGCTGTGGCTTATCGTGTGGCGTTGCCTCCGAATCTTTCGAATTTGCATGATGTATTCCATGTTTCGCAACTTCGGAAGTATGTTCCGGATCCGTCACATGTTATTCCTATGGACGAGGTTGAAGTGAGAGATAACCTTACGGTTGAAGCTTTACCGATTAGGATTTTGGATCGTGAAGTTAAGAAGCCAAGAGGCAAGGATATTGCGCTTGTGAAAGTAGCGTGGGGAGGCGCTGCGGAAGGCAATATGACTTGGGAGTTAGAGAGTAGGATGCGAGAGTCGTATCCGGAGTTGTTTGAATCAGGTAATATTTTCGAGGACGAAAATTTCTAAAGTGGGGGAGAGTTGTAACGCCCCAATTCCGATTTTTCCCATTTTGTTGAGTCTTTTATTTGAATTGAGTGATAAATTATTTTATTTGTGAAATTGGTGTGTTAATATGCTATGTTGACATGTTATGTTATTTTACCGTTTTCGAGAGTTTTCGGGAAAATTAGAATGGAGGGTATTTTAGACATTTCTCAATTAATGTTAAGTTAGAAAATTTAGTGGAAATATAATTGTGTGAGAAAATGAATTAATTTGAATTTGTGTAGAAAGAAAAGAAAATAAGAAATAGAAAAGAAAAGAGATAAGAAGAGGAAATAGGAGAGAAAGAGATAGAAAGGAAAAATAGAGAGAAAAAGGAGAGAAAGAAAGAGGAAGAGGAGAAAAGAGAAGGAAAAGAGGAAAAGATTGGGAAATCTTCAAATCAACTTCTAGGAATCGATTTAATCGGGTAAGGGTGTGAAATCTTATTATCTTATCAATGTATATCATTATGTATGATTATGTATGTGTGTATTGGATTGTTTGTTGTGTTTTCATAGTTTTCTATTCTAGGTCGATGTTGAGAAATCGATGTTTTCACGGTTGGAAATCGACGTAAACGTGGTAGAATGTTTGTTGCCATGATTAGAATAGGTTCTGGTTGATATATGTTGTTTTGAAAATGTTTTGGGTTGAAAAATATGTATTTTGGGTTTTCAACAGCGCTGAAAGATTCTGAGTTTTCGCAGGTTCGCCTAGCGAACCATTCAGCGAAGGGTAGCGAAGGTTCGCTACGGGTGTTTGCCTAGCGAGGGTGTGAGCGAAGGTTCGCTAGAGGGTTCGCCTAGCGAAGTTTGGGTGTTTTTGATGTTGGTGGTTGCTGCCTTGGTTCGCCAAGGGGTTCGCCTAACGAACTTTGTATCTGTTTTTAGCTAGTAGTTGGTTCGCTGGAACATTCGCCTAGCGAAGGTGCTAGCGAATGCTCGCGAGAGGGTTCGCCCAGCGAACAGTGCTGTTTGTGTAATTTTGTTTTCTGCATAACTTTTGATCTGTGGTTCGGTTTTGAGGCGTGGTTTGATGCATTAGAAAGCTTATAAAATGTTCTTTTTTTATGAGGAGGGTTTTGAGATTGTTAGCCGAGTTAATTATGTCGGAAAGTCAGGAATAGTGTTATTTATCGACTTTTACCGTTTTGAATGTGTGTTTGGATGTGAATCATACAATAGTGCATTAGTGTGAATGTATATAGATTGTATGTGATAGTATGAGATGAATGCATTGTTTGAATTGTTTTCAATGTATGAATATGATGATGTGATAATCATATTGTTGTTTTGTGAAGATGCATTTGATTGTCATGAGTTCTTGTGTGTCAAGCATCATGATATGCATCTTGTGATCGTGTGCCCATGTGGGGTGTGAGAGATCGGATCGTGTGCCCATGTGGGGTGTGAGCGATCCATAAACGTCGTGTGCCCATGTGGGGTGTGAGCGACGGTTTGGTTCCAGAGGGAATCCGCTATAACGTCGTGTGCCCGTGTGGGGTGTGAACGATGATTATAGACGATCGTGTGCCCATGTGGGGTGTGAGCGATCGGGTCGTGTGCCCGTGTGGGATGTGAGCGATCCATAAACATTGTGTGCCCATGTGGGGTGTGAGAAATGGGGGAACACGTATGCCCGACGGGGAGTTACATTGGTAACGAGCGATGGTTCCAATAAGTTCCTGAGTGAACTTGAGGTGATTGAGTCGGTACCCGCATTGCATTTGCATAGAGTCGTGAGTCGGTCTCTATGATTTGCATTTATCATCTTTATAATGGTGCATTGATGAATAAACATGAATATGTATGTTTATGTGGAATGATAAGAATTGTGAAAGTATGCATGATGAAATGCTTGGATTTATATATATATACATTGTAATGTATATGGGTGAATTGTGATGAATTGTGGTGAGAATGTGGAATATGTGTATTTTTATGCTAAGATATATAATTATATACATTGTTATTATGATAATATTTCTCACCCTTCTGCTGTTTTATGATGCTCTATGAGGCATTGCAGAGTAGGTATGCTGGTGGTCTTTTGTGAAGCGTGTCTTCATCCTTTTGGTCGGTCGGCTCTGATATGTAGCACCGGGTAGCTAGGATATATATGTTTCTTTTGTGATACATTGTACATGTATCTTGTTGATGAATGTTTATGTAAACATGAATTATGTTGGTGGATAATACTTGATGATGTATATATATATGTTATATATTATTCAATGTTTAGATTTTTCGCTTTTATTCTAAATATTGAGATGTGGGTGTAAGGACTAAGTTCCTCTGTTGCAAAGTTACCCCACTGTTGCATATCAATTGTTGAGCAGGTGTTGAATGTTTTAATTTCACGTATAATGTGACATGCCTCTTTTATACTATGTTTATAATTATACTCTGACGAAATTTTTAATATGTGCCTAAATGATTATGTGATTATTTGGGGGTATAGAAAGGGGGTGTTACATCTTACATCGTGAAACATTCAAAAAAAAATTTGGTTAGTGCTACATAAAAGAGGAAAAATGATAATACACAAAAACCACACATAAATGACTCGATCATCAAAACAAAAACTAGAAAATGAAAAAAAAATCCTAAACAGTTATACTAGAAAGCAATAAATTTAACTATAAAGCAATAAAAGGAAAGTAATAAAGTCCCTCCCCCACACTTGAACTGAACATTGTCCTCAATGTTCGTAAATAAGTGTAAAAGGGGTAGGAAGAACCTGGAAATTCGTGCTTGCATGTAACTGATAGGTGTCCATGGTGCTCGATCTCTTTATTTTCCACAAACTTAAACAATCAAAAGGAAAACATTAAATTAAAAACTCGTGGGTTTCCTCCCCACAACGCTTCTTTTAACGTCGGTGGCTCGACGACTCATGAGTGCAAGCACTAATGGTGGTTCTCTCGAGAATGATTCCTCGATCAAACTTTTAATAATCTTCAGTTTCCATGGCTACTTATCAAGCTATCTCTCATATCCCTCACATTTTCTTTTCTTTCTTCTAGGGGTGGTTCATTCTTCTGAACTTGTGGTGGTGGTTTTGGATCTATCCTGAGTATCATCTTTTCAAGTTTGCGTTTAGTTCTTTCATCCACCACCTCAAAGTGTAACCTTCCCCTCTTAAAACTAATGATTTCTCTAGTTTCAGGGTCCTCTAATTTTCTATTTTTATGCAGGACCTCAGACAAAGGTGCATTGATGTGGATATTTTTCAATACTTCCACATTCCTTTTGGATTGGGAGTCTACCTTTGCTTCCACAAACCTTTGCGGGAAAGGAATCAGTGGGTTATAGGGAGGAGGAACAACATAAGGTGTTTCCTTTTCTACCTCTTCGACGACCTCCTTTTCGGGTGGTGTTGCTGGATATTTCTCAAGTCTCCCCGTCCTAGCCTCTCCTTTCTACTCACCAAAACTCTCCTCAACCTGGTTATCACTCTCCTTAAGATTTTCGATTAGTTTTTCACTACTGGTTATTACAACATCCACATATCTCTCAGGGGAGGGTCCTAGAGGTGTCTGTGCAAGCAGGGATATTTACGTTTCCAATGCCTCGTTTTGTGTTGCGAGTGACTCGACCACAGTGTAGCGAGCGATTTTGGACGCGGTTCTTAAGCGCTGGTCGCTCTCTGCGGTTGAGCTTAAAACTACAGGTCGATTCATTTTTTATCCTATTGTGAGCTGAATAAGGAAGGGAAATAGATGTCTCCAATTAACCCTGCTTTGCATACTGAGTTTAAACAGCGGTCTGTTAGGTTACAGATGCTATCAATGTGGGGGGGCCTTTGTACTGATTATTCGTATTTCGCCAATACGGTTCTTTCTTTCTTTTTTCTAGGCAAAGGGTTTCTGGCGGGGAATAAGGATTAGGATGTTAGGACTGGTGCTTTTGAATTACTGCTTTTGATTGATGGGGATATGGGATTTGGGTTTATTGTTGATTGCGCTCGCTAAGATCTTTTCTTTCGATCTTATGCCTACGTATTCCCGTTTACCGAAACAGGGAAATCAGAGCGTTCGTAGTTCCTCCTATTCTATGGGAGGAAATTGGTTTTTGGTGTCTTGTTCAAAGCCCAAGACGTGAAGCGAAAGGTGATTTGTATCTTGTTCAAAGCCCAAGATGTGAAGCTGAAAGGTGATTTGTATCTTGTTCAAAGCCCAAGATGTGAAGCTGAAAGGACCTCGACTTTAGAGAGAATTTGTCATCTCTAAAGAGGGGAGAAGGAGAATTACTTTAACTGGGATACGCGGATCCGAGCAATGCCATAATTTCCGAAGAAAGGGTTTTAACCTGAAGGAGAAGACTTTAATTCAGTGTAGAGCAATGCCATCTTTCCTTAAGAATTTCTCATGCTAAAAGAGGGACAGTGGCATGGATATAGATGATCCAGAGGCTTGCCGTTTACAGCGATTAGATGAAAGGAAAGGAGTTGTTGATGTTTGTGTACTGTGAACGAGGCACAACTTTGATACTAAAAGGTTGATTGGATCAACTAGTGGTTTTCTTATACAAAGCCTAAGAGGAGGCTAATTTCCGCTAGGAAAATCATTATACAAAGCCTAAGAGGAGGCTATTTTGTGTCTCGTACAAAGCCCGAGAGAGAGGCTAAAATTTTTTGACCCAGTGGGGCATATCGTTATACAAAGCCTAAGAGGAGGCTAGCAAAGAGTTCGACTCTTGCTTAAGGGATTTATATCTCGTACGAGGCCCGAGATGGAGGCAAAAAAAAGGGGTGATTGACTCAACGAGGGAATCTTTTGTGTCTCATACAAAGCCTGAGAGAGAGGCTAAAAGGTTGTTTTGACTCCACTGGGGAGAATTTTGGTATCTCGTACGAAGCCCGAGATGGAGGCTATTGTAACTGTTTCAGTTGAGTGACAGATCCAATATACTGATTTAAAAGAGAAAATCAGTTCTTATATGAGCAACACTGTACTCAGGGATTTAATTTGAGGATCAGGGATATTTCCTTTTCTTTGAGGAAACGGGAAATCCAAAGGGTATTGAGACTGTCCGAGTCTGCGGGTTTCCTTCCTATTTAACGAAGGGTGCTTGAGAATGTCTTTGAGACTCAAGGAAGTTAGACTGTCCAAGTATAGAGTTTTATCTTTGGTACTATGCTTTGAGAAACAGTAGTAGACTCTATGAAAGGACTGTTCTATGAGGATGACTAGGTTCTGTTCCTATACCTCTAGGAGGTCGTCGGGACAATTTGTACGAAGCCCAAGAGGAGGCTGGAAACTTTTAAGAAGCCGACGGGTCCTTGTACGAAGCCCAAGAGGAGGCTATCATTCCCGAAGGAAGAGATCATTATACGAAGCCTAAGAGGAGGCTGTGAATACTTCTAAGAAGCTGTAGGGTCCTTGAATAATGCCCAAGAGTAGGCTGGGTTGCTTTTAGGAAGCCTGTGGGTCCTTGTATGATGCCCAAGAGGAGGCCGATGCTTTTAAGAAGCTCGTGGGTCCCAAACCAAAGAAAAGTTCAGGAAAACTCTTTTAGAGTTAAAACCACTGGTAAACGTGCGAGGTTTATTATCCAGTGACTTTAACTTTTAGAGAGAGTCCGAACCGTTCGGCGGTTTGAAGAAATTCAAGAGAAGTTTCACCGAGAATAATTCATCTCTGGGGGATAGAATTTCTTGACGATTCCTAAGGAGGACAGCCGAAGAGAAGACTGTATCTGGTGCTCCTATTGGGGATCTAGGCGTCTATTTCTACGAATAAATGAAACGGCGTCACTTAGTTCTAGACGTAGTAGCCGGGGAAACTCGAAATATATATACTATTATTACACAGTAGATATGAGTTTATGAAAGGAGACTTACAGTGAGCAGCCCCACAATACAGTTATATGTATATGAAAGCGGTAAATGAAAGCAATAACCACTTACTCGGTTGTAGTGCTTCCATGCTGTTTGGTTAGTTGTTCAACAAAGAAAGATGAAAACAACAGTATATTCAAAATCAAAGGAGAAAGATTTGGGGCTTACAGCTCAAGGAGAGGCCCAGGGTTTTATCAGTGAGCGCACTGTTTGACTTTGTACAGCGGGACTTATACAAGTGACTGGGGCCCAAAATGGTTTTTTGTACAAAGGGATGTGTCTTACACTCTCTCAAGAGGCCCAAAAAGGTTTAAAGAAAAAGTGTGGGGCTTATAACACGAGGGTAGGCCCAAATGATTTTTTCGTTTAAAATGGCGATCGCGCGAGGTTTTCTTTTAACGCAGAGGGACTTATACAATAAGTGAGGCCCAAAATGTTTTGGTTAAAAGGGGGATTGGGTCTTACACTCTAATAGAGGCCCAAAGTGTTTTGAATGAGTCTTATAGCTCAAGGAGAGGCCCAGATGTTTTTTGAAAAGGCGACGATCGCGCCGTTTATTTTTTTGACGGTATCGGGACTTATACAATAAGTGAGGCCCAAAGATGATTTGGTCAAAAAAGGATTGGGTCTTACACTCTAATAGAGGCCCAAAGTGTTTTGAAAATGATTTATGAGGGTTGAATTAATCCAAAACCCTAATTTGTTTTAAAAAATGTATTTAATTGAATAAAAATTCAATTAAAATGATAAAAAATTGTTTAACACATGGAAAACAAATTGTGATCTTGGATTAATGCTTCAAAAATTAAGTATTGACCTACAAAATAATTAGAAAGCATTAAAAGTTGCAAAATCAATGTAGAAAAAATATTTAAAATGCCAAAAACAATCAAAATATTAATTCTTTACAAAAATATCAATTATATGAAATAAATAATATTTTTGGGATTTTTTGATAAAATAAAATATTTTAACATTTTTGTGAATTATTAAAAAAAGAATCAACTCAAAATCATTAAAACTCAGAGAGAAATTATTTTTGGAATCAATTAAACAAAATCACAAAATTCAAATATTCAAATTATTCAAAAATGGCGCCAAGAACAGCTGAAGAACACGCGCGTGTTCTTGGTTTCTCAGATTTGCGTTTTCTATCCAATCTCCATGAATACGTAACCATATCATGCAATCCACATATCATTATGCTCGTCTCAACCTCACGATCATGTCTATGTACTTTAATTTCATTTAAATTAAACATACAACAAGAAATCACGAAGAAACCTCAAGAACCCTAATTTCTGCATGAAGGCTAGGATTTTTGATACACGATTCAAACAATGCAATTAATTGAGGGAAAACATTCCATGCATGATTATGAACATATGGCCAAATTATTGTGCGAGGAAATATGCATAGATTGAGAGATGCCCAAGTTTAGGCTTACCTTCAAGTCGTGACAGCAAGAGCAGATGTGATTTTGAGTTGGAGGTGTTACAGACAAGTTGTGATGATCTGGACAACTTCCCTACACCATATGGAGTGTGTTTGAACACTTGGATTGAATTGAAATGGACTGGATCAGTTTATGGCATCTCAGCTGCAACTTCACTTCAAACTTGTGTGGATGGCAAGTGATTTTGTGAAATTTATGTTTCAGATGTTATGTGAGTGTTTGATCAGCTCATATGTGATGTATGTGAGGTGTGTGAGTGATTGGTTTGTGCAGAATTGCTCTCAAACTCAAAACCCGATAGCTACCTTGCTAAGAAAGACATTTTTGCCAAGAGAAAGAGATTTTGAGGAAAGCATCTGTTAGATGGCTTTGGTGTACTCAAACTGACCACAATTGAGCTCTATTTATAGTAGAGCAAGTTTGTTTTGCAAGGAATAGTCCATGGCAGCTGGTAAGTAGGTTTCCTCAATGTTGGCCAATGGAAATGAAAGTCTCCTCTAGCCATTGACTAGAGGTTAGGGCACAGAGCTTTGGTCCCCTTGGTCTTGGATAAGTCTTGACTGATTTCAGGTGAGAATGGGTCAGTCCATGCCACCTTGATGGTTCCATTGAATGCCTCATTCCAAATTTGAAGTCTTGTCCCTATTTTGGCAACTCTAGGTTCAACATGCTATTCCTTGTTCCTTGGACCTTGGAGGCTTGGCTCAGTGATTGTCCCCTTTGGATTCAATCCTCTGAGGTGTCCAAGTGGATTGGAGCAATTGCAATTGGCTGATTTTGGCAAATCGAGCCAAAATGCAAATTTTGCCTTGCCTTGACAGATTTCAGCAAGGCAACTTGCCAATGTTGTATCTCATGATGTAGGTTGAATTTGGCAATGTTCTTGGCCATTTTGGAAAGCTCTTACATGATACAACAACTGTTTGAACAAGTTTGGTTTTGATCTCTTTTGATTCCAAGTGAAAAATCCCCCTACATTTGGCAAAAAGTGAAGCAGAATTCTGACTTAGTGAAAATTTCACTAAGTGTTGGAAAAAGTGACATTTTCACTTTTCAGCCACTTTGATCACTCCATAACTCAAAATCCTTAATGAATTGGAATGACTTGTAGTTGAAGTTTTTGTAGGTGATAATGAGGGCTACAAATCCATCTTTGTATGAGAAAAAATGGCCTTGTGGTTTAGGAGTTATGGTCCTCCAAAGTTGGTACCTTTGCCACTTTATTTTTAACTTAGAAAAATTTCTAAGTTTTATGGTTACCCCCTTTTACAAGTTATCTCACTTTTCTTGATTTTTCTTGATGAATGATGATTCAAATCATACATTAACATAATTTTAGGGTTAAAAATCCATTTTGGTGAAAAATCTCAAAAAGTCAAAGTTGACTTTTGTGCACAGTTGACTTTTTATCAGATGAATTCAAAACTGTGCAATTCTTCAGGAAATCATGTCCTTGACCTAAATCAAACTTGATGGACATGTTCCATGGGTGTCATAGGGTATATTCAATCATGTATTAGGGTTTGGGAGCATGTCCAGGTCAAAAGTCAAAGTTACAGTTGACTTTTCCCTTAAAACCCTAATTGTGGTGCAGATGAAAATGAAACTTGTTGCTCAAGCTTCTTGGATCAATCCATTGTTCCAAATGGATCAATATGGTGTATTAGAGACCCTCAAATCATCTCTTGAGGTCTTGGCTCATGGTTTATCCCAAAAGTCAACTTAGGGGTGAATTAGGTCAAGAAACCCTAATTCCTGATTTTTGATGAATGCATCCCCTGAGGCAAAATTGACTTGATGCATGGGTTCATGAGGTTCCATGAAGTATATTAGGTCATGTTTTGGATCATTGCCTTGTACCCAGATGAAAATTTCCATCTGGAGGCCCTGGTCGACCAAAACCCTAATTTGGTGACACTGTCGATCTTGAGACTTGATCCACCTAGAAGGGGGCAGCTTTGTGCTTAATCCTTGAAGTGGGAGTCCTTTTTGATCCATTGTGGATGTTTGAGAGATTAGACAAGTTGAAGATCATGTCATTTCTTGATTGATCCTTTGTCTAAGCACTCAGAGAGGGCTTGAAACCCTAATTTTGATTGTATTGGATGCTCACCCATCTTTGGGGAGACTGATGAAGCATAAAGGTACATCCATATTGTGATGATGATTTTCACAATGATGGGAAATCTAAGTGGTCAAAATTTGGGGTATTACACACAGTGTTTAGCTGCCTAAGGATTTCATTAGTATGGAGACTTTTTTTCTTCTAAATTCTTCCTTTTGGAGAGTTTGTGTCGTAACAAAGCGTTCCATCATAGATTCTAGCTTAGAGTGAGTTTGCGTAGCAATGAAATCCTTCATTAATATTTTGAGGTTGGATTTATGGGAATCTTGCGACTCCTAAAAGTACTGGGAATGGTAATTGTAGATAAAATTTGGGTGATCCATCTACCTAGGATTATAGGAATTTAAACAAGAGTGCCTTAGTCTATACGATGCAACAACAAAATAACAATATTGACTGTTGATCCCTGACAACGAGGCCAAAAACTTGATGCGTATCTGCAAGTACACAGAAATGTCAGTTATAGTATAAAAAGTGTCAAACCCACAAAGACCAATGTCAACCTATTGTAGTCTATTGTCGCTTTGCAACTCTAAGGCTAATCGGATACAATTTTGGATTTTAAGAAGGAAAAATAAAACAAGAAAATAAAGTCAGTTTGAGAGAGAATTAATTAAAGGAGACCGGAATGTAATTTCCAATCTCACCTCTAGGGCTCAATAAATTATTGGCGTTTGTTTTGATTTTTAAAATATTTTTCGTAAAAAAATATCAACTTAAAAACACTGCTCACTTTCGCGCAGCCCGTGTTATGTTTCGAAACCGCAAATGCTTTGTTGTCGCTCACCCAATTAAAATTTTGAAACAATTTTTAAAAACTAATAAATCCTAATTAATCAATAAACCATTGACGCTGCCTTTAGAAATCAAACCCAATTTTTACGATCCGGTATGGGTTTCACATTGTCGCGCTGTTGACCAATACCTGAGTGTTTTCTCTTCCGCGCAAAACTTTTTTATTTTAAAACTAAATTTCGAAATTATAAAAATAAATTAATTTTATATTTTTACGCCAAACTACTTTACCGAGTCCCGTCAGAACGACAATCCTCACACCCCAGATCCTAGGAACTCAATTGGACATGTTTGGAGGAAATATATTGCATTTAATTGGACTGAATATTAAATAATAATAACTAATTATTAAGGTAGTAATAATAAAATAATTTATTAATATATATATATATATACACATATATATATATATATAAAATATACAATAGTATATTATATATACTATTGCATATTATAATACTATATATTACTAACAACAATAGTATATATATGTAGATGATCTCGAGTATTCGATCAGATCCACACACGCTGGTCGTCAGATGGCAAGGTGCTCGGTAGATGATGGTCGCTGGACGTGCTGGGTGTTCGGACTGTTGAGGAGAAAAGGGGGTGTACCTGCAAGGCACTCCGACGCTCAAGTAAGAAAGGGTCAGAGAAAAAGGGGGCAAGTACAAAGTGTATTCTTAGGGTGAAAATGTGATACCTCGCCCTCTCAAATGAGAGGGTTTATATAATGTTCCCCAGCGCGTGGCCAACGGTCCTATTTTCAAGGCGAAATAACCGTTTTCCTGAAGAATAGGTAACTGCCCAAACTAGCCGTTATGACGGGCAGGGGGGTAGTTGCGGGCATCTGTCCGTCATCTGTCGGGGAGCTGTAGCTCGTGTGTGGTGGACAATAATTCCGGGCAGGGATGAGCAGTCAGTGCCCGGTTATAGTGGCAAAAGGGTACTTTTGTCATCTCAATGGACTGGATCCAAGCATTTGGGCCGTTACTGTAGCAGTCACGGATTGGGCCGCGCATGGCCGTTGGCCCAGTCCAGAACAGTAGCCCCCCAAGTCGTTGCTTCCGAGCATGGAAGTGATGACTTAAGGATAGCGTACAGTCTCGGGGAAGTGGAGCGTTTTGCTCGTCGGCTGTCGAAGCCCGTGGTTTCTACTGTCCGTTGTGGCTGTTGGTCGTGGTTGTTATACGTTGCCCGTTACCGGTGGGTACCAACAGATTAGTGGAATATGAAACGGTACGGGGGTTGCCACGTGTGTGTTGGAACTTGTACCGCCGCCGCTTAGGCAATGATGGCTAGCGGGTAGTCATTATGACCTATGTGCGTGTGTGGTTGCACGTGACCTCCTGTATAAATAGGGGGAAAAACCTTCATTCAGAACCTTTTTCTTCAATCTTCAGCAAATTTCTTGCCCGTGAACGCTGTCCGTTGCAACCTTCATTGTTTGAAGCTCCGAGCAAGTCCTTTCAGCCTCATATTTACGAGTAAGTCGTCTCTTTTCCTTGTTTTGCTTTTTGTCGATGTTTACTTAGACGGTGCATGTGGTTAGGTTAGATTTTAGGAGACTTAGGGTTGTATATGTGGTAGTCGCCGGTGGTGGATGATGGTTCCTCCGTCTCCGTCGCTGTTAGCCTGTCGTTACGTTGTGTGTGGAGGGTCTGTCCGTGACGCCGTCGCGATGGTGACGTGTACGTGACCGTGCGAGCGTTGCGTTTTATGGAGTTGTGAGCTGAATGAAAAACTCGTGATCTTGCTTTGGAGAAATTCCTCGTGTGGGAGGAGAGTTCCGGGCACTGTCTCACGGGGAGACTTTTCGCAGTGTTGTCAGGGCTTAGGTCGGGGACGTCTTCCTCAGCCCTTAGCGCGCCCTTTCACTTGTTCAGCGGTGGAAGGGTGGATTTGATTAGCTGTCGAATTCACTGTCTTTCTCTGCTTTTCAGGTGATGGCGACAGGGCCCCGTGGAGAAATTGTATTAGATTCGTCCGAGGAGGAGTCTGGTTCCTCGGGGAGTAATAGCACTCAGTCTTCGAGTGGGTCCACTGAGCAGGATACGGACTACGAGCAAGAGGACGAACTGCGGGACGATGATCAGGACGAGGTGCTCGAGGAGGAGGTACCCGAGGAGGATGCACCCGAGGAGGATGTAGCAGAAAATAAAGCAGAGGAATGGGAGGTAGCGGAACCCTCTGAGCATGTGTCCGAGTTTGCGAGCTATGTTGGAGTCTGCTTCCGGACGGTGGGAGACGACGGGGATTGGAGAGTCTACTTTCCCACTGCCAATGAGCGCGTCTGCACCAATTACGGGGAACGTTTCACGATGTATGAATATGTCTTCAAGGAGTTGGGCTTGAGGCTTCCATTTACGGATTTCCAGCAGTCCGTCTTTCTACATATTCACCTGGCCCCTACGCATTTCCACCCCAACTCATTAGCGTTCATGCGGGCGTTCGAGCTGGTGTGCGAGCACTTGCAGGTAGGGGCGACTCTTCCATTCTTCTTCACCATATTTCATCTTCAACGGCAGACTTCTGGAAAGAGCTATGGCTGGGTCTCTTTGAAGCAGCAGCGTAAGCTGTTCAAACCTTTCTCTGAATCTATCCGTACATTTAAGACGAGGTACTTCATCGTGGAACCCGTATCGGAGGCTGCCCAGGATAGCACGTTCTGCTGGGAGCTTGAAGTGGATGAGAACGGGGAGGACAGGATTAATGAGGAGGGTAAATACATTGGGCGGCGATTGCTGAAATATCCCTTCCAGTGGACCGGGGTGCATTTTACTAAGCCGCCAAAGGACTATGTTTTTGAGCCGACCGATTTGGATGAGGGGGATGCTGCCTCATATGAGAAACTGCTGAAGTACGTGAACTCGTTCCGGATGGCCGGGTGTGTTACAAAGAAGAATGTGGCGATCCTTGAGGACGACGGTAGTCCTCAAGTAGAGCCTCGTTTTATTAACGTTAGGGCACTGCTGGGGTGCAACACTTATAGGGATGCTATGGATCTGCTCGGTATTTAATCTTAATATATTGCTTTGTATTGCTCGTTATTTTTTATCATCTGACGCCTGTTTTTGTCTTTTGCAGCCGCTATGCCTTCAGCCCACGAAAGGATGGTGAGGAACGTGGCCGCGCGGAAACAAGCTGCTGCAGCTGCTACTCCTAAGGTTCGTCCTTCCCCTGCCCGTGCGATTGGTCCTTCCCAGCCTCCTCAGGGGAATACTTCACCGGCCAATGCACAACGGTCTCCAATGCCCCTGGCGACCCGGCCTAAGCGTCCAAGGAACGAGGCAGTGGATCTGGGCAAGGCGTCAGAGAAAGCAAAATTCGAGTTGCCTCCTTGTGTACTGGATAAGAGGTTTTTTGAAGGGACCTCTTTGGTGATTCCCCACGCTGATTCTCTTCATCTGCAAAGCCTGGACCGTCCGAGCAAGAGGGCGTTGGTGGCCCAGGATACCTCTGCGGTGGTCAGGCTGCTAGAGATGGCGGCCACCTATGCCGAAGGGGACACGGCCATTGAGGGTGAGTTGACTATTGCCCGCGGGAAGGTGACCGCTCTCGAGGAGAGCTTGAGGAAGGCCAGGGAGGAAGCTAGGGCTGCCAAGGAGGCGAGGGAGAAGGTGAGCGAGGAGGTTGCCCAGCTAAAGGGGAAGATGGTTACGCTCGAGGCTGAGAAAAAGGCTGCTGAGGACTTGGTCGCGCAACTGCAGGCGGCCAATGCTCCGGGCGAGGAGGAGCCTGAGGACGTGAAGGTGCTGAAGACAAGGTCATAGTTAGTTGCCCGATGGGTGGTGGCCGAGGATGACAACGCGGTGCTCGACGAGGAGTCCTTCCAAAACGCAGTGTCTCAGCTTCAGGTGGTGAATCCTGGTGTTGATTTGGTGACCGAAGGTACCAATTTCCTGGCGTACGTTAAAGACGGGAAAATAGTGATGCCAGAGTCTATCCTTGCCGGCCAAGCCAGAACCCAAACCTCTCCGCCCGATGAAGAACGAGTCGAAGACACCGAGGAATGATGTTTGCCGATGATGATGTTTTGCCGGCCTGTGTGCCGTATAGTTTGTTGTAATTTTATTTGGTTTGGGGGGCGTGGCCCCCCTTTTTATGTAATTCGTACAATCTTTGGCCCTGGTGGCCTTTTTTACTTTATGCCCGGTTTTTGTTACTTATATGATTTTTGTTTATGTTGCTGTACTTTACATTAGTGTTGTACTTTATCTTAATTGTGCGTGTATGACTGCCCGTCGGAGGGTGTGTCCGTTAGTGGAGCTTTCTTTTGGAAGGTAGCCCGCTGCGTGTGAGTTCGCCAGTGCGGGGAACTGGGCGAACAGCCGGGGAAGGTCCTGGCGAGGTTGCGGATATCAGGTCGCGATTGAGGCCTGAGGTCGCGGCGTGAACGTCCTATCGCGAGCTGGGGTTCTACCAATCATGGTACTTGGGCGAAGGCGGTGCTCGGTCGAGGACCGCTGACGAGCAGAGTTCCGACTTGCTTGTTTGAGCAGGATTCTACTTTGTGTGCATGCGTCGATTGTACCTGGGCGAGCATGATGACCGCTAGGTGGTCTCTTGATACGAGGAAGCCTAAGGTCACTTTAGCTGTAGTATTGCTTAAGTTTCTCAGCGTTCCATGGTCGAGGGAGTGCCTCCCCGTTGAGGTTTTCTAGGAAGTATGCGCCATTTCCCGTTTTGGCACGGACTCTGTATGTCCCTTCCCAGTTGGCCGCTAGTTTGCCTTCGCGAAAGTCCTTATGGTTTCTCCGCAGGACAAGGCTATCCACGTCGAATTCTCGTCGTAAGACTTTGGCGTTGTGCCTGATTACTATTTTTTGCTTAAGAGACGCTTCGCGGAGGGCTGCTCCTGTCCGGATTTCCTCGACGAGGTCGAGCTCTTCTCTTATCGCTCTGTTATTCATCTCCTCATCTAGAGGTGACTCGGTCCTCCTGGACGGTACGTGGATCTCGATGGGTAAAACAGCCTCCATGCCATATGCTAAGCGGAAAGGCGTCGCCCCGATGGTGGACTGGGGAGTAGTACGATATGCCCATAAGACGCTGTGGAGCTCCTCGACCCAGACCTTCTTCGTTTCGTCCAGTCTTCGTTTGAGGCCACGAAGGATGACACGGTTGGCCGCTTCCGCCTGCCCGTTGGTCTGGGGGTGCTCGACCGAAGCGAAGTGTTGCTTTGTTCCGAGATGGGCGACGAAGTCTTGGAACTTCTTGTCCGTGAATTGTGTTCCATTGTCCGTGACGATTGCTTGGGGAATCCCAAAACGGGCAAGGATATTTCGCTTGTAGAAGCGTAGAATGTTAAGTGTTGTTATCTTCGCTAAGGCTTCTGCTTCTATCCATTTTGTGAAGTAATTTACGCCCACTATCAGGTATTTGTTTTGGCTAGACCCCGTCACGAAGGGTCCCAGGATGTCCAGGCCCCACCAGGCGAACGGCCACGGGGATGTCAAGCTTTTCAGCTCGTTAGGGGGAGCTAGGTGCATATCCCCGTGCCGTTGGCATTTGTCGCATTTCTTCACATGCTCTTTGGCGTCTTGCTGCATAGTTGGCCAGTAATATCCCGCCCGGAGGGCCTTGCGGGCAAGGGACCTTCCCCGCAGGTGCTGGGCGTTAATGCCTTCGTGGATTTCTCGTAATACGTGGGGGACAATCTCCTCCTCTATGCACTTTAGTAGCGGAATGGAGAAACCCCTTCGGTAAAGTTTGTTTTCGAGGATGACGTACGAGCAAGCTCTTCGTCTGATGGTGCTGGCTTCTTTGGGGTCATCCAGAAGTTCTTCCCCGGTGAGGTAGTTGTACACGGGCATCATCCAGCAGTCGGTGTCCCCGATTGCGTGCACGTGTAGGGTCGAGGGCCCCTTGTCGATGCTGGATCGGGGAAGTATCTCTTGGATGACTGACCTGTTTCCGTCTTTCCTCTTGGTGCTTGCTAGCTTGGATAGGACGTCTGCTCGCATGTTGTGTTCGCGGGGAACATGTCTTACTGCTACCGTCCTGAACTTCGATATCTTTTCCCTAACTAGGGAGAGGTATTCAGACAGACTGTCATTTTTGGCCTGATACTCCCCGGAGACCTGGTGAGCTACGAGCTGAGAGTCCGTGCAGATGACGATTTCTTCTGCCCCTAGGTCTTCGGCTAGGCGTAACCCAGCGAGGAAGGCTTCATACTCGGCCTGGTTGTTCGACGTGGGAAAGGATAAAGTGAGAGACGCTTCGACTATGGTCCCCTCGTCGTTCTCCAGAATGACTCCTGCCCCGCTACCGCTCGAGCTGGATGCTCCGTCTACATAGATGGTCCATCTGTTTGCTACGTGGGGCGAGGAGTCTGAGAAGGTTACTTCTGCCACGAAATCGGCCAGGGCCTGTGCTTTGAGAGCCTTTCTACTTTCATACCAGACGTCAAATTCGGACAGCTCCAACGACCACTTGAGCATTCGACCGGCCATGTCTGGCCGTCCCAGCAACTGCTTGATGGGCTGATCTGTCCTCACCACGATCGTGTGGGCCAAGAAATAGTGCCTCAGTCGTCTGGCGGCGTTAACGAGGGCCGGTGCTACCTTCTCTATCTGCTAATATCGCAACTCCGCGTCTTGCAACGCTTTGCTCGTGAAGTATACGGGCTTTTGCCCGGCGTGATTCTCGCGGATGAGAACAGCGCTCACGGCCTCGGCGGTGACGGCGAGGTATAGGAACAAAAATTCCTCGGTATCTGGCCGCGATAACACGGGCGGTTTCGACAGAGCTTGTTTTAAGTGAAGGAGGGACGCCTCGCATTCTTCGTTCCATTCAAACGCGGCTTCTTTTCTCAAGAGCTTGAAGAAAGGAAGGGCGTGTTGGGCGGATTTCGCGACGAAGCGGGACAATGAGGTGAGTACCCCCGTTGAGGGACTGGATGTTCTTCTTAGACGTGGGCATTGGGAACTCAGAGAATGCCAGGCATTTGTCGGGGTTAGCCTCTATTCCTCGTTCCGTTAGGTAGAAACCAAGGAATTTGCCTGCCCGTATGTTGAACGTGCACTTCTCTGGGTTAAAACGCATTTGATATTTTCTTGCTTGCTCGAAAATTGTTCGAAGATGGGCGAAATAGTCTAGTTCCTCGTGGGACTTGACGATCATGTCGTCCATGTATACCTCGAGCATGTCGCCTATTTTTCCTTGGAAGACTTTGTTCATCATTCGTTGGTATGTAGCGCCGGCGTTCTTCAGACCGAAAGGTATCACGTTGTAGTAATAATTGCCCGATTCGGTCATGAAGGCCGTGTACGTTTTATCGCTCGCGGCCATCGGGATTTGATTGTAGCCCGAGTAGGCGTCGAGGAACGATAGCAGCTTAAAACCTGCTGAGTTATCCACGAGCTTATCTATATTGGGGAGGGGGTAGGCGTCCTTCGGACAGGCCTTGTTAACATCAGTATAATCAACGCACATTCTCCATTTGCCATTATTTTTTCTTACAAGTACAACATTTGAGAGCCACATAGTGTATTTGGCCTCGGAAATAAACCTAGCTTCTAGAAGGTCTTTAACAGCTTTCTCCGCGGCTTCCATCTTCTCCGGGGACTGTTTCCTTCTGCGCTGGGCAACGGCTTTGATGGCCGGATCGATTGTAAGCTAGTGGCAAGCGACAGAGGGGTCCAATCCTGGCATTTCAGTAGCGCTCCATGCGAACAAGTCTGCGTTCTCCCTGAGGCACGCTTTTAGTTGTCTTTTGGCCAGGTCGGGGAGGTCTGCTCCGACCTTTACTCCCCATTGGGGGTCTTCTCCGAACGAGACGATCTCGAAGTTGCCATCTGGTATGGGGCGCAGGAGATGGCCGTTGTTGTGGGACTGGCTTCCCGAAGTCGTCGGGGCTTTGGCGTGATCCTCCTCGTTGAAACGGTTGTCCAAGTCGATGGATTCGACCTGGGGGAGTGGTTTTGGACGCTCGGAGCTGCTGGGAAGGGGAGGGCGACCAGATGTCCTCGGCTTCGCTGAGATTGTGCTCAATCCTTTTGATGCTGCTTCAAAGCATCGACGGGCAGCTTCGATGTCGCCGTGGAGGGTGGCGACCATCCCTTCAGAAGTGTAGTACTTCATCTTGAGGTGTACGGTGGAAGGCACTGCAACCAACTCTGCCAGGGTTGGCCTTCCAAAAATGCACTGATATAGCGACGGGCAGTCGATTACCAGAAATTGTGCTTTGATTGCTCGGGTTGTCTTTCCTGAACCGAAAGTCACGATGAGCTCTACGTAACCTCGGGGCCTTGTTACTGCTCCGTTGAATCCCTGCAGGTCGGATCCAACGTATGGGGTAAGGTGAGAGTCGTCCAACTGCAGTGTCTCGAACAGGTGGTTGTACATAATATCAACTGAACTGCCCTGGTCCACGAGTATCCTGCGAACGTCGAAGTTCGCCATCCTTGCCCGGATGAGAAGCGGGATGCTTGAGTTCGGTGACCCGCCGAGGAGCTCCTCTTTGTAGAAGGAAATGGGAGAGGATCCTTTGCGAGTGGTATCCAGCGTGGTGACTTCGTTGGCGCTCTTGCTGATCAGTTGATCGAACTTTCTTTTGACCGAACCAACCGTGATTTTGTTGAATCCGCCACCGGTGATGACCATGGCCGACGGGAAGGTTTCCCACGGGCTGTGAGCGCCGAGGAACATGGAAGCGGGCAGACTGTCAGGGATGCAGAAGTCTTCTGGTCGAGTCACGGACATAGCGACCTGTACGTTGGTGTCATCGGAGGGTGGAGTCTCTTCAGCCGCCTTCTTGCTCTCCTGGGTTTCTTGCCGGGGAGCTTCTTTTTTCTTCGCGAACTACTTCAGATGGCCGTCGCGAATGAGGATCTCTATGGCATCTCTGAGGTGGATGCATTCTTCTGTCGTATGGCCGTGGCTCTTGTGGAAGCGGCAATACTTGGATTTGTCCACACCTGGCCTGGCAGGCAGCTGTTTGGGGAAACGGACCCCCGCTTGTTTGAACTCTGAGTGGGCACATTCGGACAAGATTTTCTCCCTCGGGGTAGTGAGGGGGGTATAGTCGTGGAACCGTCCAGAAGGTCCCTTCTGTTCGCGTGCATCGCGAGGCCGATCGTCGCGTCTTTTATCTCCTCGACGGGATGTCGAGGGCTCTTCGGCTCTGGATGTCCGGACACCTTCTTGGTGACGGGAGGCCCGGACCGAGTGGGCAGCGACCTTCTCCTCATACTGTATATGTGACTGGGCTTGGTGGAGGAGAGCGTTGAGGTTCCTTGGTGGATCTAGGCCGATGGCTTTCGCGAAATCTGAGCCAGGACGTAATCCCTGCTCGAGCAGGAATTTCTTCATATCGTCGGTCGTTGGCACTTGGACGGCTTCCTTGTTGAACCGCTCAATGTAGACCCGAAGGGGTTCATCTCTCCCCTGTACAACAGCTCCAAGGGACGCCTCGGTCTTAGGATGGCGTCGTGATGCGGTAAAGTGTCGGGAGAAGATCCTCCCGAGCTGCCTCCAGGTGGTGATGGATTCCTCGGGCAGTTGTTTGTACCAGGTCATTGCTCCCTTCCGGAGCGTGGTCGGGAACAGGCGGCACTTGATGGCTCCTCGTACACCTCGGTAGTCCAGAAGAGCATCTATGTTTTCTATGTGCTCGTCAGGGTCCGTGGTTCCATCATAAGTCCCTAGAGACGGAGGCTTCTCTAGTCCTTTGGGGAGACGGGTGGCCAGGATCCTGCGGGATAACGGGCCGCGAGGCTCGTCATCGCTGTCCGAACTTGAAGTCGACGGTGACCGTTGTCTGCGCTCGCGGCGGCGGTCTCTGCGAGGTGAGGGCGATCGTGGCCGGTCGCGATGTCTGATCGGGGGAGAATGCCCATCCTGCCTCGTTCTCTTGTGTCTTGGTGGCGACTGGTCCCGCGGGGAGATCTGGTCGCGTTTGCGAACGCGTAGTGGTTCGGGCCTCGTCATACGGTCTTCCCGGCGCCTAGGCGGCGGGCTTCTTGATTTCTGGTGTTTCCTCTTGGGAGGAGAAGATCTTGGAAGAGCTGCTTCTTCGAGGGCTCCTATCCTTTCACCTTGCTGCAAGATAAGGAGGTTCGTGCGGTTGACAGCATCTAGGAGGGCTGTGACGGCTAGATCAGTGCTGGGGGGGCCAGGAATTGGTCGCTCCCCCAACGGTGACTATTTTTCTCCTTGCTCGGTGGGAGGAGTAGTTGGAGAAGCAGTGGCCCCGTCTCGAAGGAAACGGGGATCAGAAAGTAACAGCGAACTGCCATTAACGTCCACCTTGTTGATGGGGACAAGAACTGTAGCGTCAGCACTTTTTACGGGGTTCTGAGTGGCCATGTGTGGGTGGATTAACGAAGGTATGTTTTGATCTTTAGTTTCCGAGTAAGAAAGAAAGAAGGGGAGAACAAGGAGTTCCCACAGACGGCGCCACTGATCTCGAGTATTTGATCAGATCCGAAAACGCTGGTCGTCAGATGGCAAGGTGCTCGGTAGATGATGGTCACTGGACGTGCTGGGTGTTCGGACTGTTGAGGAGAAAAGGGGGTGTACCTGCAAGGCACTCCGACACTTAAGTAAGAAAGGGTCAGAGAAAAAGGGGGCAAGTACAAAGTGTATTCTTAGGGTGAAAATGTGATACCTCGCCCTCTCAAATGAGAGGGTTTATATAATGTTCCCCAGCGCGTGGCCAACGGTCCTATTTTCAAGGCGAAATAACCGTTTTCCTGAAGAATAGGTAACTGCCCAAACTAGCCGTTATGACGGGCAGGGGGGTAGTTGCGGGCATCTGTCCGTCATCTGTCGGGGAGCTGTAGCTCGTGTATGGCGGACAATAATTTCGGGCAGGGCTGAGCAGTCAGTGCTCGGTTGTAGTGGCAAAAGGGTACTTTTGTCATCTTAATGGACTGGATCCAAGCGTTTGGGCCGTTACTGTAGCAGTCACGGATTGGGCCGCGCATGGCCGTTGGCCCAGTCCAGAACAGTAGATAAGTTTTATAAACTTATATGCATATATGTTGTGTACTTGCAATATATATGTGCAGTGAGTAATAAAAGTACAGAAATGCAATTGGAACAAAAAACTACTTTGAAAGAAATAAGTGCAGTGAGTAATAAAAGTAGCAGTGTAAATTCAAACTGGAAATAAACTTAGCAGTAGTGAATAAGAAACTGGAAATTAACAAATGATAAAATCTGGAACTGAAGTAAACTGAATTAAATAAGTAGAAATAAAATAGACTTATAAAATTGAATGTAAAGTTAAAGTAACGTAAATTTAATGGAACCTGAAATAAAAACTGAAATGAAAATGAATCTGAAATTGAAACTGGAAAACATTTCGGCAAGATTGCTGAAACGTTGATCCAAGTACACAGCAAATTTCTAATATTAAAGTGCAGCAGTTCCTCAATGCGAGAAACTACTTATTTTATAATACTGAAAATTCTGCCTAAAATAAATTCTATTAAACTTGGATCCCCAAAAACCTAAAGTTTATGGCTATATATAATGCTAGGAACGACTAGAAAGTGCCTCGAAAAGTGTAGGAGTAGTGGAGAGAAATATGGAAGTTCTCCAAAAATGTAGGAGTAGTGGAGAGAAATATAGAAATGGGTTGATATTGTTTCCAACACTGCTATTTTTCATGTTTCAAAGCCCACGGTGAATGCCATGGCCTCATGGCGAACACTATGAGTACAAACATATTGAAGGTGGCCATCAAGGTTCATGGCGAACGCCATGGCCTCATGGTGAACGCCACGAGTGCAATTAATTCATGAAAACTCCGTTTTCACTGTTTTTCTTTCGTTTTCTCATGTGTTGACTCCTACTTGTTAAGTACTTGAAACCAACACAAAATACCAGCATAACACAATAAAAACATATAAAAATAACACTGAAATGTTTGCTAATTGGGGTCAAAATATACTATGTATTTTCGTGTTATTAGATATATGTCATGAACAAATCTTGTTCTAACAATCTCCCCCTTTTTTATGATGACAAACATAAGTATTTAAAGGACAATGTTGGGCAGTTATAATTTTCTTGGCAACATCAAGGTATGGGGTTTGTAAGCTCCCCCTGAGTCTAATAGTATAAGGTTGAGTTCTGTAAACTCCCCCTGAGTACAATATTCAAGAAAAAATATTTTAATTCTCTAAGCAACATCAAAGTCTGAGGTTTGTAAGCTCCCTCTGAGTCTAATAGTCCAAGGTTGAGGTTTGTAAGCTCCCCCTTAGATCTATATTCAAGAAAATTAAAATATATCACCCGAGCAAGATCACCAAAATAAAAAATAACCAAAGTAACAAAAAATAACAGAAATTTAAAAATACATTAATTATAAATGAACAACATTAAATCTGTAGGGTTCAGATTCTTTATTAAATACTATTATACCTTTCTCCCCCTTTTGTCACATAAAAAAGAATAAAAAAAGAGAAAAAGAAAAGAATTACAGTCATAAATGCATTAACAGATCATATTTACGTGACTAATTTTCAAGGAAGAGAAAATGATCCAGTATCAGATATTATTAAAGAGTTGTACAATGCATGTTTATTATTTATTACAATGTTTGGGTTACCCAGAATCCACTATAAAAGCAACCGAAGTCTAGGCCATTTTCATCAACATCCAACAAAGAACCACGAAGTCCTCAGCTAAAAGTGTTAACATCTCAGTTGTGACAGAAGTCTCAAAGAACTCTACTAGTCTGAAGAATCAAGATCATTAGAGGCCATCAGATTCTGAGGCGTCTGCAACTGGTCCCTTATTCTCTACACTAAATACTTCTGACGAGGGTTCGTCCTCAGCACCTCAGAGACCTACAGAAGAAGGTCTTTCTGCCACTGAGTTGAAACTGAGAAAGAATTCAATGAAGAAAGGAAGGAAGAAGAAGATAAATGAAATGTTTTATCAGCTGGTTATACCGGAAGCAGAAAATGAGGATGTGGATAAAGATGAGCCAGACATCAATTGGGAAAACTGGGTTGGTTATAAGGCCATGGAAGTGTTAAATTAGAATAATCTTAGTTTCATCCAATCCCTTTTGTTGTAATCATTTAAAAAATTTATTAATTAATGAGAAAGTTAGTTGGACCAATTTTATTTTGCATGTGCACCTTTTTAATTTTTCCTTATGATTTTCCGACAAAAGCATAAATGAAGTAAGAAGATAAACAGGAACAATAATTAACATGTTAATAATAATGTTGAGACAAATTTGGTTCATACCATGTATCCTATAAGGTTTTGATGATAACAAAGTATTTGAAAAACAACTAGGATTTCTAACTAGTTGGTTCATGTGTGCAAAATTATATTTACTTGATCAAACTGGTTCTGACACGGAAGTGGCTATGGTTCGGTTCTGATTATGTACTTAAGAGATTCTGATCAGAAAGTTACTGCTAGTACACTTCAAAATTAAAAGCCTGTTATGGCTGCCTCTAAAACTGAGTGGTGTCAACTCAAGCTCTATAAACACGGGACTCGAGAATTATTGACATTATCTTCAAATGATTGTGTTGCACTAGTTTCATAGAAGTATTCTCCGGACAAAGGCCTTGTTCAGTGGATAATTCTCTATCTACGAGTTCCAACACCTGCTTTATTGGAAAAGAAGATGTACTAGAAGATTTGATCTGATTAAGCCGTTGAGGATGCTTCAACGACTATATTTCTTCAGCTATAAAATGAGAAGAAAAACTGAAGAACAACTCAAGATAGTAACGCTGGAACTTCAACGGAAATATACACACATTTCATTTATATCAGCTCAAGAGAAGCTAATATGTTAAGAGTTTTTATTCTTGTATAGCTTAAGAATCCTTAGTGTTAAAGTGTGTTTTATTATATCTAAAACACCTCTGATTGATAATCAAGTGTTGTTGTAAGTTATTCCTTCTCTAAACATTCCGTTTAGATAAAATTATCTAGCCTTGGGCTTGAGCCGAGAAGTCTTTGACCAATGGTCTGAGCAAAAGTCTTAGGAAGATAGTATAAGCAAGGAAGTTTTGAACCAGAAGGGTTTAAGCAAGGAAAGTCTTAGGATCTGAGGATCTAAGCAGTGAAGTCTTGATTAGGTGTTGATTAAGCAAGGAAGTCTTAGGTTATAGGTCTGAGCGGAAAATTCTTATACTTAAAGGGGTAAGTAGTTGTAATCTGTATGATTATAGTGGAAATCTCTTGTGAGGCAAGGGGACCGGGCTACTCTCAGTTGGAGAGGAACCAGTATAACTGTTGTGTGTTCTTTACACCTTTTTATTTACTTTTGTTACATTATCCGCTGCACTTGCAATCAATTTCTGAACTCTGGTTTAGAATCTGAACTCTTGTTCAGAAGTAGAAACGATTTGCCAAACACAATTCAATCCCCCATTCTTGTGTATTTTTCTCACCTTTAGTTGGCATCAGAGCAAGGTCTATACGTAACACTTAACAGTGGTATGGTCAAAGATCCAACGAGAATAATATGACTACTGAGGATCATAATGCTAGTACCTCAGGAAGGGGATTTCCCTATGATTACAGTGGCTCTGAGAGAAACCATTACTCTGCTAAACCTCTTGTATTCAGTGTTGATTCCACTGAGTTTAAATGGTTGAAAAGAAAGATGTAAACATATATCATTAGACTCGATAATGAGTTATGGGATATACTTAAAGATGCATTGAGATCTTTGTTGACAGCATTGGTATGGTATCTGACAGGAAACTCTGACTTCATCTCAAATTTTTTTTTATAGAAAACATCGTAGAGTCAGATGTATTCTGGTTGATGTTATACCACATGTTGAGTTTTTGAAAATTATTGATAAGACTTTTGCAAAGACTATCTTTAAATCTCTGCGCTCTACCTATGAAGGGAATCAGCAAGTTAGAGAAGCAAAAGATAACTTGTTAATACAAAAATACGAGTTGTTCAAAATGAAGGATGATGAGGATATTGAAACCATGTTCTCCAGGTTTTAGATTCTTGTATCAGACCTTCAAGTGCTAAACAAGAGTTACTCTACATCAGATCATGTTAAAAAGATTCTGAGAAGTCTCCCTTTAAAGTTTATACCTAAAGTAACAACTACTCAGGAAGCTAAAGACTTGAATATGTTATCTATTGAAAGTCTAATCAGCAATCTTCAGAGCCATGAGATGGAACTGAATGGAGACGAGTCTTTAAAGAAACTTAAATCTCTTTCCCTAAGATCTGCTTCTGAAAAAATCTGGTGAAAACTCTAAAAAGCTTTCAAAGAACAGTAAACCTGATGAAATTTCTGAAGAAGATTCTTATGGTAGATCGGATGATGATGATATGGCCTGCTTCATCAGAGGATTTCAGCAAGGGCGTCATTTTGTTCGGACTACAGTAAAGCGGCAAGAAGTAAAAATTTAGTTTTGGAAGGATTCCCTCCAGGATTTATATCGTCTCCACAGGGATATGTGCAAGGGAAAGAATGTCGTTCAACGGTATCTACATTTCTAAGCCTGTCGTTACAAAATAGTTGAAAGATTCAAGGTTACCATAAATAAAGGCAGAAAATATAAAGACAAAAAATATAAAATAAAGACTTTAAAAAATAAACAGAGCCTTGTTGGGATTGAATCTCATCAATGGATAACACATGCATTCTTCTTACCAGGTAAACACAAATCAATCATTCGTCTCATATCCTCACGTATCACTCACAATTGAGGTTATGTCTAACACAACTTTGAGAGAACAACCATATTGTCTCATTGGTGATGTCTCACGCAACTCAACAATACAAAGCATTAAGAACTGATACTCATGCAAATGTTAAGCCTAAATCTATGTCTAGAGTCTAGAACCTAACAGATATTCATCCTAGATCCAGATCTGAAGAGTATATGTCTATAGTTGTTCAAATAAAAGATAAACAAGTAAACAAGGATAACATCCATATCAGATCCATGATTGATTCGTATAAAATAACAGGATCAATCAAAACTAGTTCACAATACATAGATTAGATGAAATACATAAGGTATCAAGAGACTACATCCAAACCCAACAAGAAATTGAAGCTCTTACCTTCTTCCCCTTAGGGTTTGTGTTTCTATATCTAAAATATGTTTTGAAAATGAAGAAAGATAAAGTTCTGATCCTCAAAATATATGTTATAAAAGTTATGTTCTAAAAAGCAAGAAAAAGTACATAAATAGTAAAACAAAAATTTGTCTTGTCCAGCTAGTGAACACCTTCTTCGCACAGCGAAGTCCACTTCCAGGCACTTCAAGTGCCTCAGGAACAGTTAAACCGCCCTGGGAAAATATTTGAGTTCGTAGTGCAAACACTTCTTCGCACAACAAACTTCTTCGCTACAGCTTCTCACACGAACCATACCCTGAGAAATACTTTGAAAATGAGGATACAACTTGTAATGCACCTCACCACGAAACCCTAACCAGTTCTCAAATGATCATGCTCAACACCAATAGACAGAAAACCCTAATTCTTTAGGGTATACCCTGAAGCCTCTGAAAAACTTTGAGGAAAGTGACCTTTGGTCCTTGATAAGAAAGATGCTCAAACTTTAGCTCCATAATTCAGGAAAGAACCAGCTGAAAAAAAACATAAAATTCAAACCCGTGGAAAACCTTAGGACCTTTTGAATCAAAATCCATTGGTCACGTCTTAAACTATTTGACTGTAAGAACTAATACCATTTCCACTTGAAACTAATGTTCCTGCACAACAAGCTGGTTAGTCATGATAAGCACACACATGAGATCTTATGACCTAATTCTTAGAAGATCATGGCCAAAGACCAGATGATCTTACAGAGAGAAACCTGAGAACGGTAGGAAAAATTTGGGGTATGACAGATGCCCATATCTAATTGCCTTGAACCCGCGAGAATGAACTGCTGCATGGAGTTCGTTCTTAGGGTAGAAGTCAATTAGATACAAGAAGACCCCGAAATTTATCCACCAAGAAGATAAAAATGCAAAGTAATGGTAAAAAGTGAAAGGAAAAAAACATGATGCGAGACGAATAGAATAACATGAGATTCTTTGGATTGCCAAAGCAATATCTCAGATACAACTGAAATTTCTAGGTCGCACGAAGCAGTACCTTATGACATAAGGCTCTTCGAGTACCTTTTTAGAGTAGCTTAATAAAGATTAGGATATTCTCTATTATTGCATGAAGCAGTACCTTATTGATTAAGGCTCTCCAGGGATATTTAGAGCAAAATTTAGCAAGATTCTCTAAACCAATGAAGCAGTATCTTATCGATCGAGATATTCTAATTATAGGGAACATTCTCAATCTAAGACTCTCCAAGGGTAGTATCTCAAACAAGAGCATGAGATTTCTTAAACCATGTGAAGCAGTACCTTATTGATTAAGGCTTTCCAAGTATGCTAGAACAGTATCTCAGCAAAAGGTATGAGACTCTCTGGGTCGTGCGAAGCAGTACCTTATGGATTAAGGCTTTTTGAGGAAACCAAAGTAGTGTCTCAACAAATGAGATTCTCTAGATTGCATAAAGAAGTACCTTATAGAATAAGGCTCTTTGGGAATAATAAAGTAGTATCTCGACAGAGGTATGAGACTTTCTAATCATGTGAAGCAGTACCTTATGAATTAAGGCTCTCCAAGGATACGGGAACAATATCTCAACTAAAATATGAGACTCTTTGGGCCAATTGAAGTAGTACCTTATGGATAAAGGCTATCCAAGGATGCCAAAGCAGTATCTCAAACAAATGAGACTCTCTGATTTAACGAAGCAGTGTCTCAAATAATGGTATAAGACTTTCTAGATCATGCGAAGCAGTACCTGGTGAAGGCTCTTCAGGAATACTAGAACAATATCTTTACCAAAACATGAGATTCTTTAGTTCGAAGCAGTACCTTATGAATTAAGGCTCTCTGAGGATAACATAGCAGTATCTCAAAGACAAATGAGATTATCAAAATCACACAAAGCAGTACCTTATAGAGTAAGGATCTTTGGGGATAACAGAGCAGTACCTCAAATGTTAAACGTGAGACTTTCCAATTCATATGAAGCAGTACCTCATGGACCAAGGCTCTTTAAGAATATTAGAACAATATCTCAACAAAAGGGCATAAGACTTCCTAGACCATGAGAAGCATTACCTTATGAATTAAGGCTCTCCTGAGGATATTAGGACAGTATCTCAGCAAAAATATGAGACTCTCTGGATTGCACAAAGTAGTACCTTATGGATTAAGGCTCTCTAGGGATCTTTAGAGCAGTGTCTCAGGCATTAAACCCGTTGGGGAAAACAGTTTCTTAAGCAAGATTCCTTTTGAAGGAAAAAAGGTTAACACATTTCTGCAGGGGAAAGTTCACAAGAAACTTTTAGGATGACCTCTGATTAGGGAGAAAAAAGAACAAGAATGCTGGGGATTATCATTATCAACTGTATGGTTGAAGAATGAATTGTCGGGGGATAGAAATTCCATGAGCAGGTACGAAGTAACAACTCTTTTTAGAGTAATACAACCGACTTTGAAGGAGGACTGGCTGAGATGCTCGCTGATTGATCCTGGATCGTGTTATGATATGATGTTCCACTTGGGTGGAAATGTTATGCATTGCATGATGCATGAAGATGCATACGAGGATGCAACTGTTGGGGATTCTTATGCATGTATGAATGCACAATATTGGTTGGTAAAGCTTCTTGACAGAGAGGCTATGCATAGATATGATAATGATTGATATGATTATGTATGATGTTATTTCTGTTTGGCAGGAATGTTATGCATGTCATGCATGTGACAATGCAAATGATTGAGTACATAGGGATAAGACTCCCTGTCGAGGGTGTTACTAGGGATTGGATTTAGGAATTGCCAAGTGAAATTGGATTTTAGGTTTTATGAAGGTGCCAACAAGGGTGGACTTTTAGTGGTTGCCAATGAAAATTGGACTTTATGTTTTGCGCCAAATGATTTTGGACTTTTGGGTATTATGAAGATGCCAATGAGGGTGGACTTTTAGTAGTTGCCAATGAAAACTGGACTTTAAAGGGTACATTAGAAGGTGCCAACAAAGGTGGACTTTTAAATAGTTGCCAATAAAAGATTGGACTTTGGTTGGAAAGAGGATTTTGAATTCCCAACAGTTGAATTTTGATGGTGTGATGATTAACACACATATATGAATGCTCTTGATGCCCCAAGTTTGATCCCTCGCTGATAAGTTGGATATTAATTCTTGAGAGGACCTCATCTCCTTTTCCTGATACATCATAATGGCTCTGTATGAACATAGCAGCGTTATCAATGCATGCTGATTGTGCTTCAGCTCTACCCTAACGCTACTTCCAGGAGGAGATATGATGTCGCATTAGCGTGATCTTTTGACACTTGTTGTGAACTCAACGGTTACCACCATTCTGCACAGTCTGCTATGATGAAGTTTACAATATGAAGGAAAACTTTCCATTTGCAACTTGTCTTGCCCCCGTCTGTAGGGTCTTTTGAAATAATTCTCTTTGAAAGTAACCATACCATGAAATGGTTCAAGACGATTTGCCCCAGTGTTTGAATCTTGCAGTGGTTTACCCTTGATCAAGCCTTTGAGGGAATCTCCCCAGATGAGCTGAATCTTTTGAGGTGGTCTTTCCTTTGTGATCTACTGATACTTGGAAATTTTTTCAGCTTGACAGGTTCACTGGTCATCATAGTCATAGGATGTCATGCCCCTGTTTCATAGGGCTATGAGGTGAACTTGGTTTGAGTCAGCATGATCAAGTTCTTTGGACCATTGCTTAGAATTTCCTTGATGCCAAGTACTGAATCGCAGTTAAAATTGTTTATTAAAAATGGTAATTTTAATGCAATGTTCATGCAAGTTTTGAAAATCAATCATTATTAGAATGATGTGATAGTGTGTGACGAATGGACCATTAGTCCAAACGCAGTGCTGATTTAGCTGGTGAGTGAAAGATGTAGCAAGAATGTGACACAAATTCATAAGATTAGCAAATATCTAGGAGTCAGTTTACACAAATTTGCTACAATATGCATTCAGAATAAATCCCGCCTCAATTAGGTCTTTTGAGGGTCGTAATGTGGTCTAGTTCACGATTATAGAAACAAAGGATATAAGGCTCAAAATTTATTTTGTCCCCACCCCTTCTTCGTGATGTCCTCCAGTTATACGTTCAGTTAGACTTGACACACACATTTATCTTCTACGAGAGTTCGACGGTGTAAGCGTGAAGATAAGGATCCACTTGAAATGGAAGTCACTTTATTTGCTTTTGTCATGGATGTCAGTGACCCTTTTATTTTTGACATGATGGTCACTGAATCCTGTTTTTTCTTGCTTGAGGATTTGAGGACCTCTTTTTTTGCTTTTGATCCCTAATTTTTGCATGGATTGATTTTGTTTTACGAGTCCATCGGGATTTTCCCTAATTTTTGCCTAAGTCGCTTTTTAGGGCGTTCGACTTAGCGGGATTTTTCTTTCCTTTTTTGTTTTTTTTTTCTCTATTTTTGGAAAGGTTTGTGACTGCCAAGTAATTGATTATTGAAGAATAACCGTCATAAATTTTGAGTTTTATACGGTTCTTTTGACACTTCAAGATGTGTGTGAAGAATAGCATATAGCTGATCCACATGCGGGATGTATCATCTTGAAATCAAATGTGTATCCAGATTAACTGAACACTACCCATGCCCCAGGTTAAGCGTAAGGATTTTAGAATTTCGAAGGAAACTCCTACTTCTAGGCTCGAATTGGTTAACTAGGGACTAACTTCTTATCTCTCCAGTGTTTGGGGAATTGAAACAATGCCTATACATCATCAACAAGATTTTATTCGAAAGCATACAATTTGCAATTATGGGTATTTCGTTTTCATCATCCTCTCTCCAATCTTTGCTAAAGCAACAATGTGATAAAGGAAATGAAGTGGGGAACTATATATTTTTATGCATACTCTTTTGTTTTTTTATTATTATTTTTATATAACTGAGGAAAAAATGAGTGAATACGACACGATTAATTCAAAAAATGCATGATCACTTCATTAATATTACCATTCAAAACAACAATATTTAAAAACAATTAGCGTTTAACTTGAAAGAAATTGCAAATGCAAATGATAGAAAAATGATCCAATGATTGTCAGCTCTGAGGATGTCTTCTTGTCTGAACCCTTGGCTTTAGGAGATGCCCCTTGAAGTCTTCAAACTCATTCAGGCGAAAAGCTGTCAATTAGCCATTGTACTTTGACCAGAAAGCTTTGCAGTCTTTAGTTGAGTGCCCTATTGACCCAGCGTGATATCCACATCATACGTTGGGATTTTACCCAGGAGGGTATGGCTCAGGCAACGACTTTTGGGACTTGGGCTCTACTAGTGAGTTTCAGACTAGATACGGTAGAAGCTGACTATATGCCCTAGGTATTGGATCGAGAGGAGCATTCCTTCTTTCCAGGTTGTTACGAGGCCTATGTTGATTCTGACGCGTATTCTGATGTCCCCAGCCATGGGCTCGTTGATTTACAAGCGGAGTGGTCCAAGGTTTTTGGTATGGCACTTTATGCATTGTTGGTTGCTCTGTTGGAACCCAAAGGTTGATGTCTTCATCGTCATCAATATTAGCAGAATGCTCTCCGAAGCCTTCTTTTAGGGTCTCCTCACAAAATGCAACCCTTTTGGACTTCTTTACCGACTTTTCTCTTACAGTTTCAACATTATTGTCATAGAATATAGACACCTCATCTTCCATAAGCCTCTGGGGAACTACTGACAAACTTTGAATTAGTTGTGGAAGTAATTCGCTGTATGACACTGGCAGCGGTTCAAACTGAACAAGCTTCTTTTCCCGGGTAACTCGAGGTCTAGCCTGGACGTGATTCTGATGAGGCATTTGGCCTCTCAGCTTTGGTTGAGGAATGGGCATTGTCTTCAGATCCTGAATCCTTGGATGAGCAAGTTGGGGATAATCTATGGGAGAACCTTCATACAGTAGGTTGATGAATGCAGCCTGCACGGCAGAATGAAAGATAGGAGTAACATTCCTTGCTGCGTTATTCTGTTAAATTCCTTCCTCTTTTTCCATAGCTGTTACAGTCATCAGGATCTGCTCCACTTTCCCTTTCATACAATTCATGTCTCTCTTCATATTGTCTTGATCTCGTGTCAAACGCTCCATCAGCTCTTGGTAATTATCACAAGTGTCGAGAAGTCAAATGATTGTTTATGGATGAAAGGATCACAGTGAGCTTTTTTGTTCCGAATGAATGCATGGATGAATGTTTTTATTTTTTTTTACAAAGCTCACAGTTATCTTATTATTTATTGCTAAGAATATCAAGCGTTTAACATTGTAAATCATGAAAAGATACAGAGAAACAATAATTTAAACTTTCATTTATTCAAATTCAAGTACAATAGTAATGAAATACAACTTCAAGGCAACAAAAGGGAAATTTCAGTCTTTGACATTGAGCTAACACACTATTCTGAAGGTGACTCCTTGAGCTCTACGAATTGCCTTCAGATCCATAGCAAGGTATTCCATGAGCTTCTTGCAGTACTTGATGCAGTTGTAGATTTGATGTGGAGTATTTTCTGGACACATTATCAAGTCCGCTTCTATTAGCTTCTCTGGGAGATCTTGACCAACAAGATTCATCATGCCATCCAGATTCAAGAACTTTTGCTTCCACTCGGAGTACATGCTTTGGAGGTTGGCGATAATAACATCTCTCTCTCCCAAAGCAACTTTAGCTCCCTTACACTTGTTCTTCCAATGAGTATAGACGTTCACCAGGTTTTGGTAAGCTTTCCCAGATCTCAAATTGTTGATCTGCTCAATGGCTATGTCTAGCTAAAATTTCTTTTAGAGATACTCTCGATGATGCTTCTCCTTTTCTAACCTTTCCTGCTCCAGACTATTCTTCTGACCTTGGACGGTGGCCTTTAGTTCTTGAATCTAAGCCTCGTAACCCACCACAGCATCCCTCTTCATCCTGTTGGAGTTCTCCATGTCCTTTTCAAGGTCTCGGATCGTTAGATTAGCTCGGTTTAACTCTTCATTCTGATGGTCTAGGTTGGTGTTTGCTCCCACAAGGGCACCTCCAACCTAGTTCCTTCTGACTTCTTCGATCCAAATCCTTTTCTTGCTACTTTCAACCTTTTCTGTCAGTGTTATGCTCTTGTCTTCCCAATCTTCACTTTTCTGTTTGGTCCTCCCAAGCTGAACTCGCAGCTGTGTGTTTTCCCGCTCAAGCTCTCTAATTTTCTCATTTAGCTTATCTACATTTTTGGACAAAGCTGGAGTAGGCTCTGGAGTCATAGGAAAAGCTGATGGATCAAAAGAAAAAGGGAGCTTAGTAGTTAGAGCCATTTCCTTTACCTATCTGACATAAGGTTCCTTGACAACAAGGTTCTTTTTCAAATCTGGATTGCTCCTAATCACCTTTGACCATGCACTCCTTACTCTTCTTACATCTGGATTCATAGGAGATACATCATTGATGACGAATGATACCAAATGTCTGTCTTCAGGGGGGCCTTCCATAGGGAGACCAAGTTGTCTTTTGAGCAGCACATGATTATAGTTGATGCAGCCATAGATCCCTACCAGAGGCACATTGGAGAATCCTCCACAACTAAGAATTACAGTCTTGATGTTCCAGTCCCTTTTGTACCAAGTAATGTTACTGGCAGTGAGGGAATCAAATCTTTGAGGCCACCGGAGTTGTCAGGATACAAAAGGACCCTTCTGAGGCATGTGCATTCTCATCCACATATGTAGTAAAGGAGAACAACAAAGAAAAACTCCACTCTTCTTTTCGTGTCGAGTGTGGAAGGTATAATAGAAGTTAGCCAGCAAGAAAGGAACCAGATTACCAATCAAGAAGATCTCTACCACTGAACGGTCTACAAAGTTTTTTACCTTCGGGAACAACACAATCCAATACACTAGCAATGCCAGAATAGCTCCACAAGACACCCACCTTTCTTCTTTGACACACTTCCATGCTTCATCCCCCAGGAGCGCCCTTGAAAATCCTCCTTTATCTGACCAGTTAGCCACCAGAGTATTAGTCGGAACACTCAAAGAAACAGCTACCTTGGACATAGTAAGATCTTCTTCCATCTTTGAAAAGGGATTGAAGTCTTTGATAGGTCGATTCAATAACACTTCAAATTCTTCCAAGGTTGGCGCAATTTGGAAGTCAGAGAAAGTGAAACAACGAAGTAAAATATCATAATATTGAGCCAGGGTTGTGAGAGCTTCAACATTGAAATCTTAATATAGCACATTTAAAATTCTTCCAAAGTTATCATGGAACTTGTTATGCTTGATGGCAGTAATCTTTGAGCTCAGACCTTTCAAACTGTCAATCTTTGGCTCCTTGAACTTGAAAGTGAAGGTGTTCTTTCTGTTATCCTGGCTTGTCATGATTGCTTTGTCAAATACTCTAATCTGCAATAAATATAAGAAACTGAGGGATTTGTTTTTTTATTGTTTGTTTTATATGTGTCGCAGTGAGAATCGGAGACCATGGCTATTGGGTTAGCTAGGCTTCACAAATCTTAAGATATCACCACCGATCTTTAATTTATCCAAGGGGAGAGGTAAAGAAAGAACAACCCGTAAATATGCAATGCAAAGACAAAGCAATAAAGAGAATCTAAGGTTCGGGGGTTGGTTATACTAAGGGAAAATATTACCACCCTAAGTATCTATAGTATTCTATAGGAACCTCTTGTTTGTATTTGTGTTATTGTTATGATTGTTTGCTATTTGGGATTGATTGAGGAGATGAGAAAAGAAATGTTTTTTATTTTTTCTTTGTGTTTGGAAAGACACAAAGTCTTGTGCCTACGTACCAATAAAGGATCAAGACCTCATAGTTCGGGGTATAAATTGAAAAGGGTTTGTTATGATGGATTTTATTGAAGAAGAGACAAGTTGTCATCTTAAGGAGAATACTCAACTTAACCACCACAAACATGTGGAATAGGGATCTTTGCTTCACATTGAGAGAAAGGCTCCAACTTAGATATATAATCAACAAGTATGCCACATACCTCTCTCAAGTGGAAAAGAATCAACATCTTTCTCAACAATGTCATGGGGTAGGAGATTTATATCCCAACTAGGGATGACTAATGTCTAACCTATTTGAAAAGGGTTTTAAATTAAAAATCCAAAAATGGTAAACGATTTGAATTGAGTTTGTGTTTTTTAGTCTTTGTGAAAGAGTTTTGAATATGCTTAAGATGTCTTGAAGCATTTGTTAAGAAAAGAGTTTGAAAAGATCAATGACCTAAAGTTAAGGTTTTTATTGAAAGTGGTTTTGAGTTTGAGAGGGGGGAAACCCTAATTTGAATTATCTAAGTTGAAAATGGTCCTAAGGGAAACTTCCTAAGGGATAGCAAGTTTAATAATTACAAGAGAGATATATGTACAAGAATTTAAGGATGCAAATGCAAACGACAAAGATGTCAACAACAAGCCCCTCCAATGGATTTAGGCAACATGATAATCAAGTGTGAACAATCATTCAACCAAAGTGGTAAACATGAGAACATGATACAAGCATGGATAGACATTGATCAACAAACATGTACAAGACCTATAATCAAACATTTGACCATGGTATACAACATTTATGTGGATGGACATATTTATTTACAAGACAAGTTTCAACAAGTTTAAGGATCAAGGCATGGTTTGAAGTAAACATGGTATAACAACATTATTCACAACACAAAATAATCATCAACTTGGAAACAAAAGATCAACGACATGGATTCAACATGTTCTAGGTCAAGTAAGCCATTTAAACTAAACCTAAACACATAGACAAATATTGAAACAAACATGAACAAAACTAATCATTCAAGGTATTCAAATAAAAACCAAACAAAACATGACATCAAAGGTAAACAAGTTATCAAGGTGATCATCAATATGTGAATAAAGAATAACCATTAAGAACCAAGCAAATATCAATTACATGAAACCCTAATCAAAGGCATGAATATTCACATTTTTTTTAACTTGAAAGATCTTTTAACAATTTAACAAAAATAAGGAAAAAGCATGTGAACATGGGATCTAACAATTAAAATGAAAGACCACATTTTTTTTATAAATATTTTGAAATGAGGGAAATAAAATAAAAGAGAAAAATAAAATATTTTTTGGATTTTTTAAGTTAATTTTTAGATAAATAACATGAATAATAAAAATATAAATAATATTTAATATTTTTCTGTGGAAAAATAAATAAATAAATAAGTGGTATAATAAAATAAAAATGTTTTGGTATTTTTGATGAATTAAAAATGAAACAAAAGTTTGAATTAAAAAAATGGAATAATAAAAAGAATTAATAGAAATAAATAACAAAGAAAAATGAAAAGGAAAAGGTGATAAAAAAGAAGGGATGCTGCCTATGGGGTTTGAACCCACGCCCTATTGCTTACAACCTAAAACTCATACCACTAGGCCAAGTGCTGTAGCCTGAAGATAAAGCGCGTGCCAAAAATAATATATCAAGCTTCAATGCTAAAATAAACTAAAAAAATAAAACCAAAAGGTCTAGGGCGAGGGGGATTCGAACCCCAGACCTTATGCTCACACGCAAACACACAAATACTAGTGTCTCCACTAGGGCGCAATGCCAATTCAAACATATAATGGCAAACAAAAAATAAATATAAAACTTGGGTTTTAAAATATGAAAACGCGTCATCATCATCATCTTCTTCCTCTCACATTCAGCCATCATTCTTGATTTTCAGAGCAACATAACTTCCTCGTTTCTCAATGAATTTCAAAAGTGTAAAAATCAAACATGCTCAGAATTCAATAAGGAACACAATGACATCATTTAATTACATTTATTTTCAACATATTTCAAATAATCAACCACGAATCAGTATGAACCCTAAAACCTAAAATCAATAAGAAATGCCATACATGACTGATTATGACCAATTAGTATAGGGGTTTTCGGAGGTTATGGATGGTTTAGACATCTTCAATAGGTGATTTGTGGTGTGTGAGGATGGTTATTGGAGTTGTTTTGTGACTGTGTAAAGTTTTGAGAAGTTTTGTGGAAACGGTGCAAAGTGATGAAACTTGAAGTTCTATGCTAGAGATTCTGAGTTTGTGGAGGTTTAGAGCTTAGATGTTGTGTGTTTTTGTTGTGAAATATGGCTCTATTTATAGGAAAAGGATCTGAGGTAAGTGAGAAGGATTTGGACAAAGTTTGAAACATAATCCATTGGATAATGAAACTTTTCATAAAGTATATTCAAGTATAAGTAGGATTTTGCTTTTGCAAGTTGACTCCTCCTTTCAATGTCTGAGTTGCATAGCTTGTACAATTGGTTTTGTTTCAGATTGAAGCTTTCCTTGAATCATGGAAAGTGGTTGGAAGCATAAAGAGGCTTTTTGTCCATTATCCACAAGTCAACCCAAGTAGCATGTTAGTTGATGCTTTTGCATGATGAAACAAGATCCAATTCTGCAGAACTTAATACCATTAGAAGGATTTTGTGACAAGGAACAAGTTTCAATTTGGCAAATTGCTCAAAAAATGCTTGGAAAATAGACAAAACAAGTCTTGAACTCGTGTGAAAACCACTTGAGCAAATCTGCCTTGAACCAAAACTGCTTACCATGGCCACTTTGGAAGATCATAACTTCATTCTCAAGTGAGATCTTTTCTTGCTCTTGGTACCATTGGAAAGATGGGATCAAATACTACAACTTTGATGTTGATCACTTGGAAAGAATCAATTTGGATCATGGAGAAAAATGACTACCAAGATTGAACTTTTCACTAATTTACACTTTGAAAATTTTCTAAGTATTGGACATTTTGATAACTTGTAAAACCTCAAATTTGGACAACCAAAACTTTCAATTGGTAAATGATCTTGAGTACATTCTTTCACTAAATTGAAGTGTGTAGTACCACCTTTAAAATGATTCCTCAAGTGTCTCCATTGGTTACTTGAGGAGAAAGTCATAGGCTTGGAAAGTAGGGAAAAAATCATGGAATTTTCATAACTTAGAAAAAATCAAGAAACCCAAAAGATTTTCGGATGTTTTCTTTGATTTTATTGATTGATCATGATCCAATTCACATATTTTCATGATCCTTGACTTGTGGAGTCCATGTTTGTCCAAAAGTCTCAAAAGTCAAACTTGATTTTGATCACAATTGACTTTTTTGAGATGAACCTGATTTTCTTCAATTGCTCATGAATCAAACTTCCTGGATCAATCCACCCATATTAATGGACTAATATGACGCATTTGAGGTCTTTGAAACATATCTTGAGGTATTAGATCGTGCCTTGCTTCAAAAGTCAACCCAGGGACTGAATTAGGTGAACACCCTAATTTGGATGCATTTGATGACTTGGGACTTGTTGATCTTGATTCAATGCAATCTTGCATTTGATTATTGATGAGAGGAGACCCTTGATCAATGCTGAATGAATTAGGGCTTGAGAGGTTGAGGATCCCACAATCCTTTGACTGGTCAACTTCTTGATCTTCTTGACACCAAAACCCTAGCTTATGATCAGAGTAAAACCAAAGCACATGTTCTTTTGTATCCAAAAGGGTTAGTGATGCACAAAACACACACACATGAGATGGTTGATGTTATGAAAAATGATTCAAATGAGGTGGGATCTTAGGGTTAAAAATTAGGATATGACAGATGCCCTTATTTAAGGTTCTTTTATCGGGAGATATGGAGATTGACATCTTCGTCTCGACGAGATAGGAGAGACTTAAATACAAACATGCACAATTTTTTGCCCTAAGATGCCACAGAGACGCTTATGATATGATGTGATATGATATGAAATGCAAGAAAAAGATCCTATGGGGAATGATGCCACAGGAGAAAAGTGTATTGGAAAAAGATTGCAACTCCACTGGGAAAAGGTTGTCAACTTCAAAGGGGATTGGACAATTATTACCTACTACCAAGCATATGGTAGCCTAAGCAAAGGCAATAGAATTGAAAGGAAATATCACCTACTACCACACATATGATAGCCTAAGCAAAGGTGTCTTACCAAAAGAAAGGTGTATTACCTACTATCAAACATATGATAGCTTAAGCAAAGGTAATAAACTTGAAAGGAAATATGATCTACTACCAAACATATGGTAGCTTAAACCAAAGTTACCTGACCAAAAATAGATAGACGTATTACCTACTATCAACATGTGATAGCCTAAGTAAAGGCAATAGACTTGAAAAAAAAGAACACCTACTACTAAACTTGTGGTAGCCTAATCAAAGGTGTCTAAATCTGAAGGAAAGATTACCTACTACCGAGTGTATGGTAGCCTAAGCAAAGGTATCTTGATCGAAGCAAAAGAGATACATCACCTACTACCAAGCGTATGGTAGCCTAAACCAAAGGTGATAAACTCAAAGGAAAAGATGACCTATTATAAAACATATGATAGCCTAAGCAAAGGCATCTGACCGAAAGATAAGATTATTACTTACTATCAATCATATGATAGCCTAAACAAAAGTAATAAACTTGAAAGGAAAGAGTACCTATTACCAGACATATGGTAGCTTAAACCAAAGGTACCTGACCAAAAGACAAGGTGTATTACCTACTATCAAACATATGATAGCCTAAGCAAAGGTAATCACTCAGAAGGAAAGATGACCTACTACCAACACATGGTAGCCTAAGAAAAGGTATCTGACCTAAATAAGCTTCCACGATCAAAATATAATTCAGCTTCTTCTTTAACTAAATGATCCATTTAGAAAGGTAAATAAACTTCCCCAACGCTTCGAGGTTGTATGCCGCGAGCAGGTCCAATTTCTTCTTATCAAGTCTTTCACTTGAAAAGGCTGAAATAAGCTTCTTCAAACTTCCCTTCGAGACATTTTCGAAGAGATTCCATTTGATAGAAAATAAGCTTTACCAAACTTCCCTTCGTGACATTTTCGGAGAAATGCCATTTGATAGAAAATAAATTTCATTAGGAATTAAAACTTCACAGGGGTTAATACTTCACTGGGGAACTATATCTTCACCGGGGATTTCCACCAAAGATACGGGTCGGTTGACTTGCAAATCAGACTTCTCAAATAAAGAGAAAGATCATCTGTAAGGATCTTCACCAAACTTCTCTGACGGGACTTTCAAAGAGATGCCATTTGATGGAAGCAAATTGAATAAAAAGCTCACTGGGGAGGACATCACCAATTATAGTTTGAAATTACATTGAAGCAAATAAAGTGATGGTAACAAGTTATCTCACATAAAGAGAAACTCTTGTAAACGTTTTCAACAAACTTCTATGACGGGACTTCCGGAGAGATGCCATTTGAGGAAAGATCAATTGATAATCTGATAATTTCAATGGGGATAGAAAAATTGTCCTGAAGAGAGACTGCCACTTGCCATCCAAAAGAAAATCCGAGAACAAAACAAGTTACTCAAATAAAGAGATGGCCACTTGTTGTTAAGTACAAATTCCAAGAGAGTACTATCACAACACTGCTGGTGAATAAAGGTTGTCTCCAATGGGGACCAATAAACAGATTCTTCTTGGAGAAATAATGCGCAAAATAAATGCACTATCGATCTAGGTTTAACAGCCTAGAGAGATTCGAAGATAGTTGTCAGAGACCAATGTTCAATCCAGGAATGAGCTGGAGAGAAACGGTCAAACAAGACTTTACCCAATGACGAATGAACTCAACTGGGGTTTATCCTATCCAAGTATGGAAAGGAGTAGCTAAAACAAAAATCATCCACGATGAATAAACTCAGTGGGGAATTAGAAAGGATATACACTTTTTGCTTAAGGTTGACAACTCTACTGGGAGAGATGAAAAACAAAATCACCTGGAGATAAACACGACCAAGGTGAATGAAGTAAAATAACATCACGAGAAAGGCAAAATGCACATGTATCATGCTTATGTGTATGAATGAATGTATGTCATGCTACGTTTATGCTGACAAAACAGACGAAAGAGATAAACTGGAGATGAAATAAACATCTTAACTAGATACTCTGCCAATCGCAACAAGATGGAAACACCACTGGGGATGAATTGAAGGCCACATATGGAACAAAGTCTCGATCAAAGCTTCAATCTCCCTGAGGAAAGGAAGATACTTCACTTGGGGATAACCCAAAATAATCTCCTATCATCACAAAATCCACTGAGGGATAACAACATGAGATATGCTTCACAGGGGAAGAAAGATCCATTGGGGAAGGACCACCCATAACTGGAGAAGTTTGATCAAGACGCATGAACGATCAATTTGAGACTTCACAGGGGATAAAATAAATATCCACTTTATCGGAGAAGTCTGAACTAGAGTTGTAGATGAAGATGTCAGAGCTGAGACTTCACGGGGAGGAAATAAACATCCACTTTGCCGGGGAAGATATGAGTCATAAGAAATTCACTAGGGAACTCCTAGGTCATACTAAACATGTCATAAGCGCCTGAAATAGAGACTTACTAGGGATAAAATAAATATTATGTTGGCGGAAAGAAACACATCCAACTAGGGAAATTGGGGTCCTTGAATCACAGCTTAATCGGGACTCAGGCTTAATACTTCGCTGGGGAGTACTAAGTTCATAAGAAACCCACTGAGGGACTCCTGGGTCACACACCATCATGTCATAGCTACCTGAAGTAGAGACTTATCACTGGGAATATGTGTAAGGCATATCACAAGAAAACATTGCTTAGGAGAACACTTAGTTCTGCATGGTGGTCATCACAAATGAATAATAATTCTTGTGAATGGATCAAAATAAACTTCAATTCTCAAATTCCCCAGATCACATGGTCTATGTGAAAGCAACAACTGGGAAAACAACTTTCCCATGTTTAGCAAAGTCTTCAGGCAACATTCCCTTGGATATGATCATTCTTTTGAAATGATTTTCCATTTACTCATCAGAGTTTCATGTCTCAAAAGTTTAAACTCATCACTAATGCTCATATACAAGCTTCTATGATATCAAGCAATGTTAGCAAGGAGAAAAATGTTAATTCTGAGGATGATAACGCAACACACATGTAAGTCTTGAAGTTTTTATTGAAAAGATATCGCAATAACCTGTGACCGAATCACTAGTTAGGATATGACATTAAAATTTTTTTACAAAGCCAACACAAATTTAGAGTATAGCTCATAGGAGTCAGGAAACTTTATCTCAATGAGTATGCTTTCGGAATAAACCTATCTTCAATTATGTCTTTTGAGGGTTGTATCGTGGCCTGGTTCACAGTTTATTAAATAAAGGATATAAGGCTCAAAGTTTATTTGTAACCACCCATTCTTCGTGATAGAGTCATAGACTTCCTTGATTGTTCGTTGCATATGTCAATAATTACCAGAAAAACGACTCCATCAAGAAAGTCTCCTCTGATTGAGTCTTCGTATTGAACTACGCGAGGAGCAAACCTCGGTGTCCCATACTACGTGGCCATCAATCCTAGTTATTGGCCAAATGGTTCAAGGTTCTAAAAGGTCCTTAGAGTCATGGTTCCCAATGAAAATGTTGTTCGTCCATGTCAAAAGGCTTGACGGTCGCCAACATTCTCATTATAATCTACTCTAAGCGAGGTTCTCGTATCGAACTACACGAGGAGAAATTCCCTGGTGCCCCATACTACTCAACCTCTCCTCCTATCTTATGTTTTTACTCTAGACTCGGGTATAGATCCTTTCCCTTAAGGTTTGCAATCAAACCTTCATCAGGAGTGTAGCACCCCAAAATTTGCCCTATGTTTTCTAACTTTTTCTGGCTTTTGTTTCGCATTCATTTGCATCTCCATTAGGCCATTTGCATAGCATGCATCCATTCAATAAGGTGCCTTGATTCAAAGGGATCAGTGATCTTACAAATTAGTGTTTCACAATGGCTGAGGTGTATCTTCAGTAAAGCCTGACTCTTCTGGTTCTTCTTCAAACAAGGAAGTGTGGGATTAGGGTTGTGAAGTATGGTTATCAGGGACTTCTTCTTCTTCAAGCTACCATGGCTATTTGTCTCCGAAACTCACCATGGTTTTGAATCAGAGTTTATTTCTCTGTATTTCTCAGAAGATCAGGGTTTCATCAAGGGCATAAATGAATTTTGTCATGAGCTGTGATTTCGTCGATTCTCAATGTCTCGAGCTAGTTTTGGCACTCAAATCATGAGTTAGGGTTTATTTCTCTAATCATACGGTACTCAAGAGAATTTTCTTACGAAGTTTGCTCACCAGTGAATCTTATCATTCAAGGAATTCTCTCATTACTTGAGGCATAGGTTATCAAAGACCCCGATGTATACATGGTTGAATGGGGTTTCATATAAGAGCAAGATCTCATAGGAATGGAACTGCAAAATATAAAGTTGTGGTTTTTGTGAGCCAAGACATTCTCTCTATGGGAGTTATTTTGTCATTCAAGTGGGATGGGTTTGCTTTAATTGCGAGTTAATTTGGATTTTAAGAATCAAGGTTTGGGCATACAAGGATGGAAGTTCATGCTTATGGTTTATTTGGAATGCAAGTTCAAAGATCAAAATTCATTCAAATTCCAAAAATCCACATCCATTTAAAGCCTATTTTCAATCCACCTTTAGATCCATATCCAAATTTATAACCATTAAACCAAATATCCATTTCATGCCCCATGCCCATTCTAGATCCATTTCAAGTCGTTAACCATTTTAATCATCTTAACCATCTTAATATGCATTTTTTTTTCCATTTTACCCAATTAAAATTCAATCCATAAATCCATCTTCTAGGAAAATTCGGGCCCATGTCCCTTTTGTTTAGAATTTACATCCATTTCTATTTATTTTATAAATATTCATATCTGTTTGAATATCCATCTGTTTTCCTAACCTAACCGTGCCCATTTTAAGTTCATGTCTAACCCATATTCAAATCCATTTTTTTTAACTCTTTTTAGATCCGATTAAATCCACATTTTAAACCATTTTTTTCCTCACATTTTTTAAATTCAAACTTCTCATTTAATATCCAAACCACTTCAGAGTTCAGATGGTACAACCATTAATACGAAAAGACTTCTCTCCCAAGAAAAGTGAAAATACAGCAGTTGAGTATAGAGGTTTGCTAGCTGGGATGACCCAAACGTGTTCACATCAGCACTGGAAAAGGTGGAAAATTGGATATTCTCTCGCATTGTATAACTGCTTATCCGATGAAGCTTGTGAATTGTCCTTTTTACGCAGTCGGTTGTCGGTCTGCTGTTGCACAATGTATGATTGAAAAAGCATTGTTCGGATGACTTTCAACCTCACTTGTGGCACTTGCTTAAAGGCACTACAAGGAAGTGTCTGGGGACGATCTTCAAGGACGAGTGGTGCAAATTGTGCAGGCATCACCAAGCAGCACTCTATCAAAGGCTCAAGATGTTAGATCTTTGACCTTCACTGTCAAGAATATCGAAGCTACACTAGGGCCTATGGAGATTAGTGTTGAGCAGAAATCCATCAATTACAAGTCCATAACAGAATTCATAAATCTCTAATAAAACCATAAATTACAGAAGGTTCTAACAGATCACATTTTTTTCACTAATCCAATTCCTAACCGAAAACAACCAACTCTAACAGAATTTCACAAAACTTTCCCTAACAAACTCTCTTGGCATCACGTATCTTTCTCTCTTAATTCTTCACTTCCACTCTTCAACTTCTCCAACTCAAAAACTCCTGAAATTTTCCATTCAGCTTCACAAATAAACACCCGATTATCTTCAATCTTCAGCACCAGAATCGGTTTCAAACTTCACCATCTTCACGTTTCAGCTTCAACTCACCATTCAACAAACTGCAATTCTCTCATCGAATCAAAACCTGCAAAGAAAAATCGATAACGGTTCAGAGTTACAACACTGCAAAGGCCACGAATTCATCAAATCACCAACAGTAGAACGCATTCACACCAATTGCAGAAGTAAGAAACCAATTCTGAATCGCCACCGCAAGAACGCAATAACAACAAGCACAGAGCAACCATAATTCGACGAATCACGCACGCAAAAGAAAAAGGAAGAAGCAGAACCGTGAGGAAGAAGTAGTATAACGCAGGAAAAAAGACTCGGAGCATTCCATACCTGAATCTTCGCTGCGTTGCCGCTATATTTATCATGTTGCCATAGCCGAGCAGATCGCAATAAGGAACGCTGTGCATCGAGTCAAGTCGGAGCCTCTTCATCCGTCGACATCGTCACGCAAACACGGTATCCTCATTTCCAATCTTGATTTCGCGAGGTAATTGTCACGGTTTTGAATCCACTATCGGCGTTTAGATTCCAATCGGACGGTTGTTTTGTTATGATAACCTGTTTATGGTAATCCACGGCGGCTTTTCTGACGGTGATTTTGTTGAGTAACGAATGGTGAGAGGAGAATGAGCGAGTCGGAATAGTTGGTAGAGAAGAAATAAACCAGGACAGGAAAGAGAAGAGGTGAGGATGGTTCTGTCGTCGGAGATTGAATTCGGAGAAGGAGAAGTTGAAGGAAGAATAGGGGGACGGCGACGAGCTAGATAGAAGAGAGTGAGGGTTATCTTATTCTTTTAAAAAAAGGAAAATTGAGTTCTCATGGCCATGGACCGGGCTCAAAGCCCGTGTGATTCTCTTTTTCTCACCGCCTCAGTTCACTACCGCACCCCTTGGTTTTTTGGATCTTGTTTTTAGTTATGTAATTTGTTAATTAGTTTTAATTTTACCAAAGTAGATTTAAATTTTGATAATTGTTTTTTTGGATAATTGTTTTTGGTTTAGTAACTTTAGAATCATATTTTCGAATTAATTAGAAATTCATTTCGATTTTAATTATATTTTTGAATTGATTTTGTTTTAGAAGTTAACCTTGATAACTTTGATTAGTTTTGTTATAATTCTGATTAAGTGCTAACTTTACTTTGATTGTTGTGATTGTGGATACTTGTTTAGGCCATCCGATTTTTAATCGTTTTTACGTTGTTTAGAAATTAGTTTTAACTTGAATTTCTTGTCAACCACTTTGTTTGGAATTCTTGTAATTAATTTCATAGTCGATTTTAATTGAATTCCTAATCGAATTTTTGTTAAACCCTGTGGAGATTTTGTGTGTAATATTTTTCATAACTGTTGGGACTGATGAGATTTCTTGATGCAGATTATGCTTAGTCCCTGATATCTTTGGACCGATTCTTGATGTTAATTCTGGTTCCCTTGTTGATCACCTTTGATGATAGTTGCTTACATTTGATGCTTGTTAGATTCTGACATGTTTTGAATTTGATGTTTAAGGCTTGACTGTTGGACCCTTTTACTTGTTTGAAGTACTTGATGGCTGGATTCTCTTCCACCTTGGAGTATTCTTCCTTCGAGGCTTGAGCTATTTGAGTGCTTTGAAGAGGAAACAAACCTTCTCCGTTAGGTACCACTTGCACATTTGTATGAAGCATGCTTATGGTTTAGCATTTCTGCTTACAACTTGTTGTTTAATGAGGAGTTTTCACTCCTAGTTGTATACTTGGCTTGGGTGCCAATTCATTGATACTTTGATGTTATTTGCTCCCCTTTTCTGTCTTACTTTGTGATGGACGAAGAGTCACTCAACTTCCTTATAGTCGAGATCACGACATCGTTTTCATCTTATGGTTGACGAAGAGTCACTCAACTTCCTCATAGTTGAGATCATGACATCGTCCTTTTCTGTTGCATTTTCTTTTAGTCGAGGACGAGGAGTCACTCAGTTTTATTTCTTAGCTGAGATCACGACATTATTTATTTTGTGATTGAGTTGTCCTGTGTTTACTTGTGTATGTTCACGTGATCCCTTAGGATTCCTAGCTCTACTTAATTTCTGATTAAGTTGGAGGTAGGAGAGACATTAGGCTTTCAATCCATGCATGACAACGTTAGGTAGACTACCCTCCTAATCCTGACTTTAGGGCCACAATGCATGATAACTCGTAGGATCGAGTTTCCCTTAGAACTTCAGTGTGTCTTTCTCTCCTCTTTCTCCCACCTCAGTGTGATCGAGATCCCGTTTTCCCGTAGTCCCGTGAACTATGGATGCTCTGATTCCTCATTCCCTAATGAGGACATGTAGGCACAAGACGACAATGTCTTGGCGAGCACACTAACAACTAACTTCCCTTTTCTCTCACCCTAGTGTGATCGAGACCTGTTAATCGAACCCTTTCTCTCGCTCCAGTGCGATCGAGATCTTTCCCCTACCCGTAGGTCGAACTACGAATGCTCTGACTTCCTCTCTGTTGTTCAATTGAGGATACGTAGGCACAAGACGACGATGTCTTGGCAATCAACCTTCCCCCCAACTTTCCCGTAGTGCTTCAAACTACATTGAATCTGATTTTCCCACTCCCGAGGGAATACGTAGGCCTAGGACGACGATGTCCTATCGAGTCACATTTTTTTTCCTTTTCAGTTAGCAGTAAGCTTCAGATACCTTTACCCTTTGATCAGAACAACAAGCGTGGATCCCATCGAGTACGATGGACGCGAGGGGGTGCTAATACCTTCCTTTCGCGTAACCGACTCCCGAACCCAGACTATGGTTGCGATGACCTCGTCTTTCCCTTTGTTAGGTTTTCTTCGATCGTTTCCTTTCCCTCCGTCGGGATAAATAACGTTCGGTGGCGACTCTCCTGTCTTTTCTGCCTGTTGATTTTCGCAGTTGCGACAACTGGCGACTCTGATGGGGATTCTGGTTCCCTTAGTGAGTCAATCCTAGCGCTTGTTTATTTTCGATTATTGGGTGTTTATCTATATGCTTTATCTGCTTTATTCATGGCTTTTAATGCATATTTATTGCCTTCATCGCATTTATCGACTTTATTGCATTTTATTACTGCTATATATACTGGGTTGTGCTGGATTGTTGTTTTCTTAGGTGGGTAGGGTGTTCTGAGAGATAAGCCCACTACCCAGGCTTGAGTGTACACACAGGATTTAGAATGGATAGTCGTGTTGCTTGCGTGGTTTTGACCACGTGTAGTGTTCACGAGATCCACAGCCATACGAGGTTCCCTTGGGAGATATTCTATGTTGTATGTTGATACAGGTCATAGGATGTTCCCATTGCGAGTTGTCCACTCTGGTGACCATTCCCAAGGACTCAGTTGAGGTACTCCTCCCAAGGGGCGATAATGTCAGACCAGAAATGGAAAACACATTACGCTTCTTGATCTGAGGACCCGAGACTGGGAACTTGCTATAGGATGACCTTTTTTAGGGGAATCAGTTGAGGCCTCCTCGATTGATGATGATGCCAAACCAGAAATGGTGAACGTATAATCATTTCTCGACCTGAGAGTCCGTGACGCTAAGGATCCTTGGTTTTAGAACCCACATGTGAGAGGGGCTGGGTGTTTACAGGTTTGCAGGTAACCTTGACCTTCAACCTACCTGGTTTTCTGGTTTTCTTATCAGTGTGGATTTATCAGCCTGGTATTCTGGTATTCTGATTATCCCGATATCCTTGTATTTTGGTATTCTTATCAGCCTGGTATTCTGGTATTCTGATTATTCCGATATTCTGGTGTTCTGGTATTCTGATTATTCCGATATTCTGGTGTTCTGGTATTCTGATTATTCGGATATTCTGGAATTCCGATATTCTCTTCAGATCAGACTCGTGAACTTATCTAGTCAGCAGTACAGTGGTTATTCAAAATTTATGGATACCTTGATCCCGTATCTTTGCATTTGCATCACATGACATTTGCATTCTCATACTCATATGCGTAACAGGTATTTAAGGATGGGGATTCTTATTCTGACTTGGTCTTCCCTTCAAAACTGCAAACCTGACTTCTCACCACTACGCAACTCGAAGCAACCAGAGGAGAATCATGGATCAGGTGCAATCAAAATTGTTGGAATTCCAGACTCATATGACTCAGTTTATGGAAGTGATGCAAGGTATGACTCAACGTCAAGAGGAATTAAGGGCGCTTATCCACAGGTCTGCCGTTGTTATCCCAGAGGTTGGTAATGGGAATGTTATTGGTGGTAATACTCCGGGCGGAGATGTGGATCCTCCACGTATTGGTCTTCCTCCACCCCCTCCCATGAGTCAATCCGGGAAAAGGACTGTTGAGATTCCTGTTCCTCATCGGGAGCTGGATAATCAGGATGAACAATTTTATGATGCTGAGATGAGTTTCGCTACTGAGGCAGACAAGAAGTTTCGTATTCTCGAAGAGAGAATGAAAGCTTTTGAGAGTCAGAATGCTTTGGGTATGGACATGGATGACTTGGCTTTGGTCCCGGGTGTGAAAATTCCTCCTAAGTTCAGGGTACCTATTTTCGAAAAGTACAATGGAACCACCTGCCCTAAGACTCACATAAGGGCATATTTCGTAAAAATGTCTATGTATTCAGAAGATGAGAAGATGTTGATACATTTCTTTCAGGACAGCCTAACTGAGGAATCCTTAGACTGGTATATGAGCTTGGAGAGAACTCATATCCGTAACTATAAGGATTTGGCAGAAGCTTTTGTTAAGCATTACCAATACAATACAGACATGGCGCCTAATAGAATGCAACTACAGAGTATATCTCAAAGACAAAACAAAAGCTTCAAAGAGTACGCCCAGAGGTGGCGTGAATTGGCCTCCTGAGTTCAACCTCCAATGATGGAGCGAGAACTCATTGACATGTTCATGGCTACGCTCCATGGGCCTTACTTTGAGAAATTGGTTGGATGTTTGTCAGCTAGGTTTTCAGACCTCGTATTGGCAGGAGAAAGAGTCGAAAGTGGCATCAAAATGGGAAAGATTCAAGTTACTGCTAGTTCCTCTGAAGATGCAAAGAAACCTTATGCCGGAAGAAAAGAAGGAGAAACTAGTTCTGTATATATTCCACCTGTTGCTCAACATCCTGTTCAGTATCAATAGTCCTATGCTCCTCAGCAACTAAACTATCAGTAATAGAGACAACAGAGATCACGAAGGCCTAAGAGAAGGTTCGATCCACTCCCTATTCCTCACAGTCATGTTCTTTCTCGTATACTCGAAGGTTCTCTGGTTTAACTAAGGGAAGCCAAGCCTGTTCCCGACCCCATTCCTCCTGGGTATGATCTGGATGCTAGGTGTGAGTATCACTCGGACACACCGGACCATTCAATTGAAGATTGCAACGTGTTCAAACACAAGGTGCAAGATCTAGTCGACTCAAGGGTCATTACATTCACTGTAGATGATCTACACATCAATTGAAACCTCATTTCTCAAGTGATCACTCAGACTGCAAGTATGTCATCAGAAGCAATAAGTCCAGACGGAGTCAAGCCTCCTCAACAATGGTAATCTTCAGCTTCTTTACTGCATTTTCATTTGTAATTTTTCATTGTTTGTTAATGATGTGTTCGCATGTAAAAACTTGTTTGTTTTGGATGATGACCCTAATGTAATGAATATGTTTTTCTTGAAGTATTCTATTATTCACTCATAAATGTTTCTGTGCATTGAAATACCAACTTTCTTACTTAAAATCTTGGAGGGAGGATGATGAAGTAAAAATGAAAAATCTTTGGTTGTATTCTTTTGGATAAAAACCCTGTTGATGATGTACAGGCATTGTTTCAAATCCCCAAACACCGGAGATATAAGGGAGATAGACCCTCGTCAACCCCTTTGAGCCTTGAAGTAGGAGTTTCTTTTCATACGAAAAAAACCCTCACATCTAACCCAGGGGCAGGGTAGTTGTCAGCTAATTTGACTAAGCGCCCAAATTTCGAAAGGAGTGTGCGTCTAAGGATCCACCACCTTTTATCCCTTACACACCAGGAGATCAAGGGACATGAAACCACAATGGTTATCCCTCATCGACCAAGGAATGAGGCCGTCACAACCCTTTCAAACAAGTCAGACAACCAGTGTCACACGACTTGTTCCAAAAAAAAGAATCAAAGAAAAAAAAAGAAAGCACGCTAAGTCGAAACTTGAAAACAAGTGACTCAAGCAAAAGTTAGGGCATCCCGCTGGACTTCAAAATCGAAAAAATAAGAGTTAGTCCAGGCAAAATCAGGGAAATAAAAAACAAATAGAAAACAAAAAGAAATGATCAAAAGAAAAATCCTCGGCAAAGAGCAAGTCGTGTGACTACAAAACACCGAAGACAAAAGGGGTGACTGCCATTCCAAAAACCTTGTGGGTTCTTTAACCGTCACTTCCACGATTCAATAACCTTTTGAAAGGTGAGCGCTTGTGCCAAATTAACTGAACGTAGGACTGGAGAACATCAAGGAGAATGGGTGGGTACAAACAAAATTTTGAGCCATAAATCCTTTTTTCTAAAAACACGAACCAGGCCACGTTACAACCCTAAAAATACCTAATTGAAGCAGGGTTTATTCCGAAGGCGTACGTCAATGAGATAGCGTTCCTGACTCCCATGAGTTGTGCTAATAAGATCTTTGTTGGTATTGCATGAGCATAATGTCTTTCATTCAAAAATCAATATCCTATCTAATGATTCGTTCACAAGGTTTGGCGATATATTTTTAATAAAAAATTCAAGGTTAACATGTTTGTTGCATTAGAAATATCATTCTTAGGTGTAGCGTGTGATTTTTGTCGGTGACGCGACCACCTTACCGCAATGGTTGGAATTGGGTGCTACTTTCTGATTTCTTATTTATCCTATGAAGCTGGAAAGGAAAGGGAATATATCTAAAACTAGCCTTGCACGCAGATGTTTTCTTTAACAAATGCTAAGAGATTGGGGGGTCGGGGTCAGGTTATACAAAGGGAAGTTGTCAATCACCCAGTGTATATATGGTTATCCATAGACTTTTTATATGTTTCTCTGTTGATTTAAGTTTATTTTCTGGTGTTTATCTCTCATGGGTTGGGAAAGCTTCTCCTTTGGGAGTGTTGAGAGAGCGTTTTTGTTGTTTTTGGGTTTTCTGTTGTTTTTGGGAAGGTACTGGACCTAAAGTTTTTGATTTGTGTACTCGCTAAGATTTCACAATCTTATGCCTACGTATTCCAGTAAAGATAACTGGGATTCTATGGGAGGAAAGATGTTTGGTGTCTTGTTTAAAGCCCAAGATTAAAGCTAGATGAGTACTTGTGTCTTGTTCAAAGCCCAAGATTGAAGCTAAAAGGGTGACTGAGAAAGAATTTGTCATCTCTAAAGGGAGATATCTCACCTATTCATCACAAAATGTTGGGTATTTGATTATAAAGGAAAATTACTTTAACTGGGATATGAGAATCCAGCAATGCCATCATTTCCTTTATAAGGGTGATGTCATGAAGGAAGAAACTTTAACTCAGTATTGAGCAATGCCATTTTTCCTTATGAATCTTTCATGCTAAGAGAAGGACATTGACATAGATGTAAATAATCCAGAGGCTGGCCACTTACAGCAGTTAGATGAAAGATGATTTTTGACCAGGATAAAAGAAGGACTCCAACTTGGATTTTGAATCAACAAGTGTGCCACTTACAACAATTATCTGGGAAAAAGATTTTGGTTGTTTGTTTTGAGATGTGATGTATAGATGAAATGTCCTCCTGCAGAGTGGACTCAGGGTCTCATCTGAGGGGATGTTGATTTTTGCGTACCTTGATCAAAGCCCAAAGTTGAAGCTAAAAGGTTGACTCTACTAGGGGAGTTTTATATCAGTCTTGTACAAAGCCCAAGATTGAGGCTGAAAAGAGATTGACTCCACTAGGGAGGTTTTTATCTGTCTTGTACAAAGCCCAAGATTGAGGCTGAAAAGAGATCGACTCCACTGGGGAGGTTTTTATCTGTCTTGTACAAAGCCCAAGATTGAGGCTGAAAAGAAATTGACTCTACTGGGGGAGGTTTTTATCTGTCTTGTATAAAGCCCTAGATTGAGGTTGAATCTACTGAGGAGAATCATTATATAAAGCCTAAGAGGAGGCTGGTTGGGGAAATTTTTATATGAAGCCTAAGAGGAGGCTGGCTTCTGCTGAGGATTGTTGAAATCTAGAGACATGTCCAATATGTGTTGGGGAATCAATTCTTGCTGGGGATTGAAGAAGAGTTGAAATATCAGATGCCCCGAGGTTCTGATTCTGTTAGTGTTTCAATGATGGTAAATTGACCCTGGCTGGGTTTTTTAAGGTGAAGGTTTAAAGATTGAGTTTGAAAACCTATGGAGTTTTTAACTCTGCTTGAGATTAGTGTGTTGATGAAATGATCAGGGTTTTTCCCGTGCCTTTAGGAAACTTGAGGGTCTCTGTGAGGTCTGAGAGAAGATGAGACTTTCCAAGTCTACTGGTAGGAAGAGGTTGACTCTTAACTGGAGGATGATCTTTGTATGATGCCTAAGAGGAGGCTGGGACTGTCCAAGTCTGCTTGTATGAAGCCCAAGAGGAGGCTGTGGGTTTAAGGGATGAAGATCAACCCTAAAATGGTTTGATGTTTTGGGATTCTTGACTCTCTGGAGGATTGAACTAGTAAAGATGACTAGTTTATGTCCTATAACTGTAGGAGGCCTTTGGGTCCTTGTACTAAGCCCAAGAGAAGGCTGAGAACTTCTAAGAAGCCTGAGGGTCCTTATACTAAGCCAAAGAGGAGGCTGGGGATGCTTTTAGGAAGCCTGTGGGTCCAAACCTAAGAAAAGTTCAAGAAAGGTTTCACCGGGAATAAATCCTTTCTTTGCAGAACAGTTCTAGGGTTTGAAAAAATTCAGGAGAGGTTTCACCGGGAATTAATCCTCTATGAAGAAATGAATTTCTTGTACAATACTTCTAAATTTGGACAGTCTTGAGAAAAGTTTCACCGAGAATAATGCCTTTCTCTGTTCCATATTGTATAAGCCCAAGAGGAGGCAAGATTGCATTTGGAATTTCCTATGGGGAACTAGTTTTGACTATGTTGAAAGAGTAACCTCTGGTTTGATCTAAACCTAGACCTAATTGCTGGGGAAAACTCTAAGCAAGTATGTACAAGAATATATATATATATATATATATAAACAAGTATGTATTGAAGAGATAGTGGAACTTACAGTTGTGCAAGCCCAAGCATTTTAACTACAGCTGTATGTTTAGTTTTTCAAGAAATTGAAGAAAAGTTTTGATAAACCTTTGAATTTGAATTTAAATAAAAAATAAAGTAGTTTTTAAGAGGAAGTTTGGGGCTTATACTCAAAGAGAGGCCCAGATGATCTCTTTTGAAAAGGCGACGATCACGTCGTAGTTTTGAAAACCACAGAGGGACTTATACAATGACTGAGGCCCAAATTATTGTATTTACAAAGAGGATGGGTCTTACACTCTATTAGAGGCCCAAAAGTTTATTTTTATACAAGAGATGGGACTTATAGCTCAAGGAGAGATCCATATGAAAAACAACGATCGCACAGTTTATTTTGAAAAATCGCGAATGGACTTATACAATGACTGAGGCCCAAATTATTTATGTACAAAGGGGGTTGGGTCTTACACTCTATTAGAGGCCCAAAAGTGTTTGAAAAAGAAGAAAAATGGGACTTACAACCAAAGGGAGGCCCAGTTGAAAATTGTTTTGAAAATGGCGATCGCGCTGAGATTTTTAAAACGTATCGGGACATATACAATGACTGAGGCCCAAATTTATCTATTTACAAAGGGATGGGACTTACACTCCACCAAGAGGCCCAAAAGTGTTTTGAAAAATGTTTGATAAATTAAAATTAAGAGAAACCCTAATTTTAATTAAAAAAATAGTTTTTATTTTAAATATAAAATGATACAAAATATCAAATATATTCAAAAAAAAAGTTGTCAACTTAAAAAAATATTTTGAAAAATCATGTTAAATCACATGAAAGCATGAAATCCAACTGGTTTTGAAAAATCAAGGTGAGAATTTCATTTAAAAATGTTTAAAAACAAATAAAATTAAATTAAATTAAAAAAATCAATCTATATTAAATAAATAATATAAATGTGATTTTTTTGTAGAATAAAATAATTTAATATTTTTGTGACTTTTTAAAAAAAGAACCAATAAAAAATGATAAAAAAATCAGAGAGAAATTAATTTTTGAAATCAATTAATAAAAATATCAAAATATTCAAAAATTCAAAAATTTGAAAAAAGGCGCCAAGAACACCTTCTACCTCGCGTGAGCTCTATGTTTGTAGATTTGCAAAACCTCTCATATCTCTCTAATTACTCAATGAAAATGACTTTTGTAAACATGAAACTTGCTCGTTTTTGAACAAGGATTACAGTCATATAAATTAATTGCATTTATATTAAGTGTGGAGTGAGAAATCAAGTGATGAACTCAAGAATCCTAATTTCTGCAAGAACACTATGAAATCCTATACACGATTCATACATAGTAATTGATTGAGGGGAATCACTCTACATAAGTGCAGAAACATGTTTGTAACTTGAAAACACATTTATGATGCATGGATTATAGAGTTTGAGAGTGTCAGGCTTACCTCTTGCAAGAAGAATCTGAATTCTATGTTGGAGGTGTTACAGATGTTGTGTAATGATCTGTACAGCTTCAATGGACCTCGAGTAATGTGTTTGAAAGCTTGGAATGGATTGAATCAGCTTGGAACTTGTTGAGGCACCTCAACTGTAAATAGGCCAAAAAGCTTGAGCAAATGGGGGGTGACTTTGTGATTTTGATGTTCCATATGAGTTTTAAGGTTATGGATCACTCATATATGATATATGTGAGGTGTTGGCATGATGGGTTTTGATAGAATTGCTCTCAAATGGAAAATTCGAATGTTACTTGAATGAGAAGCAAAATCTGGTTTTTTGAGAGTGATTTAGAGGAAAGCATGTGTTATGGTGCTTTGGTGTACTTGAATTGATCAGAAAGAAGCTCTATTTATAGTATAGCAAGTTTGTTTTGGGAGCAATAGTGAATGGAGGCTGATCACCCTATTATCCAATGGTTTTTGTCTTGTTGCCAAAGTCTCCTCTAGCCACTGACTTGAGTCAATTTTGCAGGCTACGAGTCTTCTGTTGCAGGGATAAGGCTTGACTTATTTTGTTGAACATGGACTGATACATGCCAGCTCTATGCATCCATTCAATGCCTCTTGACAAGTTTGGAGTTTTGGATTTGAAACTTGAATGCTACATGCCAAAAGAGGTGGTGTCTTGACTTGCAAGGCTTTGTGATCAGATTATCCATCATTCAAGTTAATTTTGGACAGAAATGAAATGATGCAAGAGTCCAAAATTGGATCAAGAAATCGTGGGAACTAAGTTTCATGTTCATGCTGTCTTGAAAAATCAGGTTTTTAGGCCATGTTTCAAGGCTTGTAACTCCCTACTCAAGTGGAGTTAGAGTAAGTTCTTGTACTTTTTGGAAAGCCCCAATGACATACTTCAACTTTGATGTCCAACGTTGGTCTTGGTTAAGCTTGGATCATAATGAAAAATGGCCCTAAAGTTGGTGAAAAATCAAGACAGATTCTGTCCAAAATTTTCACTAAGTGTTGGAAAAAGTGGTCATTTTCATGTTTTTGTGATTTTGATCAATCCATAACTCAAACTCCATGAGGATTTGGAATCGGATGTGTTGACAAATTTGAAGTATGTAATGAGAGCTTTCATTTGAGCTTTGGATGGAAGCAAATGGCTTTGTGGTTTAGGAGTTATGACCTTGCAAAGTTGGTACCAAATCACTTTTCTTACATAACTTAGAAAATTTGAAGTTTTTCAAGGTTGCCCCTTTTTCAAGTAACCTCAATTTTCTTGATTTTTCTTGATGGATTATGATCTAAACCATGAATTAACATTGTTTTTGACTTAGGGAAGCCTTGATTGTCAAGAAATTCAAAAAGTCAAACTTGGTTTTTAGGCACAGTTGTCTTTTTGTCAGATGAATTTCAAACTGTGTGCTCCTTTATGTAATCAAGTCCTTGACCTAATTCAAACCTAATGGATGGTTTCCATAGGTATTTTAGGGTATCTTGAATCATGTCCCAAGGTTTGGGAACTTGTCTTGGTCAAAAGTCAAAGATACAGTTGACTTTTCATCAAGAAACCCTAATTGGCCCAAATGAAATTGAATTCTTCCATTGCTTATGAACCAAGTTCTTTGAATTAATTCAACCTTGTGAATGGATCAATATGATGTATTGGAGGTCTTCAAAACACTTCTTGAGGTCTTGGCTCATGAATTGCTCCAAAAGTCAACTTAGGGGTGAATTAGGTCAAGAAACCCTAATTTCTGATTTTTGATGAATGCATCCCCTGAGGCTATTTTGAATCTATGATTGAGTCCATGAGGTCCCTTTGAAATTCTTGACTCATGTTTTGAAGTATTGGCTCATGCCTAGATGGAAATTTTCATCTGGAGGCCTTGGTCGACCAAAACCCTAATTTGGTGCCACTGGCGATCTTGAGGCTTGATCCACTTGGAATGTTGCAACCTTGTGCTTGATTCTTGATGTGGGAGATCTCTTGATCCTTTATGGGTGTTTGAGAGGTTAGACAAGTTGAAGATCATGTCAATCCTTGATTGATCCTTTGCCTGAGTACTTTGAGAGGGCTCGAAACTCTAATTCTTGGTTGTAGTGAATGCCCAACAATCTTTGGGAGGATTGATGAGGCATGAAGGCACATCCATATTGTGGTGATAATTTTCACAGTGATGGGAAATATTGTGGTCAAAATTTGGGGTATGACAGATGACCCTATTTAATCTTCTTGGACCCCGAAGGTGTGAATGGCGAAGATATTCGGACATTCAGGGTACAAGAGGATTAAATATCGGAATACCCAAAATTTTGACTATGGTTGTGAATGGTAGTCGAATTGCTCATCCATCTTCTTTTGCGAAGTAACGATACTTAGAAAAGGGTAAAACTTCCCCTCGATCCTGGTCTTCAGCAACAGAACTGGTCTTAGTTTCTTGAAGAAATAAACTTCCCCTCGATCCTGGTCTTCAGCCATGGAACTAGTCTCAGTTTTCTTCTCTAAATAAACTTCCTCTCGATCTCAGTCTTCAGCCATGGAACTGGTCTCAGTTTCTTCTTGTCGAGTTCCTTCCTCGACAAGGAACACTATTTGTAGCAGTCTTCATCAAACTTCTCGCCGAGTTTTTACTGGGGAGACGCCATTTGATGGAGAAATATTTGATGTCAGACTTGCTGGGGAAACCCATTTGTCTGAACTACAGAGGTGTGCAAACTTCTCTGTGGGAGATGCCATTTGTCGACCTACTGGGGGGCAACAACGAGTCTCTTGAGAGACTTCTTTTTGCTTGGGGATATTACATCATACTTTTCTTCGAGACCTTTTTGAAGAAATGCCATGTGATGTAATACAATTTTGAGGTGCTGATGACTTCATTGACAACAAATTTTTCGGGGAGAAACTGCCGTATTGCCAAGAGTCTTTTGGTGGAGAGGCTTTCTCTGGGGATTTTCTTTAATTCGGGAAAGCAAAAATATCATCTTCAATGGTGAAGAGTGATGTTCTAAAGGTGTATATTGAACGTCTTCTTGCCTTTCAGAGGTTCAAGTTATCAAAGTGGTCGAGGAAGTCTCCAATCCAGAAATAAATTGGGGAGAGATTGCTCTGACGATACATTTTCGGATGAGAAAATAAACTTAGGCCGAAATTTTGTCCTTGAAAGGAGAACTGACAACTCTATTGGAGAGAAGGCGTTTATCACTTGGGGATGAGTATGACCAGAGTGATATTAATGCAACACGTGTATGAATATGAATTAATCATGCATGATGTATGTATGTTTATGCTGACAAAACAGACACGACATACAGATTGGTGAATGAACACGACTGGATACTCGGCCACTGCGGAGGATAAAAAGTATCATTGGTTCAAGATAGTAATCCTTTCCTGTTTAGGAGGGGTAGACCCTACTGGGGAAAATGACCAATTATCGGTTCTCGGAGATAACACATCTACTGGAGATGTCAGATAGGACATAACATCTGAAACAGTTGATCCTTCATTCAGGGTGTACTGGTTAAAAAGGAATACTTTGATTCTGCATTTTGAGGTTTAATCACTTTCGGAGAAGCCGTCGATGTTCCTTCTTGCGTTCAGTAATCAGAAGGAATTGCCATCTTTATTTTAAAAGCAGAAGAAAATTTCACAAGTAAAATTCATTTTTGTTTTGTTTCAAGAATCGTTGATCATATAAAATGTCATTCTGTAAAACAAAAATAAAGGAGAGTTGCAAACAAAAGAACTAGGGCTCAAATTTTATTGATAGAATGGTAATCAGCCAAGCGCATGGTAATTTAAGGGGAAAGGAGCTACATTGAAACATAACGACCTCTATCCTTTGACCAACTTTGAATTCTGGACATTCTGAGCTTCTGTCGAAGGTGATCTTGACATGCAGTTTTCCTGACAGATGACATTACCGCTGGGGATCTAATCTTGTCTGACGTAGTTACTTGCCATGGATCCCTAACTTTTGCCTGGATTACCTTTTCAGGTTTTCAATCCATCGAGATGATTTTTGCTTATGTCTCTAATTTTTACCTGGACCGCCCTTTCGGGTTTTCAATCCACCAAGACATTTTTTTTATTTAGGCGAAGTATTTCTTGACTACATTAACATTCGTGGGGTAGGTAAACTCCTCTCCATCCATAGTTGTGAGTCTCAAGGCACCGCCTGAGAAGGCTTTCTTAACAACGTAAGGGCCATCATAATTCAGAGTCCATTTGTCCCTGGAATCAGTGAGAAATGATTGTATCTTCTTGAGAATGAGGTCTCATTTCCTGAAGACACAGGTTCAGACTTTTTTGTCGAACGCTTTCTTCATCCTTTGCTGATGCAACTGACCATGGCATAAAGCCGTCATTCTCTTTTCTTTAATCAGGTTTAGTTCATCGTGTCGGCTTTGACACTATTTGTAACGCCCCAATTTTTGTTAGATTTATTTAATCGAGTCGATTTAATTATTTTGGTCTTTATATTATTTTATTCTTGGTTTTTATTTGGTAAATGTGTTATGCTTATCGTTATTATGTTTTATCGCGTTTTGGGAACGTCTGCGAGAAAATTGAGTGTAGGGGTATTTTGGTCTTTTTGGCTGGGTTAGATATTGTTTTTCATTTAAAATAGAAACATAGAGAGAAAAATAGAAAGAAAAGAAGAGAAGAGAAAAGGAGAGTGAGAAGAAGAAAAAGAGGAAAACTTGGAGTGTAAGAAACCGATTCAACCGACACTTCGAAGCGCGATTAATCGGGTAAGGGTGTGAAACTCGGTTATGCTATGCTTGTGTATGATTGTGTATATGTGTGTTGGAATGTTTGCTGGTTTTTCCTAGCTTTTCAATTCTAGGTCGAATGAGAGAAAACAATAGAAATCGATGTTTTCGCGGTTGAAATGCGGTATAAATGTTGTAGAATACTTGTTGTTATGATTGGGATATGTTCTGGTTGTTATGTTATGGTTTGGAAGTGTTTTGGTGGGGGAAATGTTAGGTTGGAGTGAACAACAGCGCTGCTGGGATTTCTGAGTTCGCAAGTTCGCACTGCGAATAGGGCAGCGAAGGGAAAGCGAAGGTTCGCGGGAGGTTCGCATTGCGAACTTTCTGCTGTTTTTTCTCTGCCACAGTTCGCAGGGAATTCGCATTACGAAGGGGAAAGCGAAGGTTCGCTGGGTGTTTGCATTGCGAACTTTATGCTGTTTTCTCTCTGCCATGGTTCGCTGGGGGTTCGCATTGCGAATAGGAAAGCGAACAGGGCAGATTTTCCATTTTGTTCTTGTCATAACTTTTGGGTCGTAAGTCGGATTGAGGCGTAGTTGGATGCGTTGGAAAGCTAATGAAATGTTCTTTCTTATAAAATGGTTTTGGGGCTAGTGGCCAATTTAATTATGTCGGTAATTGGAAATGTGTCGTTTTGTCAACTTTTACCGTCGTAATTGTGTGTAATTGATGTGTTAACATGCGATACGCTTTTGATATATATCGTATAGCTTGTGTGCTGTTGTATGATGTGAATGCATGTGATGAAATGTTGTGATGATGTTTTGTGGCCTAAGGGCAAATAAATGCATTGTGTTATGTTTGATTGTATATGCAAGATTATGGATGTTGAAATGGTTCACATGGTTGTATATGTGTATGCATTTGATTGTCATGAGTCATTGTATACCAAGCATCATGATTTTCTTTCTTGTGATGTCGTGTGCCGTAGTGGGTGTGAGCGACGAAACGATTCCTGAGGGAATCTGCTATAACAGTCGTGAGCCTTATACAAAGAGGACTGAAAGCGACGTTATAGACGATCGTGACCTTTATACAAAGAGGACCTAAAGCGATCGGATCGTGAGACTTATACAAAGAGGACCTAAAGTGATCCATAAACGTCGTGAGCCTTATACCAAGAGGACCTAAAGCGACGGGGAACATCGTTTTCCCGACGGGGAGTTACACTAAGTAACAAGCGATGATTCCAATAATTCCTGAGTGAATTAATGATGAGAATGATGGATGGAACGGTACCGCATTGCATTTGCATAGAGTCGTTGTGTCGGTCTCTTTGCATTTGCATAAATCATGAATGGATTGATTATGTGTGGAAAATCATGAATGGATTGATTACGTGTGGAAAATTATGAATTGATTGATTATGTGTTGAGCTTGTGATAGCATTGGTGAATTGATATGCATTTGTGATAAATGTATTGGTTATGGATGATATGTTTTATGTATAGACATATGCCATATTTTATGGGGATGTTGCACATCATAATGATTATATTACTTATCTATGATATGCTATATATGAATATATGTGATGTGGTGGTGTGGTTCCATATGTCATAACTTTGGCGTGCATTATGTGTGACTATGTTAGATTATTAGAAATATGTTATGTGTCTGTGGCATGCTATATGTATTAGTATGTGAAGCTTGTGGTGAGAATGTTGTTGTGTGCGTATTTCCTGTTATTACATAATTGTATGCAACTATATTATAATTGTGTTTCTCACCCTTCTGCTGTGGTTTGTTGCTCTATGAGGAAATTGCAGATTAGTAGTCTTGGAGGCTTTTGTGAAGATTAGTTCTCCATTCGTTTGTCAGTCTGTCTGCTCTGATACGTAACACGGGAGTTGGGGAACGCTTTTGTTATATATGTATACATTTGTTGGATCTATTTTGTATTACCTTTGTATGAATATTTTGATGTTATAAAATAATTTATTTTGTAAAACAAGTCGGTTATGGATCTTTCCGCTTTATTCCATAATTGAAATTTCCTTTTGTTGGAAAAAGCTTCCTGAATTATATATATTCCATTTTGTGTTATGTATCAAATTTATGAGCAGGGATTGTGTTTGCTTTCTTTAAATGTGGCATCCTTATTTCTGTCTAAGAATAATAAATTTTTATTTACTCTGATTTATTTATGTATTATTTATTCGCGATGGGAATTGGGGTGTTACATTAGTGGTATCAGAGCAGGTCGGTCCGTCCGGCCAAGTTGTTGAGTAAGTTGGTGTGACAGTTGAATACTGTCGATGTTGTTTGTTCCTTAGTATGTGATAGGTGTGAAACTCTGTCAGTACTTTCTGGTTTTCTAATCCTTTGTCTTCAGGTGTAAGAATGAGATAAGTGGGGGAGAAGCTGGTGCTTCTCCAAGTTGCTTCGGTTGTGTGATGTAGGTTGCAAGATTATAAGTGTTGTTTGGACAGTGTTGTTCCCGGTTCCGGAGGGAATGCGAAGGTAAGTTTATGTCAACTAAGGATTTGTGCCTTAGGTAGTTTGGGCACAAGATGCAAGAAATGCTATTATCGTTTGGTAAAGACGGTTTATGCCCCATCATGATTGTCGGATGTCTATTGACAAATTGAGGAACTGATCGCCCTTAATCTCTTGTTGATAGTAGACGAAATTATGTTGGATGGAATAGACGTGTCTTTCTGGCCTTGATAGTATGTGCAATGAATTGTTTGGAATTAAGAAAATGGTTACGGATTGTTTTGATGAGTCGATGAAGATTCTAATATCAGAAGATGAGACGAATTTGAAGTTTTTGTATGTTGGTCCAGTTGGGAAGTCATTGAGAGAGAACGATTGGGTATCATTAATGGTTGTTCTCAGAGAGTAGAGTGTGAACTCAAATTTGACGAAGGTGAGGATTTGAGGTTTGGATCTGCTAAGTAAGTAGAAGAACTTTTAGGAAGTGAAACTCAGATGTTTGTCATGTTTGTGATGATAGTGTTCTGGAAATTGGCAGGAAAGCCACAGTGATGGGCCGTCAGTTGTGCATGGTTTTCAGATGGGTTTTTGGATGGAACATTAGTGTGTCGACTTGAAGAGGTCCAGCATGGTTGGTAAGGAAAAGGATGATAGCATGAGGTTGCGTGTTAATCAGTACGTAGTATGGAAACTTGCAGTTGTGTTCTGGATAGCTTGAGTTTTGAATTGGGATGAATTGCGAACGATTTGAAGTTCCTTGATGGTATTACTTTTGTTATGGGGTGAGATCTCGCGTCAACAGAAACCTTGAGTAAGTTGGAACCCTGTAAGAAGAATTGATATGGAATGTGGTAACCAGAGATTGTTAAGCTATTTTGGATAAATTATTTCGAGCTCAGAATGAATTTTGAAGGGTGTATATGTTTTGGTTGTGGAGTATATGAATCGTATCTTCCATACTTGTTTGGATAAGTTTATAGTGAAGTTTATTGGATGATGTTCGGAGTCATTTTAAATCGAAGGATGAATATGTAGGGTATTTGAGGATTGAGTTACAAGGGTTGAAAGAGAAGGAGCTTTCTGCTAAATTATCGAGTGAGAATTTGGATTGGAAGAGGTTAGTTTTCGGGGATATGTTATTTCAAATGAGATTATGGTTAAGGATCCATCAGAAATAGATGCGGTTCTATGTTGAGAGATTCCAAAGTCGGTTAAAGAGATTAGAAACTTTTGGGCTTAGTTGGTTGTTACTGCAGGTTATGGAAGACTTTGCTAAGTTAGTGCTTCTGTCATCTCAGTTGACTTGCAAAGGGTAAGTCGTTTGTTTTGGATGTTCGTTGTAAGGAAAGTTCAGAGAGCTGAGGTGGAAGTTGTCTACGGCTCCAATTTTGATTATGCCTAATCCTGATAAACTGTTTGTGAGGTATTGTGATGCGTCTTTGATGAGTTTAGTCAGTGTGTTAATGCAAGAAGGTAAAGTCGTAGCTTATGCTTTACGACAATTGAGGATTCATAAAAGGGTCTATACTATTCAGGATTTGGAATTGGCTATGGTTACTTTTGTGTTGAGAATATGGAGGTATTATTTTTATGGTTTTGAGTTCGAAGTGTTTAGTAATCATGAGAATATTGAGTACCTGTTTGGTCGGAAGGAATAGAGTATGAGACAACGAGGATGGTTGGAATTCCTGAAGAGTTATGACTTTAGCTGGAAATATCCTATTGGTGAAGTTAATGTCGTGCCTGATGAGTTAAGTCGAAAGTTTTTACGTATGTATGCTTTGATGGTTAAAGAGTGGGAACTTTTGGCAGAATTTAGAGATTTGAGTTTGGTGTGCAAATTGACATTTGATAGCGGGAGGCTTGGTATGTTAAAGGTCACTAATGATTTTTTGTTGACCGTTAGCGAGAAACAGAGGCTGGATGTGAAATTTGTTGATTTGATGACGGTTGGAGGAAAAGGTGTGAATGGTGACTTTAAACTGGATGATCAGGGTGTTTTGAGATTCCATGGTAGAATTTGTATTCCTGATGATTCGGAATTGAAAATGATGACTTTAGAGGAAGGACACCGGAGTAGTTTGAGTATACATCTGGGAGTTACTAAAATGTATCAAGATTTGAAGGAGATCTTTTGATGGTCAGAGGATTAGAATTATTTGAGCAGTCAGAGACTTGTGTCTGGTGTGTGAGATAACTCAGTGGAGTGTAAGAGTGGGTCTTTTAGAAATGAACTATGCTTTTTCAGGGGAATATAAGATAAAGTCAGAAGTTGGATATGGAATTGGTAGATTTGATGGTTGCGAGTAATCAAAGTGCGCATCGAAAGTGTGTTGTGGAACATTTCGTATATGCATGTGTGACTTGTAAGGGTTCATAGGTTGAACATTGAAAACATGTAGGAATGATGAGACCATTGGACGTTTCAGAATGGAAGTGTTAGGTGAAAGGTTTAAATATTATTCATGGGCTACTATGTAGATGGATGTTTTGGTTATATGTTCGATTGAGGAATCGTAGCATTGTTGTCCTGATGTTGTGGGGCAAGGATGTTGGTATTGTGGTTATGTAGAGGTTGTTGGAACGATGTTGGGTGGTGCATTGTATGGGCTTTGCATCTTGTCATTGTTGTTGTCGTCGTTGTCGTGTCGTTGTTGTAGTTGCCGTTAGCAAGGTGGTTTGTCAGTTTGTGTTATTCGTGGTGTGCCTAGTGTTGGCATGTTAGTTGGTTAGTCGGATGTGAGAGTCGTATCCGGAGTTGTTCGTCTCAGTTATATTTTCGAGGACAAAAATTTCTAAGTGGGGGAGAGTTGTAACGCCCCAGTTTTTGTTAGATTTATTTAATCGAGTCGATTTAATTATTTTGGTCTTTATATTATTTTATTCTTGGTTTTTATTTGGTAAATGTGTTATGTTTATCGTTATTATGTTTTATCGCGTTTTGCGAACGTTTGCGAGAAAAATGAGTGTAGGGGTATTTTGGTCTTTTTGGCTTGGTTAGATATTGTTTTTCATTTAAAATAGAAACATAGAGATAAAAATAGAAAGAAAAGAAGAGAAGAGAAAAGGAGAGTGAGAAGAAGAAAAAGAGGAAAACTTGGAGTGTAAGAAACCGATTCAACCGACACTTCGAAGCGCGATTAATCGGGTAAGGGTGCAAAAATCGGTTATGCTATGCTTGTGTATGATTGTGTATGTGTGTGTTGGAATGTTTGCTGGTTTTTCCTAGCTTTTCAATTCTAGGTCGAATGAGAGAAAACGATAGAAATCGATGTTTTCGCGGTTGAAATGCGGTATAAATGTTGTAGAATACTTGTTGTTATGATTGGGATATGTTCTGGTTGTTATGTTATGGTTTGGAAGTGTTTTGGTGGGGGAAATGTTAAGTTGGAGTGAACAACAGCGCTGCTGGGATTTCTGAGTTCGCAGGTTCGCACTGCGAATAGGGCAGCGAAGGGAAAGCGAAGGTTCGCATTGCGAACTTGTTTTTTCTCTGCCACGGTTCGCAGGGAATTTGCATTGCGAATGGGGAAAGCGAAGGTTCACTGGGTGTTTGCATTGCGAACTTTATGCTGTTTTCTCTCTGCCATGGTTCGCTGGGGGTTCACATTGCGAATAGGAAAGCGAACAGGGTAGATTTTCCATTTTGTTCTTGTCATAATTTTTTGGTCTTAAGTCGAATTGAGGCGCGGTTGGATGCGTTTGAAAGCTAATGAAATGTTCTTTCTTATAAAATGGTTTTGGGGCTAGTGGCCGATTTAATTATGTCAGTAATTGGAAATGTGTCATTTTGTCGACTTTTACCGTCGTAATTGTGTGTAATTGATGTGTTAACATGCGATACGCTTTTGATATATATCGTATAGCTTGTGTGTTGTTGTATGATGTGAATGCATGTGATGAAATGTTGTGATGATGTTTTGTGGCCTAAGGGCAAATAAATGCATTGTGTTATGTTTGATTGTATATGCATGATTATGGATGTTGAAATGGTTCACATGGTTGTATATGTGTATGCATTTGATTTTCATGAGTCATTGTATGCCAAGCATCATGATATGCATTCTTGTGATGTCGTGTGCCCTAGTGGGTGTGAGCGACGAAACGATTCCCGAGGGAATCTGCTATAACGGTCGTGAGCCTTATACAAAGAGGACCGAAAGCAACGTTATAGACGATCGTGGGCCTTATACAAAGAGGACCTAAAGCGATCGGATCGTGAGCCTTATAAAAAGAGGACCTAAAGCGATCCATAAACGTCGTGAGCCTTATACCAAGATGACCTAAAGCGACGGGGAACATCGTTTGCCCGATGGGGAGTTACACTAAGTAACAAGCGATGATTCCAATAATTTCTGAGTAAATTAATGATGAGAATGATGGATGGAACGGTACCGCATTGTATTTGCATAGAGTCGTTGTGTCGGTCTCTTTGCATTTGCATAAATCATGAATGGATTGATTATGTGTGGAAAATCATGAATGGATTGATTACGTGTGGAAAATTGTGAATTGATTGATTATGTGTTGAGCTTGTGATAGCATTGGTGAATTGATATGCATTTGTGATAAATGTATTAGTTATGGATGATATGTTTTATGTATAGACATATGCCATGTTTTGTGGGGATGTTGCACATCACAATGATTATATTACTTATCTATGATATGTATGCTATATATGAATATATGTGATGTGGTGGTGTGGTTCCATATGTCATAACATTGGCGTGCATTATGTGTGAATATGTTATTATGTTGGATTATTAGAAATATGTTATGTGTCTGGGGCATGCTATATGTATTAGTATGTGAAGCTTGTGGTGAGAATGTTGTTGTGTGCGTATTTCCTGTTATTACATAATTGTATGCAACTATATTATAATTGTGTTTCTCACCCTTCTGCTGTGGTTTGTTGCTCTATGAGGCAATTGCAGATTAGTAGTCTTGGAGGCTTTTGTGAAGATTAGTTCTCCATCCGTTTGTCAGTCTGTCTGCTCTGATACGTAACACGGGAGTCGGGGAACACTTTTGTTATATATGTATACATTTGTTGGATCTATTTTGTATTACCTTTGTATGAATTTTTTGATGTTATAAAATAATTTATTTTGTAAAACAAGTCGGTTATGGATCTTTCTGCTTTATTCCATAATTGAACTTTCCTTTTGTTGGAAAAAGCTTCCTGAATTATATTTATTCCATTTTGTGTTATGTATCAAATTTATGAGCAGGGATTGTGTTTGCTTTCTTTAAATGTGGCATCCTTGTTTCTGTCTAAGAATAATAAATTTTTATTTACTCGGATTTATTTATGTATTATTTATTCACGATGGGAATTGGGGTGTTACACTATTCAACTTCTGTTAGCTTGGCTTCCATCAATACCCTGATTGATAGTATCTCTACTTCTATGGGGAGCACTGCTTCCTGTTTACCGTGAAAATTGGTAAACAACCGCTGATCTTCCATATCTAACTTTGGTGACTCACAGGATCGATCAGATTGATCCTAGGACATGTGCTAACCATTGATCTAAGTTAAATTCTAAAGCAATGAATACTTTGACAATACTCAAAAGGAAAGTTTGTTGAAAATATAGTACAAGACAACGCATCCAAATGTAAAGTTTAAAAGGCTGAAAAAAGGTAAAAGGAAAGGTCGAACGTGCGTAATGAAGATTAAAGGTATAAAACGAAAGTAAGTGCAGGAACGTAACTGGCTTCAAATGAAAGATAAAATTTTAAGTAAAGATCAAAGTAAATTGCATTGAAGAATAAATAGTGTTTTACATCACGTACATTCTCACAATATTCTTTTCTCAACACGCGGATACTTTGAGTAAATTTAGAGTTACTTGTACAAAGTGAACACAACAGCTCTAATCCTATTGCTAGGACCCTTATTTATAATACTAACACTAACTGCTAAAAACTGCCTAAAATAGTCAACAAATGACAAGTGTCATATTGCATGCTTCCATTGCTTGGATACATGCCACCTGTCTTTCTTCAAGAGCGAACCAAATTAACTACTCCCTCTATTATTTGAATTTGAATTTTCAGCGTCAGGCATCATCAACGTTCTCGGTCGAAGGTCCCCTCTTTAACTCTTAGAAATATTTTCTAAGTCCCAGAAGGTCTCATTTCCTCTTACGAGTACCTTCGACTCGAACCTATCACACAAATCCTGTCGAAAACTCTTCTAACCCTCTTCAAGAGCTCAACATTCTCCTCAATACTTCCAACTTCACGTGGGCGTCGAATTCACGAGCTAACAAATTGCCCCAAAAAATGTATTTTTTGACGATACTGAAGAAAAGGGCATTTTTTGATAGTGTCCGTTCGACGCCATCTTTCGACCATGCATAGGTGTTCATCAAAACTGACTAACCAACGTTCCAAGAAACTATTCAGTTTCTTTTTAATCAGGTTTATGACATCACAGCTAATTATGATTAGGACTGAAACGTCCCCTCGTAAATCACATCAAGCCGCAAACCACCATAACCTCCCCTAAAGCCTAGGAAATCGTGGACGTAGGTAGCAACTGCCACCGCCCCTACTTTGGCTCCTGGGAAGACACGTGTCCCACTAGACTTAGCCCTTCAATGATGGTTAGTGAGCCCTTTCTCGTCTCCACAGTACTTTATAAATAGTTTCTTCAGAAACTACTTTTCATTTTCTTTTCCACTCCCAAATATCTACTACGCACCTTCTCCTCTCTCCAAAACGTTCAACCCTTCACCTTCAACAAACCCATTTTCTTCAAAATTTCTTCACCAATGGCTTCTTCAACTGCTACTACTCAAGACCCAAAGAAAAGCTAGAAGCTCAAAGGTCAAAAGAGCGCACCATTTCTTCCTCCATTTGCTAAATTGAACGGACCCAAGGTGGTAAAGAATCAGCAATTCATTCCTGAGCCTCTCAAGGAGGAGAAAAGACACATCTACGAAACCCGGGTACTAATTCTTGTTACCATTTCTGGGAAACCGTTAGCCTTATCTGTTCCTTTATCTTCTTTAGACACCGATTATACAGCCATTAGTGACTTTTTCCCATCTTATCGTAAAACCAAGCCCCTAGGGCAGAAAGACAAAACTAGGGTAACCTCTGAACCCCATGACAATGTAGCCCTGAAGAACATAGATTTGAAATATCTGAACAACAGGTCTAGGTTATTTAGGGCAACTCCGTACTTTAAGGATTCTGACCTTTATTTGAATTGGTTGGCCAAGTTAGAGAAAGTGAAAGCAGAAACCTGGAAGAGCTCAGGAATCTATGACTTGATCATGATGTCGAAGACTGGTCCAGCCTACTGTCCAACTTTACTGGCATCATCTTTGTATTTTTGGGATATTACCCACTATACCTTCCATCTCCCTTGTGGGATGATGACACCCACTCTGTTCGACGTAGCCGCTATCACAGGGCTAAAGACTCATGGTTTAGTTTACGACCCTGAAATAGATGCTATAGACACTATAGGGTTCACCACCACCAAACACGCTTACACTCATTTCATAAACTACTACCATAATAGGCACACTGGAACAGTCGAAGACGAAGAACACATAGCATTCTTGGCTATGTGGCTTTCTCGCTGCGTATTCTGTACCAAATCCTTGCAAGTGGCACGAAAATATCTGACTCTGGCCAATCAACTACACCTTAATCGAGGCATCTGCCTAAGTGAAATGATATTGGCCAGTCTATACGAATCTTTGAGCGAAGGTACGGGTCGTCTAAAAGACCAAGAGAGTAACGAGAACCTACTGCTATCTGGACCATTTTGGTTACTTCAGCTTAGGCTTAATGCCACTTTTGAAGCAAGCCTCCCCAACAGAGGGTCTGTGGACGAAGATGCTGCTGAAATTAAAGAGAGACGAGTCGAATAGGTTCGACTGGTGTAAATGACTCCAAACAAAGAAGGACAGACACTTAGGGCGTCCTTCTCTGGCTTCGTCAAAATGTTTGCTAAGCGCTATGAGTTCACCCCAAGGATGGCGCCCTTTGCTGAACGAAAATATGGCCCTGAATGGTTTACCAGGCCCTTTCCTCCCTCGTTCAAGAAACATGAAGAAGAATTGCAGCATGTCTGGGAGGCATTTCTGATCCCTCGACTTTTCGTTCATCGACTCAACCTACTAAAGGGCCAAACTTCCCTGATAGCCTATCATCCAAACCTTGTCTCTCAATAATTTGGTTTAGTCCAGACTCTACCTAAGTGCCTATATGAGAAAAAGGCCCACGTTATTCTTCCCAACACCATCTACGATTCCATAGAGAGTTCGACACACCTTGCTCGACATGCCCATCGATCATACCTGACCCCCGTCTACTTTGAACCTTCCCATCTCTGCACCCAAGAATTCCATGACTGGTGGTCGACACATTACGCTGTGGAGTTCCTTGAGTCTCTAGCTTTGCTCAGTTGATTGACCAAGCTTTTGTTCATGTGCAGGAGAAGATCAAGAAAGCTACATCCGTTCATATTAAGGAGATTCACGCCTTCCAGAAGTACTTTAAAACTGTTTATCGACCATATGATATTAGTCGAACCGTCTACGAAGCTGCAGTCACGCTGAAGGAGAAATTTTTAAAGAAAATGGAGACTTTGAAACTCCCTTCATACGTTCCTCCTGAGAAACGCTATGAGGTGGCTTTCGCACTACATCCTCCCAAGACTCCTCGATTGCCATCTTCTGATATTGGAGTGGCTCTTGCCCCTCCATTTCCAGATTGGTTCATCTGTGGGGATTCTATAAAGATCCTTCACCAGCAGTCAAAACCAAAGGCTCAGCGGGTGGTTCCGACTAAGCATACGCTAGACAGTTTAAAAGGACACCTTCATGTCGGTATCGAAGATGTTCGCATTAAATCTGAAATACATGAAGGTTTGGATTCTCCAATTTTATGCTCTCTCACTTGAACTTTATCATTACTGACATGTGGTTATTTGGCTTGTTTCACAGCTGTTCCCAAAAACAACACCCCTCAGCACCCAGTCGAAACCAAAGGCGAAGGCAGCAAGGTACATCGCACACCTTTTCCTTTCGTTGATTATTCCTTCTTCCCCTAATGCTTCTCAATTTCAGGCTTCTCGCAAACCACCTCCGATGCCTCAAAGGAAGCCAAAAAGGGACGTTGCCCAAATTATCATCAATTCAGAGGATGAGGACCAATCTCCTCCTGAAAACTTGAAGCTCAAGAAGAGGAAGAAACCAAACTAAGAATCTGGTGCTGTTGGTGGCCAATCTGAACCTGCGACGGCTAAAATCCCCAAACGGACCACTACTACAAGCAAAGCCGCAGAAGCCCCTTCTGGAACCGCTTCTAAAGCAGCTGGTGGTCATGCTGAAAGCAATAACTCTAGCCCTGATGCTGAAGGAGTCAAGGTAACTCATTGTTTCTTAAATAAGAACTTATTTACCTGGTTTCCCTTGATCTGACTTGCTTCGATTTGACTCAGGCTGATGCTAGTGGTTTGAAACCAACGGTGGATCATCCTCATTCTCCCATCACTCTCCTGAATAGCCAAGGTGAGCCCACTTATCATCCCACTTCTGACTTGGGCTCTGGAATGAGTTCGCTAGGGGAAATTAATAAGCCTGGTTTTGAAACAGCTCCCCCTTCACCAGCAAAGACTGCTACCCAGCAATCTCAAACAGATGGCTCCGATCATGAGGCAAATGACGACGCTCAGCAGAATCCTGACACGGCGAATCCAAAAACTGCTGCCATGGGTGAAGACCCAACCTTGGTCGATGAAGAGGGATCCCCAACTAACGAACCCATTGGGACTACCAATGTTATCCCAGAAGGGGAGGAAGAGATGGAAGAAGATGATGAGGCCATGCACCAATCTGAACTTAATGGCCACGATGATGACAATGAAGATGAAGACAAGATGGATGAAGATGAAGAGGAGGAGAATAAAGGTGAGGATGAGAAAGCTGACAAAGGACCCACCAACGAGCCAACCCCTGTCGAAGCCATTGTCACCCCAACACCCACTGTTGCGACTGAAGGCAAAGCCACGTCAACTGTGTATGGAGCAGGCCTTTCTGAAAAAGAGCTCGATGCATTGAAGGCTAGTAATCCTCGACAATACATAAAGATCCTTCTTGGACGTCGAGGAAGCTCATCTGACAAAACTCCCAGTGCTTCGACTACCTCTGGGGATCAACCTTCGAGCAAACCTGAAGACAATATCCTTCTGAAGATCAAAAACAAGATCTTTAAGGGTGACCTTTTCACACTCTTGCATATGGACGATGTCACTCATATCTCTCTAAAAAACCTCCTCCAACAAGTTGACATCCATGTCATCTCCCCAGAATCTGCCAACGTCATCTTAGAGTTTGGCTTTATGATTGATCAAGTCCATGGTGACCTGAAACGCCTGCCTCAAATCGAAAAAGCCATTTCAACCACAGCTAGAAGTGAGGCTGCCGCTTGGACTGCTGCCACTGATTCTGAGAACAGAATAACAGAGTTGGAGGAAACAAAAGAAAAGAACAAGCAAGAAATCACATCCAATGAAGAAAATATTGCTTCCTGGGAGCAAAAAATCAAGAAACTTCGAGCCAAGATCTCAAAGGCCAAAAAGCGTAACGCTGAGTTATCTGCTTTTGATGAATCTGGCCTGTCAAAAGAGCTTGAAAGTGCCATAAGTTTTGCTGAGAAAGCTCAACGACTAGAGAAGGAAGTTGAACATTTGAAATCTGACAAGGCCTTGTGTGAAAGGCGTCTTGATCTCCAGAAGTCGAAGTACTTGAAGATGAAGGAGAACCTCCCCTTTTAGCTTGTTACTTTCTTTGTAATTTTTTTTTAATTTGATGCTCCATGGCCCTTTGAGGCTTTTATATGTAATGACTACTTAAGCCATTTTGGCATTCAGGAATATCATTATTGGCTTTGCCCTTATTATGTCGAATTAATCTTTAACAATTTTAATTTCTTGAAGTGCTGGTTTATATTTTTTCAAATACTTGCCATTTACTTTCAAGATTCTTTTATCCTCATTTAATTCTTCAACTTCATAGGCTCCATTAGAAAATACTTGTGTAATTTGAAATGGGCCTTCCCATTTTGGGGACCATTTGCCCAAGGCTCTAACCTTTCGATCCATAGGCAGGATTACCTTCCAAACTAAATCTCCAGGTGAGAAGGTCTTGATTCTAACCTTTTTATTATAATACTTCTCCACTATTTTCTTTTGTCTCTTTAAGAGTTCTAAGGCTTTAAGTCTTTCCTCGTCCAAATCTACCAGTTCGTCTAACATCATATTCCAATACAGCTCAGAAGGAATTTCATGATGTCTCTGAATCCTAGTTGACTGGAGGTATATCTCAACGGGCAACACTGCATCGTGACCAAAAGTCAATCGAAAAGGAGTGGTGTTGGTTGCTTCCTTGGGAGAAGTTTGGCATGCCCAGAGGATCTGGTCCAATGTCTTATGCCAATTTCTAGGCTTTTTTCCCACATGTTTCTTGATCAGACCAATCACCACTTTATTAGCTGCTTCGACTTGACCATTAGCCTGAGCATAATAAGGTGTAGAAGTTAAGAGTTTGAAACCCATCTCTTTTGCAAACTCCTGCTTCTTTCGACCAGTAAAGATTGATCCTTGATCTGTTGTGATAGTTTCTGGGATTCCAAACCTGTAAATGATGTATTTTTGAATGAACTCGATCACATCCTCTTGATCCAAATTTGGTAAAGGTATTTCCTTGATCCATTTCGTAAGGTAGTCGATCCCTACCAAAATGTATCTCTGATTCTTGGAGGATGCTGGTTGAATCTCTCCAATCAGATCTAAAGCCAACCTCTAAAAAGCCATGGCTTGATTATGGAATGCAACTCACTAGCAGGGATATGCTGTATGCCAGCATAAACTTGGCATTCTTGGCAACCCTTGGCGAATTCTATGTAGTCTTTTAGCATCGTGGGCCAATACATGCCTTGTCGAAACAATAGCCACTTCATCTTATGGCCTACCTGATACGCCCCGCATGCCCCACTATGGGCAGTAGAAAGGGCCATATATGCTTCTGTTTTACTAAGACACTTAAGTAAGACCCCCTCAGGGGTCTTTTTAAACAATTCATTGCCTAGAAGGACGTAACTTAAGGCTTGATACCTCACCTTTCGCTCTGTGGATCCTGTCGGGTTTTTTAAATACTCGACTATAGGCTTCCTCCAGTCTTTATCCATCAAGTTGTCTATTGCGAAAATCTCAAAATTTTCTTCGTCAGCATATCCAAGCTTTGTCACTTCTAGGTCTGATGGGCATAGTCCAACAGATACCACTTTACCTCTAGCTTCGATTGCCTCTTGCAAATTTTCCTTCGAAACCTTATACCCAAAAGCAACCTAAGCCAAATCATTGGCCACTTAGTTTTCTAGTCGAGGTATGTGTCGAATGCTCACTACTTCGAACCTCTTCAATAGTCTGTTGGCCACTACGAAGTACATGATAAGATTCTCCTTAACGCATTTGTACTCCTTTGTAATTTGCTTTATGACCAACTCTGAGTCTCCCATTATTTTGACTCGAGTTGCCTCCAATTCTAACAAAATTTCAAGTCTAGCTATTAAGGCTTCATACTCAGCCTCGTTATTGGAGCAAAATCCCTCGACCCTGTACTTGTATTTTGTTGGAATTTTATCCGGAGAAATTATCAGCACACCTACACCTTTGCCATCTTTGTGGCTGGAGCCATCGAAGTATAGCTTCCAAGGTTCCAATTCGACATAATTCAACATGTTTTCGTTTATGGAGTGGTCGACTATAAAGTCTGCTACCACTTGTCCCTTAACTACCTTCAAAGGCTTATACGTTAAAGAGTACTCAGTTAATGCTAATGCCCATTTACCAATTTGACTATGCAAGATAGGTTTTGACAACATATGCTTAATAACATCGAAATGAGACGAAACATAAAGATCAACTGGCTTTATATATTGCTTCAATTTTGTACAAGAGAAATACAAGCATAAGCATAACTTTTCTATCATGTTATACCTAGTCTCTGCATCATTCAAAACTCTATTGAGGTAATAAATGGCTCTTTTGACACCATCCTCATCCTCTTGAGCCAACATGCTCCCTATGGTTTCGTCTGATGCAGCTATGTATAATCTCATACTCCTACCCCTACAAGGTGGGGAAATAATTGGGGGATGACTCAGGTATTCCTTGATCTTGTTGAAGGCCGCCTGCTGCTCCTGCCCCAATTCGAATCCATCTTTATTGAATTGAAGCAATGGTGAAAAGGCCTGCGTTTTTCCGCTTAGGTTCGATATGAATCTCCTCAAGAAATTGATCTTGCCCAGCAGTGACTGCAGCTTCTTTTTCGTTGATGGCGCTTTCGCTTCCATGATGGCCTTGGTCTTATTCTGGTTGATCTCAATCCCCTTTTTATGGACCACAAAGCCTAGAAAATCCCTTGCCTGCACACAAAATGCACATTTAAGAGGATTCATTTTCAGACCATGATTTCTCATCCTTTCAAAGGAGTGTCGAAGATGGTCTAAGTAATTCTTCCCTGAAACAGATTTAACCACGATATCATCGATATATATTTGCATAAAAGTCTCTATATAATCATGGAAGATAGTGTTCATTGCTCGCTGATATGTTGCCCCAGCATTTTTTAGGCCGAAAGGCATCACCACCCACTTGTAGGTGCCCAATGCTCCAGGGCAACGAAAAGCTGTTTTAGGGACATCATCTTCAGCAATGAATATTTGGTTATAACCAGACTACCCATCTAGCATACTAAGATACTCATGTCCTGCAGCGGAATCGACTAGCATTTCTGCCAAAGGCATGGAATACTCGTCCTTAGGAGTTGCAGCATTTAAATCTCTAAAGTCTATCCAAACTCGTAAGGAACCATTCTTTTTAATAACAGGTACAATGTTAGCTAACCATTCGACATACCTGGCAGTGCGGATAAACTTGCATCGAAGGAGTCTTTCGACTTCCCCCTTTATCTTTGAGAGAATCTCTGGGGCAAACCGTCTTGGATTCTGTTTAACTGGCTTCTTCCCAGGCTTGATCGGCAACCTATGTTCGACCAACTCTCTACTCAAACCAAGCATCTCATCGTAGTCTCAGGCGAAACAGTCTTTAAACTCCTGCAACAACCGGGTAATTTCGACCTTAAGTTATGGGTCAAGCTTGGCACTAACATATGTTGGCCTTCTGGTTGGCCCTTCACCTAGGTCGATTTCTTCTAACAGATCTTGCGCCAGCATCTTAACATTATTCGCCTGCGAATCTTTTTCAAATCCCAAAGGCTCATCGTCATAAATAGCGTCAAGCCTTTGGCCTTGTTCTACACCCTGAACCTTATCAGGTGGCTCTGGGTCAAAGTCCTTACCAGGACCTTCTTGGTGAAATTCAAGATTGGCTTCGCCAGCCATATATTCGTTAGCAGCCTCCAAAGCCGCTTGTAGTCTAGTTTCAGCCACGTAGGCCAAAATTCTTCTCAATGCTTCGAACTCAGTCATTATCACTGAATTCACCTCCCCACCCCGTGGGGTCTACTGCAGGCTCACCAAGGTACAGAAGTCTCTCCCCTGACACCTCCTTATCCCAACGGAAGCCCTCGACGGGATGTAAGTACAATGAGCAAAATGTCTCATCGTCTGGGACAAACTCAAAATCTGCTGGACCACAGGGGGCAATGTGAGTCAAATGTTTGTCGAGCTGACGTCTGTCTACAAGATTGATTGGTGCTTTAAAATACCCCTGGTCAGCGTCAATGTTTTTTACTATGCCATCTGGTCTCCAGATGGTGAAGCGTTGATGCATCGAAGATGGCACTGCACCAATTCCATGTATCCACTCTCGCCCTAGGAGCAGATTGTAGTTGCCTTTTGTTTCTACTACCATGAAGATAATTGGCCTAGTGATTGTCCCCACTGTTAAGTCGACTTCTATCACCCCCAGAGTAGAGCCAACTTTTCCTTCATAATTCGAAAGAACCATGTTATGTGGCTTAGTGTCAGTATCGTACTTGCCAATCTTGCCCAGTAAGAAGTGTGGCATCAATTCACTATTGCGCCACAATCAACTAATATTTTATTTATTGGCACATTCTCCACCTTGCCAGTGATGTAGAGGGGCTTTAGGTGACTCCTCTTCTCCTTTGTGGGTCGCTCGAAAAAAGCATTATGCTCTTCGACACACCCATTGTTCATAATATAGTAGCATACCGGCTTGTGTGCTGCCATCTCTGCCTCAGTGCAGGCATCTAAATCTTCGAATTCTGTGAGCTGGTCGAACTCTTTGGGCATCACAGATATCATATTGACTATGATGTCAAGAGAAGCATCAGATTCGGAGTCGAAGTTGTCTGTCATCTCGTCTTCCTCTTCGACAGTCTTCACAGGTTTATCCTCTTGAGAGGCGAACAACTTTCGTCCTACAGGCATCTTTTCCACAACCCTCATTAGATTCCCTCCATTATTGTCAGTAGGGATATTAGTACTGGAATCTCCTTGATCCTTCGACTGGGCCTCCCTGAGAGCCTTCCTTCGACGTTGCTCTCTCCTCCATTGAGAGCGCGACATCGGGTTCTTCCCCTTATAGTTTTCAGAAACATATGCCGATTTATTAGAAGTGTGAAACTCCTTTCGATATTCTACTGAAGAGCCTCTGCCCACATCAAACTTCCGCCACTTTCTCTGACCCTTTTCCTTGCCTTCGACAGGTTTCATCCAGCTCCCTATTGGTGCATTGCTTGTTGGTTTGAAGGTACTGGGTCTGGCCCCTGGGAACTGTGTTTTTTCTCCCAATTTTTTCGAAGAGGACCTTCTAGGGTCGAAACCCCTTTGACCATGGGACATTCCTTGCTCCCTTCTTTCTTTCGCCTTCCTAACCCCCTCAAGATTATGGGAAGCTTTCTAATCGAAGATTGCACTGCATCTGGGGCATAACATGACGCCTGATCCCTTCTTTTGGCAGCGGTGGAGGAATTCGATGATAGTTTCATCTTGTTTTGGATACGCCACTTTGTTACGCTCCTCTTAGCAGCTTGCTTCGTCCACCTCCATGATCTGATGTTGCGTAATTTCGACCATATTGATGTCCATGTCAACATCAGCACTAAGGTCCAGATTACAGAAGTCCACATTAAGCCCCTCAGCAGCCTTGTCCATCTTAACGAAACTCTCAGCAGTTTCTTTATTAACCAGCATCAGGTTGGAACCCTCAGTAGTCCCATCATTTAAGTCCTCAATGGTTTTGTCGAAACCCTCCACGGCCTTGCTCATGAGTTTCTCTACAGCATAAAGGTCAAGGTCTTTAATAACCTTGGCTATCACAGCATTGTTGGCGAAATCTTCAGTTATTTCCACCATATGTATCTTTGGCTCAGCATAATGGGCCTCTGCTGTTGGCAAAGGGTCGGAGTCAATTTTCATCTGACCTTTGATGTTCTCTCCGAATTTCAGCCTACCCTCCTGAATAGCGTTCTGCACCAGATCCCTGAAAAGAAAACATTGAGAAGTTTTATGACCAAAAAATTATGGTACTTACAAAATCCTTTCTTTTTCTTTGTTCTAAAGGTGGCATTTTAGCACCAAGAGGCACTATCATCTGCCCATCTTTTACCAACAAATCAAAAATTTCGTCACATTTTGTGATATCGAAAGTGTATGTTTTCTTGGGAAACTTATCATTCTTTTCGGATTCGCCAGAATTTTTCCCAGTCGAAGGGGCTAACATTTTACAAGCATACGGAGGACCTTGCTTTAACTCAGCAACGTCTACTTCACTCTCGTCGAAGTATAATGGTTCGTCATATAAACCTTCGACGTCCTCGTTATATTCAACATAATCTACTTTTTTACCCTTATTGAACTTAGCCTTTTCGTCTTTCAGACGTTCTAACTATCGAACCCTATCAGCCAGTTGGGCCATGTCTCTCAGATACTGGGTATCCAATTTCTTTCTAATAGAGTAATCAAGGCCACCAGCGGCCATTTCGACCAGTTCATGCTCTGGCACTTGAGTAAAACACCTAGCCTTAAGTAATCAAAACCTGTTTAGGTAATCGTCTATTGGTTCAGTAAACTTTCGCTTTATGCTGGCCAACTCCTTCAAACTAATCTTAGTTTGCCCCATATAGAATTGTTCATGGAACAAGCGCTCTAACTGGGTCTAATTACAGATTGAGTTAGGAGGTAGGGTTGTAAACCAAGTAAAAGCATTCTTGGTGAGAGAACTTGGGAAATATTTCACCCTAAGACTTTCGTCATTTGCGATCTCTCCAGCCTCAATCATATACCGGGCTACGTGTTCGACAGTAGATTCAGTTGTATCTCCTGAGAACTTAGTAAACTTTGGGACCTTTGTCCTAGGGGGTAATTCTGATTGCAGTGTATAATCCACTATGGGTGAGGTATAGTTTGGCCTAGTAAAGCCAAAATTCACCCCATTTCGAGCCATTATTCTTTCGACCATGGCTGCTAGGTTGTTATCCGCTGCTATGTTGTTACGTCGAACCTGTTGTACAACCCTTGTTCCCCTTCCTCTAGAATTGGCCCTTGGTTCCTAGGTGGTTCGACTCTGGGGAGTTCGACTCTAGGGGGTTCTAGGTTGGCCTCAGGCATAGTCTCTAGGTTCCACCGTGGGATATTCTCCACCACCGTCGCACCTCGTACAGGGGCCGGCACCCCCATAGATTCTGCCATGCGTGTTAATTGCGTCGTTAGTTTTTGATTGGTTTGGGTAGTGTTCCGAATCAACAGCTGGAAAATTTCCCCCATAGTTTGAGACAAAGTTTGCACCATTTGTAGATTACTCTCATCCATTTGTTGTCTTAAACATTGTATAGACGTGTTTGTTAGGCTAGGACCTTGAGTGGAATATCCTATAACTATACTTTGGCTGTTTCGACCCACATTTATCCCAGATCCCGACCCCTGTAATGGCGAAGACATTACATTGTCTGAGAAGACTTGGGGGGGGGGGATTTTGGAGGCTTTGCATTACCGACGTTGGCATTCCATAAGGTGGATTCCTTGGTAAGGGTTGTGAAAATCCTGGAGGCAGAAGATGCCTAAATGTCAAAGTTCCTCCCGGTGGAGTTTGGGGATTAGATGCTTGTGGGCCTATGCACTCCAAAACAGGTTGAGTGTAAGCCCTTATATATGTCGACCCTGGTCCTATCATTGATGGGTCGGGCATAACAGGAGATGAGATTGGCTCTCCTGTCGAAGGAAATGGGGGTGGAACCACGTCATTCCTAGACACATTTTGAGGGTTTGTGTTACTAGGCTGGGCGTTCGAATTACTTGGCTGTGGGTTAGAACCACTCCCTTGAGGATTTGGGTTGTTTGGCTGACTAGTGTTCGTCGCCATTTTTCTAGTATATCTTCTCCTTGGTCTTTCTTCATTTGTAGTGGCTACCTTACCACTTCTTAATAACATGCAACGAAGCTTTTAAGGAGGCAGATATTGATAAATGATGATTTTCAAAATCTAGAAAAATCTTTATACAGTTAGCATTGTCCCACTGGGCGTGCCAATTTGTTTACCGTGAAAATTGGTAAACAACCACTGATCTTCCAAATCTAACTTTGGTGACTCACAGGATCGATCAGATTGATCCTAGGACATGTGCTAACCATTGATCTAAGTTAAATTCTAAAGCAATGAATACTTCGACAATACTCAAAAGGAAAGTTTGTTGAAAATATAGTACAAGACAACGCATCCAAATGTAAAGTTTAAAAGGCTGAAAAAAGGTAAAAGGAAAGGTCGAACGTGCGTAATGAAGATTAAAGGTATAAAATGAAAGTAAGTGCAGGAACGTAACTGGCTTCAAATGAAAGATAAAATTTTAAGTAAAGATCAAAATAAATTGCACTGAAGAATAAATGGTGTTTTACATCACGTACATTCTCACAATACTCTTTTCTCAACACGCGGATACTTTGAGTAAATTTAGAGTTACTTGTACAAAGTGAACACAACACCTCTAATCCTATTGCTAGGACCCTTATTTATAATACTAACACTAACTGCTAAAAACTGCCTGAAATAGTCAACAAATGACAAGTGTCATATTGCATGCTTCCATTGCTTGGATGCATGCCACCTATCTTTCTTCAAGAGCGAACCAAATTAACTACTCCCTCCTTTATTTGAATTTTAATTTTCAGCGTCAGGCATCATCAATGTTCTCGGTCGAAGGTTCCCCCTTTAACTCTTAGAAATATTTTCTAAGTCCCACAAGGTCTCCTTTCCTCTTATGAGTACCTTCGACTCGAACCTATCACATAAATCCTGTCGAAAACTCTTCTAACCCTCTTCAAGAGCTCAACATTCTCCTCAATACTTCCAACTTCATGTGGGTGTCGAATTCACGAGCTAAAACTTTTATGCGATATACTAGAGAGAAAGGGGTTGCCCCTATTGAAGTGCGGGCAGATGTGCGATAACCGTGAAGAGCAAAGGGTAGCATCTCGTGCCAGTCTTTGTAGGTACAACCATCTTCTGAACGATCTTCTTGAAATTTTTATTAGCTGCTTCTACCACTCCATTCATCTTAGGCCGGTAGGGAGATGAGTTATGGTGTTCGATTTTAGACTCAGCACACAACTCTTTCACCATCTTGTTGTTCAGGTTGGATCCATTATCGGTAATGATCTGGCTTGGAACACCATAACGGCAGATGAGATGGTTCTTGATAAATCAGACCACCACTTGTCTGGTTACATTAGTGTATGACGCTGCTTTGACCCATTTGGTGAAGTAGTCAATGGCTACCAGGATGAACCGGTGTCCGTTTGAAGCTTTGGGTTTAATCATGTCAATCATGTCGATTCCCCATATAGAAAAAGGCCACGGAGAAGAAAGAAATTTGAGATGCGTTGGCGGTACATGGATTTTGTCTGTGTATATCTGACACTTGTGACACCTCCTTATGTACTTGTAGCAATTGGATTCCATTGTCAGCCAATAATGTCTTACTCTCAGAATTTTTCTTGCCATTGTGTGTCCATTGGCATGAGTACCAAAGGAGCCTTCGTGAATCTCTTTCATCAACATGTTTTCTTCTTGTCTATCTACGCATCTGAGCAAAACCATGTCGAAGTTTCTCTTATAGAGTGTATCATTGTTCAGGAAGAAGTTACCAGCCAGTCTTCTGAGAGTCTTCCTATCTTTTCTGGATGCCCCAGGCGGGTATTCTTGTTTTTTAAGGAAGCACTTGATATCATTATACCATGGTTTGTCATCGATGACGTCTTCGATCATGAAGATGTAAGCGGGCCTTTCAAGGAGCATTATGTCAATCTTAGGTACGTCATTCCAATGATTTACAATAATTATGGAAGAGAGGGTAGCTAGTGCATCAGCCATGTGATTTTCTTCATGAGGGATGTGATGAAATTCAATTTTGTTGAAGAATGGTAACAATCTTCTCGCGTAATCTTTGTAAGGAATAAATCTTGATTGGTATGTATTCCACTCTCCTTTGATCTGATTGATAACCAGGGCTGAGTCTCCATACACATCTAAGTTCTTTATCCTCAAGTCAATTGCTTCTTTGAGACCCATGATACAAGCTTCGTATTCGACCTCATTGTTTGTGCATTTAAACGTCAATCTGGCAGTGAAAGGAATATGAGTACCCTGAGGTGTTACAATGATTGCCCCAATTCTGTTTCCATAAGTATTAACAGCTCAATCGAATATTAGTCCCCATTGGGAACCTGGTTCTGGCCCTTCACTGGGTAGCGGTTCATCGCAATCTTTCATTTTTATGTACATGACATCTTCGTCTGGGAAGTCAAATTCGACTGATTCCTGATCGTCAATCTGTTGATGAGCTAAATAATCGGCTAAAATACTTTCTTTGAAGTATTTCTGAGCATGGTACTCAATGTCGTATTCCGATAACAACATCTGCCAACGGGCAATCCTTCCCGTGAGAGCAGGCTTTTCAAAGACGTACTTGATCGAATCTATTTCGAAGATTAACCAAGTAGTGTGACTAATCATGTACTAACGAAGACGTTTGGCTGCCCAAGCCAGAGCGTAGCAAGTTTTCTCGAGCATAGTGTATCGAGTTTCATAGTCCGTGAACTTCTTGCTTAAGTAGTAAATGGCAGACTCTTTTCTTTTTGTCTCGTCTTGTTGGCCAAGCACACCACCCATGGAGTCTTCCAAGACTGTTAGGTAGATGATCAATGGTCTTCCTTCCACTGGAGGAGACAGAATAGGTGGATTCAACAGATATTCTTTGATATTGTCGAAAGTTTTTTGCCAATCTTCTGTCCATACACAACTTTGATTCTTTTTGAGTAGTTTGAAGATTGGCGCGCATGTCGCGGTCATGAGGGATATGAATCTGGAGATGTAATTCAGACGTCCCAAAAATCCTGTGACTTGTTTTTCAGTCTTTGGTGAAGGCATTTCTTGAATGGCCTTGACCTTGTCAGGATCAACCTCAATTCCTTTCTCGCTGACGATAAATCCTAAGAGCTTTCATGAGCGAACACCGAACGTGCACTTATTGGGATTCAAGCAGAGTTTGTATTTCCTCAGACGCTCGAATAGCTTTGATAGGTGTGTCACATGTTCTTCTTCTATTTTAGATTTGGCAATCATGTCATCGACGTACACTTCAATCTCTTTGTGCATTATGTCGTGAAACAGAGTTGTCATGGCCTTTTGATAGGTTGCCCCCACATTCTTTAGACAGAATGACATTACCTTGTAACAAAAAGTGCCCCATGGGGTGATGAATGAAGTTTTCTCCATATCTTCCGGTGCCATTTTGATTTGATTATAGCCCGAGAACCCATCCATGAAGGAGAAGACTTTGAGTTTTGTTGTAGTGTCTACCAGCATGTCAATGTGTGGCAGGGGGAAGTCATCCTTCAGACTTTCTTTGTTCAGATCCCTGTAGTCTGCACACATTCTGACTTTTCCGTCTTTTTTCGGAACTGGTACTATGTTGGCTAACCATTGAGGATATTCTGAGGTGGTGAGGAAACATGCGTCGATCTGCTTCTGTACTTCCTCTTTTATCTTGATGACCATATCCGGATGAGTCCTTCTCAGTCTTTGTTTTACTGGAGGACATTCTATTTTCAATGGTAAGTGATGTTCCAAGATGCTGGTATCCAACCCTGGCATGTCCTGATAGGACCAAGCAAACACATCTGAAAACTCTTTGAGAAGTTTTATCAAGCCTTCTCTGACAGTTAGACTGAGTAGTGCTCCACTCTTAACTTTTTTCTTTTCTTCCTCTGAACCCAAATTGACCATTTCCAATGGTTCTTTGTGAGGCTCAATAGACCTTTCCTCTTGTCTGAGTAGTTGGGAGATCTCTTCTGGGATTTCTTCGTCCTCTTCTTCTTCAGCTTCAAATACCGGAAATTCAAAGTTGGGAGACGACATTGGATCGTATGTTTCAATGGTGTTTAAAACAAGAAATCTACATGACGTGATGATTCATTTTTTATAAAAGGCAGAGAGAATGCAAGAGTGTGTGCAGTGTATTTTTTGAAAATGCTTGTTTTTATTTCAGGTTGTTTTTAGGATTACCATTTTCTGAAAAACAAAAAGTGAAAACAGCAATAAATGCGGGAATTCAGAATGACACTATTTATTCATGATTTGTCGATTATTGAAACACAACCCTATAAAACAAAACTCTGTCGCTTTGGGCGAAGCGAAGTGGGACATTTACAAAAAAGTGAGCCCTATAAAAATATCCATTTCACCCTGGCAAGGTGAAAGGTCAAAACAAAGATGGTAATTACTTCGACTTATGGATGACTTTCGGGACATCGACTGCAACCTAATGGCGACGAACTCCTCTGTGAATCACAAAGCCTGGTACTTCCCTTCTTGGGTTGTCTTCAGAAATGGCACTGATTTCTGGTGGAGTAGGATCGTTGGAGTCTTCTTTCCATGCAGAGTTGTCATAGGAGAACTCTTTTGTTGCATCTTCCATAGTGTTTTTACTCTCAATAGGATCTCCCCATCCAGTTGGCTGGATGTCCTCAAGCCTGATACAAGAGCTTTCAGGAGCAGTGTATTTGACTAGGAAGTCGTACTTGCTGCTTGGCTGTCCCAAGGTGTCCCATGTTTCTGTGGGAATAGATGAGTCATCTTCCTCGATGACGTTGACCTCGGGAAATGCATAGTTAATGAATTCTTGTCCTGCAATCTTTGCGAATTCATTAGCATGGTGTTGGACACTCTCGGAGTGTCTTGGGTAAGGATTCCATGACTCTGGGGGAGCGGGTGTATTCTTTTCGAGATTATTCAGCTGATAGGCATTGTCCGACTGACTCTTCTGCCCCAAGTCTTCCGTGTATGGCTTCCAGATGGGCAAGTCATCCAGGGGATCATAATAATCGTAGTCAAAGGTGTCTTTCATTAGATTGTCTTCCTCTTATGAGTTGGGTGGAGCGCGGCATCCTTCAGGATCACAATCTTCATAGATCATTCTGACGTCTGATCTTGATATATATCTTGGGCTTTGTTTTGGAAAACAGAATGGCATGTGTGCTTCTCCTTGAGACATATAACCGTCATTGTTGAGATAAGATTTCCACTCTTCATCCATATCGAAGGAGTCGTTCCCATCGATCGCGTGTACTTCTTGAGATACTGGGTGGGGGAAGCCTCCGCTGTGAAAGAAATCCTGAATGGGACGAAAACTTTCGTCCTTCTTTGTAGTCTGGGTACAGGTTGAAGAGCAACCAAGACATTTCTTTGTCTTGTTATCCGTAGGAGTTACAATCTGTCCTCATCCTTTTATGTCATTACTCTTGATCACTTCGAGAGCATCCTTGTATGAGGAAATCGATGTCCCTCTTTCTGGTCGATTATCATTGCTCACCGAAAGTGCTTGGAACTGAGTTCCAACAACCTCCTCTGGTTTGACACAGGTGAATGATGATAAGTTGCTCACGATTAAGGCTTGCTCTCCACACACTGTGACTAATTTGTCATTCTTGACGAACTTCATCTTCTGGTGAAGTGTCGAAGTGACTGCCCCAACTTCGTGTATCCAAGGTCTTCCTAATAAGCAGCTGAATGCCGCCTGGATGTCCATGACCTGGAAAGTGACTTGGAAAGTGTGAGGACCGATGGTTATGGGAAGATTGACTTTGCCGATAACTATTTTTCTGGATCCGTCAAAGGCTTTGATGATGATCTCACTCCTCTCATCAGAGCTCCTTGAAACGATAGTCGTACCATAGTTGATTTTGGCATAACATTCAAAGATGATCTTGTGTCTACCAGTACGCTAAATAAAGCATCGTCTTGGCAATTGACTGTAATGTTGAGTGCTATATTATGGTTCTTGCCTTCTTCCGACAGTTCCTCATCACTGAATCCTAAATTGTTAGAGGAAGTGATGTTGGAGATGATGCTGTCAAATTGTCCTACCATCACATCTTGTTCCACAAAGGCTTGTTCTAAGACCCTCTGTAGAGCTTCCCTGTGAGCTTCTAAACTAAGAAGGAGAGAAAGTACAGAGATTCGAGACGGAGTTTGCAACAATTGGTCCACAATGTTGTACTCTCTTTTTTGGATGAGCTTCAGCATCTCATCTTTGTTCTTTACAGGCTCTGGATTACTGGCTTGACCAATTTGTTGGTTAGGAACTTCCGTTTAAGGTTCCTTTTCTTTGGCAGGTTCTCTAACTCCTCTATTGAAGATTCGACCGCTCCGGGTAACTCGACTGATGTCGGCAATGTTCACAACAGAGGGTAATGGAGTTTCTTTTCCATTTTCAATGGTCGTTGCATAGTACTTGTAAGGGATAGCCTTATCTGACTTGTACGATATTGGACCTGGCAATTAGACGACCACAGGGGCTTTTTGGGCCTTTTGACTGTCGTAGGCTACCTCAATCAGCTCCTGGTTGGGAACTTTTCTACTATCAAGAGAGATCTTTGATTCATTGAGTAGAGGGATTATGGCACAAACGTCCTTGGTTATTCCATGATCAGAGATTACGACAGTGTTTTTGTTCTGACCAGGGAGGTACTCTTAATTCGAACATGGTCGAATTTCATTCCGGTCTAACTGATTCTGGAGGGCTGCTCGTACGAGATAGCATCCTTGGTTATTTTCTGAGCATACTCTACAGCGCTCATAATTGTGAGGTGGTATCCGACCTTATCCGCTTTGTATACAGTGCATTTTTACTAGATCTGTTTCTATTGAGCGGATATCACGACTTTGATGTCTACCAGGATTCCCATCAGTCATGCTAATCTGTTGTGTGTCTTCATCTAAGTAAATCGAAAGCCACCAGTGGTCCGACAGATGTTGAAGATTCCTTTGCACAAGCGCACATCCTTGGTCATCTTCGCAGCATTCTTTACAGTCTAGATAATCATGTGAAGCCAGAAAACCAAGTCTGACCTGCTTAGCATGTAATTCTACTAGACTGGTATTCATTAGGCGTATGTCAAAGATCTGAACCATATTGACTTGATGCTCATTTCTTTCATAGTAGTCTTGGATCCATCCTGTCATACCCCAAATTTTAACCACTAAGATTCCCCATCATTGTGCAAATCATCACCACAATATGGGTAATCCATCATGCCTCATTAGTCTCCCCAAAGATGGGTGAGCATCCACTACAATCAAGCTTAGGGTTTAAAGCCCTCTCAGAGCTCTTAGACAAAGGATTAATCAAGGAATGACATGATCTTCAACTTGTGTAACCTCTCAAACATCCACAAGGGATCAAGAGGACTCCCACGTCAAGGATTAAGCACAAGGTTGCTCCCTTTTAAGTGGATTAAGCCTCAAGATCGCCAGTGTCACCAAATTAGGGTTTGGTCGACCAGGGCCTCCAGATGGAAATTTTCCTCTGGGCATGAGCCAATGCTTCAAAGCATAACCTAAAATACTCCATGGAACCTCATGGACCCAATCATCAAGTCAATTTAGCCTCAGGGTATGCATTCACTAAAAATAAGAAATTAGGGTTTCTTGACCTAATACACCCCTAAGTTAACTTTTGGGACAAATCATGAGCCAAGACCTCAAGAGATGATTTGAGGGTCCCTAATACATCACATTGATCCATTTGCAACAATGGATTGATCCAAGAAGCTTGAGCAACAAGTTTTAATTTCATCAGAACCACAATTAGGGTTTCGCGAGAAAAGTCAACTGTATCTTTGACTTTTGACCAGGACATGCTCCCAAACCCTAAGACATGATTCAATGCACCCTATAACACCTATGAAATCAATCCATCAAGTTTGATTTAGGTCAAGGACTTGATTTCATAGAGGATCGCACAGTTTGAAATTCATCTCATAAAAAGTCAACTGTGCACAAAAGTCAAACTTTGACTTTTTGAGATTTTTCACAATTATGGTTCCTTAACCCTAAAATGATGTTAATGTGTGATTGGAATCATCATTCATCAAGAAAAATCAAGAAAATTTGGATAACTTGTAAAAGGGGTAACCATAAAAAACTTAGAAATTTTTCTAAGTTATGGAACAAAGTGGCTAGGGTACCAACTTTGGAAGATCATAACTCCTAAACCACAAGGCCATTTTTCCCCATCCAAAGCTGGATTTGTAGCTCTCATTACCCTCTACAAAAGCTTCAACGACACCTCATTCCAATTCATCATGGATTTTGAGTTATGGAATGATCAAAATCACAAAAAGTGAAAATGTCACTTTTTTCCAACACTTAGTGAAATTTTCACTAAGTCAGAATCTGCCTTCACTTTTTTCCAAATGTAGGGGCATTTTTCACTTGGATCCAAAAAGTATCAAAAGCAATTATAATCAAACAGTTATTGTATCATATGAGGGCTTTCCAAAATGGCCAAGAACTCCATCAAATTCCACTTGGGACATGAGATATGACAATGGTAATATGCCTTGCTGAAAACTGCCAAAGCAAGGCAGATTTTGGAGTTTTGCTCGATTTGCCCAAATTTTTCAAAGGGCAAGCAACTCTATCCATCTGAACACCTCAAGGGGGACTAAGGAGGAACCAACTCTGATCCCAAGCCTCCCAAGTCTTTGGAACCAAAAATAGCATGTCAAACCTAGAATTGCCTAAAAGAGGGACAAGACTCCAATTTTGGATTGGAGCATTCAATGCATACACCAAGGTGGCATGGACTGAGCCATTGCCAACTAAATTCAGTCAAGACTTATCCAAGACCAAGGGAACCAGCAGCATGTGCCCTAACCTCTAGTCAATGGCTAGAGGAGACTTGGATTCTCATTGCTCAACATTGGCCAAACCTATGCAGCAGTTGCCATTCACTATTCGTTGCAAAACAAACTTACTCTACTATAAATAGATCTCATTTGTGATCAGTTTGAGTACACCAAAGCCATCAAACATATGTTTTCCTCAAAATCTCCTTCTTCACTCCAATTTTGCCTTCTAAGGCAAGTCACTATCGGGTTTTGAGTTTGAGAGCTATTCCAACCAAACCAATCACACACACACCTCATAAACATCATATAGAAGTGATCCAAACACTCACATAACATCTGGAACACCAAAATCACAAAATCACCAGCCAACTGCTCAAGCCTTTGACAGATTTGCAGTTGAGGTGCCAAATCAAGTTCCAGCTCAAATCAATCCACTCCAAGCATCCATACACACTCCACAGCACCTAGGGAAGCTGTCCATAACCTTGGAACCAAGCTGTAACACCTCTAACACAAAACACGATCACCAACTGCAAGTGGTAAGCATGAGTTCTTCTAACTCTATGATCCATGCAATTTTTGCTGCACAATAATTTGGCCATATGTTCATAATCATGCATGGAGTATTTTCCCTCAATCAATTGCATTGTTTGAATCGTGTATGGAATTTCTGAACCTTCATGCAAATTTTAGGGTTCTTTAGGTTTCTCTTTGATTTCTTATTCCATGTTTAAAATAAATGAAATTAAAGACCATAGAGATGACCGTGAGGTTGAACCGAGTAGATTGATATGTAGATTGCATGATATAATCAAGTATTTAGTGAGATTGGATAGAAAATGCAAATCTGCAGAAACAGAGGAAGGGCGCGTGTTCTTACCATGTTCTTGGCGCCCTTTTTCAAATATTTGAATATTTGAATTTTGTGATTTTATTTAATTGATTCAAAAATTAATTTCTCTCTGAGTTTTAATGATTTTGAGTTGATTCTTTTTTTAATAATTCAAAAAAATGTTAAAATATTTTATTTTACCAAAAAAATCCCAAATATATTATTTATTTCATATAATTGATATTTTTGCAAAGAATTAATATTTTAATTGTTTTTTACATTTAAAATATTTTTTCCTTCTTGATTTTGCAAATTTTAATGACTTCTAATCATTTTGTAGGTCAAATATTTTCTCCTTCTTAATTTTTCAAGTTTTAGTGATTCCCAATCATTTTGTGGATAGAAACATAATTTTTGAAACATTATTCCAAGATCACAATTTGTTTTCCACATGTTTAACAATTTTGATCTTTTTAATTGAATTTTTATTCAATTAAAATACATTTTGGAAACAAATTAGGGTTTTTGATTAATTCAACCCTCATCAAACTTTCTCAAACCCTTTGGGCCTCTAGTAGAGTGTAAGACCCAACCCTTTTAGAAAACCAAAACCTTTTAGCCTCAGTGTATTGTATAAGTCCCGATACCGTCAAAAAATTTGGCACGGTCGTCACCTTTCTAACAAATCAAACCCTTGGGCCTACCCTCGTGTTATAAGCCCCATTCTTTTTCTTTAAACTATTTTGGGCCTCTAATAGAGTGTAAGACCCAACCCCCTTTTAACCAAAACTATTTTGGGCCTCAGATATTGTATAAGTCCCTCTACGTTAAAAGAAAATCTCGGCGCGAGTTCAAAAACCACTTTGGGCCTCTCCTTGAGCTGTAAGCCCCACCACTTGTACAAAAATAAACCTTTGGGCCTCTTGAGAGAGTGTAAGACCCATCCCTTTGTACAGAAAACCTTTTTGGGCCTCAGTCACTTGTATAAGTCCCTGTACAAAAACAACAGTGCAATCACTGATAAAACTTTGGGCCTCTCCATGAGCTGTAAGCCCCAACAATCTTTTCAAAACACTTTCTCCTTTGATTTTGAATATAATATTGTTATCAAAGCTTTCTTTGTTGAACAACTAACAAAACAGCATGGAAGCTCTACAACCAAATAAGTGTTTACCCGCTTTCTTTATCCGCTTTCATATATATATAACTGTGTTGTGGGGCTGCTCACTGTAAGTCTTCTTTCACAAACTTTTATATACTTGTCAAATATCAACTGTGTAATACTAGTATAGTTATTTAGAGTTTTCCCCGGCAACTACGTCTAGCACTAGGTAAAGCCCCGTTGATCGCTCTTAGATACAGTTAAAACTAGATCTCCATAGGATTACTAGACACAATCTTCCTTCCTCTTGGGGTTAAACAATATGGAGACGTGAAAGGCAGCATTCTCGGTGAACCCTTTCTCAGACTGTCACCCTTAGAAGTTGTCAAAGAGACTCAACTCCCCAGAGATGATTTTTCTCCGTGAATGGCATCTCTTGAGTTTGTTCCAAATTCTCGGACTTTCCTGGCTTGATCTATTCTCTGTGAATGGCATGTCTTGAACTTCTCGGGGTTTGGGGACCCACATGCTTCTTAAAAGCACCCTTAGAAATTGTCAAAGAAACTCTAACACCCCAGAGATGATCTTTTCTCCGTGAATGGCATCTCTTGAGTTTCTTCCAAATTCCCGGACTTTCCTGGCTTGATCTATTCTCTGCGAATGGCATGTCTTGAACTTCTTGGGGTTTGGGGACCCACAGGCTTCTTAAAAGTATCCCTGCCTCCTCTTGGGCGTTGTACAAGGACCCTTCGGCTTCTTAAAGGCTCTCATGCCTCCTCTTGGGCTTAATACAAGGACTCTGATGACCTCTTAAAGGTATAAGACAGAACTTAGTCATCCTTTGCTAGAGCAGTCTTTCCAGCGTCAAAACTCCGGCCATTTGAGGGTTAGTACTCATCCCTTAAACGCTCGTGCCTCCTCTTGGGCATTGTACAAAAGATGAAACTTTAGACTTGTACAGTCTCAATACCCTTTGGATTTCCCATTTCCTTAAAGAACAGGAAATAACCCCGATCTTCTGATCAGTACCAAAGTACAACCTCACCTGGAATCAGTCTCTTTATAAGAACCGATTTTCTCTTTTAACCAACATACTGGACCTGTCACTCAACTGAAATAGTTACCGGCACCAATAGCATCCTCTTGGGCTTTGTACATTCACCCCAGTGGAGCTAACCTTTTCACACTCTCTTGTTGAGTATGAAAGACTCTCTTGTTAAGTCAACCTCTCTTTAGTCTCCATCTCGGGCTTCATACAAGACACAAAATCACTCTCTTGTTGAGTCCAACATTCTTAGCCTCCATCTCGGGCTTTGTACGAGATACAAAAACACTCTCTTGTTGAGTATAAAAGACTCTCTTGTTGAGTCACCTACTTTCAGCCTCCATCTCGGGCTTCGTACGAGATACCAAATCACTCTCTTGTTGAGTATAAAAGACCCCCATGTGGAGTCAAAAACCTTTTAGCCTCCGTCTTGGGCTTCGTACAAGACATATATAAAAGCACTCTCTTGTTGAGTCAGTCACTGGTTAGCATTCTCTTGTTGAGTTAACCCTTTTAGCCTCTCTATCGGGCTTCGTACGAGACACATAAAAACACCCTCTTGTTGGGCCAATAGCCTCATCTTAGGCTTTGTATAAGAAAACCCTGGTTGAGTCAATCAACCTTTTAGCATCAAAAGCCGTGCCTCATTCACAACATACAAACACAACAACTCCTTCATCTAATTGCTGTAAGCGGCAAGCCTCTGGATTATTTACATCCACGCCACTGTCCCTCTTTTAGAATGAGAAATTCCTAAGGAAAGATGGCATTGCTCTAAACTGAGTTAAAGTCTTCTCCTTCGGGTTAAAAATCCCCCATAAAGGAAATTATGGCATTGCTGGATTCACATATCCCAGTTAAAGTAATTCCCCTTTATAATCAGTCACCCACAGTTGTGGCAAACAGACCAAATATTCCCCTTTGGAGATGACAAATTCTCTCTAAAGTTAAAACCCTTTAGCTTCACATCTTGGGCTTCGAACAAGATACAAATAGACCCTTCAGCTTCACATCTTGGGCTTTGAACAAGATATAAACCACCTTTAGCTTCATGTCTTAGGCTTTGAACAAGACACCAAAACACCATTTCCTTCTATTGGGAGGAACTACGATCGCTCTGATTTCCCTGTTTCATTAAACGGGAATACGTAGGCATAAGATTGAAAAATCTTAGCGAGCGCACTAATAAAAAACCCAAAATCCCATACCTTCATACATCAATCGAAAAGCATCAGTCCTAACATCCTACCAATAGTCTAGACCCTGTGTTCTTAACAAAATAACCTAAGAGAGACCCACAATCTTTGTAGCATCTGTAAACCAACAGTTATCTGTTTAAACTCAGTTTGCAAGCAGGGTTAATTGGAGACATCTATTTCCCTTCCTTCATCTGCTTCAATAGGATAAAAAATGAATCGAACTATAGTACCCCCAAAGCGATAGTGCTTCGCAACCACAAAAAACTCGCGCTACACATCCGAGATCCATTTGACGTTGGAGGGCCTCTTATACAAAAAAGCATCCCTGATTGTCTGTTGAGCATATTGGACAAGCACTGTAATCGTGCCGTGGCAGATTGTAATACTGACTTTATCTTGAATGCAATGCCACTAGATTGACATTCATTGCACTGATGTCATGGTTCGGAACAATATTAGGATGTGCATGGGACATGTTTACTTCACGAATCCTGTGATCCTGAATCCAGCCCAAATCCATTTGTTCTTGTAGAGCTGCTTGTATAATGGAACACCCTTGATTGTCCTTGGAGCAGATATCACACTGATGATAGTTGTGAGATGGCACATGGTCGTACCCGCTCTGTTTGCAATGCATCTTTACCAGGTTGGTTCCCAGTAAGCGTACATTGTGAATTTGATAACTGTTGACAGGTTCTCCTTCTATCAAATTCACTGTAATTTTCTCATGTTGCGGTAATGGGTTCATCTGAACATTTGGATTTGTATCTTTGAAAGATAAGACCCCGTTTCTGACAAGCTTCTGTACATCAGACTTGAAGATGAGACAATTCTCAATTGTATGTCCTGATCCTCCTTGATGGTAAGGGCAAGTTTGATCTGCTTTGAACCAAAAGATGGATTTTCTGGTACTGCGAGAGGAGTCCTGGTTTGAACATTCCCCTTGGCCAGTAGAAGTGGAAATAACTCTGCGTACAACATCGGTATAGGGTTGAACCCTAATGGTCGTGTAGTACGATTGCTATTATTGTACTGTGGGCGAGCCTGCTGAAAATGCTGTTGCTGCCTTTGGTGATACTGTTGTTGATTTGGTTGGCTCTAAGCAACCGGAGGTTGATAAGTCGAAGTTGGTGTCGGGTTGATAGCGGGAGTTACCGCTGCTACCGGTTGATACCTTCACCTTTGCTTTCCCAGAGAGATATTACTAATATCTTGCTCTTTCTTCTTTTGGAAAGCACTGCCGTATCTTTTGGTACTATTGGATGGCTCTGCATATTTGACCAATCGTCCTTCTCAGACTGCTTCTTCAAGGCGTACTCCCATGTTCACCATTTCAGTGAAGCCACTGGGCGAACTGGCAACCATTCGATCGTAATAGAAAGAACTTAAGGTTTTTAAGAAAATCTTGGTCATCTCCTTTTCCTTAAGAGGGGGCAGATCTGAGCGGCAATTTCACGCCATCTTTGAGCATATTCTTTAAAAGTTTCCTTATCCCTTTATGATCCCTATCTGGTGCCATGTCTAAATTGTATTTGTACTGCTGAGCGAAGGCTACCCCGAGATCTCTAAAAGTACTTATCTTGGTGCGGTTTAAACCCATGTACTATTTGAGTGCGGCACCGGTTAAACTGTCTTGGAAGTAATGGATCAGTAGCTGTTGATTGTCTATCTGGGTAGACATTTTTCGAGCGTACATCACCAAATGACTTCTAGGGCAAGAGTTGCCTTTGTATTTTTCAAAGTCAAGCACCTTGAATTTGTGCGGGATCTTTACATTAGGGACCAAACAGAGGTCAGCGGCGTCTTTGCCGAATAAATCTTGACCGCGAATGGCATGCAGTTCCTTCTGCATTTCCTAGAATTGTTCCTGGAACTCATTTATCCTTTCATATACGTGTTCGTTTCTGCCAGAAATTGCTTATGGAATTTGTCCTTCCGGGATAGTGTGTATCACTGGCTGTGGTATAGACATTATAGCGATGACTCTTGACGCTTCAGTGCTTTAAAGTTTGTAACCTTCCGGAGTTGCTGTCGTAACCCTTGCATCTTCATTTTCCTGAAGTTTGTAACCTTCAGGTCCGGCGGTTCCTGCTACGGCTTCTGGGTTTTTAGTGACTAGTGGGATATATCCCTCAGGTATAAAGTTGAAAGGCATGCCCCAGGGTTGCCCTTTAGGCATGGTGTACCGAGGATAACTATCATGTGTCTCAAATGTGGGTGTAGATGTAATCTCTGAGATCATAGTCCTTTGATGCTGTTGCTCCTGAGCTGCAGCCAGGGATTGCATATTGCTGTGAAGTTTTTCCAAACTTTCTTTTAGAGCGTCGATTTCTTCTCTCAGCTCTCTGTTCTCTTCCTCGAGATCGTCCATTTTCTTTTGTCGATTGGCCCGAGTATTGTACGAATGTGACAGTTTGACTCTAGGATTGTGACACATATGTGAGACTCAAAGATAAAAAATGCATTATGTGAGAATGGTGAATGATATGCAAAGACATATTTTTTCGTTTTTGTTTTCAAAAGAAACTTTTAACAAATATATTGCAAATATCACACAGTGGGGGAGACCTCTTTTATTGAATTCGAAAGATTGCAGTATTTTACAAAGAAAAGTATAGTATTTTACAAAGTGCGAGAAGGAAATATCTAAGCTCATGGATCCTGAGTCCTCTCTGAAGAGAGCTCAGATGTCGGTTCCTGTATTTTTATTTTCTTTGGTCGGGCCTCTTCAGCCGTTGTCGGGTCGACGGTCCTCTGCCAAGTGAAAAGAGCGAGCAAATTTCTTCGGTCTTCCTAACTTTCTATAGCATGTTGCTCTAATGTCTCAATCAGAGCATTCTTTTCCTTTAGCAGTTCCTGAATCTTGGTACATTCCAAATTTAGGATCTGGTACTTGTTCTTCCACGAATTCTTCTCACGTTGGACTTTGTTGAGAGCGACCTGGAGTTTTTCCGCATCAGATATGAAATAAAGGACAAATTCCTTTAGGGGAAAAACTTCTTGACGAAGGTAAGGCATCCTCAGCTTGAGGGCTTTAGTTTGCACCCAGTGGAGATAAGGTTCCATGGAGGTACAATTTGGTCTTCCCAAAGACTCTCTTTCTTTCCTGTGAATATGTTGCCGGGCATGCACTATTTCTTTCTTCAGTGTCCTGTCATTTTCCCTTTCCTTAAAGAAAAGACCTTCCAGATAAACATTATGTGGGATATTCTTCATCGGGTATCCGAGTTGACGGCGAGCTAAAATTGTATGATAGTTGATTCCCCCTCTAGTACCAATGAGGGGGTACATTGGGGAAATTTCCGTATCTGTCGATGATCTCTATCCCTTCGTAAATCCTATTGTACCAATCTATGTCAAAATTGGTAAGAGACACAATCCTCTGTGACCAACGTAGAGTACTCTTGTGATCCAAAAAATCAGCAGACTTGGGCAAGTGGAAAATAAACCATTTGTAGAGTAAGGGTACACAGCATGTGATCATCCCTCCACTGTACAAGTTCCTTAAGTGTACAGAATGATAAGTGAAAACTCTGAGTTTTTGAACAAATTTTGGTAAAACATAATTGTTAACTCAACAATGAGATCAAGCTAAATAATTTTGCTGAAGACGTGATGTCGAACAAGATGTCTTAACATGCATCTTCACATCCTGGACTGAATGGCTTAAGGTAGTTTTTAAACTGCTGTAACTCTCAAGGAGAAATTGCTGCATGGATCAAGAACTGAAGACTGAAGCCCAAGGAAGCAGAAGACACTATAAATAGAAGACTTAGACCTAGGTTTTCATATGCCTTAGTACGCCTATTGTAACCTTGTGTTCTTGATTAATAAACAAGGGTTTAGGGTTTTGAGAGTCGTTGGCTTTCTAGGTTGTAAGTCTCCCTTTGTATCAGTTGATACACTGTGGTAGATATAGGTGTCGCAAAGATCCATAAGCCTTGAGGTATTGGATTGTGTATTATTCTTGGATGAAGCTTTTAAGCAAATCCGAGTTAGCTTGGTTGTCAAGAAAGCTTGACAGATTTTTGTATTGATAGGGATGATGTAGAAATCACAGTTGGTGATTAAGGGAAGTGAGTGGAGTATCTCATATCAAGGTTCTAAACGTTTGAGTTTAACCTTGGTAAAGATGTTCATTAGGTAGATGTTAGGTATGAAGTTGTAAATGGGGGAGTTTAACTTTGTAACGGTATACAGATAGTGGAGTCTTCTTCCTGGATTGGTATCCCCCAGATGTAGGTGAATTGCACCGAACTGGGTTAATAATTACTGTGTTCTTTATCATTCTGCAGATTTACATTTTCTGTTAGGGTTCATGATAAACATGTTGGATCAGATGTCGTGACATCTGTGATTGTGCAGTTCTGATATTCAAGGTATCAGTCTGCTGCTGCGCCTCTGAGTTTAAATGATTATGTAGCACAATGTCTTGACATGTGTTAGGACATCTGCTATCTGCATAGACCAGAATTTCAATTGGTATCAGAGCAGGGATCCTGTCTGGTTCTGGATGAGATCTTTGGGAGATACTTTCTAGTGTTTAAACAAGGAGGAGTTATGAAGATCAGATCAATCAACTCAGACATACTCAAGGGTATTAATGGATGAGATGGATGTTCAGGATCGAAGGGAGCAACCCGGAGGTTGTTCATGTTGTTGAGGAGATTCTACAACAACTACAGGAGAAGTGGCTAGTTCTCTTGTTGGTGTGTCTTATAAGATGTTGTGACATCTTATTAGGGCAAGCAGGATCTATTCCTTGGCGGTTCCGCTGCATATGTTTATGATGGAAGAGCTCTAGAATTATGGGATTCTTGTGTTGTTACTGAAGACATTTGGTGGAAGGTCTCAATCGTCGGTCTCTATATTTGTATATATCTGCATTCTTTTATTCCAAACTCGGGAGCGATGGAGTAAAAGGAGTTGTGGTTAGATATCTGGTATGGTGACTTGGTACTTGGAAGCTTGGGCTCTTGGTACAGTTAAAGTCAGTTGAAGAGGAGAGAAGTTGAGTTTAGTTTATCAGGTTCTTGCTCTAGGAGTTTGATAAATTATAGGTCGGCTAGGTTGTCAAAGATACTTGAGAATTCTCTCAAGTCCACTCATAAATACATCTATGTCGTGTATCTGGAGTCTTCTAGATACTCTTCTGACTAGAAGGTGTTTCTTTGAAACACAATCTGAAGAAAGTGGAGGTGATTTATTTTCACCATCCAAAAACAGCAAGGAAGGACTCATCTCTCTTGACCCTAAGAGTGGATCCAATCTGATTGAAGAATTATTGAGGTACATAAGATTTTTTCAGAGAAAGTCTTAGTTACTTGAGTCATGGGTGGCAGCCTTGGTATCTCAACATTGTCCTTTGAAGAAGATACTTGCAAAAAGATTGAATACTTTATAAGTGTTCATGACATGATCTGGTGGAGCTCAGCTACAGCAGTGAAGAAGGGTTATTGGACAAGGATTTAAGATCAATTGTTATTTGTGGAATCCACAAGTATTTAATTGATTATCCTTGAAAGTCAAGATTGCTGATGTTCAACAAGATGTTGGAACATCTCATCATCAAAGTTTGTGCAGAATCATGGGAGGGGTATTGCATACGCTTTAGCATCTGTTTTAGTTTTAGGTGGTGACCTAAGAAGTGGCTTCAGTCAGGTGTGACAGAAGCATGTGTTCTCTAGAGAGTTTCTTAGCAAGAAACTAGTCTGGACTTTGGTGTTGTTGAAGATGAAGATGAAGACATCATAATCTTGATGGTTACAACTTGGATCAGTTTATTTCTGATCTAGGTGCTTTGGAGCATGGTTTTTGCTCTGTTTGTGAAGGTCGAGGATAAGTGGCAGTTATCTCTGGCTTTCTACTCACGACTCTACTGAGGAAAGTGACATTCTTTGGTATAGCTATGGGGTAGTCTTGGACTACTTATTTTCTGAAGATTCAGACGTTGCAGGTTTGAAGTCTTTGGAGTTTCAATGAAGGATGGAGGTTGTCTACTCAAACTTGGTTGCTGAATCAAGTCTATGAGAGCATGGAACTCTTGTTCTGCAAAGGGAGAAGGTTCTTCTAAGTGGCAGAAGGAGGAGCTGAATTCAATAGTTGGATGTCACATCAGAATGTTCTGACATCTAGCTTAACATCAGAAGTCTCAGCTGGTGATGTGGCACATCAGCTTAAGATAAGGTGATCTACAGGAGAATGGAAGTTATTGATTCTTCAAAAAGGTCTATCTCATGCAGTTTGCGGGAGCTGTGGATGGGAAGATGTGACATGACTAAGAGGCTTGGTGGATCCAAGATGTCTTGCTATGGGGCAAGTAGTTCATGTGACTTGAAGATCTGATTTCATTAGTGGACCAGTGTATCTTGTGGGAGTTCTGAAGAAGAGTGAGGTCAATCAAAAAGTGGCATTTGGTTGATTTCACAATGTGCATTCAAGCATGATGCTTAAAACTGATTGCTCTTGTACAAAAGAGTAGTTAGTTGAAATTGTAAGGAGGTTCTGGTTCTCTGGGAGCTAGTGGCAGAAGTTCTGGGTTGAGAAAAGAAGCATACCTTTTTTGGTGGATGAGAGTTTATTTCTCTCTGGGTTTCTGAAGTTTTCTTTATTCAAACTGGTGGCGCAGTGTTGTGTGAAGATCTTCAGTGTGGATTACTATGTTGATAGTAAGTCCAGTGGTGGAGCATCTCAAGAACCATGGTGTGTGGTGTTTGTGATGTGTGGAAGATGTCATAACTGATGTTAGAACATCTTTGGGTTAGTTATCCTTGGTGAAGGATTTTGGGTTTTGTGAGGAAGTGGTTACTTGCATCGTGTCTAAGAAGTATCTACATTGTCATACGGAAGAGTGATGGAGTAGAAGAATTGTCTTGGAGGTCTGATATAAGTTTTGGGTAGACTGAAGTGGATCATGGGTTTATTGTACGAAGGTCTGGTTTTTGATGCGTTCAGAAGAAGATATTCACCAAAAATCAGAAGTATTCCAGGTTATCATACGGGAGAATGATAAGGAATGACTGTCTTGGATTGTGGGGTGTCTATCTCTATTGCTGGCTGGGTAAGGTCAGTGGAAATCTTGCGAAGGGGATGTTGACATGGCTGCAAGTTATGCTAGTAGTGGATCAGTTTAGCAGCTATGAAGTTCTGGAGCATGCATACGATAACTGACATTTTTATAACAAACTAAGGGGCCCTGTGCGTCTCTTTGAGGAATGTGAAGCATTATGATTCAATTGGTTTGTGCCTCAAGCAGCTGGAGGTCTATACATGAGAATTCAAGAGGAGTTCGTGTGATGTGTAGATGGTTGCAGGATGGGGGGGATTAATGGGACTTTGATCTCAAGCCAAGAGTTTGTTATGGTTGGTATACATTTCCTCACGGGTAGCATGATAGTGATCATGTGTGAGTGATTATTGTTTCTTGTCAGAGGGAGCAATAAGAGAGTTGATGATTGTGTTCAGCTGGTAAGTTGAACTGAGGGTGCGCTCTTGAAGACATGAAGACGCGTCTTATGTTTTCCATTCATTATCTTAGGTGTTCTATGGAGGAGCACTGGTTACCTTAGATAGGGGGAGATGCCTCTTGATCTGAGATGATTTACTGCGAGGATGCAGTTGAAGTTCCAGTTTGCATTTGTGCGTCAAGCAAGCTGAGATGTCAAGGAGGATGTCTTGACATTGTTGTATTGTTGCAAGTTGTGGGAAACTTGGCAGTACATGTGTATTGGTAATGGTTCTTATTGAATGCTTAAGAATCATTGATTGAGTCTAGGGGAATTTATTGTTCTCTGCAGGCTGTGATCACAAAATTGTGAAGATTTTATTCAATACAGATATTTTCTTTAACATTGTTGGGTGTGACTTGGTCGAGGACATCATAGCAGTGAAGAGTGTCTGGAGAATCTCTGACAGTCTGATGACAGAAGCAATGATTCTGTCTTGGGAAGCGCTTAGAGTGTATAGTTGTCAGAAGGACGTGTAAAATCTTGTCCTTGAATATACACTCACATGTGTTAGAACATGTACTTCAACAAGAATCTGTCCAAAATTGAATAAAGACATAAAGACCGAGTAGTGGTTGATACAATTCAAATAAGGGGATCTCAAAATTCATCTTCTCATCATTGTATCACTCTTACTGTTATCTTTATGGCTTATATAAGGTTCTGGGTGAGCACTCTTTGGATCTGGTTATACCTTGGTAATATTTGTCAAATTGTGTCTAAAAAGGGGGAGAAATGTTCTGATCTTCTCAAAAGAATCTCACTCTGATAAAGCAGCTTGTCAAAATGCTCAACAGGATGTTACAACATTCTTGGTCTCATCTCTCAAATGGACTTTTATGTCTTGTGATCTGAGTTATGAACACAGTCATGTCCTGTGTTCTGAGTTACCCAAGGAAGTACGTTACTGCTAAGGGTATTGCTACTGCTTTTTCCTAATGGTTTTCTTATGCCTCTTAAGAGGAAGATTTATCCTTTCGTGACAAGTATTAGTTCATGGGTTAAGGGGGAGCGTCTTACATCTTCTTTCTCATGTACTCCATCTCGGGTAAGGTATAGGCCTTGAAATTATTTGGAGTCCTTACTGCATGCACCATCAATCTAGAGCTTATCGTGTATATGTGTTTTAGCCAAAATTTGCCAAAAAGGGGGAGATTGAAAGCTCTGAGTTTTTGAACAAATTTTGGTAAAACATAATTGTTAACTCAACAATGAGATCAAGCTGAATAATTCTGCTGAAGACGTGATGTCGAACAAGATGTCTTAACATGCATCTTCACATCCTGGACTGAATGGCTTAAGGTAGTTTTTAAACTGCTGCAACTCTCAAGGAGAAATTGCTACATGGATCAAGGACTGAAGACTGAAGCCCAAGGAAGCAGAAGACACTATAAATAGAAGACTTAGACCTAGGTTTTCATATGCCTTAGTACGCCTATTGTAACCTTGTGTTCTTGAGTAAGAAACAAGGGTTTAGGGTTTTGAGAGTCGTTGGCTTTCTAGGTTGTAAGTCTCCCTTTGTATCAGTTGATACACTGTGGTAGATATAGGTGTCGCACAGATCCATAAGCTTTGAGGTATTGGATTGTGTATTATTCTTGGATGAAGCTTTTAAGCAAATCCGAGTTAGCTTGGTTGTCAAGAAAACTTGACAGATTTCTGTATTGATAGGGATGATGTAGAAATCACAGTTGGTGATTAAGGGAAGTGAGTGGAGTATCGCATATCAGGGTTCTAAACGTTTGAGTTTAACCTTGGTAAAGATGTTCATTGGGTAGATGTGAGGTATAAAGTTGTAAACGGGGGAGTTTAACTTTGTAGCAGTCTACAGATAGTGGAGTCTTCTTCCTGGATTGGTATCCCCCAGATGTAGGTGAGTTGCACCAAACTAGGTTAACAATTACTGTGTTATTTATCATTCTGCAGATTTACGTTTTCTGTTAGGGTTCATGATAAACATGTTGGATCAGATGTCGTGACATCTGTGATTGTGCAGTTCTGATATTCAAGGTATCAGTCTGTTGTTGCGCCTCTGAGTTTAAATGATTATGTAGCACAATGTCTTGACATGTGTTAGGACATCATCTGTCTGCATAGGCCAGAATTTCAATAAGCATCTGCGAGCCAGGTTGGTACGGGGTTTCCTATTAAGATATCTTAACAGCATTGGTATTGACGAAGTTGTTAATGTTGGGAAAGAGGAATAATCCATATATGAGCAGAACAAAGACGTCTTCGAAGGAAGTTATGTTTCCTACACTAGCAAAGTATAGAGCTTTCTCCATCAGGAATTTAGCTGGTAAACCCTAGATTCCTCCTTTGGTGGTCATGTGAGTCCTAACTTCTGACTCATCCAAAGAGATTGCTCTTGCAATGGTCTGATCCTTTGGAATTTCTTCCAGTCCAGAAAATGGAACTTGATTAGTGATGGGTAAATCAATCAGGTGGGAGTACTCTTCCAATGTTGGTGCAAGTTAGTAATCCGGGAAAGTGAAGCAGTGGTAAACCGGATCGTAGAACTGTAATAGCGTAGACAGGATCCATTCAACCACGTTGACTTTTAACAGAGATAACAATCCTCCGTGCTTAGCTCTGAAAGCCTCGGGATTGGTAATCATCCTTCCCAATTTCCTTAAGTCTTCTAGTTTCAGAGCTTTGAAGGTGTACTTGTGCGTTTTTCTTCTACCGAAATCCATAACGCAACCTCTGATATTTGCAATTATTGTTTTAGTTCTTTTGAAAAAATATTTTTTTCTTGTTTAAAAAGAGTTTTTTAATGAATGCATGAATGTAGCAAACAAAAACATTTGAAAACATGGGTTTAGGGGTTCAATGTCATGAGCATGGAGTCATGGCTCTACCCATTCCCAAAGGTTGTACTATTTGGTCAATTTTTGTACCTGTAGAACGGGTTCTAAAAGGTTCCCAAAGTCATTGACCCCTCATAGGGATATCAACAACAAGTTGATTCACTTGAGCGAGCTGTAATATCCTAGGATCAATCTCTTTTGAGTGTAGTATCGTGTATCAACTATTCCCGATAGTCACCGCACTACCAAATGGCCATATGGTTAAATGTCTACTAAACCCTCAGGGTCACGGGTACCGCACTGGGATAAACGATGCTTTCACGACAATCGGTCGTTCAACATCAATATTTCCACACGGGTACCTCGCATGATTCGGTGGACTGCCAAGTTAACTTGGTCAAGATTCCCTCCCTATAAGTGTTTCCCGGATATGCCACCACTTATCTTAATGTTCTCTCAAACTTTCCACATGTGTATTAATCGCATTCCCTGTTAACAAAAATTTAAACACGAGTATCAAGTAATGTAACAGTAAATGATATATGTAGCAGAAAACTGAGAAAATAAACAAACTAAAAAATAAAGCATAGACCTCTTAGGAACTCTAATCCTAAAGACTCCCCACCAGAGTTGCCATTTTTCTGTAGCGCGCGATTTTTGTCGGTGACGCGGCCACCTTACCGCAATGGTTGGAATTGGGTGCTACTTTCTGATTTCTTATTTATCCTATGAAGCTGGAAAGGAAAGGGAAGATATCTAAAACTAACCTTGCACGCAGATGTTTTCTTTAACAAATGCTAAGAGATTGGGGGGTCGGGGTCAGGTTATATAAAGGGAAGTTGTCAATCACCCAGTGTATATATGGTTATCCATAGACTTTTTATATGTTTCTCTATTGATTTAAGTTTATTTTCTGGTGTTTATCTGTCATGGGTTGGGAAAGTTTCTCCTTTGGGACTGTTGAGAGATTGTTTTTGTTGTTTTTGGGTTTTCTGTTGTTTTTGGGAAGGTACTGGACCTAAAGTTTTTGATTTGTGTGCTCGCTAAAATTTCGCAATCTTATGCCTACGTATTCCCGTAAAGATAACTGGGAAATCAGAGCAATCGTAGTTCCTCATATTCTATGAGAGGAAAGATGTTCGGTGTCTTGTTTAAAGCCTGTGATTGAAGCTAGATGAGTACTTGTGTCTTGTTCAAAGCCCAAGATTGAAGCTAAAAGGGTGACTGAGAGAGAATTTGTCATCTCTAAAGGGAGATATCTCACCTATTCATCACAAAATGTTGGGTATTTGATTATAAAGGAAAATTACTTTAACTGGGATATAAGAATCCAGCAATGCCATAATTTCCTTTATAAGGGTGATGTCATGAAGGAAGAAACTTTAACTCAGTATTAAGCAATGCCATTTTTCCTTATGAATCTTTCATGCTAAGAGAGGGACATTGGCATGGATGTAAATAATCCAGAGGCTGGCCAGTTACAGCAGTTAGATGAAAGATGATTTTTGATCGGGAAGGCTGGATCAGATCCTGTAGAAGTAGGCCACCAAGTGCGTCTGGGATGTTGGTCGTGTGGAGAGGAGGAGGGGGTGTACCTGCAAGGCACTCCGACGCTCAAGTAAGATAGGGTCAGAGAGAAAGGGGCAAGAACAAAGTATGAGTTCTTAGGGTGAATATTTGAAACATGACCCTCTCAAGCGAGAGGGTTTATATAGAGCCCCCAGCGCGTGGCCAACGGTCCTATTTTCGGGGCAAAATAACCGTTTTCCCGAAGAATATGTAACTGCCCAAACTAGCCGTTATGTCGGGCAGGGTGCCCAAAACTAGCCGTTATGTCGGGCATAGGCATAGTTTCGGGCACCTGCCCATAGCTGTTATGCTCGGGAGTGGATGAGCCGTGCGTAACGGGCATCGTTTCCGGGGAGGAGCGATGCAGTCCCTGCCCGGTTGGAGGGGCAGAAAGGTAACTTTTTCCCCTTTGTGGATTGGGCCATGTCTAGCCATTGATCTAGTCCAGAACAGGAGCCTCCCAAGTCGTTGATCCCGAGCATGGGAGTGATGACTTAAGGGCAGTTCGTTGCTCCAGAGAGCTAGCATGGAGTCGTCGTTTGAAGACGAGGAGGATTGTCTCAATGTGCTTGTGACCCCTGGTGTCTTTGAGATTCGTGGTCGTGACCTTGTTGCCCGGTGTTCGGGGAGACTAATGGTCAGACAGAATTGGAAACGTTGGGATGCCACGTGTGCCTAAAGTTCCGTGTAACAGTTACTAGGCAATGATGGCTAGTGGATAGCCATCATGGCCTACGAGCGCGTGTTCGCACGTGCCCCTTTGTATAAAAAGGGGAAAATCATTCCATTTGGGGGACTTTTTGCTCTGATTTCTCTTTGTTTCCTTCAGCATTCCTGCCCGTTGCCACCGTCTGCTTACTCCGACCACCGCTCTAAGCTTCGAGCAGCCACTCTCATCTTCTTAAATCAAGTAAGTTTTCTGATCATGTGCTTGTTTTACTCCTTTTTGTTGTCAATGGTAGATTGCATGTGGTTAGGGCTAGGTTTAGAGGACGAAATAGGTGGATTTCCGGCGATTGTTGGTGGTGGACGGTGGTTGTGCCATTTTTCCACTTCTGACATGTCGTCGGACGTGTTAATATGTTCTAGCGAGGAGGGCGGTTCATGGCATCGCCGTGACAGCTATGCATGTGCGAACGTCGTGTCTGTCCTTCTTATGAGTGGGTGATGAGTTTTTCGGTAGAACGCTCCCAGATTTCGGTGGAGCTTTGCGACTTCCGGCGAAGCTTCGAACGGAATCTGGGTACGAGTGCGAGGAAGCTCCTCGCTTGGGGATAGTTTGTTTCGAGCGTCTTCTCGCGGGGAGGTTTCAATTTTCCTTTTGATGTTAGGGCTTAGGCCGGGGACATTGTCCTTAGCTCTTTGCGTGCCCTTTCACTTGACTTAGCGGTGGAAGGGTGGATTTGATTTGTTGTCGAATTCACTTTCTTCTCTGCTTTTCAGGTGATTGTTATGGATACGGGGCCAGATAGAGAGGTTATCATAGATACGTCCTAGGAAGAAACAGGCTCCGAGGATAATAGTAATTCGACGGCTTCGAGTTCGACGGCTTCGAGTTCCTCCAGTGATGTTGGGGAGGAAGAGGAGCTGGACAACATGGACGAGGACGTCGCCGTGGACTCCGCCGAGGAGTGGGAGGTGGCCGAACCCGCTGAGCACATGTCTACTTTTGCGAAGTATTTGGGGGACGTTTTTACGGAGGTCGGACCGGAGGGAGAGTGGAAGGTGCACTTCCCTTCCGTGGGTGAGCGGGTCTGCACGAACTTCGGGGACCGTTTCATGATGTATGAATATGCTTTTAAGGAGCTGGGTCTGAGGTTGTCGTTCACTGATTTTCAGCAGTCAGTGTTCGTGCATTTGAAATTGGCCCCCACGCAACTGCATCCTAACTCGTTGGCCTTCATCTGGGGGTTTGAGCTGGTATGCGAGCATATCTCTATAGGGGCTACTCTCCCTCTGTTCTTCACTGTCTTCCATCTTCAAAGGCAGCTATCGGGGAGGAAGTACGGTTGGGTGTCTTTGAAGCAGCCCCGCAAGTTGTTTAAGCCATTCTCGGAGTCGATACGAACGTTCAAAAAGCGGTATTATGTCATCGAGCCCTTGTCCGAAGCTGCCTAGGATAGCACATACGTCTGGGAGATCGAAGTTAACGAGGATGGGAATGACCCGCGCGACGAGGATGAGAAGTTTATTGGGAGGAGAATCTATAAGTTCCCTATCCATTAGGTGCCCGATCATTTCGCTAAGAGGCCCAGTGGCTATGTTCTCCAACCGAGCGAACTACGTGGGCAGGACGTCGTGGCGTACGATGTGCTTGTGAAGTGGGTAAACTCCTTCCGGCTTGCTGAGTGCTGGATGAGCAAGGGTAATCTGTAACACCCTAATTTTTAGTATTTAATTATTTATATTAATTATCGAGTGATTTTATGAAATATTGATTTATGTAATTTATCTAATCTATTTGAATTATTTGATTTAAATGAATTACTTGATTTAGTGAATTTATATGAATTATTTGATTTATATAATTTATTGAGTTTATATAAATCAATTGATTTAATTGATTAAATTGAAATGTGTGATTTAATTTATTATTTGAAAATAAATTGAATTGTTGGGTTTATCTAATTATTTATTTTAATTGGATTATTATTATTTAGTGAACTATTTAAATTATTTAATATGATTTTATAGTTACTAGAAATTATTGGGCTTAAGAGGAGGTGTTGATATTAAGAGTATTGGGTTGACTTAGGCCCATTTGATTATGAATAGTAGGGTTTTAGTAAGAGAACTAATAAGAGTTGAAAGAGTGAGAAAAACCAGAAAAGTAGAAGAGGAAAGTGTAGAAGAGGAGAAGAGAAAATAGAAAGAGTAGAAGAGGAGAGAAATCCAAAGTCATCAAGAAATTCAAGGTAAGGGTGGGTTTTCTCTCTTTATTGGGGGTAGAAATAAGTTACATTAAAATCCCAAAATTTTTCTATAAAATTGGAATTAATTAGGTTAATATTAATTTCTGGAAATTATTAACTTTGGGTGTTTAGAATTAATTTTTGGTAATACTATAGAGACCCATTAATATTATAGTGTATTTTCTTTTGAAACTATTTGAATAACTATGAGTTAATTAAGTTGTTGGCAGATTTGTTATATCAATTAGGCAAAAAATTAAATGTGCTTGAACTGTTAATTACCTGTTGGTTGAACTTGCTGTTATGCGTATCATCTTGCTTAGTGATATCAATTGGAGCTGGCTTAGACTTATATGAAGTTAATTTCTATATGCTGAGTTCAATATGTGATGATATTGTGATGAAATTCTGTGATGACATTCACTTATGAATTGTAGCTCCATTATGTGATGAAACTCACTTATGAAAATTCTGTTATAGTTAGCATTTGAAATGAATTAGTTAACATGTTAAGATTAGTTGGTGATGATATTTATGTTATTCTATTATGAAACTGAGGATGAAATATGCTTGGATGACCTTATGCATCTAGTTTGTTACATGATGAGGTGCCCTTGCTTTTCTTTGAATTGGATGGTACAAAATGGCATTAGCACTGTAGCGATACAAAATGGCATTAGTGTTGTAGCGGACCGGACCGTAATTGGTAACCCAATTAAATCCAAACCTCATCCAATTAGTACTGTAGCGATAGAAAAGAATAATAGGAATGAAGATGTAATCTTTTGTTTCACTCCCTGTAGCTAAGCAACCTTATAATATATCAGCATGATTTTTAGTAGCACTCAATGTAATATTTTTCTTTTCCATTTTCCTATACTATAATATATATATATATATATATATATATATATATATATATATATATATATATATATATATATATATATATATATATATATATATTTAAGAATTGGAATTTTATTGAAATAATAAATATTTATTAAATAGTGTATAATTATTTAAAATATTGATTAATTATTAAATAATGAATGTTTATTTAAAATATTGAATGTTTATTTAATGTTGAACAATTATTAATTATTTATTAAAATATTGCAATCTTAATTAAATATTAATTATTTAATTAGATATTGATTATTTATTTAAATAATAATTAATTATTCAAATATTGATTATTTATCAAAATGATGATTTATTTATTAAAATATTGATTAATTATTGAATATGGAATAATTATTAAAATGTTTAATAATTACTAAATAAATTATTAATATTGAGTAGTATTGAATATTTACTAAATATTGAAATATTAATTTTAAATATTGAATTATTTATTGAATAATTGAATTAATTAGTGAATATTGGATTATTTAATTGAGTATTGAATTATTCATTAAATATTGATTAATTATTAAAGTATTGGATTTTATTGAATATTGACTATTTATTGAATATTGATTCAATTATTGGTGATGGATTAATTATTCTATATTTAATCGGTAAATTGTGTTGTGAGTTGTGATTAGATCTAATTGGTCCTTGTGAGTTAATTGCTAATTGTGGTGATGATGTTTGAAGTATGAATGTTATGATTATGAAAATGTGTTATGTGTGCAATTATGTGGTAATTCAAATGTGATGAATTATTGAAGATATGCATGATATTAAGATTAGGGAATGGTCTTAATTGCATATGGTTGTTGATTGCATACGCATCATTTATGTCAAGAGGCAATGCTTGCTAGTTCTGTGGGAGCTAGTGACTTGTCCCAAACCTAGGGTGGGGTTTGAAAGCCTAGGGGACGGGCTTTTGTTTTGTTATTGGTCTAAGGGACGGACCCGGTTTAAATGTAAAAATCGAAAAAAATAACAAGTGTTGGTACCACATGGCATGAGTTTGCATTGAGTTTACATTGAGTCGCATTGCATATATGATTGTTATATGGAAGTTTGTATGTGATTGTGACTTGTTGAATATTGGAATTTGATATGAATTGCGTGAATACTTGAGTGATACTTGTTGAGGAATGTTGAAGTGTGAGATTGTTTATATTTATGTTTATATGTTTTACAATAATCATTATCTTATAATTTCAATATTGATGTGAATTCTCACCTTTCTGTTGAAATGATGTTTTATACGACATCGCTCAGGTATCGAGGAGTAGACTTGCTCGTAGCGCGAGATAGCCGCTGATGCAGTTGTTTAGTGTTTTTATTTATGTTGGGTCGAGTCGTGCTCTGATCATGTAACACTGGGATCGTTTGGTTTATGTTTTAGAGATACACTATGTACTCTACTTATACTTTTATGCTTACTTGATTTGTATGAAGTTGGCTTTTATGCCCAAGTTTCGTTTATTAATGTGATGAGTATGAAACTTTCTTTATGTCTATTATGATTATTTGGAATCCGCTGCTACATGCTAAGAGAAGTTTTTGAAAAGCATGAAATTACTTAAGTGTTAATGAGCATGACAGGTGTTGTATGATGTTTTATGATTATGTGTGACACCCTTAAATGAATGACATGATTATTTACTCTGATTTATTGTATATATTCCGCGGGGATTAGAAGGGTGTTACATTAGTGGTATCAGAGCAGGTCGGTCCATCCGGCCAGGTTGTCTAATGTTGTTTATTCCCTAGTATGCGACATGTGTGTGAAAACACTGTCAGTACACGTTTGTCTTTCTAACCTTTGTCTGTAGGAGTGGGATTGAAACAAGTGGGGGAGAAGCTTTTGCTTCTCTGAGACTTTTTAGTTGTGGAATATGGTTTGGTGTGCTGCTGATTGCAAGGAACGCTATTATAGTTTGGTAAAGATTATTTATGCTCCACCATGATTGTCGACTATCTATTGACAAATTGAGGAACTAGTCACCCTTAATCTCTTGTTGATAGTAGACGGGATCGTGTTGGATGGCATAGACGTGTCTTGCGAGCTTAGATGGTGTGTGCAATGAATTATTTGGAGTTAAGCCAAGTGCTTACAGGTTGTTTTGATGAGTCAGTGCAGGATGGTGCTGAGAAGTTTATGTTGCTGGAAACTTTGAGCATTGGTGAAAGTGGAGCAATTGATGCTTTACCAATTGTGCGTGACTTTCCAGAAGTTTTTCCTGAGGAGATAAGTGATTTATCGTCGGAACGTGAAGTGGAGTTTTCGATCGACATAGTTCCTGGAACTAGTCCGGTATCGATGGCTCCATATCGTATGCCCGCATCGGAATTGAAAGAGTTGAAGAGTCAACTTGAAGATCTGCTTGAGAAGAGGTTTATTCGTCCAAGTGTGTCACCGTGGGGTGCACCAGTTTTGTTGGTTAAGAAGAAAGAAGGTTCTATGAGACTTTGTGTGGACTATAGACAATTGAACAAGGTGACTATCGAGAATAAGTATCCACTTCTGAGGATTGATGATTTGATGGATCAGTTGGTTGGTGCAAGTGTGTTCAGTAAGATAGATTTGAGTTATGGGTATCATCAGATTCGTGTGAAGACTGAAGATATTCAGAAAACTGCTTTCAGAATGAGGTATGGACATTATGAGTATTTTGTGATGCCATTTGGTGTGACTAATGCACCAGGTGTATTTATGGAGTACATGAATAGGATTTTCCATCCTTATTTGGACAAGTTTGTGGTTGTGTTCATTGATGATATTTTGATCTATTCGAAGAGTAAAGAAGAACATGCTGAGCATATGAAGATTGTGTTATCTGTGTTGAAAGAGAAGCAGTTGTATGCTAAACTTTCTAAGTGAGAGTTTTGGTTTAAGGAGGTGAGTTTTCTTGGTCATGTAATTTCGAGTATAGGTATTGCAGTTGATTAGTCGAAGGTTGAAGTTGTATCACAATGGGAAGCTGCGAAATCTGTTTTTGAGATTAGAAGTTTTCTTGGTCTGTCAGGTTATTATCGGAAATTTATTGAAGAATTTTCTAAGTTATCTTTGTCGTTGACGCAGTTGACTCGGAAGGGTCAAGCTTTTGTTTGGGATGCAAAGTGTGAAGAAAATTTTCAAGAGCTTAAGAGAAGATTGACTACAGCTTCTGTTTTGATTTTACCGAATCTGTTAGAACCATTTGTTGTGTATTATGATGTTTCTTTGATGGGTTTGGGAGGTGTGTTGATGCAAAATCGGCAAGTTGTAGCTTATGCTTCAAGGCAACTTAAAGTGCATGAGAGGAATTATCTGACGCATGACTTAGAGTTGGCCGGTGTTGTGTTTGTGTTGAAGCTTTGGAGGCATTATTTGTTTGGTACGAGATTTGAGGTTTATAGTGATCATAAGAGTTTGAAGTATCTCTCTGATCAGAAAGTATTGAAGGCGAGGCAAAGGAGATGGTTGGAACTTTTGAAAGATTATGATTTTGGTTTGAATTACCATCCAGGTAAAGCAAATGTGGTAGCTGATGCATTGAGTAGGAAATCTTTGCATATGTCAATGATGATGGTGAAAGAGTTGGAAATGATTGAGCAATTTCGTGATTTGAGCTTGGTGTGTGAGAAGACTTCTTATGGAGTTAAGCTTGGTATGTTGAAGCTTACCAGTGGCGTTCTTAATAAGATTCGAGAAGGACAGAAATCTGATTTGAGTTTAGTTGATCGGTTAACTTTGATCAATCAAGATCAAGGTGGTGATTTTTGGATTGATGAGAACGGTACCATGAGACGTCTTGATAGAGTTTGTGTTCCGGATATTGTTGAGTTGAAGAAGAGTATTCTTTGTTGAGTTGAAGAAGAGTATTCTTGAAGAAGGGCGTCGTAGTGGATTGAGTATTCATCCCGGTGCTACTAAGATGTATCAAGATTTGAAGAAAGTATTTTGGTGGCCTCGTATGGAGAAGGATATTGTCGAGTTTGTGTATTCTTATTTGACTTGCCAGAAGTTGAAGTTTGAGCATAAAAAAACTGTCGGGTTGATGCAGTCGTTATCTATTCCTGAGTTGTTCGTTTGAGGTAATTTTTTAGGGCGAAAATCTTTTAAGTGGGGGAGGGTTGTAACACCCTAATTTTTAGTATTTAATTATTTATATTAATTATCGAGTGATTTTATGAAATATTGATTTATGTAATTTATCTAATCTATTTGAATTATTTGATTTAAATGAATTACTTGATTTAGTGAATTTATATGAATTATTTGATTTATATAATTTATTGAGTTTATATAAATCAATTGATTTAATTGATTAAATTGAAATGTGTGATTTAATTTATTATTTGAAAATAAATTGAATTGTTGGGTTTATCTAATTATTTATTTTAATTGGATTATTATTATTTAGTGAACTATTTAAATTATTTAATATGATTTTATAGTTACTAGAAATTATTGGGCTTAAGAGGAGGTGTTGATATTAAGAGTATTGGGTTGACTTAGGCCCATTTGATTATGAATAGTAGGGTTTTAGTAAGAGAGCTAATAAGAGTTGAAAAAGTGAGAAAAACCAGAAAAGTAGAAGAGGAAAGTGTGGAAGAGGAGAAGAGAAAAGAGAAAGAGTAGAAGAGGAGAGAATCCAAAGTCATCAAGAAATTCAAGGTAAGGGTGGGTTTTCTCTCTTTATTGGGGTTATTGGGTGTTGATTATTGGGTAGAAATAAGTTATATTAAAATCCCAAAATTTTTCTATAAAATTGGAATTAATTAGGTTAATATTAATTTCTAGAAATTATTAACTTTGGGTGTTTAGAATTGATTTTTGGTAATACTATAGAGACCCATTAATATTATAGTGTATTTTTTTTTGAAACTATTTGAATAACTATGAGTTAATTAAGTTGTTGGCAGATTTGTTATATCAATTAGGCAAAAAATTAAATGTGCTTGAACTGTTAATTACCTGTTGGTTGAACTTGCTGTTATGCGCATCATCTTGCTTAGTGATATCAATTGGAGCTGGTTTAGACTTATATGAAGTTAATTTCTATATGCTGAGTTCAATATGTGATGATATTGTGATGAAATTCTGTGATGACATTCACTTATGAATTGTAGCTCCATTATGTGATGAAACTCACTTATGAAAATTCTGTTATAGTTAGCATTTGAAATGAATTAGTTAACATGTTAAGATTAGTTGGTGATGATATTTATGTTATTCTATTATGAAACTGAGGATGAAATATGCTTGGATGACCTTATGCATCTAGTTTGTTACATGATGAGGTGCCCTTGCTTTTCTTTGAATTGGATGGTACAAAATGGCATTAGCACTGTAGCGATACAAAATGGCATTAGTGTTGTAGCGGACCGAACCGTAATTGGTAACCCAATTAAATCCAAACATCATCCAATTAGTACTGTAGCGATAGAAAAGAATAATAGGAATGAAGATGTAATCTTTTGTTTCACTCCCTGTAGCTAAGCAACCTTATAATATATCAGCATGATTTTTAGTAGAACTCAATGTAATATTTTTCTTTTCCATTTTCCTATACTATATAATATATATATATATATATAAGAATTGGAATTTTATTGAAATAATAAATATTTATTAAATAGTGTATAATTATTTAAAATATTGATTAATTATTAAATAATGAATGTTTATTTAAAATATTGAATGTTTATTTAATGTTGAACAATTATTAATTATTTATTAAAATATTGCAATCTTAATTAAATATTAATTATTTAATTAGATATTGATTATTTATTTAAATAATAATTAATTATTCAAATATTGATTATTTATCAAAATGATGATTTATTTATTAAAATAATGATTGTTGGTTAAAATATTGATTAATTATTGAATATGGAATAATTATTAAAATGTTTAATAATTACTAAATAAATTATTAATATTGAGTAGTATTGAATATTTACTAAATATTGAAATATTAATTTTAAATATTGAATTATTTATTGAATAATTGAATTAATTAGTGAATATTGGATTATTTAATTGAGTATTGAATTATTCATTAAATATTGATTAATTATTAAAGTATTGGATTTTATTGAATATTGACTATTTATTGAATATTGATTCAATTATTGGTGATGGATTAATTATTCTATATTTAATCGGTAAATTGTGTTGTGAGTTGTGATTAGATCTAATTGGTCCTTGTGAGTTAATTGCTAATTGTGGTGATGATGTTTGAAGTATGAATGTTATGATTATGAAAATGTGTTATGTGTGCAATTATGTGGTAATTCAAATGTGATGAATTATTGAAGATATGCATGATATTAAGATTAGGGAATGGTCTTCATTGCATATGGTTGTTGATTGCATACGCATCATTTGTGTCAAGAGGTAATGCTTGCTAGTTCCGTGGGAGCTAGTGACTTGTCCCAAACCTAGGGTGGGGTTTGAAAGCTTAGGGGACGGGCTTTTGTTTTGTTATTGGTCTAGGGGACGGACCCGGTTTAAATGTAAAAACCGAAAAAAATAACAAGTGTTGGTACCACATGGCATGAGTTTGCATTGAGTTTACATTGAGTCGCATTGCATATATGATTGTTATATGGAAGTTTGTATGTGATTGTGACTTGTTGAATATTGGAATTTGATATGAATTGCGTGAATACTTGAGTGATGCTTGTTGAGGAATGTTGAAGTGTGAGATTGTTTATATTTATGTTTATATGTTTTACAATAATCATTATCTTATAATTTCAATATTGATGTGAATTCTCACCCTTCTGTTGAAATGATGTTTTATACGACATCGCTCAGGTATCGAGGAGTAAACTTGCTCGTAGCGCGAGATAGCCGCTGATGCAGCTGTTTAGTGTCTTTATTTATGTTGGGTCGAGTCGTGCTCTGATCATGTAACACTGGGATCGTTTGGTTTATGTTTTAGAGATACACTATGTACTCTACTTATACTTTTATGCTTACTTGATTTGTATGAAGTTGGCTTTTATGCCCAAGTTTCGTTTATTAATGTGATGAGCATGAAACTTTCTTTATGTCTATTATGATTATTTGGAATCCGCTGCTACATGCTAAGAGAAATTTTTGAAAAGCATGAAATTACTTAAGTGTTAATGAGCACGACAGGTGTTGTATGATGTTTTATGATTATGTGTGACACCCTTAAATGAATGACATGATTATTTACTCTGATTTATTGTATATATTCCGCGGGGATTAGAAGGGTGTTACATAATCTGGTCTTCGAGGAGGACGGGAGTCAGAGGGTTGAGCGTCGATTTATCAACATTAAGGCGCTGTTGGAGTGCAAGACTCCCGAGGATGCCGAGAAGCTGCTCGGTAGTCTTAGTTATTTAGATTTGTTTGTGCTATTTCTTTTCCTCGTATCTAACATGCTCGTATTTTGTTTGTGCAGGTGAGATGCCTCAGGCCCATGACAGAGTTGTGAGGAACACTCTTGCGAGGAACAAGGCCGGAGCAGTTCCTCCGAAGTCTCGGTTTGCTGGCGCTCGTGTTCCTCCTCCGGTGCAGTCCGCAGCGGGGACATCTTCCTCTCCTACTCCTGCTCCCCGGGGGTCTCCTCTTCCTTTGACCAGTCGATCCAAGCGGCCAAGGGTTACCGACGTTGTGGACCTCACTCAGGTGGCTGAGAAAGGGAAGTTCGAGCTTCCTCCTTGTATCCTCGATAGGAGGTTTTTCGAGGGAAACTCTTTGGTCGTGCCTCGGGCGGAATCCCTTCGCTTGGAAAGTATAGATCGCCCGAGCAAGAGGGCGTTGGTGGCTCAGGACGCTTCTGCCTTGGTCAGGATGTTAGAGATGGCAGCCGTTTATGTTGAAGGGGACTTTACAACTGAGGCCGAACTTAATGCTGCCCGTACTACCATGGCATCCCTCAAGGAAGACGTCAAGGGTGCCGGTGACACTCGGAAGAAGGTCGAGGAGGAGGTAGCTCGGTTGAAGAAGGAGAACTCTATGCAGGCGATGGAGAAGAAAGTTGCTGAGGAGCTGGTCCAGCGGCTGAGGGCGACCAATGCCCCGGGTGACGATGAGCCGAAAGATGTGAAGGAATTGAAGACGAGATCCGAGCTGGTTGCCCATTTGCTGACGGCCGAGGATGATGGTATTGCCGTCGCGGAGGAGTCTTTCAGGAACGTCGTGGCTCAACTGCGGGTGGTGAACCCTGAGCTTGACTTTTCTGTCGAGGGTACCCACTATCTGGCGCACGTTGAGGATGGCCGGATCGTTATGCCTGATGCTCTCCTTGAAGGGAATAACGAGGATCAGCCCGTGGAGGACCAGGGGCCCCAGCCCGAGCCTGCCGAGCATGTGGATGAGTGAGGAGTTTTTGTTTTTAATGTTGTTGTAATCTATCCGGCCTGCGTGCCGAGTAATTGCTTGTAATTTGTTTTTGGGGGGGCATGGCCCCCGTTTGATGTAACTCAGTACAGTCGTGGTCCTTGTGGCCACTTATTATGTTAAATTATTATATGTTTGATTCTGTTATCTGCATGAATTTACTTGCTTTTATTCTTTGCTAAGTGTTGTACTCATGCTCGTTGTGAATGTATGTCTGCCCGTGATTAGGAGTATTTGACTTGTGCAAATATTTAAGGGGGATTACTCATTGTAGATGTGTTCGGCAGTGAGGGGAACTGGTCGAACGGCCGGGGAATATCCTGGCGGGGGTGCGGAGCTCAGATCGCGTTTGAGGCCTGAGTTCGCGGCGTGAACGTCTCATCGCGAGCTGGGGTTCTGCCAGTCATGGTACTTTGACGACAGCGATGCTCGATCGAGGACCGCTGTCGAGCAGTTACCCAGCTCGTTACTGAGCGGGGTTCTGCTTTATTAGTATGTGACGCTTGTACCTAGACGTGCATAGTGGTCGGTAGCTGACGTTCGTCGTCGCGACGGGTCGAACCGAGAATTTAGCTGTAGTATTGTTTTAGCTTTTCAGTGTTCCATGGTCGAGCAAGTTCTTCCCCGGTGAGATGCTCTAGGTAGTAGGCCCCATTTTCCGTTTTTGCTCGGACGCGATAGGGCCCTTCCCAGTTGGCTGCTAATTTGCCTTCGCGAGAGTCTTTGTGGTTTCTTCTTAGAACAAGGCTTCCCACGTCGAACTCTCGTCGTATCACCTTGGCGTTGTGCCTGATGGTAATTTTTTGTTTTAGTGAGGCTTCGCGGAGGGCTGCCCTGGTTCGGATTTCCTCAACGAGGTTGAGTTCTTCTCTCAACAATTTGTCATTCATCTCCTCGTCTACGGGCGAATCTGTCCGCCTGGAGGGCACGTGAACTTCGACGGGGATTACAGCCTCGGTCCCGTATGCTAGACGGAAAGGTGTTTCCCCGGTCGTTGAGTGAGGAGTTGTGCGGTATGGCCACAGTACGCTATGTATTTCCTCGGCCCATGCCTTCTTTGTTTCGTCCATCCTTCACTTGAGGCCTCGAAGGATGACTCGGTTGGCTGCTTCAGCCTGTCCGTTTGTTTGAGGGTGCTCTACGGATGCAAAGTGTTGCTTCGTGCCCAGTTGGACGACGAAGTCTTGGAACTCCCTGTCCGTGAATTGCGTCCCATTGTCCATTACTATCGCTTGGGGGATGCCGAAACGTGCAAGGATGTTTCGTTTGTAGAAACGCAGGATGTTGAGGGCAGTTATCTTGGCTAGAGCCTCCAGTTCTATCCATTTTGTGAAGTAGTCTACGCCCACTATTAGGTATTTGTTCTAACTTGATCCTACCACGAAGGGTCCTAGGATGTCTAGGCACCACCAGGAAAATGGCCACGGGGAGGACATAGCCTTGAGCTCGTTAGGCGGAGCCAGGTGCATGTCCCCGTGTCGTTGGCATTTATCGCACTTCTTCACGTGTTCTTTTGCGTCATTTTGCATGGTCGGCCAGTAGTATCCTGCTCGGAGAGCCTTTCGTGCAAGGGATTTTCCGCCGAGATGTTGAGCGTTGATTCCCTCGTGGATTTCGCGTAGGATGTGCGCGACCACTTCCTCCTCGACACATTTGAGCAGCTAAATGGAGAATCCCCTCCTGTAGAGTTTATCTTCGACCAAGACGTAAGAGCAGGCTCTTCGCCTGAGTGTACTGGCCTCCTTTGGATCGGACGGAAGTTCGTCTTTGGCGAGATAGTTGTAGACGGGGGTCATCTAGCAGTTGTTGTCGCCGATCACCTGCACGTCGAGTGTCGGGGAGGCCTTCTCGATGCTGGGTCGAGGAAGTACTTCTTGTATGACGGATTTGTTTCCGCCTTTCTTCTTTGTGTTGGCTAGTTTGGATAGCACGTCTGCTCGCACGTTATGTTCGCAGGGAACATGTTTCACTTCCACTGTTGTGAACTTTGCCATCTCCTTCTTGACCAGGGCCAAGTATTCGGTCAGGTTTTCGTTTTTGCCTTGATATTCTCCCCGGACCTGGAGGGCCACGAGTTGTGAGTCTGTGCAGATGACGACTTCTTCTGCGCCCAGGTCCTCGGCCAGGCGTAGCCCAGCAAGGAAGGCTTCGTATTCGGCCTGGTTGTTAGAGGTTAGGAAGGACAGGGTGAGTGATACTTCAACGATGATTCCTTCGTTGCTTTCTAGTATGATGCCCGCACCGCTTCCTGCCAAGCTGGAGGCACCATCCACAAAAATGGTCCATTTGCGTGCTTCGCTCGCGGGGGAGTCTGCGAACGTCATTTCTGCGATGAAGTCTGCCAGAGCCTGGGCTTTGAGAGCTTTCCTGCTTTCGTATTGGATGTCAAATTCGGACAGTTCTAGCGACCACTTGATCATTCGACCGGCCATGTCTGGTCGTCCTAGTAGCTGCTTTATTGGTTGATCTGTTCGAATAACGACCGTGTGAGCTAGGAAGTAGTGTCTTAATCTTCTGGATGCGTTGATGAGGGTCAGTGCAACTTTCTCGATCTGTTGGTATCTTAACTCTGGTCCTTGCAGCGCTTTGCTCGTGAAATATATGGGCTTCTGCCCGTCAGGTGTCTCGCGGATGAGAGCGGCGCTCACTGCTTCGGTTGCTACGGTGAGGTACAGGTACAACGTTTCGCCATTGTCTGGTCGAGAGAGGACCGGTGGCTCTGAGAGTGCTCGTTTCAGATGGAGAAGGGCCTTGTCACACTCCTCGGTCCATTTGAATGCTGCCTCTTTGCGGAGGAGTTTGAAGAATGGTAGGGCGTGCTGGTCGGACTTAGCCACGAAACGAGATGGTGACGCGAGCATCCCGTTGAGGGACTGGATGGATTTTTTAGACTTGGGCATAGGAAAATCGGAGAATGCTCGGCATTTATCGGGATTGGCTTCGATTCCTCGTTCCGTTAAGTAGAAGCCGAGGAATTTGCTCGCTCGGACACCGAACGTGCACTTCTCTGGGTTAAAATGCATTTTGTATTTCCTGGCCTGTTCGAACACCTTTCTCAAATGGGCAGTATGATCGGTTTCCTCGTGGGATTTCACGATCATGTTTTCCATGTATGCTTCGAGCATGTCGCCGATTTCTCCCCGGAATACTTTGTTCATCATTCTTTGGTAGGTTGCTCCGGCGTTCTTCAGGTCGAAGGGCATTACGTTGTAGTAATAGTTGCCCGATTCGGTCATGAAGGCCGTGTATTTTTTATCGGCAATTGCCATTGGAATTTGATTATAGCCCGAGTAGGCGTCCATGAACGATAAAAGTTTAAAACCGGCAGAATTATCAACAAGTTTATCAATATTGGGGAGGGGGTAGGCATCCTTCGGGCATGCCTTATTGAGATCGGTGTAATCAATGCACATGCGCCATTTTCCATTATATTTTTTAACTAGTACAACGTTGGACAGCCAAGTGGTGTACTTGGCCTCTGAAATTAATTTGGCCTCGAGGAGGTCCTTTACAGCTTTTTCAGCAGCCTCTTTTTTCTCCGGAGACTGCTTTCTCCTACGTTGTGCTACGGCCTTGACGGCCGGGTCAATTGTCAGCTGGTGGTAGGCGACGGACGGATCCAAGCCGGGCATTTCGGCGGCGCTCCATGCGAAGAGATCGGCATTCTCACGGAGGCATGCTTTGAGCTGCTTCCTCGCGATGTCGGGCAGGTATGCTCCAATCTTCACTACCCGCTGAGGGTCATCGCCGAACAGAATGATCTCGAAGTTACCAACTGGGATTGGGCGCATCGGATAGGAGCTGCTGCTGGACGGGTTGGCTGAAGCTGCTCGTTCCTCCTGTTGGTCTTCTCCTAGAAGCGACTGTCGAGGTCGATGGAGTCGTCCTGGGGAAAAGGCTTGGCCTCCTCGGAGCTGCTTGGCAATGCTGGCTTGCCCGACGCTTTTGGCTTGGACACAATGGCGTTGAGCCCTTTTATAGCTGCCTCGAAACACTGTCGTGCAGCTTCGATGTCGCCGTGGAGGGTGGCGACCCTCCCTCTTGAAGTGTAATACTTCATCTTTAGGTGGACTGTTGAAGGAACTGCTACCAACTCGGCCAGAGTTGGCCTTTCGAATATGCACTGGTAAAATGACGGGCAGTCGATCACCAGAAATTGTACCTTGACAGATCTGGCCGTCTCAGCTGATCCGAAGGTTACGATCAGTTTGACATAGCCCCATGGCTTGGTCACTGATCCGTTGAATCCCTGTAAATCAGACCCTACATAGGGGGTAAGGTGTGTTTCGTCCAGCTGAAGTGTTGAAAACAGCTGGGAGTACATGATGTCGACCGAGCTGCCCTGTTCAACGAGGATTCTGCGAACGTCGAAGTTCGCCATTCGGGCTCTGACGAGCAAAGGTATGCTCGAGTTCGGGGATCCTCCGAGGAGCTCTTCCCGGTAGAAGGAGATGGGGACGGAGCTCTTCTGGGCCTGATCAAGCGTGGTCACTTTATTGGAGCTCGTGTTGATCAGATGCTCAAATTTGCATTTCACGGAGCCCACAGTGACTTTGTTGAAGCCCCCGCCAGAGATGACCATGGCGGAGGGAAAAGTCTTCCACGGGCTATGGGCCGCGAAATAAGCTGGGGTGCTGAGCCCGTCCGGGACGTAGAAGTCCTCAGGTCGCGATATGGATATAGCGACCTATATGTTGGCGTCTTCTGAGGAGGGTACTTCCTCCTCTATCTTCTTGGACTCCTGGGCGTCCTGCCGAGGAGCGTCCTTCTTCTTTGCGAACTATTTCAGGTGGCCGTCCCTGATCAGTATCTCAATGGCATCCTTTAGATGGATGCAGTCCTCTGTAGTGTGGCCGTGACTCTTGTGGAAACGGCAGTATTTTGATTTGTCCACGTTTGGTCTGGCCGGCAGTTGTTTGGGGAAGCGGACCCCTGCCTGCTTGAACTCTGAATTGGCACATTCGGACAATATTTTCTCCCTGGAGACGGTCAGGGGGGTGTAGTCATGGAAACGCCCGGAGGGTCCCTTGCTGTCGCAGGAGTCCCGGGGATGGTCCTCGCGCCTCCGTTCACCCCGACGAGATGTCGAGGCTTCCTCTCCTCTAGAGGTCCGAGCATTCTCCTGATGGCGTGATGCTCGGACGTTGCTGGCCGCAACCTTCTCTTTGTACTGAATGTGCGATTGGGCTTTGAGGAAGAGGGCATCTAAGTTCCTCGGTGGTGCGAGGCCAATGGCTTTAGAAAACTCAGAGCCCGGACAGAGCCCTTGCTCGAGCAGAAACTTCTTCATTTCGTCCGTTGTAGGGACCTGTACTGCTTCCTTGTTGAACCTCTCGATATATGTGCGGAGAGGCTCGTCTTTTCCTTGGATTATGGCCTCAAGGGAGGCCTCGGTCTTGGGGTGACGGCGAGATGCTGTGAAATGCCGCGAGAACATCCTGCCCAGTTGTCTCCACGAGGTAATGGACTCCTCGGGCAGCTGCTTGTACCATGCCATCGCTCCCTTTCGGATCGTGGTAAGAAATAGTCGGCATTTAATGGCACCTCGTATGCCACAGTAGTCCAGCAGCGCATCGATGTTCTCGATGTGCTCGTTGGGGTCAGTGGTCCCGTCGTACGTGCCCAGTGACGGGGCCTTCTCCAGGCCTTTAGGGAGACGGGTAGCCAAGATCTTCTGGGATAACGGGCCGTGAGGCTCGTCGTTGCTGCTTGAACTGGTGAACGATGGGGACCGAAGGGGACGCTCGCGGCGGCGGTTCCTCCGGGGAGAAGGAGAGTGGTTCCTCCAAGGAGAAGGTGAATGGTTCCTTCGGGGAGAAGGTGAACGGGCCCGGCCTTTAGACTTGACCGGGGGAGAATGCTCGTTCCTTTAAGTCCTCTTGTGGCCAGGAGAGTGCTGGTCACGCGAGGAAATCTGGTCACGCTTCCGGGCGGCGCGGGGGTCAGGCTCTTGGAGCAGTCTTCGGTCGATGTCTCTCCGGGGCTGCGGGCTCCTTGATCGTAGCTGGCTCCTCCGCAGAGGATGGGATCTTGGACGGTTAGACTATTCTAACGCCCCGATCCTCTCGTTCTGCTGCAGGATCAGGGTGTTGGTTTTGTTGATCGCCTCTAGGAGGGCTGCCACGGCCAGGTCGGCGTTGGACTGAACAGGAACGGGCTGGAAGTCAAGTGAAGACTGATCGTTGTTGCGATCAGCGGGGGTAGGGGAAGGAGAAGCAGTGGCTTTGTCCCTTAGAAAACGGGCATCTCTGAGGAGAGATGGTTGGCCGTCAACGTCAGATTTGTTGACGGGGAGGATGGTGGTTTGGAGAGCATCCTTGGCACGATCTTGAGAGGCCATGATGATGATGATCTTTGAAAATTGTTTTGATCTTCGGTTTCTGAGGAAAGAAAGATGGGCAGAACAATGATTCCCACAGATGGCGCCACTGATCGTGAAGGCTGGATCAGATCCTGTAGAAGTGGGCCACCAAGTGCGTCTGGGATGATGGTCGTGTGGAGAGGAGGAGGGGGTGTACCTGCAATGCACTTCGACGCTCAAGTAAGAAAGGGTCGGAAAGAAAGGGGCAAGTACAAAGTATGAGTTCTTATGATGAATATTTGATACCTGACCCTCTCAAGCGAGAGGGATTATATAGAGCCCCCAGCGCGTGACCAACGGTCCTATTTTCGGGGCGAAATAACCATTTTTCTGAAGAATAGGTAACTACCCAAACTAGCCGTTATGTCGGGCAGGGTGCCTAAAACTAGCCGTTATGTCGGGCATAGGCATAGTTCCGGGCACCTGCCCATAGCTGTTTGGGGAGTGGATGAGCCGTGCGTAACGGGCATCATTTCCGGGGAGGGGCGATGCAGTCCCTGCCCGGTTGGAGGGGCAGAAAGGTAACTTTTGCCCCTTTGTGGACTGGACTTAGGCAATTTGGGCCGCTTTGGAGTAGAAGCGGATTGGGCCATGTCTAGCCATTGGTCCAGTCCAGATCAATTTTTGACCAGGATAATCGAAGGACTCCAGCTTGGATTTTGAATCAACAAGTGTGCCACTTACATCAATTATCTGGGAAAAAGATTTTGGTTGTTTGTTTGAGATGTGATGTATAGAGGAAATATCCTCCTACAGAGTGAACTCAGGGTCTCATCTGAGGGGATGTTAATTTTTGTGTGCCTTGATCAAAGCCCAAGGTTGAAGCTAAAAGGTTGACTCTACTAGGGGAGTTTTATATCTGTCTTGTACAAAGCCCAAGATTGAGGCTGAAAAGAGATTGACTCCACTAGGGAGGTTTTTATCTGTCTTGTACAAAGCCCAAGATTAAGGCTGAAAAGAAATTGACTCCACTGGGGGAGGTTTTTATCTATCTTGTACAAAGTCCAAGATTGAGGCCGAATCTACTGAGGAGAATCATTATATAAAGCCTAAGAGGAGGCTGGTTGGGGAAATTCTTATATGAAGCCTAAGAGGAGGCTGGCTTCTGCTGAGGATTGTTGAAATCCAGAGATAGGTCCAATATATGTTGGGGAATCAATTCTTGCTGGGGATTGAAGAAGAGTTGAAATATCATATGCCCCGAGGTTCTGGTTATGTTAGGGTTTTAATGATGGTAAATTGACCCTGGCTGGGTTTTTTAAGGTGAAGGTTTAAAGATTGAGTTTGAAAACTTATGGAGATTTTAACTCTGCTGGAGATTAGTGTGTTGATGAAATGATCAGGGTTTTTCCTGTGCCTTTAGGAAACTTGAGGGTCTTTGTGAGGTCTGAGAGAAGATGAGACTTTCCAAGTCTACTGGTAGGAAGAGGTTGACTCTTAACTGGAGGATGATATTTGTATGATGCTCAAGAGGAGGCTGGGACTATCCAAGTCTGCTTGTATGAAGCCCGAGAGGAGGCTGTGGGAAGATCAACCCTAAAATGGTTTGATGTTTTGGGATTCTTGACTCTCTGGAGGATTGAACTAGTAAAGATGACTAGTTTCTGTCCTATACCTGTAGGAGGCCTTTGGGTCCTTGTACTAAGCCCAAGAGAAGGCTGAGAACTTCTAAGAAGCCTGATGGTCCTTGTACTAAGCCCACGAGGAGGCTAGGGATGCTTTTAGGAATCATGTGGGTCCAAACTTAAGAAAAGTTCAAGAAAGGTTTCACCGGGAATAAATCCTTTCTTTGTAGAATAGTTCTAGGGTATGAAGAAATTCAGGAGAGGTTTCACCGGGAATTAATCCTCTCTGAGGAAATGATTTTCTTGTACAAATACTTCTAAATTTGGACAGTCTTGAGAAAATTTTCACCGGGAATAATGCCTTTCTCTGTTCCATATTGTATAAGCCCAAGAGGAGGCAAAACTATATCTGGAATTTCCTATGGGGAACTAGTTTTGACTATGTTGAAAGAGTAACCTCTGGTTTGATCTAAACCTAGACCTAATTGCTGGGGAAAACTCTAAGCAAGTATGTACAAGCATATATATATACATACGAAATATATAAACAAGTATGTATTGAAGAGATAGTGGAACTTACAGTTGTGCAAGCCCAAGCATTTTAACTACAGCTGTATGGTTAGTTTTTCAAGAAATTGAAGAAAAGTTTTGATAAAATTTTGAATTTGAATTTAAATAAAAAAGAAAGTTATTTTTAAAAGGAAGTTTGGGGCTTATACTCAAAGAGAGACCTAGATGATCTCTTTTGAAAAGGCGATGATCGCGTCGTAGTTTTGAAAACCACCTAGGGACTTATACAATGGCTGAGGCCCAAATTATTGTATTTACAAAGAGGATAGGTCTTACACTCTGTTAGAGGCCCAAAAGTTTACTTTTATACAAGAGATGAGACTTATAGCTCAAGGAGAGGCTCATATAAAAACAACGATCGCACCGTTTATTTTGAAAAATCGCATAGGGACTTATACAATGACTGAGGCCCAAATTATTTATGTCTAAAGGGGTTGGATCTTACACTCTATTAGAGGCCCAAAAGTGTTTGAAAAAGAAGAAAAATGGGACTTACAACTAAAGGGAGGCCCAGTTGAAAATTGTTTTGAAAATGGCGATCGCGCCGAGATTTTTAAAATCGTATCGGGACTTATACAATGACTGAGGCCCAAATTTATTTATTTACAAAGGGATGGGACTTACATTCTACCAAGAGGCCCAAAAGTGTTTAGAAAAATGTTTGATAAATTAAAATTAAGAGAAACCCTAATTTTAATTTAAAAAAATAGTTTTTTTTTAAATATAAAATGATACAAAATATCAAATATATTCAAAAACAAGTTGTCAACTTTAAAAAATATTTTGAAAAATCATGTTAAATCACATGAAAGCTTGAAATCCAATAAATCAAGGTGAGAATTTCATTTTAAAATGTTTAAAAACAAATAAAATTAAATTAAATTCAAAAAATCAAACTATATTAAATAAATAATATAAATGTGATTTTTTTTGTAGAATAAAATAATTTAACATTTTTGTGACTTTTTAAAAAAAAGAACGAATAAAAAATGAGAGAGAATTAATTTTTGAAATCAATTAATAAAAATATCAAAATATTCAAAAATTCAAAAATTTGAAAAAAGGCGCCAAGAGCACCTTCCTCGCGCGAGCTCTGTTTTTGCAGATTTGCAAAACCTCTCATATCTCTCTGATTACATAATGAAAATGACTTTTCTAAACATGAAACTTGCTCGTTTTTCAACAAGGATTATAGTCATATAAATTAATTGCATTTATATTAAGTGTGGAGTGAGAAATCAAGTGATGAACTCAAGAACCCTAATTTCTGCAAGAACACTATGAAATCCTATACACGATTCATACATAGCAATTGATTGAGGGGAATCACTCTACATAAGTGCAGAAACATGTTTGTAACTTGAAAACACATTTATGATGCATGGATTATAGAGTTTGAGAGTGTCAGGCTTACCTCTTGCAAGAAGAATTCGAATTCTATGTTGGAGGTGTTATAGATGTTGTGTAATGATCTGGATAACTTCAATGGACCTCAAGTAATGTGTTTGAAAGCTTGGAATGGATTGAATCAACTTGGAACTTGTTGAGGCACCTCAACTGCAAACAGGCCAAAAAGCTTGAGCAAATGGGGGGTGACTTTGTGATTCTAATGTTCCAGATGAGTTTTAAGGTTATGGATCACTTATATATGATATATGTGAGGTGTTGACATGATTGGTTTTGACAGAATTGCTCTCAAATGGAAAATTCGAATGTTACTTGAATGAGAAGCAAAATATGGTTTTTTGAGAGTGATTGGAGGAAAGCATGTGTTATGGTGCTTTGGTGTACTTGAATTTATCAGAAATAAGCTCTATTTATAGTAGAGCAAGTTTGTTTTGGGAGCAATAGTGAATGGAGGTTGATCACCCTATTATCCAATGGTTTTTGTCTTATTGCCAAAGTCTCCTCTAGCCATTGACTTGAGTCAATCTTGCAGGCTATGAGTCTTTTGTTGCAGGGATAAGGTTTTGACTCATTTGGTTGAACGTAGACTGATACATGCCAGCTCTATGCATCCATTCAATGCCTCTTGACAAGTTTGGAGTTTTGGATTTGAAACTTGAATGTTACATGCCAAAAGAGGTGGTGTCTTGACTTGCAAGGCTTTGTGATCAGATTATCCATCATTCAAGTTGATTTTGGACAGAAATGAATGATGCAAGTGTCCAAAATTGGATCAAGAAATCGTGGGAACCAAGTTTCATGTTCATGCTGTCTTGAAAAATCAGGTTTTTAGGCCATGTTTCAAGGCTTGTAACTCCCTACTCAAGTGGAGTTAGAGTGAGTTCTTGTACTTTTTGGAAAGCCCCAATAACACACTTCAACTTTGATGTCCAACATTGATCTTGGTTCAGCTTGGATCATAATGAAAAATGGCCCTAAAGTTGGTAAAAACCAAGACAGATTCTGTCCAAAATTTTCACTAAGTGTTGGAAAAGTGGCCATTTTCATGTTTTTGTGATTTTGATCAATCCATAACTCAAAATCCATGAGGATTTAGAATCTGATGTAGTTGACAAATTTGAAGTATGTAATGAGAGCTTTCATTTGAGCTTTGGATGGAAACAAATGGATTTGTGGTTTAGGAGTTATGACCTTACAAAGTTGGTACCAAATCACTTTTCTTCCATAACTTAGAAAATTTTAAGTTTTTCAAGGTTGCCCCTTTTTCAAGTAACCTCATTTTTCTTGATTTTTCTTGATGGATGATGATCCAAACCATGAATTAACATTGTTTTTTACTTAAAGAAGCCTTGATTGTTAAGAAATTCAAAAAGTCAAACTTGGTTTTTAGGCACATTTGACTTTTTGTCAGATGAATTTCAAACTGTGTGCTCCTTTATGCAATCAAGTCCTTGACCTAATTCAAACCTAATAAATGGATTCCATAGGTATCTTAGGGTATCTTGAATCATGTCCCAAGATTTGGGAACATGTCTTGGTTAAAAGTCAAAGATACAGTTGACTTTTCATCAAGAAACCCTAATTGGTCCAGATGAAATTGAATTCTTGCATTGCTTGTGAACCAAGTTCTTTGAATCAATCCAACCTTGTGAATCGATCAATATGATGTATTGGAGTTCTTCGAAACACTTCTTGAGGTCTTGGTTCATGAATTGCTCCAAAAGTTAACTTAGGGGTGAATTAGGTTAAGAAACCCTAATTCGTGATTTTTGATGAATGCATCCCCTGAGGCTATTTTTAATTTACGATTGAGTCCATGAGGTCCCTTTGAGCTTCTTGACTCATGTTTTGAAGTATTGGCTCATGCTTAGATGGAAATTTTCATCTGGAGGCCTTTGTCGACCAAAACCCTAATTTGGTGACACTGGCGATCTTGAGGTTTGATCCATTTGGAATGTTGTAACCTTGTGCTTGATTCTTGATGTGGGAGACCTATTGATCCTTTATGGGTGCTTGAGAGGTTAGAAAAGTTTAAGATCATGTTAATCCTTGATTAATCCTTTGCCTGAGTACTTTGAGAGGGCTCGAAACCCTAATTCTTGGTTGTAGTGAATGCCCAACAATCTTTGGGAGGATTGATGAGGCATGAAGGCACATCCATATTGTGGTGATAATTTACACAATGATGGGAAATCTTGTGGTCAAAATTTGGGGTATGACATCAGGATAAACATTTTCTGCTTGCATACGTGTGTCTAAGCATCAAGGAAGCTTACACAATGAACGTCAGTTGAGAAAATTAATCCTGCCAAGTTGAGATGCTTGAAAATTTCGAAGGACAGTCATGTCAAGGGGCATGTTGCTAAGAGACTCTGTGCAGGATGGGTTTCCCAATAAGTCGTGATAAGAGGTAGCCAATCTGGGGCAGTCACGTCGAGAAATCTCTCCAAAGTTCAGCCAAACGGGGGCAATCACGTCGAGATTCAGCAAATCTCTCGAAGATCAGTCGGTCAGGGGAAAATTCACTTCAAGGCTCGTATCGAGGCAGTCCACCTCAAGAGCACGAGAAGTTATCCTCTCTAGAAGAGGGTTAATCATAAACACCTCTTCAAGGCTCAGAGTACTAAGTTGATCAGCAGAAACTTGAAACACTAAGTTATTCCTGGCGTGGGGCTTTTGAAGTCTCTTCCCCAGCAAGGTGCCAGAAGGTATCTTTTTCCAGCAAGGTGTTGGAATTGCTATTCTTCCCCAAGCAGAGAAGGGTTCAGTAGGAGGATTTTCGTATCCCCATCAGTGTAGGCGGATTTCTCATTCTCAGCGGGGTAAGACGATGGAATATTCCCAATCAGTTTGAAGATGGTGAGAAGTTAGGGTTATCTTCCTCAAAGGTCATATCTGATAATTTTTCGCAAGTCAAAGGCTAATGGTTATTGGTATTCTCAGCAGTTCAAAGTCCAATCTTCATTGGCATCTCCCCAACATAGTTCGCAATTCAGCTTGCGGTTCTCCAATTCAGTTTGCAGTGCCAGTGGTTATTGGTGGTACAGTTGGTTACCTCCTCACAGGAGATCAGATATTGGTGATCCTTTCCTCAATGAAGTTTGGTTGTTTCGTTCTGTGCATTCCCTGGTGGAGTGTCCTCTCATTCCTGCATATAGTAATCATCATTGCATTGCATCTACCAAAATGCGTAGCGTTTCCATTTGATATGGAGCATTACGCCATAAAAATTCAAACATGCATCGAAGCATAAGCCAGATTTGGTACCTTGCACGAAAGCCCAGATCAACCATCAATCAAAACAGTGATTCCATTCCTTCGAAGAGAACATTACCCGTTCAAACTCCAACCTCAGTGTTGACGCCCTTATCTTTCCCAACCGCGGAGTTGACGCCCTTTTTCCCCAACCTCAGAGTTGACGCCCCTTTTTACCAACCTCAGAGCTGTCGTATATCTTTTCTCAACCTCAGAGTTGATGCCATTCTTCCCCAAACTCAGAATTGACGTATATCTTGTATCTCCAACCCCAGAGTTGATGTCCATATTCCTTTCTTCCAACCTCAGAGTTGAAGTCAATGTTTTTATCTTCAGTCTCACAATCGATGTCTACCTTTTTACCAACCTCAGAGTTGACGTATATCCTTTTTCTCAACCTCAGAGTCGATGTCTACCTTTTCCTCAACTTCAAAGTCGGTACTTGTCCAAATTTTTCTCAACCCAATGGTTGGTGTTGACCAATATCTAGTTCCAACCTCAGAGTTGAAGTCTATGTTTTTATCCTCAGTCTCAGAATAGATGTTAAGACTATTGTCTCCAACTTCAGAGTTGACGCCATTCTTTTCTCAACCTCAGAGTTGATGTCATTTTTTAGTGTCGCCCGTTTTCCTCAACCTCAGTGTTAATGTTTTCTCCAAATTTTCCCAATCTTAGAGTTAAGGCCTATATTTTCAACCTCAGAATTGATGTTTACCTGTTTCGTTCTCAACCTCGGAATAGATGTATGTCTTTTTCCCCAAACCTCACAGTTGGCGTTGAACTGTAGTTTTCAAACACCCGGTTAATCAAGTTGATGTTCTAGTCATCGTCTTGATATCATACAATGTACTTACCCAACCACAGTGCTGACGACTAGCCTTTTAACTATCACGGTATTCTTTGCACAAGAAGCTTCATTCCCCAGTCAATCATTCAATCAGTTTCCAGAGTTGTAGATCCGTTGGTTGTACCCATGGTCCACTTTTCTATCCCCAACAGAGTCAACTTTGTAGATTTGTTGATTCTACTAACCCTTGGATATGAGTCCACCTTCGTATCGGCTTTCCTTTTGAAATCCATCTTGTGATGGTAACCTCTGGTTGTGAGTCTGCCTTCATGTCGGCCTACCTTTGTGTTTGGATGTGAGTCCGCCTGCGTGTCGGCCTTCCTTTTGAAATCCATCTTGTGATGGTAACCTCTGGTTGTGAGTCCGCCCTCGTGTCGGCCCACCTTTATGTTTGGTCGTGAGTCCGCCTTCAGGCGGCTTTCCTTTTGTTATCTCTTGGTTATGAACCCGCCTTCGGCCAGTAAACCTTTGTTGGGTGGTGAGTCCGCCTTCGGTCGACTTTCTTTTTGTTATCTTTTGGTTGTGAACCCGCCTTCGGCCGGTAAACCTTTGTTAGATGTGAGACCGCCTTTGGTCGACATTCCTATTAGAATTCACTTTCGGTTATTATCCTCTTGATGTGAGTCCGCCTTCGGCCGACATTCTTTCCTTTTAAATCATTCATTGCAAGTCCGCCTTCGGCTGACACCCCTTACTTGTTAGGTGTGAGACCGCCTCCAGCCAACATTCTTATTAAAGTTTACCTTCGTTTTGATGTGAGTCTTCCCTCGGCTGGCATTCCTTCTTTTACTCTTCTTCGTTGTGATGTGAGTCCACCTCCGGCTGGCATTCCTTCGTTTATTCCTCGATTGTGAGTTCGCCTTCGGTCGGCATTCTTTTTAAGTCTGCTTTCGAGTGGCGTCTTTACTTTGAGTCCACCTTCGGTTGGCAAACACTTTATTGTATATCTCCCCACAATTTGCAAATTTCTGGGTTCTTTTGTATTCAATCACCTTACACCTCGAATGTCTGAAAGCCGTTGCTATCATCCCTTCAAGTCTAAGTCGATTGAATAGGGGCAGGTGTAGCACTCCAAAATTTGCCCTATATTTTCTAACTTTTTATGGTTTTTGTTTCGCATTCATTTGCATCTCCATTAGGTCATTTGCATATCATGCATCCATTCAATAAGGTACCTCGGTTCAAAGGGATCAATGATCTTACAAATTAGGGTTTCACAGTGGCTTAGGTGTATCTTCAGTAAAGCCTGACTCTTCTGGTTCTTCTTCAAGCAGGGAAGTGTGGGATTAGGGTTGTGAAGTATGGTTATCAGGGACTTTTTTTTCTTGAAGCTACCAGGGCTATTTGTCTCCGAAACTCACCATGGTTTTGAATCAGAGTTTATTTCTCTGTATTTCTCAGAAGATCAGGGTTTGATCAAGGGCATAAATGAATTTTGTCATGAGCCGTGATTTCGTCGATTCTCAATGTCTCGAGCTAGTTTTGGCACTCAAATCATTAGTTAGGGTTTATTTCTCTAATCATACGGTACTCAAGAGAATTTTCTTGCGAAGTTTACACACCAGTGAATCTTATCATTCAAGAAATTATGTCATTACTTGAGGCACAGGTTATAAAAGACCCTGATGTATACATGGTTGAATGGGGTTTCATATAAGAGCAAGATCTCATAGGAAAGGAGCTGCAAAATATAAAGTTGTGGTTTTTGTGAGCCAAGACATTCTCTCTATGGGAGTTATTTTGTCATTCAAGAGGGATGGGTTTGCTTCAATTGCGAGTTAATTTGGATTTTAAGAATCAAAGTTTTGGGCATACAAGGATGGAAGTTCATGCTTATGGTTTATTTGGAATGCAAGTTCAAAGATCAAAATTCGTTCAAATTCCAAAAATCCACATCCATTTAAAGTCCATTTTCAATCCACCTTTGGATCCATATCCAAATTTATAACCATTAAACTAAATATCCATTTCATGCCCCATGCCCATTCCAGATCCATTTCAAGTCGTTAACCATTTTAACCATCTTAATATGCATTTTTTTTCCATTTTACCCAATTAAAATTCAAATCCATAAATCCATCTTCTAGGAAAATTCAGGCCCATGTCCATTTTGTATAGAATTTACATCCATTTCAATTCATTTTATAAATATCCATATCTGTTTGGATATCCATCTGTTTTCCTAACCGTGCCCATTTTAAGTTCATGTCCAACCCATATTCAAATCCATTTTTTAAACTCTTTTTAGATCCGATTAAATCCACATTTTAAACCATTTTTTTCCTCACATTTTTTAAATTCAAACTTCTCATTTAATATCCAAACCACTTCAGAGTTCAGATGGTACAACCATTAATACGAAAGTACTTCTCTCCCAAGAAAAGTGAAAATACAGCACTTGAGTATAGAGGTTTGCTAGCTGGGATGACCCAAACGTGTTCACATCAGCACTGGAAAAGGTGGAAAATTGGATATTCTCTCGCATTGTATAACTGCTTACCTGATGAAGCTTGTGAATTGTCCTTTTTACGCAGTCGGTTGTCGGTCTGCTGTTGCACAATGTATGATTGAAAAAGCATTGTTCGGATGACTTTCAATCTCACTTGTGGCACTTGCTTAAAGTCACCTACAAGGAAGTGTCTGGGGACGATCTTCAAGGACGAGTGGTGCAAATTGTGCAGGCATCACCAAGCAGCACTCTATCAAAGGCTCGAGATGTTAGATCTTTGACCTTCACTCTCAAGAACATCGAAGCTACACTAGGGCCTATGGAGATTAGTGTTGAGCAGAAATCCATCATTTACAAGTCCATAACAGAATTCATAAATCTATAATAAAACCATAAATTACAGAAAGTTCTAACAGATCACATTTTTTTCACTAATCCAATTCCTAATAGAAAACAACCAACTCTAACAGAATTTCACAAAAACTTTCCCTAACAAACTCTCTTGGCATCACGTATCTTTCTCTCTTAATTCTTCACTTCCACTCTTCAAATTCTCCACACAGAAACTCCTGAAAATTTCCATTCAGCTTCACAAATAAACACCCGATTATCTTCAATCTTCAGCACCAGAATCGATTTCAAACTTCGCCATCTTCACGATTCAGCTTCAACTCACCATTCAACAAACTGCAATTCTCTCATCGAATCAAAACCTGCAAAGAAAAATCGATAATGGTTCAGAGTTACAACACTACAAAGGCCACGAATTCATCAAATCACCAACAGTAGAATGCATTCACACCAATTGCAGAAGTAAGAAACCAATTCTGAATCGCCACCACAAGAACGCAATAACAACAAGCACAGAGCAACCATAATTCGACGAATCACGCACGCAAAAGAAAAAGGAAGAAGCAGAACCGTGAGGAAGAAGAAGTATAACGAAGGAAAAGAGACTCGGAGCATTCCATACCTGATTCGCTGTGTTGCCGCAATATTTATCATGTTGCCATAGCCGAGCAGATCGCAATAAGGAACGATGTGCATCGAGTCAAGTCGAAGCCTCTTCATCCGTCGACATCGTCACGCAAACACGGTATCCTCATTTCCAATCTTGATTTCGCGAGGTAATTGTCACGGTTTTGAATCCAGTATCGGCACTTAGATTCCAATCGAACGGTTGTTGTGTTATGATAGCCTGTTTCTGGTAATCCACAGCGGCTTTTCCGACGGTGATTTTGTTGAGTAACGAATGGTGAGAGGATAGTGAGCGAGTCAGAATAGTTGGTAGAGAAGAAAGAAACCAGGTCGGGAGAGAGAAGAGGTGAGGATGGTTCTGTTGCCGGAGATTGAATTCGGAGAAGGAGAAGTTGAAGGAAGAATAGGGGGGCGGCGGCGGCGAGCTAGAGAGAAGAGAGTGAGGGTTATCTTACTGAAAGTCACCTAGGGTTCTTTTAAAAAAAGGAAAATTGAGTTCTCATGGCCATGGACCGGGCTCAAAGCCCGTGTGATTCTCTTTTTCTCACCGCCCCAGTTCATTACCGCACCCCTTGGTTTTTTGGATCTTGTTTTTAGTTATGTAATTAATTAGTTTTACATAATTAGGTTTTTGTTATTTAGTTTTAATTTTGACTAAGTAGATTTAGATTTTGATAATTGTTTTTTTGGATAATTGTTTTTGGTTTAGTAACATTAGAATCAGATTTTCGAATTAATTAGAAATTCATTTCAATTTTAATTTTAGTTTTGAATTGATTTTGTTTTAGAAGTTAACCTCGATACCTTTGATTAGTTTTGTTATAATTCTGATTAAGTGCTAACTTTACTTTGATTGTTGTGATTGTGGATACTTGTTTAGGCCATCCAATTTTAATCGTTTTTACGTTGTTTAGGAATTAGTTTTAACTTGAATTTCTTGTCAACCACTTTGTTTGAAATTCTTGTAATTAATTTCATAGTTGATTTTAATTGAATTCCTAATCGAATTTTTGTTAAATCCTGTGGAAATTTTGTGTGGAATATTTTTCATAACTGTTGGGACTGATGAGATTTCTTGATGCAGATTATGCTTAGTCCCTGATATCTTTGGACCGATTCCTGATGTTAATTCTGGTTCACTTGTTGATCACCTTTGATGATAGTTGCTTACATTTGATGCTTAGATTCTGACATGTTTTGAATTTGATGTTTAAGGCTTGACTGCTGGACCCTTTTACTTGTTTGAAGTACTTGATGGCTGGATTCTCTTCCACCTTAGAGTATTCTTCCTTCGAGGCTTGAGCTCTTTGAGCGCTTTGAAGAGGCAACGGACCTTCTCCGTTAGTGTTCGCTGGTGAATTTGGCGAACAATCTCTGGTTTCCTAATTTATAAAAATTAGTTTACTAACAGGACCAACCAAACAAATCCTAGGACAAAGTGCTTTTGAGAATGTGTTTGATTTTGAAAAGTAATGTATTCGTTCTATGTTTCTAAGACTTCTTTTAACAACTAATTCGACTAACAGAACAAATCATGATAATGGCGAAGAAGTAATGGAAACCAACTTAAACTAAAAGTAAATTTCTGAAATAAAAGATAACTTGGATATAAAGAAATGAAGGAAAACTTAAAATTTTATTGAAATTGCATAAAGGTAAACTGGTGTTTCCCACACATACATTTTCCAGAACACTCGTTTCTCTCGCGCGGTTACTTTGAGTATTTACGGTAATTTGTACAAAGTTTGGAACACCCTGAATCTAACATCAAGACCCCCTATTTATATACAAACGAAATAACTACCCATAACAGTTATCTCTCCTAATGGCGACAAATGTCTTTCTGCATGTATTCGCCTCCTAGATGTGTTCCACGTGTCCCATTTCAAACTGAAACTCCCTCCAGAAATTTGAAATTCAAAACATCCGTCGAATGGGCCGAATTCTCCTTCGTCGAAACTAACTTCCTCACTTGGCAAAAAATCTACCAATGCTTCTTTCAAGTACTGTGTTCTTTCGACTGGACTTTTTTGTCAGAAAACTTTCTAGCCGCAATGCCCGGTCGAATCATACCTTGTCGAATTTGCCGAATTTTTCCTTTTCTTCTGAACCATTTCCCTAGCGTCGAAATTAGCCATCTACAAATTGCCCCCCAAAAAATGCATTTTCGACTGAGGGAGAAAAACATTTTTTGCCAGTGTCTTTCGACGCCATGGGCCATTCGACTAGTGACTGTTCATATGATTTAGACATTAAAAATGTCAGAATCGTCATTGCGCCTTTCCCAAAACGTCATTTCAGCCCACGTTTTTGAGATCTCATCATTCCTACTCTACCCCTATCACATCGTGGGTCAAACCCTAACTGCCACCGTCAGCATTATCCACTTCACACTCACCACGTGTCCCATAACCTTCCCACTACTTTTCCCATTTCAACTTTCAGAATACCAACCGCTTCCCTTTCACAACTTATATATAAGCTGAAGACTTCATTTTTTCCACCTTTTACGTTATTTTTTCAAACTTCATCTTCCTCATTTTCTTTCCAAGAGCTCTTTCAAAACTTCATCTTTCTCATTTCCCTTCCACTTTCTCTGTAACCAGCAATGGCGTCCTCCACTTCTCAAAAGATCACCAGCAAAGACCCTCGGAAGTCCAACAGTCTAGCACCGATGGAGAGGATTCTTGGTCCCAGAGTGGTGGGGAATCATGAGTACATTCCAGAACCTCCTAATGAAGAGGAAAAGCGCTCCATTTACCAATCTCAGGTACTTATTCCCATCTTAATTTCTGGAAAATCCCATGTTATTTTAGGACCGCTACCTGACTTAACATTAGACCCAGTTAAGGTGCGAGAATTTTTCCCCACCTACCATCGCTACAAACCCATAGCAAATGGTGTTAGACCTAGGACAGATAAGGAGAAGATTATAGATGAAAAATCCAAAATAAATGGCCAAGGGACTCCTTCTGACGAAGTGATAAACCTAGAATATATGAACAATTTTAGAATTTTTAGATCCTGTCCTCTGTCGAAGGATCCCTCTGATTATTTGTCTTGGTTGGAAAAGATAGAAAAGGTTAAGAGCAACGATTGGAAAACCATGGGCATTTACGACCTTATTCAATTGTCGAAAGTAGGACCAGGATATTGCCCTTCCATGCTTCTGGCTTCTCTCTATTTCTGGGATAGTACTTACAACAATTTCCATATCCCCTGCGGGATGATTACCCTTACGCTTTTTGACATAGCCGCTATCACTGGTTTAAGTCCCCTAGGAGTCGACTATGATCCCAACTTGCTTGCTGACGATTCAATAGGTTTCGACACCAACAAGGCCACCTTTACAGCCTATATTGCCAATTACCATGACAAGGAAACCAAGGAAGTTTCTGACCAAGAACATGTAGCTTTCCTGGCCCTTTGGCTGTCGAGGTGCGTTTCTTGCTCCAGATCTCTCCAGGTGGCGAAGCGTTATATCACCATAGCGAATCAGCTTCATGCTGGGCACCAGCTATGTCTTAGCGAGATGATTCTGGCGAATCTATACGAATCCCTTAGCGAAGGAGTCACCATTTTAAAGAACATCAAGGAAAAGAAGACTTTGCTGTTATCAGGGCCTTTTTGGCTTTTACAATTGTGGCTTAATGCCACTTTCGAAGCCTCTCTTCCCAACAAATCACCTGTGGACCCAGCTGTTCTAGGGGATAGGCGAGTCGAAGGTCTTCGTTTGGCGCAGCTGACACCCCAGGATGAAGGTCTAAGCCTCCGACAGACCTTTACTAGCTACGTCATGATGTTTGCTAAACGTTATAGTTTTACACCCAACATGGCTCCTTTTGCTGAGAGGAAGGTTGGACCCTCATGGTTCACTAGAAAACTCCCCTTGGAATCGAAATCTCTGGAGACAAATTCCTCAACGTCTGGGAATCTTTCCTTACTCCAAGACTTCCAGTTTCCAAACTTGGCCCTTCAAAACTCAAAGTTTCCCTTGTCAACTATCAGCCCAACCTGGTTTCTCGACAGTTTGGGTTGATACAGATAATACCAAAACCTCTTTTCTCCAGGAAAGGTTCTCTGATTCATTACAACATGACCCACACTGAAGATGAATGCTCTGAACTGCTGGCGAAGTATTCTAACCTGGTTGAAATCCAACCAGTGGTTTTTCGACCTAACTTCCTCTGCACTCATGAGTTCGATGAATGGTGGAGGGCTTACTATGAGTCTCAAATGTTTAACGTGGATTCTTTTACCACCCAACTAACTAGAGCCTTTGCCCTTGTGCAGGACAGGACCAAGAAAGGTACTTCTCGACACATCAAAGAAATCCAAGCTTTCCAGAAATACTTTGAAACTGCCTACAGGCCTGATGATCTTAGTCGAACCATACGCGAAGCAGCAGTTACTTTGAAATAAAAGTTTATAGAAAAACTTGATGAGTTAAAACTACCTTCGTATGTTCGACCAGAACAACGTTATGAGGTAGCTTTTAAACTTTATCGCCCAAAATTTCCCCCTCTACCATCTGCTGAATTTGGCGTGGCTTTTAGCCCTCCATTCCCAGATTGGTTCATTTGTGGGGAATCTCTAAAAGTTCTTCGCCAAGACAATAAAAAACGTGCCAAGCGAGTGGTTCCGACTAAGTACACCCTGGACAATTTCAAAGGCCACCTTCATATTGGCATAGAACACGTTCACGTGGAAACTCCTATATATGAAGGTGTGGAAAATGGGAAGCAGTTCAATCTCACTTTTTATTTATTCGAATGTATGTTATTTTGTGCTTGACTCTTTTCTTCTTTTCTTCTCTAGCTATCAAGATTCCAATCAAGAAACCTGCCACAGGCGAAGCAACAACTGCAGGAGATGCAGAGCCTCAGAAAGATACTGCCAAGACACCTTTGGCGAAGGTATCAATTTACTTTCTTTTAGTTCACCAAATATTTTATTTTCTTGAACTAACTAATGAAATTTTCTTGATCCACAGGGCAGTCGAAAACCCTCTTCAACGCCAAAGAAAAGGAAAGCAAAAGAAGTGCTAGCCGCTGATACTGATGATGGTGATGAGTCACCTGATCAAGAAAAACCCACCAAAAAGAAGAAGAAAACAGCCAAACCTTTTCCACAGAAACCTCCCACTCCCAGAGTTTTAGAAAAAACTTTATCAAAAAATCCAGGTGAAGAAACCACTCCTGCTCCAGCAGACAGCGCAAGCTCTAGCTTGAAGACAAAAATTCCACAGGTACAATTTTCCTCTTCCTTTTGATACTCAAAGGCTGTTGACTTGTGTTACCTTCTTTAATCAGTTTATCTTTCAAGTAGCTGTCGATATTCATGGACATCCCATGGTCCAAGTTCTTCCCAAGACCAGTAGTGATCCCACTTATAATCCAGCCAGCGCCTCCAAATCTTCTCCTAAGAATTCGGCGAAGGAATCAGCTACTGAAGTAAATCAACCCACTGCTACTTCTTCACGAATTCCAAAGGTAGTGGAAGAAGAGACTGGTCCTGAAACTGAAGGCTTAGTCGAAACTGGTGGGGATACTGTGATGCCCACTGTAATGGCCGCTACAAGAAATGAGCCTGAAGACCAATCCCCCCCACTCAGGATTTGATGTCGAAGAGAAAGATGAAGAGGGTGCAACTGACGCTAAAGAGGAAGAAGAAAAAGAAGACGAAAAACCGCCAACCCCTGCCGCTGATACTGACGAAGAGACAGAAAACGTCGAAAAAGACCTTGGCAAAACAACTAAAGTTGCTTCGACCGGGACGACTTCGACCCAACTCTCCCATGAGGAGCTAGAAAATATGAAGGTACAAAGACCCTTCGAATACCTCAAGACCATGCTCAGTTCTCGCTACAATTTCGCTGACACTACCATCAGTAGTTCGACCACCTCGGGGACTACTTTTGATGCCAAATCAATGGACGAATCGCTGGCCAACATTCGACAGAAGGTTCTTGATATTGACTTAATTCAACTTCTGGAGAATGACTCTTCTGCTCAATTCGATCTGAAGAAAATCCTAAAGCAAGTCAATGTCCTGGAGGCTCCTCCTGAAGTCATTGATGTGGTGTTGGACCTTACTACCTTGATAGATCTTGTGGTAACTGACTTCAATCGACTTTGAGAGTATTCCAAAAAGCTTGAAAACAAAACAGAAACCCAACTTGCTGAGTGGGAAGCTGCGTCGAATTCGTCCAATAAAGTAACTGAATTGGAGCAGGTGTCTGAGCAAAATAAGCAGGAAGTAGATTTGTGTGGTGAAAATATCCTCAAATGGAAGAAGCAAATTGCTGCTCTTCAAAGCAAAATTTCGCAGGCGGAAAAGCGCCAAGCAGAACTGCAGCAGAATGATCAGGAGGAAATCCGCAAAGAGCTTGAAGTTGGTGTTCATCATGTTGACAGGGCCCGTAAGCTTGGTGAGGAGATTGAGGAAATTTCGAAAAGCAAGATGCTTTGTGAGCGACGTCTTCAAATCCAGCGGTCGAAATTTGAGAAGCTGAAAGCATCTTTTCCCATTTAAATACTTGTAATTTTTGTTTGCCTTTTTAAAGCCCTTTTGTAATGACAATGGATCTAGATTATTTGGCGAGAAAAATTTTATTCCGCCATATTGCTTTTTTCTTTACAATTATTCGACTGTTATTTTAATTTCTTGTAATGTGGGCCTATATTTCTTCAAATATTTCCCGTTTATTTTTAATATACGCTTATCTTTATCCACTTCCTCGACTTCATATGCGCCATTGGAAAATATTCGTATGATTTGAAAAGGTCCTTCCCACTTAGGGGACCATTTTCCCATAAGTCTGTCTCTTTGATCCATGGGGAAAATTACTTTCCAAACTAACTCACCAACTAGGAAAGTCTTATATTTTACTTTCTTATTGTAGAACTTTTTGACTCTTTCCTTTTGCCTTTTCAATAAATCCAACGCATTTAATCTTTCTTCGTCCAAATCAACTAACTCGTCCATCATCATACTCCAATATGTGTCTGATGGAATTTCATGATGCCTCTGAATTCGAATCGACTATAAATAAACCTCAACTGGTAAAACTGCATCATGTCCATATGTCAGTCTAAATGGAGTAGTATTTGTTGCTTCTTTAGGGGATGTTCGACAAGCCCATAAGATTTGATTCAACGTCTTATGCCAATTTTTAGGCTTTGTCCCCACGTGCTTTTTAATTAAACTTATCACCACCTTATTCGCTGCTTCGACTTGTCCATTTGCTTGAGCGTAATAAGGCGTCGAAGTGAGAAGCTTGAATCCCATCTCTTTTGCAAATGTTTGCATATTTTTCCCAGTGAACACAGACCCTTGATCTGTTGTTATTGTCTCAGGTATCCCATACCTATAGATGATATGCTTTCGAATGAATTCTATGATTGCTTCTTGGTCAACATTTACCAAAGGTATGGCTTCTATCCATTTTGTGAAATAATCTATTCCAACCAAAATGTATCTTTGGCCTTTCAACGATGATGGTCGAATTTCTCCAATTAAATCCAAAGCCCAACCCCTAAATAGCCAAGGCTTCACAATCGAATGTAACTCACTTGCAGGAATATGTGGTATCCCTGCGTGTACTTGACATTCCTGGCAAACTTTTGCAAATTCGACACAATCCTTCAACATCGTTGGCCAATACATCCCTTGTCGAAATAATAACCATTTCATTTTATGGCCTGCTTGATGAGCACCACATGCACCCCTGTGCACACTCGACAATGCTATAAAAGCTTCATCTTCGCCCAAACATTTTAACAAAACCCCCTCTGAAGTCTTTTTAAACAACTCATTTCCAAAAAGCACGTAACTTAACGCCCTGTACTTAACTTTTCTTTCGACTTTCTGATTAGGGTCTCGCAAATAATCCTTGATGGGCTTTCTCCAATCTTCGACTCTCGAGTCGTCTATATTAAATATCTCGAAACTTTCTTCGTCACCATATCCTAACTTTATTGTCTCCAAATCTGATGGGGACAACTTAGTTGATACGACTCTTCCTCTTACTTCAATGGCCTTTTCCAACTTTTCTTTCGACACTTTATACCCAGATGCGAGTTGTGCTAAATCATTCGCCACCTGATTTTCCATTCGAGGAATATGTCTGATAGTTACACTGTCAAATTTCTTTAAGAGCCTGTTAGCTATTACGAAATACATGATTAAATTTTCTTTAACACACTTGTACTCCTTGGTCACTTGTTTTATTACCAACTCAGAGTCTCCCATTATTTCAACTCTAGTTGCCCCCAATTCCAATAAAATTTCAAGTCCAGTTATCAAAGCTTCATATTCTGCTTCATTGTTCGAACATAAACATTCGAATTTGTACTTGAATTTTGTTGGAATTCTGTTAGGAGAAATAACCAATAGCCCAATGCCAGTTCCATTCTTATGGCTGGAACCGTCGAAATATAATTTCCATGGCTCTATTTCGACATATCCAACATAATCTTCATTTATGGCGTGGTCAGCTATAAAGTCAGCCACCACTTGTCCCTTTACAGCTTTTAACGACAAATACATTAAGGAATATTCAGTCAATGCTAAAGCCCATTTCCCAATTCGACTATGTAAAATTGATTTTGATAACATATGCTTTATTACGTCAAAATGAGAGGAAATATATACATCGACTGGCTTTATGTAGTGCTTTAACTTCATACACGAAAAGTAAACACACAAACATAACTTTTTCTATCACACTATACCTAGTTTCGGCATCATTTAAGACTCTACTGAGGTAGTAGATGGCTCTTTCGACGCCATTCTCATCCTCTTGACATAACATACTCCCTAATGTCTTATCTGATGCCGCTATATACAACCTCATACTTTTACTTCTACAAGGAGACATCAAGATTGGGGGATGGGTCAAGTATTCCTTGATTTTGTCGAATGCCTCTTGCTGATCTTGCCCCCATATAAAATCTTCCTTCTTCAGTCGAAGTAGAGAAGAGAAGGCTTGCGTTTTTTCACTAAGGTTGGAGATGAACCTTCTGAGAAAGTTGATCTTCCCAAGCAGAGACTGCAACTTCTTCTTTGTCGATGGCGTTTTCGCCTCCATTATTGCTTTGGCCTTGTTTTCATTGATTTCGATCCCCTTCTTATGGACCACAAAGCCAAGGAAATCTCCCGCCTGCACACCAAAAGCACATTTGAGAGGGTTCATTTTTAAACCAAACTTCCTCATCCTTTCGAATGATTGTCGAAGATGGTCAATATGATTTTCGCCTGAAACAGACTTAATTACAATGTCATCTATATAGATCTGCATAAAAGTTTCGATAAAATCATGAAAAATCGAATTCATGGCTCGCTGATAAGTTGCCCCAACATTTTTTAAACCAAAAGGCATTACCACCCATTCGTAGGTGCCTATGGCTCCGGGACAACGAAATGCCGTCTTAGGGACATCTTCTTCAGCAATAAAAATTTGATTATAGCCAGAGTATCCATCTAACATACTCAAATACTCATGGCCTGCAGCAGAATCTATAAGCATTTCCGCTATTGGCATAGGATATTCGTCCTTAGGGGTAGCTGAATTCAAATCTCGAAAATCAATGCATACCCTTAATTTGCCATTTTTCTTTATTACAGGGACAATATTTGCAATCCATTCGACGTACCTCGTTGTGCGGATGAACTTACATTTCAGAAGTCTTTCGACCTCCTCTTTAATCTTCGACAAAATTTCTGGTGCGAAGCGTCTGGGAGTTTGCTTTACAGGCTTCTTTCCCGCCATTATTGGCAACTTCGATTCGACCAAGATCCTGTCGAGACCAGGCATTTCGTCGTAGTCCCATGCGAAACAATCTTTAAATTCTTTCAGCAGTTGGACTATTTTGACTTTTAACTGAGGGTTCATCTTGGCACTTATGTAGGTTGGCCTTTTTTCTGCCCCCAGTCCTAAATCGACTTCTTCTAATGGATCCTGCGCCACCATCTTCATATCAGTCGAAGCCGAATCCTTTTCAAACCCCAAGGGTTCGTCATCATAAATGGCGTCTAGCTTTTGATGTTGCCATTCGCCAATCTCTGTGTGGAACAGATCTTCTTCAATGTCCCTTCTAGGACATTGTTTGTTGAAATCTTTTTTATTGGCTTCGACAGCCATATACTTTACTTCGGCTTCTAGAGCTGCCTTGAGCTTATTTTCGGCTACATAAGCCGTAATCCTTTCGAGCGCTGATGATTCACTCATCGTCACCAAACTCGCTTCCCCAGCCAGTTGGCTCTATATGTGCAGCCCCAAAGATGTAGTTTGCTTTGTCGACCACTTCTATATCCCACTAGAAACCATACGTGGGGTGGAGATACAACGAACAAAACGCATTATCAGTAGCGTTCAGGTCGAAATTTGCTGGGCTGCATGGAGCTATGTGAGCCAAGTGTTTGTCGAAACTGCACCGATCCACATGGTTTACCTCAGCCATGAAATAGCTTTGATCCGCCTCTATGTTTTCGAAGATGCCATCAGATCGCCAAATAGCTATGCGCTGATGCATCGACGAGGGCACAACACCTACTCCATGGATCCATTCTCTACCCAGAAGTAAGTTGTAATTAGCCTTCGAGGCTATGACCATGAACATCGTTGGTCTAGTTATTGTTCCAACAGTTAAGTCCACTTGGATAACGCCCATAGTTGTTCTTACTTTGCCTTCATAATTTGATAGTACCATGTTGTGGGGCTTTGTGTCAGAATCATCTTTCCCAATTTTCTTCAACAGGTAATGGGGCATTAAATTAACTGCAGCCCCTCCATCCACCAGGATTTTGTTTACTCCTACATTCTCCACCTTTCCCTTTATGAATAGGGGCTTGAGGTGGCCACCCATGGAGTCATCTGGCCTTTCGAAAAAGGCATTTTGTTCTTCGACACAGCCGTTATTCATGATATAGTAACACACTAGCATGTGTCCAATAACTTCACTCTCGACAACATCCTCCTCTTCTTCGACCTCCATGATTTGGTCGTATTCCTTTGGGAGGACAGATACCACGTTGCACACAATGTCGAGAGATGCATCTGATTCGGACCTGAAATCATCCGTCATTTCGTCATCTTCCACCACTTTTTCCTTGGGTTGTACCGGCTCAATTGCATTGCATGAATTGATGCTGTAAGATGCTCCTTGTTGATTTGCTACTTCAGCATTGCTACTTGACTCTGGTTTGCTTCTTTCGACGACTACTTCCTCAGCAGCTCCTTTTTCAGCAGCTTCCTTTTCCGCCCTTTTTTGTCTTTGGAAACGCCTCCATTGGGACCTCGACATGGGATTCTTGCCTTTATAATTTTATGAGGGATAAGGCCTTGGTTTTGGCCTTTCAACTTCCTTGTTGCCAGCCATAGACGAACCCCTCTGAACTTCGAAATTTCTCCACTTTTTCTGTCCCTGGGCTTCCCTTATTGGTTGAACCCATTTGTCATTAGGAGCTTTGTTGGTGGGCTTGAAGGTATTTGGGTACCTTTGACCAAACCTTTGCTAATTCTGATCACTTCGCCTTGGGTCAAACCTTTCCGTTCTCGCAGGTGGAACTGCCCCCCAGTTTCCTTTCCTTTTGGCTTTTTCGATTCCCTCCAGGTTGTCTGCTGCCTTCTTGTCGAACACGACACTACAGCGGGGGCACAGCATAACCTCGGACCTTTTCTTCTGACATCTTTGGAGGAACTCAATCAGATTCTCTTCTTCCTTAGGGTACGCCACCTTTTGATATTCTTCTCTGCGGCATTCTTCGTCAGTCTGCATTAGAGCTTTCTGGGATACTTCGACCATATTAACATTGGCCGATTGACCATCTTCAATACTTAACTTATTCATTTTCAAAGTGAGTCCCTCCTCAATCTCATGTTTCTTCTTAGCTAGGTCGAAATCCCCTTCTGGCTTATTAATGTTATGTTGGCAGCAAAAACCCACACATTTCCCTCTGGGATCCTCTGCTGTTTTTCGTAAAATCCCATAAACAGTTTGTTTTGTAGGGCCATCAGTGGTTTTTGCATTCACCTTAGCGAAATCTTCGCCAATCTCAGTACTGGCCTTGTTGGCTTGGTCAGTAGCCTTATTCTTGTCTTCGACAAAACTTTCAGTAGCTTCGTCATTCTTCGCAAAGTTGAGACCCTCAGTAATCTCCTTCTCTTTATCGACGCAACCCTCAGTAGTTTCGTCATTCTTCACAAAGTTAAGACCCTCAGTAGTCTTCTCTTCGTTCACATTGTTGAGGTCTTCAGTGGCCTCTTTGCTGACGCAATTCTTTAAGCTTCCTTCGTCAAGGTATTGAGTAACCTTGATCATCATTGGTTCATTGACGAAATCTTCAGATATTTCCTCCACATCACTTTCGACTGCAGGGATCTCAGTGATTTCTACCATGTTCACATTTGCGTCGAAACCTTCAGTGGCTTCTATCATCTCAAAGCTGCAGTCAGAACCCTCTTCGACCTCCACCATGTTCACAGTGGATGGTTCAGCGTAGTGGGCTTCGACCATCTGCATCGGATTTGAGTCAACCTTCATTGGTGGCTTCGACTTGTCGCCGAACTTCAACCTTCCATCACGAATGGCATTTTGCACCAGATCCCTGAAAAGGAAACATTGAGATGTTTTATGACCTAAAAAATTATGGTACTTACAAAAACCTCTCTTTTTCTGTTGTTCTATGGGAGGCACTTTGGTGCCAGGTGGCACTATCATTTGGCCATCTTTAACCAGTAAGTCAAATATTTCGTCACACTTAGTGACGTCGAATGTATAGGTCCTTTTAGGAAACTTATCATTCTTCTCAGGTTCGACAGGGTTTTTTCCGTTCGACGGAGCCAATACTTTACAGGAGTAAGGCAGACCCTGTTTCAATTCTGCTAAGTCAACTTCTTGTTCGTCGAAACTAAACGATTCGCTCTCGTCATCATCATCTTCTTGACATACGCCTACATATGCCACTATTTCTTTCTTATTTTTAGTTGCTCTGGCCTTTTCGGCTTTTAAACGTTCAACCTGCCTCACCCTGTCCGCCAATTGTGCCATATCCCTCAGATATTAGGTGTCTAACTTCTTCCTAATTGAATAGTCTAGACCACCTGCTGCCATTTCGACTTACTCGTGCTCAGGCACTTGCGTAAAACATCTCGCCTTAAGTAGCCTAAACCTATTTAAATAATCATCGATTGGCTCAGAGAATTTTCTTTTAACACTAGCCAATTCCTTCAAACTTATTTTTGTTTGTCCCATGTAAAATTGTTCATGGAACAGTCTTTCTAACTGGACCCACGTGTGGATCGAATTCGCAGGTAAAGATGTGAACCATGTGAAGGCATTTTTCGTCAAAGAACTTGGAAAATATTTCATTTTTAAATTTTCATTACGTGCGATTTCTCCTGCTTCGATCAAGTAACGGGCCACGTGTTTGACAGTGGATTCGCTAGTGTCCCCTGAAAATTTGGTAAACTTGGGGACCTTCCACCTTGGGGGTAATTCCTCTTGCAAAATATATTCAGACAACGGTGATGTATAACTGGGCCTTTGCAGCCCCACATTCACACCATTTCTGGCCATAATCCTTTCGACCATGGCTGCTAAGTTGTTTTCTGCTGGCATGTTATTATAGCGTAATTGTTGCACAACATTATCAGCGTCTTGGTCTCTATGGACTAACACCCTTCTAGGCTCTTGTTGGACGGGAATTTCAACGTGAGGCTGTTCGACCACTGCCTCTTAGTTTCTAGGATTTCCTTGAGGCATATTCGCCGGCCTCTGGTTTATTGTGGGCTCCTCTTCGACAACTACCCTGGGATTCTGAACTATTTGTTCCCTTGGTTGGGTTTGAGGAACACCAAAGAAGTCAGCAATGCGCGTCATTTGCGCTGCTAACAATTGGCTCGTTTGGGTGGTGTTTTGGATTAACGGATTAAACACGACCCCCATTTGTTGTGTTAACATCTGCACCATGTCATGGTTACTTTCGTCCATTTGTTGCCTAATGACTTGTGCAGAATTATTAGTGATTGCAGGCATGTAAGTTTGGTATCCCGTTGATACAGGTAGACCTATTCTGCCTATGTGGTTCGTACCAGACCCTGATCCTTGCAGGGGCGAAGTAACATTCATCAAAGGATCAGAATATAATGACGACGAATTGTGCAAACTTGCCATCACCGTTGTTGGCATTCCGTAAGGCTGTTCCCTATTATGTGGAGGCATTGAAAAATTTGTCACAAATGGCCTATGAACACCCCCTAAAGGAGGGGGAGTCATCTGAGGCATTTGGGGTCCCATTGTAGAAATATTGGGCGCGTTTTGGGCTGCCGAAAACACTGGAATTGACCCCGTTGATGATGGTATTGCTTCTGACACAGAAACTGACGCCGTATTATCTCCTGTCGAAGGAATAGGCGTTGGGTTAACATTTTGATTATTGGGCGCGCTTTGACTCGCCATTTTTCTTGTTCTTGTTCTTTTTGGTCTTTCTTCGTTGTTCACGGCTAACTTGCCACTCCTTAGAATCATACAACGAAATAAAACTTTTTCTTCTAAGAATTTGCTATAAGAACAAAGGAGGATAAACTAAACAAATGAATGCACTAGGTCCCACTGGGCGTGCTAATTTGTTCGCTGGTGAATTTGGCGAACAATCTCTGGTTTCCTAATTTATAAAAATTAGTTTACTAACAGGACCAACCAAACAAATCCTAGGACAAAGTGCTTTTGAGAATGTGTTTGATTTTGAAAAGTAATGTATTCGTTCTATGTTTCTAAGACTTCTTTTAACAATTAATTCGACTAACAGAACAAATCATGATAATGGCGAAGAAGTAATGGAAACCAACTTAAACTAAAAGTAAATTTCTGAAATAAAAGATACTTGGATATAAAGAAATGAAGGAAAACTTAAAATTTTATTGAAATTGCATAAAGGTAAACTGGTGTTTCCCACACATACATTTTCCAGAACACTCGTTTCTCTCGCGTGGTTACTTTGAGTATTTACGGTAATTTGTACAAAGTTTGGAACACCCTGAATCTAACATCAAGACCCCCTATTTATATACAAACGAAATAACTACCCATAACAGCTATCTCTCCTAATGGCGACAAATGTCTTTCTGCATGTATTCGCCTCCTAGATGCGTTCCACGTGTCCCATTTCAAACTGAAACTCCCTCCAGAAATTTGAAATTCAAAACATCCGTCGAATGGGCCGAATTCTCCTTCGTCGAAACTAACTTCCTCACTTGGCAAAAAATCTACCAATGCTTCTTTCAAGTACTGTGTTCTTTCGACTGGACTTTTTCGTCAGAAAACTTTCTAGCCGCAATGCCCGGTCGAATCATACCTTGTCGAATTTGCCAAATTTTTCCTTTTCTTCTGAACCATTTCCCTGGCATCGAAATTAGCCATCTATAGTTAGGTACCACTTGCACATTTGTATGAAGCATGCTTATGGTTTAGCATTTCTGCTTACAACTTATTGTTGAATGAGGAGTTTTCACTCCTAGTTGTATACTTGGCTTGGGTGCCAATTCATTGATACTTTGATGTTATTTGCTCCCCTTTTCTGTCTTACTTTGTGATGGACGAAGAATCACTTAACTTCCTTATAGTCGAGATCACGACATCGCTTTCATCTTGCGGTTGACGAAGAGTCACTAAACTTCCTCATAGTTGAGATCACGACATCGTCTTTTTCTGTTGCATTTTCTTTTATTCGAGGACGAGGAGTCACTCAGTTTTGTTTCTTAGCTGAGATCATGACATCATTTATTTTGTGATTGAGTTGTCCTGTGTTTACTTGTGTATGTTCACATGATCCCTTAGGATTCCCAGCTCCACTTAATTTTTGATTAAGTTGGAGGTAGGAGAGACATTAGGCTTTCAATTCATGCATGACAATGTTAGGTAGACTACCATTCTAATCCTGACTTTAGGGCCACAATGCATGATAACTCGTAGGATCGAGTTTCCCTTAGACCTTTAGTGTGTCTTTCTCTCCTCTTTCTCTCGCCTCGGTGTGATCGAGATCCCATTTTCCCGTAGTCCTGTGAACTACGGATGCTTTGATTCTTCATTCCCTAATGAGGATACGTAGGCACAAGACGACGGTGTCTTGGCGAGCACACTAACAACTAACTTCCCTTTTCTCTCACCCCAGTGTGATCGAGACCTGTTAATCGAACTTTTTCTCTCGTCCCAGTGCGATCGAGATCTTTCCTCGACCCGTATGTCGAACTACGACTGCTCTGACTTCCTCTCTCTTGTTCAATTGAGGATACGTAGGCACAAGACCGCGATGTCTTGGCGAGCAACCTTCCCCCCAACTTTCCCGTAGTGCTCAGAACTACGCTGACTCTGATTTTCCACTCGCGAGGGAATACGTAGGCCTAGGACGGCGATGTCCTATCGAGTCACCTTTTGTTTTCCTTTTAAGTTAGCAGTAAGCTTCAGATACCTTCACCCTTTGATCAGAACAACAAGCGTGAATCCCATCGAGTACGATGGATGCGTGGGGGTGCTAATACCTTCCTCTCGCGTAACCGACTTTCGAACCCAGACTATGGTTGTGATGACCTCGTCTTTCCCTTTGTTAGGTTTTCTTCGATCGTTTCCTTTCCCTGCGTCGGGATAAATAACTCTCGGTGGCGACTCTCCTGTCTTTTCCGCCGGTTAATTTTCGCAGTTGCGACACGGAGCCACAAAATCTAGATATATACAAAATATGGAAAGTAATTAAAAGAAATATGAGCAAGCAAGAAAGATAAACAAATACTCAAACATGTGAAGTAAACCTAGACTAGGCTTGACTTGCTTAGGGGTGAACCAGTTCTCCAGCATAGTCGTCATCTTTCGTACCTCAAAAAATACGATCTTCGCAGTGCGCAAAACTAGGGTTTGCACGATCACGAATGGACTTATGAGAGTCGCCACCGAACTTTATTTATTCCCAATAAGGGAAAGGGAAAATATCGAGAAAACTCACGGGGAAAAGATAGGGTATGGTCATCGCAACCATGTTGGGTTCGGAAGTCGGTTATGTAAGGAGAAGGTGTTAGCACTCCCTACATCCATCGTACTCGATGGGAACCGTCTAAGTTGTCTAGGCATGAAAGGTGTTCGATATCTTTAAGCTTGCTAAAGGAAAAATGGATGATTACTTGAGGGAAAATACGAGATTTTATTATTGAGTTCGTCTAAATTTACAATCCAGTGCCTACGTATCCCAGAGGGAATCAGAACTCCCAAGTCCGTGTTGAAAATGTTTTGTTTGTTGTGTGTGTTTTTATGGACGATGCTATGTAGCATGTCCTTTTTGAAAAGTTTTAAACGGAAAAGCCAGGAGGCAAAATGGTTTGAGATTTGTGAGATGTTTTATTAGGGATTGAGAAATAGTTAGAGATATAATTAAAGTATTTTTTGTATTTTTGAGAAAAGAGATTTTAGTTTTAACAAGAAATCTAACCTAATTCTAAAGACCTAAGATCATAATCAAGGGGAAAGTTTAACCTAATGTTATCATGCAATGATGAAAGACTAAAGTCTAACCCTAATTCAACTTATCAGAGAGAAAATTGAATCAGGATGTTATAAGGGAACATGTGAGTTGTAACAAATAAATGAAAATTCAAAAGTATTATAAACCATCATGTATCACATTCGCAGCAAAAAGTCATCAACACAAATGTATCAAGAGATAATCACAATTAATCATCGGGATCAGTATCTAATTCTGATATTAGAATTACCATCAAATCCTCATCCAAACAGAAACTAGAACCCAAAATTTAGTATCCAATTATCAATGAAATGAAATTCAAGATCAGTTAATCCAAAGTCTCATGTCAAACTAATCGAGAAAATTAAACATATATCAAAATTTATTGAGATCACTATCAAAGTTGAGATTAACAATTGTTATCAAAATTAATCCTAAAAACTAATATCATGATTAAATTGTATTAACATCAAAATCCACATCTAAAATTAAACCGAAAATTAAATAAATTAACAATATGCTGTTAAGAGTGTGGGCTTTTTAAAAAAAAAAAGAAAAAAAAAGGACTCATGTGCATAGCACAGCCCATCCACGATACATAAAAAAAAAAAAAAAGCCAACAAAAAACTTAAAAACAATAGGGTCATTAGTGCTGATAATTTGGACCCAACAATATCAACATTTCTTTCAAAAGAACTAAATCACTCATCCCTCTCTCATTCAAAACCATTTTCCTTTCTCCCTACGTCGTCGGCATCTCTCTCTCGCCGACCTCACTCTCTCGCACCGCCATCGTCTCACCTTCAATCCACCCTCTTCTCGCCGTCTCCTTCTTCTTTCCTTTCGTACACGGGTCACGGCCCAGCAAAGCTAACTCCGCCGGCGACAACATAGAATCCACCGCGCCATGGCCTTCTGGCCGGCGACGGTGGAAATTGTCCACAACACTCACTCCTTCGCTCGCAACAAATCAAAGTGTTTCGGTTCGCGAAGAAAATTACGAGTACCACAACCAAAATAGGAGGAATTGGATGGATACTTACCTCAAATTTGATTAACGGTATTGATTCGATCGATGTCGCAGCTCTTCGCTTTTATCGATTTCGAAATCGTCTTCTGACTCTGTTGCTCTTTGTGTATGCTGCGATAATTTGTGCTCTGGTGTGTACTGATGTGTGTATCTTTGAATGCCCTGTTATTGTATGCCTCTCTCTTTCGTGTAGTGTTTCTATGTTCTGATCTCCCTTTTTTGTGTGTATGTATTGCCTCTTATATAGGCTCAGAGAAATTTGAAGTTTGATTTTGAAATTAAGTGCGCGACATTTGTGGCGGAATTTGTTTTGGAAATATACTGCTGGCTGTTTTGAATGTGATCTATGCCATGATTGATGATGATGATGATAATGATATTCCCTTTTTGATTTGAACATGTTTAAACACGTCTCGATTTCTTTCCTTGCTTGCGCGTAATTATGTTTGGAAATGCAAGTGAAAAAAAATTGAATGAGTTTCCTTATTGATTGGATTGTGTTTGGAGCTGTATGTGGATAACATCATCAAATAAGTCAACAAATCGAATTGTCTTGTTGCTGCGACTACGAAATCATTTTCCATCTTCACTAAGAACAAGACCAAAGCCTACATGAGTGCATTTTGAATATTTGTTTTCATCCTATGGGAGCCACCCTGCACACCTTTAAACAACATGTCAGAATGTTGCTACTGCTCATCATATATATTCCAATCAATGTCTTCGACATTCCGACGGTACCAAATTGATGTTGGATCAGTTTGAAAAGTAGTTCTGGCCACCATCTCTTTTCACAACAATTATTGGTATGTACACTTTCAACAAATGCCACACGAGCACCTTTTTAGTTAATATAACCAATATTTAACTACATGCTATTATTATTATTCCTTAGTAAAGTCAAGTTCTTCAGGTTAAGCAATAAAGCAGGTATTCTCTCTGGCACCCTTATCTTTTTTGCAGTATGATTTCGTCGCAATAATCTGAGTGCATTGGCAGCAATTCTGGGATCATATATGGTGGCACCTAGACTTATTGATGCTTGGGCAAGAGACTTGGGTGAGGAAACCATAGCATGAAGAACTTGATGAATGCTTGGCCGTGGCATGAAGACAAAAAGGCCAAGGGCTTTTGGAAGCAACTACTTGGTAGAATTAGGCTTTATTTTATGTAGTTTTCTTGTGAATCTTTGTACTTGGAACTTTAACTCCTTATATCAAGTGTATTGTGATTAATTTTGGAACTTTCATGTTTTTAACAATGCTTCTTTGTACTTGACAGTTCTAGGTGACAATGCTTCTTTGTACTTTGTGAATCTTCTTGAATTTAAATACTTGAACCCCATGATGACTTGATGTTGAATCTCGGACATTGACACATGCTTGAACTTGTAATCACAACTTGAACTATGAATCTTGAAATCAATGTGAACTTTCGCAAAAGAACACGAGTCTTGGAATTATTTTGCACACTTGAACTTGCTAAAACTTTATTTTCTTGGGTCTTAATCACATGAATTTGTAACTTTGACATGGAATTTGAGATAAACATGGAATCTTGAATTTGTACTTCGTACGAATCACTTCTTGTATCTTTGTACCAAAATCCATAGATTAAAGATGGAAAAATCTTACAATTTGAATGAATCATATCTTGACTTTGAACTTTGTAGAAAAATAATGAATCAATTTGAGTTTTTGCAAAGAACATGATTCTTGAACTTCACTTGATTCAAGATTTTTATCCAAACTTACCACTTTAAAACATATTAATCACAAACTACCAACAAGAAAATCCAATCAAAAGAACTTACATGATGATCTAACTTCATGAATAAGAACAAAATCCTGCTTGACCGTTGTTACCCGAACAATCAAAGATTTAGATGATGATGCAACTCGACACACGAACCATGCCTTGAGAAATCTTTTGAAAATGAGGATACAACTTGTAATGCACCTCACCATGAAGCCCTATCAGTTCTCAAAATGATTATGCTCAACACCAATGGACGGAAAACCCTAATTCTTTATGGTATACTCTGAAGCCTCTGAAAAACTTTGAGGAAAGTGACCTTTGATCCTTGATAAGAAAGATGCTCAAACTCTAGCTCCATAATTCAGGAAAGAACCAGTTGAAACGAAACAGAAAATTTGAACCCGTGAAAAAGCTTAGGACCCTTAGAATCATAATCCATTGGTCACGTCTTGAAGTATTTGACTGTGAGAACTAATACCTTCTCCACTTGAAACCAATGTTCCTGCACAAACTGGTTAGTTATGATAAGCATACACATGAGATCCTATGACCTAATTCTTAGAAGATCATGGCCAAAGACCAGATGATCTTACAGAGAGAAAATTGAGAAATGCAGGACAAATTTGGGGTATGATAATCATAATCCCGGTGGAGACCCCAAACCAACTTACCTAACATAAAAGTATTGACCTCTCTTGTTTTCTGGATCCCAAGACCATCTAACTTTTGGGGGGTTAGTGGTTTTATTCCATCCAACGAGATGCACAAAAGAGTTTGAATTACCTTTCCACAAACCATTTCCAACTATCCTATCAATAAAATGACAAGTTGAATGAGATAGCCAAGCCACTTGCATATAATAATTTGGGATTGGGTTAAGGAAAAACCTAACCAGATTCAAGCGACCAGACTTATTTAACAATTTATGTTGCCAAGATGCTAACCTCTGACTGGTTTTCTCCTCTAAAAACACAAATTCCTTGCATTGAAGACGACCATGCAACATAGGAAAACCTAAGTATTTATCTAGAGTAAGAGTTCACTTGATACCTGTGTTGAAGACAATTGAATCCATTTTACTCCTCTTGGGGGTAGCTGTGAAAAACAACTTTGATTTAGCAACATTCACTTTAAGGCCATAAAAGTTGACAAAATGATTCAAGATACCATAAATGTTCCCTTCCTGGGACTCATAAACCTTTGCGAAAAGAAAAACATCATTTACAAAAAATAAATGTGATAGAAAGAGTCCATTTCGAGATAACCTGACAGGTTTTGAATGACCTTCATTGACTTTCATGATTATTGCACGCAACAAGATTCCATACAAATATCGAAGAGATTGCGTGAAAGGGAGTCACCTTACCGTCATCCTTTAGTTAGAACAAAATTTGGTAGTTGCTCCCCATGCCAAAGAATAAACATAAATGAGCTAGTTACACAATGCATGATCAACTTTATAGATTGGGAGAAAACCCATTTTGATTTAAGAAAAATTCCAAGAAATCCCAGTTAACATGGTTATAGGCATTTTCAAGATTTATTTTGAACAACATGTCAGCTTTTTTCTTTTTAGATTTATGCAAAGAATGAATTACTTCTTGGAGGATAATGGCATTATCAGTTGTTCCTTTACCTGGCAAAAAACTACTCTGGAAAGGTCCAACTATCTGATTTAGATAAGGACACAATCTATTAAATATAATATTCTTAATAAGCTTGCAAATTATGGTGAACAAGCTAATGGGCATGAGTTCCTTAAAATTTTGGGGGCGTTCTATGTTAGGAATTAATGTGATAAGAGTATCAGAAAGAGATGAGTGAAAGCTACCTATCACAAAAGCATATGGTATAAGTTAGACAACATTGTCTCCAACTATATGCCAAAACTGTTCAAAGAAAATACCCTGAAATCCATCAGGGCCATATGCCTTGAAAAGGTGCATTTTATTCAACGCATAACTAACTTCTTCCCTCGTCACCTGCTGAGTCAAAGAGTGTTAGGCTTATTCAGTAAGGACCGGAGCCATAGTAGATTCACCCATACTAGCGAGGAGTATATGATGTAGGGCAAAAAAGACCTTTAAAGAAAGTCAATGTTTCTTCTCTTATAATAGTGTCATCATTGCATCAAACACCATTGGAAAGATGAAGGCCATGGACTTTATTTCTCTTCCGCAAGATTACCATCTTGGTATGAAAAAATTTGGTGTTACGATCTCTCAATTTAATCCAATCATCTCTAGCCTTTTGATACCGATGAATCTCCTCTTTCCCAAAGATCTCATCATACTGCTGTTGAAGCTCCTGTAGGAAATAAACTAGACTTGCCGAGTCTATTCTCTCCAAAGAGCGTTGGATACCCCTGAGTCACTTATGAATGTTATGCTTCTGTTAACTGATATTTCCAAAAGTTTCCTTATTAAAAATGATAGAATCATGCTACACATTTTGGATACAAGTTACAATGCCAATTGGGGATTTCCCCTAAGCAGTCTATGCTATATTGGAGTATTTTGAATGAATGATCAAAGTTACCTCAAACCTAAAAGGATGTGACCCGTGGTCTTGGAGGGGAAGATCACACCTAAGGAGAATGTGGTTGTGATCAGAATGAAATTTACGTAACACCTCGACATATGCATCAGGGAATGCCATGCACCAAGAAATGTCAACCAAGGCTATATCCAGCTTGTGATCGACCATTCTATTACCAGTACAAGGCCTATTCCATGTGAATTTCACACCAATCATGTATACTTAAACTAAATTAGATTTATCAATGATATTCAACAAAGCATTTATCCTAGGATGATTAAAATTACCTTCTTTTTATTCACCCAAATGAATGATGCATTTAAAGTATCTAATCAAGATCCAAGGACCATCAATAATGTTCCTCCAGTCAATGAGATGGAGCCACTGGTCAAGACAAGAAGTGTACACTAGACTAGCATAAATTCTAGTTACATACCAAGAGGAAGTTCCTAAGATAGCTTGATAGTAATTGTATCTATAAAGGCTTCGTGCATGACAGTTACAATGTTACTAACATTATGCTTTAACACCCAAATGCCCCCATATTGACCACACGCATCCATATAGTAAACACCCGCATATCTAGCTCAATCCCATAAGGATTTTGTATTATAAAAACCAATGTGTGTTTCCATAACGATTTAAAACGTTGGACAAAGTGTTTTCTTATCATATCTAATATGTGTTTTTAGCCTTATTATTAAAGGCTCCCTAGATATTCTAGGTGAGGACATTGATTTCTTTGAAACCTAACTAACTAGTCTAGTTGATAGAGGTGATAAAGCAAGTCCCAGACACGTGAAAATTTACGTAGTCGACTCCCATTCAAAGTGAGTTTCATGAAAAACTTCCTCTTCTTGACTAACACCCTCATCTATAAGGCATTAGTTATTTCCATCTGCCTGACTTGTTGTCGGTTCTAAATTCCGATATTTTATCGTGTGATGGTGTCCAAACCCAAATTTACTTCGGGAGCAGTGAAATTATAATTAACAGTGCTACGCACACCCTTTTGTGTTGGGGATGAGTTAAGAGTTGGCCAGGTTTTGTGCGAAGTGTCATACCCCAAATTTTGACCACTAAGATTCCCATCATTGTGCAAACCATCATCACAATATGGATGGACTTTCATACCTCATTAGTCTCCCCAAAGATGGGTGAGCATTCACTACAATCAAGAATTAGGGTTTTGAGCCCTCCCAGAGCACTTAGACAAAGGATCAATCAAGAAATGACATGATCTCCAACTTGTCTAACCTCTCAAACACTCTCAATGGATTAAGAGGACTCCTACATCAAGAATCAAGCACAAGGCTGTAGCATCCCAAGTGGATTAAGCCTCAAGATCGCCTGTGTCACCAAATTACGGTTTTGGTCGACCAGGGCCTCCAGATGAAAATTTTCATCTAGGCATGAGCCAATGCTTCAAAATATAACTCAAGATATTCCAAGAGACCTCATGAACCCCATCATCAAGTCAATTTAACCTCAGGGGACACATTCATCAAAAATCAAGAATTAGGGTTTCTTGACCTAATTCACCCCTAAGTTGACTTTTGGGACAAAACATGAGCCAAGGCCTCAAGACATGATTTTAGGGTCTCCAATACACTACATTGATCCATTTGCAACAATGGATTGATCCAAGAAGCTTGATCCACAAGTTTCAATTTCATCAGGACCACAGTTAGGGTTTTAAAGAAAAAAAGTCAATTGCACCTTTGACTTTTTGACCAAGACATGCTCCCAAACCTTGGGACATAATTCAATACACCCTATAACAACTATGGAATCCATCCATCAAGTTTGATTTAGGTCAAGGAATTGATTTCATAGAGGATCACACAGTTTGGAATTCATCTGATAAAAAGTCAACTGTGCCCAAAAGTCAAAGTTTGACTTTTTGAGCTTTTTTCATAATTATGGTTCCTTAACCCTAAAATGATGTTAATGTATGATTGGAATCATCATTCATCAAGAAAAATCAAAGAAAGTGGGATAACTTGTAAAAGGGGTAATCATAAAAAACTTAGAAATTTTCTAAGTTATGGAACAAAGTGGCTAGGGTACCAACTTCCAAGGATCATAACTTGTGATCCAAGCAACCACTTTGGCTGATCCAAAGATGGATTTGTAGCTCTCATGGCATACTTTAAAAGTGTCAACTACAGCTCATTCCAATTCCTCATGGATTTTAAGTTATGGAGTGATGAAAATGGCTGAAAACACAAAAGTGACATTTTTCCAACACGGTGAAATTTTCACTAAGTCAGAATCTGTTTCACTTTTTTTCAAAATGTAGGGACATTTTTTACTTGGATCCAAAAAGTTTCAAGAGAACTATGATCACACATGTGTTGTATCATATGAGAGCTTTCCAAAATGTCCAAAAAACTCCATCAAATGCCATCTGAGCTAAGAGTTATGACAGTGGCAATATGCCTTGCTGCAACTGTCATAACAAGGCAGATTTGTGCATTTTGCTCGATTTGGGCAATTTGTGCAAATGAAAAACAAGTTTATCCATCTGAACACCTCAGGGGGAGACCAAGGAGGAACAAACACTGATCCATAACCCTCCCAAGTCTTTGGAACTACAAGTAGCATGCCAAACCTCAAAAAGCCTAAAATGGGGACAAGACTCCAATTTTGTTTTGGAGCATTCAATGGATACACCAAGGTGGCATGAACTGAGCCTATTCCAACTGAATGAGTCAAGGATGATCTCTGAACCAGGGAACCATAGGCCTGTGCTCTAACCTCTAGTCAATGGCTAGAGGAGACTTAAGATTCCAAAGTGATACAAGTGGCCAACAGCCTGTTGCGGCCTCCATTCACTATTGCTTGCAAAACAAACTTGTTCTACTAAATAGAGCTCATTTGTGCTTAGTTTGAGTACACCAAAGCACTACAACACTTGCTTTCCTCAAAATCTCTTTCTCTAGGCCAAAATGCCTTCTTTTGCAAGGTAACTCTAAGTTTTTGAGTTAGAGAGCATTTCCATCACAGCTCATAATCCAAACACATCCAATATGTTATATCTAAGCTGTCCAAACTCTCATAAGTGACCTGTAACACCAAAATCTCAAAGTCCCCTCTCAAAACCTCAAAATAGGACTTTTTTGCATTTTTCAAGCCATGTCTTGATTCAGTCACTTTTAAAACTAGATAAAACCTCAAACACACTCCAAATATCATCCTTGAACTGTCCCAAATGGCTCCCCACATCTGGAACACCATTTGAGAGAGTTGATATTTTGGCCACTTTTACCCCTTTTGCAAGAAAGGGCCAGTTTCCATCCCTGAGGATTCCAGTTGGTTCCAGCCATTCCAAAAGCTTCTAAGTGATCATTTGAGGGTTTCCAAAGTATCAAATTGTTTCTGGCACAAAGGACTTGGCAGATAGCCCAAAAAGCTCCTAAAGAGGTAAGCATCACAACTTGAACTCTTTGAAATATGCATTGCTTTGAAGTCCTCTGATCATACACATCTCATACATGTTATATATGTTGTGTTTGAACCAATTTTCCATGTAATTCATTCCTGTACCAAGAGGTAGCACAGAAAATGCAATTATATGCCTATTTCAAGAACACTATCGGGTTTTGAAATAGGAGCCTCATCTGAAAAAACCACCACCACCATTGGATTCCTTGAGAAATTCTAGGCAGGATAGACCTAAATTTTGTCCCAATCCATGGAGAAATGAGAAAGTTACAAGCTTCACGTTTTTGGCCAAAACCTTGCTTTGCCTTACCTTGGCCAGGCCTAGAACAAGGCAAGCCTTATATATTTGTGGGTGGGTTTTGATACACGGATGTATCACCACCCCAGTGGTAGAAGGCACGTGCTGCACACAAGAGGTCTGGGGTTCGAATCCCCCTCGCCCCAGACCCCTTTTTAATGTTTTTTTTCACTTTTTATTATTTTTCCTATTATTTTTAATGATTTGAAAAATTAATAACTCTCTCAATTTTAATTATTTTTGATTGGTTCTTTTTGCAAAAAATCACAAAAATGTTAAAATATTTTATTCCACAAAAAAAAATCAAATTTATATTAATTATTTAATATAGTTGATATTTTTGTAAATAAATTCACTTTTATTGTTTTTAACCTTTTAAAAAATGAATATTCATCATGAAAATCAAAATCAAATGAGCCCTAAATCATCTTGTGATTAAAACCTCATTTTTCAAACCTTAACCAAAAATCACAAGTAGTTTATTTAGACTTATTTGGTATTTTTGTCATTTTTTAAAATGTTTACTTTTAAAAGAAAATGAAATTAGGGTTTCTTTGATTTTCAACCCTCATCAATCCTTTTTAAACGCTCATGGGCCTCTTGAGAGAGTGTAAGACCCAACCCCTTTGAAAATACAAACCTTTTGGGCCTCAGACATTGTATAAGTCCCACTGTATTTTCAAAATCATGGCGCGATCGTCGCCTTGAAAAAAAACAAAAATCATCTGGGCTTCTCCTTGAGCTATAAGTCTCATTCCTTTTCTTAAAAACACTTTGACCCTCTAATAGAGTGTAAGACCCAACCCCCCATTTGTACATAAACAACTGTGGGCCTCACTTATTGTATAAGTCCCTCTGTACAGTTCTCAAAACAACGACACGATCGTCCCCTTTTCAAAATCATCTGGGCCTCTCCTTGATTTGTAAGCCCCAACAATCTTTTCAAAGCACTTTCTCCTTTGATTTTGAATTCAAATATACAGTTGTTATCAAAACTTTCTTTAATTTCTTTGTTGAACAACTAACAAAATAGCATGGAAGCTCTACAACGGGTAAGTGTTTATCCGCTTTCATTTACTGCTTTCCTATATATAACTGTATTGTGGGGCTGCTTCACTGTAAGTCTTCTTTCACATCCTTTTATATACTTGTCATATATCAACTGTATATATACTACTAAATTAGGTCTAGAACTAGGTAAAGCCCTGTTGGTCACTCTTTAAAACAAATAAAACTAGATCCCCATAGGATTACCGGATATAGTTTTCCCTCCTCTTGGGGTTAAACAATATGGAACAAAGAGAAAGACAGCATTCTCGATGAACCTTTTCTCTGACTATCACCCCTAGAAATTGTCAAAGAAATTCTACTCCCCGGAGTTGATCTATTCTCTGTGAATAGCATCTTTTGAGTTTCTTCCAAACCCTCGAACTTTCTTGGAATGATCTCTTCTCTGTGAATTGCATTTCTTGAACTTCTCTTGGTTTGGGGACCCACAGGCTTCCTAAAAGCATCCCCGCCTCCTCTTGGGCGTTGTACAAGGACCCTTAGGCTTCTTAGAAGTTCTCATGCCTTCTCTTTGGCTTAATACAAGGACCCTGAAGACCTCTTATATGTATAGGACAGAACTTAGTCATCCTTCGTTAGAGCTGTCTTTCTAAAAGGAGTCGAAACCTTCATACCAATTTTAGGGTTGATACTCATCCCTTAAATGAGTCGGCCTCCTCTTGGGCATCATACAAAAGATAAAACTCTTCCCAGATTTTGGATTAATCTCCTTAATAACGTATAGGAGAAACCCCAAATTCTGGATTAATCTCCAGCCGAGTTAAAACTTGCAGGTTCTAAAACCCCGTCTTTCTCCCGAAAATCCCTAACCAGGGTCAGTTTACCATCAGGATAACATTATCTTAAATCAAAACCTCAAGGTTTCTGATCTATCAATTCTTCCACATTCCCCTACAAGAGTTGATTCCCCATTTGGACCTGCCTCGGGATCTCAAGAATCCTCTGCAGAAGTTAGCCTCCTCTTAGGCTTCGTATAAGGACCCTTTTCCTCAGCACAGTCAGCCTCCTCTTGGGCTTTGTACAATGATTCTCCCCAGTGGAGCTAACCTTTTCAGACTCTCTTGTTGAGTCGATCGATTACTTTTCAGACTCTCTTGTTGAGTCCATCACCTTTTCAGACTCTCTTGTTGAGCCAGACTCTCTTGTTGAGTCAATCACCTCTGAGCACTCTCTTGTTGAGTCATCCCTTTTTAGCCTCAGTCTCGGGCTTTGTATGAGACAGATAAAAATCATTCTCTTGTTGAGACAGTCTTTTTCGGCTTCCTTTTAAGCTTGGCATAAAGATTTCCCTAGCAGAGATAGCCTCCTCTTAGGCTTTGTATAATGATTTACCCTAGCAAAGTTAGCCTACTCTTAGGCTTTCTCCAGCTTGTTCAGCCACAATCCTGGGCTTCGTACAGGACAGATAAAAGCACTCTCTTGTTGAGTCAATCCCTTTTAGCCTCTATCTTGGGCTTTGTACGAGATGTAAACCTTCATAAGCTTGGGACAAACATTTCCCCAACGAAGTCAATTCCTCCGAGCTTTCACTAGACTTTGAGGAATAAACTCCCAAGCTGAGTCAAACTCTTTACCGCCTCCATCTTGGGCTTTGTACAAGATATATAACACTCTCCGACAGAGTCAAATTCGTTTAGCCTCCGTCTTGGGCTTTGTACAAGACACTTAAAATATCCTCAGTCGAGTCGATTAAATATCCCTTTTAGCCTCAATTTTGGGCTTTGTACAAGACAGAAAGAACACTTTCCCCATAAAAGTCAAACTTTTAGCCTCCTCTTAGGCTTTGTATAATGATATCCCCAAAGAGTCAGTCTCTTTTTTTGCCTCAATCTTGGGCCTCGTACAAGACACACACATAAGCACTCTCTTGTTAAGTCAGTCATTCCTAGCCTCCTCTTAGGCTTTGTATAAGGACTTCCCCAGTGGAGTCAATAAAACTTTTAGCTTCAACCTTGGGCTTTGATCAATGCACACAAAAAATCAACAATTCCCCTTTAGAGATGACAAATTCTCTCTCATTCAAAACTTTTAGCCTCTGTCTTGGGCTTTGAACAAGACACCAAAACATCTTTTTCCTCACTTAGAATAGGAAGAAATACGATTGCTCTGATTTCCCTTTTTCGTTTAAATGGGAATACGTAGGCATGAGATTGCAAAAATCTTAGCGAGCACACTAACCAAAAACTCTAGGTCCAATACCTTCATACATCAATCGAAAAGAATCAGGTCTAGTATCTACCCAAATGCCTCACGAACAGTCCAGGCACTCTATTCTTAACAAAATAACCTAAGAGAGACCCACTATCTTAATAGCATCTGTAAACCAACAGTCATCTGTTTAAACTCAGTATGTAAGCAGGGTTAATTGGAGACATCTATTTCCCTTCCTTAATCAGCTTCACAGGATAAAAAATGAATCGAACTGTAGCAACCAAAGCGATAGTGATTCGAAACCACAAAAACCGCACTACAAGAAGGTCCACTAATAGCAACATGTGGATCCAAAATGGTAAACTTGGCCTTGGAGTCTGGTGTAGCGCGATTTTTGTGGTCCTGAGTCTATTGCTTGGGTACTACAGTTCGATTCATTTTTTTATCCTATTGAGCTGATTAAGGAAGGGAAATAGATGTCTCCAATTAACCCTGCTTGCATACTGAGTTTGAATAACGGTTTGTTAGGTTACAAATGCTATGTGGATGTGGGGCCCAATCTTTGGTTATTTTGCTGAGAACACAGTGTCTGGATTTTTGGTGAGGTTTTTGGTAATGTGTTTAAATTTACTGCTTTTGGGTTGATTTGGTGGAGATATGAGGTTTTGGGTTTTTTTTATTAGTATGCTCGCTAAAATTTTTTCAATCTTATGCCTATGTATTCCCGTTTAACGAAACAGGGAAATCAGAGCGATAATGTTGTTTTAGTGTCTTGGTCAAAGCCCAAGACGTGAAGCTAAAGGTGATTTGTATCTTGTTTAAAGCCCAAGATGTGAAGCTAAAGGGTTTATGGATGAGAGAGAATTTGTCATCTCTAAAGGGGGATATTTGGTCTGTTTATCACAACTGTTGGGTGACTGATTATAAAGGAGAATTACTTTAACTGGGATATGTGAATCCAGCAATGCCATAATTTCCTTTATAGGGGATTTTTAACCTGAAGGAGAAGACTTTAACTCAGTGTAGAGTAATGCCATCTTTCCTTAGGAATTTCTCATGCTAAAAGAGGGACAGTGGCGTGGATGTAAATAATCCAGAGGCTTGCCGCTTACAGCAATTAGATGAAGGAAAAGGAGTTGTTGATGTTTGTATGCTGTGAGCAAGGCACATATTTTGATTCTAAAAGGTTGATTAACTCAACTGGGGTTTCCTTATACAAAGCCTAAGAGGAGGCTATTGACCCAACAAGAGTGCGCCTTTTATCTATCTCGTACGAAGCCCGAGATAGAGGCTAAAAGGGTTGACTCAACAAGAGAGTGCTTTTATATGTGTCTTGTACGAAGCCCAAGACGGAGGCTAAAAGGAGATTGACTCAACAAGAGAGTCTTTTATACTCAACAAGAGAGTGTTTTCTATCTCGTACGAAGCCCGAGATGGAGGCTAAAGGGGTTTGACTCAACAAGACGTCTTTTATACTCAACAAGATAGTGTGAAAAGGTTAGCTCCGCTGGGGGAGAATCATTTGTACAAAGCCCAAGAGGAGGCAATCTATGTTGGTGACTGTTTCAGTTTAGTGACAGGTCCAATATGTTGGATAAAAGAGAAAATTAGTTCTTATAAAGGAAAGATTAAAGGTATGGTTGTGCCTTGGTACTGATCAGAGGATCAGGGTTATTTCCTGTTCTTTAAGGAAATGGGAAATCCAAAGGGTATTGAGACTGCTCAAGTCTACCGGTGGTTTAAGAAATTGATTCTTGTTACACCCCGATTTTTAACAGCGCGAGTGTATTTTCAAAAGTTACTATTCCTCGAATAAAATGATAAATGGTTTTCTTTGCATGAAAAGAGAGGGTTTTTTTTAAACACTACAATTCGTTTTTATACATAGCTGCACCATTTTTAAAACATAAACATATTGTACATATATACAACGAAGCGTTAAACGAGATACAGATAGTGGTTATGTTACAGGACATAAAAACATAGATAAAGTCCTCGGCAGACACTCACGCAGGAGAGCTGCTCCAAGGAGAGGACTTCGAACCAGGTAGTCATGTGATGAGAATTCGTCGTCCAGTACTAACTACTCCTATCAATTTAAGTATTTCCTTCCCTAACTAGGTTGATCGATCCCTAATGGCAACCACAGTAACCACCCACACCAGCTCCGTATAATCCATCGCAAGTGCTCGTCAAGGTGTGTTCGGATCCATCCCTATCGTATCCGGGCTCATACTCGTACTCGGAGGGGTCCTCCTCCTCAGTGTCGTCCTCATCTCCCTCACAGATGATGGCCTCGAGTGGCGGCACGTATGTTGGATCAATAAGAGGAAGCTCGTCTAGGGAATAGACGTCAGGGGTGAAGGTCGGGGGTAATCCTAGTGACATCCTTAAGTCTAGAGGAGGCATGGGTATGTCAGGAAAGGTCGGCCATCCTCCCTCAACTGGGGCGTACGAGGGTCCAGGTGGGGCGTAAGGGTAGATCGGTAATCCGTAGCAATCAATCTCCCCTGAGAGGAAACTGGAGATGATCAACAAAGATGGAATCGGAAAAGTTATCGCTCGGCGTGACATGGTGGTCTTTGGATCCTGTCCCACGACAGCAGTGGTCTCCATCATGTTCCCGATGTATGACAGTTGTCCCAGGGTCGGGTTGAATTCCCAGGACGCGTCAGTCCCTGTATCAGGAAAGATAAATTCCGTCGTCTTTGACGGTGGCATCTCCCCGGGTCCCGGAAGCGTCATAATCTATTGGCGTATAGCCCACACAATCCACTGAAAGGGTCATAAATCTGAAAATAATAAATATACAAGAGCGGAGCAAAAAGCATAAACAGAGGATACATTATACATGGCTAGAGATCTCATTCTAGCATGTATATACACATTCATAACAATAATACAAATAGCAGAATTAAGACTCATTCCTAATGTAATGTCTATGTGTCAATGCTTATGATTCCGGAATATCAATCCCTTCGCAAAGGGTCGTGGTCTCGCTTCAGGATTTTGCACCACTAAGGTGATAGGTATCGCAGACCCATCAATCAGACTCAATGATCCACTTCAGGATAAGGTGGTTCTCTCACAGACACACACCCCGTGCCACCTCTCCGGTGTACACCTCGTGACTCCTCTCCGGTAGCCACGTAACCATGAAATAAATGAGCATACAATTCCCAAATACACAGTTCAACATATGTGTAACATCACCATATGTAATAAATCATCTCATGCATCAAATCTTCGCACAGATATATAACAGGTATTCACCTTCACAATTAGACACCTTCAAAATAACACATGAGCAAAAACAGAGCAGGTACAAAATATATTTCTATTAGTGGGAAAAGTATATAAAAATAGAAAGATGCCCTTACCGTCACAACAGTTGTGCGGATTGATATTTTGTCTATCGGTCGATCGTACACCTTTCTCCAAAATGAATTAAATTAGAACAAACTAAGAAACTCATAGTCATCCGATTTATTTTTCTACTTAATCAATAAATTAAGTTTTTTTTGAAATCATTATTACTAGATTTTTCTAAAAATAATGTATTATATTTTCTTTACTGAAATACCAAGTACGAAAGCGTTAACCCGACAAAATCGGTATTATTCTAAAATATTATTATAAAAAAAATTAATAATAATAATAATAATTATTATTATTATATATATACACCTAGTATAATACTAATATATATATATATATTTCAAAAACAAAATGAAGAAATAAAAAAAAATATGGTACGTTTTTTTCCCTATGATTATTACATGTACACGTAGTTCTCAATTATATATATATATATATATATATATATATATATATATATATATATATATATATATATATATATATATATATATACATGTTAAAGTAACATATATATACATGTTTTAATAACCAAAAATGAAAATACAAAAAAAATAAAAAAAAATAATAAGGAAAAAGTTTGGAAAAAGAGGGTGTGGCCCTTGCCACCAGAAACTTATGGCGCTCGCCACAGGTTGTTTTTTTTTTTTTTTTTTTTCAACGAAAAGAAAAAAAATTTTTTTAATACATAAAATAAATAGGGCTGGTTTTTTATTATGGCGATCCGGATCTAATGTCGAAAAAATTTTCTCAAAACATTCAATAAGATGACATCAAATAATTATTTTTATCAACAAAAAAAAATTTAGGAAGAAAAGTTTTTTTTTTTTTACCTGAAATAACAGCAGTGGTAAAATTTTAACGAAGGGGTTTAGCTAAGGAATAATTGTTTTAGAGAGAGTGAAGAGAATTTCGTTATCTGAGTGAGTGAGAAATACAGTGACAAGCTTCAGTATTTATAGGCGTAAGGTAATGGCCATATGGTAAATTGAAGACGTGGTTATCAGATAACAATCAATGGATTCATCTAACACAGTCCATTTCTATCCTTCTCATTAATTACCCTGGTAAGAATATTCTTTGTTTAGGATATTCTAAGTGATCCAAATATTCTTACCAGATACGTATTTCTATCCATATCTACTTCATATACCACTTTTGTCACATAAGTGCAATTTTCGGTGTCATGTGATACTAATAAAAATTCCAAAATAATTTTTTTTTTACCGATAATAAAACTTTTTTTTCCGGTTATTCTATACTGCAATATAAAAAAAAATCGATCGAGAAAATAATATTTTTTTTAATACTAATATCTTTTCAATATACTATTAAAAATAATTTTGTGACTCTATCGATAAAATTTCGTAACCATTAATAAAAAAAAATTGTTTTCAAAAATTAAGACGGCTATTTTTTTTTTCCGAGCATAAAAACTGAAACGAGAGTTTTTAGAAATTTTCTATCGTGGACCACTAATAAAATAAAAATTCTAAATTATTTTGAGCGTAACTTGAACTTATTGATATAAATAATATTTAATTTATATCTGATCATAATAATATATTATAAGAGTATTTATTCTAAAATTACGGGTGTTACAATACTCCCCCCCTAAAATAGTTTCGTCCTCGAAACTAAGTGTCTGTGAACAAGTCTGGGTATTTCTCTCGGATTGCGCTCTCAAGTTCCCACGTTGCATCACCAGTGGTTTGGTTCCAAATTATTTTTACTAATGGAATTTCCTTATTCCTTAGCAGTTTCATCTTTCTATCCTCGATCCTAACGGGTACTTCTTCAAATGATAAGTTGTCTTTAAGCTGAATAGTGTCTGGTTTGATTACGTGAGAAGGGTCTGGAATGTATTTTCGTAGTTGTGAGACATGGAATACATCATGCATGCCAGACAAAAAGGGTGGTAACGCGATTCGGTAAGCCATGGGTCCAATCTTAGAAGTTATTTGATAGGGTCCAATAAACTTTGGAGTTAACTTCCGCGTCTTGATTGCTCTCCCCACCCCAGTGGTGGGTGTGACACGGAGGAACACATGGTCTCATTCTCCGAAATCCAATGGCCTACGTATTTTGTCAGCATAGCTTTTCTGACGATCTTGTGAAGCTTTCATTCTTTCCCTAATGCTTTTAACCTTTTCTGTAGTCTGTTGAACCAATTCTGGACCTACCATCATACTCTCACTATCTTGATACCAGCATAACGGCGTTTGACACTTTCGTCCATATAGAGCTTCAAACGGAGCCATTTCGATACTAGTATGAAAGCTGTTGTTGTAGGTGAATTCAATCAAAGGTAGTATGTCATCCCAACTCCCTATATCATCCAATACACATGCCCGTAGTAGATCCTCTAACGTCTGATTCGTTCTTTCTGTTTGTCCGTCTGTTTGTGGATGATATGCCGAACTTAATCTGAGCTTTGTTCCAAGTGCCTCATGTAACGCACCCCAAAATTGTGAGGTGAACTTTGGGTCTCGATCCGACACGATGCTAGATGGCACCCCATGTAGTCTAACAATCTCGGCAATGTAAATTTCCGTATACTTGGCTACTTTATAGGTGGTATTTACAGGTAAGAAATGAGAAGATTTGGTCAAACGATCGACAATTACCCAAATTGAATCATGCATTCTCCGAGTTTTAGGCAATCCGGTGATAAAATCCATTGAAATGCTATCCCATTTCCATTCGGGAATGTCTAAAGGTTACAACATTCCTGCTGGCCTTTGGTGTTCTATCTTCGCTTTCTGGCAAGTCAAACATGATGCTACATAGTCTGCCACCTCCTTTTTCATTCCCGGCCACCAATAGTTTTGTCTCAAATCTTTATACATTTTTGTGGCTCCAGGGTGAATGCTGAGTTTGCTCTTGTGGGCCTCCTCTAAAATTAGCTTCCTTATCTCTGCAACATTGGGTACGCATTTTCTCTCGTTACACCTTAAGATATTATCTGGTCCTACCTTAAAACCGGGTGCTTTTCCTTGTACCATCAATTCTCTTTTCTCTTCCAAGAGTGGATTGTTCTGACAGTTTTGAATGTCTTCCAAGAGTCCATTTGAGATCTTGATCATTCCACATTGAAGAGTTTCATGTCTAAGTTTTACGTCTAGGTGCATGTCTCTGAATGTTTCCCATAGTTCTTGTTGTTTGGCCATCAGTGATGCTGTTGCTAGGATACCCTTTCTACTTAGCGCATCTGCCACCACGTTTGCTTTTCCTGGGTGATATTGTAATGTGAAATCATAGTCCTTCAAGGTTTGCATCCATCTTCTCTATCTCATGTTTAATTCCTTCTGATCAAACAAATACTTCAAGCTCTTATGGTCGCTGAATATCATGAACGTACATCCATAGAGATAATGACGCCAAATCTTTAGTGCAAACACTACAGCTGCAAGTTCCAAATCATGAGTGGGATAATTCCTTTCGTGAGTCTTTAATTGTCTCGAAGCATATGCTACCGCCTTTCGGTGCTGCATCAATATGTATCCTAATCCTTGATGAGATGCATCGCAGTAGACTTCGTATGGCTCCTCAGGTTGCGGCAGAATCAAAATAGGCGACGTCATAAGTTTCTTCTTCAACAACTGAAAATTAGCTTCACATTTCTCAGTCCAAGCAAAAGGTTGATCCTTTCTAGTTAGTTGAGTTAATGGAGCTACTATCTTTGCGATTCCTTCAATGAATCGTCGATAGTATCCAGCCAATCCTACGAAACTTCTTATGTTCGTGACTGTCTGAGGTTGTTTCCATGCGAGCACGGTTTCAATCTTTGCTGGATCTACAACAATTCCTTCCTTTGATACGACGTGTCCCAGGAAATTCACCTTTTCTAGCCAGAATTCACATTTGGATGGATTAGCATATAACTTCTTTTCACGCAGAATTTGTAGCACTTGACGTAGATGCTCTTCGTGTTCTACTTTACTTCGAGAGTAAACAAGGATATCGTCAATGAATACAACAACGAATTTGTCTAGAAATGAGTGGAAAATTCGGTTCATGTAATCCATGAAGGTACTCATAATGTCCATATCGAGTCCTAAATGCAGTCTTTGGTATGTCTTCTTCTCTTACTCTGATCTGATGATAACCGGACTTGAGATCAATCTTAGAAAATACAGATGCTCATGTAAGTTGATCCATCAAGTCATCAATGCGAGGTAAGGGGTATCGATTCTTCACGGTCGCCTTGTTAAGTTGCCTGTAGTCCACACATAGTCGGGAACGCCCGTCCTTCTTCTTTACCAAAAGTACTGGAGCTCCCCATGGGGAAATACGCTGCCTAATGAATCCTTTCTCCATCAAGTCTTCCAATTGTTCTTTAAGTTCTTAGAGTTCTTTTGGCGCCTTCCGATATAGTGCAATGGAAATGGGTCCAGTTCCCGGGTGTAAGTCAATGAAGAACTCAATGTCTCTTACAGGTGGTAAACCAAGAATCTCATTGGGAAACACATCTTAAAAGTCTTGAGTAACTAACATGTCTTCAACCTTGACTTCAGCCATCATCCCCGTATTAGCAAGTATGGCAAGGTCAAAGGCTCCCTTCTTTATAGAACCTTTGAGTTGGTTAGCTGATAGGTATTTAACAACCCCCGGCTCAGGCAAAATAACTAACTTTCGAGCACAATCTAACATAACGTAATGAAATGACATCCAATCCATTCCGAGAATAATCTAGAGAGATTGTAGGGGTAAACATATTAGATTAACTAGGAAGTCTCTATCTTGAACCACTACCTTACATAGCAAGCATGCAGTGTTCACAGTTAGAACCTTAGCAGGGGTAGACACTACCAAGTCAAAAGGTAGCGGGGTTACTGTCATTTTCAAATGATCAACGCAATCCTTGGATATGAATGAATGCATTGCCCCAGAATCAAAAAATGCAGTTAAAATGGTACCTTCAATTTCGCAATTCCCCTGGATTAAGTTGTTGGACGAAGATCTTCCCTCTGCACCCATGCAATATACTCGCCCTTGGGCTGTTGGTCGGACATTCCTGGCAGTATTAACAGCTAACTCCGCCTTTGGAGCTCTGCAATCCTTTGCTATATGCCCCTTCTTATTGCATTTGTAGCAGGTAGGGCCCTTATTAGGACATTCATTCGCATAATGCCCACTTTCTCCACACCCGTAACAACGTACCCCTGGGGTAGCTTGAGTTTCTCTACCTTTGGTGTTGCGGTTGTCTGGTCGTTGAGGTCCTCGATTGTTTTGGTGTGGTCGTTGGTATGGCCTCGTCTGTTGTTTATTACGTCCATGATTCTAAAAATTTGAACGACTTGGCCCTCCAGAGTTCTGGACCGCCCCACGATTTGCCCTCCTGCTTTTCATGTCCTCCACTTCTCTGCATTTTTCCACCAATGGTTGAAAGCGTTGTATCCCTAATGGTACCACTGAGTCTTGTAGTTCGTATTTAAGTCCTTCTTGGAAACGGTGACACATGTAATCTTCATCTACTCCTTCCCTGAAGAATCGGAAGTACCTGGACAAAGTTTCAAATTTGGCAGCGTACTCACCTACAGTCATACCCCCTTGTCGAAGTTTCAGAAAATCGTCGCCCAATTTGGTCCTTGCACTTATGGGTAAGTATTTGTCTAAGAATTTTGTTTTAATGGCTTCCCAATTTATTTATTCTTGTGCGCTTTCCATCATCAATCTAGTGCTCCTCCACCAGTACTCTGCATCTCCTAGGAGAAGATATGTGGCATACAACACCTTCACTCCTGGGGGACAATTGATTACCTCAAAGATCTTTTCAATCTCTTGTAACCATAAATCATCCTTCTCGGGAGTAACATCCCCTTGAAATTTAGGTGGATCTTGGCGACGAAAATCAATTAGTCCTTTTGATTCTCTGGCTCTTATCTCTCTGTCCCGCTTCTCTAAATCTCGAAGGTTCTTAGCAGCAGTTTGAGCGGTAACAGCGGCTGCCATATCAGTCATAGCCTGGGCCATTTGATCCACCTGATGGTTGTTCATCCCATCATTAGTATTGTCACGTCTTGGAGGCATAGCTTTCCTACAAAACCAATACCTAATTAGAATTCTCATTACCTGTTTCAAGAGAATTTCCAATATCTCATTTTCAAATCGTAAGTGGGTGTCAGATCTTAACTATCTTAAAAATGTTGATATAACTCTAAATTTTTCCCGGACATGTGACCAACTTAAACTCTCGGTTCCTCATGATAAACCTAAGCTCTGATACCACAATGTTACACCCCGATTTTTAACAGCGCGAGTGTATTTTCAAAAGGTACTATTCCTCGAATAAAATGATAAATGGTTTTCTTTGTATGAAAAGAGAGGGTTTTTTTTAAAAAACACTACAATTCATTTTTATACATAGCTGCACCATTTTTAAAACATAAACATACTGTACATATATACAACGAAGCGTTAAATGAGATACAGATAGTGGTTATGTTACAGGACATAAAAACATAGATAAAGTCCTCGGCAAACACTCACGCAGGAGAGCTGCTCCAAGGAGAGGACTTCGAACCAGGTAGTCATGTGATGAGAATTCGTCATCCAGTACTAACTACTCCTATCAATTTAAGTATTTCCTTCCCTAACTAGGTTGATCGATCCCTAATGGCAACCACAGTAACCACCCGCACCAGCTCCGTATAATCCATCACAAGTGCTCGTCAAGGTATGTTCAGATCCATCCCTATCGTATCCGGGCTCATACTCGTACTCGGAGGGGTCCTCCTCCTCAGTGTCGTCCTCCTCTCCCTCACAGATGATGGCCTCGAGTGGCGGCACGTATGTTGGATCAATAAGAGGAAGCTCGTCTAGGGAATAGACGTCAGGGGTGAAGGTCGGGGGTAATCCTAGTGACATACCTAAGTCTAGAGGAGGCATGGGTATGTCAGGAAAGGTCGGCCATCCTCCCTCAACTGGGGCGTACGAGGGTCCAGGTGGGGCGTAAGGGTAGATCGGTAATCCGTAGCAATCAATCTCCCCTGAGAGGAAACTGGAGATGATCAACGAAGATGGAATCGGAAAAGTTATCGCTCGGCGTGACATGGTGGTCTTTGGATCCTGTCCCACGACAGCAGTGGTCTCCATCATGTTCCCGATGTATGACAGTTGTCCCAGGGTCGGGTTGAATTCCCAGGACGCGTCAGTCCCTGTATCAGGAGAGATAAATTCCGTCGTCTTCGACGGTGGCATCTCCCCGGGTCCCGGAAGCGTCATAATCTATTGGCATATAGCCCACACAATCCACTGAAAAGGTCATCAATTCGAAAATAACAAATATAAAGAGCGGAGCAAAAAGCATAAACAGAGGATACATTATACATGGCTAGAGATCTCATTCTAGCACATGTATATACACATTCATAACAATAATACATATAGCAGAATTAAGACTCATTCCTAATGCAATGTCTATGTGTCAATGCTTATGATTCTGGAATATCAATCCCTTCGCAAAGGGTCATGGTCTCGCTTCAGGATTTTGCACCACTAAGGTGATAGGTATCGCAGACCCATCAATCAGACTCAATGATCCACTTCGGGATAAGGTGGTTCTCTCACAGACACACACCCCGTGCCACCTCTCCGGTGTACACCTCGTGAGTCCTCTCTGGTAGCCACGTAACCATGAAATGAATGAGCATACAATTCCCAAATACACAGTTCAACATATGTGTAACATCACCATATGTAATAAATCATCTCATGCATCTAATCTTCGCACAAATATATAACAGGTATTCACCTTCACAATTAGGCACCTTCAAAATAACACATGAGCAAAAATAGAGCAGGTACAAAATATATTTCTATTAGTGGGAAAAGTATATAAAAATAGAAAGATGCCCTTACCGTCACAACAGTTGTGCGGATTGATATTTTGTCGGTCGATCGATCGTACACCATTATCCAAAATGAATTAAATTAGAACGAACTAAGAAACTCGTAGTCATCCGATTTATTTTTCTACTTAATCAATAAATTAAGTTTTTTTTTAAATCATTATTACTAGATTTTTCTAAAAATAATGTATTATATTTTCTTTACTGAAATACCAAGTACGAAAGCGTTAACCCGACAAAATCGGTATTATTCTAAAATATTATTATAAAAAAAATTAATAATAATAATAATAATAATAATTATATATATACACCTAGTATAATACTAATATATATATATATATATATATATATATATATATATATATATATATATATATATATATATATATATATATATATATATATATATATATATTTCAAAAACAAAATAAAGAAATAAAAAAAAAAAAAATATGGTACGTTTTTTTTTCCTATGATTATTACATGTACATGTAGTTCTCAATTATATATATTAAAGTAACATATATATACATGTTTTAATAACCAAAAATGAAAATACAAAAAAAATAAAAAAAAAATAATAAGGAAAAAGTTTGGAAAAAGAGGGTGTGGCCCTCGCCACCAGAAACTTGTGGCGCTCGCCACAGGTTGTTTGTTTTTTTTTTTTCAACGAAAAAATAATTTTTTTTAATACATAAAAAAAATAGGGCTGGTTTTTTATTATGGCAATCCGGACCTAATTTCGAAAAAAATTTCTCAAAACATTCAATAAGATGACATCAAATAATTATTTTTATCAACAAAAAAAATTTAGGGAGAAAAGTTTTTTTTACCTGAAATAACAGCAGTGGTAAAATTTTAACGAAGGAGTTTAGCTAAGGAATAATTGTTTTAGAGAGAGTGAAGAGAATTTCGTTATCTGAGTGAGTGAGAAATACAGTGACAAACTTCAGTATTTATAGACGTAAGGTAATGGCCATATGATAAATTGAAGACGTGGTTATCAGATAACAATCAATGGATTCATCTAACACAGTCCATTTCTATCCTTCTCATTAATTACCCTGGTAAGAATATTCTTTGTTTAGGATATTCTAAGTGATCCAAATATTCTTACCAGATACGTATTTCTATCCATATCTACTTCATATACCACTTTTGTCACATAAGTGCAATTTCCGGTGTCATGTGATACTAATAAAAATTCCGAAATAATTTTTTTTTACCGATAATAAAACTTTTTTTTCCGGTTATTCTATACTGCAATATAAAAAAAAAATCGATCGAGAAAATAAATGTTTTTTTAATACTAATATCTTTTCAATATACTATTAAAAATAATTTTGTGACTCTATCGATAAAATTTCGTAACCATTAATAAAAAAAAATTGTTTTCAAAAATTAAGACGGCTATTTTTTTTTCTGAGCATAAAAACTGAAACGAGAGTTTTTAGAAATTTTCTATCGTGGACCACTAATAAAATAAAAATTCTAAATTATTTTGAGCGTAACTTGAACTTATTGATATAAATAATATTTAATTTAAATTTGATCATAATAATATATTATAAGAGTATTTATTCTAAAATTACGGGTGTTACAATTCTCAGGTAGTAAATGATCTTTGTACGATAAGAAAACTGGTATGTTAAGGGATGAAGGTCAACATATTAACTGGTTTGACACTTGACTCAGAAAGACAACTCTATCAAATTGATGACTAGGTTCTGTTCCTATACCTGTAGAGGTCTCTGGGTCTTTGTACTAAGCCCAAGAGAAGGCATGAGAGCTTTTAAGAAGCCGAAAGGTCCTTGTACAACGCCCAAGAGGAGGCGGGGATACTTTTAGGAAGCCTGTGGGTCCCCAAACCCCGAGAAGTTCAAGACATACCATTTACCGAGAATAGATCAAGCCAGGAAAGTTCGAGAATTTGAAAGAAACTTAAGAGATGCCATTCACGGAGAAAAGATCATCTCTGGGGAGTTAGAGTTTCTTTTACAATGTCTAAGGGTGACAGTCTGAGAAAGGGTTCACCGAGAATGCTGCCTTTCACGTCTCCATATTGTTTAACCCCAAGAGGAGGGAAGATTGTGTCTGGTAATCCTATGGGGATCTAGTTTTGTTTGTATTTAAGAGTGACCAACAGGGCTTTACCTAGTGCTAGACGTAGTTGTCGGGGAAACTCTAAATAACTATACTAGTATTACACAGTTGATATTGGACAAGTATATAAAAGTTTGTGAAAGAAGACTTACAGTGAGCAGCCCCACAATACAGTTATATATATACATGAAAGTGGATAAAGAAAACGGGTAAACACTTACTCAGTTGTAGAGCTTTCATGCTGTTTTATTAGTTTTGTTCAACAAAGAAAGTTTTGATAACAATATTATATTCTAAATCAAAGGAAAAGTACTTTGAAAAGATTGTTGGGGCTTACAGCTCAAGGAGAGGCCCAAGGTTTTATCAGTGATTGCACTGTTGTTTTGAAATTGTACAGGGGCTTATACAAGTGACTGAGGCCCAAAAAGGTTTTTTGTACAAAGGGATGGGTCTTACACTCTCTCAAGAGGCCCAAAGGTGTTTTAGAGAAAAGGAGTAGGGCTTATAACATGAGGGTAGGCCCAAAGGTTTTTGTTTGAAAAATGACGATCGTGCCGAGATTTCTTTAACGTACTGGGTCTTATACAATACATTGAGGCCCAAAAAGGTTTTATCCACAAGGGATGGGTCTTACACTCTATTAGAGGCCCAAAGGTTTATTTTTGTGCAAGTGGTGGGGCTTACAGCTCAAGGAGATGCCCAAAGGTTTATTTTTGTACAAGTGGTGGGGCTTACAGCTCAAAGGAGAGGCCCAAAGGTTTTTGTTAAAAAGGCGACGATCGCGCCGAACTTTTTGATGGTGTCGGGACTTATACAATACACTGAGGCCCAAAAAGGTTTGTATTTACAAAGGATTGGGTCTCACACTCTACCAAGAGGCCCAAAGAGTTTTGAAAATGATTGATGAGGTTTGAAATCAAGGAAACCCTAATTTTATTTTCTTTTAAAAGTAAATATTTAAAGAAAATCAATAAAAATGATAAAAATACCAAATGATTTTGAATAAACCACTTGTGATTTTTGTTTAAGGTTTGAAAAATGAGGTTTTAATCACAAGATGAATTAAAACTCATTTGGTTTTGATTTTCAAGGTAAATATTCACTTTTAAAATGTTTAAAAACAATAAAAAAGGAATTTATTCACAAAAATACTAATTATATTAAATAAATAATATAAACTTGATTTTTTTGTAGAATAAAATATTTCAATATTTTTGTGATTTTTTGCAAAAAGAACCAATAAAAAATAATTAAAATTGAGAGAGTTATTAATTTACTAAACTATTAAAAATAATATGAAAAATAGTAGAAAAGTGGAAAAAATAGCAAAAAGAGGGTCTGGGGCGAGGGGGATTCGAACCCCAGACCTCTTGTGTATAGGGCGCGCACCTTACCACTGGGGTGGTGATACATCCGTTGATTGAAACACAACCACAAATATACAAGGCTTGCATTGCCTTGTTTTTGGCCTGGCCCAAGGCAAGGCAAGGCAAGGCAAGATTTTGGTTAGAAACGTGAAGGCCATAACTTTCTCATTTCTCCATGGATTGGGACAAAATTTAGGTATATCCTGCCTAGAATTTCACAAGGAATCCAATGGTGGTGGTGTTTTTTTCAGATCATGCTCCTATTGAAAAACCCGATAATGGTTTTGAAATAGGCCATGATTTGCATTTTCTGTGATATCTCTTGGTACATACATGAATTACATGATGAATTAGTTCAAACACAACACATATAACATATACAAGATGTGCATGATCAGTGGACCTCAAAGCAATGCATATTTCAAAGAGTTCAAGTTGAGATGCTTACCTCTTTTTGGAGCTTTTGTGCAATCTGCCAAGTGTTTTGTTCCAGAAATGATTTGATGCTTTGGACACCCTCAAATGATCTCTTAGAAGCTTTTAGGATGGTTGGAATCAGCTGGAAACCTCAGGAACAAGTTTGAGCTCTTTCTTGCAAAAGGGGCAAAAGTGGCCAAAATAACAACTCTCTCAAATGGTGTTCCAGATAGGGGGAAACATTTGGGACAGTTCAAGGATGATATTTGGAGTGTGTTTGAGGTTTTATCTTGTTTGGAAAGTGACTGAATCAAGACATGGCTTGAAAAATGCACAAAAGTCCAATTTTGAGGTTTTGAGAGGTGACTTTGAGATTTTGGTGTTATAGGTCACTTGTGAGTGTTTGGATCACCTCTATATGATATTTATGAGGTGTGTGTGTCTAATTGGTTTGGTTGGAATTGCTCTCAAACTCAAAACCCAATGATGACTTGCTTTGGAAGGTAAATTTGGAAGTGAGAAGGTGATTTTGAGGAAAGCATCTGTTTGATGGCTTTGGTGCACTCAAACTGATCACAAATGAGATCTATCTATAGTAGAGGAAGTTTGTTTTAGGAGCAATAGTGATTGGCAACTGTAGCAGAGGTTCCCTTGGTCTTGGATATGTCTTGACTGAATTCAGTTGGAAATGGCTTAGTCCATGCCACCTTGGTGCATCCATTAAATGCTCCAAACCAAAATTGTAGTCTTGTCCCTCTTTTAGGCATTTCTAGGTTTGGCATGCTAATTTTGGTTCCAAAGACTTGGGAGGCTGATGGATCAGTGTTTTTCCCTCCTTGGTATCCCCTTGAGGTGCTCAGATGGATAAGTGTGTTTGTCATTTGCACAAATTTGGCAAATCGAGCAAAATGCACAAATCTGCCTTGCTTTGACAGTATTCAGCAAGGTATGTTGCCATTGTCATATATCATGGCTCAAGTTGAATTTGATGGAGTTCTTGGCCATTTTGGAAAGTCCTCATATGATACAACAACTGTTTGATCATAGTTGGTTTTGATACCTTTTGGATCCAAGTGAAAAATGCCCCTACATTTGGAAAAAAGTGAAGGCAGATTCTGAATTAGTGAAAATTTCACTAAGTGTTGGGAAAAAATTACATTTTTACTTTTGGTGATTTTGATCATTCCATAACTTAAAATCCATGAGGAATTGGAATGAGTTGTGTTTGAAGCTTTTGTAGAGGGCCATGAGAGCTACAAATTCAGCTTTGAATGGGGAAAAATTGCCTTGTGGTTTAGGAGTTATGATCCTTGGAAGTTGGTACCCTAGCCACTTTGTTCCATAACTTAGAAAAATTTCTAAGTTTTTATGGTTACCCCTTTTACAAGTTATCCCACTTTGTTACAAGTCAAAGGTACAGTTGACTTTTTCCTCAAAACCCTAATTGTGGTCCAGATGAAATTGAAACTTGTTGCTCAAGCTTCTTAGACCAATCCATTGTTGTAAATGGATTAATGTGGTGTATTAGAAACCCTCAAATCCTCCTTTGAGGTCTTGTCTCATGCTTTGTCCTAAAAGTCAACTTAGGGGTGAATTAGGTCAAGAAACCCTAATTCCTGATTTTTTTATGAATGCATACCCTGAGGCAAAATTGACTTGATGATTGGGTTCATGATGTCCCTTGGAGCATCATAGGTTATGCTTTGAAGCATTGGCTCATGCCCAGAGGAAAATTTCCATCTGGAGGCCCTGGTCGACCAAAACCCTAATTTGGTGACACTGTTGATTTTGAGGCTTGATCCACTGGGACTGTTGCAGCCTTGTGCTTAATCCTTGATGTGGGAGTCCTCTTGATCCATTGGGGATGTTTGAGAGGTTTAGACAAGTTGAAGATCATGTCATTTCTTGATTGATCCTTTGTCCAAGGCTCTGAGAGGGCTTGAAACCCCAACTGCTGTTTGTAGTGAATGCTCACCCATCTTTGGGGAGACTAATGAAGTACATGGTCCATCCATATTGTGATGATGATTTGCACAATGATGGGAAATCTTGGTGGTCAAAATTTGGGGTATGACAGATGCCCCTATTTAATCTTCTTGGACCCGAAGGTGTGAATGACGAAGGTATTCGGGCATTCGGGGTGCAAGATGATTAAATATCAAAATACCCAAAATTTTGATGGTGGTTATGAATGGAAGTTTTCCAGTCCATCTTCTTTTGCTAAGCAATGATGCTTAGAAAATGTAAAACTTCCCCTCGATCCTGGCCTTTGTACCAAGGAACTGGTCTCAGTTTCTGAACTAAACTTCCCCTCGATCCTGGTTTCCTACCAAGGAACTGGTCTAAGTTTCTGATATAAACTTCCCCTCGATCCTGGTTTCTTACCAAGGAACTGGTCTAAGTTTCTGATATAAACTTCCCCTCGATCCTGGTTTCCTACCAAGGAACTGGTCTAAGTTTCTAATATAAACTTCCCCTCGATCCTGGTTTCCTACCAAGGAACTAGTCTAAGTTTCTTTTGTAAACTCCCCCTCGATCCTAGCCTTCAGCCAAGGAATTGGTCTCAGTTTCTTTAGTCAATAAACTTTCTTGACAAGGGACGCTATGCGTAGCGGTTTTCATCAAACTTCTCGCCGAATTTTCCTGGGGAGATGCCATTTGATAGAAAAATTTTTGATGTCAGATTTGCTGGGGGAACCCAGTCGTCTGAGTTGTAGAGGTGTACAAACTTCTCTGTTGGAGACGCCATTTGTCGACCCTACTGGGGAGAACGAGTCTCTTGAGAGACTGCTTCCAGCTTGGGGATATTACATCATACTTTTCTCGGGATCTTCTCAGAGAAATGCCATATGATGCGATCCAATTTTGAGGTGCCGATGACCTTTTTGTCAGCGGACTTTTCGGAGAAAAACGGTTGCATTGCCGAATCTCAGACTAAGAGGCTTTCTCTGGGGATTTTCCTTAATCCGGGAAAGCGAGGATATCATCTTCCATGATAAAGAGTGATGTTTGTCGCAAGTTCTCTGGCTTCTCAGAGGTTCAAGTTATCAAAGTGGTCAAGGGACCGCCTTCAATCCAGAAATAAACTGGAGGAGAGATTGTTCAGATGCAACATTTCCTGACGAGGAAAGAACTGACAACTCGATTGAGAGGACTTTTATCACTATGGGATAAGACTGACTAAAGTGATAGTGATGCAATATGAATGCGAATGTAAATCAACCATGCATGATGTATGTATGTTTATGCTAACAAAACTGACGCGACATACATAACAGTAGATGAACACGACTGGATACTCGGCCACTGCAGGGATGAAGAAGTACCGCTGGTTCAAGATAGAAATTCTGCCTTGCTTAGGAGAGATAGTCCTTGCGAGGAACAACTGTTGGTCGGGCTTAGGAGGTAAGAACTCTTCCGGGGGGTGTCAGATGAAACATGGTCTCTGACATAAATGATCCTTCATTCAGGCGCACTGGTTTAGAAGGAGTACTTTGATTCTGCACTTTGAAGTTCGCTTACTTCTAGAGAAGCGATCGATGTTCTTTTGATGTTCAACAGTAAAAAGAAATTGCCATATTTATTTTAAAAGCAGAAAATTTTTATCAAGTAAATTCATTTTTGTTTTATTTCAAGAATCGTTGATCATGTTAAAAAAACGTTCTGTAAAGCTAAAACAAATAAGAATTGCAAACAAAAGCACAAGGGCTCAAATTTTATTCCTAGGATGGAAATCAGCCAAACGCGTGATTCCATAGAGTATTTACAAAGTTTAGAAAATGGTAATTTAAGGGAAAAGGGCTATATTGAAACATAACGACCGTTATCCTTCTACCAACTTTGAATTCTGGACATCCTGAGCTTCTATCGAAGATGACCTTGACTGGAGTTTTCCTGATGGATGGCATGACTGCTGCTGTTGAACATAGTTACTTGCCATTATCCCTAACTTTTTCCTGAATTGTACTTTGAGATTTCCAATCCATCGGGATGATTTTTGATTGTGTCTCTAATTTTTTCCTGGACCGCCCTTTCGGGTTTTCAATCCACCGAGACGTTTTTTTAGGCGAAGTATTTCTTAACTACATCAACATTTGTGGGGTAGGCAAACTCCTCTGCGTCCATGGTTGCGAGTCTCAAGGCTCCGCCTGAGAAAGCTTTCTTGACCACATAGGGGCCGTCATAATTCGGAGTCCATTTGCCCCGAGAATCAGTGAGGAATGATTGTATCTTTTTTAGCACAAGGTCTCCTTTCCTGAAGACGCGAGGTCGGACCTTTTTGTCGAAGGCCTTCTTCATTCTTTATTGATACAACTGACCATGGCATAGTGCGGCTACTCACTTTTCTTCGATCAGATTCAGTTCGTCGTGCCGACTTTGACACCATTCAGCTTCTGTTAGCTTAGCTTCCATCAATACCCGGATTGATGGGATCTCTACTTCTATGGGGAGCACTGCCTCTATGCCATATGCTAGAGAGAAAGGGGTTGACCCTGTTGAAGTGCGGATAGATGTGCGATAACCATGAAGAGCAAAAGGCAGCATTTCGTGCCAGTCTTTGTAGGTTACAACCATCTTTTGAACGATCCTCTTGATGTTCTTGTTAGCTGCTTCTTCCGCTCCGTTCAACTTGGGTCGGTAGGGAGATGAGTTATGGTGTTCGATCTTGAACTCTGCGCACAACTCTTTCATCATCTTATTATTCAAGTTAGATCCATTATCCGTAATGATCTGGCCAGGAACACCATAACGACAGATGATATTATTTTTGATAAATCAGACCACCACTTGTCGGGTTACATTGGCGTACGACGCTGCTTCGTCCCACTTGGTGAAATAATCAATGGCTACTAGGATGAACCGATGTCCGTTTGAAGCCTTGGGTTCAATCATGCCAATCATGTCGATTCCCCATATGGAAAAAGGCCATGGGGAAGAGAGAACTTTGAGATATGTAGGCGGTACATGGATTTTGTCTGAGTATATCTGACACTTCTGGCACTTCCTCATGTACTTGTAGCAGTCGAATTCCATGGTCAACTAGTAGTACCCTGCTCTTAGAATTTTTCTCGCCATTGTGTGTCCGTTGGCATGTGTGCCAAAGGATCCTTCATGAATTTCTTTTATCAGCATGTCTGCTTCTGGTCTGTCTACGCATCGGAGCAAGACCATGTCGAAGTTTCTCTTATAGAGCATATCACCACTCAGAAAGAAGCTGCCTGCTAACCTTCTGAGAGTCTTTTTGTCTTTTCTGGATGCCCCAGGAGGATACTCTTGTTTCTGAAGGAAGCATTTGATATCGTGGTACCAAGGTTTGTCGTCTATGACTGCTTCAATCGCGAAGATGTAAGCGGGCCGTTCAAGGCGCATTATGTAGATCTTAGGTAGGTCGGTCCATTGACCTACACTAAACATGGAAAAGGGAGTGGCTAATGCATTATCCATGTGATTATCTTCACGAGGGATATGATGAAACTCGACTCGGTTGAAGAATTGTAACAACCTTCTCGCATAGTCTTTGTAAGGAATCAATCCTGATTGGTATGTGTTCTAATCTCCTTTGATCTGATTGATAACCAGGGCTGAGTCGCCATATACATCTAAGTTCTTGATCTTTAAGTCGATCACTTCTTCGAGACCCATGATGAAAGCTTCGTATTCGGCCTCGTTGTTTGTACACTTGAACGTAAGTCTGGCAGTGAAAGGAATGTGGGTACCCTGAGGTGTTATGATGATTTCCCCAATTCCATTTCCGTAATGATTGACAGCTCCATAAAAAATAAGTCCCCATTGGGAACCTGGTTCTGACCCTTCACTGGGTAGTGGTTCATCGCAGTCTTTCATTTTTAGATACATGACATCTTCGTCTGGGAAGTCAAACCGATTGATTCTTGATCATCAATCGGCTGATGAGCCAAATGATCGGCTAAAATACTTCCCTTAACGGCTTTTTAAACGTGGTATTCGATGTCGTATTTTGATAACAACATCTGCCAACGGGCAATCCTTCCTGTGAGAGTAGGTTTTTCAAATACATACTTGATTGGATCCATTTCGGAGACCAACCAAGTAGTGTGACGGATCATATACTGGCGAAGATGTTTGGCTGCCCAAGCTAGAGCGCAGTAAGTTTTCTCAAGCATAGTATACCGAGTTTCACAGTCCGTAAACTTCTTGCTCAAATAGTAAATGGCAGACTCTTTCCTTTTTGTTTTGTCTTGTTGGCCAAGTACACAACCCATCGAGTCTTCCAAGACTGTTAGGTAGATAATCAGTGGTCTTCCCTCCACTGGTGGTGATAGAATCGGTGGGTTCAACAGATATTCCTTGATACTATTGAAAACGATTTGGCAGTCTTCTATCCAAACGCAGTCCTGATTCTTTTTGAGTAATTTGAAAATTGGCGCGCATGTCGCGGTCATTAGGAATATGAATCTGGAGATGTAGTTCAAACGTCCCAGGAATCCTCTGACTTGTTTTTCAGTTTTTGGGGAAGGTATTTCTTGAATGGCCTTGACCTTGTCAGGATCAACCTCAATTCCTTTCTGGCTGACGATGAACCCTAGAAGTTTCCCTGAACGGACACCGAATGTGCATTTGTTGGGATTCAAGTGGAGTTTGTACTTTCTCAACCGCTCGAATAGCTTTAGTAGGTGGGTCACGTGCTCCTCTTCTGTCTTAGATTTGGCAATCATATCATCGACATATACCTCGATTTCTTTGTGTATCATGTCGTGGAACAGAGTAGTCACGACCCGTTGATAGGTTGCCCCAGCATTCTTCAAACCGAACGACATTACCTTGTAACAAAAGGTACCCCATGGGGTAATGAACGAAGTTTTCTCCATGTCCTTCGGCGCCATTTTGATCTGATTATAGCCCGAGAATCCATCCATGAAGGAGAAGACTTTGAACTTTGCTGTACTGTCTACCAGCATGTCAATGTGTGGTAAAGGAAAGTCATCCTTTGGTCTAGCCTTGTTTAGATCTCTGTAATCGACACACATTCTGACATTTCTGTCCTTTTTCGGAACGGGTACGATATTGGCTAACCATTGAGGATATTCTGATGTGGCGAGGAAACCCGCGTCAATCTATTTCTGTACCTCCTCTTTGATTTTGATGGCCATGTCCGGATGAGTTCGTCTCAACCTCCGTTTTACTGGCAGACATTCTGATTTCAATGGTAAATGATGTTCCATAATGCTGGTATCCAACCCTAGCATGTCCTGATAGGACCAAGCAAACACATCAGGAAATTCTTTGAGAAGCTTTGTCAAACTCTCTTTGGCAGTTGGACTGAGCAGTTCCCCAATCCTGACTTCTTTTCTCTCTTTTTTTGAACCCAAGTTTACCATTTCCAACGACTCTTTGTGAGGTTCAATGGACCTTTCCTCCTGTTTGAGTAGTCGGGAGATCTCTTCTGGAATTTCGTCGTCAACTTCTTCTTCAGCCCCAAATACCGAAAATTCAAAGTTGGGAGAAGGCATCGGATTGTATGTTTCAACGGGGTTTAAAACAAGCAATCTGCATGACGTGATGATTTGTGTTTAGAAGAGATAGAGAGAATGCAAGAGTGTGTGCAGTGTATTTTCTGATAACTGCTTGTTATTATTATTGAGTTGTTTTTTAGGATTACCATTTTCTTGAAAGCGAAAAGAGAAAACAACAATTAATACGGAAATTACAGAACGGCGTTATTTTATTTATGAACAAGTCGATTCTTGAAACTACAGCCCTATAAAACAAAATGATCTCGCTTTGGGCGAAGCGAAGAGGGATATTTACAGAAAGCGAGCCCTATCAAAACATCTGTTTCACCTGGGCTGGGTGAAAGGTTAAAGACGACAATTACTTTGACTTATGAACGATCTTCGGAACATCGACAGCAACCCATTGGCGGCGAACTCCTCGGTGAATCACAAAGTATGGTACCTTCCTTGATTTGTCTTCAGAAATAACAGTGATTTTTGGCGGAGCAGGATCATTGGAATCTGTCTCCCAGGCAGAGTAGTCGTAGGAGGATTCCTCAGTTGTATTTTGCATAGTGTTTGTGCTCTCAGGTGGATCTCCCCACCCAGTTGGCTGAATGTCTTCGAGCCTGATGCGAGAGCTCTCAGGAGCAATGTACTTGACCATATAGTCGTACTTTCCACTCGGTTGTACTGGATTCATCGTCGTGCTAGATATTTTCAGAATTCCCTAAGTAATGATCCCATGACATGGTGGGGATGCAGGTATTCTGTTCAATGATGCTCAGCTGATTTTCATTGTTCGGCTGATTTTCTTGCCCCAAGTCTCTTGGCTACGATTGCCAGATAGGCAGGCCATCCATTGGGCCATGATAGTCATGGTCAAAGTTGTCCTTCATTAGAGTGTCCTCCTCTAATGAGTTTGGTGGAGCACGGCATCCTTCCGGATCACAATCTCCATATATCATTCTGACATCTGACTTGGGTATAAATCTCGGACTCTGTACGGAATATCAAAATGATGTAGGCACTTCTTCCCGAGACGTTTAATCGTCCTCGTTAAGATAGGACTTCCATTCTTCATTCGTTTCAGAGGGATCTCCCTCGTTGATGGTATGGACCGCTTGAGGCACTAGGTGAAGGAAACCTCCACTGTGGAAGAAGTCCTGAATGGGATGAAAACTTTCATCGCTAGCAGCAGTCTGGGTACAGGTTGAAGAAAAACCAAGACCCTTCTTTGTTTTATTATCAGTAGGAATGACAAGTTGTCCCCATCCTTTCGTATTGTTACTTTCAATTGCCTCGAGAGCATCTTTGTATGAGAAAATAGAGGTTCCTTTCTCTGATTGATTCTCATTGCTCACCGAAAGTGCTTGGAACTGAGTCCCAACAAGTAGATAATGACAGGTTAGTCATGATCAAGGCTTGTTCTCCACAGACCGTGATGAGTTGATCGTTCTTGATGAACTTCAGCTTTTGGTGTAGCGTCGAAGTGACTGCCCCAGCCTGGTGTATCCAAGGTCTTCCTAATAAACAGTTGTACACTGCCCGGACGTCCATGACCTAGAAAGTGATTAGGAAAGTGTGAGGACCGATAGTTATGGAAGGTCAACTTCCCCGATAACTGCTTTCCGAGATCCGTCAAAGGCTTTGACGATAACCTCACTGCCCCTCATCGAGGATCCTTAGAATGATAGCCGCATTAAAGTGGACTTCGGCATAACGTTGATGGCCGATCTTGTGTCTACCAATACGCTGGCTAAAGCATCGTCCTGGCAGTTGACTGTGATATTGAGCGCCATGCTGTGAATTATGCGCTCCTTTGGCAAATCCTCATCACTGAATCCTAAGTTGTTGCAGGAAGTGATGTTAGAGATGATGATATCGACCTGTCGTATTGACACATCCTGTTCCACAAAGGCCTGCTCTAAAACTTTCTGTAGAGCCTCCCTGTGGGATTCGAAACTGAGTAAAAGTGATAACACATAGATCTTTGAAGGAGTTCGTAACAGTTGATCCACAATTTTGTATTCACTCCTTTGGATGAGCTTTAGCATCTCATCATTATTCTTTGAAAGGTCGGGATTACTGGATTGACCGACTGGTGGATCGGGAGCTTCTGTTTGAAGTTCCTTTTCTTTGTTAGGTTCTCCAACCCCTCGGTTGAAGATTCGACTGCTCCGTGTTACTCGACTGATGTCTGCAATATTCACGATGGAGGGTAATGGATTGCCTTAGTTGATTCATACGACACTAGTCCCGGTAGATAGATAACTACAGGAGCCTTCTGATTTTTCTGACTGTCATAAGTAACTTCAATTAGTTCTTGGTTAAGAACTTTCGATTCATCAAGTAGAGGGATGATGGCACAAACATCCTTGGTCCTTTCATGATCAGAGATCACAACAACATCCTTAATCTGATCAATGAAATAGTCTGGCGTCCAGTTGATAGACCCCAAAACTGAATATTGTTGGATTTCTTTGCGGTCCAACTGACTCTGAAGGGCTGCTCGCAAGAGGTAACATCCTTGATTATTTTCCGAGCAGACTCTACAACGGTCGTAATTATGTGGTGGTACCTGGCCACGCCCGCTTTGAATGCAGTGCAACCTTACCAGGTCAATTTCCATAGATCGGACATCCTGACTTTGACGCCGAGTAGGGTTTCCATTAAGCACACTGATCTGTTACGTGTCTTCATCCAGATAGATCGGAAGCCACCAGTGGTTTAACAAGTGTTGTAAAGTTCTTTGAACGAGATCGCACCCTTGGTTACTCTCACTGCATACTTTATAGTTCAGATAATCGTGAGAAGTGAGAAAATCGAGTTGGACTTGCTTGGCGTGTAACTCCACCAAGCTGGTATTCATCATACGAATATCAAAGATTTGAATCATGTTGATCTGATAGGGATTTCTATCATGGTAGTCGTGGATCCACCCAAGATCCATCTGACGCTGGAGGGCCTCCTGTATGAAAGAGCATCCCTGTTTGTCTACCGAGCAAGTCAGATAGGAATTGTAATCATGTCGTGGCAGATTATGATACTGGCTTTGCCTTAAGTGCATCGCCACCAGGTTGACATTCATCGCACAGATGTCGTGGTTCTGAATGATGTTGGAACTTGTATAAGTCATGTTAACTCCACGAACTCGATGCTCTTGGATCCACCCGAGATCCAATTGTTCCTGTAGAGCTGCTTGCACCACAGAACATCTCTGATTATTTTTAGAGCAGATATCACACTGGTGATAATTATGAGGTGGAACATGGCCGTACCTGCTCTATCTACAATGCATCTTGACCAAGTTGGCCCTTAACAAGAGTACATCATGAATTTGATAGGTGTTGTTAGACTCTCCCTCTATCAAATTTACTGCGGCTTTCTCGTGTTGAGGCAGCGGGTTTGTGAGAACATTAGAATTCGTATCTTTGAAAGATAAGACCCCGTTCCTAACAAGCTTTTGCACATCGGATTTGAAACTGAGACAGTTTTCTATGTTATTCCCTGGTCCTCCTTGATGGTAAGGACAAGTCTGATCCGTTTTAAACCAAAAAGGTGAATTTTTCGGTACTGTAAGAGGAGACTTAGTTTAGACGTGCCCCTTGACCAGTAGCAATGGAAATAGTTCTGCGTACAACATGGGTATAGGGTCGAACCCTGGAGATCGCGTTATACGATTATTGTTGTACTGAGGACGAGCCTGCTGAAGAGGTTGTTGTGTCCTTTATTGATATTGCTGTTGATTAGGTTGGCTCTGTGCAACCTGAGATTGATACGTAGGACCAGGCGCAGGGTTGATAGCAGGAGTTACAACTGCTACTGGTTGGTAACGTCGCCTTTGCTTTCCGAGAGAGATATTCCCAATATCCTGCTCTTTTTTCTTAGTGAGAGCACTACCGTATCGTTTTGTACTACTTGATGATCCAACGTCTTTAACTAAACGTCCTTCTCGGACTGCTTCCTCAAGACGAACTCTTATGCCCACCATTTCGGTGAAGTCACTGGGCGCACTGGCGACCATTTTGTCGTAGTAAAATGAGCTCAAGGTTTTTAAGAAGATCTTTGTCATCTCTTTTTCCTCAAGAGGTGGACAAATCTGAGCGGAAATTTTACGCCATCTCTGAGCGTATTCTTTAAAGGTTTCCTTGTCCTTTTGTGACATTGATCTGAGTTGATCTCTGTCCAGTGCCGTGTCCAAATTGTATTTATATTGTTGAACAAAAGCAACGCCAACATCTCTGAAAGTAGCGATCTTAGTGTGGTTTAAACCCATGTACCATTTTAATGGGGCACCGGTTAAACTATCCTGAAAGTAGTGAATCAGTAGCTCCTGGTTCTTTGTCTGAGCTGACATTCACCGAGCGTACATCACCAAATGGCTTTGAGGGCAAGAGTTACCCTTGTACTTTTCAAAGTCGGGTACCTGGAACTTGTGTGGAACTTTCACATTGGGGACCAAGCAAAGGTCTGCGGCGTCCTTTCCAAATAAATCTTGACCGCAAAGGGCTTGTAGTTCTTTCTGCATCTCCAGGAATTGTTCCTGGAATTCATTCATTCTGTCGAACATGCTGTCGTTTCTACCAGAAGGTATCTATGGAATCTGTCCTTCTGAGATAGTGTGTACCACGGGTGGTGGTATAGTCATGATGGCCGAGACTCTCGGTGCCTCCCAAAGTTTGTAACCTTCAGGAGTTGCTATCATGCCCCTGGCATCTTCGCTTTCCCAAAGTTTGTAACCTTCAGGCCCAGCGGTTCTTGCTGCAGTTCCCTGATCCTCATTGATCGGCGGAACATATCCTTCCGGGATATAGTTGATAGGCATGCCCCAGGGACGATCTTTCAGAATTTTATACCTAGGATCATACTTCTCCACTATGGGCGTAGATGTGATCTCTGAGATCACAGTTCTTTGTTGTTGCATCTGAGCTCCTGCTAGAGCTTGCATGTCGTTATGAAGCTTTCTCAGATCCTCTTTCAGAGTATCGATCTCTTCTCTCAACTCTCTATTCTTTTCCTCGTGATCATCCATCTTTTTCTGGAGATTGGCCAGAGTATTGTACGAATGAGACACTTTGACTCTAGAATCGAGACACAAACGTGAGATTCGTAGGTAAGAAGAATGCGTTAAGTGAGAATGATGAATGATATGCAATGATTACATTAATTGTATGTTTTTGTTTATTCAAAGTAAACTTCGACAATTAGATTGCAAATATCAAACAGTGGGGGAAACCCCGTTTTATTTAATTCAAAGGATTTCGGAAATGGAAATACAGTAATTTACATAGTGCTGCGAAAGAAAATCTAAGCTAATGGATCCTGAGTCCTCTCTGAGGAGAGCTCAGGTGCTGGTTCTGGTATTTTCCTTTTCTTTGACCGGGGCTCTAGGGCCGTTGTCGGGTTGTCATTCCTTTGCCAAGTGAAAGGAGCGAGCAAATTCCTTTGGTCATCCTGATTTTCTACAGCATGTTGCTCTAAAATCTCAATCAAAGCGTCTTTTTCTTATAATAGCTGTTGTATTTTCTTGCACTCCACATTGAGAATGTGGTACTTGCTCCTCAAAGACCTCTTCTCCTGTTGAACTTTGCTGAGAGTAACCTAAAGTTTTTCCGTCTCAGACATAAAATAAAGGGCAGAGTCCCTTAATGGAAGAACTTCCTGGCGAGGGTAAGGCATCCTCGGCTTGAGAGCTCTAATTTGTACCCAGTGGAGATAAGGCTCCACCGAGACACAGTCTGGTTTTCCTAGAGACTCTCTTCCTTTCCTATGAATGTTTTCCAAGCATGCACTATTTCCATCTTTAGTGCCCTGTCATTTTCTCCTTCCTTGAAGAAAAAACCTTCCAGATGAGCATTACGCGCGACATGCCTCATTGGGTATCCAAATTGACGACGAATGAGAATTGGATAATAGTTGATTCCCCCTTAGTTCCTATAAGGGGTACATTTGGGAAATTTCCACAATGGTCAATGATTCTGATCCCGTCATAGATTCGATTGTACCAATCGATGTTAGAGTTGGTAAGAGACATGATTCTCTGCGACCAACGTAAAGTATTCTTTTGATCCCAAAATACAGTAGACTTGGGCAAATGGGAAGTAAACCATTTGTACAGCAGGGGTACACAGCATGTGATCATTCCTCCACTATACAAATTCCTTAAGTGTACCGAATGATACGCATCTGCGAGTAAGGTCGGTACAGGTTTTCCAATCAGGAAAATCTTAATGGCATTGATATCTACGAAGTTATCAATGTTGGGAAACAAAAATAACCGGTAGGTGAGCAAAACAAAGATGCTCTCGAAAGCGGCCACGTTCCCTATACTAGCAAAATACAGGGTTTTCTTTGTCAAGAATTGGGCTAGCAAACCTTGGATGCCAGCCTTAGTGGTCATGTGAATCCTGACTTCTGACTCGTCCAAATAAATTGCTCTTGCAATGGTTTGATCCTTTGGAATTTCTTCCAGTCCAGGAAAGGGAGCTTGATCAGTAATATGCAAACCAGTCAGGTGAGAGTACTCCTCCAGCGTTGGTGCTAGCTGATAATCCGGGAAGGTGGAACAGTGATAGATCGGATCGTAGAACTGGATTAGTGTGAACAGGATTTCTTCGATTACATGAACCCTTAACAAGGACAACAATCCTCCATACTTAGCTCTGAAAGCCTCATGGTTGGTGATCATTCTCGCCAGACCTCTTAAATCCTCTAACTTTGGAACCTTGAAGGTGTACTTATGAGCTTTCCTTCTACCAAAATCCATTAGCGCAATCTCCTTTCTCTGACATTTGCAAACATTGTCTTAGTTTAATTTGAAAAAGAGAGACTAGAAGAGAAGATTTTTCTTTGTTTTAATGTTTTTAAAATGAATGCATGAATGCAGCACACAAAAACTTAGAAAAAACATGGGGTTAAAGGGTCGGTGTCATGAAGTCAAGGCTCTACCCCCCCCCCCCAAAGGTTTATACTGGTGATTTTTTGTACCTGTTCGCAAAATCATTGACCCCTCTTGGGATAACAACAGCAAGCGGATGTATCCTAGAGCGATCTTAAATGAGGGTAGTATCGCGTGACAACTATTCCCGATAACTTTCGTACTACAAAATGGTTTAAGTCTACTAAAAACCTCAGCTTCTCAGATAACCCAGTCGACCACACTACTTTCAACAACCGAAGTCGTATAGGCAATGTATCTGCAAAGGGAGTCTCCACTGAGTTTGATGGTCGACCGGGGACTCTTAACTGGGATTCACTCCCCGTAAGATTACCCGTATTTCCATCACTTATCTTAGGTGTATACTCAATCTTTCCACATGCGGCATCACACGTATTCCCATTAGCAGAAAAATAAACACAGATCACAATTAGGAAAAACAGTATATATATTTGTCTTAATCATCCTAGACCTCTAGTCTTATGATCCTATATAGACAATGACTCCCCAACAGAGTCGCCATTTATGTGAACTAAATTTCAGGTTTCATCCCTTGGGAAAGCAAGAAAGAATGCCTCCCACTGTGGTCGCCATTTTTCTGTGGCATTTTCTAAACTTAAGGTTTCTACCGAAGATTGTAAGAAAGAGAAAAGGGCCCCACGGTGGGTGCCATTTTTCCTGTAGCGCGATTTTTATGGTCTTGAGTCACTATCGCTTGGGTACTACAGTTGGATTCATTTTTTATCCTATTGAGCTGATTAAGGAAGGGATATAGATGTCTCCAATTAACCCTGCTTAAATACTGAGTTTGAATAGTGGTCTGTTAGGTTACAGATGCTATGTGGATGTGGGGCCCAATCTTTGGTTATTTTGTTGAGAACACAGTGTCTGGATTTTTGGTGAGGTTTTTGGTAATGTGTTTAAATTTACTGCTTTTGGGTTGATTTGGTGGAGATACGGGGTTTTGGGTTTTTTTGATTAGTATGCTCGCTAAGATTTTTTCAATCTTATGCCTACGTATTCCTGTTTAACGAAACAGGGAAATCAGAGCGATCGTAGTTCCTCCTATTCTATGGGAGGAAAAAGGTTGTTTTGGTGTCTTATCCAAAGCCCAAGACGTGAAGCTAAAGGTGATTTGTATCTTGTTCAAAGCCCAAGATGTGAAGCTAAAGGGTTTATGGATGAGAGAGAATTTGTCATCTCTAAAGGGGGATATTTGGTCTGTTTATCACAACTGTTGGGTGACTGATTATAAAGGAGAATTACTTTAACTGGGATATGTGAATCCAGCAATGCCATAATTTCCTTTATAGGGGATTTTTAACCTGAAGGAGAAGACTTTAACTCAGTGTAGAGCAATGCCATCTTTCCTTAGGAATTTCTCATGCTAAAAGAGGGACAGTGGCGTGGATGTAAATAATCCAGAGGCTTGCCGCTTACAGCAATTAGATGTAGGAAAAAGAGTTGTTGATGTTTGTATGCTGTGAGCAAGGCACAGATTTTGATGCTAAAAGGTTGATTGACTTAAACGGGGTTTCCTTATACAAAGCCTAAGAGGAGGCTATTGACCCAACAAGAGGGCGCCTTTTATCTGTCTCGTACGAAGCCTGAGATAGAGGCTAAAAGGGTTGACTCAACAAGAGAGTGCTTTTATATGTGTCTTGTATGAAGCCTAAGATGGAGGCTAAAAGGAGATTGACTCAACAAGAGAGTCTTTTATACTTAACAAGAGAGTGTTTTCTATCTCGTACGAAGCCCGAGATGGAGGCTAAAGGGGTTTGACTCAACAAGAGAGTCTTTTATACTCAACAAGAGAGTGTGAAAAGGTTAGTTCCACTGGGGGAGAATCATTTGTACAAAGCCCAAGAGCAGGCTATCTATGCTAGTGACTGTTTCAGTTTAGTGACAGGTCCAATATGTTGGATAAAAGAGAAAATCAGTTCTTATAATGGAAAGATTAAAGGTATGGTTATGCCTTAGCACTAATCAGAGGATCAGGGTTATTTCCTGTTCTTTAAGGAAATGGGAAATCCAAAGGGTATTGAGATTGTTCAAGTCTACCGGTGGTTTGAGAAATTGATTCTCAGGTAGTAAATGATATTTGTATGATATGAAAGCTGGTATGTTAAGGGATGAAGGTCAAACCATTAACTGGTTTGACACTTGACTCAGAAAGACAGCTCTAGCAAATTGATGACTAGGTTCTGTTCCTATACCTGTAGAGGTCTCTGGGTCCTTGTATTAAGCCCAAGAGAAGGCATGAGAGCTTTTAAGAAGCCGAAGTGTCCTTGTACAACGCCCAAGAGGAGGCGGGGATGCTTTTAGGAAGCCTGTGGGTCCCCAAACCCCGAGAAGTTCAAGACATGCCATTCACCGAGAATAGATCAAGCCAAGAAAGTCCGAGAATTTGGAAGAAACTCAAGAGATGCCATTCACGGAGAAAATATCATCTCTGGGGAGTTAGAGTTTCTTTGACAATGTCTAAGGGTGACAGTCTGAGAAAGGGTTCACCGAGAATGCTGCCTTTCACGTCTCCATATTGCTTAACCCCAAGAGGAGGGAAGACTGTGTCTGGTAATCCTATGGGGATCTAGTTTTGTTTGTATTTAAGAGTGACCAACAGGGTTTTACCTAGTGCTAGACGTAGTTGTCGGGGAAACTCTAAATAACTATACTAGTATTACACAGTTGATATTGGACAAGTATATAAAAGTTTATGAAAGAAGACTTACAGTGAGCAGCCCCACAATACAGTTATATATATACATGGAAGCGAATAATGAAAGCGGGTAAACACTTACTCGGTTGTAGAGCTTCCATGCTGTTTTGTTAGTTTTATTCAACAAAGAAAGCTTTGATAAAAATATTATATTCTAAATCAAAGGAAAAAATACTTTGAAAAGACTGTTGGGGCTTACAGCTCAAGGAGAGGCCCAAGGTTTTATCAGTGATTGCACTATTGTTTTGAAATTGTACAGGGGCTTATACAAGTGACTGAGGCCCAAAAAGGTTTTTTGTACAAAGGGATGGGTCTTACACTCTCTCAAGAGGCCCAAAGGTGTTTTAGATAAAAGGAGTGGGGTTTATAACACGAGGGTAGGCCCAAAGGTATTTGTTTGAAAAATGACGATCGCGCCGAGATTTCTTTAACGTACTGGGTCTTATACAATACATTGAGGCCCAAAAAGGTTTTATCCACAAGGAATGGGTCATACACTCTATTAGAGGCCCAAAGGTTTATTTTTGTACAAGTGGTGGGGCTTACAGCTCAAGGAGAGGCCCAAAGGTTTATTTTTGTACAAGTGGTGGGGCTTACAGCTCAAAGGAGAGGCCCAAAGGTTTTTGTTAAAAAGGCGACGATCGCGCCGAACTTTTTGATGGTGTCGGGACTTATACAATACACTGAGGCCCAAAAAGGTTTGTATTTACAAAGGATTGGGTCTGACACTCTACCAAGAGGCCCAAAGAGTTTTTAAAATGATTGATGAGGTTTGAAATCAAGGAAACCCTAATTTTATTTTCTTTTAAAAGTAAATATTTAAAGAAAATCAATAAAAATGATAAAAATACCAAATGAGTTTGAATAAACCACTTGTGATTTTTGTTTAAGGTTTGAAAAATGAGGTTTTAATCACAAGATGAATTAAAACTCATTTGGTTTTGATTTTCAAGGTAAATATTCACTTTTAAAATGTTTAAAAACAATAAAAAAGGAATTTATTCACAAAAATACTAATTATATTAACTAAATAATATAAACTTGATTTTTTTGTGGAATAAAATATTTCAAATTTTTTATGATTTTTTGCAAAAAGAACCAATAAAAAAATAATTAAAATTGAGAGAGTTATTAGTTTTCCAAACTATTAAAAATAATATGAAAAATAGTAGAAAAGTGGAAAAAATAGCAAAAAGAGGGTCTGGGGCGAGGGGGATTCGAACCCCATACCTCTTGTGTATAGGGCGCGTGCCTTACCTATGGGGTGGTGATACATCCGTTGATTGAAACACAACCACAAATATACAAGGTTTGCCTTGTTTTTGGCCTGGCCCAAGGCAAGGCAAGGCAAGATTTTGGTTAGAAACGTGAAGGCCATAACTTTCTTATTTCTCCATGGATTGGGATAAAATTTAGGTCAATCCTGCCTTGAATTTCACAAGGAATCCAATGGTGGTGGTGTTTTTTTTTCCAGATCATGCTCCTATTGAAAAACCCGATAATGGTTTGGAAATAGGCCATGATTTGCATTTTCTGTGCTATCTCTTGGTACAGACATGAATCACATGATGAATTGGTTCAACACAACACATATAACATATACAAGATGTGCATGATCAGTGGATCTCAAAGCAATGCATATTTCAAAGAGTTCAAGTTGAGATGCTTACCTCTTTTTGGAGCTTTTGGGAAATCTGCCAAGTGCTTTATTCTAGAAATAATTTGATGCTTTGGACACCCTCAAATGATCTCTTAGAAGCTTTTAGGATGGTTGGAATAAGCTGGAAACCTCAAGAACAAGTTTGAGCTCTTTCTTGCAAAAGGGGCAAAAGTGGCCAAAATAGCAACTCTCTCAAATGGTGTTCCAGATAGGGGGAACCATTTGGGACAGTTCAAGGATGATATTTGGAGTGTGTTTGAAGTTTTATCTGGTTTGGAAAGTGACTGAATCAAGACATGGCTTGAAAAATGCACAAAAGTCCAATTTTGAGGTTTTGAGAGGTGACTTTGAGATTTTGGTGTTACAGGTCACTTGTGAGTATTTGGATCACCTCTATATGATATTTATGAGGTGTGTATGTGATTGGTTTGGTTGGAATTGCTCTCAAACTCAAAACCCGATGGTGACTTGCTTTGGAAGGCAAATTTGGAAGTGAGAAGGTGATTTTGAGGAAAGCATCTGTTTGATGGCTTTGGTTTACTCAAATTGATCACAAATGAGCTCTATTTATAGTAGAGGAAGTTTATTTTGGGAGCAATAGTGATTGGCAACTGCAGCAGAGGTTTGGCCAATGTTGATCAATGAGAATCCAAGTCTCCTCTAGCCATTGACTAGAGGTTAGGGCACAAGCTGCTGGTTCCCTTGGTCTTGGATATGTCTTGACTGAATTCAGTTAGAAATGGCTCAGTCCATGCCAACTTGGTGCATCCATTAAATGCTCCAAACCAAAATTGGAGTCTTGTCCCTCTTTTAGGCATTTATAGGTTTGGCATGCTACTTTTGGTTCCAAAGACTTGGGAGGCTGATGGATCAGTGTTTGTCCCTCCTTGGTCTCCCCCTGAGGTGTTCAGATGGATAAGTGTGTTTGTCATTTGCACAAATTTGGCAAATCGAGCAAAATGCACAAATTTGCCTTGCTTTGACAGTTTTCAGAAAGGCATGTTGCCATTGTCATATCTCATGGCTCAAGTGGAATTTGATGGAGTTCTTGGCCATTTTGGAAAGCCCTCATATGATACAACAACTGTTTGATCATAGTTGGTTTTGATACCTTTTGGATCCAAGTGAAAAATGCCCCTACATTTGGAAAAAAGTGAAGGCAGATTCTGACTTATTGAAAATTTCAGTAAGTGTTGGAAAAAAGTGACATTTTCACTTTTTGTGATTTTGATCATTCCATAACTTAAAATCCATGAGGAATTGAGTTGTGTTTGAAGCTTTTGTAGAGGGCCATGAGAGCTACAAATACAGCTTTGAATGGGGAAAAATGGCCTTGTAGTTTAGGAATTATGATCCTCCAAAGTTGGTACCCTAGCCACTTTGTTCCATAACTTAGAAAATCTTCTAAGTTTTTATGGTTACCCCTTTTACAAGTTATCCCACTTTTCTTGATTTTTCTTGATGAATGATGATTCAAATCACACATTAACATCATTTTAGGGTCAAAGAACCATAATTATGAAAAATCTCAAAAAGTCAAAGTTGACTTTTGTGCACAGTTGACTTTTTGTCAGATGAATTCCAAACTGTGCGATCCTCTATGAAATCAAGTCCTTGACCTAAATTAAACTTGATGGATTGATTTCATAGGTGTTATAGGGTGTATTAAATCATGTCCTAAGGTTTGGGAGCATGCCTGGATCAAAATTCAAAGGTACAGTTGACTTTTTCCATAAAATCCTAATTGTGGTCCAGATGAAATTGAAACTTGTTGCTCAAGCTTCTTAGACCAATCCATTGTTGCAAATGGATAAATGTGGTGTATTAGAGACCCTCAAATCCTCCTTTGAGGTCTTGGCTCATGTTTTGTCCCAAAAGTCAACTTAGGGGTGAATTAGGTCAAGAAACCCTAATTCCTGATTTTTTATGATTGCATTCCCTGAGGCAAAATTGACTTGATGATTGGGTTCATGATGTCCCTTGGAGCATCATAGGTTATGCTTTGAAGCATTGGCTCATGCCCAGAGGAAAATTTCCATCTGGAGGCCCTGGTCGACCAAAACCCTAATTTGGTGACACTGTTGATTTTGAGGCTTGATCCACTGGGACTGTTGTAGCCTTGTGCTTAATCCTTGATGTGGGAGTCATCTTGATCCATTGGGGATGTTTGAGAGGTTTATACAAGTTTAAGATCATGTCATTTCTTGATTGATCCTTTGTCCAGGGCTCTGAGAGGGCTTGAAACCCCAACTGCTGTTTGTAGTGAATGCTCACCCATCTTTGGGGAGACTAATGAAGTACAATGGTCCATCCATATTGTGATGATGATTTGCACAATGATGGGAAATCTTGGTGGTCAAAATTTGGGGTATGACACCTGGGCCCCCTTTTTGTGTTGTCTGACGCGTGTCTGGGGTGGATCCACTCTTATGAAATCTCTTTTTCTCGGAAACTGCATCAAGTTGATCGGATCCTACAATTTTGCTCTCAGGGCTTATTCCTTTCAAGGAAACATCAATCCCCATAATTTTATAACTCCCCCAATCTCAAGGCGCATTCTTGGATACAGATTTCCCTTGACCATAACTGACTTTTTTGTTACATTTTTTCCTCTGCACCACCAGCCAATCACCATGAACTGCATTTATTTCTCCAGATTCTTTTGCTACAACTTTGGTGCTATCATCCCTCACTTCATAATGTCGTTCCCATTAGTCTTTGCTCATGGATAACATCATTTTAGGGTGGACCTCTTAGTTGCACCAACGTAGGAACGGTTGATTGCGTTAGTTTAACTATTTTATTCTTGCAATCACAGGTGTGATGTCTATAACAAACATAATTGGAAAAAATAATGTGAAGACCTTCATACTGCACGTTGTACCAGTGGCTGTTAACATTGACCTTTAAGATAACTGATAAGGTCAAATCAATCTCCATGCAAATTTTGGCAAACCTTCCCATCTCTACATTCATGGTGTTAGTATCTACCTTAAGAGAAGTATGCAAAACATAAGCCAAAACAAGAAGGAAACATTCATCATAATACAATAAGTTAAGCCTTGGAAATTGAATCCAAACTAGAGTATTTTCCACCTTTGCGAGAAGATATGCAAATCTGGAGTCCATCGAGCCACTGCCAAATAATGGTCAAACAACATCCACGGGCCTTCTGAAATAATTTCTCCCTATTTGCGTGCAGTTCGCACTTGATCATAAAGAAACTGTTGTTAATGTCCATGATATTAAAACCTCCAGTTAGTTTCCACATATTCTTAAACCTTTCTTCATCAAATGATAGCCCATATTCTTCCCAATGAGTTTTATGACTAGCCCCTCCTTTCAAGGAATGCACAGTTCTTGAAAAAGCTTCTCATCCATCGTGACCTTTGGTAACAATCAATTTCCTTCTTCGAGAGAGACTTTCATAAGTTTATTTTCAATTAAGTCCACTATTTCCTTCACATTAGTGGCTCTTTGGCCTCCAGCAAGAATATTCCAGAATGACAGTCTAGTAAGCTTACATACACCTCTATCCGATGGTTTGACCGGCGACGACGTGGATGCGGCAAAAACAAAAGGCTTCATGAAAAAACGTCTCTACTATCCTAATTAGGAATATGACTGAATTGACATTAGATATATTACGAATTTTGTTTTACCAAAATAACCCACTTTAACAAATATATTCCCATAATAACCCACTTTCCCACATATTTCTGAAACCAACCCACTTTCAAACAAAAATAATTGGAATGCACAGCTGGCGTCAGGTGAATTGGCGACTGCACTTAAAATTATAGTGGAGGCACCAATTGAATATGCTACTAAATATGGTGTTGCCAATCCAATTGGCACCTGAATGCAAGATTTAAAAGGTGGCGCTAATTTATCTGGCGCTAGTGTGTATTGTTCTTTTTTTAGTATAAATAGAAGTGCCTTCTACCATTTAATCCACACCACTTTTCATATTCTTCTTTTATTTTCTTCACTAGCTCTATCATAATTATTAAAAGAGACGTGCATGTATGTTAGTCGACAACAGAGCTTCTGATGAAAATGCATTTTTGGAACATCTAAAGTTGTGAGAATCTTGAAAGGAGTTTGAAAAGTTGGTTAGACGGAGATATTAATGATGGGAAAAGAATTAAAAGTATCGAGAGGCTTGTTTCATACATCTCAATTTCATATGACAATAATGTTATGCAGCGTACGTGGGTGCGAGTTAAATATGACAATGATGTTAGGGATATGATGTTTTCATAAGATGATATTGTTTTGATTGTTGTAATCTCTTAGACATGTTGTGGTGTTAAGTATAAGTCTTTTATTTGTTGTTTTTGTTGTTGTTTTCAGTATGTTTATGTTTGTGTGTTGTTTGTTTTAGTGGTGTTTATGTTAATTTTGTTGTAACCAAAATTATATATATATATATATATATATATATATATATATATATATATATATATATATATATATTAAATACAAATTTTACAAAAATTTAAAATTTAAAATAATTTATCATGCAGTGTTTGCTCCAATATTGGGACAATGTGTTCGATTGTGTCCGGGATGACGGTATATACCACATGATCTTACCATTTTATCAACCGTATTCATTTTTGTTCTAATATGTGTGCTGTTGAACGACATTTTTTCTTCCTTCGCATATTTTCGTTGTGCAAAATTATGTCCCCTTGATATGTATGCCAATAATCCTCATTTGCTACCACCAGGAAGTTATTGTTGTACACATTGAATACATGTATAACTTTTTAAACTAAAAATAGATGGTTAGAAGCGTCCTGGCGAGCTTGTGAACATGCCGCAATGACACGGGAGTAATGTCACACCCCAAATTTGTCCTACTCTGTTTATTTTCTTGTACTTAGCTTTATGAGGCTTCATGATTTCCCTTTAGATGATCATTTGGCCTTTGGCCATTATCCTCTAGGGTTTGGGTCATGAAGGTTTTATGTATGCTTATGGTGTTTGCAAACTTTTTTTGAGGTGATTTGAGAAGAGTGCCCTTGTTATCATGATCAAGAAACTATGACTAGGTCAATGGTCTAAGTTATAGGTTTTCAAGTGTTCACAAAATCATGTTGGTTGATTTAATTGCTTCATTCTTAAGTCATACTTGCACAACCCAAGGATGTATTCAAAAAGCAAGGATTGACTTAATCATGGCAAGTCAATTTGGAATTTACAAGTGGTGATAATTTTTGAAGATGTAATTCAAGCTATGAAGATTAAAGGGCCAATTTGGCTTTAAGATGAACAATAGGCTTGATCAAAATTGTTAAATATATCAAGCTCAAGGGAAGAAAGGTTATTTATGTCATGGTACAAAACTACTTTGAGATTACATGGTTTGATGGGTTTTCAAGTTGATGACAAAGATTGCACTCATCCAAGATATCACATGTGACATACATTTAATAAGACCATTAAAAGTAAGGGAAATTACATAGGAGTGTATGCTGGAAATTGCCAAATACCTCACAAAATGTTACAAAAGAAGGACTACAAGGAGTTCCATAAGATTAAAAAATGATGCAAAACTACAAAGTTACACCTTCACAAGAGCACAGTCGTGTGATGAGTACAAATTCCAAAAGTAAATTTAAACCAAGATGGCTCTTAAATGTTCAAAATTGTGAAGAACACTCTGCTCAATCTGAAAGAAATGGAAATTAATTTGGTCCAAGCAAGATTCAACTACGTCTTACTCAAGGTCCAGGGCCAAAAGCAGCTTCTACTTCTACTAAAATCGATGCCAGGTAGGGAAAAGCATCTCTTAAGGAGTCTAGACTTGAATATAGGTCACTTATGCTTGATTGTAGCTTATGTGGTGCTAGAGTTAGAATTTTGGATTTTCTGACGTTCTTCGCCCGAGTCGTCTTGCACCCACCCAACAATATAGATAACCCTGATACCAGTAAAAAGATCAGGCTGAAGATTGTGATGAAGTTGCAACAACAAATGAGAGGAAAACGTTGGCAAACACATATTTGGATTTAAACATTACTATGGCTGGAGGTTTTCATTGTCCCCTTTTTGGTTGGTGTCGCACCTGGAAAAATAAACACGACCTCGCAAAGCGCAATCGCACGTTCGCAGGATGAACTTAACAAAGTCACCACCGATCTTTATTTATTCCCATAGAGGGAAAGGGAAAATATCGAATAAAACCCCTAAAAGAAAGATAAGGATATGGTCATCGCAAGCAATGCCCGAGTTCAGAAGCCGGTTACGCAAGGGGAATGTATTAGCACCCCTCACGTTCGTTGTACTAAGCAGGAACCATTTAGTTAGGGTCGAATGTACGTTAGCTTATGTTAGTTTCTAATCTTCTACTTATTGAGTGGGAATAGAGAGGGAAGAGAAAGAAATATTTTTTAGATTTTTACCAAAGAGAAAGGAGACCTAAGGGTTTTTATTACTAGGGGGCTCGACAAGACTTCGTAATCTCGTGCCTACGTATGCTTCACAACTTAAATCAACATTCGCGGGAATGGATTTGCAAATAAAAATTCACGGGAAACGCCTCTTATCTCAACTTAAATAGTTTGTGGACGAAGCAATATTTTGCATCGTCTCAAGACACAATATCTCACGTTTAAAAAAGGTTTTAAGATTAATCACACGGCGGCATGAAAGGATAGTTTGATTGATTGGGTGTATTTTAGGTGAATGACGAACACTTGATGATCAATTGCTCAAAGAGTTATGCCAAGATGCTAGATCTTAACGACCCTTATTCATTCAAGTTATTTTGAAAATTGTTTGATGGACAATGAACTCCTGATGATAATCAATTGTTCAAAGGGTTGTGCCAAGATGCTAGATCTTAACGACCCTTAATTGTCCAAGTTAATATTAAATGTTTTAAGGATGAAAGAAAAGAATGAACAGTTATCCCAAAGTGCGAGACTTGAGACCAATCATTCGAGGGTTCTGCTAGAATGCTAGATTCCAACAATCCTCTTCTTTCGTGTTTATTAAGAAAACAGTTTTAACACTATGTTTGAGTTAGGTCTAAAAATAAGCCACAAGACCAGAAATAAATCGAAGTCTAAAGCAACTGAATTTATCTCTAAGCTAACTTAGAGTGGATTCATGTAGGAATCACTCAATGAGTAGCCGAGCCACAATATATGCGTCCAAACGATATTCGAGAGTTAAAATTGAATTTTTAACTTCCAAAATCGTAACACAATGAAAATGAATAAACCAACAATCACTTAGTAATCAAACAATAATTAATAGAGTAAGCTCCAAACAACCATTTAAGCATAAATTTATTTAATTAACTAAATTCCAATTTAAAAAATAAATAAATCACAAATCACACAAAAGGAGAGTGGTGTATGAACATAGAAGTGTAAACATGAAAATCCAAATAGGCCTAAAGCCCACACTTACCCCTAAAAATCAATAAAACAAAATAACTAACAAAAAGGGTAAAAAAACATCAGGGGCGGCGCATGCTAGGATAAAAAGGGAATGATATTTTTTTCAAATATTACATGTCTTAATTAAATAAATGGAAAAAGGTAACATTAAAACATATTTTCATACTTTCATGTTACTTCATGAAACAACAGTGCAACAAGAGGAAAATTTTTCAATGCTCTCTCTTTCATGATTTTCCTTCCCATTCTTATTTTCAGAAACAAATAAAATCACAATACCTTTCAATATTGCCTTCAAGAAAAAAAAACTATGTGCAAGATTAAAGCTCTCTCCTCCTCCCTCAATCCCGGGTCTCTCAGTATTTTTCTTTCTCTCTCACGACGAAGATTTCACGATGGGGGTGGCATGGTGGAGCAAAAGGTGAGAATTTACGGCGATGGTTTTGGTGGTTTGTGGAGCGTGTTTATTGTGTGAATATGGATGAGGAAAGGGTGCAGAATAAGCGTGCGGTTTGGCGGTAGGAATGTTGAACCGTGTTTGGTTGTTGTAAGGTGGTGAACAAAGATTACCGGTGGTGGATGTTTCGTGAGTGGCAACAATAGCGGTGGTTGAGGTTCATGTTTTGGGGTGGAGGTCCGGTGAGCTTCGCCGGCATGAATAGTAGCCATGTTGTGTTGTAGAAAGAAAGTTGATTTTGATTTTGAAGTGTGAGTGAGGAAGTGGTATTATGTTAGTTGAACTGGAGCGAATATGTCTATACCGCTAAGCTTCTTTGAACTTTTCATCAAAAAGATATTTGGTCAGCTTATTGTCTTCACTTTCGATGGTTCCACTAAACTCACGGTTTGTGTTTTGTCTCAATTGTGTGGCATAAATGTAAGGTAATGTCATGTATGAAAGTTAGGATGAGAATGTAGTAGTATGAGAAGAGTTTTGAGTGATGTAGAAGTGAATTGTTATTCATGGTTATGGTGTTGTTCACGTGAGTATTATGTTGTTCATGAAGCAAACTAGTGAATGATGCAAGGTTGAAGAAAAGTGGGGATGATTTATGGTTTGTTTTTTTATGGAGTTGAAGTTTAATGGAATTTGTTCTTCATGGAGGTTTGAGGTGAAGGTGATAAATGGTTATGGTAAGTTGAGTGATGAAGAAAAGGAAGAGAATATGTTTGAAGGAGGGGTTGTTTGTGTGAAGCTTCAAGAATGGAGTAATAAAGGTGATGATATATGGTGATTTAGCAACATTGTCATGATGGGAAAGAGAGTGAGATGATACATGGAAGGTATGTGTTCGAACGGTTTCACGAGGAGTGATGAGCAGTAAGTTGTTATGTGGTCATGAAGATGGTAATGTATGGTGAGTTGATTGTTTTGTTTGTAGTAAGAATGGAAATGGAGGATGGAGTTTGCTTTGGTGAAGATGATAGAAAGTATGGGTAGTGTGGAATATGGAGATTTGTGTTGGTGGAGGAAGACTTGTAAGGGTAGTGTTTTGGTTGAAGTGGTAATGATGAATAAAAGTGAGGGGAGGCGTGTAGTAGGAAAAGTTCACATGAGGGTCTCTTTTTTTTATGATAGAAAGTGTGGTTTTATGATGATGTGTGAGCTGTCTCCTTGTTGTTTTCATGCGCAGCTTTTTATAGTACCATGAGGAGGGAGTCTTAAGGGTTTCATTTGTATATTAATGAAATTGGTCCTTGGTCCTTGTTTTTTTAAAATTAAAATATGAGAGAGAGAGAGAGAGAGAGTTTATGATGTGTCTTTTTCATGCAGTGCTATGCGTCTGTGCAAAGGTTACTAGAATGAAGTTAAAAAATACTACCACTTTTCAACACTTAGGTATTAAGTATTACCAAAAAAGAAATAAGAACAAAAATTTATATTATATAAAAAATGTGATAAATAAATAAAAATAAAAAATAACTATTTAAATAAACCTAATTAAAAAATTTATAAACTAATTAAACAAAAATATTAATTAACTAAAAAAATTAAATGAAAATGGTTAAAAATGGAATAAACAGTCAGGTATCAAAGTGTTCAAAAAAATAAAATGAATGCACCAAAATGATTAGCCCGAAATAAATAACTCGGAAAAATACAGCGTTTGGTCAAATTTCGAAATAAAATTTCCCCAGTTAAAAGGCTCAGACTGATCAAAATGCGACCGAAAAGTAGTCAAAAAATTTAGGGTTAATTGTGATTTACCCCCCTGACATATGAGCGTGTTTTGATTTACCCCCCCACCGTTTCCATAGGCAGGTTTTGGCAACGATTTTTTCAAAAAAAACCGTTGCCTAAAGGCATGTAGGGGGGTAAATCAAAATTCGCTCATATGTCAGGGGGGTAAATCACAATTAACCCAAAAATTAAAATGAGCACGCCAAACTAAACTACGTGAAACGTAGATTAATATAACTGATGGCCGTAAGTTCAATTTTGAAACTTTTTGTCCACTGATTTTACGCACATTTGACTTTTAGTTTGACCAATTTTCCTGTAAATCCAACAAGTTTATTCTGACTAACAATTTGGGCATTGTGCAAAATGAAATGCATGACATGCTTTGCAGATTATGCAGATGCAATGGTAACTGCGTTGAATAAAAAATTCAGGGTCAAAATTGGGGTATGACAGTTGCCCCTATTTAAGTATCTTCAACCAGAGAATATGGAGAAAGATACTCTTCATAAGATCGCAATGGAAGATAGCTAAATATTAAAAAGACCTGAATTTTGTCCCTGAATGCAGATTTAACGATATGATATGCTATGAATGCATGCATGAAGGACTCTCTTTGGTTTGTTGGGGACATGAGGTATGAGAAGAACACTAGCACAATATTTTTTGATGGATGATGGACAGACATATGGGGAATGATGGAGACACATGATATTGGTAATGGCGAACCATAGGAAATGTCAAAGACAAAGGGTGAAGACTCATTAGGGATGACAAATTGCTGGGGAAAATTCAAAGTGATTTATCAAACAGGTTCAGACATGACCTGACAACACTTGGAATATAACTGACAATTTTGGAGTCTTCTTATTAGAAGATCATCGACACAAACAAGACATTGGAGTCTTCTTACTAGAAGATCATCCACACAAAACAAGACTTTGACGACTCTTTATGAAGAAATCGATCAAAACAAACATCATTGGAGTTTTCCAACAAGAATAACATCCAAGCTTTTGGAAATTCCTTGAGATGAAGATTCATACATGACCTTCTATGAACCATCAGGAAGAACAAACAGGGTAATAAAACTCTCTGTATGTGCCAACAACAATTGGACTTTAAAACAGAATTCCAGCAAAAACTTGACTTTAAAATAGAAAGCCAGCAATAATTGGACTTTAAAACAAAATATAAAAATCAATGACAAGACCCGGGTTAATGCAAAATGGGCACGAAACACTTTTCGGGCTATGCATTATTTGTGAATTTGCTTTTGTGGATGATATGAATGATCATGATATGCAAATGCTGACATTCATGAAATGACATGAAACGAGGCTTGGCAAGACGCCTTTATTGGTGAATGGAAATGCAAGGTGAAAACACTGTGGAGAGAAATACTCAGACTGCTTGCATGCTCTTCGAGAATAATCTTCTAAAGAATTTCCACCGTGGAAGACTACTGTCGAGGTTCCTTGGGGGAGATTCAAATAAAACTCACTAGGGAGTCTACTGCCGAGACTCACTAGGAGATACCTACTGCCGAGGTTTTGTTGAGAAAATGCCTACTGCCGAGGCCTATTGGGAAATCTTCTGCCAAAATCAACCAGGGAATCTACTGCCGAGATTTTGTGGGGAAATACCTTCTGTCAAGGTTTACTTAGAAATCTTCTGCCAAGATCAACCAGGGAATCTTCGGCCGAGATTCACTTTAAAAGAGAGGTATACCTACTGCCGAGGTCTACTGGGAAATATTCTGTCGAGATTAACCAGGGGATCTTCTACCGAGATTCAATGAGAAAAATACGTGTTGTCAAGGTTTAACTGGAAAATCTTCTACCGAGATTACCCAGGAAATCTACTCCGAGATTCTGTGGGTAAACACCTTCTGTCGAAGTTTAATTGGGAAATATTCTGTCGAGATTAGCCAAGGAATCTTCTGCCGAGATTCAATGAGAAAAATACCTACTGCCGAGGTTTAACTGGAAAATCTTCTGTCGAGATTAGCCAGGGAATCTCCTGCCGAGATTCTGCTCACAAGCATAGAGTAGTTGATTGTAGTAACAATGGTTGTCTTCATATGTGGATGAGACATGGTTCATGTTATTCTTATGATTGAATATTCTTTGGTGTGCATTTGATTCATGAATGTATGCGTGCCAATAAGAACTGATCTATTATTATAGATGTTTGATTTTCATGCTATGGGAATATGCTAGATGAACGTGATGATATGCTTGACATGACGCTAGAGCGAAGCGACTTGATTACTACATGACAATGATTTATGTAATGACTCAAAGGTTTCCAACAATGTGTGAGGGCAAGGTGTCTTACACTTAATCTTTATTTTAATGATGTCAAAACATGTACTAGCTCGTAGTATGTAATTTGGACGGTATCATCTCATCATAGTCGGCATCTGTATTTCACAATGCATAAATATTCAATAATCATGTGTCCAAACATATAGGAAAAGTCATATACATCTGTTATATGTGTGTGATCATGTTATGGGTCATAGGTATGCATTAACATGGCCTAGGTAGAAGAAAACATGTTCAAAAACTAATTTTTGTGAGTTTTCGAAGTTTGAGTCGACCCACCGGTCGACTCATACTGGAGCCTAGGTAGAATAAAACATGTTCAGCTCATGTCGACCCACCGGTCAACTCATACTGGAGCCTTTTCTTATTGTAAATTTTCATCAGCCATGCGTCGACGCATGACCCTGTGGCGATCGACGCAAGGTGTTCAAACTTGCATAGTCTAGCTCACGGGTCAGTGCAGGCTGATCCTAAAAACTATTTGGTCGACTCTTCGCTAAATGTGTGCTATTTTTATGGTTTTTCTAAGTTTCAAAAAGCTGTTACTTTTGGTAGTTGGTCCTAGCATCATATATATACTTTGTTCCTCATTTTTACACTATAACAAGAAAAAGTGAAAAATTTACACTGAAAGTTTTCTCTCATCATCTTCATCCCCATTCTTGCATTTTCTCAACAAATACACATAACCATTTTTGTTGATATCTTGCATCATTGAGGTGATAAAGTCCAAACATAGGAGTGTATCTTGTTTGGGGTGAGTTTTTCAATGTGTTTTTTCTTGAATAAAACCACTAGGGTTTTGTCCTCCAAGATCAATTGGATTTGGAGGGTTTTTGGTACAGATCTTTGTGTGCATTGAATTCAGCCGAGCAAAGGTGATTGAAGAGCGGTGGGTTCTGTCAATCTAGTATCGTCAACCGGAGGATAATGCAATAAAGGTTTGGGGATCGATTTGTGTATGGATTGAAATCAGTCGAGCGAAGGTGATTGAAGACCGGTGTGTTCATTCAATCTAGTAGCAGTAAACGGAGGTTTATTCAACACGTTCGATGCACTTGATTTGACTCGAATCAAGGGAAGAAAAGACATAGTATCAGCATCAACGGGGTTTCTTGAGTGTGTGATAGCTAAGGGTTCTCTTGTAAAAACAATTTGCAACAAGATTATAGATATCTCAATTCTAGATTTAGAATTCGGGGCAGACGTACCCGAAGCGTGGACGAAAAGGGAACTGCCTAAACAAACTTGGTGTCATTTTCTCTTTCCCTATCTCTTTAATTTTCGAATTGTTTACGCTTGTGATTGTTCAATTAATTGATAAAGTTCTGTTATAGTGTTGTGCAGAAAAACTGATTTGAAAACATTGCACAATCACTTTGGATTATGTTTGGTAAAAATTCTGCACTAAACTTACATAGAAGTTATAGCTTGGAGTGTTTCGCACTCCAAGTGCTCGATAAATTGAACGCTCACAAGGTGTTTGATAAATTGTCAATTTGGTTTATTTTTTGAAATTGCACAACATTGAGTGTTGTTGGTAAATTGATTAATAGTAAAAGTTGTGATTCAATTTTCTTATCAAGCCTATCGTTCCATTTGGCTTACGCATATCCGGTCCTTTCGGTAACCGGTTCGTTTAGATGATATAGTCCTCGGCTGCTTCCGCAAACAATTTTTAAAATCAAATTTACTCTCCATTAAAAAGTAGTGATCTATTCAACCCCCCCTTCTAGATCAATTATCATCGTCTAACAAGTGGTATCAGAAGCACCGGTTCATCTAGTGCTTCAAGTATAACTTTTTAGAAAATAGCAAACAAACCAAAAAGGGCTTACAATAGAGCACCCATTTTTAATGGTGAGAACTATAGTTACTGGAAGGATTGTATGCGTGTGCATATCAACTTTATTGATAGGAATGTATGGAGCGTTATACAAAATGGTCCAATGGAAATTACCATGACCAATGCAGATAACTTGGTAGTACCTAAGCCGGAAGCAAAATGGAATGAAGAAGATGAGAAAAAGTACAACTACGATTGGAAAGCTAGAAATATTATGATCTCCTCAATGGGTGTTGATGAGTATTATAGAGTTTCACATTGTAGGAGTGCTAAAGCTATGTGGGACGCGTTACAAGTTGCCCATGAGGGAACTAACGACGTCAAGCTAGGTAGAATGTAACACCCACATATACATACATACATCAAAGCATATATCATACATGAATAATATGTTTGGTACTGAAATATATATGTACAAGTTCCTAGTTAACAGATTGTATACACTAAATGCCCTAAATACAAAGATCTAAATCCTACGGCATAACGTATACAAGATGTCCCAAAAAGCACTAAGAACTAGATCAAAACAATGATCTCAAAAATAAAACGCCATAGCGGAAGCTATGCCATCTCAAAAGCTACGATCCGTAAGGAAAAGTCAAACCACCTTGTCCTTACCCTTCGCCGAACCTGCAGAACCTGTGATGTAAACAACAACAGTGGGGTGAGATACATCAAATCTCAGTGAGTTCGCTATCTTATAGTACTCTCGGCTTTACAAGGTTCTAATAAGCCTAACTCAAGTCAAAGGGAAAGGGAAGTGACTTTGAGTACACACACACTATATGGGAACATGTCATGAGTTCATCAACTCACACTATCACTAATCGGTAACCACACCAAGGCATCCCCTTTTCCCGTTCGCTTCTACGTCTAGAAGTCGACCCGAGTCATGGATCCTGGTAACCTACTTGACATACGAATGGATTGGGGTTCTACGGGCCATTAACCGTTATGAACCGTCACTTCACACGGGCCATTAACCGTCACAAGCATACGCTCCCAGAGTGCCATTCGTACTGCACGCGGGAATCAAACCTGCCAAGTAGTTGTGCACATGTTTCAGAGGAGCTCGAGACCCATGAAACGCACTCACAAGATAACTGGTTACGATTACGTGATCTCTCACAGACGTGATTGTATTCGACAATCACCAGGCCATTACGCCTTATCACAACCAAACGGGTAACACACATGTTCCATACTAGTGTTTATTCCATCTACATTTGTCGACACTGTTTACGGTAATATTCCTCACTCTACCTACTTCGTATTTTAGCATACACACATAAGGGAAACACATAATGCAACATATCACACATTACACCAATTCAAGGTTCCCTCCAATTTATTTAATCAGGTAATAAATAGATATTTCTCACTACCATCAGCTAGAATACGTTCCTAGCTTCACAACGATATCAAGAATACGCAAAACAGATAAACGAGTCAAAAGTTATGCAAGAAACAATATGGACGTTCTGCTATATTAGCATTGCGAGGAAGCCAGCGAATGTTCGCTACTCCATTCGCAGTGAGAAGCGTCCAGCGAACGCCTAGTCAACACTTGTTCACTGCCCCATTCGCAGTGCGAATGCTGGCGAACCAAGGCAGTAACAAATACAATGTAAGGTTCGCAGTGCGAACCACTGGCGAATGCTCGCCTTCGCATTCGCAGTGCAAGCTGCCAGCGAGTGCACGATTTCCCCCTTCGCTGGGGGATTCGCAGTGCGAATCTGGGAATTTCAGAAAGTTCATCAGCGTAACAGCTGATCTTCCATGGTTCCAAAACCCCATCAAAACATACTCAAACATCCCACAATCAAACATAAATGATTCTACACTCACATAACTCATACTACTCAGTTTATAACACATTTCAACTGTTAATTTTCAAGATTTTGCAATTTATCCAATTTCCTTACAAATTCTAACCTAGTCCTATAATCCAAGAAAATCTAAAACAAAAGTTTCTATCTAGAACCCACCTTGAATAGATGAAGATGGTGAGGATTTGAAGATGATTGGATGACGATTTGATGAAGAGATGATGATGTTCTTGCTCTTGAGTTTTTTTCCTCTTTTCCTCTTCCTTTCCTTCTCTTCTCTTTCTCTCCAAAACTCTTTCTATCTTTTCTTTTCTTTGGTTCTAGTGGAAAATGAGAGGAAAAGGAAAAGATATAGTAAACATCATCAATTAACAACACTACTAACTGTCCAAAAAGTCTCTAAAGTCCAACTATTAAATATCTCAGAGTCAGATAATATTAATTGGATTTGCTCTAAGTCTAACAGTTACCCTAATTATCTCTGCAGATAATTTCTCAGAGTACACTGGGACTCAGTTGATCACAACTAATATTATCCAGAGTAAAAGAATTTACGGGGTATTACATAGAATCAATACTTTGACTCAAGAGTTCGACTTCTTTCACATGAAGTAAGGGGAAACCATTGCCGACATGCAAATGAGGTTCACTCATTTAATCAATAGACTTAACTCACTTGGTAGACCGATTTCCAATGACGTTGCTACTAATAAAATCTTGAGGTGTCTTACTAGGGATTGGCAACCAAAGGTGACCACCATAAAAGAAGCCAACGACCTCATGACGTTAGACATCAACACTTTATTTGGGAAGCTTGAGGAACATGACCAAATGCTCATTAGTCTTGACCAATTTGAGAAAAGAGATAAGAAGGAAAAGACCAAGACCAAAGATGTGGAAAAGAAGTAAATAGCTCTAAAGGATTCTAGTTCAAATTCCTCCACAAATGAGCTAAGCGAGAGTGAATCTAGTGATGACGAGCAAGAAGATTCGAATGAGGATATGAGATTATTTGTGAAGCGATACAATCGCTATATAAAGAAAAATGGTATTCAACATTCGGAAAAGAACCTCGTCAACTTTAGGAAACAATCAAGGTCTTCCAAGAATGAAGACAAAAAGAGTGGAAAAACTAAAGGGTCTTGCTATAACTGTGGAAAAGTTGGCCATTATAAGCCGGATTGTCCATTGTTGAAGAAGGACAAAGGAAAGGATAAAAGTCGTCAAGGGAAGAAACAAGGTAAACCTAGAAGAGCCTATATCGCTTGGGAAAGCGATAGTGAATTATCTAGTGATGAAAGTTCAAGTGACGAAGAAGAGTCTGTTAACCTTTTCCTTTCCGCTCACCAAAGGAAAAAGAACAAAAAGGTAAGACATGATAAATATGATAACTCTAATACAATGTCTTATTCTGAATTACAACATGCTTTTGATACACTACACTATGAGGCTAAGGAAGCCTTTAAACATTTAGCTTCAAACAAACAAATATTTTCTCATTTGGAGAAAAAGATCTCCGATTCCGAAAAGGAATTAGAGGCTCTCAAAAAGTCTACGGTGGAAGTAACAAAAGTTGATGGTGAGGAAGACAAGAGTAAATGGTTAAATTTTGGTTGTGATACTTGTCATATTTGGCAAAAAGAGGTTAGAACTCTAAAGGTCAAACTTGACAAGGCTCTAGAACCAAAGATCACTTTTGCTATTGATAAATTACATTTTAAGAAAAGTATGATTAATCCATATCAAAAATACACTTATGTGATTAGAGATCAACCTAGAAAAAGTTATTCTCATGTTAACCTTACTGGCTTGTATTGTTGCAAAAGGAGTCATACCATTGCAAAATGTCATTTAGGAGGTTTTTAGTTCCTAAAGGCGTTTATCAATGATTGCCCAAATGCAATCCTGTTTTCACTAACAACCAAGGACCCAATAAGAATTGGATACCTATTTCCCTTGATTGATTGTGTAGGTACAACGTCTTGAGACCACGGAAACAAGATGGGTTCTTGATAGTGGCTGCTCAAGACATATGACGGGAGACAAATATCTTTTCATTGACTTTGTGGCGAAGAAAAAGGGATTTGTTACCTACGGAGACAATAATAAATGGTCAATACTCGGCAAAGGTAGTGTAGGTAATCCCTCTTCTACTACTATCTTAGACGTGCTTCTTGTTGAGGGTATTAAACACAACCTATTAGGCATAAGTCAATTATATGACAAGGATTATAAAGTATCATTTTCAAAAGATTGTTGCATAATTGAAAATTGTGATAAAAAAGGATGTGTTTAAAGGCCTGAGGGTCAATAACGTCTATATGCTAGACTTGAATGAGGTATCGTTGAGTAGCGACAAGTGTCTAGTCACCATGAGTGAAGATTCATGGTTATGGCATAGACGTTTGGCGCATGTCAATTTTGATTTTATTAATAAAATAGTTTCTAAAGACCTAGTAATCGGCTTACCCAAAATCAAATTCACAAAGGATCATTTATATTATGCGTGCCAAATGGGGAAACAAGCAAGGATCTCGTTTAAGTCTAAAAACATTGTTTCAACCACGAGACCCCTTGAACTCCTCCATATGGACCTCTTTGGACCATCTAGGATTAAGAGCTTAGGTGGTAACTATTATGGTTTTGTGATTGTCGATGACTGTTATAGGTTTTGCTGGACTATTTTCTTAGCAAGCAAGAGTGATACTTTTTCGGCTTTTGAGAAATTTTCCAAGTTATCTCAAAACAAATTGAACACAAACATTGTATCAATTAGAAGTGATCATGGAGGTGAGTTCGAAAATCATCTTTTTGAAGCATTTTACGATAGCCATAGGATTGATCATAATTTTTCCGCACCACGTACCCCTCAACAAAACGGGGTTGTGGAACGTAAAAATAGAATTTTGGAAGAATTTGGAAGGACTATGATCAATGCGAGTGACCTTCCAAAATACTTTTGGGCTGATGCCATTAATACGACTTGTTATGTTTTGAATAGGGTGCTTATCCGTCCTATTCTAAATAAAACACCGTATGAGCTTTTAAAAGGGAGGAAGCCCAATGTATCTCACCTTCACGTTTTTGGTTGTAAGTGTTTCGTGTTGAATAATGGTAAAGAGACACTTGGTAAGTTTGATGCTAAAGCCGACGAAGGTATCTTTCTTGGATACTCTCAGTCTAGTAAGGCATATAGGGTTTACAATAAGAGGTTACTTACTGTTGAGGAGTCTTTACATGTTACTTTTGATGAGTTTTATCCGAAAAATGTCGGAAAAAGTACTTCTTTTCATGGTGCATGTGTATCTTCAGAAGACATACGCAAGGACACTGATAAAGGGACTGATCAACCTGAAGCAGTACATATTGAGGAGGAAAAAGATCACCAACCTGTGAAGATTGAGGAAGATCATCTGTCTAATAAAGATGACCTTCCTCCAGCTTGGAAGTCTTCCAAAGGCCATCCCATCGACAACATTCTCGGTGATATCTCAAAGGGAGTAACAACTCGATCCAAGCTAAGTAACTTATATTATTACTCCGCTTTTGTTTCGCAAGTTGAGCCTAAAAACTCAAAAGAGGCCTTACTCGATGAACATTGGCTTTTGTCAATGCAAGAGGAGTTAAATCAATTTAAAAGAAATGAGGTTTGAGACCTTGTCCCTCCTCCGCGAGGCCATCGAGTAATCGGCACCCGATGGGTGTTTAGGAACAAGCTCGACGAAAATGGAGTTATAATTAGAAATAAAGCGCACTTAGTTGCGCAAGGGTATAACCAAGAGGAAGGCATAGACTATGAGGAAACTTATGCGCCTATTGCCTGACTCAAGGCTATACGCTTGTTGCTTTCCTACGCATATGCGAAAAACTTCAAATAATTTCAAATGGATGTAAAAAGTGCTTTTCTAAATGGTTACACTAATAAAGAGGTTTATGTAGACCAACCTCCTGGTTTTGAATCCCATGAGTATCCCGATCATTTTTACAAGCTCAAACGCGCTTTGTACGGTCTCAAACAAGCTCCTAGGACTTGGTATGAACGTCTTAGCAAATTTTTACTTAGTCAAGGGTACTCTAGAGGGAAGGTTGACACAATCCTATTCATTAAACGTCAAGGAAAACACCAAATTTTGGTACAAGTATATGTAGACGATATTATATTTGGTTCTACTAACATAAATATGGTCAAGGAGTTTTCTAAGTTAATGCAGGGAGAGTTCGAGATGGGCATGATGGGAGAGCTAAACTATTTCCTCGGATTGCAAATCAAGCAACTTGAAGAAGGGGAATTCGTGAGCCAGACGAAGTATTGTCTTGAGCTACTCAAGCTCTTCGACATGGCTAGCTCAAAAGCTATCGACACTCCGATGCCTACTTGCGTCTACTTGAGTCGATATGAGAATGGTAAGGATGTAGATGTGAAGAAATATAGAGGTATGATTGGCTCTCTCCTCTATCTTACCGCATCCCGACCAGATATTATGTTTAGTGTCTGCATGTGTGCTAGGTACCAATCGTGTCCCAAGGAATCTCATTTAAAAGCCGTGAAGCGCATACTTAGATACCTATGCGGTACTTCAAAGTAGGGTTTTGGTATTCCAAGGGAAGCGATTACTCTTTGGTTGGCTATTTTGACTCCGACTTTGCCGATTGCAAATCGGATAGGAAAAGCACGAGTGGTACTTGTCACTTTTTCTCAAATTCCTTAGTGAGTTGGCATAGCAAAAAGCAAGTTTCCGTTGCTTTGTCAACAACCAAGGCGGAATACGTTGCGGCCGGTAGTTGTTGTGCTCAAGTCTTGTGGCTTAAGCAATAATTACTCGACTTCAATGTTCAACTTGAACGTATTCCTATTTTGTATGACAATACAAGTGCCATTAACCTAACCAAAAACCCGATATTGCATTCTCGCACCAAACATATAGAAATACGCCATCATTTCCTTAGGGATCATGTAGAGAAAGGTGATGTGGTGTTTGAGCATGTTGATTCTAAGAATCAACTTGCGGTTATTTTCACCAAACCTCTTGCGATGGAACCTTTCTTTAATATCTGTAGGGAACTTGGTGTTCTCGATATCTCGGATCGCGTTTGAATATATATATATATATATATATGATTGCATGCTCTATACGATTGCTTGTCTATATTTTACTTTGACTAACAATATTGAAAAGATTAAGCTACATGTGAGGGCATATATCATCAATCGTCGGAGGTAATATCGTTCCTTTTAGATTACTACTCTTGATTAATTATATGTGTAACATATTATGCTAAAATATGGATTGGATTGATGTTTATTTCATGTTTAGATGTAATTTTGATCCTTTTTTTTAGTTTGGTATGTGTGTGGCTTGTTATTTATCTCTAGTTGATGCATAAAGTACTCAAAATGTGCATTTTACATGTTTTATCTTTTTTAGTCAACAAAAATAAAGCATAGGTCGACTCATAATTGTCAACATTTCTCACATTATGAAGCGGGTTAGCGCAGGTCGACCCTTTGGTCGATGCAACTTTTTGAATTTTGAAATTATGCATTTTCGTTTAGTATGCGTCGACACACACCTGGTTTGGTCGACGCGTCGCTGACAGATTGTGAAAAATCTTTCTTGGAAAAGCGCGTGCCTCCTCATGTGTAAGAAATATTGACCCATTTATATGTCTTTTACATTTTCCAAGCATCATTATCATTATACATTGCATCTAAACATCTTCCTCATTCTTCTCCTCTCCTTCAACCTTCTACAAACCCTACAAAACCCATTACAAATAGTTCATCAAAAATACAAAATTTCCACAATTAAAAGGGTTTCAAGGGTTTTCTCATTATAAAATCAAGGTTTCATATACTGTTCATCATCATCATCAAAGGTTCATACACTATTCATCATCATCAAGGGTTTCGTGCATTATTCATCTGTTTCAAAAAGGGTGTATTTTAATGGCTTCCACAAGAGTCACTGGAAAGAGAACTTCAAGAGCTGAGACTTACAATAAGAATTTTCATAACCTGTCCATTGTCAAGCAATTTGCTTATTATCCGTTAAGAGCTGAGCGCTAGCATCTGACTGAAGTTATTGAACTGCTGAATTTTCAAGAGTTTGACGAGTTCTTGGAGTGTGATACCAAGTACAATCAGGACTTGGTTAAGCTATTCTATGCAGGAATTCAGAGTAAGTTTGAAGGTTCTGCTTTTAAATACGAGATAGGTGGTAAAATTTACTCGGTTAATGCAACTGTCTAGAAAAATTTGATCAATATAGATCCACAGGCATCTCCTCATCCTAAGGTTACTAATTCTAAGTGTGTTGACGGATATGAATTCAAAACTGCTTTAAACTCTATGCTGCGAGATCCTTATCCTGACAACATTTTGAATAGTAACCTGTTTCCCAAGACGGTTACATCCGAGCATTTGAAGGTTGTTGATAGGATCCTACAGTGGATCGTTGCTCACATTCTCCATCTCAAGAAGGGAGGATACTCCAGGGTTGATCAGGATGAGGTTCATCTAATCTATTTGCTGAAAAATAAGAAACGTATTGACTGGCCTCACTATATTACAAGTCGGATGTTTACTCTCCGTGACTCAAGTCAAGGTACGTCCTTGCGCTATGCATCATTTATTCAATGTATTTTGAATAAGGCAGAAGTGGTAGTTCAAGGTATTCTGTATATGTCATTGACCTTTGATCAAGAGTTCAGTCAGAAAACAATGATTTATGCAATGACTCAAAGGTTTCCAACAATGTGTGAGGGCAAGGTGTCTTACACTCGATCTTTATTTTAATGATGTCAAAACATGTACTAGCTCGTAGTATGTAATTTGGACGGTATCATCTCATCATAGTCGGCATCCGTATTTCATAATGCATAAATATTCAATAATCATGTGTACAAACATATAGGAAGAGTCTTATACATCTGTTATATGTGTGTGATCATGTTATGTGTCATAGGTATGCATTAACATGGCCTAGGTAGAAGAAAACTTGTTCAAAAACTAATTTTTGTGAGTTTTCGAAGTTTGAGTCGACCCAAACCATGCTTTGGTCGACTCATGAAATGTGAATTTTGTTGCATGTCCCAAGGGTCAGCTCACGTCGACCCACCGGTCGACTCATACTGGAGCCTTTTTTTATTGTGAATTTTCATCAGCCATGCGCCGACACATGACCCTGTGGCGGTAGACGCAAGGTGTTCAAACTTGCATAGTCTAGCTCACGGGTCAGCGCAGGCTGATCCTAAAAACTATTTGGTCGACTCTTCGCTAAATGTGTGCAATTTTTTTGGTTTTTCTAAGTTTCAAAAAGCTATTACTTTGGGTAGTTGGTCCTAGCATCATATATATACTTTGTTCCTCATTTTTACACTATAACAAGAAAAAGTGAAAGATTTACACTGAAAGTTTTCTCTCATCATCTTCATCCCCATTCTTGCATTTTCTCAACAAATACACATAACCATTTTTGTTGATATCTTGCATCATTGAGGTGATAACGTCCAAACATAGGAGTGTATCTTGTTTGGGGTGAGTTTTTCAATGTGTTTTTTCTTGAATAAAACCACTAGGGTTTTGTCCTCCAAGATCAATTAGATTTGGAGGGTTTTTGGTATAGATCTTTGTGTGCATTGAATTTAGTTGAGCGAAGGTGATTGAAGAGCGGTGGGTCTGTCAATCTAGTAGCGTCAATCAGAGGATTGTGCAATAAAGGTTTGGGGATCGATTTGTGTGTGGATTGAAATCAGTCGAGCGAAGGTGATTGAAGACCGGCGTGTTTATTCAATCTAGTAGCGATAAATGGAGGTTTATTCAACACGTTCGAGGCACTTAATTCGACTCGAATCAAGGGAAGAGAAGACATAGTATCAGCATCAACTGGGTTTCTTGAGTGTGTGATAGCTTAGGCTTCTCTTGTAAAAACAATTTGCAACAAGATTATAGATATCTCAATTCTAGATTTAGAATTGGGGGCAGACGTACCCGAAGCGAGGACTGTAACACCCCTAATCTATAGCCCGAGCAATTAAAGCGATAACAAATAATCAGAGTAGAATTAAAACATTCATGGAATAGACGGAGCGTCACATCACGATGGTGAAATAAAATAACCTGCTCAAATAGATATGCAACAATCAGGTAGCAACATAAACAGAGGAACCTAGTTCCAAACACCCACAATTCAGGTACAGAATAAAAGCGGAAAATCTGCAACTGAAATCTCATATATATATATACATAGAAGTTTGTCTGTCATACACAGAGTCATACATGTAAAATCCAAAAAAAAAGATATATACATAGAGTCACATAACGATCTCCCTGACTACCCGGTGCTACATATCAGAGCCAACTGATAAAAGAATGAAGACATAAGTTTCACAAAAAGACCTCCAGCATCTAATCTGCAATGCCTCATAGAGCATTCAAAGCAGCAGAAGGGTGAGAAACACAATTATAATATAGTTGCATACAATTATGTAACAACACAAAATACACAATGTAAAACATTCTCACCACAACTTACACCATAATTCACATACAAAACAACACAATTCACATCTCATACATCCTTCACCAAGGCATAACAATCATGCTCAATACATTTTTCACCAACATATATATATATATATATATATCAACCCATCACTTCCACTCATAATTCTCACACATAATCAATCCATCTATGACTTATGCAAATGCAAAGAGACCGACACAACGACTCTATGCAAATGCAATGCGGTATCGTTCCATCCGTCATTCTCATCATTAATTCACTCAGGAATTATTGGAATCATCGCTCGTTACTTAGTGTAACTCCCTGTCGGGAAAACGATGTTCCTCGTCGCTTTTGGTCCTCCTGGTATAAGGCTCACGATGTTTATGGATCGCTTTCGGTCCTCTTTATATAAGGCTCACAATCCGATCGCTTTCGGTCCTCTTTGTATAAGGCTCACGATCGTCTATAACGTCACTTTTGGTCCTCTTTGTATAAGGCTCACGATCGTTATAGCAGATTCCCTCGGGAATCATTTCGTTGCTCACACCCACTAGTGCACACGACATCACAAGAATGCATATCATGATGCTTGGCATACAATGACTCATGACAATCAAATGCATACACATATACAACCATGTGAACCATTTCAACATCCATAATCATGCATATACAATCAAACCCAACATAATGCATTTACTTGCCCTAAGGCCACAAATCATCATCACAACATTCACATCACATGCATTCACATCATATAACAGCACACAAGCTATACATTATATATCCAAAGCATATTGCATGATAACACATCAATCGCACACAACTACGACGATAAAAGTCAACAAAACGACACGTTTCCAAATTCCCGACATAATTAAATCGGCCACCAATCTCAAAAACCACTTTTATAAGAAAGAACATTTCATAAGCTTTCCAATGGTACAAAGAACGTCCCGATCCGAGTTACGGATCAAAAGTTACGGAATTTAGAAAACAGATTTAATTTTTGAAGTTCCAGGTCGCGCTAAGCGGGCTCCTCCCCGCGCTGAGCGCGCTCCTCACTGCCTGGTGAGGTTGTGAATTTTCAAGACCGCGCTAAGCGCGCTGAGCGCGCATTGCCAAATTCAGAAAAACGAACTCTTCGCAAATCCAACCCAAAAATCCTATTGTTCATCCCAAATCAATTCCAACAGCAAAACAAGCATCAGCAATTATTCATAAACACAGTGTGATCATACAACGCGATTTATATCGATTTTCGACAGTGAAAACATCGATTTCTACTCGTTTATCTCATTTCGACCTATATTTGAAAAACTAGTAAACAATCCAACACACCCATACATAATCATACACAAACATAGTATAATCGAGTTTAGCACCCTTACCCGATTAATCGTGCTTCGAAGTGTCGGTTGAATTGATTCCTAAACTTTCAAGTTTTTCCTCTTTTACTTCTTTTCTTTCTCTTTTCCTTCTTTTCTTTCTTTCCTTCCTATTTTTCTCTCTTTCCTCTCTATGTTTCTATTTTAAGTGAAAACAACCCAAAAAGACTAAAATACCCCTACACTCAATTTTCTCGCAAACGTTTCCACAACGCGATAAAACATAATAACGATAAACATAACACATTTATCAAGAATAAAATAATATAAAGACCAAAAATAATTAAATTGACTCGATTAAATAAATCTAACAAAAACCGGGGCGTTACAACTCTCCCTCACTTAGAAATTTTCGTCCTCGAAAATATTACCTGAGACGAACAACTCCGGATACGACTCCCGCATTCGACTCTCCAACTCCCAAGTCAAATTACCCTCAGCAGCGCCTCCCCACGCTACTTTCACAAGCGCAATATCCTTGGCTCTTAACCGCTTCAACTCGCGATCCAAAACTCTCACCGGTAATGCCTCCACCGTAAGGTTCTCCCTTACCTCAACCTCATCCATTGGAATCACATGTGACGGATCCATAACATACCTCCGAAGCTGTGAAACATGGAACACATCATGCAAATTCGAAAGATTCGGTGGCAACGCCACCCGATAAGCCACAACACCCACTCTCACGGATATCTGATAAGGACCAATAAACAGAGAAGTAAGCTTCTTCGACTTCAATGCACGACCAACACCCATCACCGGTGTAACTCTAAAAAATACATGATCGCCTTCTTAAAACTCAAGATCTTTCCTCCTCCTATCATGATAACTCTTCTGCCTACTCTGAGAAGCCTTCATCTTCTCACGAATAAGTTTCACCTTTTCCTTAGTTTGTTGAATTAACTCCGGTCCAACCACCGAACTCTCACCAGATTCATGCCAACACAAAGGGGTTCGACATCTTCTTCCATACAACGCTTCAAAAGGTACCATTCCAATACTCGAATGGAAACTGTTGTTATACGTGAATTCCACCAACGAAAGATAACTATCTCAAGCACCACCCTGCTCAAGAACACAAGCTCTCAACAAATCTTCCAATGACTGAATAGTTCTCTCGGTCTGACCATCCGTCTGAGGATGATAAGCAGAACTTAATCTCAACTTGGAACCTAACGCCTTTTGTAAACTTTTCCAAAATCTAGAAGTAAACCTCGGACCTCGATCTGAAACAATACACAACGGAACACCATGTAGCTTCACAATCACACGGATATAAATCTCAGCCAACCTCTCCAAAGAAACTGATGTCAATCGGAATGAAATACGCCGATTTAGTCAGCCTATCCACAACCACCCAAATGGCATTATGCCCCTCTGAGTATTCGGCAATCCTGTCACAAAATCCATAGAAATGCTGTCCCATTTCCACTCGGGAATATCCAACGGTTGCAATAATCCACTAGGCTTCTGATGTTCTACCTTCGACTTCTGACACGTCAAACACGCATAAACAAACTGAGCCACATCCCTCTTCAATCCGGACCACCAAAAGATATTCTTCAAATCTTGATACATTTTATTAGCTCCCAAATGTATACTCAAACTACTCCGGTGTCCTTCCTCTAAAATCATCTTTTTCAATTCCGAATCATCAGGAATACAAATTCTCCCACGGAATCTCAAAACACCCTTATCATCCACTTTAAAGTCACCATTCACACCTTTATCTCCAACCGTCATTAAATCAACAAATTTCACATCCAGCCTCTGTTTCTCGCTAACAGTCAACAGAAACTCATTAGTGACCCTTAACATACCAAGCCACATGCTGTCAGATGTCAACTCACACACCAAACTCAAATCTCTAAATGCTTCCAAAAGTTCTCACTCTTTAACCATCAAAGCGGACATATGCAAGGATTTCCGGCTTAACGCATCGGCTACCACATTAGCTTTACCAGGATGGTAATTCAAGCTAAAATTGTAGTCCTTCAAAAATTCCAACCATCTCCGTTGCCTCATATTCAACTCTTTCTGATCAAACAAGTATTTCAAACTCTTATGATCACTAAAGACTTCGAATCTTGCACCATAGAGATAATGCCTCCAAATTTTCAACACGAAAACCACCGCCGCTAATTCCAAATCATGCGTAGGGTAATTTTTCTCATGATCCCTTAATTGCCTCGAAGCATAAGCCACCACCTTACCTTCCTGCATCAACACTCCACCTAAACCAATCAAAGACGCGTCGAAATACACCACAAATGGTTCACTAGGATTCGGTAAGATCAAAATCGGAGCTGTAGTCAATCTTCTCTTCAGCTCACTAAAACTCTCCTCACACTGAATATCCCAAATAAACGCATTACCTTTACAAGTCAGCTGGGTCAAAGGAAGTGCTAACATGGAAAAGCCTTCAATGAATCTTCGATAATATCCAGCTAAACCCAAAAAGCTTCTAATTTCAGTAACAGATCTAGGATCCTCCCATTGTAGAACTGCATCTACTTTGGATGGATCCACAACAATACCATTACCTGAAATCCCATGCCCAAGAAAACTCACTTCTGACAACTAGAACTCACACTTGGACAACTTGGCATAAAGTCTCTTTTCCTTCAAGATTTGCAATACAATACGCAGATGCTCTGCATGTTCCTCCCAAGACTTAGAATAAATCAAGATGTCATCGATAAACACAACAACAAATTGATCCAAATGCTCATGGAAAATGCGATTCATATACTCCATAAACACTCCCGGCGCATTAGAAACCCCGAACGGCATCACGGAATATTCGTAATGTCTGTATCGTGTCCTAAAAGCCGTCTTCTGAATATCTTCCTCTTTCACTCTAATCTAATGATAACCTGACCTCAAATCAATTTTACTAAACACACACGCACCTACCAACTGGTCCATCAGATCATCAATTCTCGGAAGATGGTACTTATTCTTAATCGTCACCTTATTCAGCTGGCGATAATCAATACACAATCGCATACTTCCATCTTTATTTTTCACCAATAAAACTGGAGCACCCCAAGGCGATACACTCGGCCTCACAAACCTCTTCTCTAACAATTCATTCAACTGCTTCTTCAACTCAACCAACTCAGATACCGACATACGATAAGGTGCCATAGACACATGTCTAGTACCAGGAACTAGATCTATAGAAAACTCCACCTCTCTCTCTGGCAGCACATCAGAAATATCCTCCGGAAACACCTCTGGAAAATCACACACGACTGGGAACACATCAATTGCAACTTGACTATCTACAGTCAACGATGCGAACAACCCGAACAACTGAGCTTCATCCGCTAAAAGTTTCTTCAACTCTTTGGTAGATAAGAAACTCGATTCCTCGTCTTCTTCAAAAGAAGGAAATCATACCAACTTATGATAACAATCGATATGAACTCGATTGAAATGCAACCAATTCATTCCCAGAACCACGTCTAAACCCTCCAACGGCAAACACACCAAATCCATATCAAAATCTTTACCATAAATGGTCAAAGGACAACTTAAACAAACCAAAGAAGTAGTTACCGACCCCATTGCTGGAGTATCAATAACCATCTCTCCATCCATCGAAGACAACAAAAGATTCAAACGTTGCGCACACTTAGACGAAATAAACGAATGAGTCGCTCCGGTATCAATAATAGCAACTAAAGGTGTAATATTAATGAAACAAGTACCTCTGATCAGACGATCTGCACTAGTAGTCTGAGTTCCTGCCAATGCAAATACTTTCCCTCCAGCTTGAGCTTGCTTTGGTTTTGGACACTTCGTACTAATATGACCATGTTCACCATAGTTGAAACACTTCACCACATTCCTCTTGCACTCAGCTGTCACATGTCCTATACCTCCACAATTGGAACACTTCCTTATATCCTTTCTACATTTAAACTGACGATGTCCTAAGTCACCACACCTATAACATCTCAGAGGATTATACGTACCTCCCCCACTTAGCCTTCTATCAGAATTAGCCCTTTGCTTTCCCTTGTCAGCTGGTGACACATAAGGACCACCACGAAACGGTTGCTTTCCTTTCCTTTCGTTCACACTCTTATAATGAGTAGAACGAGCTTTGCTATCCTCCTCATAAATTCTACAACAATCCACCAAATCCGAAAACCTCCTAATTATTTGATAACCAATCGCCTGCTTGATCTCAGGACGTAACCCGTTCTCAAACTTCACACATTTGGAAAACTCCGCAGTTGCTTCAGCATAATATGGATAAAACTGAACAAGCTCCACAAACTTAGCAGTGTAATCAATAATAGACATGTAACCCTGTTTCAACTCCAAGAACTCTATTTCCTTCTTTCCTCTAACATCTTCAGGAAAATACTTCCTCAAAAACTCCCTGCTAAACAAAGCCCAAGTGACCTCTTCACCTGTAGCTTCCCACATATGACGCGCACTAACCCACCAATCATCAGCCTCCTCCTGCAACATGTGAGTACCCAATCTCACCTTATGTTCCTCAGCACAGTCCATCACTCGAAATATTCTTTCAATCTCCTTAAGCCAAATCTGAGCACCATCAGGATCATGTCTTCCTTTGAAGATAGGCGGTTTGTTCTTCCTGAACTCATCATTCCCACCAGCATTAGGTGCACCCCGCACAGCCTGAGCCATAGCTTACATCGCAGCAGCAAGAGCAATGTCATTCCTTCCAGCCATATTCTGTTCATATCCAATAACAGTAACTATGGTTAAACAATCAGCTCGCCAGAACACAACTGACGCACAACAAACAACTTGGTCAAAACGACCAACACGGACTGGTACGGACTGACACAAATTGGCTCTGATACCACTTAATGTAACACCCCTAATCTATAACCCGAGCAATTAAAGCGATAACAAATAATCAGAGTAGAATTAAAACATTCATGGCATAGGCGGAGCGTCACATCACGATGGTGAAATAAAATAACCTGCTCAAATAGATATGCAACAATCAGGTAGCAACATAAACAGAGGAACTTAGTTCCTAACACCCACAATTCAGGTATAGAATAAAAGCGGAAAATCTGCAACTAGAATCTCATATATATACACATAGAAGTTTGTCTGTCATACACAGAGTCATACATGTAAAATCCAAAAAAAAAGATATATACATAAAGTCACATAACGATCTCCCTGACTACCCGGTGCTACATATCAGAGCCGGCCGACAAAAGAATGAAGACATAAGCTTCACAAAAAGACCTCCAGCATCTAATCTGCAATGCCTCATAGAGCATTCAAAATAGCAGAAGGGTGAGAAACACAATTATAATATAGTTGCATACAATTATGTAACAACACAAAATACACAATGTAAAACATTCTCACCATAACTTACACCATAATTCACATACAAAACAACACAATTCATATCTCATACATCCTTCACAAAGGCATAACAATCATGCTCAATACATTTATCACCAACATATATATATCAACCCATCACTTCCACTCACAATTCTCGCACATAATCAATCCATCCATGACTTATGCAAATGCAAAGAGACCAACACAACGACTCTATGCTAATGCAATGTGGTACCGTTCCATCCGTCATTCTCATCATTAATTCACTCAGGAATTATTGGAATCATCACTTGTTACTTAGTGTATCTCCCCGTCGGGAAAAAGATGTTCCCCGTCGCTTTCGGTCCTCTTGGTATAAGGCTCACGACGTTTATGGATCGCTTTCGGTCCTCTTTGTATAAGGATCACGATCCGATCGCTTTCGGTCCTCTTTGTATAAGGCTCACGATCGTCTATAACGTCGCTTTCGGTCCTCTTTGTATAAGGCTCACGATCGTTATAGCAGATTCCCTCAGGAATCGTTTCGTCGCTCACACCCACTAGGGCACACGACATCACAAGAATGCATATCATGATGCTTGGCATACAATGACTCCTGACAATCAAATGCATACACATATACAACCATGTGAACCATTTCAACATCCAGAATCATGCATATACAATCAAACCCAACATAATGCGTTTACTTGCCCAAAGGCCACAAATCATCATCACAACATTCACATCACATGCATTCACATCATATAACAGCACACAAGCTATACATTATATATCCAAAGCATATTGCATGATAACACATCAATCGCACACAACTACGACGATAAAAGTCGACAAAACGACACGTTTCCAAATTCCCGACATAATTAAATCGGCCACCAATCTCAAAAACCACTTTTATAAGAAAGAACATTTCATAAGCTTTCCAATGGTACAAAGAACGTCCCGATCCTAGTTACGGATCCAAAGTTACAGAATTTAGAAAACATATTTAATTTTTGAAGTTCCAGGTCGCGCTAAGCGGGCTCCTCCCCGCGCTGAGCGCGCTCCTCACTGCCTGGCGAGGTTGCGAATTTTCAAGACCGCGCTAAGCGCGCAGACCCCACGCTGAGCGCGCACTGCGAAATTCAGAAAAATGAACTATTCGCAAATCCAACCAAAAAATCCTATTTTTCATCCCAAATCAATTCCAAAAGCAAAACAAGCATCAACAATTGTTCATAAACACAGTGTGATCATACAACGCGATTTATATCGATTTTCGACCGTGAAAACATCGATTTTTACTCGTTTATCTCATTTCGACCTATATTTGAAAAACTAGTAAACAATCCAACACACCCATACATAATCATACATAAACATAGCATAATCGAGTTTCGCACCCTTACCCGATTAATCGTGCTTCGAAGTGTCGGTTGAATCGATTCCTAAACTTTCAAGTTTTTCCTCTTTTTCTTCTTTTCTTTCTCTTTTCCTTCTTTTCTTTCTTTCCTTCCTATTTTTCTCTCTTTCCTCTCTATGTTTCTATTTTAAGTGAAAACAACCCAAAAAGACTAAAATACCCCTACACTCAATTTTCTCGCAAACGTTCCCACAACGCGATAAAACATAATAACGATAAACATAACACATTTATCAAGAATAAAACAATATAAAGACCAAAAATAATTAAATCGACTCGATTAAATAAATCTAACAAAAATCGGGGCGTTACAAGGACGAAAGGGGAACTGCCTAAACAAACTTGGTGTCATTTTCTCTTTCCCTATCTCTTTAATTTTCGAATTGTTTACGCTTGTGATTCCTCAATTAATTGATAAAGTTCTATTATAGTGTTGTGCAGAAAAACTGATTTGAAAACATTGCACAATCACCCTGGATTATGTTTGGTAAAAATTCTGCACTAAACTTACATAGAAGTTATAGCTTGGAGTGTTTCGCACTCCAAGTGCTCGATAAATTGAACGCTCACAAGGTGTTTGATAAATTGTCAATTTGGTTTATTTTTTATTGGTCATTGGAAATCGCACAACATTGAGTGTTGTTGGTAAATTGATTAATAGTAAAAGTTGTGATTCAATTTTCTTATCAAGCCTATCGTTCCATTTGGCTTACGCATATCCGATCCTTTCGGTAACCGATTCGTTTAGACGATTAGTCCTTGGCCGCTTCTGCAAACAATTTTTAAAATCAAATTTAAGTGCCGACTCTCCATTAAAAAGTAGTGATCTATTCAACCCACCCTTCTAGATCAATTGTCGTCGTCTAACACAATGCCCTTGTGGTGGATAATGGATGAAAGAAAGTCTTTTGCAACATGGTTTTTTGTCGAGGGAAAAGTAATCTTGATGGGAGGTAATTTCCAGCATGATTTCCTGACACTCATTTTGAACTCAATGGCATGTTGCTTGAGTAACTTGAACAACTTAAAAATTTGGAGAGGATTTTCCCTTCAGTAGTTCTCTTGCCCCAGTCTTTTGGGTCTTTGAAGGAACTTTCACCTTAAAAGGAGTTTGGAAACAGATTTTCATAACATGACCTTGAGATGGCTTGCCCTTGTGTTCTGAACTTTGAAGTGATCTGCCCCTGACTAACCAATTTTGGGCTGGTAGACTTCTTATTGACCGACCCTTAGAGAGTTGGATTCACTGAGCTCTTTAGGTTGATTGCCCCTGCCTGAGTCTGCCCCTGAGTCTTGCAAGGACTTATTATTGACTGGACTTATTTCATCTAATCAAGTTCCTCAACCGACTCCATATTATGGGAATTCCGTATGATTTTGAATTCTTATTTACAGATAAAATTGTTCATTCAAAAATGGTAATTTTAATGCAATGAAAATTTTAAAATCAATCATTATTGAAATGACGGTGATATACAATTAACAGGTTAATGATCAGAATATAAAGTGGATTTAGCCATTCACAAGATGAAAGATGGTGTGATTAATACAAACAATTAGCAAAGATCTTATGGTGTCAGGTTAACACAACCTTGCTGTAGTATGCTTTCAAAATAAAACCTGCCTCAATTTGGTCTTTTAAGGGTTGTAACGTGGCCTGGTTCACAGTTTTTGAAACAAAATAATATAAGGCTCAAAATTTAATTTTAACCCACCCCTACTTCTTGATGAACTCCAGTCTTACATTCAGTTAATCGACACACGCATTCTACTTCCAATAGGTTTTAGAGGTGTTATGATAAGATGAGATTTTCTTGAAATGGTTGTCACTTTATTTTGTTTTTGTTGAGGATTTTGATGAACTTTTTTTTTTGTTTTGATCCCTAATTTTTGCCTAGACCGCTTCTTTGAAGCTTTTGGTCTAACGGGACGCCCTAATTTTTACCTAAGTTGTCTTTTGTGGTATTCAACTTAGCGGGCTTTTTCATTTTTTCATTTTTTTGATTTTGCTAAAAGGTTGGTGACTACCATTTTATTGGTTATTACGAACAACCACTACAAAATTTTGACTCTTCACAACTTCTTCGACACTTTGTGGTGTGTGAAAAGGATAACATGTAGTTGATCCTATATGAAGGGTGTACAGATGGACAGATTCTTTTGAAGATCGAATGCACAATCAAACTATCTGAAAACAACTACCCTGCCCCTGGTTAAGATTAAGGGTTTTAATTTCAAAAGAAAAACCAATTTCTAGGGTCAAAGTGGTTGACTAGGGATTAACTCCTTATTTCTCCGGTGTTTGGGGATTTAGAAATAATGCCTTACATCATCAGAAAAGTTTTATTAGAAAGCATGCCACAACAATTTTAGGTATTTTCATCATCCTCCTACCAATCTTTGTTGAAACAAAAGTTTGATAAAGACAAGTGAATGGGACAAAAATATTTTTTTTTGTAATAAAATGGGAAAAGATGAGTGAATACGAATGGATTTATTCAAAAAATACATGACCACTTCATTAATATTACCATTTAAAGAAAACAATAATGTCTAAAAGCAAACAATATTTAACATGCAAAGAAAATACAAATGAAAAGCTGAAATATTGAAAAAAAAATGCTAATGTTAAGGACGATCTTCTCTACTTGACTTGCTGGCTTTGGGAAGCACCTCCTGAAGTGTTCGAGCTCATCAGGGCAAGGAATTATTCCCCACAGTAGGACCATCAAAATTCAGTTGTCCTTTTTTGATTCGATCTTGCACTTCTTCTTGGAAGACCTTACACTATTCGATTGAATGCCACGCTACTCCATCATGAAATTCACATTGGACATCCGGGTTATACCAAGGAGAGAATGAAAACTTCATGGATCTGGTCTTTCTAGGAGCTATCAACGAGGTTTGGAACAACTGAGACCACAATTGATTGTACGTCATTGGGATTGGGTCGATCTGGAGTGTCTCTCTTTCCTTCCGGTTTGGAGGTCTATGCTGATTCTGACGCCGGTGTTGATTGTTTGGATTTTGAACCTGGTGATTCTGACGTTTACCCTGACGCAGAACTTGAGCTGGTTGATTCGACGAACCTTGCCACAATTGCTGGTACTGAGGATTGCGTGTTAATAGTTGATGACATTGGACATCCGCTGAGTTTGTGAAACCTGGGAAGTTTCCGAGGTTGAATCAGTTTCATCTTCCTCCTCCTCTTGGGATTCATTAAGGGATTCATTCTCAATGCTCTGGATATTCAAGGCACTTTGGATTCTTCAGCTCTTGAGACCGCTCTCAATACATTCTCCAACTTTCACCAGGTCAGATAAACTTGTTGATGCACTACCTACCATCTTTTCAAAGAATGGGCTCTGTAGGGTATCCATAAACATGTCACTAACTCTTTCTCTGAAAGTGGCGGTTGAACGTGAGCAGCAAACTCTCTCCATCTTTGGACTTATTCCTTGAATGACTCATTATTCTCCTGAGATAAGTATTTCAATTGGAAGCGACTGGGAGCCTCATCCAAATTGTAATGGTATTGCTTCAAAAACCGTTAGCTAGGTCTGACCATGAATGAATATGGATTCTTTCTAATTCCATGTACCAAGTCAACGATTCCCCACTCAAACTGTCTTGAAAACAGTGAATCATCAGCTTATCATTGAGAGCATATGCAATCATTTTTCGGCAGAACATCACCAAATGCTGCTTCTGGAAGCTATCCCCTTTATACTTCTGAAAGTCTGGTGTCTTAAACTTTGGAGGTATAACCAGGCCAGGCACTAAACACATGTTTAAAGAATCCAGGTCAAAAGCATCATGCCCCTCTATAGCTTTAATTCTTTCATCCAGCACACGACACTTCTCATCCATCTCAATAACTTCTGGTCTCTCGGTCTTCCTCTTTGGGACTGCCCTTTGGGAATTTGTCTCTGAGAATGCAAAAGTATGATACTTAATAGCGTCATGAGGTGAGGAATTTCCATCTCGAATAATGGGATGCTCTTGAATAGCGGGGGACTCAACTGGGATCCGTACAGACTGAGGTTGAGCAGGGGTGCTTACTTGAGGTGGAAAAACATTTTTAGTGACAACAGATCATTGAACGTTTCCCTCTCTCCTTGCCAGAGCTGTCATAGCCTCCATGAGTTGACTCAACTAATTCGCTATCAAATCCACATCTTCTCTTAACACAGTCTGGTTTTGCTCTCCAGGGTCCATGATCTTTCAAAACTGCTTCAAGTCTGATGTAAGTGTTAGGAAATCATCTTCGGGTTATAGACACAGGATAGAGATGAGTTTTTTTAATGAAATGCGATGCATGCTGACAAATGCAAATCCAATGTATGTGAACAGATGATTTTTTGTATTTTGAAAAATGATATGCATGCTGATGAATGCAGATGCATAAATTGATTTTTTTATATATTTGTATGCAAAGAAAATGCAATGGAGGTATGATTAGGATCTTGGATAACACGAGTAAATCAGAACACCCTATTAGGTAGGTCTCCATATAGTGGACAGTTCTACGATTTCTACCCATAAACCGCTCACAGGATAGTTTCTAGGTTGATGGATAAGGTTCCCAGAGTCATGGACCTCAGTCGTATCAACATCATGCAACAGGCTAGCCGCTTTATGATAAGAGTGACAAAAAGGTCTCTTCTGAGCGTGGTTTTCATGTTGGTTGCAACAAGGAGAGGTCCTTGGAGTCCAACATTACACAACCACCAAAGCAGAAACTGGTTCCAAGAGGGGCTCCTAGAGTCATGGACCGTTCATGAATCAGCGTCATGCGACAGGCTAGCTGTCTTATAAAGAGATCTACGAATAGGTCTACTCAAGAGGAGTCTTCATGCTAGGCACACAAGGAGTGGCCCTTGGTGACTAACACTACACAACTTCCAAATCTAGACTATGTTTTCTCTCTTCTTTTTCCAAAGCTAGGGTGTAGAGCTTTATTCATGATATCAAATCCCAAAGCCCACACGTGATATATATACATATATAAAAATGCAATAAAGCAAATATAAAGGAAGCATATAACAAAGAAGAAGAAACAAATAAAACTCACACACATACAAAAACCTAAATAAACTAGGGTTGACTCACTTAGGGATAAGAAGATTCCCCAACATAGTCGCCATCTGTCGTACCTCGAAAAATTAGCATGACCTCGCGAAGCCCAATTGTACACTCGTGGGATGGACTTAACAGAGTTGCCATCGATCTTTATTTATTCCCATAGAGGGAAATGGAAAATATCGAATAAAACCCCTAAAAGATAGATAAGGATATGGTCATCGCAACCAATGTCTGAGTTCGGGAGTCGGTTACGCAATGGGAAGATATTAGCACCCCTCACGTCCGTTGTACTCAACGAGAACCATTTAGTTAGGGTCAAATGTATGTTAGCTCATGTTAGTTTTTAATCTTCTACTTATTAAGTGGGAAAAGAGAGGGAAGAGAAAGAAATGTTTTTTAGATTATTAACAAAAAGAAAGGAGACCTAAGGGTTTTTATTACTAGGGGGCTCGACAAGACTTCGCAATCTCGTGCCTTCATATCCTCATAGTGCAATGAGGAAATCAGAGCATTCGTAGTTGGGGACTACGGTGTAAAAGGGAAAAGGTGGCTCACCAAGGATTAGGGCGAAAAAAGAAAAAGTTTGCTCGCCAAGGATTAGGGCCCTTGTGCCCACGTATCCTCATTGTGAAATGAGAAATCAGAGCGTCTGTAGTTCTGGGTAAAAAGAGTTTGTTTATTAGTCGATTTTAGCAAAAGATATTTAGTCGCATTCGACAGAAAATATTGTTTTACCCAAAATAGGTGAGGAGCGAATGTTTGCATCACAATATAATGGATTTACAAATCAACATTCGCGGGAAACACCTCTTATCTCAACTCAAATAGTTTGTGGATGAAGCAATGTTTTGCGTCGTTGCAAGACACAATATCTCACGTTTAAAAAAGGTTTTAAGATTAATCGCACGGCGGAGAGAAAAGATAATTTGAATGATTGGGTGTATTTTAGGTGAATGACGAACACTTAATGAGAATCAATTGCTCAAAGAAATACACAAAGATGCTAGATCTTAACGACCCTTATTCATTCAAGTTATTATGAAAATTGTTTGATGGACAACGAACTCCTGATGATAATCAATTGTTCAAAGGGTTGTGCCAAGATGCTAGATCTTAACGGCCCTTATTTGTCCAAGTTGATATTAAATGTTTTAAGGACGAAAGAAAAGAATGAACGATTATCCCAAAGTGAGAGACTTGATACAAATTATTCGAGGGTTCTGCTAGAATGCTAGATTCCAACAATCCTCTTCTTTCGTGTTTATTAAGAAAAGAGTTTTAACACTATGTTTGATTTAGGTCCAAAACTAAGCCAGAAGACCAGAAATAAATCGAACTCTAAAGCAACTCAAATTAGCTCTAAGCTAACTTAGAGTGGATTCATGTAGGAATCACTCTATGAGTAGCCAAGACACAATATATGCATCCAAACGATGTTCGAGAGTTAAAATTGAATTTTTAACTTCCGAAATCTTAACGCAATGAAAATGAATAAACCAACAATCACTTAGTAATCAAATGATAATTAATCGAGTAAGCTCCAAACAACCAATTAAGCATAAATTTAGTTAATTAACTAAATTCCAAGTTAAAGAATAAATAAATCATAAATCACATAAAAGGATGGTGGTGTATGAACTTGGAAGTGTAAACATGAAAATCCAAATGGGCCTAAAGCCCACACATAACCCTAAAAATTAATAAAACAAAATAACTAACAAAAAGAGTAAAAAAAATCATGGGCGGCGCATGCTACGATAAAAAGGGAATGATTTTTTTTCAAATATGACATGTCTTAATTAAATAAATGGAAAAAGGTAACATTAAAACATATTTTCATACTTTCACTTACTTCGTGAAACAACAATGCAGTAAGAGGAAAATTTTTCTATGCTCTCTCTTTCATGATTTTCCTTCCCACTCTTATTTTCAGAAACAAATAAAATCACAATACCTTTCAATATTGCCTTCATGAAAAAAACTATGTGCAAGATTAAAGCTCTCTCCTCCTCCCTCGATCTCGTGCCTCTCAGTATTTTTCTTTCTCTCTCGCGGCGAAGATTTCACGATGGAGATGGCGTGGCGGAGCAAAAGGTGGGCGTTGACGGAGATGGTTTTGGTGGTTTGCAGAGCGTGTTTATTGCGTGAATATGAATGAGGAAAGGGTGCAGAACAAGGGCGCGGTTTGGCGGCACGAATGGTGGAACGTGTTTGATTGTTGCAAGGCGGTGAACAAAGATTAGTGGTGGTGAATGTTTCGTGAGTAGCAACAATAACGGTGGTTGAGGTTCATGTTTTGGGGTGGAGGTCCGGTGAGCTTTGCTGGCGTGAACAATAGCCGCGTGAGTTGTAGAAACAAAGTTGATTTTGATTTTGAAGTGTGAGTGAGGAAGTGGTATTATGTTAGTTGAATTGGAGCGAATATGTCCATACCTCTAAGCTTCTTTGAACTTTGCATCAAAAAGATATTTGGTCAGCTTATTGTCTTCACTTTCCATAGTTCCACTAAACTCACGGTTTGTGTTTTGTCTCAATGGTGTGGCATAAATGTAAGGTAATGTCATGTATGAAAGTTAGGATGAGGGTAACTCCCTGTATAATATATATATATATATATATATATATATATATATATATATATATATATATATATATATATTATCTAGTACTGACACCAATCATAAGTGCCTATAGGCATAATTCACATATACTTGACCATTACTAAAACATAAAATTCAACTTATGGTACAAGACATGGAGATTTGCAAAAACAATAAAATCTAAGACCAAGGTACAATATCCTTCATTGCACAAGAAAACAATACACAGTAGAATAAACTCAAACTAAGCTTCTCTTGAAACATCTAAGCATAACTCCACTTGTAAAACATACCTGCAAACAATACCTGAAAAAAAAACAATAATGGGGTGAGATGATAATCTTAGTGAGTTCCCCTATCTTGTGGATTCACTCGGCTCTACAATGTTCTAACCGATTTTTATCTCAAGTCAAAAGGGAAAGGGAATAAGACTTGAGTTCACACAATTCACAATGTATGGAAACATGCCTCTTGAGTCCATCAACTCAAACAATCACTAGTTCGAAAACCTCATCAAGGCATCCCCTTTTCCCGTCCTCTCCTACGTCTAGGACTTTCGGCGCAGGTCATGGATCCTTGTACTGTACTTTAACATACGAAATGGATTCAGATTCAATGTGCCTTTCTTGAATCGTCACTTCTCATGGGTCTACCCCCATCACAAGCCTTTACCCGTAGGTTTCATTCGTACTCACACACAGGAATCAAACATGTCAAAGTAATGGTGAGTGACATTCTAAAGAAGCGCCCTACATGAGCCTCAACTCTTGGAACGACACACTCAAGGGATTGTTTCCGACTACGTGATAAAGTGTAACATAATATCGGATGGATTCAGATTCTAAGGGATGACATCAACCTTTCGAATCGTCGCTTCTCATGGGCCGTACCCCATCACAAGTCTCTACCCATAGGTTCCATTAGTTATATAATAACTAAGGATAACGTGATTGTATTCGACAATCACAAGGCATCCCACTTGCCTTAACTATAAACAACACAAACCATACATGTTCCTATAGCATGCGATTTTTGTCGGTGACGCGACTACCTTACCGTAATGGTTGAAATTGGGTGGTACTTTCTGATTTCTTATTTATCCTATGAAGCTGGAAAGGAAAGGGAAGATATCTAAAACTAACCTTGCACGTAAATGTTTTCTTTAACAAATGCTAAGAGATTGGGGGGTCCGGGGTCAGGTTATACAATGGGGAGTTGTTAATTACCCAGCATATATATGGTTATCCATAGATTGTTTGGCATGTTCATCTATCATCTACTTACTGGTGTTTATCTGTCATAAATTGGGAAAGTTTCTCCTTTGGGAATGTTGAGAGAGTATTTTTGTTGTTTTCGGTTTTTTCGATGTCTTTGGTAAGGTACTGGACCTAAAGTTTTTGTTAGGTGTGCTCACTAAGATTTCGCAATCTTATGCCTACGTATTCCCGTAATGATAACAGGGAAATCAGAGCAATCGTAGTTCCTCCTATTCTATGGGAGGAAAGAGTTTGGTGTCTTGTTTAAAGCCCAAGATTGAAGCTAGATGAGTATTTGTGTCTTGTTCAAAGCCCAAGATTGAAGTTAAAGGGTTTGACTGAGAGATGATTTGTCATCTCTAATGAGAGATATCTCACCTATTCATTACAGATGTTGGGTAATTGGTTACAAAGGAAAATTACTTTAACTAGGATATGAGAATCCAGCAATGCCATAATTTCCTATATAAGGGTGATGTCCTGAAGGAAGAAACTTTATCTCAATATAGAGTAATGCCATTTTTCCTTAGAAGTTTTTCATGCTAAGAGAGGGACATTGGCTTGGATGTAAATAATCCAGAGGCTTGCCACTTACAACAATTAGATGAAAGAAGGGATTTACCAGGATAAAGAGGGACTACAACTTGGATTTTTGAATCAACAAGTGTGCCACTTACAACAATTATCTGGGATTAAGTTTTGTTTAATTGTTTGCTTTAAATATGTGATATACAGAGAAATGCCTTCCTACAGAGAGAAAATTTGACTTCCTCTAAGGGGATGTTGATTTTTGTGTGCCTTGATCAAAGCCCAAGGTTGAAGCTAAAAGGTTGACTCTGTTTAGGGAGTTTTATTTCTGTCTTGTACAAAGCCCAAGATTGAGGCTGAAAGAAATTGACTTTTCTGGGGTTAATTTTGTCTGTCTTGTACAAAGCCCAAGATTGAGACTTAAAAAAGAGATTGACTCTACTGGGAAGGTTTTATATGTGTCTTGTACAGAGCCCAAGATTGAGGCTAAAAGTTATTGACTCAGCTAGAGAATATTTTGTCTGTCTTATACAAAGCCCAAGATTGAGGCTAAAACTGCTGAGGGAAGAATCATTATACAAAGCCCAAGAGGAGGCTGGTTGGGGAATTTCTTATATGAAGCCTAAGAGGAGGCTAGCTTCTGCTGAGGATTATTGAGATCCAGAGACAGGTCCAAATTGGGGAATCAACTCTTGTTGAGGATTGAAGAAGAGTTGAAATATCAGATGCCTTGAGGTTCTGATTTAGAGTTCATTGATGGTAAACTGGCCCTAACTGGGATTTAGAGTGAAAGCTTAAAGATTGAGTTTTTTAACCTTTGGAGGTTTTAACTCTGCTGGAGGTTGATGAAATGATCAGGGTTTTTCCTGGGCTTTTAGGAAACTTGAGGGTTTCTTTGAGATCCAAGAGGAGATGAGACTTTCCAAGTCTACTGATATGAAGAGATTGACACTTAGTTGGAGAATAATCTTTGTATGATGCCCAAGAGGAGGCCGATGTTTTAAGGGATGAGAATCAACCCTAAACTGCTATGATGTTTTAAGATTATGACTCTCTGGAGGATTAAACTAGCAAAAGATGACTAAGTTCTGTCCTATACCTGTAGGAGGTCTTTGGGTCCTTGTACTAAGCCCAAGAGAAGGCTGAGAACTTCTAAGAAGCCTGAGGGTCTTTGTAAAAAGCCCAAGAGGAGGCTGGGGATGCTTTTAGGAAGCCTGTGGGTCCAAACTTAAGAAAATTTCAAGAAAGGTTTCACCGGGAATAATCCTTTCTTTAGTGAACAGTTCCATGGTTTGAAGAAATTCAAAAGAGGTTTCACTGGGAATTAATCCTCTATGGGGAAATGAATTTCTTGTACAAATTTCTAGTTGTGACAGTCTTGAGAAAAGTTTCATAAGGAATAATGCCTTTCTCTGTTCCATATTGTATAAGCCCAAGAGGAGGCAAGACTGTATCTGGAATTTCCTATGGGGAACTAGTTTTGACTGTGTTGAAAGAGTATCCACTGGTTTTATTTAAGCCTAGACCTAGTTGCTGGGGGGAAACTCTAAGCAGGTGTATATAAGCATATATATATATATATATATATATATATATATATATATATATATATATATACAGATGAAATATATAAGCAAGTATGTCAAAGAAAATGGTAGAACTTACAGTTGTGCAAGCTTCCAGCATTATAAACTCAGCTGTAGGGTTAGTTATTCAAGAAATTGAAGAAATTTTTTATAACAACTATGAATTTGAATCTAAATCAAGAAGAAAATTATTGTAAAAGGAAGTTTGGGGCTTATACTTAAAGAGAGGCCCAGATAATCTATTTCAAAAAGGCGACGATCGCGCCGTAGTTTTGAAAAACACAGAGGGACTTATACAATGACTGAGGCCCAAATTTATTGTATTTACAAAAGAGGTGGGTCTTACACTCTATTAGTGGCCCAAAGTTTATTTTTATACAAGAGATGGGACTTATAGCTCAAGGAGAGGCCCAGATGAAAGACAGTGATCGCACCGTCGTTTTGAAAATCACGTAGGGACTTATACAACGACTGAGGCCCAAAAGTTTATGTACAAAGGGGGTTGGGTCTTACACTCTATTAGAGGCCCAAAAGTGTTTTGAAGAATGTTTGTGAGGGTGAAAATAATCAAAACCCTAATTTGATTTTAAAGATGTATTTTAATTGAATAAAAATTCAATTAAAATGATCAAAGTTATCAAACATGTGTGAAAAACAAGTTGTGATATTGGATTAATGTTTGAAAAATCATGTTTCATTCATAGAATGATTTGAAAATCATTTGAATAAAAGAAATCAAGAGAAAGAAATATTTTTAAATGCCTAAAAAAACAAATAAAAATAATTCTTTACAAAAATATCAAATATATAAAATAAATAATATTTTTGTGAGATTTTTGTAGAATAAAATATTTTATCATTTTTTTGAATTTTCAAAAAAAGAACCAATAAAAAATATTTAAAATTGAGAGAGAAATTAATTAATAAACCACCATAAAAAAATATGAAAAATAGCAAAATATAAGAGAAATAGCAAAATGGTCTGGGTGGGTCTTGAACCCACGACCTCCAACCATACACAAGCGCGCTCTTACCACTGGGGTGGTGATACATCCATTGTATCACCCCCATTCATAAATTGATAACGCTAAAATGCCTTCTGACCAGGCCAAGCAACAAGGGCACCATGGCTGGCTTGCCCAAGTTTTCAAGTTTTGCAAGAGGGATCATATCTCCCTCATTTCTCCATGAAATTGGACAAAATTTAGATGGATCCTGCCTAGAATTTCATGAGGAATTCAATGGTGCTTTTAGAATTTTCTAAAGATGCCTCTATTTTAAAACCCGATAGTGGTTTCAAAATAGGCCAAGATTTGCAAGTTCTATGCTATCTTATCATACAAGCAACAATAGCATGATAAATTGGTTCAAACATAACACATTGGATATATATGACATGTTTATGGTCAATGGACATCAAAGCAATACATATTTTAAGAGGTCAAGTTGTGACGCACTTACCTCTTGAAGCTCCTTGTGCTAACTGTCAAGATCCTTGTGCCAGAAGTAATCCAATGCTTTAGACACTCTTGATTGATCCCTTAGAAGCTTTTAGGATGATAAAAACCAGCTGTGAACCTCAGGAACAAGAGTTGGCTCTTTCTTGCAAAAGTGGCAAAAATGACCAAAATGGTAACTCACTCAAATGGTGTTACAGTTGAGGGAAACCTGTTGGGACAGTTTGAGGATGATATTTGGAGTGTGTTTGAAGCTTTGTTTGGTTTTGAAAGTGACTGAATCAAGACATGGCTTGTAAAATGCAGAAAAGTCAAAATTTGAGGTTTTGGAGGTTGACTTTCTGATTTTGAGGTTGTGCAATGTGGATGAAGGTTTGAACACCTCTAATGGATGATTTATGATGTGTTAGGATGGTTATTTGAGTGGTTTTTGCTCTGGTTTCAAGAATTCCTAAATTGCTTCAATGTGACTTGAAATTGAAGTAAGAGAGGGAGAGTGAGAAAACAAGGCTTTGGTATTGTTTTGGTGTGGTTTGAAACATAAAAAATGACCTCTATTTATAGTAGAGGAAGTTTGTTTTTGAAGGAATAGTGAATGGCAACTAGTTCACTCTATTATCCAATGGATATGCCCATGTATCACTTCCTTAAATGTCAAGGTACCAAGTCTTCACTTGGTCATTGACTGAGACGATCTTTGTAGCTCTAGGTCTTCTGAGTTTTGAGTCAATCTTGACTCAATTGGACTGATATAGCTTGGTTCATGACATCTCTATGTTCCACATCAATGCCAAATGACAAACTTGGAGTTTTTGGATTTGAAACTTTGAATGATCACGTGCCAAAGGATATGATTCTTGACTCAATGGTCCAAGCTTGAAAATATCAAGTGAGCCATCAAGATTCCCTCTGATCTTGGAAGAGGACAAAGCTTGCAAGATGACAAAATTTGAAATGGATATCGTGTGGCACAAGAAATGCACCAAATCTACCTTAAAAACCAGTTTTAGCAAGACATGTTGTGAGATCCATAACTCCTTGATCAAGTTGAATTAATGGGAGTTCTTGTACTCTTTGGAAAGCTCTCATGACATACTTTAAATTTGATGTTCACAAATGGTATTGGTTTAGCTTGGATGATAATGAAAAATAACCTCAAAGTTGGTAAAAAATGAAACAGATTCTGACTTCTTGAAAATTTCACTGAGTGTTGGAAAAAGCGGTCATTTTCACTTTTTATGATTTTGATCAATCCATAACTTAAAATCCATGAGGATTTGGAATTTGATGTTGTTGACACTTTTTAAGTATGCCATGTGAACTTTCATTTGAGCTTTGGATGGAAGAAAAAGGCCTTAGGGTTTGGGAGTTATGACCTTGCAAATTGGGTACCAAATCCATTTTGTTCCATAACTTAGAAAATTTTAAGTTTCTCAAGGTAGCCCCTTTTGCAAGAAACCTCACTTTTCTTGATTTTTCTTGATGAATGATGATCAAAACCATACATTAACATTGTTTTTGACTTAGGGGAGCCATATTTGTGAAAAATTCCAAAAAGTCAAACTTGATTTTGGGCACAGTTAACTTTTTATTAGATGAATTCCAAATTGTGTGATCCTCTATGAAATCAAGTTCTTGACCTAATTCAAACCTAATGGATGGATTCCATAGGTGTTTTAGGGTGTCTTGAATCATATCCCAAGGTTTGGGAACATGTCTTGGTCAAAAGTCAAAGATACAGTTGACTTTTTCTTCAAAACCCTAAGTGTGGTCCAGATGAAATTGAAACTTGTGAGTCAAGCTTCTTGGATCAATCCATTGTTGTAAATGGATCAATGTGGTGTATTTGAGGCCCTAAAATCATGTCTTAAGGCCTTGGCTCATGTCTTGCCTCAAAAGTCAACTTAGGGGTGAATTAGGTCAAGAAACCCTAATTCCTGATTTTTGACGAATGCTTCCCCTGATGTTGTTTTGACTTGATGATTGGGTCCATGAGGTCCCTTTGAGCATTTTAGGTCATATTTTGAAGTAATGGCTCATGCCCAAATGAAAATTTTCATCTGTAGGCCCTGGTCGATCAAAACCCTGATTTGGTGACACTGGCGATCTTGAGGCTTGATCCACTTGGAATGTTGCAATCTTGTGCTTGATTCTTGATGTGGGAGTCCTCTTGATCCTCCATGGATGTTTGAGGGGTTAGACAAGTTGAAGATCATGTCCTTTCTTGATTGATCTTTTGTCTAAGTGTCCTGAGAGGGCTCAAAACCCTAATTCTTGATAGTAGTGAATGCTCAACAATCCTTGAGGAGATTGATAAGGGATGATGGTACCTCCATATTGTGGTGATGATTTGCACAAATGATGGGAAAACTTGTGGTCAAAATTTGGGGTATGACAGATGCCCCTATTTAATCTTCTTGGACCCGAAAGTGTGAATGGTGAAGGTATTCGAACATTCAGGGTGCAAGAGGATTAAATATCAGAATACTCGAAATTTTGACTGTGGTTATGAATAGCAGTTTGCTCATCCATCTTCTTTTGCTAAGCAATGTACTTAGAAAAGGGTAAAACTTCCCCTCGATCCTGGTCTTCAACCACGGGACTGGTCTCAGTTTCTTTTGAAATAAACTTCCCCTCGATCCTGGCCTTCTGCCATGGAACTGGTCTCAGTTTCTTTTGAAATAAACTTCCCCCCGATCATGGCCTTCTGCCATGGAACTGGTCTCAGTTTCTTTTGAAATAAACTTCCACTCGATCCTGGTCTTCAGCCACGAAACTTGTCTAAGTTTCTTCTTGTCGAGTTCCTTCCTCGACAAGGAAAGCTTATGGCGGTCTTCATCAAACTTCTCGCCGAGTTTTCACTGGGGAGGCGCCATTTGATGGAAAAAGTTTGAGGTTAGACTTGCTAGGGGCACCCATTTGTCTGAGCTGTAGAGGTGTGCAAACTTCTCTGTGGGAGATGCCATTTGTTGACCCTACTGGGGAAAACGAGTCTCTTGAAAGACCATTTTTTTGGGGGATATTACATCATACTTTTCTTCGAGACCTTTTCGGAGACATGCCATGTGATGCAATCCAATTTTGACGTGTTGATGACTTCATTAACATCGACTTTCTTGGGAGAAAAACCGATGTATTGCAGAGAGTCTTTGGTTAAGAGGCTTTCTCTGGGGATTTTCTTTAATCCAGGAAAGCAAAAATATCATCTTCAATGGTGAAGAGTGATGTTCCAGAGGTGTCTGTCGAATGTTTTCTTGCCTTTCAGAGGTTCAAGTTATCAAAGTGGTCGAGGACAGACTCTAATCCAGAAATAAACTGGGGGAGATTGTTCAGATGACACATTTCCAGACGAGGAAAAAACTGACAACTTTCGGTGAGAGGACTTTTATCACTTGGAGATGAGAATGACCAGAGTGATATTAATGCAACATATGTATGAATATGAATAAATTATGCATGATGTATGTATGTTTATGCTGACAAAACAGACGCGACATACAGACTGGTGAATGAACACGACTGGATACTCGGCCACTGCGGGGAATGAAAAGTACCATCGGTTCAAGATAGCAATCCTGTCTTGCTTAGAAGAGGTAGACCCTGTGGGGGGATAATACCATAAATTGGTCTTCAGAGATAAGAACTCTGCCGGGGATATCAGATGGGACATTACATCTGAAACAGGTAATCCTTCATTCAAGTGTACTGGTTTAGAAGGAGTACTTTGATTCTGCATTTTGAGGTTTAATCACTTCCAGAGAAGCCATCGATGTTCCTTTTTGTGTTCAGTAGTAAAAAAGAATTGCCATCTTTATATTTAAAAGCAAAAGAAAATTTGACAAGTAAATTCATTTTTTGTTTTAAGAATCGTTGATCATATTAAAAATGTCATTCTGTAAAGCAAAATAAATGAGAATTGTAAACAAAATCGCTAGGGCTCAAATTTTATTGATAGAATGGTAATCAGCCAAGCGCGTGATCCCATAGAGCATTTACAAAGTTTAGAAAATGGTAATTTAACGGAAAAGGGGCTACATTGAAACATTACGACCGCTATCATTCTACCAACTTTGAATTCTGGACATTCTGGGCTTTTGTCGAAGGTGACCTTGACTGAAATTTTCCTGATGGATGGCATTACTGCTGAGGAGTCAAACTTTTCAGATGTAGTTACTTGCCATGAATCCCTAACTTTTGCCTGGATTGCCTTTTGAGGTTTTCAATCCATCGGGATGATTTTCGCTTATGTCTCTAAGTTTGGCTTGGACCTCCCTTTCGGGTTTTCAATCCACCGAGACGTTTTTTTTATTTAGGCGAAGTATTTCTTGACTACATCAAGAGTGACTCTTCGTCAACCATAAGATGAAAACGATGTCGTGATCTCAACTATAAGGAAGTTGAGTGACTCTTCGTCCATCGCAAAGAGAAATAGAAAACAAGGCAATAAATCAAAAACACCACCAACAACAACAACAACGCTCCTGCACCTGTACAACTATAAAATCCAACCACAAGCTAAAACAGCTTTCAACAGCACCTGTTTTCAGAACTGAATAGGTGTAAGAAAATCTGGACAGAATTGCAACATTCAACAGCTCACCTTGTGCACAACAACTATGTATGTAGCAACATTTCCTACCTTTAAACAACTTAGTAAATCAAGTGTGAATCACTACAAAGACAACTCAAAAATTAGTCTAAGTAAGTCAAAAAATAACCAAGGTTAATCACCAAGATTCAAATGGAATTATCAACAAGAATTAAGTGAAATTGATACCCAAAATGTAAGCAACAATTAATCGAAATCTATGCAAGAAATATCAAGGACTCTAGTAAAATTCGCAAACAATTAATCAAAGACTAATCCAATACATCGAATTTTAACTAGGAAAAAATCACAAAGCTAACAATTAAGAACAATCAACAAAGTTAACAAATGAAACCACTAGGAAGATTAGTCGATGTTAGCATTAAAAACTAAGTTTGATCAATGTTAAAACAAAATCAAATCACACTAAGTCAAGATCAATTAGTTCAAAATTAATTTCTAATTCTCAAGGTCTAGTCCTAAAGTTATGAACTAATCCTAAATTCTAATTTTAAACTAGCTCTAAAATTGATTAACTAAGATTAGTCTAGCTAAAAACAATTAGTCAACTACTCACTTAGTAGAACAATTATGCCCAAAAAACAATTAGTGATCAATTAAGCTAAAACCATTAGCGAGCAATTAAACCAAAAAACAATTAGTGAATGATTAAGTAAAAACAATTCGTGAAAGATTAAGCCAAAAATCATTTAAGGAATGATTAAGCCAAAAAATCAATTATTGAATGATTAAGTCAAAAATTAATTAATGAATGATTAAGCAAAAACGATTAGTGCAATTAAGCAAAAACAATTAGTGCAGGGAAGCAAAAAACAATTAGTCAAAAAACCATTATCAAACTCTAATCTAGTTAGTCAAATTTAAAACCAAATAACAAAACTTAATCATCTACAGTAACTAAAAAGAAATTAATCAAAATCTATAATAAGGGGGTGCGGTCAGTGAAAGTGGGGAGTGTGGAAATGGAAGCAATCTATGGGCCCAAGTATTGAAACAGGGCGCTTCCTTTTAAAGAAGAAAAAACCTAAGTTGCTCAGCAAACCATTTTCGTTCGCTTATCTCCTTCCTTCGTCGTATCTGCTTCAACCCTTCATCTACTTCTCAAAAAAACGCAGGCGTCTTCTTTCTCCTTCCATCTCCCTCCATCTCAACTCATCTTTCTCCTTCTCTTACAATACCTCGCCGAAACATCATCCTAACCGATACTCTCTCCGTCTCAGAATTTTATCCTCACAACCACCACAAAAACTTTGCACCAAAACACTCTTTCTCCATTTCCGTCATCTTCGTCAAAGCTGCGTCATGGCAAGAATTTTTTGTTCCGCCGCGCCTTAGCCTCACGCCGGCGGCGTCGATATCCTCCTCCTCACAACATCACGTGGATACGCAACGCAAACACGCAAACGGAAAAGAAAAACATATCTAAAGCAAAAACGGCGAAGCGTAGATCGATTATAGCCGAAAACGATGAAGAGAGATCCTTACCTCGACTTGAAGCCCTTCAGGTATGTTCAATCAATTCGAGCCTCTCACACTCAATTCTTCTCCGCTCTTCCTCGATCTCTTCTTCAACTCTTCTGCGAATCTTTTTCCGCTTGCGATTCTCCCTTCTGATGTGTTGCGGATCTTGCGTGAATTGCTGAGATGTTGAACTATTCTTGAGTTCTCTCGCAGGATTGATTTTCTTGTGGTGATGTGAATTCTTGACGCCTTTGTTGTTGCGTTGATTTTTTGGCAGGCTCGTGAATTGATGATGAGACGATGACGAGTGAAGGCTAAGACGCTCAATTTGGAGATTGAAGTTGATTTACAGATGAAGACTTCAGAGCTTAATCAACAGTAATATGAAGGTTGGAGAGACGATTTGCAGGTACGAATGCGATGCAGTTGAGGATCATTGAAGGTTGGAGCTTGTTGATTGATGAAGAGGAAGATTCAGTTGAAACTTGGAAGGAAAATCCCAGAAAGAGGAGAAAGATCCAGGCTATTGTGGAATTCTGTTAGGGTTTTTGGTTAGAAAAATCTGTTAGAAATTTGGTTAGGGGAATTTTTGCTGTTAGAGAAATCTTCTGTTAGCAGTTTTTGAAGTTTGTTTCTGTTGGGAGATTTTTCAAGAAACTTGTGAAAACTTTGGAGGTTAACTGTTATGAAAGTTGGTTAGGGAATGAATTCAAGAGAGTGAAGAAGAATAAAAAAAAAGGAAGTCTGTTATATCTGTAACTGAAAAACTGGTATCAGTTTGTAGCTGTCAAGTTCCTCTTGTAAAATCTGTTAGAGGTTAGGATTGGTAACTGTTAGAGAAATTGGATTGGGAAATTGTTAGTTCTGTTATGGTTTTTTGTTATGAATTGGTTAGTAGTTTCTGTTGTGAATGTAACTGAAAAAAAGTCTGTTCTGATTTTCTCCTAGAAAATTCTGTTATCACTATTATATATTTCCTGCTGTTATGAATTTTTTCAGTTTGTATGCTGTTATAATAAGCTCCTCCTTTTTGTTGTAACGGGATGTTGCTCTGAACTATGCGCTGTTGGGAATTTTTTGCTATTATATACTTTTTGAGTTAACTTTTCTCATGTGGGTTTTCGCTGCAATTAATCTATAGAGATAAAACTTTTAGATGCAATTTTGATGAGTCATCTGGTTTAAGGTCAAGGTTTCAGTTTTATCATTGCAAATTAGGCATGGCAACAAAACCCATAACCGCGGGTACCCACCCGAATCCGCCCGGAAGTTGACGGGGAAAACCCGCTTTGACTGGGTTTGGGTTTTTCCCGATTAAAAAATATGGGGACGGGTCGGGTAATGGGGACATTACTACCCACCCCGAACCCGCCCCGTTTATTTTATTATGTACATTATTATTTAATTTTGTTAACTTAGAATCTTAATTATGTGGTCAATGTTTTGATATTTTGATTTGTATTAATTATTTAAAATATTTGAAATGTATGTAAGAATTTTTTTTTGAGATTTTGTTTTTATTATTTGAAATGTAATTTGATTTTTGAAAAAAAATTTCAATTAAAAATATTGATTTTACTAAATGGATGGTGGTGGGGCGGGGATACCCGAACCCAACCCGAACCCGTTTGGGACGAGTTTGGGTTTTAATTCTCCAACCCCGTTTGGGTTTGGGGCGGGGAACGGGGATTGTATGGGGATTCGGGTTTGGGTTTGGGGGAGGTAAAAACCGTTCCCGACCCGCCCCGTTGCCATGCCTACTGCAAATTGCCGTAGCAGAACCCATAGTTTCGCACGCTGACAACCTTCGCGCCAAGGATTTGTCTGCCATCATCTTCCGCATAGAGTATGCCAGGTTTAAGGTAACTGCTAAGAGTAGACCTTCTGGCACTGCAGCAACCACAATTTTTACGGCAATGGTAAAAATTTTGATGCATGCATCAACATCACTGATTTTAGTCTCCAGCAACAAATTTCATTTTTCCACCTAAATCTTTCGTGTGGCCGGAAAAGTATCTTCCCAAGAGGACGGCAAGAACAGCTGCAGCTACAGTAAGCCCAACCATACCAATAAAAGTTGCTACTCCATTAAACCTTTACATGTAAGGGAGTCTCTTCTCTGGTATCTTCTGAGATAGTTGCCATCAATAATCCCCACTCAATATTTATACCAACACCAGTTACCAACATAGAAACAACTCCATCTGCTACTTTGCAACCCGAGATTAAAAATGGTGCTTTTTTACCCTTGTGAACAATCTTGCTTTCCCAGTCATACTGGATTCATCAATGGCAAGTGAGTGACCAGTAATTAACTCTGTCAGCAGGAACCTGATCTCCTATCTTTAAGGGGCAGTACATCACCAACAACAATTTCAAATATCGATATCTTTATTATTCTACCACCTCTCATTGCCTCTAATTGTACACTTTGTTTTTCTACATTCAAGTTCTGAAACTGTAAAGATTGTCGATAATCACTGACAACTGTAATTACAATGACAAGTATAACTGCAAAAGCAATGCTTCCTCCATCATACCATCCTTCTTTCAATCCCGCTATTTTTATTCCAATCACTAATGACACTGCAGCTGCTATAATCAATATTATAAGGGTCAGGTATTGCCAAGCTTCCCATAGGAACCTCCATAAACCTTTACCTTTTTTCCGAGGGTATGTATTAGTTCCAAATGCCTAGAACATTTAACATTGTTGCTAGTTCCTATGCCATATGGCGGAGTATATAACATAGCCACTCTGACATGAAGTGGACGTTGGAGACCCATTTCTTACAACATATCCATGAATTTCTTTTTCAATGTCTTACAACCCAATCCACAAGATAGCTTGCTTTTATGACCAATGATCCTTGATAAGAAACCCCAATCTCACGATCTTCAATTAATGACCGTCCACAAACTCACCCATGAATAAGAATCCTGATCCACCTTGAGATGCACTGATAAATCTTGAAGGAGACGACCTGAACTGAGAAGAAGTCAAACCCTGATTCACACCCACGAAACCTTGACCCAAAGCTTTTGATGAATCTTCTGAATAGGAAAACCTTGAAGCTTGATGAACCCCTGAATAGAGAGATATTCGTGCTAGTATGAATTCCAACCTGGCTTTAACTTGACCTGAAATAGGAACCGGACGAATCACCCCTGAACAGGGCAAACACTGATAACCAGAAAATCTTTCGATCCCACGTCTTAGGATTCCACGCAAATGAATGATTATGAATTATGACCTAGTGTGATATGCAGATGAATGCGAAGCGAAAGCCAGAAAAAGTTAGAAAAAGGTAGGGAAAATTTTGGGTGCTACACATACCACTCTTGAAATCCCAAAAAGTAGCAGACTTAGGTAAGTGGGAAATAAACCAGTTGTAGAGTAATGGTACACAACACGTGATCATTCATCCACTGTAAAAATTCATTAAATGTACTGAATGATAAGCATCTGCAAGCAAAGTTGGGACTGGATTCCCAATTAAGAATATCTTGAAAGAATTAATATCGACGAAGTTGTCAATGTTGGGAAAGAGAAATAACCCATATATGAGCAGAACAAAGACATCCTCGAAAGCAGTTACGTTTCCTATACTAGAAAAGTACAGGGCTTTTTCCATCAGGAATTTAGCTGGTAAACCCTGGATTCCTCCCTTGGTGGTCATGTGAGTTTTGATATCTGAATCTTCCAAAGAGGTAGCTCTTGCAATGGCTTGATCTTTTAGAATTTATTCTAGTCCAGAAAATGGATCTTGATCACTGATATGTAAATTAACCAGATGAGAGTACTCTTCCAGTGTCGGTGTGAGCTGATAATCCGAAAATATGAAGCAGTGGTATACTGGATCATAGAACTGAACCAATGTAGACATGACTTCTTCCACCATGTTGACCTTCAAAAGAGACAATAGTCTTCCGTGCATAGCTCTGAAAGCTTCAGGATTAGTAATCATCTTTTCTAATATCCTTAGGTCTTCCAAATTTAGAATTTTTAAGGTGTACTTGTACGTTTTTCTTCTACTGAAATCCATAGCACGACCTCTGATATTTGCAACGATTGTTTTAGTTCTTTTAGAAAAAGATTTTTTTTCTTGTTTAAAAAAAAGTTTCTTAATGAATGAAATGCATGGATGCATGAATGCAGCAAACAAAAACATTTGAAAACATGGGTTTAGGGGTTCATCATCACGAGCATGGAGTCATGGATCTACCCATCCCCAAGGTGTGTACTAGGGTCCAATTTTTGAACCTGTAGAACGGGTTCTAACAAAGGTTCCCAAAATCATTGACCCCTCTTAAGAATATTAACAGCAAACCGACTAACTCATGAGAGCTGCAATATCCCCAAGATGAATCTCTTTTGAGTGTAGTATCGCGTATCAACTATTCTCGATAGTCACTGCACTACGTCCTAACAAAGGTTAAGTGGGTAAATGTCTACTAATCCTCAGTTTCAAGGGTGCCCAGTGGAAAAAGTAATGTTTTCACGACTTGCTCGTTTAACATCAGTAATTCCAAAAGGGTACCTCCACTAATTCGGTGGACTTTCAAGTTAGCTTGGTTGGGACTCACTCCCTATAAGTCTTCTTGAATCTGCCACCACTTATCTTAATGTGCTCTCAGACTCACCACATGTGTATTAATCACATTCCCAGATAACGGTAATTTAAACAAGTATAGCAAATAAACAGATAGTATGATAGCAAATGATATGAGAAAGCAAATAGCAGGAAAAAACTGCAATGCAAGGCCTAAACCTCTTAGGAAATACAATTCTAAAACTCCCCAGCAGAGTAGCCATTTTTCTGTAGCGTCGGTTTTTTTGTGACGCGACCACAACCGCTTTTGGTGCTACTTTCTGATTTTTGTATTTATCCTATGAAGCTTAAAAGGAAGGGGAAGATATCTTAAACTAACCCTGCTGTGCAAGTGTTTTCTTTAACAAATGCGAAGAGATCGGGGATCGGGGTTTGGTTTATACAAAGGGAAGCTATTAACACCCAGAGTATCTATAGTAATCTATAGGAACCTTCGTTTGCATATATTTTCTACTGTTTGAAATGCTTTCTTAAGTCTATCTACTGTTGATTGGGGGAAAGTTTCTCATTTGTGAGGGCTGAGGGAATGTTTTTGTTGTTTTTGGGTTTTCTAATGTTTTTGGGAAGGTATTGGACCTAAGATTTTTTATTAGTGCGCTCGCTAAGATTTCGCAATCTTATGCCTACGTATTCCCGTAAAGAGATTTGAGATATCATAGCAATCGTAGTTCCTCCTATTCTATGGGTGGAAAATTTGTTTGGTGTCTTGTTCAAAGCCCAAGATTGAAGCTAGTAGAGTATTTGTGTCTTGTTCAAAGCCCAAGATTGAAGCTAAAAGTTGAATGAGAGAGAATTTGTCATCTCTAAATGGAGATATCTCACATATTCATCACAAATGTCAAGTAATTGGTTATAAGGGAAATTACTTTAACTGGGATGTGTGGAATCCAATAATGCCATAATTTTCTTTATAAGAGAGATGTCATGAAGGAAGAAGCTTTAACTTAGTGTAAAGCAATGTCACTTTTTCCTTTATGAATCTTTCATGCTAAGAGAGGGACATTGGCTTGGATGTGTAGAATCCAGAGGCTTACCGCTTACATCAGTTAGATGAAAGAGAAATTTTAGCCATGATTAAGGAGGGACTCCAGCTTGGATTTTGAATCAACAAGTGTGCCACTTACATCAATTATCTGAAAAAAGTTTTGATTGTTTGTTTTGATATGTGATGTATAGAGGGGATGTCCTCCTACAGAGAGGACTCATGGTCTCATCTGTGGGAATGATGGATTTTGTGCCTTGATCAAAGCCCAAGGTTAAAGCTAAAAAAGGTTGAAAATTGACTCCACTGGAGATGTTTTATTTGAGTATCTTGTTTTAATCCCAAGATGATGAAGCTGAAGAGTTTGAGTATAGCTTTAAAGAAAACTGACTCAACTGAGGAGTATGATGTTTATCTTGTACAAAGCCCAAGATTGAGGCTGACTGGGAAAATCATTATATGAAGCCTAAGAGGAGGATGACTCTTGCTAAGGATTATTGAAATCCAGGAGAAAGCCTAAACTGTGTTGGGGAATCCAAATAGAAACTAAATCTTGCTGGAGATTTGAGCAGAGTTGAATTATCAGATGCCATGAGGCTCTGATTCTTTTGAGGATTTGTTGATGTCAATCTGACCCTGGTTGTGGATTTTAAGGTGAAAGTCAAGCCTTGTTAGGGGTCAGGAGGGATTTAAAGATGAGTTTGAAAACTTTAGAGGTTTTAACTCTTTTAGGAATTGATGTATTGGTAAAGATGATTAGGATTTATCATATACTTTTAGGAAGCCTGAGATTCCTTGTGTTAAGCCCAAGACGAGACTATGAGGGTGAGACTTTCCAAGTTTACTTGTATGAAGCCCAAGAGGAGGTTGAGACTGTCCAAGTCTCTTAAGAAGAGGTAGACTCTAGTTGGAGAGATATCTTTGTATGATGCACAAGAGGAGGCTGAGGGTTCTAGAGATGAAGATCAATTCTTGACTGATTGGATGTTCTAGAGTTTTGACTTTCCTGAGGATTGAACTAGTAGAGATGACTGAATTCTATCCTATGCTTTTAGGAAGCCTGAGAGTCCTTGTGTTAAGCCCAAGAGGAGACTATGAGGGTGAGACTTTCCAAGTCTACTTGTATGAAGCCCAAGAGGAGACTGAGACTGTCCATGTCTCTAAAGAAGAGGTAGACTCTGGTTGGAGAGAGATCTTTGTATGATGCCCAAGAGGAGGCTGAGGGTACTAGAGATGAAGATCAATTCTTGATTGATTGGATGTTCTAGAGTTTTGATTTTCCTGAGGATTGAACTAGAAGAGATGACTGAATTCTATCCTATGCTTTTAAGAAGCCTTTGGGTCCTTGTACCAAGCCCAAGAGGAGGTTGAGGGATGCTTCTAAGAAGCCTGTGGGTCCTTGTACTAAGCCCAAAAGGAGGCTAAGGGGAACTTCTAAGAAGCTTGTGGGTCCAAGCTTAAGAAAATTTCAAGAAAGATTTCACCGCGAAATAATCCTTTATGTGTTAAACAATTCTAAGGTTTGAAGAAATTCAAAAGTGGTTTCGCCGGGAATTAATCCTCTCTTTGGTAACAAATTCCTTTGTATAAGTATAAACTAGTTGATTGAACTAAGTTATAAGTATCCTACTGTTTAACCTAAGTGTAAACTGAGGATGACCTATCTGCTGAGGAAACTCTAGACAGGTATGCATAAATATATACAGATAAGTGTTTTAACAGACATATAAACAAGTATGTATTGAAAAGGTGATGGGTCTTATTCTCTAGATAGAGGCCCAAGTGTTTTGTAATTGGTTGTATTGATTATCATTGTATGATTAGGGTTTTGAGAAATTGAAGAAGGTTTTGTGAAAACTTTGAATTTGAATTTGAATTAAAAGATATGTTACTGTTATTTGAATGAATTGAAAAGAATGTTTGGTGCTTATAACTCAAAGAGAGGCCCAATTGGTCTAAGAGCAGTTTCACCGGGAATAATGCTCCTCTTAGTACCTGTGTGATTTAAATCTTCATTTTATTGCAAAAGAGGGAAAAGGATGGGACTTACACTTCATTAAGAGGCCCAAGTTAATGTATTTTGAATGGAAGAATAGTATTGGGTCTTATACTCGGGGAGAGGCCTGGGTGTTTTCCAACAGTTTTAAAACAGACAGATGATTTTGAAAACAGAGGTATGGTGCTTACAATTTAAGGAGAGGCCCATGGAGGTTGTTTATTGTTTAAAACAAAGTTTATGTACAAAAGATTGGGGCTTATACTCAAGGAGAGACCTAGATGATTTATTTTGAAAATAGTGATCACACTGCGATACCGAAAGACGTTGTGGGACTTATACTATAGTAGAGTCCCAAAATTTATTTATGTACATAGGGGGTTAAGTCTTACACTCTAATAGAGGTCCATGAGTGTTGAAATGAAATTTTGAAAGATCAAATCGAAGGAAACCCTATTTCCTATTTTCCTTTCTATTTTTAAAAAGGAAAATTAATTAAAAATATCAAATAAATCCAATAAACATGTTATGATTTATGTTTAAGGTTTGAAAAATAAGGTTTTATTCACATGATGATTTAAAATCAAATTGGTTTTGAAAAAATCTTGAAAAAGAAATTATTTAAAATGTTTAAAACAAATTAAAATAAATTCTTAAAAAATATTTAAAAATATTTCAAATTAAAATATTATTTATGATTTTTTGGTGAATAAAATATTTTAAATGTGTGAGTGATTTTTGTGCAAAAAATAATTTTTCAATAATTAAAATAGATTAACAAAAATAATTATTAAAATAAATATAAAAAAATATCAAAAAAAGGTGAAATTGAACAAAATGGCATGGGTGGGTGTTGAACCCACGCCCTCTAACACAAACACATGTGAAAACACACGCTGCTACCACTAGGGTGGTGATACGTCCGTGTATCAAAACCACCCTATAAATACATATGGTAACTTGTTTCTAGGCCAAGCCAAGGCGCCATGGCCTGGCCCTTGCCCAAGGGAGGCCAGATTTTATGCCTTTGCAAGAAGGCCGTAACTTTCTTATTTCTCCATGAAAATGGATGAAATAAAGATGGATCCTACCTAGAATTTCATGAGGAATCCAATGGTGGTCTTGGAATTTTCTAAAAATGCCTACATTTTAAAACCCGACAGTGGTTTCAAAATAGGTCAAGATTTGCAAGTTCAATGTTACAACTCTATACAAGCAATAATAGCATGGTAAAACAGTTCAAACACAACAAATATGATATGTATGACATGTTCATGAACAATGTACATCAAAGCAATGCATATTTCACAAAGTTCAAGTTGTTATGCACTTACTTCTTGAAGCTCCACTTGCTAACTTTAAAGAGACATGTGACAGAAGTAATCCAATGCCTTGGACACTCTTGATAGACCCCTTAGAAGCTTTTAAGATGATCAAAATCAACTGGAAACCTTTGGAACAAAAACTGGCTCCTTCTTGCAAAATTGGCAAAAGTGACCAAAATGGCAACTCCCTCAATTGGTGTTACAGTTGAGGAACACTTATTGGAACAGTTTAGGCATAATATTTGAGAGTGTTTGAAGTGTTGTTTGGCTTTGAAAGTGATTGGATCAAGACATGGCTTGAAAAATGCAGAAAAGTCAAAAGTTGAGGTTTTGATGGTTGACTTTCTGATTTTGGTGTTGTGAGATGAAGGTGAAGGTTTGAACACCTCCAATGGATGATTTGTAATGTGTTTGGATGGCGGTTTGAGTAGTTCAAGCTCTGCTTTTTAGAATTTCAAGTTTGATCCTTGAAACCTTAAAATTTGAAGTAAGAGAGGGAGAATGAGAAAACAAGGCTTTGGTATTGTTTTGGTGTGATTTTTCTGATGCAAAATGACCTCTATTTATAGGAGAGCAAGTTTGTTTTGCAAGGAATAGTGAGTGGATGAAGGAACATGCTATTACCCAATGGATTTTGTCATGTAGCACTTTCTTAAATGCCAAGATACCAAGTCTCCTCTTATCTTGACTTCAACCAACTTTGCAGGTTTGAACACTCATGTTTCTTGACTCCTCTTGATTGGTTTGTAACTGATTCATGCCACCTCTATGCATCACATAAATGCTTGATGCCAAATTTGAAAATCAAGGTTCATGTAATGATGATTTTACACATGCCAAGTTGAAATCTTGACTCATTGGTCCAAAGTTGAAATCATCAAGTGATTCATCAAGATTATTTATGATCTTGGAAGAGGATAAAGCTTGTAAGATGAAAAAATTGGAAATTGAAATCGTGTGGCACAAGAGATGCACACAATCTGCCCAATGCTTTCATGAAAATCAGTTTGAGAAAGGCATGTTGTGAGGTTCATAACTCCTTGCTCAAGTTAAATCAATGGATGTTCTTGTTCTCTTTAGAAAGCTTGTATATCATACTTCAACTTTGATGTTGACATTTGGTCCTGATTCCTTTTGGATCATAATGAAAATGCCTCCAAAGTTGGACAAAACATGAGACAGATTCTACCTAAAATTTTTCTAAGTGTCAAAGTTCAAATCTTATGAAACGCTAACTTTATGGTCTTATAACTCAAAATCTAGGCATTTTTTGACCATTGATCAGGAGGACACTTTTGTAGTATGTAATGAGAGCTTTCATTTGAGCTTTGTATGGAAGAAAATAGTTGCTTGGATAACAAGTTATGGCCTTGCAAAGTTGGGTAAAAAGCACTTTTTCCATAACTTAGTGAAATTTCAAGTTTCTCAAGGTTGCCCTTTTTGCAAGTAACCTCACTTTTCTTCATTTTTTTAATTTATCATGGTCCAAATCATAAGTTAACATTGTTTTTGACTTGAAGAGGCCATATTTGTAAAAAAATCCCAAAAGTCAAACTTGATTTTGGTCACAGTTGACTTTTTATATCAGATGAATTTTTAACTTTGTGATCCTTTATGAAACCAAGTCCTTGGGATAAATTGAACCTAATGGATGGATTCCATAGGTGTTTTAGAGTGTCTTGAATTATGTCCCAAGGTTTGAGATTATGTCTTGGTCAAAAGTCAAAGGCATGGTCGAATTTTTCTCAGAAACCCTAATTTGTAGTCCAGATGAATTTGAATTCTTGCATTGCTTGTGAACCAAGTTCTTTGAATCAATTTAATCTTATGAAGGGATCAACATGATGTATTTGAGGTCCTTAAAGCATCTCTTGAGGTCTTGGCTCATACCTTACTCCAAAAGTCAACTTGAGGATTAAATTAGGTCAAAACCCTAATTCCTGATTTTTGATGAATCCATCCCCTGAGGCTATTTTGAACTTATGAATGGACTCATGATGATGTTTGAGCTTCTTGAATCATGTTTTGAAGTATTGGCTCATGCCCAGATGAAAATTTCTCTCTGGAGGCCTTGGTCGACCAAAACCCTAATTTGGTGACATTGATGATCTTGAGGCTTGACCAACTTGAGATGTTGCATTTTTTGTGTTAGATTCTTGATGTGGAACACCTCTTGATCCTCCATGGATGTTTGATAGGTTTGACAAGTTGAAGATCATGTCAATTCTTGATTGATCCTTTGCTTAGATGCCCTGAGAGGGCTCAAAAACCCTAATCCTTGGTTGATGTGAATGCTCAACAATCTTTGATAAGATTGATGAGGCATGAAGGTACATCCCTATTGTGGTGATGACTTGCACAATGATGTGAAATCTTGTTTTCAAAATTTAGGGTATGACATATGTCCCTATTTAATCTTCTTGGACCTGAAGGTGTGAATGACGAAGACATTCGGACATTCAAGGTAAAAGAGGATTAAATATTAAAATACCCGAAATTTTGAGCATGGTTGTGAATGGTAGCTGATTTGCTCATCCATCTTCTTTTACTAAGTAATGCTACTTAGAAAAGGGTAAAACTTCCCCTCGATCCCGGTCTTCATCCATGGAATTGGTCTCAGTTTTCTTTTGAAATAAACCTCCCCTCGAACATGGTCTTCATCCATGGAACTGGTCTCAATTTTCTTCTTGTAGAGTTCTTTTCTTGACAAGGAATGCTATCTGTGATGGTTTTTTATCAAACTTCTCGCCGAGATTTTCTGGGGAGATGCTATTTGATAGAAAAATATTTAATGTCAGACTTGTTGGGGATAACCATTTATCTGATCTGCAGAGGTGTGCAAACTTCTCAGTCGGAGATGCTATTTGCTTGGAGAGGTTACATCATACTTCCTCTCGAGACTTCTTCGGAGAGACGCCATGTGACGTAATTCAATTTTGAGGTGCTGATGACTTCTTTGAAAGAAGGACAAACTTCTCGGACAGAGACTGCCATTTGTCGACTTTACTCGGAAATCTACGAGGGCAAGAAAAAAATTCCTTGTTTGCCATTTAGTAGAGATTTCTTGGAGGATGTGATGTCCCTGTTGCCAAGAGTCCTTTGTTGAGAAGCTTCCGTGGGGAATTTTCCTTAATTCGGGAAAGAAAAATATCATCTTCAATGGTGAAGAGTGATGCTCCAAAGGTGTAAATCCAAATGTCTTCTTGTCTTTCATAGGTTCAAGCTATCAAAGTGGTCGAGGACCGATTTCAATCCAAGAATAAACTGGAGAGAGATTGTTTAGACGATACATTTCCTGACGAGGAAAAAACTCAAATTGGGATTTTGTCCTATTTGACGTAGAAAGGAAAACTGACGACTCTAATGGAGAGAGGACATTTATTGTGACGCCCCCAAACTATACCCCCAATTAACATGCAATTAAAGCACTAAAAGAAAATTCGAAATTTCGTCAGAGTACATTTGAATTCGCGGCATAGAAAGGGAGAAATCACATCAACTGTAACCAAACATACACATAACATGCAACACCTGCCCATAATGATATGCAACTGTGGGGTAGCAATCACACAGAGGAAACTTTGTTCCTTACACCCACCTTTCAGAAATTAGAATTAAAGCGGAAAATCTAACATCTGATTAACATATATACATATATACCTATAAACATATAAACATGTCTATCATACATCCAGTTATACATATACAACCACAATATATCATTGGATATACAAAATAATAGCACGCGGCCACCCTAACTACCCGGAGTCACATATCAGAGTCGACCGACCAAAATAATGAAGACGCAACGCTTCACAAAAAGGAATACCTCCAGCAGCTCTAATCTGCAACGCCTCATAGAGCGTTATAAAACAGCAGAAGGGTGAGAAAAACAACCATAATATAATTGAATAAAATTATATATATAAACACAAAAATGTACAAGTAACACATTCTCACCACAACCACATATAACATAATATCGCACAATTCTCAAGCATCGAATACCATTACACACCACACATATACCATACAATCATCAATCACATTCACAAATTCACGCACAATTAACTCATGATTTATACAATGCACATAGACCGACACAACGACTCTATGCACATGCCATGCAGTACCGACTCCCAATGTCTCATGTCTCATCATCAGTTCACTCAGGAACTATTGGAACCATCGCTCGTTACTGAGAATCTCAAGTAACTCCCCGCCGGGCCTACGATGTTCACCCGTCGCTTTAGGTCCTCAGGCAACGCCTCATATTTTCTAGGCACACGACGTTAAGGATTGCTTTAAGTCTCCAAAGGAGCCCACAATCGTCTATAACCACCGCTTTAGGTCCTCAGGCATCGCCTCATATTTTCGAGGCACACGATGTTATAGCAATTTCCCTCAGGAATGAAACCGTCACTCAGGACGTTCAACAATGCACACTATGATGCTTGGCATACAATGACTCATGACATTCACATTGCATCCATACACACATTCATAATCATGCACATTTATCAAATACCACACTTAGCATTTTCTTGCCTTTCGGCCACAAAGCATCATCACAACAGCACATAAGTCATCTCACGTACAAAACAACAACATACGGCATAATACACGTCAATTCCACACCATTAAAATGACAAAAATCGATAACCGACACTATTCACATTTCCCGACATAATTTAATCGGCTAACAATTCTCAAAACATCATAATCATAAAGTACAACTCGATACCTTTCCAACGACACCAAGAATTCAAAAATCGGATAATCGGAACAAAAGTTACGGACAAAACCGAAAACACATTTTGAAAAATCACATTTTTGACATTCTCCTGTCCATACGCGTAACACCTATTCCCATACGCGTATTGACAGAACAATTTCTCTTCACAAAATCATGTTTCAAAAATCCATACACGTACGCCCATAGCCCTTACGCGTATCACCAGAGGGCCGGTAAAACATGCATTTCATACGCGTATTGGCCCAAAACCACGCCATTGTTACGCGTAACGCCTAGACTCATACGTGTATTGGCAAGTCCCTTACGCGTATGGCCAAGACAGATCCAGAAAAATTCTGCAGAATAATTTCTGCGTTTTTTCAAACCCCAATCAACCAAATCTTCCCCTAATACTCAGAAAAACACCAAATAGAAGTGCAATAATACATCACAAACATGTATAGACAATCAAGAACATAGTCCACAAGAATTTAGACACATTCCAATCAATTTCTAACCAATTTTACCAAAATTGAGTTTTACCAATTTTCTCCAAATTAATCCCACACCAACAACAAACATACATACATAATCGTATACAATCATAGAATAATCGAGTTTCGCACCCTTACCCGATTTAATCGACTCTAGAACTTGTTCTCTTTGATTTCCCAAGCTTTTTCTCCAATTTTCTCTCTTCTCCTCTTTTCTTCTCTTTTTCCTTCTTTCTTCTTTCTTTCTCTCTATTTTTCTTTCTTTCCCTTTTCTATTCTATTTTCTTTTCTTTCTTACTAACTTAACAATTATCTATGAAATGCCCAAAATACCCCCACACTCAAATATCCCGCAAATGTTCCCGAAACGCGATAAAATATTCACGACAAAAAATAACACATTTTCACATAAAAGTCGAAAATAAAATAAAATAATAATAAAATAATCAAAAAGACTCAATAAAATAAAGTTGGCAAAACTGGGGCGTTACATTTATCACTTAGGGATGAGTATGACCAAAGTGATTGTAATGCAATATGAATATGAATATGAATATTATGCATGATGTATGTATGAAATGCTTATGCTGACAAGACAGATATGACATACGGATTGGTGATGAACACAACTAGATACTCGGCCATTCTGGGAGATGGGGGTACCACTGGAGATTTTGAAGATAATGCTTTTTTTTTGGGAACGAGGATTCCTGTGTTTGTTCTAGTTTTCGGAGGTACAAACCTGCTAGGGATAGAAACCCGTTCTTGCTTTTCAAGGGTAGATTCTACTGGGAAGAAAAACCAATCATTGGTTCTCAGAAGTAAAAACTCTACCTGGGATGACAGATGAGACATTCCATCCGAAGCAATTGATCCTTCAATCATGGTGTACTGATCATAAGGAGTATTTTGATTATGCATTTTGAGGTTTGATCACTTCCGGAGAAGCCGTCGATATTCCCTTTTGTGTTTAGTAATCAAAAGGAAATTGCCATCCTTATTTTAAAAGTAGAAGTAAAATTTGAAATTTCTGTTTTGAAAACAAAAATAAATTCATTTTTGTTTCAAGAATGTTGATCATATTAAAATGTCATTTTGCAAAGCAGAATAAATGAGAATTGAAAACAAAAGGCACAAGGGCTTAAATTTTCATTGATAGAATGATAATCAGCCTAATGCGTGATTCCATGGAGCATTACAAAATTTAGAAAATGGTAATTTAAAGGAAAAGGGGCTACATTGAAACATAATGACCACTATCCTTCCACCAACTTTGAATTCTGGATATTCTTGAGCTTTTGCTGAAGGTGACCTTGATTGAGGTTTTCCTGACGGATGACGTTGCCGCTGGGGAGCCAATCTTGTCGAATGCAGTTACTTGCCATGAATCGCTAACTTTTTCCTAGATTGCCCTTTCAGGTTTTCAATCCATCGGGATGATCATTGTTTATGTCTCTACTTTTTGCTTGGACTGCCCTTTCGGGTTTTCAGTCCAACGAGACGTTTTTTTTCATTTAGGCAAAGTATTTCTTAACTACATCAACATTTGTGGGGTAGGTAAACTCTTCTCCATCCATGGTTGCGAGTCTCAAGGAACCGTCTGAAAAGGCTTTCTTAACAACATAGGGGCCATCGTAATTCGGTGTCCATTTTCCCCTAGGATCAATAAGAAATGATTGAATCTTTTTTAGCACGAGGTCGCCTTCCCTGAATACACGAGGTCAAACCTTTTTGTCAAAAGCCTTCTTCATTCTTTGCTAATATAACTGACCATGACATAAAGCCGTCATTCTCTTTTCTTCGATTAGGTTCAGTTCGTCGTATCTACTTTGACACCACTCAGCTCCCGTTAGCTTGGCTTCCATCAAGACTCTTATTGATGGGATCTCTACTTCTATGGGGAGTACTACTTCCATGCCATATACTAGAGAGAAAGGGGCTGCCCCTGTTGAAGCTCGGACGGATGTTCGATAGCCGTGAAGAGCAAAGGGTAGCATCTCATGCCAATCTTTGTAGGTTACAACCATCTTCTGAATGATATTCTTGATATTTTTGTTAGCTTCTTCTACCGTTCCATTCATTTTAGGCCGGTAGGGAGATGAGTTATGGTGTTCAATTTTGAACTCGGCATACAACACTTTCATCATCTTGTTGTTCAGGTTAAATCCATTATCAGTAATGATCTGGCTTGGAACACCATAACGGCATATGAGATTGTTCTTGATAAATCGAACCACCACTTGTCTGGTCATATTGGTGTATGATGCTGCTTCAACCCATTTAGTGAAGCAATCAATGGCTACCAGGATGAACCGATGTCTGTTCAAGGCTTTGGGCTCAATCATGCCAATCATGTCAATTCCCCATATAGAAAAAGGCCATGGAAAAGAAAGGACTTTGAGATGCGTTGGCGGTACATAAATTTTATCGGTGTATATCTGACACCTGTGACACTTCCTCATGTACTTGTAGTGATCGGGTTCCATTGTCAGCCAATAATATCCTGCTCTCAAAATTTTTCTTGCCATTGTGTGTCCATTGGCATGAGTGTCAAAGAATCCTTCATGAATCTCTTTCATTAGCATGTTTGCTTCGTATCTGTCTACACATTTGAGCAAAACCTTGTCAAAGTTTCTTTTATAGAGTGTATCATTGTTCAGGAAGAAGTTTCCAGCCAGTCTTCTGAGAGTCTTCCTATCTTTTTTTGATGCCCCAGGCGGGTATTCTTGTCTGTGAAGGAAGCATTTGATATCATGATACCACGGTTTGTCATCGATGATAGTTTCCAATGCAAATATGTAAGCGGGCCTATCAAGGCACGTTATGTCAATCTTGGGTATGTCGTTCCATCGACTCACACTAATCATGGAGGATAGAGTAGATAGTGCATCAACCATGTGGTTTCACGAGGAATGTGATGCAAATCAATCCTGTTGAAGAAGGGAAACAACCTTCTTGCGTAGTCTTTGTAAGGAATTAATCTTAATTGATATGTGTTCCACTCTTCTATGATCTGAAGATTGTTCATAAGTCTAAGTAATTGCCGTCTTTTAACCTTTCACCCTGCCCAGGTGAAACAGATGTTTTGATAGGGCTCACTTTCTGTAAATTTCCCTCTTCGCTTCGCCCAAAGCGACAGAGTTTTGTTTTATAGGGCTGTAGTTTCAAGAATCGACTTGTTCATAAATAAAATAACGTCATTCTATAATTTCCGCATTAATTGTTGTTTTCTCTTTTCGCTTTTCGGAAAATGGTAATCCTAAAAAACAAATCAATCATAAAAACAAGCAGTTTTTCAAAGAAAAAACACTGCACACACTTGCATTTTCTCTATCTCTTCTAAACATAAATCATCACGTCATGCAGATTGCTTGTTTTAAACCCCATTGAAACATACGATCCGATGCCTTCTCCCGACTTTGAGTTCCCGATATTTGGGGCTGAAGAAGAAGTTGACGACGAAATTCCAGAAGAGATCTTCCGATTACTTAAACAGGAGGAAAGGTCCATTGAACCTCACAAAGAGCCGTTGGAAATGATCAACGTGGGTTCAGAAAAAGAGAGAAAAGAAATCAGGATTGGGGCACTGCTTAGTCCAACTGCCAAAGAGAGTTTGACAAAGCTTCTCAGAGAATTTCCTGATGTGTTTGCTTGGTCCTATCAGGACATGCCCGGGTTGGATACCAGCATCGTGGAACATCATCTACCGTTAAGGTCAGAATGCCCGCCAGTAAAACAGAGATTGAGGCGGACTCACCCAGACATGGCCATCAAAATCAAAGAGGAGGTACAGAAACAGATTGACGCGGGTTTCCTCGCCACGTCAGAATACCCTCAATGGTTAGCCAACATAGTACCCATTCCGAAAAAAGACGAAAAAGTCAGAATGTGTGTCGATTACAGAGATCTAAACAAGGCTAGTCCAAAGGACGACTTTCCTTTACCACACATTGACATGCTGGTAGACAGTACAACAAAGTTCAAAGTTTTCTCCTTCATGGATGGATTCTCGGGCGATAATCAGATAAAAATGGCACCGAAATACATGGAGAAAACTTCGTTCATTACCCCATGGGGGACCCTTTGTTACAAGGTAATGTCGTTCGGTTTGAAGAACGTCGGGGCAACCAATCAAAGGGCCATGACTAATCTATTTCATGACATGATACACAAAGAGATAGAGGTATATGTCGATGACATGATTGCCAAATCTAAAACAGAAGAGGAGCATGTGACCCACCTGTCAAAGTTATTCGAGCGTCTGAGAAAATACAAACTCCGCTTGAATCCTAACAAGTGCACCTTCGGTGTCCGTTCGGGGAAACTCTTAGGATTCATCGTCAGCCAGAAAGGAATTGAGGTTGATCCTGACAAGGTAAAGGCCATTCAAGAAATTCCTTCTCTGAAAACTGAAAAACAAGTCAGAGGATTCCTAAGACGTTTAAACTACATCTCCAGATTCATATTCCTCATGACCGCGACATGTGCGCCGATTTTCAAATTACTCAAAAAGAATCAAGACTGCGTTTGGACAGAAGACTGTCAAACTGCCTTCGACAGTATTAAGGAATATATGTTGAACCCACCGATTCTATCACCTCTAGTGGAAGGAAGACCACTGATCATCTACCTCACAGTCCTAGAGGACTCAATGGGATGTGTACTTGGCCAACAAGACGAAACCAAACGGAAAGAGTCTGCCATTTACTATTTGAGTAAGAAATTCACCGACTGCGAGACTTGGTACACTATGCTTGAGAAAACTTGCTGCGCTTTGGCTTGGGCAGCCAAACGTCTTCGCCAGTACATGATTCGTCACACTACTTGGTTGATCTCCGAAATGGATCCAATCAAGTATGTATTTGAAAAACCTGCTCACACGGGAAGAATTACCCGTTGGCAGATGTTGTTATCAGAATACGACATTGAATACCACACTTAGAAAGCCGTTAAAGGAAGTGTTTTAGCCGATTATTTGGCGCATCAACCGATTGACGATCAACGATCAGTCGGGTTTGACTTCCCAGATGAAGATGTCATGTATCTAAAAATGAAAGACTGCGATGAACTCCTACCTAGTCAAGGGCCAGAACCAGGTTCCCAATGGGGACTAATCTTTGACGGAGCTATCAATCATTACGGAAACGGAATTGGGGCAATCATCATAACACCTCAGGGTACCCACATTCCTTTCACTGCCAGACTTACGTTCAAGTGTACAAATAACGAGGCCGAATACGAAGCTTGTATTTTGGGTCTCGAAGAAGCGATTGATTTGAGGATCAAGAACTTGGATGTATATGGCGACTCAGCTTTGGTCGTCAATCAGATCAAAGGAGATTGGAACACATACCAATCCGGATTGATTCCTTACAAAGACTATGCGAGAAGGTTGTTACCATTCTTCAACAGAATTGAGTTTCATCATATCCCTCGTGAAGAGAATCACATGGCTGATGCCCTAGCCACCCTCTCTTCCATGATTAGTGTAGGTCAATGGAACAACTACCTAAGATCGACATAATGCGCCTTGAACGGTCCACCTACATCTTCGCGATCGAAGCAGTCATCGACGACAAACCTTGGTATCACGATATCAAATGTTTCCTTCAAAAATAGGAATACCCACCTAGGGCACTAAGGAAAGACAGAAAAACCCTCAGAAGACTGGCTGGCAGTTTCTTCCTGAGCGGTGATACACTCTATAAGAGAAATTTTGACATGGTCTTGCTCCGATGTGTAGACAGACCAAAAGCAGACATGCTGATGAAAGAAATTCACAAAGGATCCTTTGGCACTCATGCTAACGGACACACAATGGCGAGAAAAATTCTGAGAGCAGGGTACTACTGGTTGACTGTGGAATCTTACTGCTACAAGTACATGAGGAGGTGTCACAAGTGTCAGATATACTCCGACAAAATCCATGTACCGCCAACACATCTCAAAGTTCTCTCTTCCCTGTGGCCTTTTTCCATATGGGGAATCGACATGATTGGCATGATTGAACCCAAAGCTTCGAATGGACATTGGTTCATCCTAGTAGCCATTGATTACTTCACCAAGTGGGTTGAAGCAGCGTCATACGCCAATGTAACCCGACAAGTGGTGGTCCGATTCATCAAAAACAATATCATCTGCCGTTATGGTGTTCCTAGCCAGATCATTACAGATAATGGATCTAACTTGAACAATAAGATGATGAAGGAGTTATGTGCTGATTTCAAGATCGAACACCATAAATCATCTCCCTACCGACCCAAGATGAACAAAGCGGTAGAAGCAGCTAACAAGAACATCAAGAAGATTGTTCAAAAGATGGTTGTAACCTATAAAGACTGGCACGAGATGCTACCCTTTGCTCTTCACGGTTATCGTACTTTTGTCCGCACTTCAACAGGGGAAACCCCTTTCTCTCTAGTGTATGGCTTGGAAGCAGGGCTCTCTATCGAAGTAGAGATCCCATCGATCCGGGTATTGATGGAAGCTAAGCTAACAGAAGCTGAATGGTGTCAAAGTCGACACGACAAACTAAACCTGATCGAAGAAAAATGAATCACGGCTCTATGCCACGGTCAGTTGTATCAGCAAAGAATGAAGAAGGCGTTTGACAAAAAGGCCCGACCTCGCGTCTTCAGAAAAGGAGACCTTGTGCTCAAGAAGATACAATCATTTCTCGCTGGTTCCCGGGGCAAATGGACTCCGAATTATGACGGCCCCTATGTGGTCAAGAAAGCTTTCTCAGGTAGTGCCTTGAGACTTGCAACCATGGACGGAGAGGATTTGCCTACCCCACGAATGTTGACGTAGTCAAGAAATACTTCGCCTAAACTAAAAAAAAAAGAAAAAAACGTCTCGGTGGATTGAAAACTCGAAAGGGCGGTCCAGGCAAAAGTTAGAGACATAATTAAAAAAAACATCCCGATGGATTGGAAATCTCAAAGTACAATCCAGGCAAAAGTTAGGGATAATGGCAAGTAACTACGTCCAACAGGGGCAAGTCCCTCAGCAGCAGTCATGCCATCCGTCAGAAAACTCCAGTCACGGTCATCTTCGACAGAAGCTCAGGATGTCCCGAATTCAAAGTTGGTAGAAGGATAGTGGTCGTTATGTTTCAATGTAGCCCATTTTCCCTTAAATTACCATTTTCAAACTTTGTAAATACTCTATGGAATCACGCGTTTGGCTGATTTCCGTCCTATCAATAAAATTTGAGCCCTTGTGCTTTTGTTTGTAATTCTTATTTGTTTTAGCTTTACAGAACGACGTTTTAACATAATTAACGATTCTTGAAATAAAAAAAAATGAATTTACTTGTTAAAATTTTTCTGCTTTTAAAATAAAGATGGCAATTCTTTTGACTGTTGAACATCGAAAGAACATCGATTGCTTCTCCCAAAGGCAGTTAAGCTTCAAAGTGCAGAATCAAAGTACTCCTTCTAAACCAGTACGCCTGAACGAAGGATCAACTGTATCAGATGTGGTTTCCCCATCTGATACCCCCGACAGAGTTCTTACCTCCTAAGACCGATCAACGGTTGTTCCCCGCGGGAACTACTTTCTCCTAAGCAAGGCAGAATTGCTATCTTGAACCAATGGTACTTCTTCGTCCCAGCAGTGGTCGAGTATCCAGTCGTGTTCATCCGTCAGTTTGTATGTCGTGTCAGCATAAACATACATACATCATGCATTATTGATTTACATTCATATTCATATTGCATCACTATCACTCTAGTCGATCTTATCCCCTAGTAATAAAAGTCCTCTCAATCGAGTTGTCAGTTCTTTCCTCGTCAAGAAATGTCGCGTCTGAGCAACCTCACCTCCAGTTTATTTTTGGATTGGAGTTGGCCCTTGACCACTTTGATAACTTGAACCTCTGAAAGGCTAGAGAACCTTCAGCCAATGTCACTCTTCGCCATTGAAGATGATATCTTCGCTTTCTCGGATTAAGGAAAATCCCCAGAGAAAGCCTCACAACTAAAGACTTTCAGCAACACATTGATTTTTCTCTCCAAAAAGTCAATATTAATAAAGTCATCGGCACCTTAAAATTGGATCACATCATATGGCATTTCTCCGAGAAGATCTCCGAGAAAAGTATGATGTAATATCTCCAAGCGGAAAGCAGTCTCTCAAAAGACTCGTTCTCCCCCAATAGAAACTTAGACCAGTTCCTTGGTAGGAAACCAGGATCGAGGGGAAGTTTATTTCAGAAACTGAGACCAGTTCCTTGGTAGGAAACCAGGATCGAGGGGAGGTTTATTTCAGAAACTGAGACCAGTTCCTTGGTAGGAAACCAGGATCGAGGGGAAGTTTTTACCTTTTATGAGCATCATTGCTTAGCAAAAGAAGAAGGATGCGTGAACTACCATTCTTAACCACCATCAAATTTTTGGGTATTCCGATATTTAATCCTCTTGCACCCCGAATACCCGAATACCTTCTCCATTCACACCTTCGGGTCCAAGAAGATTAAATAGGGGCCTCTGTCGTACCCCAAATTTTGACCACTAAGATTTCCCATCATTGTGCAAATCATCATCACAATATGCATGAACCATTAGTCTCCCCAAAGATGGGTGAGCATCCACTACAATCAGACTTAGGGTTTCAAGCCCTCTCAGAGCTTTAGACAAAGGATCAATCAAGGAATGACATGATCTTCAACTTGTCTAACCTCTTAAACATCCACAATGGATCAAGAGGACTCCCACATCAAGGATCAAACACAAGGCTGCAACATTCTAAGTGGATTAAGCCTCAAGATCGCCAGTGTCACCAAATTAGGGTTTGGCCAACCAGGGCCTCTAGATGGAAATTTTCCTCTGGGCATGAGCTAATACTTCAAATCATAACCTATGATGCTCCAAGGGACATCATGGACCCAATTATCAAGTCAATTTTGCTTCAGGGGATGCACTCATAAAAAATCAGGAATTAGGGTTTCTTGACCTAATTCACCCCTAAGTTGACTTTTGGGGAAAAGCATGAGCCAATACCTCAAGAGATGAGTTGAGGGTCTCTAATACACCACATTGATCCATTTGCAATAATGGATTGATCCAAGAAGCTTGAGCAACAAGTTTCAATTTCATCTGAACCACAGTTAGGGTTTCACGAGAAAAGTCAACTGTATCTTTGACTTTTGACCAGGACATGCTCCCAAACCCTAGAACATGATTCAATACACCCTATAACACCAATGAAATCAATACATCAAGTTTGATTTAGGTCAAGGACTTGATTTCATAGAGGATCACATAGTTTGGAATTCATCTGATAAAAAGTCAACTATGCACAAAAGTCAAACTTTGACTTTTTGAGATTTTTCACAATTATGGTTTTTTAACCCTAAAATGATGTTAATGTGTGATTGGAATCATCATTCATCAGGAAAAATCAAGAAAAGTGGGATAACTTGTAAAAGGGGTAACCATAAAAACTTAGAAAATTTTCTAAGTTATGGAACAAAGTGGCTAGGGTACCAACTTTGGAGGATCATAACTCCTAAACCATAAGGCCATTTTCCCCCATCCAAAGCTGGATTTTTAGCTCTCATGGCCCTCTACAAAAGCTTCAACTACACCTCATTCCAATTCATCATGGATTTTGAGTTATGGAATGACTAAAATCACAAAAAGTGAAAATGTCACTTTTTTCCAACACTTAGTGAAATTTTCACTAAGTCAGAATCTGCCTTCACTTTTTTCCAAATATAAGGGCATTTTTCACTTGGATCCAAAAAGTATCAAAACCAATTATGATCAAACAGTTGTTGTATCATATGAGGGCTTTCCAAAATGGCCAAGAACTCCATCAAAGTCCACTTGAGCCATGAGATATAACAATGCCAACATGCCTTGTTGCAAACTGTCATGGAAAGGCAGATTTTGGAGTTTTGCTCGATTTGCTCAAATTTTGCAAAGGGCAAGCAACTCTATCCATCTGAACACCTCAAGGGGGGACGAAGGAGGAACCAACTCTGATCCCAAGCCTCCCAAGTATTTGGAACCAAATATAGCATGCCAAACCTAGAAATCCATAAAAGAGGGACAAGACTCCAATTTTGTTTTGGAGCATTCAATGCATACACCAAGGTGGCATGGACTGAGCCATTTCCAACTGAATTCAGTCAAGACTTATCCAAGACCAAGGGGACCAGCAGCCTGTGCCCTAACCTCTAGTCAATCGCTAGAGGAGACTTGGATTCTCATTGATCAACATTGGCCAAACCTATGCAGCAGTTGCCATTCACTATTCCTTGCAAAACAAACTTGCTCTACTATAAATAGAGCTCATTTGTGATCAGTTTGAGTACACCAAAGCCATCAAATAGATGCTTTCCTCAAAATCTCTTCTTTCACTCCAAAATTGCCTTCCAAAGCAAGTCACTATCGGGTTTTGAGTTTGAGAGCTATTCCAACCAAACCAATCACACACACACCTCATAAACATCATATAGAAGTGATCCAAACACTTAAACAACATCTGGAACACTGATTTCTCAGAATCACCAGCCAACTGCTCAAGGTTTTAACCAAGTTGCAGTTGGGATACCATCTTCAGTTCCAGATCATTTCAAACCATTCCAAGCACTTAGACACACTCCATAGCACCTAGGGAAGCTGTCCATAACCTTGGAACCAAGCTGTAACACCTCTAACACAAAACATGATCACCAGCTGCAAGAGGTAAGCATGAGCTCTTCTAACTCTATGATCCGTGCATTTTTTGCTGCACAATAATTTGGCCATATGTTCATAATCATGCATGAAGTGTTTTCCCTCAATCAATTGCATTGTTTTAATCGTGTATGGAATTTCTGTACCTTCATGCAAATTTTAGGGTTCTTGAGGTTTCTATTTGATTTCTTATTCCATGTTTAAAATAAATGAAATTAAAGACCATAGACATGATCGTGAGGTTAAAACGAGTAGATTGATATGTAGATTGCATGATATCATCAAGTATTCAGTGAGATTGGATAGAAAACGCAACTCTGCAGAAACAGAGGAAGGGCGCATGTTCTTGCCATGTTCTTGGCGCCCTTTTTCAAATATTTGAATATTTGAATTTTGTGATTTTATTTAATTGATTCAAAAATTAATTTCTCTCTGAGTTTTAATGATTTTGAGTTGATTCTTTTTTTAACAATTCACAATAATGTTAAAATATTTTACTTTCCCAAAAAATCCCAAAAATATTATTTATTTCATATACTTGATATTTTTGAAAAGAATTAATATTTTAATTGTTTTTGACATTTAAAATATTTTCTCCTTCTTGATTTTTCAAATTTTAGTGATTTCCAATCATTTTGTGGATCAAAACCTAACTTTTGAAACATTAATCCAAGACCACAATTTGTTTTCCACATGTTTAACAATCTTGGTCATTTTAATTGAATTTTTTATTCAATTAAAATACATTTTGAAAACAAATTAGGGTTTTTGATTAATTCGACCCTCATCAAACTTTTTCAAACACTTTGGGCCTCTAATTGAGTGTAAGACCCAACCCCTCTTTGAAACCAAAACATTTTTGGGCCTCAGTCATTGTATAAGACCCACTGCGTTTTCAAAAATCTCGGCGCAATCGCCATTTCAAAACAAAAATTATCTGGGCCTACCCTCGTGTTATAAGCCTCACTCTTTAAAAATCATTAGGCCTCTAGTAGAGTGTAAGACCCAACCCTTTTTGAAAACCAAAGTAATTTGGGCCTCAGTGTATTGTATAAGTCCCGATACCATCAAAAAGTTCGGCGCGATCGTCGCCTTTTAAGACAAAACTTTTTGGGCCTCTCCTTGAGCTGTAAGCCCCACCACTTGTACAAAAATAAACCTTTGGGCCTCTTGAGATAGTGTAAGACCCATCCCTTTGTACAAAAAACCTTTTTGGGGCTCAGTCACTTGTATAAGTCCCTCTGTACAAATTCAAAACCACAGTGCAATCACTGATAAAACCTTAGGCCTCTCCTTGAGCTGTAAGCCTCAACAATCTTTTCAAAGTACTTTCTCCTTTGATTTTGAATATAATATTGTTATCAAAGTTTTCTTTGTTGAACAACTAACCAAACAACATGGAAGCTCTACAACCGAGTAAGTGTTTACCCGCTTTCTTTATCCGCTTTCATATATATAACTGTATTATGGGGCTGCTCACTGTAAGTCTTCTTTCACAAACTCTTATATACTCGTCAAATATCCATTGTGTAATACTAGTATAGTTATTTAGAGTATTCCCCGACAACTACGTCTAGCACTAGGTAAAGCCCTGTTGGCCACTCTTAAATACAAACAAAACTAGATCCCCATAGGGGGTTAAACAATATGGAGACGTGAAATGAAGCATTCTCGGTGAACCCTTTCTCAGAATGTCACTCTTAGAAATCGTCAAAGAAACTCTAACTCCCAAGAGACGATCTTTTCTCTGTGAATGGCATCTCTTGAGTTTCTTCCAAATTCTCGGACTTTCCTGGCTTGATCTATTCTCGGTGAATGGCATGTCTTTAATTTCTCGGGGTTTGGGGACCCACAGGCTTCATAAAAGCATCCCCGCCTCCTCTTGGGCATTGTACAAGGACCCTTCGGCTTCTTAAAAGCTCTCATGCCTTCTCTTGGGCTTAATACAAGGACCCAGAGACCTCTACAGGTAAAGGAACAGAACCTAGTCATCAATTTGCTAGAGCTGTCTTTCTGAGTCAAGTGTCAAACCAGTTAATGGGTTAACCTTCATCCCTTAACATACCTGCCTTCTCTTGGGCATCATACAAAGATCATTCACTACCTGAGAATCAATTTCTCAAACCACCCATAGACTTGGACAGTCTCCATACCTTTTGGGATTTCCCATTTCCTTAAAGAACAGGAAATAACCCTGATCCTCCGATCAATCCAAAAGCACAACAAATACTTTTAATCATTCCCTTTATAAGAACTGATTTTCTCTTTATCCAATATACTGGACCTGTCACTAAACTGAAACAGTTACAATAGCCTCCTCTTGGGCTTTGTACAAAGATTCTCCCAAGCGGAGTTAACCTTTTCAGACTCTCTTGTTGAGTATTTCAGACTCTCTTGTTGGGTCAAACCTGTTTAGCCTCTATCTCGGGCTTCGTACGAGATACCAAATCACTCTCTTGTTGAGTATAAAAGACTCTCTTGTTGAGTCAAACATTTTTAGCCTCCATCTCGGGCTTCGTACGAGATACAAAAACACTCTCTTGTTGAGGATAAAAGACTCTATTGTTGAGTCAAACATATTCAGCCTCCATCTCGGGCTTCGTACGAGGTACAAAGACTCTCTTGTTGAGTCAAGCGCCCTTTAGCCTCCGTCTTGGGCTTCGTACAAGACACATACAAAAGCACTCTCTTATTGAGTCAACCCTTTTAGCCTCTCTCTCGGGCTTCGTACGAGACTCATAAAAACACCCTCTTGTTGGGTCAATAGCTTCCTCTTAGGTTTTGTATAAGAAAACCCCGATTTAGTCAATCAACCTTTTAGCATCAAAATCTGTGCCTCGTTCACAGTATACAAACATCGACAACTCCTTTTACTTCATCTAATTGCAGTATGCGGTAAGCCTCTGGATTATTTACATCCACGCCTCTGTCCCTCTTTTAGCATGAGAAATTCCTAAGGAAAGATGGCATTACTCTAAACTGAGTTAAAGTCTTCTCCTTCAGGTTAAAAGTCCCCTCTAAAGGAAATTATGGCATTGCTGGATTCACATATCCCAGTTAAAGTAATTCTCCTTTATAATCAGTCACCCAACAGTTGTGACAAACAGACCAAATATCCCCCTTTAGAGATGACAAATTCTCTCTAACCCTTTAGCTTCACATCTTGGGCTTCGAACAAGATACAAATAGACCCTTCAGCTTCACATCTTGGGCTTTGAACAAGATACAAACAAACCACTTTTAGCTTCACGTCTTGGGCTTTGAACAAGACACCAAAACAACCTTTTTCCTCCCATAGAATAGGAGGAACTACGATCGCTCTGATTTCCCTGTTTCATCAAACGGAAATACGTAGGCATAAGATTGAAAAATCTTAGCGAGCACACTAATCAAAAAACCCAAAATCCCGTACCTTCACACATCAATCGAAAAGCATCAGTCCTAACATCCTACCAATAACATTGTCCCATCATTCCATTTTTAGCAAAATAAGCAAAGAGAGGCCCACGATCTAAACCGCATCTGTAAACCAACAGTCATCTGTTTAAATTCAGTATGCAATCAGGGTTAATTGGAGACATCTATTTCCCTTCCTTAGTCAGCTTCAATAAGATAAAAAATGAATCGACCTGTAGTACTCCAGAGCGACAGTGCTTAAGAACCACGTCCAAAATTGCTCGCTACACAACATCATCGGAAATCGGTCTACCAAGTGAGTTAAGTCAATTGATTAAATGAGTAAACCTCTTTTGTATGTCGGCAATGGTTTCCCCTTGCTTCATGTGAAGGAGGTCAAACTGTTGAGTCAAAGTATTGATTCGAGCTAGTTTGACATCATTAGTTCCCTCAAGGGCAACTTGTAACGCGTCCCACATAGCTTTAGCACTCGTACAATGTGAAACTCTATAATACTCATCAACACCCAATGAGGAGATCAGATTATTTCTAGCTTTCCTATCGTAGTTATACTTTTTCTCATCTTCTTCATTTCATTGTGCTTCCGGCTTAGGTACTACCACGTTATTCGCATTGGTCATGGTAATTTCCATGGGACCATTTTGTATAACGCTCAATACCATCCTATCAATAGAATTGATATGCACACGCATACAATCCTTCCAGTAACTATAGTTCTCACCGTTAAAAACCTGTGCTCTATTGTAAGCCCCTTTCTGTTCGTTTGCCATTTTCTAAAAAGTTATACTTGAAGCGCTAGATAAACCGGTGCTCGTGATACCACTTATTAGATGACAACAATTGATCTAGAAGGGGGGTTGAATAGGTCACTACTTTTTAATGGAGAGTCGGCGCTTAAATTTGATTTTAAAAATTGTCTGCGAAAGCGGTCGAGGAACTATATCGTCTAAACGAACTGGTTACCGAAAGGACCGGATATGCGTAAGCCAAATGGAGTGATTGGCTCAATGAGAAATTCGAATCTCAAACTTTGTTATTAACCAATATACTTGACTGCACTTAATGTTGTTCAATTTCCAATGACTAATCAAAAGTAAACTAAATTGACAATTTAACAAACACTTTGTGAGCGTTCAATTTATTGAGCACTTGGTGTGCGAAACACTCCAAGTGATAACTTCTATGTAAATGTAGTGCAGAATTTTTCCTAGCACAATCAAAGTGATTGTACAATGTTTTCAAACCAGATTTTCAGCACTACACTATAACAGAATTTTATCGATCAACTGAATATTCACAAACGTAAACAGTTCAAAAAGTAAAGAGATAGGGAAAGAGAGAACAACACCGGATTTGTTTACGCAGTTCCTCTTTCGTCCTCGCTTCGGGTACGTCTGCCCCCAATTCTAAATCTAGAATTGAGATATCTATAATCTTATTGCAAATTGTTTTTAGAAGAGAAGCCTTAGGTATCACACACTCAAGAAACCTCGTTGATGTTGATGCCATGTCTTCTCTCCCCTTGATTCGAGTCGAATCAAGTGCCTCGAACGTATTGAATAAACCCCCATTTACTGCTACTAGATTAAATGAACACACCGGTCTTCAATCACCTTCACTCGGCAGATATCAATCACACACAGTTTGATCCTAAACCTTTCTTGCACAATCCTCCGATTAACGCTACTAGATTGAACGAACCCTCTGTTCTTCAATCACTTTCGCTCGGCTGAATTCAATGAAGCAAAGATTTGTCCCAAAAAACCCCAAATCCAATTGATCTTGGAGGAAAAAACCCTAGTGGTTTTATTCAAGAAAAAACCCACTAAAAAACTCACCCCAAACAAGATACACACTCCTATGTTTGGACGTTATCACCTCAATGATGCAAGAGATCAACAAAAATTGTTATGCGTAATTATTGAGAAAATGTAAGAATGAGGATGAAGATGATGAGAGAAAACTTTCAGTGTATATCTTTCACTTTTTCTTGTTGTTATGTAAAAATGAGGTACAATGAATATATATATATATATATATATACACACACACACACATATATACATACATACATATATATATATATATATATATATATATATATATGATGCTATGACCAACTAACAAAAATAACAACATTTTGAAACTTAGAGAAATCAGAAAAATAGCATTATTCTAGCGAAGAGTCGACCAAAGACTCACGAGGGTCAGTCTGCGCTGACCCGCGAGTAAGACTATGCAAATTTGGGAGCTTTGCATCGACGCAAGCCTGATGAAAAATTACAAATACAAAAGCCTTCAGCATGAGTCGACCGGATGGTCGACGTGAGCTGACCCATGAGACATGGACTGAAAATCAACTTTCATGTGTCGACCAAAACATAGTTTGAGTCGACTCAAACCACGAAAACTTGAAAAAAATCAGTTTTTGACCATATTTTCTTCTACCTAGGCTATGTTAATGCATACCTATGACTCACAACATGATCACACACATATAAGAGATATATGAGACTCTTCCTATATGTTTGGACACATGATTATAGAATATTTATGCATTATGAAGTACGGATGCCGACTATGATGCGATGATACCGTCCAAATTACACACTACGAGCTAGTACATGTTTTGACATCATTAAAATAAAGACTAAGTATTAAGACACCTTGCCCTCACATGCGCCCTGGGCAAGTAACAGAAAAATAAATGACAAGAATATAAATGACCAATATGTATTCAATGGGTTCAGTTTCCACTTAAATACTTACTATTATTTCTCCCCCTTTTGTCACATCAAAAAGAATTAAAAGAAAAGAAGTAAGGAGAAAAACATATCACCAATTAATGTAACTCAGATCATCATTACAAGATCAGTTTCCAAAGAAGGAAGAGTAATCAAGTAATAAGAGTCATTAAGGGTTGTAAAGGGCACACATTGAAATCTTAGTGGTCGTTACTCATTCCAATAATTAAACAAGGATTAAATTTAGACGCTTGGTATCCATAGAAGTTGCTATAAAAACATCTCACTCCTAAATAAATTTCATCAATCACCCATCCTAAGTATATAGAGTCAGTATCTGAGAGTCATAAGGCGTCTTTCGTAACAGATACAACTGAGAGCTCTACAAGCATGCCAGTCCAACCCCCTCATAAGCAAGCTGCTTATGAGTCCTCCACAACGTTCCTGTGCTCTCAACATAACTTGCGTCTGAAGAAGCCACTTCAGCAGCACCTGAACAACCTTCAGAAGGAGGTTCAACAGTGACTTCTTTGAAGCCTCAAAGAAGAAGAATGAAGAGATCAAGGAAGAAAAAAAAGGAGGGTAAACAAGAGGTTTTACAACTCTCTTCCAGACATAGAGGAGGAAGAAGTGATTGATTCAGAAGATGAGGAGGTAGACTACAACAACAGTGGATGCCGATGGGTACGCGATGCAATGGCTAGGGATGAATTCTAAACATCATCTTGAACCCTATTTTTTTGTCAAAAAAGTTGTAATCCTTATTTAATTCATGAAAAAGTTTATTTCAGACCAATACTTCTTTATTTACATTCCAGAATTTTACTTTCGATAATCTGAAGGTACACTTAAAAAAGTGAAACTGACACAGAAACCACAGTTAGAACAGATCAATCATAAACTCACACTAATTCAGAGAATCTTAATAGATTAGATTACATTACCAAGACTCATTATTAAAATGCTGATTTAATCAGGACTTAAATAATATTAAAATCAAGATAATAAATGTAATGCGTCTATAAAGGACTCAAGTAAGCTTTCTTCCACTTAATCTCCAAAACACCAAGATGTATAAGCAGAAGTTGATCCGGGTTCCAAAGAGATATTTCAAGAATGCAGCATTATTGAATTTAGCAACTTAAGTAAATCAAAGCAAGACACCAGCTGAAGAACCTGCAAGCAAGCAAACAGCTTCAAAAGTGCACTCTTCTTCAGCATCCTTTGTGAAGACTCACCGAAGAAAGAAGTCTTCTGGATCTAGATGCAGAAACAAACTGAGGAAGGAGGCTTTGGAGTTTGCTAAGGAAGAATGACAAGATTTATTAGACAATCTAGACATGTCATATGATCCTAGGGAGTTCCTTAGGACACATCCATTAGACTAGAAAAATCTAATTGTCTTGTAATAGCTTCCTCTTTTAGTAATAAAATAAGTTGCAAACATTTGAGTTCTTTCATCTATTTCATATACTCGGTGAACAACATGAGTAAATATTAGTCAGTTAAAACTGAACATAAGCATGAACAAACTTCTGAATTTATTAATAAGATACTTAATACAAAGATTTCAACAACAATACAAAGCATAACTAAGCAGAAAATCTAACATCAGAATCTTTCGTAGATAGCTTCAAACTTGTCTCTCCAAATCTTGGAAGAACTAGCCTCAGAACTTATGTTAACCCCTTGCTGAACAAGTAATTCAGAAATAACTCGTTCAAAAGGTATGAAAAAGGTCTTTCCCTTTTTAAAATAAGAAAGAGACCTCTTCAGATGGTTGATCATAACTGTAATTACCTATGGACATAGTAATTAGGTTATGCGTTCAAAGATCTTTTCACTAAGGACTTAGGATTAGATGCCCTAGGAACCGGTAATCAATTGTTGTGGAATCTGTTATTGCATTGATAAGTCGACATTGTTACAGGAAGAATCATTCACCGAACCCTAGCAATCTACTTACCTCTGTTAATCGTTTAACTATTTTACATGCTTTCTTTATTTGCAAGTTTACTCATAATTTTACCAAACACCAAAAACCACCAAGGCTTTTTCTTTAATTGAGATTGTCTCCGAACTCTGTATCGTCAACCAGTCCTCGAAATTTGATACTCCGGATTTTCCCTTTATTACTACAATAGGCAGAATAGTACACTTGATATTTTTCCTATCAAGTTTTTGGCGCTGTTGCCGGGGACTGCCAAAGATAATAGAGTTCACAGATTTATTTCAATTAGAATTTTGTTGCTCTGCAACTAAAATTTTATTTTCTGTTTCTTTTATTTTTATTTTATTCTTATTCTTACTAATAATTGTCTAATCTGTGTATACGAGGAAAGCCCTCAGCTGAATTTCTTTTTGATGCAGAACCAAAAATATCATTGCACGCTAGACGTCAAAAAGCTAAACGAGAAAGACTGGCAGCGTCAGGTTCAGAACCGGTAATTTCAGAACCGGAAAAAGAGGAAGAAGTTTCTGTCTATTCTGAGAATACTGACTTAGAAGCCGATACAGACACAGAGACACAACCAGAGATTGTGATCATGGCTGGAAATCAACCATCCAAGAGACTTCTGGGTGACTATGGCGGAGCGAATGCTCCTACTGGGCGGTTGACCATAGTGAATCAACCGGTCAATGTAGCACACTTTCAGTTGCACCCGACTACAATCAGGCAGCTTGAAAAGAGACCGTTCACCGAAAAAATAAATGAAGATGCAAACAAACATTTGCAATGGTTTCTTACAATGAGCACAACCTTGAAGATCGAGGGGCACTCAGAAGAGGCGAAGAAGCTAAGGATGTTTCCATTCACCTTAGAGAAAGATGCTGAAGAGTGGTTTTACTCCCTACCAGTGGGAAGTATAACTACTTGGGAAGAAATGGAGACAACATTCCTGAATGAGTATTTTGCTGCTTCTGTTTACGTTCGCAAGCGATACGACATTGTGAATTTTAAACAGAAGGAAGGAGAATCACTTGGGGATGCATATAAAAGGTTCAAAAGGTTATTGGTCGCTTGCCCAACTCACAACATGGATCCTACTGAACAGATGCAAATGTTCGTTAATGGGTTGACGATGAAGACCAAACAACTGATTGATACAGTTGCCGGTGGCTCATCAAACTTTACAACAGCCACTGGTATAAAGAAGATTATAAAAGCTATAGCAGCAAATGAGCATTTGGAGCTGTATGACCGTAGTGTGAGTAAACCAGAAGGGATTATTGATTTAAAGCTGGCGGATCAGGTGGTAAAAATGGAAGATTAAATTAGTGTTGAGGTAGAAAGAAGGCTAAAAATGATGAATGTCAGTACTCAACAAGTATCCCAAGTTCAACCTGTCCAAGCAGTTAATTGTAAGATTTGTAATGGACCACACTTTACTGCACACTGTGTTGCAACTGCACAACAAATTGAGGAGATTAAGTATCTGAGGCAAAATAATCTCTATGCCCAAACATACAATCCAGGTTGGAAAAATCATCCCAACTTCTCTTGGAAGGATCAACAAGGGAATGTTCAGCAACAACAGCAGCAACCGTATCAACAACAAGCACCAAAGAAGGCATATTGGGAGCTTGCCATTGAAAAGATGGCAGCTCAGAGTTCTCAATTCCAAGAGGAAACAAGAAGCAATCAAAGGAACACCACTGCTTCCATAAAAAATCTTAAAGTGCATATGAGTCAGATAGCACAACAACTTACCAATGTTCAAGCACCAGGTGCTCTTCCGAGTGCTACTGTGACAAATCTGCGAGATCACAATAATATGAGTGCTGTGACAACAAGGAGTGGGAAATCAGTTGAAGTACCTGAAAGGAAATCTGATAAAGAAGATGAACTGCTTGAAGTGGATCTTGAAATCTTAGAAAACAAGACCCCAACTGAGGAAGAAGTGGTACTAAAACAGGTTGTGAAAGAAAAACCCACTGAGCAAAAACCCATCATCAAGCTTCCATTCCCTACAAGAAATAAGAAGAAAGGGCAGGATGAGAAAATTTTTCAGAAGTTCTTAGAGATGTTCAGGAAGTTAGAGATTAATATTCCCTTCTTTGAGGCACTTGAGCAGATGCCCATCTATGCCAAATTCATGAAGGACATCATCTCTAAAAAGCGCACTGTTGATACTGAACCTATTATTCTAACTGAAACTTGTAGTACTATTTTGCAGGGTATGAAGATTCCAGTGAAGAAGCCAGATAGAGGTTCTGTTACCATTCCATGCACAATTGGAGACATATCATTTAAAATGGCACTGATTGATCTAGGGGCTAGTGTGAGTCTTATGCCCTTGTCTATATACAGGAAGCTGGGAATAGGAAGTGTTCAAGATACCAGAATGACACTTCAGTTTGCAGATCATTCAGTGAAGAAACCCTAGGGGGTGGTTGAAGATGTTCTAGTTAAAATTGATAAGTTTGTCTTTCCTATTGATTTTGTGATTCTGGAGATGCCAGAAGATGAGGAGATCCCTCTGATTCTGGGAAGGCCCTTCTTGGAAACAGGTAGATGTATGATAGACATTGAGGGAGGTACCATGACCCTCAAAGTTTATGATGAGGAGCTAAAAATTGATGTGAGGAATACCATGAAGCACAAAGAAGACATCGAGATAAGTCACACTATTGAGGCGATTGATAGCATGGTAGTTAAAGTTATTCATAGCCAAGTTCCTAACTTACCTTTGGAAAGAGTCCTTAGTTTGTCAGCCTAGGAGATAGAGGATAATGAGGATGAAAGAGAGAAAGAAGTTCTTGCCATGTACGATGCATAACCACCTTGGTTGAAATCCAAACCACACTGGTGGGAGGATCTGAGAGCTTCACCAGAAAATGAGACTAAAAAGGAAGACAAAATAGGTACGAATTCTGAATTAAAATAGTTACCTGAAAATATGAAGTATGTGTTTCTGGGTTCTGGAACCAATTGTCCTGCTATTATAAATTATGGTTTGAAAGAAAAAGAAGAGGAAAAATTGGTACAGGTACTGAAGAAGTATAAGAGTGCTATGGGATGGACCATTGGTGATTTGAAAGGAATTAACCCCACAGTATGCATGCATAAGATACTGATGAAGGATAATCATAAACCAGTGGTTCAATCCCAAAGAAGGTTAAACCCAACAATGAAGGAAGTTCTAAGGAAAAAGGTTGTGAAGTTGTTAGATGCAAGATTTATTTACCCTATTTCTGATAGTTCTTGGGTGAGTCATGTGCATGTGGTGCCAAAGAAAGGAGGAACAAAAGTGGTTCTAAATGAGAAAAATGAATTGATTCCCACTCGTACAGTAACAGGTTGGAGAGTGTGTACTAATTACAGGAGGATCAACACTGCAACAAGGAAAGATCATCTTCCTCTCCCTTTTATTGATCAGATGTTGGAGAGACTTGCAGGTCATGAGTATTATTGTTTTCTAGATGGGTATTCGGGTACAATCAGATTACTGTAGCCCCGAAGGATTAGGAGAATACAACGTTTACATGTCCTTATGGTATCTTTGCATACAAAAGGATGCCGTTTGGACTATGCAATGCTCCTGCCACTTTTCATAAATGTATGACATATATATTCGCTGACATGCTTGAGAAGCATGTGGAGGTGTTTATGGATGATTTTTCTGTTTTTGGTTCTTCTTTTGATAACTATTTAACTAACTTGTCTTCTATTTTGAAAAGGTGCCACGATACTAACCTTATTCTCAATTGGGAGAAGTGTCATTTTATGGTGCAGGAAGGTATAGTGCTGGGGCATAAGATCTCCCACAAGAGGATTGAAGTGGACAAAGCAAAAGTGGAGGTGATAGCTAAACTCCCACCCCCTGTGAATGAAAAGGGGATAAGGAGTTTCTTGGGATACGCAAGTTTCTATCGCAGGTTCATAAGAGATTTCTCAAAAGTTGCCAAACCTTTGACTGATTTGCTTGTCAAAGATAAGCCTTTTGATTTTGATGATAAGTATAGGGTGGCTTTTGAGACGTTGAAGAGTAAGTTAATTTCTGCACCTATTGTGATAGCCCCTGATTGGTCTCTACCTTTTGAAATCATGTGTGATGCTAGTGACATTGCTCTAGGGGCTGTATTAGGACAAAGGAGGGAAACATTATTGCATGTGATTTATTATGCTAGTCATGTCCTGAATCCGGCCCAAATGAATTATGCAACTACCGAAAAGGAGTTGTTGGTCGTTGTGTATGCTTTTGACAAATTTAGGTCCTATTTGCTTGGTTCTAAAGTTATTATTTATACTGATCATGCTGCTTTAAAGTATTTGTTTGCTAAGTAGGAATCAAACCCTGGACTTTTGAGGTGGATACTCCTCCTTCGGGAATTTGAACTTGAAATCAGAGATAAAAAGGGGTGTGAGAATACAGTTACAGATCACTTATCTCGCATGTCCCCAATAAAGGAAACTGAAGAGGAACACCCAATTCAGGACACATTTGCTGATGAAAGAATCCTGGCTGTTACTGGTGTCCCATGGTTTGCTGACTATGTAAACTACTTGGTAGGTGGGGCTATACCTGATGATTTTAATTCTAACCAAAAGAAAAAGTTTCTCTATGATTGCAGGTTGTATTTGTGGGATGACCCATTTCTATACAAAAGGGGAGTGGATGGCTTGATCAGAAGATGTGTTCTAGAAGAAGAACAGAGAGATATACTAAAGCTTGTCATAATTCTGAGTATGGAGGACACTATAGTGGAGATAGGACTGCTGCAAAAGTCCTCCAGTCTGGTTTGTATTACCCTACCTTATTCAAGGACGCTCATCATATATTTAGAGAATGTGACAGGTGCCAAAGAACAGGTAACATCTCCAGAAAGAACCAGATGCCCCAAAATTCTATGTTAGAGGTGGAGCTGTTTGATGTATGGGGTATTGATTTCATGGGACCTTTTCCCCCATCCTTTGGAAATAATTATATACTTGCAGATGTAGACTACGTGTCAAAGTGCGTAGAAGCTGTAGCATTGCCCACAAATGATGCTAAAGTGGTGGTGAATTTCCTTAAGCATAACATTTTCTTTAGGTTTGGGGTACCAAGAGCTTTAATTAGTGATGAAGGTACTCATTTTTTGAATAAGTTAATGGAGAATCTGTTAAGGAAGTATAATGTGAAGCACAATATTTCCACTCCGTATCACCCTCAGACGAGTGGGCAAGTGGAAGTGTCTAACAGGCAGATAAAGCAAATTTTAGAAAAGACTGTTAGTGCTTCTCGGAAGGATTGGTCAGTGAAGCTGGATGACGCACTGTGGGCATACAAAACAACCTTCAAAACACCGATAGGTATGTCCCCTTATCAACTAGTTTATGGTAAAACGTGTCATTTTCCGCTCGAACTCGAGCACAAGGCTTTTTGGGCTTCCAAATTCCTAAACTGTGATCTTTTAAAAGCTGGTGAATCCCGAATTCTTCAACTCCACGAGTTGGAAGAGTTTAGGAATTAGGCTTATAAGAATGCCAAAATTTATAAGGAACAAACAAAAAAATGGCATGATCAAAAGATCCAGAAAAAGGAATTTTGGGAAGGACAGTTGGTATTGCTGTTTAATTCCAGGTTAAATTTGTTTCCTGGAAAATTGAAGTCGAGGTAGTCTGGACCATTCGTGGTTACTAAAGTGTTTCCTTATGGAGCAATAGAGCTCAAGAATGAGAAGAATGGGAACACTTTCAAGGTCAATGGGTAAAGATTAAAACCTTACTACCAAAGTCAAGGAGGAGGTCCAGTAGAAGAGGTTCGGCTCGTTTGAGATAACGGTAACCCGTCGAACCATGTGACGTTAAACGAAGCGCTTCTTGGGAGGCAACCCAAGGGAGTTTTTATTTTAATTTTAGTCTTTTTAGTTTTATTTTCAATGTAGTACATTTGCATGTTTTCTTTTTGAGTCAAATTCATCTGAGGTACCCCCAATGCCGAGAGTTAACTTCGGAAAAAAATTGAAAAAGTAAATTTTTTTGAAAAATATGGAATGCTACTGCCAATACGCGTAATGCTATAGCTGTTACGCGTAATGCTCAGCGAATATGGGGTCCTCTGGTGGTTTTCGTAGCATATGCGTAAGCCACCTCTTACGAGATCTGGCATTACGCGTATAAAAGCTATTACGCGTACGTTACGCGTATTGGCCTTCAATACGTGATCTATTATGCAGAAGCCAGAACTGCACTGAAAATTGCTACGTATCATACGCGTAATGCCATCAGGTACGCGTAAGGCTTGCGTATTGTACGTGTATCAGTTTTTCAGGCTGTTTATATAATTTTGTTCGCACAGTTGTGTCATTTTATTTTTTTCCTGTTACGCAACTCTCTCGTATTACTCTGTTTCTTTGTTTCCCTTTTCGTTTTTCTTATTTACAGACTCAACAGATGGCCCAATCAACTGAAGAAGTTAAAATTTTTCTTTCTGACGATCATGAAGAATGATACAATTAAATTAGATCTCGCACTTTTATCGAAGAAAAGCAATGGGTTCTCAAGGAGAATGAGTTTATAGATGTTATTGAGATTCTAAAGAAGCAAAAACTGACGTATCTGAATCAGAATATCAGGGCGGTGGCGATGGATTTGGTATTGGAGTTTTATGCAAATGCATACTGAGTACCGGGTAGAGCAGGTGAAATTAATGGTACTGAAATGATTACTTAAGTCCGCAGAAAGCCAGTCAAGTATGACTAGAAGACTGTCAACAATGTGCTAAAATGTAAATTCAATGAATCTCACTGTCTGTTCTTCGACATGAAGTATTCAGACAAGAAAAGATGGCTGTATGAAGACATGAAAAGTTTGATTGCGAGACCAGGCAAAGATTGGCACCAGACATCAAAGGCATTTCCATCAAAGATCCTGGTGGTGGATTTAGAACCTATCCCAAAAGCTTGGGCGTACTTCATTCACCACACCTTGGATACTATCGGAGTGGTTCTGATCTGATTACTGAGCAAGCTCTGGTGCTCTATTTCTTCCTCAAGGGCCAGCAACTGAACATTGTGAGGATTATTTCGGCTGATTTAAATGAAATAGCCCAGTCACCAAAAAAATCTCGGGGACATGCTTCGTTGATCTATTTACTGTGTAAGAAGGCAGGAGTGACTAATCAGGGTGGAAATGTAATGTTAAGACCGACACGGTCTCTAGATTCTACTTGGATGAAGGAACGCACGGCTTCAGTTGCAGAGCCTCGACCTCTTCGACAGCCGCATGACCATGAAGCAGGTACTAGCACTCAGCGTCAGGAGACACAACAGACAGCACCAGAGGCACCTCCTCCTGCTATTGATGTTGAGTCTCGAGAGCACCGGTTACAGATGTCTCAGTTCTGTATGATGCAGGACTTTTATTATCAATTTGGGATTCAGGGTCGATATTTGACGCATCAGACTGACCTGTGGGCTGATGCTCAGCGCTTTAGAGATAGGTTCGTCAGAGATCCGCCAGCACCCCACTATGGGCAGTTCACTTATCCTGGGTGGACTCATCCGGTTCAGATAGGAGGACAGATGCCTCAACATCAGCATCAGCAGTTCACGTATCAGTGATAACACGAAAATGTATCATATATTTGCCTTGATTTACGACTAATAATTACGTTATTTCAGCTTAAGTTCCGATTATTCCGCGAGTATTCTAGTATTTTCGTAGGTATTTCATTTTCCAAGCTAAAAATGAGCAAAGTAGAAAAATATGAAGAAATGAGAAGAAATAGGAAGAAATGACAGAGAAAAAGCAGAAAAATAGAAAGTGGTGTGTGTGACGACCGTCACACAAGCCACCACGACCGTCACGTAAATTAAAGGCCACCACGCTCGTCACGAGAGCGCCACGACCGTCACACGCACATAATGGGTTATAACATTCGGAATACAGACGTGGATACGAAGGGCCAATTAAGTCACGCACGTTCAACACTTTCTCCTGAATTCTCTCAACTTCAACTTCAACTGCACATGAGCCCAGTCTCCCTTGGACTTCTCAACGGAAAGTTAATGCTCCTACATTTTCTCCAACGTAAAGCAAGGCTAGGTCAATAAATAGTGCATTCATTGAACAACCCCAAGAGGTCGAGAATTTTTACCCCGAATTGCTGCAGAATTCATTTTGAGAATTTTTATTTTCCCTGCATTCTTGTTTGTTCCCTTTTCCATTCTTTGTTCACCATTACCTTAAATAGTGATAGTTTCTCACATCGAGGAGCTATCGCACAGTAGTTAGGATTTTTAATCTTGCCTTCATCATTTATTGTTCCGGTACGACCGAGCAAAAGCCTACCGACTTGTGGAGGAATTGCTAGAAACAAATTATTGCTTATTTACCAGGTTTTTATCATTAATTTAATAACAGCATTATTATTTCCCATTGCCATGTCTCATTTATTGTTTTGCAGTTTATGCTTATTCTTGTTTGTTTTAATTAATATGTCTAGCTAAATCCATATTATCGGTATGTAATTAAGTTAACCGGAATGGATTCGATAAAAATAAGCTAAAACCATAAACAACTTAATTTCTGGCTGCGATTTCTTAATTAAAATTCGGCTTTTATTACGAGAGTAAAAAGGTAGCAAAGGTTAGGACTAAGACCACGAGAGTGTGAGATTTTAACCGGATAGCTGAAATCGGGCATTGGTTTTAAAAACAGCGAGAGGGCTTTAAAGTTAATTAGATTGTATTGGTTTTCAAAAAGTATTTTTAAACTCAAAAGGGCTAGCGAGAGCAGACATTATAATTTAGGAGTATAGTCCGAAGCAATAACCGCGAGAGTTTGAGGTAAGGGCTTTTAAGCTGATATTTTCTACAGAAATATAATGTGACTTATTTTTATACGCTTAAGTTTTATTGAATCCACGATGGTATACTAAGTTACGTACCGATATCCTAATATCAACTAGTTTATTCCAAATTTTAGATTCCCTTTTGTTTCCTGTTTGAACTTAAAACTAAAACATCTTCGCCTTAGCTAAACACAATAGCAAACCGTAACACTAGGTTGATTATCAAGTCTCTGTGGAATCGATATCTTTATTACTACGCGATAGGCTGTGCGCTTGCAGTTAGTAACCGTTAGACTCAGAAAGTCGCGATCAAGTTTTTGGCGCCGTTGCCGGGGACTGATTTAGTCAATAGTGCAGTTTATTTGTTGCGTCGTATAGACTAAGGTAACAAATTCCCTTATTTGTCGGTTGTATGCCAAGTACTCGCTCAAAAGGCGAAGACCTCACACGACCGATAGACGAACCTGAACGTCTTCTTAGCGTAAAAAGACGAATCCAAAAATACTGCCTAAACCACGAAATACCTTTTCCTTTGTCAGAACCTGAATCTCAATCCAAATCCGAATCTGAAACAGAACTTGACTCTGAATCAGAATCAGAAGAAGACATGACTGATGGACCACATAACCGTCCTCTTAAGTATTATGCTACCCCATCTGTGCAAGAACCACATAACAACATTGCTTCCCCCGCTATCAACCGGAATGATTTCGAGTTGAAACCCTCATTGTTGTCAGCCGTACAACAACATCATTTTTCTGGAAATCCTACGGACGATCCTAATGAACATTTGACCAAATTTGTGCAGTACGCAGACACAGTGAAGGCAAATGGTGTAACTGCAGACGCGATAAGACTACATCTTTTTCCTTTCTTATTAAGAGACAGAGCTTGGGCTTGGTTACAATCCTTGCCATCAAATTCCGTCACTACGTGGGATGAGTTGAAAAAGGTGTTCTTAGCACGATACTTCCCACCAAGCAAAACAGCTATGCTGAGAGCCCAAATTAATGGATTTCGACAAAAAGATACTGAGTCTCTTTAGGATGCATGGGAAAGATACAAAGACATGATGAAGATGTGTCTGCATCACGGTCTTGAAGATTGGCTAGTCATCCACCTGTTTTACAATGGTCTCTTGTACAATACAAGAATGGCAATAGATGCCGCCGCTGGTGGTACACTTATGGACAAACCTTATACCGAAGCCTATCAACTCATCGAAAGCATGGCTCAAAACCATTACCAATGGGGAGGTGAAAGAACGCCAGTGGAAAAAACCCAAACGAAAGGTGGAATGTACAAAGTTAGTAGTCTTGACCATGTCCATGCTAAGGTAGATGCCCTTGCTCAAAAGATAGACAACTTGAACATAACACTCGCAGCCACCGTGGCTTCCGTAGCTCCAAACTGCGAATTATGCGGAGTACCTGGACATGCTGCCCCAGAATGTCAAATTTTGGTAGGAGTCTCCGCTGATCAAGTGAATTATGCTCAAGGAAACCCTTATGCAAATACCTATAATCCTGGTTGGAAGAACCATCCAAACTTTTCGTATAAGAATAATAACGCTCTGTATGCACCTGGCCAAGCGCCTACTGTGCCACCAGGATATCAAAAACCCGCTGCTAACGTTCCCAACGTTCCTAGAAAGTCAAACCTTGAAATTATGATGGAGAACTTCATTGCTGCACAAGCTCAACAAAACAAGGAGTACCTTAACCAGAATGTTCACACCATAGAGCAAATCAAACAATTAGCCAACAAGGTTGACGCTCTAGCCACTCACAACAAAATGTTAGAAACACAAATCTCACAAGTGGCTCAACAACAAGCGGTTACCGCTACTCCAGCTGGGAATCTTCCAGGACAAACTCAACTTAATCTGAAGGGACATGCAAACGCTATAACACTTCGGAGTGGAACAGAACTAGAAGGACCCACTGACCCACGGATCAAAAATCCAGCCATGTACCAAAAGCCTAGTAAGGAGTCTGAAAAGGAAGGCGAACCAAAGGAAAACGAGAAGGAAGATGATGGCAAAGAGGCCGAAGAGAAAGAAGAACCATATGTGCCTCTGCCGCCTTATAAACCACCTATCCCGTATCCCCAAAGATTCGCTAAATCTAAAAACATAGGGCAATTTAAGAAATTTGTTGAACTTTTAAAACAATTGAATGTCACAATACCTTTCACAGAAGCAATTACACAAATGCCCTCATACGCTAAGTTCTTAAAAGAAATATTAACAAATAAGAAAAAGCTCGAGGATACTGAAACCGTTATGCTTACTGCAGAGTGTAGCGCTATAATCCAAAACAACATGCCTCCTAAGCTAAAAGATCCTGGTAGTTTCTCTATACCCTGTGTGATTGGAAAGTTTGTCATAGACAAAGCCCTGTGCGATTTAGGAGCCAGCATCAGATTAATGCCCTTATCTATTTGCAAAAGGCTCAACATGGGAGAACTGAGACCAACAAGAATGTCTGTACAACTAGCTGATCGATCGGTGAAATTTCCTCTAGGAATGCTAGAAAACATTCCAGTACGTATAGGACAATTCTATATTCCTACAGATTTCATAATCATGGACATCAAGGAAGACTCAAACATCCCTATCATTTTAGGAAGACCATTCATAGCTACTGCCGGAGCCATCATAGATGTGAAAAAAGGAAAACTGACTTTCGAGGTTGGTGAAGAAAAAGTAGAATTCATCCTCTCACAATTCTTCAAAGCACCTGCTATAGAAGATTCATGCTGCTTCCTAGATGTAATTGATGAATGAGTTAAAGAAATGGAAAAACACCAAAACACATATTCTGAAGTGCTGAGAATTCTGATGCCACCAATTTTTGAAGATGATAATTGGCGTGGTGAATACCAAGATAATAATCTAAGTGAATGTCTCGCACTCACTCCTGACCCTATGCCTTGCCCAAAGAAACCAGCTGTAGAACTGAAGACATTGCCCAAAGATCTAAGGTATGAATTCCTAGATACAGAACTCGAACGACCAGTTATAGTCAACCCAGATTTAGGACAAATAGAAACCGAGAAATTATTGTATGTCCTGAGAAAGTACCCAACTGCCTTAGGCTATAACATCTCAGATTTGAAAGGAATTAGTCCCTCTATCTGTATGCATCGCATCATGCTTGAGGAAGACTGTAAAACCTCTAGAGAACATCAAAGGATAATCAATCCCATTCTGAGTGATGTCGTTAAGAGAGAAGTGCAAAATCTGTTAGAAGCAGGAATCATATACCTAATATCAGATAGTGAATGGGTTAGCCCAGTTCACGTGGTACCCAAGAAAGAAGGTGTTACAGTCATCAATAATGAAAAAGGCGAATCTGTAGCACAACATACTCAAACCGGATGGAGAATGTGTATCGATTATATGAAACTAAACAAAGCCACTCGTAAAGATCATTTCCCTTTACCCTTCATAGATCAGATGCTTGAACGTCTCGCCAAACACTCCCATTTTTGCTATTTAGACGGATATTCAGGATTTTTCCAAATTCCTATCCATCCTGACGACCAAGAAAAGACTACTTTCACGTGTCCCTATGGAACCTTTGCCTACCGGCGAATGCCTTTCGGATTATGTAACGCACCCGCAACATTTCAGAGATGCATGATGTCCATCTTCTCTGACTTCTTAGATGGTATAATGGAAGTCTTTATGGACGATTTCTCTGTATGTGGGGAAAGTTTTGAAGGATATCTATCAAACCTCGAAATGGTGCTTGAACGGTGTGTAAGTGTCAACTTAGTGCTCAATTGGGAAAAATGCCATTTCATGGTCCGACAAGAAATCATGCTAGGACATATAGTATCCGACAGAGGAATCGAAGTCGACAAGGCAAAAATCGAGGTTATATAAAATCTCCAGCCACCGAAAACCGTTAGAGAGATAAGAAATTTTTTAGGACACGCCGGTTTTTATCGACGTTTCATTAAAGATTTCTCTAAGATAACCAAACCCCTGACTGAGCTATTAATGAAAGACGCTTAATTCCTCTTTGATGACAAATGCTTGGAAGCATTTCAAACACTCAAGCAAGCGTTAATATCAGCACCCATTATGCAACCCCCAGATTGGAATGAACCATTCGAAATCATGCGCGACGCGAGTGATTATGCTGTAGGTACAGTCTTAGGAAAAAGAAAGGACAAAAAGCTTAACGCAATCTACTATGCCAGTAGAACCTTGGATCATGCACAAATGAACTACGCTACCACAGAAAAGGAACTCTTGGCTGTCGTGTTCGCATTGGATAAATTTCGTTCCTACCTAGTAGGAGCAAAAATAATCATCTACACTGATCACGCCTCAATCAGGTACCTATTAAGCAAAAAGGATGCCAAACCAAGGCTTCTGAGGTGGATCTTACTCCTACAAGAATTTGACTTGGAAATCAAGGACAAGAAAGGCACTGAAAATGTAGTAGCTGACCACCTGTCGAGAATGGAAAACATCCAACCTGAACAAGTACCCATTAATGACGATTTCCCTTATGAAAGACTCTTAGCCCAGTTAGAAAGTAATACAATTGAACAATCTTTGACTTATACTGATCCAGAAACTAATGAAGTGGTAGAATCTGTTTACACTAAGACCACGCTACCATGGTATGCTGACTTTGTCAACTATCTAGCAGCTGGAGTACTGCCACCTGATCTAACCTATCAACAAAAGAAGAAATTCTTCCACGACCTTAAACACTATTATTGGGACGAGCCACTTCTCTTCAAGAGGGGCGCCGATGGTATTTTCCGTCGTTGTGTACCCGAAGACGAGGTGGAAAACATAATTTCTCATTGTCATTCCGCTCCCTATGGTGGGCACGCGAGCACTTCAAAGACTTGTGCTAAGATTTTGCAAGCTGGCCTCTTTTGGCCTAATCTATGGAAAGATGTCCATATCGCGGTTATAAATTGTGACCGGTGTCAACTCACTGGTAACGTCTCTAGACGCGATGAAATGCCTCAAAAGGGCATTCTAGAAGTAGAAGTCTTTGACGTGTGGGGAATAGATTTCATGGGACCATTTACGTCCTCTTTTAGTAACAAGTACATACTCGTCGCTGTCGATTACGTCTCAAAATGGATCAAAGTTATAGCAGCTCCTACCAACGACGCACGAGTAGTGAAGAAGCTCTTTAAGAACATAATTTTTCCTAGGTTCGGTGTTCCGAGACTGGTAATCAGCGATGGAGGTTCCCACTGTATTTCAAAAATCTTTGAGAAACTTCTATCAAAATATGGAGTCAAACACCGTGTAGCAACACCTTACCACCCCCAAACGAGTGGGCAAGTAGAGGTATCAAACTGAGAGATTAAACAAGTTCTAGAAAAGACCATTGCCACCTCTAGGAAAGATTGGTCTTCTAAGCTGCACGAAGCTTTATGGGCTTATAGGACCGCTTACAAAACCCCCATAGGAACCACTCCATTTAAACTAGTCTATGGAAAATATTGTCACCTGCCGGTAGAGATAGAACATAAAGCCTATTGGGCTATCAAAACTATTAATATAAACTATACCGCTGCAGGCGAAAAGATAATTTTGGACTTACATGAACTAGACGAACTTAGATTAGATGCCTATGAGAATACTAAGATATACAAGGAAAGAACAAAAAATTGGCATGACAAGCGAATAGCAAGGAAAGGATTTGAAATAGGAGATATTGTGCTTTTATTTAACTCTAGACTCAAATTCTTCCCAGGTAAGCTTCGTTCTAGATGGTCTGGTCCCTTTGAGGTTACCAAGGTCTTATTAAGTGGCGCAGTTGAAATAAAAGGTAGATCTAGTGAACCGTTCATCGTAAACGGACAACGTTTAAAACACTATCACTGCGTAGACAATAGGGATTATTCAACTGCTCTTAAACTGGCAGAAATGCCTACGTCCCCCATAAACTAATGATTCATATAAATTGTCGAGCTCCCGACGTTAAATGAAGCGCTGAGCGGGAGGCAACCCACGCACTTTGTTTTTATTTATTATTTTGCTTCTTTTCTTCTTTATCATTATCTTTTATTTTGTTTTCACTTCGTTATTTTTCTTGTTACTTTTGTCTTATTATTTTTGGTCAAAAATTTACTTTACTTACCGATGCGGTATATTTTTCAATTATTTTTAAAAAAAATCAGTACTGATTATTTCATTATATGCCTCCAGGATTCTCATCTTTTTCTACCTTCTTCCTTCTCCATTTGCTTTACTTTTCCGACTAACTGTTAAGATGGATAATGAAGACACCATGGTTGTGCTATTCAGGGATGCTGTCTAATGGCACCGCTATGAGGTTCTCTCTCGCAGACCTATGGCCTTAACCAAATTCCCCCATGGACCTACCATGACTGCCTTAGGCATAGGAGATAGCATAGACTTTATGTTTAGCCAGATAGGATGGGAAGGTTTTGCTTGAAAGAAGTATCCAACCTACCACAGACTGACCCTAGAATTTCTAAGCTCATTGTCCTACGACCCTAACCATGGCATGGGATTTAATAGGAGTAAGATAAACTTTAGGCTATTTGGATACACGTGCCGCTTCAACATTAGAGAGATTGTGGACCTGTTGGATTTCCCCATTGGACCCGACATTTTTACCATGACACAGGAGGATTTAGTAATGGAAGATGAACTGAACCTTTTCTGGAGTAGTATTTCAGGGCGACCTCATCATGACCCGCACCCTATGGTGTCCACTGAAATTCACAACCCGACCATAAGATACTTTCATATGATTTTAGCCTACACCCTTTTTGGAAAAGCCGAGAATGACACCCTAGTCTCTAGAGTTGAGTTATTTATCATGTTTTATGTGTTTCAATCCCGACCCGTTAATGGAGCTACTTTTATGCTTGATAATCTTCGTAGGATTGCTCAAGCTGATCACGGTCCCATTTTGATAGGTGGCCTTGTAACAAAAATTGCTGATGCCATGGGATTTAGAACACGACTTTCCCGAGTGAACCCTCTAGGCGGATATAGGCCAATGGACATCACTTTCTGTTTTAACCGAGGACTCATTAGAAATCTTGGACCACCCCCGTTTTAACTCCTGATTAATAATGAAGTTGTTTCACATTTTACACTGCCTGATCACGAGCGAACTAGTGTGCATAACCCCCACAACTGGCTATATGATTTAGATGAGCCACAACCTAAAAAAGATCTTGGTAGTCATGTGTCTGACATTGAGATTGACCCTAAAACTCCTCCTCACTATCATGATTTCCCTGAGCATCCCATGAATAATACTGATATTGTCCCCCCTGCTAACATCCATGCTACACTTGAAGCTTTCCGCACTGCACCTCAAGATATGAGAGATGAACTTCAACTTATCCGTCTTGACGTTGTCGGTCTAATGGATACCACTGTCGAGGAACTGGACCATCTGAACCAGGCTGTGGAATCCTTGAAGAAGCAACGTGGCTAATATTGTCGCACTGCATTTTTCCATTTTATTGCTTTGCTTTTAATGTTTTTAGAACCATTTACTTTACTGTCATTTTCTTTTTTATGTCAAGGAACAAGTTTACTTCAGTGCAATTTCAAATTTAATATTCTACTGCATTTTTACTTTGAGTACACTGCTATCAATTTCCAGTTTTAATGAAGTATTCAATTCATACTTACTGCTATTGGTTGCATTGATAATAATTTGTTTCTGTCATATATCATATATGCTCTGTTATTTATTTACTTTCATTGCTTCAATGCCAATGTTTCATATGCCAACTTTATATGCATTCTGTTAAATTCCCATAATTCGTGAGCATGATGACCGTAAGGCCCCCTGTCACAACCGTCACGTGTATATATATAACACGTTTCTCTGTTTTATAACAGAGTCCCTTCCTCTTCATCTTCTTCTCTTTTCATTTTCTCTTCAACCGCCCCACTCTCTCTTTACTTCCCAAAACCGTCACCCACTACCCATTACTCTCCATAAATTCCTCACATTAACCCCAATTTATCTCCACCATTTCATATTCCCGTACCCATTATTTAAGCAACACAAACTCATCCTCATTCTCACGAAACCCATTCTCACTATTACCCACTTCCTCTATTTCACTTATTTCACATTGCATGCAACATGGCTAGACGCACCAGACAAACTCCAGACTTATCAGCTATTAACTTCAGAGAGGGAGAGGCCGATGACCGCCAAAGGGCTAATTACCTCAGCTTCTACCAACGCTCATTCCAACCGGCAAGGTACGTTAACACTGCTAGCCTCGAAGAGTTAGGTATGCTTGAGGGTGTATGTTGGATGCTTCAAAATGCCGGTTTATGGCAGCTCTATACACAAGGGCAGCCTACTTACGAAACTCTGACTCTTGAGTTTCTGAGTTCATTCGCTTATGTTACACCTCTGGGAGATACAAACCAACTTACCGGTATAGCCATATTCCGAATGTTTGGTTCTGAGTATTCGGTGGGCCAAAACCAACTTGCCCAAATGCTTGGATTCCATCATGGTGCAAATGTCTATTGCCGTATCCCTAACGATGTCGGGTTCCAGGAAGCTTTCAACCTTTGGAATCAAATTACAGGTGTAGCTGCTACAAGCTGGGACAGCTCAACGCAACTTACATTCATAACCCATCGATAAGATATTTTCACAGAGTTTTAGGACACACGATCTTTGCGAGGGACAGCAACCACAAAGTCAACTCCAAGGAGCTCTTTTTCCTTTGTTGTGTGCTCCTTCCTGAACCGATTAATGCATCACCATTTCTACTAGCTCACATCCAAGCCAATGGTGCTAGAGGTTCTAAGCCTTTCTACTTCGGAGGTATTGTAACTTCTATCGCATTAGGCCTTAATCTGGGAGACAGGCTTGCTACTTTACCCTCCATACCACCTGAGTCCCTGGATACCGAGTATTGTCACTCCTCCCACCTCATCAAAGCAAGGGCGGATGGACAATACCATCCAGAGGTTCGTACCAAAATCATTAGAAGCATCATCATGCCCTGCCGAGACCGTATCCACCCACAGAACCAAGCAAATTGTCTTTTTGATCTCCGTGCTCCTGATCCTAATGCAGCTGCTCAAGAAAATCAAAACAACGAAGCAGTCGATGAAATAGAGCAAGAGATGGATCAACAACCTCCTGAGAACCCACCACCTCTTGCCTAGAGAGAGGAACAACAACAGATGCAGTATAATGAAATGATGAACCTTATGCGTCAAATCCAACAAGGGCAAGTCAACTAAGGCCAACGGATAGACAATGTGATAGAAGAGATGGGTGCCCTAACGCTACGAGTGCAAGACCTACATAACTATATCCATCATGCAGGCATTCCAGATCACGTGGCACAGAATGGACACGCTCGCACCCGAGGCAGAGGACGTGGACCTCATTAGATTTAGTTTTAGTTTTAGTTTGTTTCTGTTTTAGTTTTTGTTTCTTTTCGTTGTTCTACCCGCATTTATATCGTAACATTGGGGACAATGTCCGATATAGTGTGGGAGAGGTACTTTATTTTCCCTTATGTATTCCCTTTCCGCATTTCCTTTCAAATAAATAATCTTTTATATGAAATTTTCGTTCATGTCAAATTTCCCCACCTTATTTAGCTATAACAAAAAAAAAATTTTTGTGATCAATGCATAACTTGACACACCAAAACATAGGCTATGTAGGAAGTCGAGAAAAATTTAACAAGATTGATACCGTCTTGAGACCTTAGACCTCTTGCATATGCGAGATCACTTTCAACATTCATTATACCGATACCTTCAGTTCTAGTTCTAGAGTAACCCCTAGTAGTTTATATTAGCAGTCAACACCGTCTTAAACACAAACCACGTGGAGAGTCGATGAAGATAAGTGTTTGATGCCGAATCATTAAATATCTTTCGTATTCTTTGCTGTTGTGAAAAATAGAAAAATGCACCAAACCTACGGTTGCAAAAGTATTACAAAAGAAAAGAAAGAATCCATTGTTGGTTGGTTCAGAGGGACCTGGTTCTGAACTCGGTAGGGCAAACTACAGTTCGATCCCCCACAACCTACGATTAGGATATATATAAAGGGTTACCACACTTGTGTACCAGACCCCATGCTAGAAAGGATCAAAGTCACTAACCGGCTACTCCACTACGTACGTGTAAACGCAAAGGGCTTAATGTGATTGCGCTAGAATTAAACCGGGTGAAATAGATACGAGAAACTTTAGGTTGAGCTATAATAGAATGATTAGAATTGGCTTATATAGAGGGGAGGTCTATGATTATGCTTGTTGCTTGTGTCACTAATGTATCTTTAGTGTTTTACTTGAGTATCCGTCATCTTAACAAAATGCCTTACAAAACATTCTCAAAACAAAAGGTATGTCATGTGTGTGCGTTTGATAAAACTTGTCCGACGTTCTTACTGACTATTTACTTGATGAAAAGCAAAGATTCAATCAGCAGCCACAATACACACCTCATCAGCCTCCTCCGAGTCCATACATTCAACAGCAGCAGCAGCATACCCCATTTGGGAGATTTGAGAATATGACTCCCCTCACTGCTTTGGCACATGGGAGAATTGATCTTGATCCGACTGTCCTCATTAACTTTGATGCTGATATGCAGGACAAAGATGATGAAGCGCAGTTCTGATTATCTTTAGTTTTATTTTCTTTCTTTATAGCTTATTTTGTTTTAATTTGTACTCTCTTTTATTCCCCTTTCAATGTACTTTTTGGTTTCTTATGTACGTTTCTTTTATTTTCGGTTTATTTTTCTTTCTCATTGTGCTTGTAATTGCCCATTTTGGGTTTTGCAAATTTTAATGAATTTAGTGATTTCCTTTCATACAGTACCGAGTTATTTTGATTATAGACAGGATGATTAGTGGCAATAGTGGGTGATACTGATCACTTTCACAACATGCTTGAGAGTCCTATGCTTAAGTCACCCTGACTTATTGATACTTCTGTGAATGAATAGATGCACTGGTTGAATAAGGTTCTCAGAACCAGGAGCAAAAGAGCCTTGAACAAAGAGACACTATGGAAGCTGTCAGTTTTACCGGTCCTGGTAAGTTCAAAAAAAGCCAAACACATATATCATCATGAGAGATATCATGTATGCCTTTATCTACCATAGTTTGCGTACATTCTTTTTTATTATTAACTGTATGAGTACACACACTGAGGCCCTTTTTTTATCACCTAGAGCCTTTCTAGCCATCCCATCATTATTATTACTATCCTTCGTTTACCCCCTTTTGAGCCTGTATCCCTTTGTTTGTGTTTACCCGTTATTATTAACCCATGGCCATATTATTATCCTACCCTGTTCAGAGTATGTGTTATTGTATTTTTTGGACCTGTGTCCAACTTTAAGTTTGGGGTTGCTGTTGGAATAACAACCTTTAAGTTTGGGGTAGCTATGCAATAGTTGAAGGTGAGTGCATTAAAAAAAATTATTTTTAATAAAAAACGAGAAGAGAAGATGAAAGCAAAAAGAAGGTGAATAGTAAAATTCAACCTTGAGAAAAGAAAGTTTGCACTCACCGGATGAAAAAAAAAACAACCAAAAGCCCCCAACAAAAGTATCATGGAATGAACATAGTGATAAGGAGGATCTCACTTACTCTGAACCAAAAACCCTTGTTTTCCTTTTTATATCCTACCTTAACCCAGGCCCCTTTACAACCCAAAGATCTCAAAAAGTGTGTGTGTTATGCATGTTGATAGGATTAGAGAATTTATTCAAACTGTTGATCTGATATTGCTTACGTTGATTTGAGCGTTCAAACACTTTAACCTCGAGAGACTTGGTGAGAGTGTGATATGAGCTGACAGATGAAGAAGTGTGTCCGAGTGAAAGTGTTTCTGGCTTGCTGGCTATGAATGACAAAGAGAAAAATCCAAAGCAACATCAAAGGGTCCAGTGCGAAAGATTTCAGAAGTATTGTGGTAAGCGCTGTTTTTACAGTAAGTTTGGGGTGACATGATCTGTTTTATTAAGAACGTTACTTGTTGACAAGCAACAAGCTAAGTTTGGGGTTATGATCAGTCACCATTTGTGCTATGTATTTCATCATTTCATCATCAATAAGTCAGGTAAACTGTAGGAATTTGAGTGTGTTTTATTAATAATTAGGTTTGTTTTGATTATGTTAAGTGTGTCTTGAGTTATGAGTTTCTCGAGGATATGTTACGCTTTTGGTATGTCAGCAGGTAAAAAACAGGTTTGGAAGCTCAGAGGATCGAGCATTGGATACAAAACTGGGCCGGAGTGAGCACGCAGTAGAAAAAGCGAAGAAAAGGCAAGTTTGTTGCCATTACGCGTAACACAAAAGCTGTTACGTGTAATGCCCCCTAGTACGCGTAGGATACGCAAATGGGCAGAAGGGGTGAAAAAGGGGTGAAAAACAAGATCTCTGCCCTTACGCGTAACAACTTGGGCATTAAATGTAAGGTCAGGCAGGATGATTGGCCTATAGGCGGTACACGTAGAAGAATTGACACGTGAATAAAGCATTACGTGTAATAGACTTGTCATTACGCGTAATGAGGCCCAAAAAGGATGAAAGCCCAGAAGCTGACTATTTATTCCCAGAACGTGATTTTTCAAGGGTTGGACGATTTTTCAGAGCAAATAAGCGTTATCGAGGTTGGAGAACTTATGATTTCAGATTGGATTCGTATTTTCAAGAGTGTTTCACGATTGAAGATTGATTCCTTCCGATTTCTGTAATGACAACACTTTCTTCATTGATTTTTATTTCTGTAATGAGTAGCTAAACCCCCCATTGCTAGGGGGTGACCCTGATTCTGAATATAATAAATTCATATTATTTTATGCAATGACAATTTAATTTCCAGAATCGTTTATTTATTCTTACACCCATTCTTAATGTTTAAACCATCAGAAAAACGGATTTCGAATTTATATGAATAATTTGAGTTGGACAACGGTTGTTTGTTGATCTAAATAAGAACATAGGATAATAAATATCACTTAGGACTAGGGATACTTTATCTTAATCGAAAATTCTTGATATTTGCATGCTTGATCATAACTGTAATTACCTATGGACATAGTAATTAGGTTATGCGCTCAAAGATCTTTTCACTAAGAACTTAGGATTAGATGCCCTAGAGAACCAGTAATCAATTATTGTGGAATCTGTTATTGTTATAGGAAGAATCATTCACCGAACCCTAGCAATCTACTCATCTCTGTTAATCGTTTAACTATTTTACTTGCTTTCTTTATTTGCAATTTTACTCATAATTTAACCAAACACCAAAAACCCCCAAGGCTTTTTGTTTAATTAAGATTGTCTCCAAACTCTGTATCATCAAGCAATCCTCGAGATTCGATTCTCGGGATTTTCCCTTTATTACTACAATAGGCAGAATAATACACTTGCTATTTTTCCTATCACATACCATTTGCATTTTCTGCAGAACTCAAGCCTCATTCTTTTCCTATAAATAGAGGCTCCTTCTAAGCCTCAAACACACAACAAAACCTCAACATTCCTCCCCTTAAAAGCCCCCAAACCAAAAACTTTCCCTAATTCCCTTTTGTGCCAAGTAACCTCTAACTTGCACAAACTTGCAATCTGCCTTCCACAAACCACAAACCACTCAAACAACCATCTAAACACATCACAAATCATCCCTTGAAGGTGTCTAAACCTTCATCTTCACCCCAACCAGAATCATAAAGTCAACCCTTGAAACCTTATATTTTGACTTTTTTGCATTTTTCAAGGCATGTCCTGATTCTGTTTATTTCCAAACCTTCCAACACATCAAACACACTCTAATATACATCCCTAAGCTGTTCCAAACAAGGTTTATCAACTGTAACACCATTTGACCAAAGTTCCATTTTGGTCACTTTTGACCATTTGCAAGAAGAAGCAAGATTCCGTTCTAGTGGATTTCTATTGATTCCAAGCATCCAAAAAGCTTCCTAGAGGTCTTTTAGAGGTGTCCAAAGCATCCATTCATTTCTGTAACAAGTATTTTGGAGTTTGCAAGTGAGCTTCAAGAGGTAAGTTCCCAAAGAACTTGAACTTTGCAAAATATGTTTTGTTTAGATGTTCCTTGAGTTTGAACATGATTAATATATAATAGAGCCATCTTTTGACAAAACTTGCAACAATCATATATGCTATGTTTGAGTATACATGATTGTTGCATAGAACTTGCAAAATGTATCCTTTTTGGATGATGCCTTCGTGTTTTAAAATAGAGCCATCTTTTGACAAAACCAATAACACCAATGTTTTCCTCATGAAATTTCAAGCAAGTTTCATTTTTATTTCACTTAAATCAATTAAGAAATGAGTAAGTTATGGTACCTTTTGCAATTGGACAAAAGCTTGAATTCTTGGGCAAGAACAATGGTCATGACGCCTCTTGTTTCAGCATTTAGGTCACGCTTAGGTATTATTATGAATCTGGGGAGGTGATACAATTGATGTATCACCACCTCAGTGGTTCAGCATGTACGCCTTATGTACCTTATGGCCACAAGAACTGGGGTTCGAATCCCCCTCGCCCCAGTTCTTTTATTTTTCTTGATTTTTAAACTGAACAACACATATCATGTTGTGTTTTCATTCCTTTTCAACCTACGCACGTTGGCTGGGTGGTCTAGGTTTTGTGCTGCAAGCAAACTGGCCTAGGTTCAACACCCATGGATGCCATCTCCTTTATTTTTAGGACTTTATTTTCTTACTTTTCTTTGCAAATTCAATTGATCATAACTTCTTCATTTTTTATGATTTTTTACTCCTTCTCTTTGCAAAATGTTCATAATATTGTGTACTTTCTGTTTGTGAAAATAAAATACCAAAAATATTTATTTTTGATGCATTTATGAATGCTTAAAGTGTGTGGTATTTTTAGGGTTTCTTTGAGTTTCTTTTGATTCTTTTGAGTAATTCCTTGATTTCTCTTGTACATGCTGCCTTGTATAAACCATATACATTTTGTAGAAACTTTGTATGACATTGTGGACTTGTACATTGTGTTGTTACTCGAGCTTTATGCCATTTTGATGCATGTTTACATGTTAAAAGTGTATGTTGAACGTTGTCCATACCATGAGCTTTTGCTTGACTATTTTGCCTTTACATGTGATGCTTCTTTCCATGTTTGCATGACCTTAATGTGCATGAGTGCCTTTGTGTTTATTATACCATGTTTATGTGTTCTTACACACTTGAATTTTGCCTTGAATATGCCATTGAATACATGTTTGTATGCCTAAACCTTTGTGATTTTCTTACTTGTTTATGACCATGTTTGAACCCTAATATTCATGTTTAGTTGTTACCTACTTGATTTAACATGTTCAACTTTTATCCATGCTTAAATGTTCAAGTAATGACTTAATTTGTTCACCTGATGTCTAAACCTTAAACTTGTCATCTTTGAGTATGCTCACATGCCATCTCTTGTATGTTTACATCTTCATCCACATGTTGTTGTCATAAACATGTATCCTTACTCAAGTATGCTTGGTTGTTACCATTTACTTATCTTAAATTGTATTCATGATTAAGTGATGTTTTAACTTATACATGTTTACTTTGAATTTTGAATGATACCATGATAAGTAATGTTTTGACTTGTACATGTCTTACCTCATCTTTGAACTTTCATCCATGTTTAAGTGTTGTTATAACTTTTGCATGTTCAACCTAAACTTTGTTTTCCCTCACATGTTAACTTGAACTTTTGTTTCTATCCATGCTTAAAGTATTGTTATAACTTTTACATGTTGACTTTGTACTTTGTTTCCATCCATGTCTAAGTGATGTTTTAACTTATACATGTCATACTTAAAAATTACCATGCTTAAGTGTTGTAATAACTTATCCATGTTTGAAATGTTTAAATTGTATTTATGATTAAGTGTTGTTATAACTTATTCATATTTGTCTTGCATTCATGATTAAGTGGTGTTAGTAAACCCTAATGCATGTTTGCTTTGATTTTGAATTTAACTTGTTATCCATGATGCTTTAGTCTTGTTAGAACTATACTTCATGAGTGTTTAGAGGTTGTAACATCTTTGTTAGCTTGGTTGTCACCATGATGTTTTGAACTTCTTCAAGCCTTGAATATGCTTGGTTGTTACCATGTTCTTTATGACTTTGTCAAATCTTTGATCAAAATGTTGTCACATTTATTCTTATGCTTTGGTTGTAACCTTGTGCATTACACTTGTTATACAAACATTATTCTTGCATGTTACTTTGAATACTTTCAGTTGATATCATGTTTGAATATCATACTTGTTCATATCATCCATCTATTCATATACTTCTTCCGACTTTGTTAAGTTATTCCCCCAAGTGATGTTCACTTGTTAGCCTCCATCCTTAAGTTTCCTCTTGTTCTTAATCTAAGGGAAAGTCTCTCTATTGACTCAATTTCATAGGTAGCTTATCCATACCCATTTCCTTTGACCTTGTTAGAGTCATTAAGCTTTCAACTTAGACTTAAGTTAGAACTTACAAACTCCTTAGACTTTGTCAAGTCAAGTAAGTGTTAAGACCTTAACACTTAATTCCCCTTTGAGCCTTGATCATAATCAAAGTGTTCATTCATACTTAATAAGGTGAACTACAAATGCTCTGATTCCATCCTTGTAAGGATATATAGGCACAAGACCGCGAAGTTTTGGCGAGCATACTTAGTGACTAAACCCTTAGGCTCCTATCACCACCATTAAAACCAAACACAAAACAATAGCAAATAATCACATAAATACTAGCAAGAGGTTCCTATAGAGTACTATTGATGCTTAGGATGCTAACACCTTCCCTAGGTATAACCAACCCCCGAACCCCACAATCTCTTAGCATTATTGTTACATTGCAAACGTAGGGTTTTATACGATCTTTACCCTTTCCCTTGGATAAATCAAAGCTCGGTGGTGAATCTTTAAAGATTTGTGATTCAAGTTTAATCAATAGCTTGATATCCAATTCTCACTGCAACATAAAGCATCCTGGATTTGTTGATGAAAACAAGACGTCAATATCACCATAAAAGGTCAAGCTGCGGGGGATTTTAGATCAACACTAAACATAGATGAGAGAAAATCCAACATGTGACTACTATGTCAATACTCCTTAAATAAAACATCATCAGAGACTTCACTGAGGAACATCCGAAATAGTGATGCACTACCTTCACTGGATCTTATGAGTCCAACACATCATAACAATCCTTTGAGGGAACCCAACATCTTATTAACAACTATAGGGGGAACTTGGTTACATCCACAGGAACAAGCTCTGCTAAGGAACTATCAACAAGCTCTACTGGGGAGTAAGAACGAACCATGCTGAGGAAAACACTAAGCTTTGTGCTTCACGATCTTACCGTTCTTGGAATAACCGTTGACATTCCTTTTTGTATTCATAAATCAAAGGAAAATGTTTTTATAAACTTTCAAAATTTAAATAAGTTATTCACATTTTGTTTCAAAAATCATTATCAACAATAAATTAAATTTTGCAAACAGAAACAAAGTAAGAATTGCAAATAAAGGGACAAAGGCCCAAATTTTATTAATAGAATGGTAGTCCGCAAATGGCGTAACTCCATGGATCATTACAAAGTTTGAAAAATGGTAAATACATGGAAAAAGTTACATTGAAATACAATGACCACTATTCTCCCTAACAACTTTGAATTCCACTGTGCTCAAAACTTCCGTTGAGAATGATTCAAAGAGAATCATTGACAGACAATGTTGCTTCAAATGATCAAGACTGGCCAGGTGCAGTTACTTGCTATAATCCCTAACTTTTGCCTAGATTGCCCTCTCGGGTTTTTAATCTACCAGGATGATTATTTCTGTTTTTGTCTCTAATTTTTGTCTGGACCGCCCTTTAGGGTTTTCATCCCACCGAGACGCTCATTTTTGCCTAAGCCATCCTTTCAGGTTTTCAACTTAGCGAGTTGTTCTTTTTTTCTTTAGGCAAAGTATTTCTTGACTGCATCAGCATTCATAGGACAAGTGAAATCTTCACCATCCATAGTTGTAAGAATTAATGCACTGCTAGAAAAAGCTCTCTTAACAACATATGGGCCTTCATAATTAGGAGTCCACTTGCCCCTAGAATCAGTGGTAAAAGTCGCGATCTTTTTTAGCACGAGGTCACCTTCTCTGAACACACGAGGTCAAACCTTCTTATCAAAAGCGTTCTTCATCCTCTGTTGATATAACTGGCCATGACACAAGGCCGTCATTCTTTTCTCTTCAATCAAATTCAACTGATCGTATCTACTTTGACACCATTCAGCCTCAGACAATTCAGCTTCCATCAAAACTCTCACAGAAGGGATTTCAACTTCTACCGAGAGCACTGCTTCTATACCATACACAAGAGAGAAAGGGGTTGCCCCTATTGAAGTGCAGACGGATGTACGATACCCATGTAAAGCAAAAGGGAGCATCTCATGCCAATCCTTGTATGTAACAACCATCTTCTAGACAATCTTCTTGATATTCTTATTAGCAGCTTCAACAACCCCATTCTTCTTAGGTCTGTAAGGAGAAGAATTATGATGTTCAATCTTAAACTCATCGCATAATTCCTTCATCATCTTGTTATTCAGATTCAACCCATTATCAGTGATAATCTTGCTCGGAACACCTTACCGACAGATGATTTGGTTTTTGATAAAACGGACCATTACTTGCTTTGTCACATTGGCATATGATTCCGCTTCAACCCACTTGGTAAAATAATCAATAGCCACCAAAATGAAACGGTGTCCATTCGACGCTTTAGGCTCAATCATTCCAATCATATCAATGCCTCACATGGAGAAAGGCCATGGAGAAGAGAAAACATTAAGAAGAGTTGGAGACACATGAATTTTGTCAGCATAAATTTGGCACTTATGACACTTCTTCACATATTTACAACAGTAAGATTCCATTGTCAGCCAATAGTAACACGCTCTTAACATCTTTTTAGCCATTGCATGTCTATTGGCATGGGTACCAAAGGATCCTTCATGAATTTATTTCATCTACATGTCTGCCTCGTGTTTATTCACACATATGAGCAAGACCATGTCATAATTTCTCTTATAAAGCACATCATCATTCAAGAAGAAACTACCAGCCAATCCTCTCAAAGTTTTCTTATCTTTCTTCGATGCCCCAAGTGGGTACTCTTGATTCTGAAGAAATCATTTAATATCATAATACCACGGTTTATCATCAACGACCTCTTCAACTGCAAACACATGAGCTGGTTTATCAAGACGCATAACATCGATCTTCGGCACATCATTCCACCAATTCACCACAATCATAGAGGATAAAGTTGCCAGAGCATATGCCATTCAATTCTCTTCTCTGGGTATATGGTGACACTCAACCTTATTGAAGAAAGTTGACAACCTTCTTGCATAATCTCGATAAGGAATCAAATCAGGTTGACGTGTCTCTCAACCCACTTTGATCTAATTAATCTCCAGGGCTGAATCATTGTATACATCAAGAATCTTGATTCTCAAATCAATAGCTTCTTCCAGGCCCATAATACATGTGATCGCGACTTAGTATGTCTATGATTTATGACTGCAAGTGCACAGTCGTATCATGTAGCTTTAAAGATTATCGAACCCAAAGGACCAAGAATCGAACTTACCGCTATCTAATGTTACTATGTAAATCTAAGGCTAATGATTTTTTCTAAGGGATTTAAGAATGAAAATAAATTTCTAACGAATACTAAATTTTAATAAAGATAATTAATAACGGGATATCGGTATGTAACTAATCAAACATCGAGGATTCAATAATCGTTGGCGTAAATTAATTGGAGAAATACTTTTCAGTAGAAAATATCAATTTAAAAACCTTTATCTCACACTCTCGTGTTGTTGACTCCGAATATACTTCTAAATCAGAATGATTGCTCTCGCTCTCTCATTTGAATTTAAAAATAATTTTTGAAAATCAATAAGTTATAATTATTCCTAAAACGCTCTCGCTGTATTTAGAAATAATGCCAGTATCAGCTATCCGGTTAAAATCTCAAACTCTCGCTCTATTGACTGTAACCTTTATCCACTCTTTACTCTCGTACAAAAAGTGTTTTGTTTTTAGAATAAGAAACTAAACTAGAAAAATAAATCGTTTGAAGGTTAACGCCAATTATTAATGAATCCCTTCTGATAGACTGTACTTACATACCGATATCGATTAACTTAGCTGAACATGGTTTGGAAATTAAACATGTTGTTAAGATAACTAAACATATTGCAGAACATGATTGAGCAATTAAATGTAAAAGCAATAACCGTAAATTAAACAATAAACATAACCTGGAATTAAATTAAGACTCGTAGATATGGAACTGGAATCTTTAATATTTATGCCGGCAAGCTTTACGTCTGAATACAATTTGCATGGAACAGAAACAAAATCCTAGAAACTAAGACTGTAATAGTTCCCCTGATGTGGAAAGCTATTACTATTACAAGTGAGTAAGATATCTGCTTAAAGAAATCTATGAAGAGTAAAAATCTGGCAAAAAAGTCCTCCCGTCATTTGTAAACTGACTTCTTCTTTTATATCACCTGATGGCTTCAACTGCTTCGTGAAAATAGGGTGAATTGCGTGAGATGCGCAGCAGTCCATTGAATCTGGAAAGGTCTCTAATCGTGCAGGAAAAATAGGAGAAAATATAGTTTTTTTTTTCAATTCGTTGCAGTTGCCGTATATATGGTGGCTTGCGCCACCTTTCCTTCTTTTTCTAGTGTGGCACTCGCCACTCTTCCCTCTCAATCTAGGTGGTGGGCGCCACCTTCATAAGGTGTGGCAGGCGCCACCTTTATGTTGTGTGGTGGGCCCCACCCCTTTTTTTTTCTTTTCTTTTAATATTTTATTTTCTTCTTTTTTTCTTCTATTTTCTTCTTTTGCAAATAAGGTCCATTCTTTTAAGCACCTGAAAAACACAATAAAATACCGGCATAATAAAACATAAATCAAAGAAATTAATAGAAATTGCAACTAAAATTCATGCAAGTCAAGTCAAATATACGATATAATTTTGCATTATTAAACTCCTTCATACTTAAACCTTTGCTTGTCCTCAAGCAAATAATCAACCTGATATCATACTAAGCACGGGTTCGAAACAAAAACACGACAAAACTCATAATCACAAGGTTGTAAGGCTTTTGTTAGAAAAAAATAGGTACTAGATATTAATCACCAAGGATACCGTAATGACACGAAATCACAAGATATGTGATAAAAAACTCCCACCCTATGCAAACCAATTTGAATCAATTCATTATAACTCGACCTATCCCTTTTCACCTTTTTTTCATTCTCACGCAATCACATTAAGCCTGTTATCCCCGCACGCACATGGTAAGTAAACCTGTTAGTGTTCATTGATCTCATTTTTCAATTCTTATTCTCTTTTTCATCATTTCATTTTTTTCTTTTCGAATTTCAAGAGTCTGATCCGTTGGGCTAAATGGTCGGTTGTGGACCACCTAACTTAGAAGGAACATGTCTTTTATTCGCTTTTTCTATTGATTCGTTCAATTTACTATTTGAGATCGAACACATATTTGCATCGGTTTATTACTTAGTTTACGCTTTAGGATGGTGCTGACTGCTAATATAAACTACTCAAGAAGCTACTTTAAAAATTCCTAAATCAAGGTCTCGGCATAATAAGTATTCAAATTTATCCGCATATTTAGGGAGTTTAGGGTGTCAAAACAGTACCGATACTAATCAATACTTTCCCAAGTTTCTCTAACGTAGCCTAAAGTGCAAAACAACCAATATACTTTTAAATAGTCGTGTTATCAAACCGAAAATTTTAAAACTTTTGTTATGGCTCAAGAAACTGGGAGAATAAAATAAAACAGCAGAAATTACGCATACAGACTCGACATCACATGAATTTGAACTTATTAATGCTAAACAAAAGAAGTAAACATTTAAATCTACCTAGAAAGCAATAAATAAAACGGTAAAGCTTCCTCCCCCACACTTAAATAGGGCATTGTCCTCAATGCGACGACAAAAGGTAAGAAAGAAAGGTAGAACCTGGAATGTCTTCTATTGGCGGCCTCTGCCGCGTGTTCGTGCACGCCTACCATTTCCAGGGTGGTTAGGTGGAATATCCACATCTTCTCTAAAGTTCTCCATACGCACTGTAAGATCTTCCATCTTGTCGATCAAATCGAATTTAATCGTGCTGAATTTGTCTGATGATCTGCATCATCTCCGTTTGCTGAGCTTCGATATTTTTAATTCTCTGATCGCACTGAGCGTCTAATTCGCTCCGTCGCATTATCTCAGCATATATGTCATCAAGAGTGGCAGGTGTGTCTTCACTTCTTCTTCTAGGCCTACGCCTTGAGGATGTACCTGCAACATTTTCAGAAGAGCCATGTGCTGTGTGTGGTTGTGTGGCAGTTTCTGGAGCATCGTGCTCCACAAGATCGCAACCCTCAGGAATGTCCCCGCCAGCAGCTACATTCTCAGGAATATGCGCGGGGACTGGGACATCAATATAGCGATAATTATTTTGATTGAGCACATTTGTGCATTCTGGGTTAGGAAGAATAAAATCTGGAAAAACATTATTATTAATCATTAAATGAAAACCTCCCTCTCGGCGCCTACTTACTAGTTACATGCTCCTAGTCATCTCTATATCTATGGTACGGGGCGGGAGTGGTGTCAGGGGCGAGAAGTTTTCTTCGAGTCCAAGGACTCTAGCGATGGTTGTTATTAATCCGCCGAAAGTGATCGCACCCATTTTAGCGGTGGCAATTACGTGCATGTGCGAAAACATGAATGGTACGGTATTTACTCTTTCGGGTACAAATGTGGCGAACAGATAGAAAAACTCTCTCTCGTTAACTTTGTTAGAATTCGACCGACCAAAAATAGTACATGTCAATAATTGGCGGAAATAACGAATGGCCAGGTTTTGGATTAGAGAGGCTCTGTTGCCTTCGAAACTATGGGTTACCGTACCCGTTATTGCCCTCCAGAACGGTTGGAAGGTATTCTGCCAATTAATAGTGTTTGGAACCTCGCACACTACTCCATTCCCGTAGGGAAAGTGTAGTAATTTTGCTAGTTGATCAAAGGTGTAAACATACTATCTGTTAAACATTCGAAATTGAATCGTACCACTGGAACAACCAGTGTTAGGGATAGGATTAAAAATAAGCGAGCTGAGGAATTCTAAAGTTAACTGGGTATAGACAGGGTCTTTAAAAGATAGAAAATAGTTTAAGTTTAAGGTATTAACCATAATATTGACACTATCAAGAATTCCTAATGCAGTTAAACAGGGTACATCAGCATACCTTGTCGGTTCAATTTCTCTTTCTTGTAATGCTCTATAGAGGTCAGCTTGAGTTTCACCTACCTCTCCCTCTCTAAAAATAATTTGGTAGCCTTGAATTTCCTCCATGGCTGCAACTCACGAACTCTTTCTCTTTGTTTTAGTTAGTAGTGAGAAAATAAGTTTGAAAAAGAATGAATGGTGTGGTTTGGAAGTTGGTAGTGTAGATATAAATAATGGGGAGTGATTAATTTTGGTAGTTGGAGAAGGTGGGGTAATTGAATTGTACTAAATGTGGTCAAAGAAGACCAAAACGTGGCATGCATGCAAGAGTGGAAAAAGGAGGTGGCGGGTGCATGTGACAGGCCTGCAAAATATTGAAAAATGTGGCGGACAATACAAAATTTGAAAGTGGCGAGTGCCACACTTGATGAAGGGAAGGTGGCGAGTGCCACCAATGGAGAATGAGGGTGGCAAGTGCCACCAAAGGGAAAAAGGTGGCATGTGCCACCATCACATGCAGAGATTGTCTCTTTTATTTTTTTTTTTCTTTTTCCTGGCAATGAATAGTTTCAAGGTCTTGCATGTGTTTTAATTGGACCACTAAAATTTGTTTTTGCATGAAATTACTTTGACCAATATTATTGCTTTGTGCATGACATTCGATTGGACTAAAAACATTTTAGACTTAATACCGTAGAATGGGCAAGAAGTAGATATATGGTAATTTCATGAATAAACTAACAGTAGAAAAATTGAAACATAAAAAAATGGAATCAAATGAAATTAGTACTGATATGGTTAATGAAGTAAATGAAATAATATATTCGAGACGATATCAGTACTGGAACATAAAAAAAATATCAGTAAACTGAAGAGTAGTAAAAGAATAAAGATGTTGATAAATATGATCCAATTGTTCGGTGACAACATCCATGAAACCGTGGAAGTCCATGCGTAAGGTCGAAAATTCGCCTCTGAGATTAGCCACGCTAGTCTGGAGTGTGTTAATGGCAGCAGCATAATTAACTGGTTGTGCGGCAAGCACAGCAGGAGTACTAGAGTCAGCGTCAGAGAGATAGGCCTCATAGTAGTCATAAACTTGTGGTGTCTCCGTAGGAGAGGGGGGTGCATCTCGTGGTTCGTCCAAATCAAATAGCCAATTATTTCTATCATGCACACTAGTTCTATGATTGGGTAAGGTAAACAGGGGTACGACTTGATCATTGACCAGGAACTCAAACTCATCCGGGCCCATGTCTCTAATAATTCTAGTATTAAAGCAAAATTGAATGTGCATGGGTCAGATTCCTCCTAGAGGTTTAAGTCTAATGATCGGTTGTCTTAATCCAATGGCATTGGCAATAAAGGTCACTAAGCCTCCTATTAGGATTGGTTTATGGTCAGCTTGCACAAGTCGGACAAAGTTCGCCATCATAAATGCAGCGACATTGACGGGACGAGCTTGTGAGGCACAATACATTAAGAAAAGCTCATCTTTGGATAGGCAGTTATGTTTTGCTCTTTCCCGAATAAGGTGTGGGCTAGGATCTTATGGAAGTAACGGATTGCAGGATTGTGTATGTTTTCAGAATGCATATTATCTGGTTCAGGATGGTTATTCCCAGTGACGCTTCCCCAGAAATAATTCAGCTCAAGGTTAGTTAGTAGTTCCTCTTGGGTGATGGTAAAGGAATCAGGGCCATTCGGGAATCCTAGGAGTTCAGCCATTTCTCTATGGTTAAAGTGGTAATTCATATCAAACATCCTAAAGGTGATAAGGCCTCTACTGAATCCGAAACCATGGTTAGGTTGGTAAACATGGGAGCTTAGGAACTCAAGGGTTAACCTACGGTAGGTAGCATACCTTCTTCTGACAGTAAAATTACCCCAGCCTAGTTGGCTAAGAAGATACATCACACTATCTGTGATACCCAACTTAGTCATGGTGAGCCCATCAGGGTAAATGGTTAGTGCCATCTCTCTCTGAGCTAAGGCCTCAAAGCGCCTCCTCTGAGCCCTACCTCTGAAGACAATATCCATATAGTCCACTCGTTTCATCGTTAGAGTTAGTAGCTAGCTAAAGTCAGTTAGCTTGTAAGCGAGTGGACAGTAATATTAAGTTAGTAATGATAACATAAAATAGATATGGTTGCATGACATTATGGAAAAAGAAAAATAAAGAAAGTAAAAGCAAGTAAGGAAAAAAACTAAAATAAGTAAATCAGAAATAAAATACTAAAAAGCGGGTTGTCTCCCACCAAGTGCTTTGTTTAATGTCGTAAGCTCGACGGAATCTTTAATAATTAATTCTGGGAATTAGCGGGCATCTCTGTAAGCTTTAGACTTGTGGAATAGTCTCTGTTATCGACGCAATGATAATGTTTCAAGCGCTGCCCGTTTACGATAAACGGTTCACTAGACTTGCCTTTTATTTCTATTGCGCCACTTGGAAAAACTTTGGTAATTTCAAAGGGACCAGACCACCTAGAACGAAGTTTTCCTGGGAAAAGTTTAAGTCGGGAGTTAAATAGGAGTACTACGTCACCCTCATTAAATTCTTTCCTCGATATACGCTTGCCATGCCACTTTTTAGTTCTCTCTTTATAGATCTGGGCATTCTCGTATGCGTCTAATCTAAGTTCTTCTAGTTCATGAATATCTAATATTATTTTCTCGCCTGCGGAAGTATAATCTAAATTAAGGGTCTTAATAGCACAATAAGCTTTATACTCTAATTCTACAGGAAGGTGACACGATTTACCATAAACTAGCTTAAATGGTGTGGTTCCTATTGGAGTCTTATAGGCTATCCTATATGCCCACAAGGCTTCGTGTAACTTTGCAGACCAATCTTTCCTAGAAGTGGCAACTGTTTTTTCTAAGATTTGCTTAATTTCTCTATTTGAGACCTCTACTTGCCCACTTATTTGTGGGTGATAGGGTGTTTCTACACGGTGTCGGACTCCATATTTCAGTAATATTTTTTCAAAGATCTTTGAAATAAAATGGGAGCCACCATCGCTGATGACGAGTCTCGGCACACCGAATATAGGAAAAATTATGTGCTTGAAGAGCCTAATTACTACTCGTGCGTCATTTGTTGGAGAGTCTACGACCTCGATCCATTTTGACACGTAATCAACAGCAACGAGTATATACTTGTTACCAAAAGAAGACGGGAATGGTCCCATGAAGTTAATTCCCCTCACGTCAAAGACTTCTACTTCCAAAATGCCTTTTAGTGGCATCTCGTCGCGTCTAGAGATGTTGCCAGTGCGTTGGCACCGGTCGCAATTTATGATCGTGATATGGACATCTTTCCATAGAGTGGGCCAAAAGAGGCCGACTTGTAAGATCTTAGCGCAAGTCTTTGAGGTGCTTGCATGTCCTCCATAGGGAGCAGAATGACAGTGAGAAATTATATTTTCTATTTCATCTTCGGGGACACATCGACGAAAAATACCATCGGCGCCTCTCTTGAAAAGCAGAGGTTCATCCCAGTAATAGTGTTTAAGATCATGGAATAATTTCTTCTTTTGTTGGTAAGTTAGATTTGGTGGAAGTACTCCAGCTGCTAAGTAGTTGACAAAGTCAGCATACCATGGTAGTGTGGTTTCAGTGTAGATTGCTTCCACAACTTCTTTTGTTTCGGTATCATTATAAGTTAAAGGGTGTTCAACGGTATTACTTTCCAACTGGGCTATGAGTCGTTCGTAAGGGAAATCATCATTGATGGGCACTCGCTTAGGCTTAATATCTTCCATTATCGATAGATGATCAACTACTACATTTTTAGTTCCTTTTTTGTCTTTGATTTCTAAATCAAATTCTTGTAGGAGTAGGATCCATCTTAGGAGTCTTGGTTTGGCGTCCTTTTTACTCAATAGGTATCTGATTGCAGCATGATCGGTATAGATAATTATCTTTGCTTCTACTAAGTAAGAATGGAATTTATCCAAAGCGAAAACTACAGCTAAAAGTTCTTTTTCTGTGGTGGCGTAGTTCATTTGTGCAGGGTCTAGGGTTCTACTAGCGTAATAAATCGCATGGAGCTTTTTATCCTTTCTTTGTCCTAAGACTGCACCTACGGCGTAATCACTAGCGTCACACATGATTTCAAAAGGTAACCTCCAATCAGGTGGTTGGATGATGGGTGCGGTAATGAGAGCTGTTTTTAACTGTTCAAATGCTTTTAGGCATTTGTCATCAAAGATGAATTCAACGTCTTTCATTAATAAGCCAGTCAGTGGTTTAGTGATTTTAGAGAAATCTTTAATGAATTATCGGTAGAAACCGGCGTGTCCTAAGAAGCTTCGAATTTCTCTTACAGTTTTCGAAGGTTGAAGGTTTTCTATAACTTCTATTTTAGCTTTATCAACTTCAATCCCCTTATCAGACACTATGTGTCCAAGTACGATTCCTTGTCAGACCATGAAATGGCATTTTTCCCAATTTAACACGAGGTTCACTTTTACGCATCTTTCAAGTACCATTTCTAGGTTCGATAAGCATCCTTCAAAACTCTGCCCACAAACAGAAAAATCGTCCATGAATACTTCCATGATGTCGTCTATAAAATCAGCGAAGGTTGACATCACGCATCTTTGGAATGTTGCGCGAGCGTTACATAGTCCAAACGACATCCGTCGATAGGCAAATGTACCATAAGGACAAGTGAAGGTTGTATTTTCTTGGTCATCAGGATGAATAGGGATTTGAAAGAATCCTGAATAACCGTCTAAATAGCAGAAATAGGAGTGTTTAGCTAATTGTTCAAGCATTTGATCAATAAAAGGTAAAGGAAAGTGAGTGGCTTTGTTCAATTTCCTATAATCAATGCACATTCTACTTTCGGTCACAACTCTTTGTACTATAGATTCACCTTTTTCATTCTTAACAACTGTAACACCCCCTTCTTTGGTACGACATGTACTGGGCTGACCCATTGGCCGTCGGAGATCGGGTATATAATTCATACTTCTAACAGCTTTTGCACTTCTTTCTTGACTACGTCACTCAGAATGTGATTTATCCTTATCTGATGCTCTCTAGAGGTCTTGCAGTCTTCCTCTAGCATAATGCGATGCATACAGATATAAGGACTTATTCCTTTCAGGTCGGCAATTTTATAGCCTAAAGCAGTTGAATATTTTCTTAAGACATGTAGTAGTTTCTCAGTTTCTACCTGTCCTAAGTCTGCGTTGACTATCACTGGTCGCTCGAGTTCGGTGTCTAGGAATTCATACCTTAGATTTTTGGGTAGTGTTTTAAGTTCTAAAGTCGGTTTCTTTGGGCAAGGCATATGATTTGGTGTCAGTGCTAGGCATTCACTTAGACTGTCGTCTTGGTATTCACCACGCCAAATATCATCTTCAAAAATTAGAGGTATTGGTATTTTCAGAACTTCGGAATATGTAGTTTGTTCCATCTCCATTTCTCTTACGCATTCGTCGATGACATCTAGCAGACAACATGTATCGTTTATAGCGGGTGCCTGTAAAAATTGTGTGAAAATAAATTCGACTTTCTCTTCACCAACTTCAAAGGTTAACTTGCCTTTCTTTACATCTATAATGGCTCCGGCGGTAGCTAAGAAAGGTCTTCCTAATATGATAGGGGTATTGGAAACCTCCTTTATGTCCATGATTATGAAATCAGTAGGGACATAGAATTGACCTATACGTACCAAAACATTTTCTAATATTCCTATAAGAAATTTAACAGAACGGTCAGCTAGTTGTACGGACATATTAGTTGGTCTCAATTCTCCCAATTCGAGCCTTTCGCATATGGACAAGTGCATTAAAATAATACTGGCTCCTAAGTCGCATAAAGCTTTGTCTATGACAAACTTTCCAATCACACAGGGTATGGAGAAACTACCTGGGTCTTTCAGCTTAGGAGGCATTTGGTTTTGGACTATTGCGCTACACTCAGCAGTAAGTGTAACGATTTCGTTATCCTCGATCTTTTTCTTATTTGATAAGATTTCTTTAAGAAACTTAGCATATGAGGGCATTTGGGTGATAGCTTCTGTAAAGGGTATTGTGATATTCAATTGCTTTACAAGTTCAACGAATTTCTTGAATTGCCCTACACTTTTAGATTTAACAAATCTTTGAGGATACAGGATAAGAGGTTTATAAGGTGGTGGAGGCACATATGGTACTTCTTTCTCTGCAGCCTCTTCACCATTAACTTCCTTCTCCTTTTCGGTTGGTTCATTTTCCTTTTCAGTTATTTTACCAGGATTTTGATACATGGATGGATTCTTAAGTCTCGGGTCAGTTGGTCCTTCTAATTCCGTCCCACTTCGTAGTATAATAGCATTAGCCTGTCCTTTCGGATTAGGTTGCGGCTATCCAAGAAATGTGCCTGCAGGGGCAGCAGTAGGTGCTTGTTGTTGCGCCACTTGTGAAATTTGGGTTTCAAGCATTTTGTTGTGAGTGGCTAAAGCGTCTTCCTTGTTTGCTAATTGCTTAATTTGCTCACTAGTGTGTATGTTTTGATTCAGGAATTCCTTATTTGTTTGAGCTTGGGTGGCTATGAAGTTTTCCATCATTATTTCAAGGTTAGATTTCCTAGGAACATTGAGCCTTTTGATAACCTGGTGGTACAGCAGGTGCTTGCCCAGGCGCATACAATGCATTGTTGTTTTTGTACGAAAGGTTCGATGGTTTTTCCAACCTGGATTGTAGGTGTTTGAGTAAGGGTTTCCTTGAGCATAATTCACTTGGTATATGGAAACTCCTGTCAAAATTTTACATTCAGGGGCAACATGCCCAGAAACTCCGCATAACTCGCCATTTGGAGCTACGGCAGCCACGGTGGCTGTAGGTGTTACGATCAAACATTCAACCTTTTGAGTCACAGAATCTACCTTGGCATTGACTTGGTCAAGGCCACTAATCTCGTACATTCCGCCTTTCATCGGAGGTTTCTCTACGGAGGTTCTTTCACTTTCCCACTGATAGTGATTTTGAACCATACTTTAGATAAGTGCATAAGCCTCATTGTAGGGTTTATCCATCAGTGCGCCACCCGCGACAGCGTCTATTGTCAATCTTGTGTTATACAAGAGACCATTGTAAAAGGTATGGATGATCATCCACTCTTCTAGACTGTGATATGGACAAAGCCTCATCATGTCCTTGTATCTTTCCCATGCTTCGAAAAGAGATCCGTTGTATTTTTGTTTGAATCCATTTATTTGGGCTCTTAGCATAGCCATCTTACTAGGTGGGAAATATCGTGCTAAGAATACCTTCTTCAACTCGTTCCACGTGGTGACAGAGTTGGACGGTAGAGACTGAAGCCAAGCTCTAGCTCTATCTCTTAATGAGAAAGGGAAAAGACGTAGTCTTATTGCTTCGGGGCTGACACCATTTGCTTTTATTGTGTCTGTGTATTGCAAGAACAGTGATAAATGTAAGTTCGGGTCCTCCGTGGGACCACCAGAAAATTGGTTCTGTTGTACAGCTGACAACAACGAAGGTTTTAGCTCAAATATATTTGCCTCGATGGCAGGGGCAGTGATGCTCTTATGTGGTTCTGCCTGGGAAGAAATGACATAGTACTTAAGAGGACGGTTCTGAGGTTCTTTAGCCATGAGTATTTTTAATTTTGGGAAAGGAATTTCAGGTTCGGGAAGGTTGTACTTAATTCAGAAAGCGTTGATTCGGCGTCTTAAACTTATAAAACCCCCGATATCGTCAATCGTTTTCTCAAGTGGGTCGCCGCTAGAGTGAGTGTTTGGCATACAATCGACGAATTAATAGGGAAATAGTTGCCTTAGTCTATACTGCACAATACTAAAGTTACGATATCGACTTAATAGGATCCCCATCAACAGCGTCAAAAACTTGATCGCGACTTAGTATGTCTATGATTTGTGACTGCAAGTGCACAGTCGTATCGCGTAGCTTTAAAGACTATCGAACCCAGAGGACCAAGAATCGAACTTACCGCTATCTAATGTTACTATGTAAATCTAAGGCTAATGATTTTTTTTTCTAAAGGATTTAAGAATGAAAATAAATTTCTAACAAATACTAAATTTTAATAAAGATAATTAATAACGGGATATCGGTATGTAACTAATCAAACATCGGGGATTCAATAATCGTTGGCGTAAATTAATTGGCGAAATAGTTTTCAGTAGAAAATATCAATTTAAAAACCTTTATCTCACACTCTGATGTTGTTGACTCCGACTATACTTCTAAATCAGAATGATTGCTCTCGCTATCTCATTTGAATTTAAAAATAATTTTTGAAAATCAATAAGTTCTAATTATTCCTAAAGAGCTCTCGCTGTATTTAGAAATAATGCCTAGTATCAGCTATCCGGTTAAAATCTCAAACTCTCGCTCTATTGACTATAACCTTTATCCACTCTTTACTCTCGTACAAAAGTTGTTTTGCTTTTAGAATAAGAAACTAAACCAGAAAAATAAATCGTTTGAAGGTTAACGCCAATTACTAATGAATCCCTTCCGATAGACTGTACTTACATACCGATATCGATTAAATTAGCCGGACATGGTTTGGAAATTAAACATGTTGTTACGATAACTAAACATATTGCAGAACATGATTGAGCAATTAAATGTAAAAGCAATAACTGTAAATTAAACAATAAACAGAACCTGGAATTAAATTAAGACTCGTAGATATGGAACTGGAATCTTTAATATTTATGCCGGCAAGCTTTACGTCTGAATACAATTTGCATGGAACAGAAACAAAATCCTAGAAACTAAGACTGTAATAGTTCCCCTGATGTTGAAAACTATTACTATTACAAGTGAGTAAGATATCTGCTTAAAGAAATATATAAAGAGCAAAAATCTGGCAAAAAAGTCCTCCCGTCGTTTGTAAACTGACTTCTTCTTTTATATCCCCTGATGGCTTCAACTGCTTAGTGAAAATAGGGTGAATTGCGTGAGATGCGGAGCAGTCCGTTGAATCTGGAAGGGTCTCTAATCGTGCAGGAAAAATAGGAGAAAATATAGTTTTTTTTTTCAATTCGTGGCAGTTGCAACATATATGGTGGCTTGCGCCACCTCTCCTTCTTTTTCTAGTGTGGCACTCGCCACTCTTCCCTCTCAATCTAGGTGGTGGGCGCCACCTTCATAAGGTGTGGCAGGCACCACCTTTATGTTGTGTGGTGGGCCCCACCCTTTTTTTTTCTTTTCTTTTAATATTTTCTTTTCTTCTTTTTTCTTCTTCTATTTTCTTCTTTTGCAAATAAGGTTCATTCTTTTAAGCACCTGAAAAACACAATAAAATACTGGCATAATAAAACATAAATCAAAGAAATTAATAGAAATCGAAACTAAAATTTATTCAAGTCAAGTCAAATATACAATATAATTTCGCATTATCAACATGCTTCATACTCTGCCACATTATTTGTGCAAGTGAACATCAACCTTGCAGGGAAAGGAATATGAGAACCATTAGGAGTAACAATTATTGCCCCAATACCATTTCCATACTCATTAACAGCTCCATCAAAAATCAAACCCCATCGGGATCCAGGCTCAGGCCCTTCTTCAGGTAATGGTTCCTCACAATATTTAACCTTTATATACATCATATCCTCATCAGGAAAGTCAAACCTGATAGGTTGATAATCATCAATTGGCTGGTGTGCCGAATGGTCAGCCAAAACACTTCCTTTTATCGCTCTTTGAGTTCGGTACTCGATATCATATTCTGACAACAACATTTGCCAACGAACGATCCTCCTAGTCAAAGTAGGCTTTTCAAAAATATACTTGGTCAGATCCATTTTGGATATCAACCAAGCAGTATGATTCAACATATACTGGCGGAGGCGCTTGGCAGCCCAAGCTAAAGCACAACATGTCTTTTCAAGCATTGAGTACCGAGACTCACAATCAGTAAAATTCTTGCTCAAATAATAAATGACAAATTCTTTTCGACCAGATTTATTCTGTTGACCCAGAACACAACCCATAGACTCTTCTAGCACAGTCAAATACATAATCAATGGTCTTCCTTCCACGGGAGTAGACAAAATCAGAGGTTTAAGCAGATACTCTTTAATTCTTTCAAAAGCCTTCTGACAATCTTCTGTCTATACACAACCCTGATCTTTGCGGAGAAGCTTGAAGATAAGTGCACAAGTGGCAGTCATATTTGATATAAATCAGGAAATATAATTCAAACGTCCCAAGAATCCTCTTACTTGTTTTTCTGTTTTGGGCACAGGCATTTCCTGAATAGCCTTAACTTTACCAGGATCAACTTCAATGCCTTTTTGGCTGATAATAAAGCCCAACAATTTTCCAGAACAGACACCAAAAGTGCATTTATAAGGATTCAAACGGAGCTTAAACCTTCTCAAATGTTGGAACAACTTCGACAAATACTCAATATGATCTTCTTCAGTCTTCTACTTATAAATCATGTCATCCACATAGACTTCAATTTCTTTATGCATCATATCATTGAACAGAGTGGTCATAGCTCTCTGGTACGTTGCACCATCATTTTTCAAACCAAAGGGCATCACTTTGTAACATAATTTTCTCCTGGGTGTAATGAATGTTGTCTTTTCCATATCCTCGAGTGCCATCTTATTTAATTATAACCAGAAAATCCGTACATAAAGGAAAAGATATTGAACTTAGCAGTATTATCTACCAGCATATCAATGTGTGGTAATGGAAAATCATCTTTCGAACTTGCTTTATTCAAATCTCTATAGTCAACACACATTCGAACTATTCCGTCTTTCTTGGGAACAGGCACAATATTGGCCACCGATTGAGGATACTCAGCAATCACAAAAAAACCAGCATCAATATGCTTTTGAACCTCCTCTTTAATCTTCACTGCCATGTCGGGATGAGTTCTCATCAATTTCTATTTAACTGGCGGACATTCAGGCCTTAATGGCAAACAATGCTCCATAATTTTAGTATCAAGACCAGGCATGTCATGATAGGACCAAGCAAATACGTCAACATATTCTCTAAGAAGCTCTACTATCCTCTTCTTAACATCTGACTGAAGTAGTGCCTCAATCTTGGCTTTTTTTCTATTTTCCTCTGAACCCAAATTAATCAATTCCACCGGCTCTTCATGAGGCTGAATGGCTTTTTCCTCGTGCTCAAGAAACCGGGAAATTTCATCTGGAATCTCCTCAATATCCTCTTCTTCAGCTCCAAACACAGGGAACTCAAAGTTGGAAGAGGGCATAGGGTCATTGTTTTTAATGGGTTTTACAATCAATCTGCACAATGATTTATGTTTAATTTTAGAATATGAACAAGAAGTGCAAGTATCATGCAGATAAAAGTGATTATCAAATTATTATTTTTTTGGTTTTTTATGTTACCATTTTTCAGAAATAAAGCAAAAAGGGAAAACATAATATGGATAAACAAAATAACATTTTATTGATGATGATAATAGTTGAAACAATGCCCTCACAAATTCACTTTCACCTTGGGCAGAGTGAAAGGATTTTTTGAAAGAAACAAAAACAAATTACTTTGAAATATGAATAACAGTGGGAACATCAACAGCCATCTAATTCTGGAAGATCTGTCCATGCATCACAAAATTGGGAAGTTCTTCCTCTTCATAATCTTCCATGATGTCACTGACTTCATATTCAGGTTCTTTAAACCTCGGTCGAGGGGAATAAAAGGGTACATATGCATCTTCTATCTCAGAAGAGTATCCAAGATCATCAAGCTATGACTCTCATTCCTGAGGATCAATTTCATATTATTGATCATCTTCAATGATTGCAGCAGTGGAGTGATCTTTGTTGATGAATCTGTCGCTGTGAAATGCCTCATTAATACGCTTCAAATCTCTTTTAACTGTACTGGGCGCAAAGCCTAAACCAGTTATATCTTTATTATCAACAACATCAATAACTTAGCCCCAACCGTCAGACTAACTAGTCTCTAATACACGCAGAGCATCTTTCAAAGAAGACATGGGCAACCCATTCTTCTTAACAGCTTTATCATCGACAAAAAGAGCTTCGAACGGAGTTCCAACAGTTTCGTCGGCATCAACATACGAAAAGGATGAAAGTGGCTCACCAACAGCGCTTGTTTGCCTCCAACAATTACCAGCTTATTATTCTTAACAAATTTCAATTTCTGATGAAGAGTCGAGGTCACTGCCTCAGCTTCATGTATCCAAGGTCGGCAAAGCAAACAACTATAAGCAGGACGAATATCCATTACTTGAAAAGTAATTTGAAAGAAGCATGGTCCTATTTTTATTGGAAGATCAACCTCTCCAATCACAGTTTTTCTAGATCCATCAAAAGCTTTAACCACAACCCCACTATACCTCATGGGAGCACCATGGTACGAAAGCTTCGACAAAGTAGACTTTGGCAACACATTTAAGGAAGAGCCTGTATCAACCTGCACATTAGAAAGTGCATCTTTTTGACAGTTCATAGAAATATGTAAAGCTAAATTGTGATTTCTCCCCTCCTCGGGTAACTCCTCTAACAAAAACTCAAATTATTGTATGCTGTGAGGTTGGCAACAATGCCATCAAACAGATTAACAGTCACATCATTCTCAACATACGGTTATTCCAGTACCTTCTATAAAGACTCCCTTTGAGCCTCAGAATTCATCAATAGGGACAACACTGAAATCTTAGACGGGGTATACAAGAGTTTATTTACCACACTGTACTCACTCTTCTTGATCAATTTCAATACCTCATCCTCATAAGTCTTCTTATTCAAACCACTTGACTAACCGGAAAAATCAGTAACATTCTCACTTTGATGTTGTTTCCCAACATCAACATTCTCTACCTTCTTTGAAGGCTCAGAAGCATAGACACGACCACTCCGGGTTACTCTACTAACATCAGCGTTTCTTACCATAAAAGACAAAGAAGGAATGGGCACTTCCTTACCATCTTCAACCATGGTAGCATTGTATTTATACGGAATAGCCTTGTCAGATTCATATGGTATTGGACCGGGTAATCGAATAACCAAAGGTGTGTTAGGGGACTTCTGACTATCATAAGAGATAACAACTCGTTCAGGAATATTAAAGTGTGGCACAATAACATTCACCTTATTCTCATATTCATCTCTCTTTGCAGTGACCTCAATCAAATTCTGATCCATCATCTCTTGATTGTACCTTTTCACTATCACACAACCACGCGGGTTCACATAACAGATGCAACAAGCTTCAAATGCATGCATTTCCACAAGCGATATTCGAATCCAACGAATATCATAAATCTTGAATGTATCGGGACAACCTTGGACCATATTAATAGACGCCTTACCATGATTGGGCAACGAGTTCGATTGCACATTAGGATTGCTGTCTTCGAATGTCAAAATACCACTTTTAACCAACCTTTGCACTTCCATATTTAATCGATAACAATTCTCAGTATCATGCCCAGCTCATCCCTGATGGAAAGCATAATGAGCCTCAATCTTATACCACCACGGCGAATCTTTTGGAGTAGCAGGTGGTGCACGGGTTTGAACAAGGTTCTTTTGAATCAAACCAGGAAGCAATTCTGAGTAGGTCATCAGAATAGGATCAAAGTTCTTCTGAAAATGGCCCTGTTGATTATTCTGTTGGTGAGAGCGTTGTTGAGCAGGAGCTGCTTGAACAACAGGATTTAAATTGATAATAGGTGTAACAGATGCAACATGTTACTGATGATCGTTTCTATTGCGAGGTCTTCTATATTTCTCTCGAGAAATGACATTGCTCTCTCCTTCTTTCTTCTTGGAAAATCCTCCACCATATTTCTTGTAACTTCCAGCAGAATTACCATCTTTTGATAAACGTCCTTCATGGAAACCCTCTTCCAATCTCATCCTCATATTCACCATCTCAGTGAAGTCACTCGTGGCACTAGCAATCATACGCTCATAATAAAAAGGACTCATATTTTTCAAGAAGATTTTGGTCATCTCTTTTTCTTCCAAAGCAGGATTAATCTGAGCAGCAATCTCGCGCCACCTCTGCGCGTATTCTTTGAATGTCTCCTTATCTTTCTGAGCCATTGCTCGAAGCTGATCACGATTGGGAGCCATATCCACATTATACTTATACTGCTTTACAAAAGTCTCACCCAAAACTTTCAAAAGTACGAATTCGAGTGCTGTCGAGTCCCATGTACAATTTCAAGGTTGCGCCAGACAAACTATCTTGAAATTAGTGAATGAGAAGCTGATGGTTATCATTCTGAGTCGACATCTTGCGAGCATACATAGTAAAATGGCTCAACAGACAAGAGTTACCCTTATACTTTTTAAAGTCAGGGACCTTGAACTTATGTGGGATCTTCACATTAGGAACTAGGCATAACTCATGGACATTCTTCCCAAACAGGTCTTTACCCCCTCAAAGCTTTGATTTCTTTCTGCATTTCTACAAATTGATCTTGAATCTCTTTCATTTTCTTTTAAGCACTGACATTCTCGCTCGGGGCGGTGTGGAAAATCGGTTCTTCACCAAAAGGAACGGTATGATCCACAGGTGATGGTATAGACATCACAGGCTGGACGGTAGGAACAACTAGAACTTCAGGAGGTGGTGGTGGTTGATAACCTTTAGGAACAAAGTTATGAGGCATGCCCCAAGAGAAGCCAGGAGGCATGGAGTGGTGAGGAACACTAGCAGGCACCACAAAGATGGGCGTAGAGACAATCTCATAAATTACTGTCCTTTGCACAGGAGTCGAAGACGGAGGAGGAGGGGGTGGCTGATTCTGAGCAGCCACCAATGCTTCCATCATAGTAGTGATTCTTTCCAAACTATCCTTCGTAGTTGTTACTTCCTCACGAATCTCACGGTTCTCTTGTTGCAATTGATCCATCCTTTTCTTCAGATTAGCTCGAGTATTATATTGGTGCGACACCTTGTCTGAATGAAGATCAAAAGAAACATAAGATACATGGATAAAGGCAAAACACAATGTAAAATGATGCGAATGCAAATGCAAAATGCAAATGTTTCATTCAGCTTTCAAGGATCTTTAAAATATAAAGCAGTTGCAAACATCGTAAAGAAATAACACTTTTTTGAAATACTGATAAACATCTCATTTGATTAAATATTGGAAAGAGCTACACTTAGAAGTACAAGTCACAAAGGATCATAATAAAATAAGAAAAAGCTAGATCCTAAGGATCCTAAAGAGGTTCTGATTACGATCCAAGATGACACTTCCTTCGGAGTCTCTTAATCTCTCTCTCTTATTTGTCCTTCATGGCGGTCTTCTCTATCACGAGCTGATCCTCAATACTCTTCCAAGCACCGAAAGTAGGAGGATGCGATGATGAAGTAGTAGAGGAAAATAAATCCTCTCCATGTATCTTCACAACAGGTCACTCAAGCAACTCAATCAAGTCATCTTTCTCCTTCATCTGCTTTTGCAACTCTAACTTCTCAAGGTTTGAAGCGTGAAACTTGGATTCCCAAAGATCTTTTACTTCCTTCATCTTGGTCAAAGCATCTTGAAGAATCTTCAAATCATCAGAAGGAATAGGGAGTGGTGTAGCAACCATTGTAGACATGGGTTTCTCAAAAGGATAAGGCATTTTGAGCTCCTTAGCTTTCTCCTTCACCCAAAGCGTATAAGGTTCCAAGGCAATGCAAACTTGTCTCCCAAGCTGTCCTCTACCCATCCTATAAATCTTAGTCCAAGCATGAGCCATTCTTTCCTTCAAACCAAAAGAGTCATCCCCTATTTGGAAAAACAAACCCTCTAATAGAATATTTTTAGGCTTATCCTTCAACATATAACCAAGCTGACGGCGAGCTAAACTCGGGTTGTAGTTAATTCCACCTTGTGTGCTAAGAAGAGGCACATTGGAGAATTCCCCACAACTATCAATAATCTGGACTTCTCATAAATAGAAGAAGACCAAGTAGTGTTAGCATGAGTAAGGGACATGATCCTCTAAGACCACCTTAAACAATTCTTGTTCTCCTTGAAAGCAGATAACTGTGGCAAGTGCAAAATAAACCACTTGTATAGCAGAGGTGTGCAACAAACAATGGTACAATTACCCTTAGAAGTACTATGATGGATGGAGAAGTAAGTATCACCAAGTAAAGTCGGAACAGGGTTCCCAATCAAGAAAATCCTAATAACGTTAACATCCACAAAGTTGTCAATGTTAGAGAATAAGACTAGCCCGTAGATAAGCAAAGCAAATATAGCCTCAAACACTAATGTGCTACCAACATTAGAAAATAAAGTGGCTTTCCAAATCAAGAACTTAGAAGTCAAACCCTTGATGCCTCCCTTAACCATAAGGTTAGCATCTATATCAGATTTCGTCAAATGGCTGGCTGCAGCAATATCTTGGGGCTTAAGAACTTCCTCCAAACCAGTATAAGGAACCTTATCAGAAACTGGTATACCCAACAGATAAGAATACTCCTCCAAAGTCGGCATGAGCTGATAATCAGGAGAAGTAAAGCATTGGTAGACAGGATTATATAAATGCACAAGGGTGTTCAGAATTCTGTCTTCAATGTTGGTAAAAAGAACAGATAGAAGTCTTCCATGACGAGATCTGAAATCTGCACGATCAAATAACAAGGACGCTAGCGTTTTCAAATTACTAAGATTAAGACCTCGGAAACCGTACTTCTGAGTATTTCTCCTTCCAATGTCTATGATCACAATATATGCAATGTTTGCAAAGGAAAATCTCTAAGATCCTTGAAAACAGATTGAAACAAAATGTCTATGAATGCATGAGTGCATGATGCAACAACCACAAACAAGATCACACTAAGCACACGGGTTCAAAGGTTCAGCGCGAGCATGAAGCCAAGGTTAAGAAATAACCCACAAAGGTATGTACTAGGGTTTATATCAGCCTGTAAAACAAGGTTCTAAAAAGTTCCCAGAGTCATAATTCCATCTTTTGGATATTGTCGGCTTAAACGACTACTCGTCAGCCAACAATATTCTCAAGAGAAACTCGTCTGAGTGTGGTATCGCATAACAACTGATTCAATTCTACACCTGAATAGCCATTGTACCACGTCCTAATAAGGCCAAGATGGGTTAAAGGGTTCTAAGGTCCTTAGCTTCTCGGGCTCCGAGGTCAGAAAAAGTAATGCCAAATATGACTACTCGTATGACATCAGTAATCCTAAAGGGGCCTCCACTGAGCGGGGGATCTCAAGTCAGCTTAGTAAGGACTACTCCATGTAAGCTAAACAAGAATATACAACCCTCATATCATAAGTGCACTCAAGTCCAGGTATAGGACTTATCTCACCACATAGATCACCAAGCACCCAAACAAAACAAGTAATAACAAACAAATCAAACAAATAAGCGTAAATAAATTAAATTAGGCTAAACCCGCTAAGAACCAAGAATTCCCCAGCACATTCACCACTTTTCTGTAGCGGTAAAAATTGTGAGTGTAATTTATTGGTTAACTTAACTCAAAAAGCAAGAGTCACCATCGCACTTTTATTTTATCCAAAAGGAAAGGAAAAAGAATGAACAAAATCTAAACAAGTTCTAAAACGAGAACAAAGGAAACAGAGACCGGGTAAGGGGGTTGGTTACACGATGGGAAGGTGTTATCACCCAAAACGTCTATAGTACTCTATAGGAACCCTTTGAAATATCTATGTCTTTTGGTTTGAAAATGTGTGAAAAGAGATTGGGGATATGAGAAGAGAAATATTTTTTAAGATTTTTGTGTTTGGAGAGACATATCGCCCCATGCCTACGTACCCACAAAGTGCATATATAGGATCTTATCTGAGGTGATCCGACTGGATCTTCGTGGCCTTCCGTGTAGGGCAGCGATGATGGTTGTAGGAGAGGAGGGGGTGTACCTGCAAGGTACTCCGATGCAAAAGTAAGTGTTTGAGAAAAAAAAGTAAGCAAACACAAAGCGTTAAGGTGTGATTTTGAATATTGAATAGTGATCAAACCTGACCCTCTCAAGAGAGAAGGTATTTATAGAAGTAACCCACAACGCGGGGCCAAGGTCTCCCATGTGGCCGAAACATCTGGTCGGCCAATGGGAGACTTGTCATACCCCAAATTTTGACCACAAGTTTTCCCATCATTGTGCAAATCATCACCACAATATGGATGTACTATCCTACCTCATCAAACTCCTCAAGGATTGTTAAGCATTCACTACCATCAAGAATTAGGGTTTTGAGCCCTCCCAGAGCACTTAGACAACGGATCAATCAAGAAAGGACATGATTTTCAACTTTTATAACCTCTCAAACACCCATGAAGGATCAATAGGACTCCCACATCAATAATCAAGCACAAGATTGCAACATTCCAAGTGGATCAAGCCTCAAGATCGCCAGTGTCACCAAATTAGGGTTTTGGTCGACCAAGGCCTCAAGATGAAGATTTTCATCTGGGCATGAGCCAATACTTCAAAACATGATCCAAAATTCTCAAAGGGACCTCATGAACCCAATCAAGAAGTCAAAAAAGTCTCAGGGGATGCATTCACCAAAAATCAGGAATTAGGGTTTTTTGACCTAATTCACCCCTAAGTTGACTTTTGTGGCAAGACATGAGCCAAGGCCTCAAGACATGATTTGAGGGCCTAAAATACACCACATTGATCCATTTACAACAATGGATTGATCCTAGAAGCTTGATCCACAAGTTTCAATTTCATCTGGACCACAATTAGGGTTTTGAAGAAAAAGTCAACTGTATCTTTGACATTTTACCAAGACATGTTCCCAAACCTTGGGGCATGATTCAAGACACCCTAAAACATGTATGGAATCCATCCATTAGGTTTAAATTAGGTCAAGAACTTGATTGCATAGAGGATCACACAGTTTGGAATTCATCTAACAAAAAGTCAACTGTGCCCAAAATCAAGTTTGACTTTTTGGAATTTTTCACAAATATGGCTCCCCTAAATCAAAACCATGTTAATGTATGGTTTTGATCATCATCCATCAATAAAAATCAAGAAAAGTGAGGTTTCTTGCAAAAGAGGCTACCTTGAGAAACTTAAAATTTTCTAAGTTATGGAATAAAATGGGTTTGGTACCAACTTTGCAAGGTCATAACTCCCAAACCCTAAGGCCTTTTTCTTCCATCCAAAACTCAAATAAAAGTTCACATGGCATACTTCAAAAGTGTCAACTACACAAATTTCCAAATCCTCATGGATTTTGAGTTATGGATTGATCAAAATCACAAAAAGTGAAAATGACCACTTTTTCCAACACTTAGTGAAATTTTCAAGAAGTCAGAATCTGTTTCATTTTTTGCCAACTTTGAGGTCATTTTTCATTATGATCCAAGTTAAACCAAGACCATTTGTGAACATCAAAGTTAAAGTATTTCATGAGAGCTTTCCAAAGAGTACAAGAACTCCCATTAATTCAACTTGATCAAGGAGTTATGGATCTCACAACATGCCTTGCTCAAACTGGTTTTCAAGGCAGATTTGGTGCATTTCTTGTGCCACACGATTTCCATTTCAATTTCTGTCATCTTGTATGCTTTGTCCTCTTCCAAGATCAGAGGGAATCTTGATGACTCACTTGATATTTTCAAGCTTGGACCATTGAGTCAAGGATCCTATCCTTTGGCATGTGACCGTTCAAGTTTCAATTCCAAAAACTCCAAGTTTGTCATTTGGCATTGATGTGGAGCATAGAGCTGTCATGAACAAAGCCTTATCAGTCTAATTGAGTCAAGGTTGTTGCAAAACTCAGAAGACCTAGAGCTACAAAGATCAGCTCAGTCAATCGCCAAGTGAAGACTTGGTGCCTTGGCATTTAAGGAAGTGATACATGGGCATATCCATTGGATAATATAGTGAACCAGTTGTCATTCACTATTCCTTCAAAAACAAAACTCCTCTCCTATAAATAGAGGTCATTTATGATGTTTCAAACCACACCAAAACAATACCAAAGCCTTGTTTTCTCACTCTCCCTCTCTTACTTCAATTTCAAGTAACATTGAAGCAATTTGGGAATTCTTGAAACCAGAGTAAAAACCACTCAAATAACCATCCTAACACATCATAAATCATCCATTGGAGGTGTTCAAACCTTCATCCACATTGTACAACCTCAAAATCAGAAAGTCAACCTCCAAAACCTCAAATTTTGACTTTTTTGGATTTTACAAGCCATGTCTTGACTCAGTCACTTTCAAAACCAAACAAAGCTTCAAATACACTCCCAATATCATCCTCAAACAGTCCCAACAGGTTTCCCTCAACTGTAACACCATTTGAGTGAGTTACCATTTTGGTCATTTTTGCCACTTTTGTAAGAGCCAACTCTTGTTCCTGAGGTTTCCAGCTGGTTTTAAATCCTAAAAGCTTCTAAGGGATCAATTAAGAGTTTCTAAAGCATTGGATTACTTCTGGCACAAGGATCTTGACAGTTAGCACAAGGAGCTTCAAGAGGTAAGTGCATCACAACTTGACCTCTAAAAATATGCATTGCTTTGATGTCCATTAACCATAAACATGTCATATATGTCCAATATGTTGTGTTTAAACCAATTTATCATGCTATTGTTGCTTGTATGATAAGATAGCATAGAATTTACATATCTTGGCCTATTTTGAAATCACTATCGGGTTTTTAAATAGAAGCATCTTTAGAAAATTCTAAAAGCACCATTGGATTCCTCATGAAATTCTAGGCAGAATCCATCTAAATTTCATCCAATTCCATGAAGAATTGAGGAAGTTATGGCCTTCATGCAAATCCACCAAAACTTGGTTTTTGCCTTGGCCTGACCTGAAATTCAGGTCACCCTTATGTATTCATGGGGTGGTTTTGATACACGGATGTATCACCACCCCAGTGGTAAGAGCGCGCTTGTGTTTGGTTGGAGGTCGTGGGTTCAAGACCCACCCAGACCATTTTGCCATTTCTCTCATATTTTGCTATTTTTCATATTTTTTTATGGTTTTTATTAATTAATTCCAAAATTAATTTCTCTCTCAATTTTAAATATTTTGGATTGGTTCTTTTTTTGAAAATTCACAAAAATGATAAAATATTTTATTCTACAAAAATCTCACAAAAATATTATTTATTTTATATATTTTATATTTTTGTAAAGAATTATTTTTTATTTGTTTTTTAGGCATTTAAAATATTTCTTTCTCTTGATTTTTATTATTCAAATGGTTTTCAAATCATTCTATGAATGAAACATGATTTTTCAAACATTAATCTAAGATCACAACTTGTTTTTTCACACATGTTTTATAACTTTGATCATTTTAATTGAATTTTTATTCAATTAAAATACATTTTAAAATCAAATTAGGGTTTTGATTATTTTTCACCCTTACAAATCTTTTTCAAAATATTTTTGGCCCTCTAATAGAGTGTAAGACCCATCCCTTGTCACACACAAACCATTTGGGCCTCATTCATTGTATAAGTCCCGATAAGATTTCAAAAATCTCGGCGCGATCGCCGATTTCAAAACAATTTTCATCTGGGCCTCTCCTTGAGTTGTAAGTCCCATTTTTCTTCCTTTCTTTAAACTTTTGGGCCTCTTGATAGAGTGTAAGTCCCATCACTTTGTAAATAAACCATTTTTGGGCCTTAGTCATTGTATAAGTCCCGATACAATTTTCAAAATAACGGTGCAATCACTGTTTTTCATCTGGGCATCTCTCTGAGCTGTAAGCCCCATCTCTTGTATAAAAATAAACTTTGGGACTCTAATAGAGTGTAAGACCCACCTCTTTTTTAAATATATTAAATTTGGGGCTCAATCATTGAATAAGTCCCTTTGTGGTTTTCAAAACTACGGTGCGATCGTCGCCTTTTCAAAAGAATTCCTCTGGACCTCTCCTTGAGTATAAGCCCCAAACTTCCTTTTACAACAAACTTTCCTTTTGAATTAGATTCAAATTCATAGTTGTTATCCAAACTTTCTTCAATTTCTTGAATAACTAACCATACAACTATGTTCATAATACTGGAAGCTTGCACAACTGTAAGTTCCACTATCTCTTCTCAACAATACTAGTTTATATATTTCATCTGTATATGTATATGCTTGTATATATCTGCTTAGAGTTTTCCCCAGTAATTAGGTCTAGGTTTAGATAAAACCAGTGGATACTCTTTCAACACAGTCAAAACTAGTTCCCCATAGGAAATTCCAGATACAGTCTTGCCTCCTCTTGGGCTTATACAATATGGAACAGAGAAAGGCATTATTCCAGGTGAAACTTTTCTCAAGACTGTCACTACTAGAAATTTGTACAAGAAATTCATTTCCCCAGAGAGGATTAATTCCAGGTGAAACCCCTTTTGAATTTCTTCAAACCCTGTAACTGTTCACTAAGGAAAGGATTATTCCCGGTGAAACCTTTCTTTAACTTTTCTCAGGTTTGGACCCACAGGCTTCCTAAAAGCATCCCCAGCCTCCTCTTGGGCTTTGTACAAGGACCCACAAGCTTCCTAAAAGCATCCCCAACCTCCTCTTGGGCTTTGTACAAGGACCCTCAGGCTTCTTAGAAGTTCTTTTCCTCCTCTTGAGCTTAGTACAAGGACCCGAAGACCTCCTACAGGTATAGGACAAAACCTAGTCATCTTTTGCTAGTTCAATCCTTTAGAGGGTCAGAATTCCAAAACATCAGACCAGTTTAGGGTTGATTCTCATCCCTTAAAACATCAACCTCCTCTTGGGCATCATGCAAAGATAAACCTTTTTATACCAGTAGACTTGGAAAGTCTCATCTCTTCTTGGATCTCAAAGAAACCATCAAGTTTCCTAAAAACAAAGGAGAAACCCTGATCATTTCATCAACCTCCAGCAGAGTTAAAACCTCCATGGGTTTTAAAACTCAATCTTTAAACTTTCATTCTAAATTCCCCAGCTAGGGTCAAATTACTACCAAAATACCCTCAAAAAAATCAGAGCCTCAAGGCATCTGATATTTCAACTCTTCTTCACTCCTCAGCAATAGTTGATTCCCCAATTTGAACCTGTATCTGGATCTCAATAAATCCTCAGCAGAAGCTAGCCTCCTCTTAGGCTTCATATAATAAATTCCCTAGCCAGCCTCCTCTTAGGCTTTGTATAATGATTTTCCCTCAGCCAGCTTTAGTCTCAATCTCGGGCTTTGTACAAGACACATATAAAACCTCCCCAGTGGAGTCATTTCTTTTAGCCTTAATCTTGGACTTTGTACAAGACAGACAAAACATTCTCCAGCTGAGTCAGTCAATCCTTTTAGCCTCAATCTTGGGCTTTGTACAAGACAGACAAAATATTCCCCTAAATAGTCAACCTCTTTTTATCCTCAATCTTGGGCTTTGTACAAGACGGAAATAAAACTACCTAAACAGAGTCAACCTTTTAGATTCAACCTTGGGCTTAGATCAAGACACATGAAAATCAACACCCCTCAGAGGAAATCAAGATTTCTTTGTAGAAAGACATTTCTCTGTATATCACATATTCAAACAGACAATCAAACAAATCCCAGATAATTGCTGTAAGTGGCACACTTGTAGATTCAAAAATCCAAGTTGTGGTCCCTCTTTTATCCTGGTAAATTTCATCTAATTGCTGTAAGTGGTAAGCCTCTGGATTATTTACATCCAAGCCAATGTCCCTCTCTTAGCATGAAAGACTCCTAAGGAAAGTGACATTTCTCTACACTAAGTTAAAGTTTCCTCCTTCAGGACACCTCCCTTATAAAGGAAATTATGGCATTGCTGGATTCCATACATTCCAGTTAAAGTAATTCTCCTTTATAATCAGTTATCCAACAACTGTGATAAACAGGTGAGATACCTCCCTTTAGAGATGATAAATTCCCTCTCAGTCAAACCTTTAGCTTCAATCTTGGGCTTTGAACAAGACACAAATACTCATCTAGCTTCAATCTTGGGCTTTAAACAAGACACCAATCATCTTTCCTCCCATAGAATAGGAGGAACTACGACTGCTCTGATTTCCCTGTTTTCTTTAACGAGAATACGTAGGCATAAGATTGTGAAATCTTAGCGAGCACACATAATTAAAACTTTAGGTCCAGTACCTTACCAAAAACATCAAAAAACCCAAAAACAACAAAAATACTCTCTCAACATTCCCAAAGGAAAAAATTTCCCAATTTATAACAGATAAACACCAGTAAGTAGATGATAGAAGTATATGGCAAACAATCTATGGATAATCATATATACGTTGGGTAATTGACAACTCCCCATTATGTAATCTGACCCCGGACCCCCCAATCTCTTAGCATTTGTTAAAGAAAACATTTGCGTGCAAGGTGTCGCTCCCGGGATTTTCATCCTAGTACAAACGCGAAAGTGGCACCGAACAGAGTCGCCAGCAATGTGTATTTATCCCAAGAGAGGGAAAGGAAACACTGCATAAACCTGAAGGAAAGGAAAGAGCATGGTCTCGCGACCAAGAGAACTGGGTTCGGGAGTCGGTTACGCGAGAGGAAGGTATTAGCACCCCCTCGCGTCCATCGTACCCGATGGGATCCACGCTTGCTTGTCTCGATCAAAGGGTGATAGAAAAGGATGCTGGAAATGGAACTGGAAAAGGAAGGAGAAAGAATGGAAAAGGAACAAGACACAAATGTAGGGAAAATAAAAGAAGTGCTCGCATGGGCCCTACCCCACTGCCTACGTATCTCATCGGGAGCATGAGAATCAGAGCGACGTAGTTCCCCTCACTAGGGATGGATTGTTTGTGTTTTTTAGGGAACGGCTTACGTTCTGGCTCAGGTGTTGCAGGCTCGCTGGTCCGAGTGCGTTACCATCTTGCAAGAGAACGAGTAGAAGCACGTTCGTACACTGAGAGTGAGTGAGGTGAGAAAAGAATTCCCGAAGGAAAGACGTTATTGTTTGTTTTTTGTCTTTTAAGAGTTTTTTCATTTGTTTGCATATGATAGTGTATCTGAATCTTAGTCATTGGAATGTGTACATTCTCACATTCCAAGATGGAATGAGTAAGAAAGCACACTAAGGGTGAAGAAGACCCCCACACTTAGTTCCAATTGTCAAGGTTCAAACACACTAGCATACTTGTGTTTACTAAGTGTTTTTGTTGATTAAGAAATGAAGAAGTGCTCTTTATTATTTGTACCTTCAACAAGTATTGCATTTAGGTCCCTCATACAAGATCAAATGTTTAACACATTGACCCAAGAAGGGCTATATGCTACACATTCTAAGATTATAAGAGAAGACCCCTTATAATCTTTTCTTTATATGAAAGGCCTAAATGCAATAAATGCCTACCTTCATTAGATATTTTGAATTTTCTTTAAGAGATGAGAAGAGAGACTCAAGAGAGGAGAAAAGGTAAAACCTATATGGACTAAGACTCAATCCTAATTGAAGATTAAAGGGAGTGATCCTAAAGGTTTGTGAGGTTTCAACCTAAAGTCTAAAGAAAGAAAGAATTAAACAATTCACTTCTAAAGTAGAAGATGAATTGTAATTCAAAAAGGGAAAGTAATGAGTTATTAAAATAAAGCACATAAGTGCTTAACAAAACATAAAATGGAATTGTAAAAGAGAAAGGATAGAAGTTGAATGTGGATTCCTTATCCACACTCAATTGAAACTTACCAAAGCCCCTACATGGTTAGTAAACATGTATAAGAAGTATAAGAAGTAAAAGAACATGTAATGCATCATAAAACTCAAAAGAATTAAATGAGAAACCAAATCCTAGAGCCACAACCAGAATGTACATCATATGGAAACAAATGGTTATTATCAATCAAACTCAAGTGGATAGGCAACAAACATCCTCCATGACATTAGAACATGATATCATAAGAAAAGGAAGAATGAAAGATGAAAGAGAAAAGAAGAAATGTGCATAAATGGAACATGTAATCCATGGATCAGAATTGAAATGAAATGAAAAATGATTCACAAACATCTCACAAGTATTCATGCATGACACATCAAAGCATTTAAGAAGTGATAGAAGAAGTAGGATTGAAATGGAAGTTCCAAACAAAGGAAAGTGCAAACACAACATGTTAAAGGTGCACAAGGTTCAAATGATAATCAACAAGCAAAGATGACATATGATATGTATCTATATCCTATAATGTCAAGAGTGTAGCTCACCAAATAGGCAAATGATCATGCAAGTATACACAAAAGAAAACATGTAAACATGCACAAAAGATTACAATGATATGACATGTTATAATGCTTTAAATGAAATGCATCAAACAAAAATCAAATGGCCTCATAAAAATTATGAAAACATGGTATTGAAGTTCACTAATCAGAGATGAATCACATATCAAAGTAGCATGCAAGGAACCAAGGCAAAATGATGTCAAACAATGCACTTAGGTCACATAGACATATCATACAAAGTAGCACAAAAGTGAACACCAAACATGCCATAAAATGACCTAAAAAATCAAATAAAAATCACTTAACATACCTCAAGATGCTAATGACTCAATACAAAAAGAAGAGCATCAAAACAATTTTTAATGATCAATAACAAAATTAAACAAGATCATATACAACATTAAGAATGCACACCAAAGAAATTCAAAGAAAATTATGGAACGAGGGCAAAAAGGTCATAAAATCAAGAAAAAAAATCATGAAAAAATTTATAAATGTTTTAAGAAGGCTCATGAATTTTTGTGGAATTTTATGATGCTATTTAGTATTTTTAAAAATTAAAAAGAAAACGTGTAGAAAAATAGAAAAATTAAAATGAAATGAAAAGCAAGTGTGGGGTGCAGACATAGTAAATTTCAGTTCAACATTATTGGGCTTTAAAAAAGAGGAGGTGTGAATAGCAAAATAGTCTAGGTCCATTAAGCGCGCAGTACACATTAATAACCATGCACTTCAGTCAAACCAAGTCAACACAATAACAACCATCGGATTGAGTCAGGTCAACAAACAAGTCAAAGTAAGCAAGATCAAGGCGCACATGTGAGGGAACACATTAACTAGCACGCACTGCACCACACTATGTTTAAGTGAAATCAGAAATAATGCACGTGAGGTGCATGTGTGTTTTAATGCGCTGGCAGTTCCTCCACCCTTGGATTACACAAATCAGACGGCTGACATTAAAACTGAACATAAAACCCTAAAATGAGATCACCGGCCGGAGAGGGACCTCCGGTCACCCTCTCCGGCGAGAACCACCACTTGCAACTTTCACATCACCACAGAAATGCACGATATTCATACCAAAATGAAGCTGAAGTTGAGCAGGTCATGAATACACACTTATTTTTCACATAGCAATCACACACATAGAGAAACGAAGAGATGAAATCATGCCCTAACTTTTCAAACTATGCCTTTAGAAGGCCTATCAACTAGCCGGAGTAAGCAGAGCTTCTATCAAGCTTATATTAACAAAAACAAGTCAAAATTAAGGGGAATCGAATGGAAAAAGGTTGAGTGATAAAACCTGAAAGTATGGAGAAATTGGAGATGCTGAGAAAACCAGAGATTCTTGCTTCCTTTTTGAGCTTCACTTGGCCAAATAAAGGCTTTCAAACTCTGAAGAGTGATAATGGAGATGGATTTGCAGTGTGCTTACTTCAACAATCCAAAGCTGCTTCAAGTTCAGAGATGATTGAAGATGAAACTTGAAGGTGGAATTAGAAGAGAATGATGAACTCGTGCAATGGAGAGATTTGATGAAAAAGAGTGGGAGAATCAGAGAGAAAATTAGAGAGTATTTGGCAGTGAAATGAGAAGAATGAAGCTAACTGAGATTTGTGAGTTAGATTTTCTTTTATAGTGTGAGCTAACTAAGGTTTAATGAGTTGAGTTAGATGAGTCACAGTGGTTAGACTGAGTGCACCCTAACTAACTGAGTCAAGTTAGTTAGGGGCGAGTTATTGAGGCTGAGTTATGGTGATGGCGGTTCACAATGTGTTATGGTGAGGTTCAATTGAATAAAGCAAGCTCACATCTGCTGCTGCCACAGAAACTTGTTCAACAAGCTTTCCCTTTCCATTTCCATGTATAGTGAGGCACGTGAGGTGTTGTTCATGAAAAGTGTTTGGTTAAATGAAGCAAAGGTTGGAGAGTGAGCAATACATGAGCAAGCTGGTACAATAACAACAACCTTTATTTCTTTTTCTGGTTTTATGTGACAGTTTGGAACCAATGCAACAGTGATTGTTTGAAGATGATTTTCTCTCTTGTTAGTGAATGATTTAATGAGGCATTGAGGGCATTGGAAAGATGGTGCACCAGAGAACAACATTGGTGTGAGAATTGTATTGAATTGAGGCCTCAAACACACCTAAAAATAGCTATGAACACAATGGTTCAAAACTGGTTGGTGAGCGTGGCAAGAGGTTGGCTGGCAAGGCAACTTGGCACACGAAATTTCAGCACAATCAACCTAACTTGAGACCAAAATTTATCCCTCATAAATTGATCAAATGGAATTTTGTCCAACATGAATATTGAAAATGACATTGCAATGAACAACTTTCATGTTGAAAACTTTTCCATTTGAGGCCTTTAATTATGAGAAAAATGAGTGGACATTTGGCTCACCAACTGTTTGAGAAAATGACTGCGCGCGTGCCCTGAAAATCTTGGTCATGACCTAGTTTTGGACCTACTTTGCTCAAACTTTGATCAATCATATCTCACTCAATTTTTATCCAATGGAGATGTTCCACATATGGATGTAAAGCTTAAAACAAGATCTTTTGTTGTGGCCGAGTGGAATTTTCATTTGGTGCTTCAATTTTAAATGGCCTTGGTTCAAACTTTGATGCAAAATGACCAAAACTTGCTATTTTTAGTAACCCTTCATCTTCCAAAAATGGCAACTTTCCACCTCTTGATTTTTTATGATTCCTTTGGAGTTTCTTGACCAAATTTTGTACATTGGACATATGTAACATGAATTTCATGATTTTGGGCTCAAAAAGTCAAGAGTTGACTTTTTCCTCTGATTATTTGACTTGGCCCCAATTTTCCTGATTTCTGATCTTTCTTCCAATTGAAACACTTCCAAAACCAATTGAGAGGCAATTTTCCATACACATACACTTAAGAACATGTAGAATACCATGACATCAAGTTTTGTCCAAAAAATCAAAGATTCCCTGATTTAATGGGAAACCCTAGTTTTGGTGCCCACCTCCTAGGAGAAAAATGTGCAGTCTTCAATTTCAAATTCCTCAGAGTATGTTGTGTACCTTCTTAAAGGATGATGATATATGCCATTTGAGGATGATTTTGGATCAATGAGCTATCTCTTTTGAGGGTTTTCCTTCAGTTTTTGAACCTCTTGCATAGTGAAAGATGTAATGCTTCAATCTCCCATTGTATCTCTTATCCTTGAGGTTGTGGATGATCAATTGAGATGGTATGAGACATGAAAGACCTCTTGGCTTGCCTTGAGGGCACTTGATTGACCTTTTTGTGCTTTGAATGACCCCTTGATTGTCCACCTTCCACCTGATCACATGCCCTGATGGTAAGAAGGATGCCATGCTTCATTTTTCTATTTTAAATGCAATGTAATGTTAATGAGGTAGATATGATATGATAAATGATAATGCCATGCTATGATGACAAAGAGGGAGAGCAAATTTTGGGGTATTACACAAGGTTAGTTTTAGATATCTTCCCTTTCCTTTCCAGCTTCATAGGATAAATAAGAAATCAGAAAGTAGCACCCAATTCCAACCATTGCGGCAAGGTGGTCGCGTCACCCAAAAAAATCGCACGCTACAGAAAAATGGCGACTCTGCTGGGGAATCATAGGATTAGAGTTCCTAAGAGATCTAGGTTATTTGATATTTTCTATACTATATAATATATATATATATATATATATATATATATATATATATATTTATTTATTTATTGTCCTCCTACTTGATACCCGTGTTTAATTTTTCTGTCAAATGGGAATGCGATTAATACGCATGTGGAATGTTTGAGAGAACATTAAGATATGGGTGGCATATCCAGGAAACGCTTATAGGGAGTGAATCCCGACCAAGCTAATTTGGAAGTCCACCGAATCAGTCGAGGTAGCCGTACGGAAGTATCGATGTTGAACGATTGATTATCGTGAAAGCATTGTCTTTCCTAGTGTGGTATCCATGACCCTGAGGATTTAGTAGCCATTAACCATATGACCATTTGGTAGTGCGGTGACTGTCGGGAATAGTTGATACACAATACTACACTCAAATGAGATTCACCTTAGGATATTACAGCTCGCTCGAGTGAATCAGCTTGCTGTCGATATCCCTAGGAGGGGTCAATGACTTTGGGAACCTTAGAACCCGTTCTACAGGTACAAAAATTGACCAAAATAGTGCAACCTTTAGGGATGGGTAGAGCCATGACTCCATGCTCGTGATGTTGAACCTTTGAACCCATGTTTTCAAATGTTTTTGTGTGCTGCATTTATCCATTCATCTAAAAAACTCTTTTCAAACAAAATTATTATTATTTTTTTATTTTCAAAATGAACTAAAACAATAATTGCAAATATCAGAGGTTGCGTTATGGATTTTGGTAGAAGAAAGACGCACAAGTACACCTTCAAGGTTGGCAAGGATGATTACCAATCTGAAGGCTTTCAGAGCTAAGTACGGAGGACTATTGTCTCTGTTAAGGGTCAACGTGGTTGAGGGAATCATGTTTATGCTGATTCAGTTCTACGATCCAGTTTATCACTGCTTCCCTTTCCTGAATTACCAACGGGCACCAACACTGGAAGAGTACTCCCATCTGATTGATTTACCTATCACTGACCGAGCTCCATTTTCTGGACTGGAAGAAATTCCAAAGGAACTAACCATTGCAAGAGCGATCTCTTTGGACGAGTCAGAAGTTAGGACTCACATAACCGCTAAAGGAGGAATCCAGGGTTTACCAGCTAAATTCCTGATGGAAAAAGCTCTATACTTCGCCAAAATAGGAAACATAACTGCTTTCGAAGATGTCTTTGTTCTGCTCATATATGGGTTATTCCTCTTTCCCAACATCGACAACTTTGTCGACACCAATGTTGTTAAGATATTTTTGATTGGGAACCCCATACCAAACATGCTCCCAGATGCTTACCATTCTGTACACTTAAGGAATTTGTACAGCGGAGGAATGATCACATGCTGTGTACTGTTACTCTACAAATGGTTCAATCCCATTTGCCCAAATTTGCTGCTTTTTGGGATCACAAGAGTACTCTACATTGGTCACAAAGGATTATGTCTCTCACCAGCTCTGATATAGATTGGTACAATAGGATTTATGAAGGGATAGAGATCATCGACAGATGTGGAAATTTTCCTAACGTACCCCTCATTGGAACTAAAAGATGAATCAACTATCATCCAATTTTAGCTCGCCGTCAACTCGGATACCCGATGAAGAATATCCCACATAACGTTCATCTGGAATGTCTTTTCTTCAAGGAAGGGGAAAGTGACAGAGCACTAAAGAAAGAAATAGTGCATTCCTGGCAACACATTCACAGGAAAGGCAGAGGGCCTTTGGGAAGACCAAACTGTACCTCCATGGAACCTTATCTCCATTGGGTGCAAACTAGAGCCCTCAAGTTGAGGACGCCTTACCCTCGTCAAGAAGTTTTTCCTTTAAAGGAATATGTCTTTTATTTCATGTCTGATGCGGAAAAACTCCAGGGCGCCCTCAACAAAGTTCAACGTGAAAAGAGCTATTGGAAGAACAAAGACCAGATCCTCAATTTGGAGTGCACCAAGATTAAGGAACTATTAAAGGAGAAGGATGCTCTGATTGAGATATTAGAGCAGCAAGCCATAGAAAGTCAAGAAGACCGGAGAAATTTGCTTGCTCCTTTCACTTGGTAGAGAGTTGACAACCTGACAACGGCTGAAGAGCCCCGATCAAAGAAAAGGAAAATACCGAAACTGGCATCTGATCTCTCTTCAGAGAGGACTTAGGATCCATGAGCTTAGACATTTTCCTTAAAGCACTTTGTAAAAACTGTACTTTTCCTTGTAAAATACTGTAATCTTTCGAATTCAACAAAAGGGGTCTTCCCCGCTATATGATATTTGCATTCTATTTATTGAAGTTTCTTTTTGAATAAAACAAAAACTAAAAAATATGTCTTTGCATATCATTCATCATTCTCACATAACGCATTTTTCATATCTTCGAGTCTCACGTATGTGTCACAATTCTGGAGTCAAATTGTCTCACACATACAATGCTCGGGCCAATCGACAAAAGAAAATGGACGATCTCGAGGAAATCGACGCTCTGAAGGAAAGTTTGGAAAAACTTCACAGTGACATGCAATCCCAGGTAGCAGCTCAGGAGCAGTAGCATCAAAAGACTGTAACTCAGAGATCACATCTACACCCATTATGGAGACACATGAGAATCATCCTCGGTACAAGATGCCCAAGGATCGCACCTGGGGCATGCCTCTCAACTTTATACCTGAGGGATATATCCCACCTGTCACTGAAGACCCAGAAACCATAGCAGGAATCGCTGGACCTGAAGGTTACAAACTTCGGGAAAGTGAAGATGCAAGGGTTACGACAGCAACTACTGAAGGTTACAAACTTCGGGGCATGGAAGCACCAAGAGTCGCCGTTGTAATGTCTATACCACAACCAGTGGTACACACTATCCCGAGAGGACAAATTCCACAAGCAATTTCTAGTGGAAATGAATACATGTACGAAAGGATGAATGAGTTCCAGGACACAATTCTTGGAAATGCAGAAAGAACTCCATGCCATTCACGGTCAAGACTTATTCTGAAAGGATGCCGTAGACCTCTGTTTGGTCCCTAATGTGAAGATACCGCACAAATTCAAGGTGTCGGATTTTGAAAAATATAAAGGTAACTCTTGCCCTCAAAGTCATTTGGTGATGTACGCTAAAAAATTGTCAACTCAGACAGAAAATCAACAACTACTGATCCATTACTTCCAAGACATTTTAACCGGTGCCGCACTCAAATGGTACACCGCACCAAGATCGGTACTTTCAGAGATCTCAGCGCTGCCTTCGTTCAGTAGTATAAATACAATTTGGACATGGCACTGGATAGGGATTAGCTCAGAGAAATGTCACAAAGGGACAAAGAAACTTTTAAAGAATATACTCAGAGATGGCGTGAAATTGCCGCTCAGATCTGTCCCCCTCTTGAGGAAAAGGAGATGACCAAGATCTTTTTGAAAACTTTAAGCTCGTTCTATTATGACCGAATGGTCGCCAGTGCGCCCAGTGACTTCATTGAAATGGTGAACATGGGAGTACGCCTTGAAGAAGTAGTCCGAGAAGAACGATTGGTCAAAGATGCAGAGCCATCTAGCAGTACTAAGAGATATGGTAGTGCTTTCCAAAAGAAGAAAGAGTAGGATATCAGTAATATCTCTCTAGGAAAGCAAAGGCGAAGGTATCAACCAGTAGCGGAAGTAACTCCTGCTATCAGTCTAGCGTCGGCTCCGACTTATCAACCTCAGGTTGCTCAGAGCCAACCAAGTTAACAACCGTATCAGCAAAGGCCGCATCAGCCTCTTCAGCAGGATCGCCCGCAGTGCAATAATAAAAATCGTACGACACGACCATCAGGGTTTGACCCTATACCAATGTTGTACATAGAACTATTTCCACTTCTATTGGCCAAGGGGCACGTCCAAACCAGGAATCCTCTTACAGTACCAGAAAATCTACCGTTTTGGTTCAAAGTGGATCAAACTTACCCTTACCATCAAGGAGGATCGAGGCACAACATTGAGAATTGTCTTAGCTTCAAGTCTGATGTATAGAAGCTTGTCAGGAACGGGATCTTATCTTTCAAAGATACTAATCCGAATGTTCAGACAAACCCGTTGCCGCAACATGAGAAGAGGAAGAATTTATTCGCAGTTATCAAATTCACAATGTACTCCTATTAGGAACCAATTTGGTGAGGATGCATTGCAGATAGAGCGGGTACGGTCATGTACCATCTCACAATTATCACCAGTGTGATATCTACTCAAAGAACAATCAGGGGTGTTCCATAGTACAAGAAGCACTACAAGAACAAATGGATCTGGGTTGGATTCAGGATCACAGGATTCGGGAAGTCAACATGGCCCATGCACATCCCAACATTGTTTAGAACTACAACATTCTTACGATGAGCGTCAATTTGGTGGCGATCCATTCAAGGCAAAGACAATATTATAATATGCCGTGGCACGATTACAACACTTGTCCAGTCTGCTCTACAGATAATCAGGGATGCTCTTTTGTATAAGAGGCCCTCCAGCGTCAGATGGATCTCGGATGGATCCAAGACCACCGTGAAAGAAATGACCATCAAGTCAATATGGTTCAGATCTTTGACATACGCTTGATGAATACCAGTCTAGTGGAACTACATGCTAAGCAAGTCAGGCTCGGTTTTTTGGCTTCACATATCAAGACTGTGAAGAATGCTGTAAAGACAACCAAGGGTGTGCACTTGTACAAAGAACACTCCAACATCTGTTAGACCACTGGTAGCTTCCGATCTACCTGGATGAAGCTACACAATAGATTAGCATGACTAACGGGAATCTTGGTAGACATCAAAGTCGTGATCTCCGCTCAATGGAAACATATCTAGTAAAGATGCACTGCATACAAAGCGGGCGTGGACGGGTACCACCGCACAATTATGAGCATTGTAGAATGTGCTCAGAGAACAACCAAGGATGCTATCTCGTACGAGCATCCCTCCAAAATCAGTTAGACTGGAAAGAGATTTGACCATGATCAAGTTCTAGGTCGATTAACATGATACAAGACTATCTCCATGATCAAAGCAAAGACGCTGTCATAATCTCCGATCATGGAAAAACCAAAGACGTTTGCGCCATAATACCTCTACTCAATGAATCAAGAATCCCTCTTGATGATAGAAAAGTTCCCAACCAGGAACTGATTGAGGTTGCCCATAACGGTCAAAGAAACCAAAAAACTCCTATGGTTATCTATCTTCCAGGACCAATACCGTACAAATTAGAGAAGGCTATCCCTTACAAGTACGGTGCAACGACCATCGAAAATGGAAAGGAAACTCCATTACCCTCCGTCGTGAACATTGCCGACATCAGTCGAGTTACCTGGAGCGGCCGGATCTTCAACAAAGGAGTTGGAGAACCTGCCAAAGAAAAGAAACCTCAAACAGGAGTTCCAAATCAACAAGTCAGGCAATCTAATAATCCCGAACTTATAAAGAACAACGATGAGATGCTAAAGCTCATCCAGAAAAGCGAGTACAACATTGTGGACCAATTGTTGCAAGCTCCGTCTCGAATCTCTGTACTGTCTCTCCTACTTAGTTTCGAAGCTCACAGGGAAGCTCTGTAGATTGTCTTAGAGCAAGCCTTTGTGGAACAAGATGTGACAGTAGGACAATTTGACAACATCATTTCCAACATCACTTCCTGCAACAACTTGGGATTCAGTGATGAAGAACTGCCGGGAGAAGGTAAGAATCATAATATGGTGCTTAACATTACGGTCAACTGCCAAGACGATGCTTTAGCTAGCGTATTGGTATACATAGGGTCGTCTTTGAATGTTATGCCAAAATCAACTCTGATATGACTATCATTTCAAGGAGCTCCGATGAGAGGCAGTGAGATCATCATCAAAGCCTTTGACGAATCTAGAAAAACAGTCATCGGCGAAGTCGATCTTCCCATAACTATCGGTCCTCAAACTTTCCAAGTCATGGACATCCGGGCAGCATACAACCATTTATTAGGAAGACCTTGGATACACGAAGCTGGGGCCGTCACTTCGACACTTCACCAAAAGCTAAAGTTCGTCACGAATGACAAGCTAGTCATAGTCTGCGGAGAGCAAGCCTTAATCATGAGCAACTTATCCTCATTCTCCTGTGTAGAACTAGAGGAGGTTGTTGGAACCCAGTTCCAAGCACTCTCGGTGAGCAATGAGAATCAACCAGAAAAAGGGACATCGATTTCCTTATATAAGGACGCTCTCGAAGTGGTCAAGAGTAATGACACAAAAGGATGGGGAAAAATTGTAATTCCAACGGATAACAAGACAAAGAAAGGTCTTGGTTTCTCTTCAACCTGTGCCCAGACTACAAAGAAGGACAAAAGTTTTCATCCCATTCAAGATTTCTTCCGCAGAGGAGGGTTCCTCCACACAGTATCTCAAGAAGTACACACCATCAATAAGAGCGACTCCTCCGACACGGATGAGGAGTGGAAGTCTTATCTAAACAAGGACGATTCTATATCTCAGGAAGAAGCGCACATGCCATTCTATTTTCCAAAGCAGAGCCCGAGATATATACCAAGATCAGACGTCCGGATGATCTATGGAGATTATGATCCTGAGGGATGTCGTGCTCCACCTAACTCATTAGAAGATGATCTAATGAAAGACAACTTCGACCAAGATTATTATGATCCCCTGGATGACTTGCCTATCTGGAAGCCGTACACAGAAAACTTGGGGCAAAAGAGTCATCTGAATGATGCCTATCAGCTGAGTAATATTGAAAAGAATACCCACGTCCTCACCGAGTCATGGGATCATTACTCAGGACACTCCATAGATATCGAGTACAATGATGAATCTACAAAGATTGTAGGACAAGAGTTCATCAACTATGCTTTTCCTGAGGTCAACGTCATTGAGGAAGATGACTCGTCCACTCCCACAGAAGTATGGGACACCTTAGGACAGCCGACTGGCAAGTACAACTTCTTAGTCAAGTACACTGCTCCCGAAAGCTCTCGCATCAGATACGAGGACGTCCAGCCAAATGGATGGGGAGATCCTCTTGAGAGTGAAAACACTAGGGAAGATACAACAGAAGAATTTGTTTATAACAATTCTGCTTAGGAGGAAGACTCCAATAATCCTACTCCGCCAGAAATCAACGTCATTTCTGAAGACAAACCAAGAAGAAAGATACCGAACTTTGTGATTCACAGAGGAGTTCGTCATTGATGGGTTGCTATCAATGTCCCGAAAGTCGTCCATAAGTCTAAGTAATTACCATCTTTGTTTTAACCTTTCACCTTGCCCAGGTGAAACGATGTTTTTATAGGGCTCACTCTTTTGTAAATATCCCTCTTCACTTCGCCCAAAGTGACAGAGTTTTGTTTTATAGGGCTATATTTCAAGAATCGAAAAATCATGAATAAATAATGTCATTCTGAATTCCCGCATTTATTGTTGTTTTCACTTTTCGTTTTTTCAGAAAATGGTAATTCTAAAAACAACCCAAAATAAAAACAAGCATTTTTTCAGAAAATACACCGCACTCACTCTTTCATTCTCTCTGTCTTTGCTAAAAAAACAAATCATCACGTCATGCAGATTGCTTGTTTTAAACCCCATTGAAACGTACGATCCAATGCCTTCTCCCAACTTTGAATTCCCGGTATTTGAAGCTGAAGAAGAAGAGGACGAAGAAATTCCTAAAGAGATCCCCCGACTACTTAGACAAGAGGAAAGGTCTATTGAGCCTCACAAAGAGCCGTTGGAAATGGTCAATTTGGGTTCAGAGGAAGAAAAGAAAGAAGTTAAGATTGTTGCACTGCTCAGTCCAACTGTCAAAGAAGATTTGATAAAACTTCTCAAAGAGTTTCCAGATGTGTTTGCTTGGTCCTATCAGCACATGCCAGGGTTGGATACCAGCATCGTGGAACACCACTTACCTCTTAAAACAGAATGTCCTCTGGTGAAATAGAGACTGAGGCGGACTCATCCGGATATGGCCATCAAAATTAAAGAGGAAGTGCAAAAATAGATCGACGCAAGTTTCCTTGCCACCTCAGAATATGCTCAATGGCTAGCTAACATAGTACCAATTCCGAAAAAGGACAAAAAAGTCAGAAAGTGTGTAGACTACAGGGATCTTAACAGAGCAAGTCCAAAGGATGACTTCCCCCTGCCACACATAGACATGTTGGTAGAAGCACAACAAAATTCAAAGTCTTCTCCTTCATGGATGGATTCTTGGGGTATAATCAAATCAAAATGGCGCCGGAAGACATGGAGAAAACTTCATTCATCACCCCATGGGGCACATTTTGTTACAAATAATGTCGTTCGGTTTGAAGAATGCGGGGGCAACCTATCAAAGGGCCATGACAACTCTGTTTCACGACATGATGCACAAAGAAATGGAAGTGTATGTTGATGACATGGTTGCCAAATCTAAAACAAAAGAAGAGCATGTGACACACCTGTCAAAGTTATTCAAGCGTTTGAGAAAATACAAACTCCTCTTGAATACCAATGAATGCACATTCGGTGTTCGCTCAGGAAAACTCTTAGGGTTCATTGTCAGCTAGAAAGGAATTGAGGTTGATCCTGAAAAGGTCAAGGCCGTTCAAGAAATGCCTTCACCAAAGACTGAAAAATAGGTCAGAGGATTTTTGGGGCGTCTCAATTACATCTCAAGGTTCATATCGGTCATGACTGCGACATGCGCACCAATCTTCAAACTACTAAAAAAGAATCAAAGCTGCGTATGGACAGAAGATTGCCAAAAAAATTTCAACAGTATCAAGGAATATCTGTTGAACCCACCTATTTTGTCTCCTCCAGTGGAGGGAAGACCACTAATTATCTACTTAATAGTCTTGGAAGACTCCATGGGTTGTGTACTTGGCCAACAAGATGAAACAAAGAGAAAAGAGTCTGCCATCTACTACTTAAGCAAGAAGTTCACGGACTGTGAAACTCGGTAGACTATGCTCGAGAAAACTTGTTGCGCTCTGGCTTGGGCAGCCAAATGTCTTTGCCAGTACATGATTTGTCACACTACTTGTTTAATCTCATAAATGGATCTGATCAAGTACGTCTTTGAAAAGCCTACTCTCACGGGAAGGATTGCCCGTTGGCAGATGTTGTTATCAGAATACGACATTGAATACCATGCTCAGAAAGCCGTTAAAGGAAGTATTTTAGCTGATCATTTGGCTTATCAACCGATTGACGATCGGGAATCAGTCAAGTTTGACTTCCCAGACAAAGATGTCTTGTACTTGAAAATGAAAGATTGCGATGAACCTCTACCCAGTGAAGGGCCAGAACCAGAATCCCAATGGGGATTAATTTTTGATGGAGCTGTCAACACTTATGGAAACAGAATTAGGGCAATCATAGTAACACCTCAGGGTACCCATATTCCTTTCACTGCCAGACTGACATTCAAATGCACAAAAAATGAGGCCGAATACGAAGCTTGTATCTTGGGTCTTGAAGAAGCTATTGAATTAAGGATTAAGAACTTAGATGTATATGGAGACTCAGCCCTGGTTATCAATCAGATCAAAGGAGAGTGGAATACATATCAATCAAGATTAATTCCTTACAAAGATTATCTAGAAGGTTATTACCATTCTTCAATAGAATCGGGTTTCATCATATCCCTCATGAAGAAAATCACATGGCTGATGTACTAGCCACTATCTCTTCCATGATTAGTGTTGGTCAATGGAACGACGTACCTAAGATCGACATAATGCGCCTTGAAAGGCCCGCTTACATTTTCACAATTGAAGCAGTCATAGATCACAAACCATGGTATCACGATATCAAATGTTTCCTTCAAAGACAAGAGTACCCTCCTGGGGCATCCGAAAAAGATAGGAAAACTCTCAGAAGACTGGCAGGCAACTTCTTCCTGAACGGTGATACACTCTATAAAAGAAACTTCGACATGGTTTTGCTCAGATGCGTAGACAGACCGGAGGCAAACATGTTGATGAAGGAGATTCACGAAGGCTTCTTTGGCACTCATGCCAATGGACACACAATGGCAAGGAAAATTCTGAGAGCAGGATATTATTGGTTGACAATGGAATCTGATTGTTACAAGTACATGAGGAAATGTCACAAGTGTCAGATATATGCTGACAAAATTCATGTACCACCAACGCATCTCAAAGTTCTCTCTCTCCATGGCCTTTTTCCATATGGGGAATCGACATGATTGGCATGATCGAACCCAAGGCTTCGAACGGACATCGGTTCATCCTGGTGGCCATTGACTACTTCACCAAGTGGGTCGAAGCAGTGTCATACACCAATGTAACCCGACAAGTGGTTGTCCGATTTATTAAGAACAATATCATTTACTGTTATGGTGTTCCAAGCCAGATCATTACTGATAATGGATCTAACTTGAACAACAAGATGATGAAAGAGTTGTGTGCTGAGTTCAAGATCGAACACCATAACTCATCTCCCTACCGACCTAAATTGAACGGAGCGGTAGAAGCGGCTAACAAGAACATCAAGAAGATCGTTCAAAAGATAGTTGTAACCTACCAAGAGTGGCACGAGATGCTACCCTTTGCTCTTCATGGTTATCGTACATCTGTCCGCACTTCAATAGGGGCAACCCCTTTCTCTCTAGTATATGGGATGGAAGAAGTGCTCCCCATAGAAGTCGAGATACCATCAATGAGGGTATTGATGGAAGCCAAGCTAACAAAAGCTGAATGGTGTCAAAGCCGACATGAGGAAATGAGCCTAATAAAAAAAAAAGAGAGTGACGGCTCTATGCCATGGTCAGTTGTATCAGCAAAAAATAAAGAAAGCATTCGACAAAAAGGCCCGACCCCGTGTCTTCAGAAAATGAGACCTCATGCTCAAGAAGATACAATCATTTCTCATTGATTCCAGGGGAAATGGACTCCGAATTATGATGGCCCCTATGTGGTCAAGAAAGCCTTCTCAGGCGGCGCCTTGAGACTCGCAACCATGGATGGAGAGGAGTTTACCTACCCCACGAATATTGATGTAGTCAAAAAATACTTCGCCTAAATAAAAAAAATGTCTTGGTGGATTGAAAACCCAAAAGGGCGGTCCAGGCAAAAATCAGAAACATAAGCAAAAAATCATCCCGATGGATTGGAAACCTCAAAAGACATACCAGGAAAAAGTTAGGGATTCATGGCAAGTAACTCCGTCTGATCAGTTTGATTCCTCAACAGTAATGTCATCCATCAGGAAAACTTCAGTCAAAGTCACCTTCGACAGAAGCCCAGAATGTCCAGAATTCAAAGTTGGTTGAAGGATAGCGGTCGTTATGTTTCAATGCAGCCCCTTTTCCCTTAAATTATCATTTTCTAAACTCTGTAAATACTCTATGGGACATGCAGAAGTGATTAAACCTCAAAATACAGAATCAAAGTACTCCTTCTAAACTAGTACACCTGAATGAAGGATCACCCATTTCAGATATAATATCCTGTCTGATATCCCCGGCAGAGTTCTTACTTCTGAAGACCAATTGATGGTTCTTTCTCCCCCCAGTAGGGATTACCTCTCCTAAGCAAGACAGGATTGTTATCTTGAACCGATGGTACTTTTCATCCCCCGAAGTGGCCGAGTATCCAGTCGTTATTTATTCATTAGTCTGTGTGTCACGTCTGTTTTATCAACATAAACATACATACATCATGCATAATTGATTCATATTCATACATATGTTGCATCAATATCAATCTGGTCATTTTCATTCCCAAGTGATAAAAGTCCTCTCGCCGAAAGTTGTCAGTTCTTTCCTCATTCGGAAATGTATCGTCTGAGCAATTTCTCCCTAGTTTATTTCTGGATTGGAGCCTGTCCTTGACCCCTTTGATAACTTGAACCTCTGAAAGGCAAGAAGACATTCAACAGACACCTCTGGAACATCACTCTTCACCATTGAAGATGATGTTTTTCGCTTTCCCGGATTAAGGAAAATCCCCAGAGAAAGCCTCTTAACTAAAGACTCTAGATAATACGTCGGTTTTTCTCCCAAGAAAGTCGATGTTAATGAAGTCATCAGCACCTCAAATTTGGATTACATCACATGGCATGTCTCCAAAAAGGTATCGAAGAAAAGTATGATGTAATATCCCCAAGAAAAAAGCAGTTTTTCAAGAGACTCGTTTTCCCCAGTAGAGTCAAGAAATGGCATCTCCAACAGAGAAGTTTGCACACCTCTACAGCTCAGACAAATGGGTTTCCCCAACAAGTCTGACCTCAAACCTTTTCCATCAAATGACATCTCCCCAGTAAAACTCGGTGAGAAGTTTGATAAAGGCCGCTACAAATAGCATCCCTTGTCGAGAAAGAAACTCGACAAGAAGAAACTGAGACCAGTTTCGTGGCTGAAGACCAGGATCGAGGGGAAGTTTATTTCAGAAACTGAGACCAGTTCCGTGGCTGAAGACCAGGATTGAGGGGAAGTTTATTTTAGAAACTGAGACCAGTTCCGTGGCTGAAGACCAGGATCGAGGGGAAGTTTATTTCAGAAACTGAGACCAGTTCCGTGGCTGAAAACCAGGATATAGAGGAAGTTTTACCTTCTTTCTAAGTAACATTACTTAGCAAAGAAGATGGATGAGCAAACTGCCATTCATAACCACCGTCAAAATTTCAGGTATTCCGATATTTAATCCTCTTGCACCCTGAATGTCTAAACACCTTCGCCATTCACACCTTCGGATCCAAGAAGATTAAATATGGGCATCTGTCATACCCCAAATTTTAACCACAAGTTTTCCCATCATTGTGCAAATCATCACCATAATATGGATGTACCATCTTACCTCATCAAACTCCTCAAGGATTGTTGAGCATTCACTACCATCAAGAATTAGTGTTTTGAGCCCTCCAGAGCACTTAGACAATGGATCAATCAAGAAAGAACATGATTTTCAACTTGTCTAACCTCTCAAACACCCATGAAGGATCAAGAGGACTCCCACATCAAGAATCAAGCACAAGATTGCAACATTCCAAGTGGATCAAGGCTCAAGATCGCCAGTGTCACCAAATTAGGGTTTTGGTCGACCAAGGCCTCCAGATGAAAATTTTCATCTGGGCATGAGCCAATACTTCAAAACATGATCCAAAATGCTCAAAGGGACCTCATGAACCTAATCATGAAGTCAAAATAGTCTCAGGGGATGCATTCACCAAAAATCAGGAATTAGGGTTTCTTGACCTAATTCACCCCTAAGTTAACTTTTGAGGCAAGACATGAGCCAAGGCCTCAAGACATGATTTGAGGGCCTCAAATACACCATATTGATCCATTTACAACAATGGATTAATCCAAGAAGCTTGATCCAGAAGTTTTAATTTCATCTGGACCACAATTAGGGTTTTGAAGAAAAAGTCAACTTTATCTTTGACTTTTGACCAAGACATGTTCCCAAACCTTGGGGAATGATTCAAGACACCCTAAAACACCTACGGAATCCATCCAATAGGTTTAAATTAGGTCAAGAACTTGATTGCATAGAGGATCACACAGTTTGGAATTCATTTGACAAAAAGTCAACTGTGCCCAAAATCAAGTTTGACTTTTTGGAATTTTTCACAAATATGGCTCCCCTAAGTCAAAACCATGTTAATGTATGGTTTTGATCATCATCCATCAAGAAAAATCAAGAAAAGTGAGGTTTCTTGCAAAAGGGGCTATCTTGAGAAACTTAAAATTTTCTAAGTTATGGAATAAAATGGGTTTGGTACCAACTTTGCAAGGTTATAACTCCTAAACCCTAAGGCCTTTTACTTCCATACAAAGCTCAAATGAAAGTTCACATGGAATACTTCAAAAGTGTCAACTACATCAAATTCCAAATCCTCGTGGATTTTGAGTTATGGATTGATCAAAATCACAAAAAGTGAAAATGACCAATTTTTCCAACACTTAGTGAAATTTTCAAGAAGTCAGAATCTGTTTCATTTTTTGCCAACTTTGAGGTCATTTTTCATTATGATCTAAGCTAAACCAAGACCATTTGTGAACATCAAAGTTAAAGTATGTCATGATAGCTTTCTAAAGAGTACACGAACTCCCATTAATTCAACTTGATCAAGGATTTATGGATCTCACAACATTCCTTGCTCAAACTAGTTTTCAAGGCAGATTTGGTGCATTTCTTGTGCCACACGATTTCCATTTCAAATTATGTCATCTTGTAAGCTTTGTCCGCTTCCAAGATCAGAGGTAATCTTGATGACTCACTTGATATTTTCAAGCTTGGACCATTGAGTCAAGGATCCTATCCTTTGGCAAGTGATCATTCAAGTTTCAATTCCAAAAACTCCAAGTTTGTCATTTGGCATTGATGTGGAGCATAGAGCTATCATGAACCAACCCTTATCAGTATAATTGAGTCAAGGTTGTTGTAATACTCAGAAGACCTAGAGCTACAAAGATCAGCTCAGTCAATGGCCAAGTGAAGACTTGGTACCTTGGCATTTAAGGAAGTGATACATGGGCATATCCATTGGATAATAGAGTGAACCAGTTGTCATTCACTATTCCTTCAAAAACAAAACTCCTCTCCAATAAATAGAGGTCATTTATGATGTTTCAAACCATACCAAAACAATACCAAAGCCTTGTTTTCTCACTCTCTCTCTCTCTCTCTCTTACTTCAATTTCAAGTAACATTGAAGCAATTTGAGAATTCTTGAAACCAGAGCAAAAGCCATTCAAATAACCATCCTAACACATCATAAATCATCCATTGGAGGTGTTCAAACCTTCATCCACATTATACAATCTCAAAATCAGAAAGTCAACCTCCAAAACCTCAAATTTTGACTTTTATGCATTTTACAAGCCATGTCTTGATTCAGTCACTTTAAAAACCAAACAAAGCTTCAAATACACTCCCAATATCATCCTCAAATTGTCCCAACAGGTTTCCCTCAACTATAACACCATTTGAGTGAGTTACCATTTTGGTCATTTTTGCCACTTTTGCAAGAAAAAGCCAACTCTTGTTCCTGAGGTTTCCAGCTGGTTTTGATCTTCCTAAAAGCTTTTAAGGGATCAATCAAGAGTGTCTAAATCATTGGATTACTTCTGACACAAGGATCTTGATAGTTAGCACAAGGAACTTCAAGAGGTAAGTGCATCACAACTTGACCTCTTAAAATATGCATTGCTTTGATGTCCATTGACCATAAACATGTCATATGTGTCCAATATGTTGTGTTTGAACCAATTTATCATGTTATTGTTGCTTGTATGATAAGATAACATAGAACTTGCAAATCTTGGCCTATTTTGAAATCACTATCGGGTTTTTAAATAGAAGCATCTTTAGAAAATTCTAAAAGCACCATTGGATTCCTCATGAAATTCTATGCAGAATCCATCTAAATTTCATCCAATTCCATGAAGAATTGAGGAAGTTATGACCTTCATGCAAATCCACCAAAACATGGTTTTTGCCTTGGCCTGACCTGAAATTCAGGTCACCCTTATGTATTCATGGGGTGATTTTGATACACGGATGTATCACCACCCTAGTGGTAAGAGTGCGCTTGTGTTTGGTTGGAGGTCGTGGGTTCAAGACCCACCCAGACCATTTTGCCATTTCTCTCATATTTTCCTATTTTTCATATTTTTTATATGGTTTATATTAATTAATTCCAAAATTAATTTCTCTCTCAATTTTAAATATTTTTTATTGGTTCTTATTTTAAAAATTCATAAAAATGATAAAATATTTTATTCTACAAAAATCTCACAAAAATATTGTTTATTTTATATATTTGATATTTTTGTAAAGAATTATTTTTTATTTATTTTTTAGGCATTTAAAATATTTCTTTCTCTTGATTTTTCTTATTCAAATGATTTTTAAATCATTCTATGAATGAAACATGATTTTTCAAACATTAATCCAAGTTCACAAATTCTTTTTTCACACATGTTTGATAACTTTGATCATTTTAATTAAATTTTTATTCAATTAAAATACATTTTAAAATCAAATTAGGGTTTTGATTATTTTTCACCCTTACAAATCTTTTTCAAAACACTTTTGGGCCTCTAATAGAGTGTAAGACCCATCCCTTGTCACACACAAACAGTTTGGGCCTCAATCATTGTATAAGTCCCGATACAATTTCAAAAATCTCGGCGCGATCGCCGTTTTCAAAACAATTTTCATCTGGGCCTCTCCTTGAATTGTAAGTCCCATTTTTCTTCCTTTCTTTAAACTTTTGGGCCTCTTGATAGAGTGTAAGTCCCATCCCTTTGTAAATAAACCATTTTTGGGCCTCAGTCATTGTATAAGTCCCGATACAATTTTCAAAATAACGGTGCAATCACTACTTTTCATCTGGGCATCTCTTTGACCTGTAAGCCCCATCTCTTGTATAAAAATAAACTTTGGGCCTCTAATAGAGTTTAAGACCCACCTCTTTTGTAAATGCAATAAATTTGTGCCTCAGTCATTGAACAAGTCCCTTTGTGGTTTTCAGAACTACGGTGCAATCGTCGCCTTTTCAAAAGAATTCCTCTGGGTCTCTCCTTGGGTATAAGCCCCCAACTTACTTTTAAAACAAACTTTCCTTTTTATTTAGATTCAAATTCATAGTTGTTATACCCCAAATTCATAGTTTTTATACCCCAAATTTCTTGAATAACTAACCATACGACTATGTTCATAATACTGGAAGCTTTCTGTCATACCCCAAATTTTGACCACCAAGATTTCCCATCATTGTGAAAATAATTACCACAATATGGATGCACCATCATACCTCATCAATCTCCTCAAGGATTGTTGAGCACTCACCTCAACAAAAATTAGGGTTTTGGGCCCTCTCAGAGTACTCAGACAAAGGATCAATCAAGAAATGACATGATCTTCAACATGTATAATCTAATAAACATCCAAAAAGGATTAAGAGGACCCTCGCATCAAAAATCAAGTGCACAGTTGTGGCATTCCAAGTGAAAGGAGCCTCGAAACACCCGATGTCACCAAATTAGGGTTTTGGACGACTGGGACCTCTAGAGTGAGGTTTTCACAAAGGCATGAGCCAAGACTTCAAAACATGACTCAATAGGCTCAAAATAACCCTAGGAATCCATTTGCACAATTGAGCTACCCTCAGAGGATGCATTCCTCAAAAGTCGGGAATTAGGGTTTTACGCGTCGAGCCGCTCTGGAGCCAAAAGTCAAAACATGACTTTTTCAGCAAAAATGATCCTTATGACTCATATTTTCATAAAATATGACTTATAATGTCATTTGAACAAGAATTGATCAAGAAATCAAGATAACTTGGGGTAACCTTGAAAAATTGAAAAATTTTCTAAGTTACTAAATTTGAATGGTTTTGGTGCCAACTTCCAAGGACCATAACTTTTGATCCAAGCAGCCATTTTGAGTGATCCAAAGCCTGATTTGTAGGTCTTCCTACATTCTACAAAAGCTTCAACTACATGAAACTCCAATTCTTCATAGATTTGTAGTTATGGATGGATCAAAATGGTGAAAAATCAAGAACATAACACTTAGTGCAAAACTGTCTAAATGACAACTTTGGGCATCAAAGTTCATGAGGTTTTTTCAATTGAATTCAGATAGTTTTAAGACTAACTATGATCATACATGAATTGTACCATATTAGGGCTTTCTAAAAAGCACAAGAGCTTTTCATAACTCCATTTGAGCAGGGAGATATGACCCTCTCAAAATCACCATTTCCAACTGTCTTGTACAAGACAGAATTTTGCATTTTTGCTCAATTTGCCAAAATCAGACAAGTACAAGCCTTGTCATCCATTTGGACACCTCAGGGGATAAAATCAAAGAGAAATGATCTGATCCACAAGCCTCCCAAGTCCAAGGATATACATGTAGCCATAAATGCCCTAAAAGGGCTAAAAAGCTCAAAGACTCCAATTTTGTTTCAATGCATTCAATGGATTCACAAGGTGGAAAACATCAAGACATTCATGACTGAATTGAGTCAATATTCATCTCTCAACCAAAGGACTCATAACCTGTTACCTTGACTCAAGTCAATGATCATGGAAGACTAGAATTCCTTTATGCAACCATTGGCCAAAGGACTGTCCAAGCCTCCATTCACTATTGATGCCAAAACAAACTTGTTTCACTATAAATAGGTATCAATTGTGATCAGTTTGAGTACACCAAAGTACCCAAACTGATGCTTTACTCAAAATCTCTCCTTCACTCCAAAATGCCTTCCTTTGCAAGTCACATTCGAATTTTGCATTAGGAAGTCATTCCATCATAACCAATTGATCTAACACCTTCCATATATCATATATGAGCTGATCAAACACCTCTTACACCTCTAAAACATCAGGATCATCATCTTCATTTCTCACTTGGACCAGCTGCAGTCAGGGTTGAGCCGGCCTATCTAGAGAATTTCAAAACATCCAGAAGGTTGCAACACGATCCTTGAGGCTCAAGGAAGCTAACCAGGCCATTGTTTCACTTCTGTAACACCTCTACCATTGAAATCCAATCCTTCTTGCAGAGGTAAACCTTAAAATTTCAAACTCAATGAATCATGCATCATAAATATATTTTCAAATTACCATTGTGTTTCTGAATGTTTGTAGATCATTTTCCCTCTATCAATTGCTATTTATCTTATGTGTATGTGATTTCATTAAGTTCTTGCACATTTTAGGGTTCATCTGGTTAGAGTGTAATATGTTTTGTTACACTTAGTTAAAATGAAATTGAATAAAGCCATTGTATTCCTTGTTTAAAAACGCACGATTTTCATCTTTAGATCGTGTGAAATGGTTGAGAAATGAGAGAGATAAAAGGTTTCACGTAGCTTGTCCAAGGAAGAAGATGGCCATGGCACCATTCTTCAGAAATCCAACTAGTTTTACTATATATTTTTCAGTTGCCAATATATGTTTGAATTGGCATTGCGCCCTAGTGGAAACACTATTATTTGTGTGTGTAGCGAGCGAAAGGTCTTGGGTTCGAATCCCCCTCGCCCCAAACCTTTTGGTATTTTTTAAAACTATTTTTCCAAAGGATTTTTCATATATTGTCTACTCTTTCCATTCTCTATCACCAGCACACGCTGGCTCAGTTGGCAAAGGCGTGTTTTTTGAGTTGGAGGGCGAGAGGTCGTGGGTTCAATCCCCACCCATGACCAATTTTTTATCACTTGTCCAATTTAATTTCTTTTTCACATTATTTTCTTAAATGATTTGAAAAACTAATTTCTCTTTGAGTTTTTATGTTTTTGAATTAATTCTTTTTTTCAAAATTCATGAGAAATGATATAATATTTTATTTTATAAAAATCTCACACAAAAAATATTATTTATTTTATATATTTAATATTTTCATAAAGAATTTATTTTATTTTGTTTTTAAACATTTGAAAATAATTTCTTTCTGTTGATTTTAAATTCAAATGAGTTTTAAATCATTCTAGGGGTAAAACATGATTTTTCAAACATTAATCCAAGATCACAACTTGTTTTTCACACATGTTTGATAATTTTGATCATTTTAATTGAATTTTATTCAATTAAAATACATTTTTAAATCAAATTAGGGTTTTTGATTATTTTCACCCTCACAAATTTTTTTCAAAACACTTTGGGCCTCTAATAGAGTGTAAGACCCATCCCTTGTCACATAAACCTTTTTTGGGCCTCAGTCATTGTATAAGTCCCACTGTGTTTCGAAAACCACGACCCGATCGTCGCCTTTTAAACAAAAATCATATGGGCCTACCCTTGTGTTATAAGTCCCATCTTTCTTTTAAAAATACACTTTTTGGGCCTCTAATAGAGTGTAAGACCCATCCCTTGTAAATAGAAATCCTTTTTGGGCCTCAGTCATTGTATAAGCCCCTCTGCAATTTTTAAAACGACGGTGTGATCACTATCTTTCAGTGGGCCTCTCCTTGAGCTGTAAGCCCCATCTCTTGTACAAAAATAAACTTTGGGCCTCTCCTTGAGTATAAGCCCCAATCTTCTCTTTTAAGACAACTTTCCCCTTTGATTTAGGTTCAAATTCATAGTTGTTATCAAAACTTTCTTTAATTTCTGGAACAACTAACCATACAGCTGTTACAATGGAAGCTTGCTCACCTGTAAGTTTTAAAACAACTTTATTTTACATACTTGTATATATATATTTGTTTGTAATGCTGGAAGCTTGCTCACCTGTAAGTCCTTCTACTCTCTTTTACATACTTGTATATATTTCATCTGTATATATATATATATATATATATATATATATATATATATATATATATATATATATATATATATGCCTGTATATTATCAGCTTAGAGTTTTCCCCGACAATCAGGTCTAGGATTAGATCAAACCAATGGCCACTCTTTCAACACAGTCAAAACTAGTTCCCCATAGGAAATTCTAGATACAATCTTGCCTCCTCTTGGGCTTATACAATATGGAACAGAGAAAGACATTATTCCTGGTGAAACTTTTCTCAAGACTGTCACTATTAGAAAATTGTCAAAGAAATTCATTCCCCCAGAGAGGATTAATTCTCGGTGAAACCTCTCTTGAATTTCTTCAAACCCTAGAACTGTTCACTAAAGAAAGGATTATTCCCGGTGAAACCTTTCTTGAACTCTTCTTAGGTTTGGACCCACAGGCTTCCTAAAAGCATCCCCAGACTCCTCTTGAGCTTTGTACAAGGACCCTCAGGCTTCTTCGAAGTTCTCATGCCTTCTCTTGGGCTTAGTACAAGGACCCAAAGACCTCTTATAAGGATAGGACAAAACTTATCATCCTTTGATAGAGCAGTCTTTCTAAGAGTCAAAACATCAAACCAGTTTAGGGTTGATTCTCATCCCTTAAAACACTAGCCTCCTCTTGGGCTTTATACAAGCAGACATGGACAGTCTCAGCCTCCTCTTGGGCATCATACAAAGATAAACAACTAGTAGACTTGGACAGTCTCACCCTTTGTTCTTGGATCTCAAAGAAACCCTTAACTTTCCTAAAAACACAGGATAAACCCTGATCATTTCATAAATCATCAATAGAGTTAAAACCTCTATAGGTTTTAAAACTCGATCTTTAAACTCTCATTCTAAATTTTCCCAGCTAGGGATAAATCACTATCAATAAACCCTCTATCAGAACCTCAAGGCATCTGATATTTCAACTCTTCTGTAATCCTCAGCAAGAGTTAATTCCCCAATTTGGACCTGCCTATGGATCTCACTAATCCTCAGCAGAAGTTAGCCTCCTCTTAGGCTTCGTATAAGAAATTCCCCAACCAGCCTCCTCTTAGGCTTTGTATAATGATTTTTCCTCAATTGAGTGAGCCTCAATCTTGGGCTTTGTACAAGACACCTATAAACACTCTCTTGTTGAGTCAGTCTCTTTTAACCCTTAATCTTGGGCTTTGTACAAGACAAATAAAAACACTCTCTTGTCGAGTTAGTCCTTTTTAGCCTTAATCTTGGGCTTTGTACAAGACAAATAAAAACACTCTCTTGTTGATTCAGTCCTTTTCAGCCGCAATCTTGGGCTTTATACAAGACACCATATAAATATTCTACAGCTGAGCCAGTTGACCCTTTTTGCCTCAATCTTGGGATTTGTACAAGACAGATAAAACCACTCCCCAATGGTGTCAAAACCACTTTAGCCTCAATCTTGGGCTTTGTACAAGACACATATAAAATCTCCCTAAGCAAATATCTTCTTTTCAGCCTCAATCTTGGGCTTTGTACAAGACAAATCATACTCTCCAGCAAAGTCAATTTTCTTCTAGCCTTAATCTTGGGCTTTGTACAAGACAGATAAAAACTCTCACCAGTAGAGTCAGTTTCCCATTTTAGCCTCAATCTTGGCCTTTGTACAAGACACATACAAATATTCCCCAGTGGAGTCAATAACCCTTTTTAGCCTCAATCTTGGGCTTTGTACAAGACAGACAAAATATTTCCCCAGAAAAGTCAACTTTTAGCCTCCTCTTAGGCTTTGTATAATGATCTCCCCAAAAAAGTCAGTCTCTTTTCAGCCTCAATCTTGGGCTTTGTACAAGACAGATACAAAATTCCTAATAGAGTCAACCTTTTAGCTTCAACCTTGGGCTTTGATCAAGGCACACAAAAATCAACATCCCCTCAGCGGTAATCAAAAATCTCTCTTTAGGAGGATATTTCTCTGTACAATCACACATCAAAACAAAAAATAAAACAAACCTTAATCCCAAATAACTGCTAAAATTCTGGTATAACAGATCTGTGATGTCAAGTGCGATGTCAAAACATCAATATCTGTTGTATGAATAAGGCAATAATAGTAATAAGAAAAAGCAGTAAACAACACACAAAATTTGTTCACCCAGTTCGGTCTAACAACCTATATCTCAGGGCATACCAAGCCAGGAAGGAAGTCCACTATTAGTAGTATCAAATTATAGACTCAACAAACCAGTTGACAATCCACTAACTTAATCACTACCCAATGACCCTTCTATCTAAGTCCTCCCTAGATAAGAGACTCCATCTCACTCCTAATCATCGCGATGATGTCTAGCAGTCAACATCTCAGTCACTGCATCAACAACTTGATTTCCAAAAACTCTCCAAACACATAGAAATAGAAGACACACTTCTATAACAATACCTAGACATGACCCTCATGACTAAGAACAATGCTTAGAGTTGCTTAACAGCTTCCTCTAAGAACAATGCATCTCTTACCTACAGGCTTTGAGATAAACACGATGACCATCCCACAACCCGGGTGGTTCATCAACCAACACAGCCCTTATAATTTACATGATGGTTGGCCTCCTTTTTCTAGGTTACAAAGACCCTATTTATAACCTATACCCAATTGGATCTGGGCCTTCAAATCACAACCAATCTTCTGCTACAAATCTGCAAAAGATTATGCTACTAAATAGATCTTCAATTAAATCTTCAATCAAATCTTCAATCAAATCTAATTATTCTCCATATCTTTTTGCATGAAAATAGCAACAAGATCTGCTCTAAATATGATTACACCAGAATATATCTTCACCAAGAAATTTGCAACCAATCTAACTAACAGATCTTCTCAAATGAAACTAATGCGCGCAACCCTAAAAACATCACAACCTGATGTTTTAATGTTCTGGTATAGTAATGTCAAGACATCGCATGTGACATCACTCTTCAGCACTTTAACTCTTCAACACCTTAACATTCACTAATGTTATGACTCAATGTTAAGACATCAGACACATGACATCATTAACAACACCTGCTATACCCAACTAAGATGTCATGACATCTCTTGTAACACATGACAGCAATACTGTCATGACAGTTGAAGATGTTTCAACATCAGGTTCAGCATCTGTAGTGATGTCTGAGCAACCATGTCAGGACTTCTGATCTGACATCTTGTACCACTTGCTATAGATCATCATCTGTTCTGACATTAACACATCCTGCAGTGATGTTCTACTCTTATGTCAAGACATTCTTCATAAAATTTTCCTGAGCAACATGTTTTGCAAAAAATGCTGCCAACTCAGAACTTACAATCTCCCCCTTTGGCAAATTTTTGGCCAAAACATAATTTGATCAAACACATCATATTAAAGGAAAATGCAGCAGTAGAAAACAGAAGTCAGAACATCTTTTTAGGCATATATCAATCACAATCAGTTTTACCAAAATTAATGCCAACACCAAAAGCTGCAGAACTATCAATCTCCCCCTTTGGCATATTTGGCTAAAACCTTCTTCTTTGAACACCCATCCAGCTCCTCCTCAACCAAGGGACACCTGATGTTTCTCAATTCTCCCCCTTTTTAGCCATAATAGGAGCAAACCAAACAAACGACATGCACCAGCTAGAACACCAATAAGAACACTGCTCCCCCTTAGCACCACAATTCCAGCTGCACAAAATTGTAACACTCTCCCCTTATCAAGGATAACATGTGCTTCTTTGCAAGAAGAAAACCTTAAATGAATGGAAAACATAAGACTCATCTTTATGTCTTCAAGAGCGTATCCTCTGTTCAACACACCTACTGAACGCATTCACATAATGCTTAATCCTCAAACAATCCAAGTACCACACTAGTACAGACAGAAGTTCTCCCATTATATTTCACAAATAGTGCTCCTTGACCAGTATATCATAATATTTGGAAAATCCAGACATAGTCTTCATTCATCCAGTCAGGAATGCTTCACACAATCATCCACAAGTTCTGAAGCACACACACAATGCCTTCCACTGAACTCTAAATAAACTCCTCTTACACACACCAAGACAAGTGTGACATCTCCCATCAACAAGGACCCTCACAAAGCTCTTCCAAAATCTGCAGAGAAAAATAAATTCTCCCATAGACAACCAAAGTTGTCCTTCAGAGTTCTCCTCAGAAGCATGTGCGTATATGATTTAACCAATTAGCTTCACATGGCTAGAACCATTCATGTCCACACCAACATGTCATCCAACAGCCTAATGTCATAACATGTTATCTAACATTATATCCTCAAAAGATTCAACCAATCTTCACAATCTTGATCAGCATGCAATCTTCATAATATATGTACCTTTGCAGCAATATCCATAGACAAGTACTCCCCCAGTCATGGTTAACTAATGCTCTAAATGGAGATGAACATTTGAGCACACTTGCTGAGCACATTCACATACTGTACTTTCACTTTTGGAGATCACAACCAAGTATCCTGACTTGTTTGACACTGCTTACAGACTCCACAAATTCTCTGCTTTACTGAGATCTAATCTCTTCAAGAGATACTTGTAGCAGAAAAAAAGGAACATCTCTTACAAAATGTTCTGATCAGATCACATCACATATACCACACACCATGGTTCTAGATATGCTCCGCTACTGAACTTACTATCAGCATAGTAATCCAAACTAAACACTGCATCACCAGCTTGAACAAAGAGAGCTTCAGAAAGCCAGAGAGGACTAAACTCTCATCCACCAAAAGAAGGTATACTTCCATCCTCAGCCTAGAACTTCTGCCAAAAGCTCCAAGAGAATTAGAACCTCCTTACATTTTCAACTAAATACTCTTCTGCACAAGAGCAATCAGTTTCAAGCATCCTGCTTGAATGCACATAATGAAACCAACCAAATTCCACCTTTTGATTGATCTCAATCTTCTTCAGAACTCCCACAAGATATCTTGATCCACCTATGAAACCAGATCTTCAAGTCATATGAACTACTTACTCCAAAGCAAGACATCTTGGATTCACCAAGCCTCTTAATCATGTAACATCTTCTCAAACCACAGCTCCCGCAAACTGTATGAGATAGATCTTTTTGAAGCATCCATCACTTCCATTACTGTAGATCACCTCTATCTTAAGCTGATGTGCCACATCACCAGCTGAGACTTTTGATGTTAAGCTAGATGTCAAAACATTATGATATCCAACTGTTGAATTCAGCTCTTCCTTCTGCCACTTAGAAGAGCCTCCTCCCTTTGCAGAAACAGATTTCCATGCTCTCATAGACTTGATTCAACAGTCAAGTTTGAGTAGACAACCTCCATCCTGCTCAGAAACTCCAAAGACTTCAAACCTACCACATCTGAATCTTCAGAAAATAAGTAGTCCAAGACTACCCAAATAATGCCACTTCTAAATACACTATAGAACACACAATTTTATTGTTATAATCTCAAGATTCTTTTAACCATCATGATTGTTTCACAGAGTTCTCACACACTAACACACCACGAAGAGAAATAAACAGCCACATAGAGAAAAATATATTCTCAACACTTCAACAGTCCTGCACTTTTACATCAGACATATACATAGTCTCCCGTCAATGTATTTTGTCATTAGTTGAATGCACAACCTTATCAAAAGCAGATAAATACTCAACTCCTGTCAAGGTAACCTTCTCACACAACAGGCATCTGCTGATTCTTCTTCAAAACAAACCATCATGACAACCATTCACACCACAAAAGCCTTCCAGGTTACTTCAGTGTCTTGATCTTTTACTCCACCCTGAGCAAAGAACTGAAATGATGGTACAACATCAGTTCTGACATTAGTCTAAATCACATCTACACACGAGAACATATCAACATCTCATCAACTTCCAAGATTAGACCAACACAACTGCAGTAACTTGCATAACACACTCTTCCAGAAGCTTCCTCTATATAAGCACAAGGTTCAGACCTCTTGTCTAACTTAAGAGTAATACCTGCCATTCTTCTGCATCTAAAGAAGAAATTCCCTCTAACAGGTATCTGAAGCACATTACAACAACCAGGGTATCAACATACCATAAACCATCTGCTACTTCTAATCCTTCAAGCCACTAAATAACCATTGGCTGACTTACACTACTGCTTCCCACAATCTCTTGGATGCATTTGTTTTCAGACAATTTTATGGATCATATCCTTCTCTTTTGCTTTCAAGATTACTGTCTTTTCTTCAATCAGCTCCAGCCAAACAGCTATGACATTATGAATGATACTTTGCACAAATACAACCGTCAGTAGCATCTTAAATATTTTTCAACTTCACAGCTTCAGAGATCATTTAAAATAGCTACTATCTGATAGGTCTTTGACTCAGCATTTACCATAAACTGCTGATGTGTAGCGTGATGTCGAGACATTAGAATTGACATATTAAGCTTAGCTTCTTTCTTGATGAACCTTCCTCCAGTTCATGATTTTGAAAATTAGAAACTTGTGTCTTCACAAGAGAATTCATCTTCAGATATACCAAAACTACATTTGACCTCATAACCAGGAAGATCCTCCTAATTAGGTCACTACCACTTAAGCTTAAGAGATAACTTATCAAGATCTTCCCTCCCGCATGAAAGATTTGACAGTGACACTCTTTTGCTTTGGCTCCACCCTCTTCTTACCCAAAACAAAGATATGAGATAATCCTCAAGTATCTTTGGCATTTCTAACCAAACGGTTGAAGCTGTCTTGCATAAACTACAACATCATAGAATATCCTGCTGAGGAGACCAAACCCTAATGTCTTTCCAAGAGAATACCAGAGATACAACCACCAACCAGGGTTACATCAGATACCATGCAGCGGAACACACAACAACTCCTCAACAACCTTCAGGCACTACTCAATAATCCTTGCACACCATCACCATAAACCAAGTGCCAACAAATCAAACTCACAACAACAGTTCTCCTGATAATAACAGACAGGTACAATATATACCCTGTCATGAATAGTCCACCATACAAATAACTATATGAACTGACCAAGTCCATAACTCAGCAAAACTATCTTCCTTGCTCTTGAACCAGAAAGTACCTTCCCTAGATCTCATCCAGAAACAGACAGGATGCCTGCTCTGATACCAATTGAAATTCTGGTATAACAGATCTGTGATGTCAAGTGCGATGTCACAACATCAATATCTGTTGTATGAATAAGGCAATAATAGTAATAAGAAAAAGTAGTAAACAACACACAAAATTTGTTCACCCAGTTCGGTCTAACAACCTATATCTCGGGGCATACCAAGCCAGGAAGGAAGTCCACTATTAGTAGTATCAAATTATAGACTCAACAAACCAGTTGACAATCCACTAACTTAATCACTACCCAATGACCCTTCTATCTAAGTCCTCCCTAGATAAGAGACTCCATCTCACTCCTAATCATCGCGATGATGTCTAGCAGTCAACATCTCAGTCACTGCATCAACAACTTGATTTCCAAAAACTCTCCAAACACATAGAAATAGAAGACACACTTCTATAACAATACCTAGACATGACCCTCATGACTAAGAACAATGCTTAGAGTTGCTTAACAGCTTCCTCTAAGAACAATGCATCTCTTACCTACAGGCTTTGAGATAAACACGATGACCATCCCACAACCCGGGTGGTTCATCAACCAACACAACCCTTATAATTTACATGATGGCTGGCCTCCTTTTTCTAGGTTACAAAGACCCTATTTATAACCTATACCCAATTGGATTTGGGCCTTCAAATCACAACTAATCTTCTGCTACAAATATGCAAAAGATTCTGCTACTAAATAGATCTTCAATTAAATCTTCAATCAAATCTTCAATCAAATCTTCAATCAAATCTTCATAATTAAATCTAATTATTCTCCATATCTTTTTGCATGAAAATACCAACAAGATCTGCTCTAAATATGATTGCACCAGAATATATCTTCACCAAGAAATTCGCAACCAATCTAACTAACAGATCTTCTCAAATCAAACTAATGCGCGCAGCCCTAAAAACATCACAACCTGATGTTTTAATGTTCTGGTATAGTGATGTCAAGACATCGCATGTGACATCACTCTTCAGCACTTTAACTCTTCAACACCTTAACATTCACTAATGTTATGACTCAATGTTAAGACATCAGACACATGACATCATTAACAACACCTGCTATACCCAACTAAGATGTCATGACATCTCTTGTAACACATGACAGCAATACTGTCATGACAGTTGAAGATGTTTCAACATCAGGTTCAGCATCTGTAGTGATGTCTGAGCAACCATGTCAGGACTTCTGATCTGACATCTTGTACCACTTGCTATAGATCATCATCTGTTCTGACATTAACACATCCTGCAGTGATGTTCTACTCTTATGCCAAGACATTCTTCATAACATTTTCCTGAGCAACATGTTTTGCAAAAAATGCTGCCATCTCAGAACTTACAACTGCTATAAGTAGCACACTTGTTGATTCCAAAATCCAAGATGTAGTACCTCTTTATCCTGGTAAAACCCTATTTCATCTAATTGCTATAAGTGGTAAGCCTCTAGATTATTTAATTCCAAGCCAATGTCCCTCTCTTAGCATGAAAGATTCCTAAGGAAAAATGGCATTGCTCTATACTGAGTTAAAGTTTTCCCATTCAGGACAAATCCCCTATAAAGGAAATTATGGCAATGCTGGATTCTCACATCCCAGTTAAAGTAATCCTCCTTTATAATCAGTCACCCAACAAATGTGATAAATAGATGAGAAATTTCCCTTTAGAGATGATAAATTCTCTCTCAGTCAAACCTTTTAGCTTCAATCTTGGGCTTTGAACAAGACACAAATAACCTCTAGCTTCAATCTTGGGCTTTGAGCAAGACACCAAACATAATCTTTCCTCCCATAGAATAGAAGGAACTACGATTGCTCTGATTTCCCTGTTTTCTGTAATGGGAATACGTAGGCATAAGATTGCGAAATCTTAGCGAGCACACCAATAAAAAACTTTAGGTCCAGTGCCTTCACACTAATAAAAAACTTTAGGTCCAATACCTTAACAAAAACGTCGAAAAACCAGAAATCAACAAACTCTCTCTCTCAAACACTCCCAAAGGGGAAACTTTCCCAACCCATGACAGATAAACGTAAGTAGAAAACAGTAAGGAAATTGCTAATAACCTGTGGATAACCACATATAGGATGGGTAATTGACAACTCCCCATTGTATAACCTGACCCCGGACCCCCCAATCTCTTAAGCATTTGTTCAGTAAAACATTTTTGTGCAAGGTTAGTTTTAGATAGCTTCCCTTTCCTTTCCAGCTTCATAGGATAAATAAGAAATTCCTACCATTGCGGTGAGGAAAAACCAATGGCGATAAGGTGGTCGCGTCACCGACAAAAATCACATGCTACAGGAAAATGGCGACTCTACTGGGGAGTCTTTAGGATTAATCTTACAGGTCTTAATCGCCATTTTCCCAACAGAAAAATGGCAACTCTACTGGGGAGTCCTTGCTCTTATATGTCTTAATCGCCATTTTCCTAACAGAAAAATGGCGACTCTGCTGGGGAGTCTTTAGGAGCAAAATTCCTAAGAGGTCTAGGTTGTTAGAAATTTTTCTACATACTATATAATTATATATATATATATATATATATATATATATATATATATATATATTTACTGCTTTTCCTACATGATATCCGTGTTTATTTTTCTGTTAATGGGAATGCGATTGATACGCATGTGGAAAGTTTGAGTGAACCATAAGATAAGGGGTGTCATAGACGGGTGGACTTATAGGGAGTGAATCTCGAATAAGCGATCCTGGTAGACCACCAAATCAGGCGAGGGCCGTGTGGATTCTGTCTGTTGAACAACCGATTGTTGTGAAAGTAGAGTTTTCCAGTATGGCACCCGTGACCCTGGGAATTTAGTATACATTAACCATATGACCACTTGGTAGTGCGGTGATTATCAGGAATAGTCGATACGCGATACTACACTCAAATGAGATTACCCTAGGATGCTACAGCTCGCTAGGGGGGTCAATGACTTTAAGAACCTTAGGATCCATTCTACAGGTACAAAAATTGACCAGAATACAACCTTTGGGGATGGGTAGAGCCATGACTCCATGCTCGTGACGTTGAACCCTTGAACCCCTATTTTTTCAATGTTTTGTGTGCTGCATTCATGCATTCAGTTAAAAAACTCTTAAACAAAGAAAAATCTTCTCCTCTTCTTCTCTTATCTTTTCAAAATAAACAAAAACAATAATTACAAATATTAGAAAGATTGCGTTATGGATTTCGGAAGAAGAAAGACGCACAAGTACACCTTCAAGGCTCCTAAACTAGAGAATTTAAGGAGGTTGGCAAGGATGATCACCAACCCTGATGCTTTCAGAGCTAAGCATGGAGGACTGCTATCTCTGTTAAGGGTCCACGTAGTTGAGGGAATCTTATCTATGTTAATTCAGTTCCATAATCCGGTTTATCACTACTTCACATTCCCGGATTATCAACTGGCACCAACGTTAGAAGAGTACTCTCATCTGACTGATTTACCTATTACTGATCAAGCTCCATTTTTTGGATTGGAAGAAATTTCAGAGGATAGGTCATTGCAAGAGCAATCCATTTGGATGAGTCAGAAGTAAGGACTCACATGACCACTAAGGGAGAAATCCAGGGTTTACCGGCTAAATTCCTGATAGATAAAGCTCTATAATTTGCTAGTATAGGAAACATAACTGCTTTCGAAGACATCTTTGTCCTCCTCACATACGGGCTTTTCCTCTTTCCCAACATTGACAACTTCGTTGATACCAAGGTTGTTAAGATATTTCTGATTGGAAACCCCGTACCAACCTTGCTTGCAGATGCTTATCATTCTGTACACTTAAGGAATTTTTACAATGGAGGAATGATCACATGCTGTGCACCCCTGCTCTATAAATGGTTCACTTCCCATTTACCAAGTCTGATGCTTTTTGGGATCACAAGAGTACTCTACGTTGGTCACAGAGAATCATGTCCCTTACCAACTCTGACATAGATTAGTACAATAGGAATTATGAGGGGATAGAGATCATCGACATATTTGGAAACTTCCCTAATGTACCCCTCATAGGAACTAAAGGAGGAATCAACTATCATCCAATTTTATTTCGCCGTCAACTCGAATACCCGATGAAGAATATCCCGCAGAATGTTCATCTGGAAGGTCTTTTCTTCAAACAAGGGGAAAATGACAGGGCACTAAAGAAAGAAATAGTGCATGCCTGGCAACATGTTCACAGGAAAGGAAGAGAGTCTATAGGAAGACCAGGCTGTATCTCCATGGAACCTTATCTCCACTGGGTGCAAACTAGAGGCCTCAAGCTGAAGATGCCTTACCCTCGTCAAGAAGTTCTTCCGTTAAAGGAATATGTCCTTTATTTCATGTCAGATATGAAAAAACTCCAGGTCGCTCTCAACAAAGTTCAACGGGAGAGGAACTCTTGGAAAAACAAGTATCGAATCCTCAACGTGGAGTGTACCAAGATTTAGGAACTATTAAAATAAAATGATGCTCTGATTGAGATTTTAGAACAACATGCTATGGAAGATCAAAGGAACTTGCTCACTCCTTTCACTTGGCAAAGGACTGACAACCCGACAACGGCTGAAGAACCTCGATCAAAGAAAAGGAAAATACCAGAACTAGCATCTGAGCTCTCTTCAGAGAGGACTCAGGCTCCATAAGTTTAGACATTTCCTTTTACAACACTTTGTAAAATACTGTACTTTTCCCTTTCTGCAATCTTTCAAATTCAATAAAACAGCGTCTCCACCCTCCACTGTATGATATTTGCAATCTATTTGTTGAAGTTTCTTTTTGATTAAAACTAATATATATATATATATATATATATATATATATATATATATATATATATATATATATATCATTGCATATCATTCATCATTCTCACATAACGCGTTCTTCTTATCTTCGAGTCTCACGTATGTGTCACGATTCTAGAGTCAAACTGTCTCACTCATACAATACTCGGGCCAATCGACAAAAGAAAATGGAAGATCTTGAGGAAGAGAATAGAGAGTTGATAGAAGAAATCGATGCTCTGAAGGAAGATCTGAAAAAACTTCACAGTGACATGCAATCCCTGGAAGCATCCCAGAGACAACAATAGAGGACTGTGATCTCGGAAATCATATCTACGCCCATAATGGAGACACATGAGAAAGATCCTTGTTACAACATGCCTAAGGATCATCCCTGGGACATGCCTCTCAACTTTATACCTGAAGGATACATCCCGCCAGTCACTGAAGACCCAGAAACTGCAGCAGGAACCATTGGGCCTGAAGGTTACAAACCTCGAGAAAACGAAGACGTAAGAGTTATGACAGCAACTCCTGAAGGTTACAAACTTCGGGGCATGGAAGCACCAAGAGTCACCGCCGTAATAACTATACCACAACCAGTGGTACACACTGTCCCGGAAGGTCAGATTCCACAAGTAATTTCTGGTGGAAACAAAGACATGTACGAAAGGATGAATGAGTTCCGGGAACAATTCCTAGAAATGCAGAAGGAACTGCATGCCATTTGCGGTCAGGATTTATTCGAAAAGGAAACCGCCGACCTCTGCCTGGTCCATAATGTGAAAATACCGCACAAATTCAAGGTGCCTGACTTTGAAAAGTACAAAGGTAACTCTTGCCCTCAAAGTCATTTGGTGATGTACGCTCGAAAAATGTCAACCCAGACAGAAAATCAACAGCTACTGATCCATTACTTCCAAGACAGTTTAACCGGTGCCATACTCAAATGGTACATGGGTTTAAACCACACCAAGATCAACACTTTCAAGATCTCGGCGCAGCCTTCGTTCAATAATATAAGTATAACCTGGATATGGCACCAGATAGAGATCAACTCAGAGCAATGTCACAAAGAGACAAGGAAACTTTTAAAGAGTATGGTTAGAGATGGCGTGAAATTGCCGCCCAGATCTGTCCCCCTCTTGAGGAAAAAGAGATGACAAAAATCTTATTGAAAACCTTGAGCTCATTCTATTACGACCGAATGGTTGCCAGTGCACCCAGTGACTTCACTGAAATGGTGAGCATGGGAGTACGCCTTGAAGAAGCAGTCCAAGAAGGACGATTGGTCAAAGATGCAGGGCCATCAAGCAGTACCAAAAAATACGGTAGTGCTTTCCAAAAGAAAAAAGAGCAAGATATTGGTAATATCTCTCTCGGAAAGCAAAGGCGAAGGTATCAACCAGTAGCGACTGTAACTCCCACTATTAACCCAGCGCCGGCTCCAACGTATCAACCTCAGGTTGCTCAGAGCCAACCAAGTCAACAATAGTATCAACAAAGGACACAACAGCCTCTTCATCAGGCTCGTCCATAGTACAAGAATAACAATCGTATGACACGACCATCAGGGTTCGACACTATACCGATGTTGTACGCAGAACTATTTCCACTTCTACTGGCTAAGGGGCACGTCCAAACCAGGTCTCCTCTTACAATACCAGAAATCCGCCTTTTTGGTTCAAAGCGGATCAAACTTGCCCTTACCGTCAAGGAGGACCGGGGCACAACATTTAGAACTGTCTCAACTTCAAGTCTGACGTACAGAAGCTTGTCAGAAATGGGATCCTATCTTTCAAAGATACTAATTCGAATGTTCAAACGAACCTGTTGCCTCAACATGAGAAGACTGTAGTAAATTTAATAGAGGAAGAATCTAACCGCAGTTATCAAATTCACGATGTACTCCTATTAGGAACTAATCTAGTCAGGATGCATTGCAGACAGAGCGGGTACGGTCATGTACCTCCTCACAATTATCACCAGTGTGATATCTGCTCAAAGAATAACCAAGGGTGTTCCGTAGTGCAATCAGCTCTACAAGAACAAATGGATCTCGGATGGATCGAAGATCACCGAATCCGTGAATTAAACACGGCCCATGCGCATCCCAACATTGTTTAGAACCACAACATTCTTGCAATGAACGTCAATTTGGTGGCGATGCACTCAAGGCAAAGTCAATACCATGATCTTCCACGACACGATTACAATTCCTGTGTGATCTGCTCAATAAACAATTAGGGATGCTCTTTTGTACAAGAGGCCCTTCAGCATCAGATGGATCTCGGATGGATCCAAGACTACCGTGAGAGAAACAACCATCAGATTAATATGGTTCAGTTCTTTGACATACACTTGATGAATACCAGTCTGGTAGAACTACATGCTAAGCAAGCCAGGCTCAGCTTTCTGGCTTCAGATGATTATCAAGACTGTGAAGAGTGTCGTGAGAACGACCAAGGATGTGCACTTGTTCAAAGAACACCTCAACACTTGTTGGACCACTAGTGGCTTCCAATCTACTTGGATGAAGCTACACAGTAGATCAGTATGACTGACGGGAATCCTGATAGGCATCAAAGTCAGAATGTCCGCTCGACGGAAACTGATCTAGTAAAGTTACACTACATACTATAGCGTGCGATTTTTGTCGGTGACGCGACCAAATTATCACCATGGGTTCCTCACCGTAAAGGTAGGAGGGGTGTGCTACTTTCTGATTTCTTATTTATCTCGTGAAGCTGTAAGGGAAAGGGAAGATATCTAAAACTAACCTTGCACGCGAATGTTTAACTGAACAAACGTTTAAAGAGATTCGAGGAGTTCGGGGTCAGGTTATACAATGGGGAGTTGTCAATTACCTATCCTATATATGGTTATCCACAGGTTGTTAGCTTTAGGTTCTGCTTTGTACTTGATGGTGTTTATCCGCTAATGGGTTGGGAAAGTTTCTTGGGAAATATGAGAGTGAGAGTGAGTTTTTGTTGATGTTTAGGTTTTTCTAATGTTTTTGGTAAGGTACTGGACCTAAGTTTTGATTGATATGAAGGTAATAGACCTAGAGTTTTTGCTTGGTATGCTCGCTAAGATTTCGCAATCTTATGCCTACGTAGTCCCGTTTAAAGAAACAAGGAAAGCAGAGCAATCGTAGTTCCTCCTATTCTATGGGAGGAAAAAGAAGTTTTGGTGTCTTGTTCAAAGCCCAAGATTGAAGCTAAAGGTTTGTCTTAGAGAGAATTTGTCATCTCTAAAGGGAGACATCTCGTCTGTTTATCACAACTGTTGGGTGATTGATTATAAAAGAGGGTTACTTTAACTGGGATATGTGAATCCAACAATGCCATAATTTCCTTTATAGGGGTGTTATCCTGAAGGAGAAAACTTTAACTCAGTGTAGAGCAATGCCATCTTTCCTTAGGAATTTCTCATGCTAAGAGAGGGACAGTGGCGTGGATGTAAATAATCCAGAGGCTTGCCGCTTACATCAACTAGATGAGAGAAAGGGAGTTTTAATTTTTCTGTTTTGACCTGTGATAATACAGAGAAATGACTTCCTACAGAGGGATTTTGATTTCCTCAGAGGGTATGTTAATTTTTGTGTGCCTTTATCAAAGCCCAAGGTTGAAGCTAAGAGGTTGATTGACTCCACTAGGGAAGTCCTTATACAAAGCCTAAGAGGAGGTTGGGAATGATTGACTCAATAAGAGAGTGTTTATATATGTCTTGTACAACGCCCAAGATTGAGGCTAAAAGAGACTGACTCTTTCGGGGATATCATTATCAAAGCCTAAGAGGAGGCTAAAAAAGGATTTTGACTCCATTGGGGAGGATTTGTATGTGTCTTGTACAAAGCCCAAGATAGAGGCTGATAAGAAGACGGACTCTGTGGGAAAGAACTCTTTATCTGTCTTGTACAAAGCCCAATATTGAGGCTAAAAGGAGACTTTACTGACTCGACTGAGGATATTTTAGGTATCTTGTACAAAGCCCAAGATTGAGGCTGAAATGAGTTTTGACTCTGCTTAGGGTATTATTTCTCATAGCCTAATAGAAGGCTGGGAGGAATTGACTCCGCTGGGGAAGATATTTGTCCCAAGCTTTAAGAGAAGGTTATGAAGATTTATGTCTTGTACAAAGCCCAGGATTGAGGCTAAAAGGGTTTGACTCAACAAGAGAGTGCTTTTATCTATCTTGTACAAAGCCCAGGATTGTGGCTGAACAAGCTGGAGAAATCATTATACAAAGCCTAAGAGGAGGCTAAGTTTGCTAGGGGAAATCTTTATACCAAGCCAAATGGGAGGTTGGAAAAGATTGTCTAAACAAGAGAATGGTTTTTATCTGTCTCGTACAAAGCCCGAGATTGAGGCTAAAGGGGTTGACTCAACAAGAGAGTGCTGAAAGGTGACTGACTCAACAAGAGAGTCTAAAAGGGTGATTGACTCAACAAGAGAGTCTGAAAAAGTGATTGACTCAACAAGAGAGTCTGAAAAGGTTAGCTCCACTGGGGAGAATCATTGTACAAAGCCCAAGAGGAGGCTGGTTGTTCTGAGGAAATATCATTATACAAAGCCTAAGAGGAGGCTATCTTCTGCTAGGAATTTGTGAGATCCCGAGGCAGGTCCAAATGGGGAATCAACTCTCGTTGAGGGTTACAGAAGAGTTGAGGTATCAGATGCCTTGAGGTTCTGATTTGGGATAATGTTATACTGATGATAAACTGACCCTGGTTGGGGAATTTTTTAGCAGAGAAACTGGGTTTTAGAACCCACATGTTTTAACTCTGTTGGAGATTGATCCAAAATGACCGGGGTTTCTCCTATATTTGTAAGAAACTTGAGAATGTCTTTGAGACTCAAGGGGATTTAGACTGTCCAAGTCTATTGGTATGGTTTAGTTTATCTTTGTATTACGCCCAAGAGGAGGATGACTCTTTTAAGGGATAAGTATCAACCCTAAAATTGGTCTGAGGGTTTCGACTCTTTTTAGAAAGACAGTTCTAACGAAGGATGACTAAGTTATGTCCTATACCATTAAGAGGTCTTCAGGGTCCTTGTATTAAGCCCAAGAGAAGGCATGAGAACTTCTAAGAAGCCGGAGGGTCCTTGTACATAGCCCAAGAGGAGGCGGGGATGCTTTTAGGAAACCTGTGGGACCAAACCAAAGAAAAATTCAAGAGATGTCATTCACCGAGAATGAATCATTTCTGAACAGTTCTGTGGTTTGAAGAAATTCAAGAGATTTCATTCACCGAGAATGAATCATTTCTGGGGAAAAGAATTTCTTTGACAATTTCTATAAGTGACAGTCTGAGAAAAGATTCACCGAGAATACTGCCTTTCCCTTTGTTCCATATTGTTTAAGCCCAAGAGAAGGCAAGCATGTATCTGGAAATCCTATGGGGATCTAGTTTTTGACTGTATTAAAGAGTGACCAACTGGCTTTACCTAGTTCTAGACCTAGTTGCCGGGGAAAACTCTAAATAGTTATACTAGTATATATACAGTTGATATATGACAAGTATTTAAAAGGGTATGAAAGAAGGACTTACAGTGGATTAGCTTCCCACAATACAATTATATATATGAAAGCAAGTAGATGAAAGCTGATAAAAACTTACAGGTTAGCAAGCTTCCATGCTGTATTGTTAGTTGTTCAAAGAAATTAAAGAAAGTTTTGATAACAACATGTATATTTGAACCTAAATCAAAAGGGAAGTTTTTTTTGAAAAGATTGTTGGGGCTAAACTCAAGGAGAGGCCCAAGGTTTAACAGTGATCGCACCGTTGTCTTGAAGATCGTATCGGGGCTTATACAATGAATGAGGCCCAAAAACTATTTTCTTTATAAAGGGATGGGACTTACACTCTATCAAGAGGCCCAAAAGATGTTTTGAAAGAGAAAGATGGGACTTACAACACGAGGGGAGGCCCAAATTATTTTGTTTTAAAAGGCGACTAGCGCGCCGTGATTTTGAAAATACAGTGGGACTTATGCAATGACTGAGGCCCAAAAAAGGTTTGTATTTACAAAGGATTGGGTCTTACACTCTATTAGAGGCCCAAAGTTTATTTTTGTACAAGAGATGGGGCTTACAAGTCAAGGAGAGGCCCAAGTGGTTTTTGTTTAAAAGGCGACGATCTCGCCGAGATTTTTAAAATCGCAGTGGGACTTATACAACGACTGAGGCCCAATATTATTTATGTACAAAAGAGGGTTGGGTCTTACACTCTATTAGAGGCCCAAAGTGTTTGAAAATGTTTGATAAGGATCAAAAATCAAAGAAACCCTCATTTTCATTTTTTAAAGAAATTCTTTAAAGAAAATTAATAAAAAATACCAAATAAGTTTAGATAAACCACTTGTGATTTTTGGTTAAGGTTTGAAAAATGAGGTTTTAATCACAAGATGATTTAAAACTCATTTGGTTTTGATTCCCAAGATGATAATTCCTTTTTGAAATGATTAAAAAACAATTAAAAATGAATTTATTTACAAAAATATCAACTATATTAAATAAATAATATAAATTTGATTTTTTTTTTGTGGAATAAAATATTTTAATTTTTTTGTGATTTTTTGCAAAAAGAACCAATAAAAAATAATTAAAATTGAGAGAGAAATTAATTTTTCAAATCATTTAAGAAAATAATATGAAAAATATTTTAAAAAAATGGAAAAAGTGATAAAAAAAGGGTCTGGGGCGAGGGGGATTCGAACCCCAGACCTCCAAGCCAAACACAAGAGCACGCAACCACTGTGGTGGTGATACATCCGTGTATCAAAACCACCCCATAAATATATATAGGATACCAATTTTCAGGCCTGGCCAAGGCAAGGCAAGGCAAGTTCTTATGCCAAAACGTGAAGGCTGTAACTCTCTCATTTCTCCATAGATTGGGACAAAATTTAGGTCTATCCTGCCTAGAATTTCACAAGGAATCCAATGGTGCCCTTAGTTTTTCAGATGAGGTCCCTATTTTAAAACCCGATAGTGGTTTTGAAATAGGCCACAATTTGCATTTTCTATGCTACCTCATGGTGCAGGCAAGAATTACATGATGAATTGGTTCAAACATAACATATACAACATGTATGAGATGTTTATGATCAGTGGACTTCAAAGCAATGCATAATTCAAAGAATTCAAGTTGTCATGCACTTACCTCTTGGAGCTTTTTGTGTTATCTGCCAAGTTCTTTGTATCAGAAGTAATTTGATGCTTTGGACACTCTCAATTGATCCCTTAGAAACTTTTAGAATGGTTAGAACCAGCTGGAATCCTCAGGAACAAGTTTGAGCTCTTTCTTGCAAAAGGGGCAAAAGTGACCAATATGGAAACTCTCTCAAATGGTGTTCCAGATGAGGGAAACCAATTGAGACAGTTCAAGGATGATATTTGAAGTGTGTTTGAGGTTTTATCTGGTTTTGAAAGTGCCTGAATCAAGCCATGCCTTGAAAAATGCAAAAAAGTCAATTTTTGAGGTTTTGGAGGTTTACTTTGTGATTTTGGTGTTACAGGTCACATGTTAGTGTTTGGATAGCTTAGATACAACATATTAGAGGTGTTTGGATCATGAGCTATGATGGAATTGCTCTCTAACTCAAAAACCCAGAGATACCTTCCAAAAGAAGGTATTTTGGCCTAGAGAAAGGGATTTTGAGGAAAGCAAGTGTCGTAGTGTTTTGGTGTACTTAAACTGAGCACAAATGAGCTCTATTTATAGTAGAGCAAGTTTGTTTTGCAAGCAATAGTGAATGGCAACTGCAGCAGGCCTTTGGCCAATGTTATACAAAAGGAATCTCAAGTCTCCTCTAGCCATTGACTTGAGATTAGGGCATAGGCTTTGTAGCTTTGGTTCAGAGATAAGTCTTGATTGAATTCAGTTGGAATAGGTTTAGTTCATGCCACCTTGGTGTATCCATTGAATGCTTGGAAACAAAATTGGAGTCTTGGTATCTTTGTAGCCTTTTTAGGGATGACAAGCCTAATGTAGATTCTTGGACTTGGGAGGCTTGGAGATCAGATCACCCCCTTAGATTTGATCCTCTGATGTGTCCAAATTGATGACAAGGCTTGGAGTTATCAGATTTGGACAAATCGAGAAAATGTGCACAATTCTGCCTTGTAAAACCAGTTCATGATGCCATGTTTCAAGGGTTGTATCTCCCTGCTCAAATTGAATTTGGAGATGATATGGTACTTGTTGGAAAGCTCTTATGGCATAATTTAACTTTGATGTTCACCCCTAGACCTGGTTTGACTTGGATCAAGGTGAAAAATGTCCCTACATTTTGGAAAAAGTAAGGCAGATTCTGACTTAGTGAAAATTTCACTAAGTGTTGGAAAAATGTCATTTTCATGTTTTTAGCCATTTTGATCACTTCATAACTTAAAATCCATGAGGAATTGGATTTTGATGTAGTTGAAGCTTGAAATTCTGGTACCAGATATGTGATGTTATGTGCGATGTCACAACAACACACTCTGCAATGGACAATGTAAAACAACAGCAGAGAACACAAAGAATTGTTCACCCAGTTCGGTCTAACTACCTACGTCTGGGGGCTACCAAGCCAGGGATGAATTTCACTATCAGTAGATTTAATTTACAGACTCAACAACCCAGTTGACATCTCCTAAACTTAAACTCTACTTAATGAACCTTCTACCTAAGAGACCACTTAGGTATGAGAACACTACTCAATCTCTAAATCACTTCAGTGATATAATTCAAAGATTACACACTTTGAATAACACAACTTGATTCTGCTTCACAGCTTTGATCAAGAACAACTCAAAACAACACCACCAATTCACACTAGAATGGTTTACAACGCAAACACGAAGACTCAACCGAATCTCAGTCTTTAGCTCTCTTTCTTCGTTGCTTTCTTCAAAGGATTGATGCGCTTTATATAGCTATTTGATCTGGTCTTGGACCTGCTACAATATCTGACCTGATTTGTTATTTAAAACTGAATCTTCAAAACAGATTTTCTCTCTTAAAATCTTCTTAAATATTCAGCCTTTAAACCTCCTACAAATCTGCATCAAATCTCTATGCAACAGAGAATATCTATCCCAAGATATCCGCAACCAATGAGACTAACAGCTCTCCCAATATCCAGCTAAAACGCAAACCCTAACAACATCACTAAACCTGATGTTATTAATCTTCTGCAGACCTAATGTCATGACCAAAACTTCAACAACTTAAATCCTTAACATAAACCAATGTTAAGACTCAATGTTAAGACATCACCCATGTGACATCAACATTGCACAACTTTGTTTTACCAAAATTTTAGCCAATCCAAGAACCAACAATCTCCCCCTTTGGCTAATTTTGGCTAAAACAATCTCTGCAACATCAGAGACTTCAGCAGCGGATAAAAATTAGTATAAAACTCATAGCAGCACTTCTTCAAACATCTTCAAAATGCTTTCAGCATGCTGCACACACTCCAATACTCTGCTACATACTTCAGCACTAACTAGTGGCAGCATTGGGCAAGCTCCCCCTCAAAGCAAGAATCAGCAAACCAGCTGTTCAACATGCACACTCCCCCTTAACATATGCCCCCCTCTACACACCTAGGCTAACTCTCCCCCTTTTTAGCCATAATTGGACAATCACCAAATACAATGTCCTGACATAAAGACATGGTCAAACATCATGTTTCCCAAAAACACAAGTTCCTAAACAATGACTGTTCAGTCGATACAAACTATGCTCCTTGTTTGCATTACAAAAACACGCCTTTCTTCCTTCTAGCAGCACCACTCAGCAACCAAGAATGAGCCAGTCAAACACCAAAGATGCAGCAAAGAACCTCAAGCGGAAGGACAAGACTTCAGATCCACCTAAGAAGAGGAGCACAACAATGACTACAGTTGAAATTACTTCAGGAACCACAAAGACAGGCAGAACCACAAAGATAAGAATGAAAACCAGTAGGAAACCTCCAGTGCAACAACATGCTTCTGATGATGAATGGGATGAAGACTGGAAAACTTTTCTAGATTTAGGGGGTTAGGACAATCTGTAGACTCTTTGTTTATAATCTTTGATGTACTCCACTCTTGTATGCCTTCAGCAGTTGAATCAATTTTCAATAAAGTACATAACTGCACAATACACTCTCCAGCACACTTAATCTTCATAAATGCAAATTCCCAATTTACTTCTTAAACTTTCAAATTGTTTTGCATCTAAGGCTTTAGTGAAAATATCAGCTAATTGCTTATCTGTAGCTACATGTTCCAAGACAACAACTTTGTCTTCAACCAAATCTCTTATAAATGATGCCTTATATCAATATGCTTAGTCCTGCTATGCTGAATAGGGTTCTTAGAGATGTTGATTGCACTCAAATTATCACAGTACAATGTCATGACATTTTGCTTGACATTGTATTCAGTTAGCATTTGCTTCATCCAAACAAGTTGAGAGCAACTACTCCCTGCTTCTATGTACTCAGCCTCAGCAGTAGAGAGAGACACACAGTTTTGCTTCTTACTAAACCAAGAAATCAGATTATTCCCTAAGAAGAAACAGCCTCCTGAAGTGCTTTTCCTATCATCAGCACTCCCAGCCCAGTCAGCATCACAATATCCCCTTAACTCAGTCCCAGATCCATGACTATACAACATCCCATAGTCACTAGTGCCATTAACATATTTCAGGATCCTCTTTACTTGATTCAAGTGACTAACCTTAGGCTCAGATTGGTATCTGGCACAAACTCCAATAGCAAAAGCAATGTCAGGTCTGCTAGCTGTGAGATACAATAGACTACCAATCATGCTTCTATATAAACTTTGATCCACACTGACACTATGTTCATCCTTGGATAATTTTAGATGAGTAGGAGCAGGAGTCCTCTTGTGATTAGCATTCTCTAGACCAAACTTCTTCACTATGTTCTTTGCATACTTGCTCTGAGAAATGAATATGGAGTCCTCCATTTGTCTAACTTGGAGACCAAGAAAATAGTTTAGCTCACCAACAAGACTCATTTCAAATTCAGACTGCATCTATTCCACAAAATGTTTTACCATTGCATCTGACATCCCACCAAATACTATGTCATCAACATAGATTTGAGCTATCATCAGTTTTCCTTCTTCCTCTTTAACAAAAAAGGTCTTGTCAATCCCCCCTTTTCTGTAGCCATTCACAATCAGGAATTCAGTAAGTCTTTCATACCAAGCTCTCGGTGCTTGCTTCAAACCATATAGAGCTTTCCTTAGTTTGTACACATGGTCAGGAAATGTTGGATCAATAAATCCTTTTGGTTAATCAACATACACCTCTTCATTTAAGTACCCATTCAAGATGACACTTTTAAAATCCATCTGAAAAAGCTTGAATTTGAAATTACAAGCCACCCATAAGAGCAATCTGATAGATTCCAGTCTTGCCACAGGAGCAAAGGTTTCATTATAATCGATTCCTTCAACCTGAGTGTATCCCTGAGCAACTAATCTGGCCTTGTTTCTGGTGACCACTCCTTGTTCATTAGATTTATTCTTGTAGATCCACTTAGTGCCAATCACATTGACTCCATCAGGCCTAGGTACTAGCTCCCATACTTCATTCCTCTTGAATTGCTCTAGCTCTTCATGCATTGCATTTATCCAAAACTCATCAGTCAATGCTTCCTTGACATTCTTTGGCTCAATTTTGGAGACAAAACATGAACTTGCTATAACATCTCTTTTGACCTCATCCTCACTCTAGAATTTGGATCACTTATAATAAGCTCCTTTCGTTGGTTCTTCTGTACTCTGATAGAGGGATCTCTATGAGGTTGCTCAGTTTCAGGCTCAGCAGCAGCAACACTAGGAGTTGGACTTCTGTCTTCAGCTTCTGGTGCAACTTCACCAACTGATGTTCCAACATCATCTAGGACATCATCATCTTCCTGCTTGTCATTGTCATCAATCACCACATTGATTGACTCCATCATCACCTTGGTTCTAGAGTTGAAAACCCTATATGCTCTGCTGTTAGTAGAGTATCCCAAAAATATTCCTTCATCACTTTTGGAATCCAATTTTCTTCTCTGTTCTCTATCAGCCAGAATATAACATCTACTTCCAAAAACATGAAAGTATTTAACATTAGGTTTTCTTCCCTTCCATAGTTCATACCGAGTGGATGAAGTGCCTCTTCTCAGGGTAACCCTATTGTGAATGTAACAGGCAGTATTCATGGCTTCAGCCCAGAAATGATAGGGAAGTTTCTTGGCATGGATCATAGCTCTAGCAGACTCTTGGATAGTTCTGTTCTTCCTCTCGACTGCTCCATTTTGCTGAGGAGTAATAGGAGATGAAAACTCATGACTTATACCTTCAGCAGAGCAAAATTCTTCAAACTTGCTATTCTCAAACTCTCTTCCATGGTCACTCCTTATCCTGATAACATTACTCTCCTTTTCCCTTTGGAGTCTTTGACAAAGATCTTTAAAAACATCAAACACCTCTGATTTGTCTTTGATGAAGCTCACCCAGGTGTACCTCGAATAGTCATCCACAACAACATATGCATATTTCTTTCCACCCAAACTTTCCACCTGCATAGGTCCCATCAAGTCCATATGAAGTAGTTCCAAGGCCTTGGAGGTGGTGTCATGTTGAAGCTTGGAATGAGACATCTTTGTCTGCTTCCCTTTTTGACAGTCTCCACACATTTTTCCTTCCTCAACATTAAGTTTGGGAATTCCTCTGACTGCTTCTGAGGAGATAATTCTCTTCATTCCCTTTAGGTGAAGATGTCCCAACTTCCGATGCCAGATTTTGACATCATCTTCTTTAGCAAAAACACAAGTGGAAGAACTTGAGTCTTGTGGCACCCAAAGATAATAATTGTCCTTAGACCCGGTTCCCTTCATAATGACTTCTCCTTTATCATCTTTGACAATGCATTCAGACTTTGTAAAGTCTACTTTGAATCCTTGATCACAAAGTTGACTAATGCTAATCAAATTTGCTGTCAGTCCTTTAACAAGAAGAACATCCTCCAGTCTGGGAGCACCAGCACAGTTCAGTTTACCACTCCCCTTGATCTCTCCTTTGACCCCATCACCAAATGTAACATAGCCTGAAGAATGAAGCTTCACATCTACCAACAGATTCTTTACTCCAGTCATGTGCCTTGAACACCCACTGTCAAAGTACCAATCTTCTTTGGTTGAAACCCTTAAAGAAGTGTGAGCTATCAAGCTGGTAACCTTAACTTTAGGGACCCATTGCTTCTTAGGCTTGGTAACCTGCCATCCTCTGTGACAGTTCTGTCTGGGAACAACCTTATGAGCCTTCTGTGGATATCCATGTAGCTTATAACAATAAGCCTTAATGTTTCCAAAACATCCACAATGGTGACATCTCCAGTGCCTGTATTTCTTCTTGGATGGAGTTCTATCATGATGTTTTAACATCACTGGTTTGGAGGTGATAACATTATTAGGACCTACATCATTGGTGAATCCCAAACCACATTTGTCTGCAGCCATCTTCCCAATACTAAGAATGTCGTCTAAAGCATCAGTACCATTGTTCAACATTCTGACAGTTTTGGTCATAGAGTCCAGTTTATAGTTAAGCATACTGACTTCAGCTTTGAGTTCAGTCTTTTCAGCTTTTAACTGTACTATGGTTTTCCTCAGCTCTTCTCCTTCAAGACACACTTGTTCACTTCTTGTGAAAAGATCTTTATAAGTGACAACAAGTTCATCATAAGTAACCTCATCATCACAAGAATCATCATCTGACTCATAAACCCCAATCATAGCTCTAGCAAGTTTAGCTGAATTTTCTTCAGATTCACTCTCACTGTCAGACCAAGAAGCTGATAACCCTTTCTGCTTCTTTAGAAAAGTAGGACATTCCTTCTTGACATGTCCATACCCTTCATACTCAAAGCATTGTATCCCTTTGTCACTACTGGACTTTTCTTCATCTTTAGACTTCTTCCCTTGTTCTCCTGATCTGTTGAAGTCAGAAGTGATGTTCTTGACATTGGGATTATAACTCCTATTAATCCTCTTCATAACTTTGTTGAACTGTTTTCCCAGCAAAGCAATAGCCTGAGACTGCTCCTCCTGAGAATCATCCTCTTTCCCTTTCTTGGCTTCTTCAGAACTGGAAACCAAAGCTATACTCTTGGACTTCTTCTCAGGTTCTTCTTCATTCAACCCTAACTTAAAGGTTTGGAGAGATCTAATTAGCTCATCAACTCTCATTTTGCTGATGTCTTGAGCTTCCTCAATTGCAGTCACCTTCATCTTATACCTCTTGGGAAGGGATCTAAGGATTTTCCTTACCAGCTTTTCTTCAATCATCTTCTCTCCAAGAGCACTAGAGGCATTGGACAGCTCAAGAATACTCATATTAAAGTCATGAATAGTTTCATCTTCTTTCATCTTTAGACTTTCAAACTTTGATGTCAGAAGTTGAAGTCTTGACATCTTAACCTTTGAAGTTCCTTCATGAGTAGTCTTCAAGATGTCCCAAGCTTCCTTGGCAACTTCACAGGTATTAATCAACCTGAATATGTTCTTATCAACTTCATTGAAGATAGCATTTAGGGCTTTAGAGTTACCAAGGGCAAGCTCATCTTCTTCCTTGGTCCATTCTTCTTCAGGCTTCAGTTTTGAGGTGCCCTCTTTATCTTTCCCAGCATCATCTTTCTCAAACACAACAGGTACTTTCCATTCTTTTATGATAGCCTTCCAAGCCCTGCTGCCCAAGGATTTCAAAAAAGTAATCATCCTTGGCTTCCAATAATCATAATTAGAGCCATCCAAAATAGGGGGTCTATTCACAAATCCACCAACTTCCTTGTCCATCTTTACCAGAAAGCATCAGCCCTAGATCTCACCCAGATGCAGAGTAGGATGCCTGCTCTGATACCAATTGAAATTATGGTACCAGATATGTGATGTTACGTGCGATGTCACAACAACACACTCTGCAATGGACAATGTAAAACAACAGCAGAGAACACAAAGAATTGTTCACCCAGTTCGGTCTAACTACCTACGTCTGGGGGCTACCAAGCCAGGGATGAATTTCACTATCATTAGATTTAATTTACAGACTCAACAACCTAGTTGACATCTCCTAAACTTAAACTCTACTTAATGAACCTTCTACCTAAGAGACCACTTAGGTATGAGAACACTACTCAATCCCTAAATCACTTCAGTGATATAATTCAAAGATCACACACTTTGAATAACACAACTTGATTCTGCTTCACAGCTTTGATCAAGAACAACTCAAAACAACACCACCAATTCACACTAGAATGGTTTACAACACAAACACGAAGACTCAATCGACTCTCAGTCTTTAGCTCTCTTTCTTCGTTGCTTTCTTCAATGGATTGATGCGCTTTATATAGCTATTTGATCTGGTCTTGGACCTGCTACAATATCTAACCTGATTTGTTATTTAAAACTGAATCTTCAAAACAGATTTTCTCTCTCAAAATCTTCTTAAATATTCAGCCTTTAAACCTCCTACAAATCTGCATCAAATCTCTATGCAACAGAGAATATCTATCCCAAGATATCCGCAACCAATGAGACTAACAACTCTCCCAATATCCAGCTAAAACGCAAACCCTAACAACATCACTAAACCTGATGTTATTAATCTTCTGCAGACCTGATGTCATGACATCGCATGTGACATCAGACTTCAAAACTTCAACAACTTAAATCCTTAACATAAACCAATGTTAAGACTCAATGTTAAGACATCACCCATGTGACATCAACATTGCACAACTTTGTTTTACCAAAATTCTAGCCAATCCAAGAACCAACAAAGCTTTTGTAGAGTGTAGCAAGACCTACAAATCTAGCTTTGGATCACCCAAAATGGTTGCTTGGATCTCAAGTTATGGTCCTTGGAAGTTGGTACCCTAGCCACTTTGTTCCATAACTTAGAAAAAATCTAAGTTTTTTATGGTTACCCCTTTTACAAGTTAACTCACTTTCTTTGATTTTTCTTGATGAATGATGATTCAAATTACATATTAACATTGTTTTAGGGTTAAGAAACCTTGGTTAACCAAAAAATGAAAAAGCCAAACTTTGACCTTTTTGCAGAGTTGACTTTTTTATCAAATGAAATTTTGACTTTGCGATCCTTTTGTGAAATCAATCCTTGGGCTCAATTAAACTTCATGGATGGCCTCCATGGGTATTTAGGAATGTCGTCGACCCCTCCCCAAGGTTTGAGATCAAGGGTAGGCCAACAGTCAAGGGTAGGGTTGACTTTTTCCATCAAAAACCCTAATTTGTGATCAGATGGTTTTGTGTTCTTGTGGCTTATGATTTGAGCTCTTTGAGTCAATCAAATCTTGTAAACATGTTAATATGATGTATTTGAGGTCTTTTAAGTTCATCTTGAAGCTTCAAGCCATGCCTCACTTCACAAGTTAACTCAAGGGTTGAATTAGGTCAAAACCCTAATTCCTGATTTTTTGATAGATGGACCCTCAAGGTGATTTTGACATTATGGATGGGCTCTTGAGATTCCTTTGAGTTTAATGGACTAAATATTGAGGCCTTGGCTCATGCCCAGATGGAAATTTTTAGCTGGAGGCCTCAGTCGACCAAACCCTAATTTGGTGACATTGGGGATCCTGAAGCTTGATCCACTTGGAATGATGCAACCTTGTGCTTGATTCTTGATGTGGGAGTCCTATTGATCCTTTGTAGATGTTTGAGAGGCTAGACAAGTTGAAGATCATGTCATTTCTTGATTGATCCTTTGTCTAAGTGTTCTGAGAGGGCTCAAAACCCTACTTCTTGATTGTAGTGGATGCTCAATCATCTTTGAGGAGACTGATGAGGAATGATGGTTCATCTATATTATCGTGATGATTCTCACAATGATGGGAAATCTTAGTGGTTAAAGTTTGGGGTATGACACATGCCCCTATTTAATCTTCTTGGACCCGAAGGTGTGAATGGCGAAGATATTCGAACATTCCGGGTGCAAGAGGATTAAATATCGGAGTACCAGAAATTTTAACGGTGGTTATGAATGGCAGTTTGCTCATCCCTCTTCTTTTGTTAAGCAATGCTACTTAGAAAAGGGTAAAACTTCCCCTCGATCCTGGTCTTCGGCCACAGAACTGGTGTTAGTTTCTGATATAAACTTCCCCTCCTGGTCTTCAGCTAGGGAACTGGTCTCAGTTTCTTTTGTCAATAAACTTCCCCTCGATCCTGGTTTTTAGCCATGAAACTGGTCGCAGTTTCTAATATAAACTCCCCCTCGATCCTGGTCTTCAGCCAAGGAACTGGTCTTAATTTCTTTTGTTAATAAACTTTCTTGACAAGGGACGCTATGTGTAGCGGTTTTCATCAAACTTCTCGTCGAGTTTTACTATTGAGGGAGATGCCATTTGATGGAAAATATTTTGATGTCAGACTTGCTAGGGAAACCCATCCTTCTGAGCTGTAGAGGTGTTCAAACTTCTCTATTGGAGACGCCATTTTTTGACTCTACTGGGGAAAACGAGTCTCTTGAGAGACTGCTTTTTGCTTAAGGATACTACATCATACTTTTCCTTGAGATCTTCTTGGAGAAATGTCATGTGATGTAATCCAATTTTGAGGTGCTGATGACTTCATTATTATTGACTCTCTGGAGAGGAAATTCAATGTGTTGCTGAGAGTCTTCAGTTGTGAGGCTTCCTCTGGGGATTTTCCTTAATCCGAGAAAGCGAAGATATCATCTTCAATGGGGAAGAGTGACGTTTTTCGAATGTCTTCTTGCGTTTCAGAGGTTCAAGTTATCAAAGTGGTCGGGGACCGGCTCCTATCCAGAAATAAACCGGGAAGGGATTGCTTAGATGATTCGCTTCTTGACGGGGAAAGAGCCGACAACTCGATTGACAAGAGGACTTTACCACTTAGAGTTAAGACTGACTAGAGTGATAGTGATGCAATATGATTATGAATGCAAATCAATAATGCATGATGTATGTATGTTTATGCTGACAAAACTGACACGACATACAGACTAATAGATGAACATGACTGGATACTCGGCCACTGTGGGATGAAAAGTATCACTGGTTCAAGATAGCAATTCTGCCTTGTTTAGGATGGATAATCCCTGTGGGGAAAATGTTGGTCGGGCTTAGGAGGTAAGAACTCTGTCGGTGATGTCATATGGAATGTTCGCATCTGACATAGCTGATCCTTCAGTCAGGTGCACTGGTTTAGAAGGAATACTTTGATTCTACACTTTGAAGCTTAATCGCCTTTGGAGTAGCGATCGGTGTTCTTTCGATGTTCAACAGTCAAAATAAATTGCCATCTTTATTTTAAAAGCAGAAAAATGTTGACAAGTAAATTCATTTTTGTTTTATTTTAGGAATCGTTAATCATGTTAAAATGTCGTTCTGTAAGGCTAAAACAAATAAGAAATGCAAGCAAAAGCACTAGGGCTCAAATTTTATTGATAGGATGGAAATCAGCCAAGCGCGTGATCCCATGGAGTATTTACAAAGTTTAGAAAATGGTAATTTAAGGGAAAAGGGCTACGTTGAAACATAACGACCGTTATCCTTCTACCAACTTTGAATTTTGGACATCCTGAGCTTCTGTCAAAGATGACCTTGATTGGAATTTTCCTGATGGATGGCATGACTGCTACTGGGGGATTTGCCCATTTGATGGACGTAATTACTTGCCATTAATTCCTAATTTTTTCCTGGATTGTACTTTAGAGATTTCCAATCCATCGGGATTATTTTTCACTTATGTCTCTAATTTTTGTCTGGACCGCCTTTTCGAGTTTTCAATCCACCGAGTCGTTCTTCTTTTTTTATTTTTTATTTAGGCGAAGTATTTCTTGCCTACATCAACATTTGTGGGGTAGGTAAATTCTTCTCCATCCATGGTTGCAAGTCTCAAGGCACCGACTGAGAAGGCTTTCTTGACCACATAGGGGCCGACATAGTTCGGAGTCCATTTACCCCGGGAATCAGTGAGAAATGATTGTATCTTCTTGAGCACAAGGTCTCCTTTTCGAAAGACACGGGGTCGGACCTTTTTGTCAAACGCTTTCTTCATTCTTTGTTGATACAACTGACCGTGACATAGAGTCGTTATTAGCTTTTCTTCGATCAGATTCAATTCGTCGTGTCTGCTTTGACACCACTCAGCTTCTGTTAGCTTAGCTTCCAGCAATACCCGGATTGATGGGATCTCTACTTCAATGGGGAGCACTGCTTCCATGTCATATACTGTAGCGAGCAAAACTGGACGTGTTTCTTAAGCACTGTCGCTCTTTTGAGGGTACTAAAGGTCGATTCATTTTTTATCCTATTGAAGCTGATGAAGGAAGGGAAATAGATGTCTCCAATTAACCCTGCTTGCATATCGAGTTTAAACAGCGGTCTAGTAGGTTACGGATGCGATATAGAAGTGGGGCCTCTTTCTTCTTTCTTTGTTTGGAGTGAAAAAACGGGAATGTTCATGGGTAGGGGGTTAGGACTAATACTTTTTGATCGATGTATGGGATTGTGGGTTTTTGTTGAGTGTGCTCGCTAAGATTTTTCTTTCAATCTTATGCCTACGTATTCCCGTTTACCGAAACAGGGAAATCAGAGTGATCATAGTTCCTCCTATTCTATGGGAGGAAATGGTGTTTTGGTGTCTTGTTCAAAGCCCAAGACGTGAAGCTAAAGGTGGTTTGTATCTTGTTCAAAGCCCAAGATATGAAGCTAAAGAGTCTATTTGTATCTTGTTCAAAGCCCAAGATGTGAAGCTAAAAGTTTCATCTTTAGAGAGAATTTGTCATCTCTAAAGAGGGTCTGTTTGTCACAATTATTGGGTGACTGGTTTATAAAGAAGGATTACTTTAACTGGGATATGTGAATCCAACAATGCCATATTTTCCTTTATAAGCGTTTTTGACCTGAAGGAGAAGACTTTAACTCAGTGTAGAGAAATGCCATCTTTCCTTAGGAATTTCTCATGTAAAAAGAGGGACAGTGGTATGGATGTAGATGATCCAGAGGCTTGCCGCTTACAGCAATTAGATGAAGGGAAATGAGTTGTTGATGTTTGTTTACTGTGAACGAGGCACATCTTTGATGCTAAAAGGTTGATTGGTTCAACCGGGGTTTCCTTATACAAAGCCTAAGAGGAGGCTATCGACCCAACAAGAGGGTGATTTTTGCGTGTCTCGTACGAAGCCCGAGAGAGAGGCTAAAAGGGTTGACTCTACAGGAGAATGTTTTATATGTATCTTGTACGAAGCCCAAGACGGAGGCTAAAGGTTGGACTCAATAAGAGAGTCTTTTATACTCGACAAGAGAGTGTTTTGTATCTCGCACAAAGCCCGAGATGGAGGCTAAAAGGGATGACTCAACAAGAGAGTGTTTTTGTATCTCATACGAAGCCCGAGGTGGAGGCTAAAAAGGTTTTGACTCAACAAGAGAGTCTTTTATACTCAACAAGAGAGTGTTTTTGTATCTCGTACGAAGCCCGAGATAGAGGCTAAAAATGTTTTGACTCAACAAGAGAGTCTGAAAAGGTTAACTCCGCTGGGGAGAATCATTGTACAAAGCCCAAGAGGAGGCTAGGGTTACTGTTTCAGTTGAGTGACAGATCCAATATGCTAATTTAAAGAGAAAATCAGTTCTTATATGAGTACTGTTTGCACTCTGGGATTTGATTCGAGGATCAGGGTTATTTCCTGTTCTTTAAGGAAATGGGAAATCCAAAGGGTATTGAGACTGTCCGATTCTACGGGTTTCATCTCCTAGTTTTGAAAGGAACTTGAGAATGTCTTTGAGACTCAAGGGAATTAGACTGTCCAAGTCTAGAGTTTCATCTTTTGTACTACGTTTAAGAAACAGCAGTAACAAGATCTAGACTTTTTGAAATACTGTTCTATTAAGATGACTAATTGTTGTTCGTATACCTCTAGGAGGTCGTCGGGACAATTTGTACGAAGCCCAAGAGGAGGCTGGAATCTTTTAAGAAGCCGAGGGACAATTTGTACGAATCCCAAGAGGAGGCTATCATTCCCGAAGGAAGAAATCATTTATACGAAGCCTAAGAGGAGGCTGTGAATACTTCTAAGAAGCCGACGGGTCCTTGTACAATGCCCAAGAGGAGGCGGGGATGCTTTTAAGAAGCCTGTGGGTCCCCAAACCCCGAGAAATTCAAGACAGGCTATTCACAGAGAATAGATCAAGCCAGGAAAGTTCGAGAATTTGGAAGAAACTCAAGAGATACCATTCACGGAGAAAAGATCATCTCTGAGGAATAGAGTTTCTTTGACGATTTCTAAAGGTGACAGTTTGTTAAAGGGTTCACCGAGAATGCTGCCTTTCACGTCTCCATATTGTTTAACCCCAAGAGGAGGGAAGACTGTATCTGGTAGTCCTATGGGGATCTAGTTTTGTCTATTTTAAGATTAATCAACAGGGCTTAGTGCTAGACGTAGTTGCCGGGGAAACTCTAAATATCTATACTATTATTACACAGACGATATGAGTTTATGAAAGAAGACTTACAGTGAAACAGCCCCACAATACAGTTATATGTATATGAAAGCGGATAAAGAAAGCATATAACCACTTACTCGGTTGTAGAGCTTCCATACTGTTTGGTTAGTTGTTCAACAAAGAAAGATTGAAAACAACAGTATATTCAAGATCAAAGGAGAAAGTGCTTTGAAATGAAAGATTGGGGCTTACAGCTCAAGGAGAGGCCCAGGTTTTTATCAGTGATCGCACTATCATTTTGCACAGAGGGACTTATACAAGTGACTGAGGCCCAAAAAGGTTTTCTGTACCAAGGGGTGGGTCTTACACTCTCTCAAGAGGCCCAAAAGGTTTAAAGAAAAAGAGTGGGGCTTATAACATGAGGGTAGGCCCAGATGATTTTTCGTTTGAAATGGCGATTGCGCCGAGATTTTTGAAAACGCAGTGGGTCTTATACAATAACTGAGGCCCAAGATAATTTGGTTTTCAAAAGGGGTTGGGTCTTACACTCTAATAGAGGCCCAAAAGTTTTGAATGGGTCTTATAGCTCGAGGAGAGGCCCAGATGGTTTATTTTTAAACGGGCGACGATCGCGCCGAACTTTTCTTTTAACACAGAGGGACTTATACAATATCTGAGGCCCAAAATTATTTTGGTTAAAAGGGCATTGGGTCTTACACTCTATTAGAGGCCCATGAGTGTTTGAAAATGATTTATGAGGGTGAAAATCAAAGAAACCCTAATTTGTTTTCCTTTAACAGTAAATATTAAAAGGAAATCAATGAAAAATACCAAATGAATTTGAATAAGCCACTTGTGATTTTTGTTTAAGGTTTGAAAAATGAAGTTTTAATCACAAGAGATATTAAAACCCATCTGGTCTTGATTTTTCAAGATGAATGTTTATTTTAAAATGTTTAAAAACAAATAAAAATGAATTTATTCACAAAAATACTAATTATATTAAATAAATAATATAAACTTAATTTTTTGTGTGAAATAAAATGTTTCAACATTTTTATGATTTTTTGCAAAAAGAACCAATAAAAAATAATTAAAATTGAGTGAGTTATTAATTTTCCAATTAATTAATACAACATAAAAATATTGGAAAAAAATGGCAAAATGTGAAAAAACACAAAATGGCATGGGTGGGGTTTGAACCCACGACCTCAAGGTCACAAGGCGCGTGCCTTACCACTGGGGTGGTGATACATCCATTGTTTGGTGTGAAAACACAAATATACAAGTCATGCCTTGGTTTTAGGCCTGGCCCAAGGCAAGGCAAGGCAAGTTTTGGCTCAGAAACGTGAAGGTTATAACTTTCTCAATTCTTAATGGTTTGAGACAAAATTTATATGCATCTGGACCAGAATTTCACAAGGAATCTAATGGTGGTGGTAGTTTTTTCAGATCACACTCCCTCCTCAAAACCGATAGTGGTTTTGAAAAAGACCTATAATTGCATTTTCTATGCTACACTTTGATACAGGCATGAATTATATGATCAACTGGTTCAAACACAACATATATAACATGTATGAGGTGTGCATGATCAGTTGACTTCAAAACATTGCATATTTTGGAAAGTTCAAGTCATGAGGCTTACCTCTTTTTGAGCTTTTTGGAGTTTTTGTGCAATCTGTCAAGCCTCTTGTTCCAGAAATGATTTGATGCTTTAGACACACTCAAATGATCCCTTATAAGCTTTTAGGATGATTGGAATCAGCTGGTACCTGCAAAAACACAAACTGGCCCTTTCTTGCAAAAGGGGTTAAAAGTGACCAAAATAGCAACTCCCTCAAATGGTGTTCCAGATGGGGGGAACCATTTGGGATAGTTCAAGGATGATATTTGGAGTGTGTTTGAGGTTTTATCTGGTTTTGAAAGTGACTGAATCAAGACATGGCTTGAAAAATGCACAAAAAGCCTATTTTGAGGTTTTGAGAGGTGACTTTGTGATTTTGTGATTACAGGTCACTTGTGAGAGTTTGGATCACCTACATATGATGTTTATGAGGTGTGTGTGTGATTGGTTTGATTGAAAAAGCTCTCAAACTCTAAAACCCAGAGTTACCTTGCTAAAGAAGGCATTTTTGCCAAGAGAAAGGGATTTTGAGGAAAGCATTTGTTTGATGGCTTTGGTGTACTCAAACTGAGCACAAATGAGCTCTATTTATAGTAGAGTAAGTTTTTTTTGGGATCAATAGTGAATGGAAACTGCAGCAGAGGTTTATCCAATGTTGGCAAATAGAAATCCAAGTCTCCTCTAGCCATTGACTAGAGGTTAGAGCACAGAGCTTTGGTTCCCTACTTGTTGGAGGAATCTTGATTGAATTCAGTTGCAAATGTGTCAGTCCATGCCACCTCTAAGCATCTATTAAATGCTTCAATCCAAAATTGGATTCTTGTCCCTCTTTTAGGCAATTCTAGGTTTGGTATGCTACTTCTTGTTCCAAGGACTTTGGAGGCTTGGCTCAGTGATTGTCCCGTTTAGATTTGATCCTCAGATGTGTCCAAGATGATGACAAGGCTTGAAATTAGCTGATTTTGGCTTGAAATCCGCTTGGGGTCTTACATCATACTTTTCTCGGGGTCTTCCCGGAGAAACGCCATATGATGGGATCCAATTTTGAGGTGTCGATGACCTTTTCATCAGTGGTTTTTTGGAGAAAAACTACCGTACCGCCGGATCTCTGATTAAGAGGCTTTCTTTGGGGATTTTCCTTAATCTGGGAAAGCGAAAATATCATCTTTAATGGCGAAGAGTGACATCGATTGAAGGTTCTCTGGTCTTTCAAAGGTTCAAGTTATCAAAGTGGTCAAGGACCAACTTCATCCCAGAAATAAACTGGAGGAGAGATTGTTCAAATGTAATATTTCCTAATCGAGAAATGAACTGACAACTCGACTGAGAAGACAGCTATCATTAGGGATAAGACCGACTGGAGTGATAGTAATGCAATATGAATGAGAATGCAAATAGAATGCATAATGTATGTATGTATATGCTGACAAAACTGATGCGACATACAGACTAAAAGATGAACATGACGGGATACTCGGCCATCGCGGGGCGCAGTCGTACCGTTGATCCAAAAGTAGCAATTCTACCTTGCTTAGGAGAGACAGTCCCTACGAGGAATACTGTTGGTCGGGCTTAGGAGATAAGAACTCGGCCGAGGGTATCAGATGAGAAAGCTGCATCTGATACAGCTGATCCTTCATTCAGGTGCACTGGCTTAGAAGGTGTACTTCGATTCTGCACTTCGAAGCTTCCTTATTTCTGGAGTAGCGAGCGACGTTCTCTCGATGCTCAATAGTCAAAAGAAATTGCCATCTTTAGTTTAAAAACAGAAAAAGTTTTAACAAGTAAATCAGCCAAGCGCGTGATTCCATAGAGTATTTACAAAGTTAGAAAATGGTAATTTAAGGGAAAAGGGCTGCATTGAAACATAACGACCACTATCCTTCTACCAACTTTGAAATCTGGACATCCTGAGCTTTCGTCGAAGATGACCTTGATTGGAGTTTTCTGATAGACGACATAACTGCTGCTGAGGGATTTGCCCCTTTGTTGAACGTAGTTACTTGCCATTATCCCTAATTTTTGCCTGGATTGTACTTTGAGGTTTCCAATCCAACGGGGTGATTTTTGATCATGTCTCTAATTTTTACCTGGACCGCCCTTTCGGTTTTCAATCCACCGAGACGTTTTTTTTAGGCGAAGTATTTCTTGACTACATCAACATTTGTGGGGTAGGCAAATTCCTCTCCGTCCATAGTTGTAAGTCTCAAGGCGCCGCCTGAGAAAGCTTTCTTGACCACATAGGGGCCATCATAATTCAGAGTCCACTTGCCCCGAGAATCAGTGAGAAAAGATTGTATCTTCTTGAGCACGAGGTATCCTTTCCTGAAGACACGAGGTCGGACCTTTTTGTCAAAGGCCTTCTTCATTCTCTGTTGATACAATTGGCCATGGCATAGTGTCGTTATTCTCTTTTCCCCGATCAGATTGAGTTCGTCGTGTCGACTTTGACACCATTCAGCTTCTGTAAGCTTAGCTTTCATCAATACCCGGATTGACGGGATCTCTACTTCTATGGGGAGCACTGCTTCCATGCCATATACTAGAGAGAAAGGGGCTGCCCCTGTTGAAGTGCGGATGCATGTGCGATAACCGTTAAGAGCAAAGGGTAGCATGTCGTGCCAACCTTTGTAGGTTACAACCATCTTCTGAACAATCTTCTTGATGTTCTTGTTAGTCGCTTCTACCGCGCCGTTCATCTTAGGTCGGTAAGGAGATGAGTTATGGTGTTTGATCTTGAACTCTACGCACAACTCCTTCACTATCTTATTGTTCAAGTTAGATCCATTATCAATAATGATCTGGCCCGGAACACCATAACGGCAGATGATATTGTTTTGATAAATCGGACCACCACTTGCCGGGTTACATTAGCGTATGACGCTGCTTCGACCCACTTGGTGAAGTAGTCAATGGCTACCAGGATGAACCGATGTCCGTTCGAAGCATTGGGCTCAATCAAGCCAATCATGTCGATTCCCCATATGGAAAAAGGCCATGGGGAAGAAAGAAATTTGAGATGCGCTGACGGTACATGGATTTTTTCGGAGTATATCTGACACTTGTGACACTTCCTCATGTACTTGTAGCAGTCAGATTCCATGGTCAACCAGTAGTACACTGCTCTTAGAATTTTTCTCGCCATTGTGTGTCCGTTGGCATGAGTGCCAAAGGACCCTTCGTGAATTTCTTTTATCAGCATGTCTGCTTCTGGTCTGTCGATCCATCGGAGCAGGTACATGTCAAAATTCCGCTTATAGAGTATGTCACCACTCAGAAAGAAGTTTCCAGCCAGTCTTCTGAGGGTTTTTCTGTCCTTTCTTAGTGCCCTAGGTGGGTACTCTTGTTTCTGAAGGAAGCATTTGATATCGTGATATCAAGGTTTGTCGTCTATGACTGCTTCAATCGCGAAGATGTAAGCGGGCCGCTCAAGGCACATTATGCCGATCTTAGGTATGCCATTCCATTGACCTACGCTTATCATGGAAGGTAGAGTGGCTAAAACGTCAGCCATGTGATTCTCAATACGAGGGATGTGATGAAACTCGATTCTGTTGAAGAAGGGTAACAACCTTCTCGTGTAATATTTGTAAGGGATCAATCCTGATTGGTATGTGTTCCAATCTCCTTTGATATGATTGATAACCAGGGCTGAGTTGCCATATACGTCCAAGTTCTTGATCCTTAAGTCGATCTCTTCTTCGAGACCCATAATACAAGCTTCGTATTTGGCCTCGTTGTTTGTGCACTTGAACGTAAGTCTGGCAGTGAAAGGAATGTGGGTACCCTGAGGTGTTATGATAATTGCCTCAATTCCGTTTCCGTAATGATTGACAGCTCCGTCAAAAATAAGTCCCCATTGGGAATCCGGTTCTGGCCCTTCACTGGGTAGCGGTTCATCGCAATCTTTCATTTTTAGATACATGACATCTTCGTCTGGGAAGTCAAACCCAATTGATTCTTGATCGTCAATCAGTTGATGATCCAAATAATCGGCTTAAACACTCCCTTTAATGGATTTCTGAGCGTGGTACTCTATGTCATATTCTGATAGCAACATCTGCCAACGGGCAATCCTTCCCGTGAGAGCAGGTTTTTCAAATACATACTTGATTGGATCCATTTCGGAGATTAACCAAGTAGTGTGACGAATCATGTACTGGCGAAGACGTTTGGCTGCCCAAGCCAAAGCGTAACAAGTTTTCTCAAGCATAGTGTACCGAGTTTCACAGTCGGTGAATTTCTTGCTCAAATAGTAGATGGCGGACTCCTTCCTTTTGGTTTCATCTTGTTGGCCAAGTACACACCCCATTGAGTCTTCCAAGACTGTTAAGTAAATGATCAGTGGTCTTCCTTCCACTGGAGGGGATAGAATCGGTGGGTTCAACAGATATTCCTTGATACTGTCGAAGGCAGTTTGACAATCTTCTGTCCAAATGCAGTCCTGATTCTTTTTGAGTAATTTGAAAATCGGCGCACATGTCGCGGTCATGAGGAATATAAATCTGGAGATGTAGTTCAAATGTCCTAGGAATCCTCTGACTTGTTTTTCAGTCTTCGGAGAAGGCATTTCTTGAATGGCCTTGACCTTGTCAGGATCAACCTCAATTCCTTTCTGGCTGACGATGAACCCTAAGAGTTTCCCTGAACGGACGCCAAAGGTGCACTTGTTGGGATTCAAGCAGAATTTGTACTTTCTCAGCCGCTCGAATAATTTTGACAGGTGGGTCACATGCTCCTCTTCTGTCTTAGATTTTGCAATCATATCATCGACATATACCTCGATTTCTTTGTGTATCATGTCATGAAAAAGAGTAGTCATGGCCCTTTGATAGGTTACCTCGGCGTTCTTCAAACCGAACGACATTACCTTGTAGCAAAAGGTGCCCCATGGGGTAATGAACGAAGTTTTCTCCATGTCTTTCGACACCATTTTGATCTGGTTATAGCCCGAGAATCCATCCATGAAGGAGAAAACTTTGAACTTTGATGTACTGTCAACCAGCATGTCAATGTGCGGTAAAGGAAAGTCGTCCTTTGGACTAGCCTTGTTTAAATCTCTGTAATCGACACACATTCTGACTTTTCCGTCCTTTTTCGGAACAGGTACGATGTTGGCTAACCATTGAGGATATTCTGATGTAGCGAGGAAACCTGCATCAATCTGTTTCTGTACCTCCTCTTTGATTTTGATGGTCATGTCTGGATGAGTCTGTCTCAACCTTTGTTTTACTGGTGGACATTCCGATCTCAATGGTAAATAATGTTCCACGATGCTGGTATCCAACCCTGGCATATCCTGATAGGACCAAGTGAATACATCGGGGAATTCTTTGAGAAGCTTTAACAAACCCTCTCTGGCAGTTGGACTGAGCAGTGCCCCAATCCTGATTTCTTTCCTCTCTTTTTTGGAACCTAAGTTTACCGTTTCCAATGGTTCTTTATGAGGTTCAATGGACCTTTCCTCTTGTTTGAGTAGTCAGGAGACCTCTTCTGGAATTTCATCGTCAACTTCTTCTTCAGCCCCAAATACCGGGAACTCAGAGTTGGGAGAAGGCATCGGATTGTATGTTTCAACGGGGTTTAAAATAAGCAATCTGCATGACGTGACGATTCGTGTTTAGAAGAGATAGAGAAAATGCAAGTGTGTGCAGTGTATTTCTTTTACTGCTTGTTTTTATTATTTGAGATGTTTTTTAGGATTACCATTTTCTGAGAAAAGCAAAAAGAGAAAACAGAAACTAACGCAAAAATTACAGAACGATGTTATTTTATTAATGAACAAGTCGATTCTTAAAACTACAGCCCTATAAAACAAAACTCTGTCGCTTTGGGCGAAGCAAAGAGGGAAAATTTACAGAAAGCGAGCCCTATCAAAACATCCGTTTCACCTGGGCAGGGTGAAAGGCTAAAGATGGTAATTACTTTGACTTATGAACAATCTTCGGAACATCAACAGCAACCCATTGGCGGCGAACTCCTCGGTGAATCACAAAGTCTGGTACTTTCCTTGATTTGTCTTCAAAAATAACGCTAATTTCTGGTGGAGCAGGATCATTGTAATCTGTCTCCCAGGCAAAATTGTCGTAGGAGGATTCCTCTGTTGCCTTTTGCATAGCATTTGTTCTCTCAAGTAGATCTCCCCATCCAATTGGCTGGATGTCTTCGAGCCTGATACGAGAACTTTTGGGGGCGGTGTACTTGGCGAAGTAGTCGAACTTACCACTCGGTTGTCCCAAGGTGTCCCATACTTCTTTAGAACTGGAGGAGTCATCTCTCTCGATGACGTTGACCTCGGGAAAAGCATAGTTGATGAACTCTAATCCTGCAAACGTTGCGAATTCATCGTCGTGCGGGGTATTTTCAGGATACACTGGGTGTTAATCCCATGACATGGTGGGGACACAGGTATTCTATTCAATGATGCTCAGCTGATTTTCATTGTTCGGCTGATTCTCTTGCCCCAAGTCTCCTGGGTAAGGTTGCCACATTGGTAGGCCATCCATCGGACCATAATAGTTATGGTCAAAATTGTCTTTCATCGGAGTGTCTTCCTCTAATGAGTTTGGCGGAGCACGGCATCCTTCCGGATCACAATCTCCATATATCATTTGACATTCGACCGAGGTATAAATCTCGGGCTCTGTGTAGGAAAGCAAAATGGAGTATGCGTTTCGTCCTGAGACATATAACCATCCTCGTTAAGATAGGACTTCCATTCCTCATCTGTGTTGGAGGAATTATCTTTATTGATGGTATGCACTTATTGAGGCACTGGGTGAAGGAAACCTCAACTATGAAAGAAGTTCCGAATGGGATGAAGACTTTCATCGCTGGTAGTAGCTGTCTGGGTACAGTTTACAGAAAAACCAAGACCCTTCTTTGTTTTATTGTCAGAAGGAATGACTAGCTGTCCCCATCCTGTTGTATTGGCACTCTCAACCGCTTTGATAGCATCTTTGTATGAGGAAATGGAAGTTCCCCCTTCGGATTGATTGTCTTTGCTCACCGAGAGCGCTTAGAACTGAGTTCCACTAACCTCCTTGGGTTCTACACAAGTAGATGATGATAAGTTACTCACGAGCAAGGCTTGTTCTCCACAGACTGTGATGACCTGGTTGTTCTGGACGAACTTTAACTTTTGGTGGAGGGTCGAGGTGACCGCTCCAGCCTGATGTATCCAAGGTCTTCCTAATAAACAACTGTACGTTGCCCGGATATCCATGACCTAGAAAGTAACTTGGAAAGTGTAAGGACCGATAGTTATGGGAAGGTCAACTTTGCCGATAACCGTTTTTCGGGATCCGTCGAATGCTTTGACGAAGACCTCGCTGGTTCTCATCGGAGGGCCTTTGAATGATAATTGCATCAAAGTGGACTTTGGCATGACATTCAGGGCTGACCCTGTGACTACCAGTACGCTGGCTAAAGCATCGTCCTGGCAGTTGACTGTAATGTTGAGCGCCATGTTATGACGGTGACCTTCTTCAAGTAATTCCTCATCACTAAATCCCAAGTTATTGCAGGAAGTGATGTTAGAGACAATGTTATCAAACTATCTGATTGTTACATCCTGTTCTACAGAGGCTTGCTCTAAGACTTTCTGTAGAGCATCCCTGTGCGCTTCTGAACTGAGTAAAAGTGACAGCACAGAGATCTTTGAAGGAGTTTGTAATAGCTGATCAACAATGTTGTATTCACTCCTTTGGATGAGATTCAGCATCTCATCATTGTTTTTTGAAAGGTTGGGATTACTGGACTGACCGACCGGTGGATTGGGAACTTCTGTCTGAGGTTCCTTTTCTTTGTTAAACTCTCCAACTCCTCTGTTGAAGATTCTACCGCTCCATGTTACACGACTGATGTCTGCGATATTTATGACGGAGGGTAATGGAATTTCCTTTCCATTTTCAATTATCGTCGCACCGTATTTGTAAGGGATTGCCTTAGTTGATTCATACGGTAGTGGTCCTGGTAGATAAATGACTATGGGAGCCTTCTGATTTTTCTGACTGTCGTAAGCTATTTCGATCCATTCCTGTTTGGGACATTTTGATTCATCAAGTAGAGGAATGATGGCACAAACATCCATATTTCTCTCATGATCGGAGATTACGACAACATCCTCAATTTGATCAGCGAGGTAGCCCGACGCCCAGTTGATTGGTCCGGAACCCGAATATGGGCGAATCTCTCTACGATCCACCTGACCCTGAAGAGCTGATCGCACAAGGTAGCACCCTTGGTTATCTTCTGAACAGACTCTACAACGTTCGTAGTTGTGTGGCGACACCCGACCACGCCCGCTTTGAATGCAATGTAACCTCACTAGGTTAGCTTCCACAGATCGGACATCCTGACTTTGACGCCGAGTAGGGTTCCTGTTATTGATACTAATTTGCTGAGTATATTCATCCATATAGATTGGCATCCACCAATGATTTAATAAGTGCTGAAGCGCCTCCTGGACAAGGGAACAACCTTGATTGTTTTTGCAACCCGCCTTACAGCTTTGATAGTTATGTGAAATCAGGAACCCGAGTCGGATCTGCTTAGCATGTAATTCTACCAGGTTGGTATTCATTAAGCGAATATCGAAGATCTGAACCATGTTGATCTGATAGTGGTTCCTATCATGGTAGTCCTAGATCCATCCAAGATCCATCTGACGCTGGAGGGCCTCCTGTACAAAAGAGCATCCCTGTTTGTTTACCGAGCAAGTCAGACAAGAACTGTAATCGTGCTGTGGTAGATTATGATACTGGCTTTGCCTTGAGTGCATTGCCACCAGGTTGACATTCATCACACGGATGTCGTGGTTTTGAATGACGTTGGAATTCGTATAGACCATGTTATCTCCACGAACTCGGTGCTCTTGGATTCATCCGAGATCCATCTGTTCCTGTAGAGCTGATTGCACCACAGAACATCCCTGATTGTTTTTAGAGCAGATGTCACACTGGTGATAATTATGAGGTGGCACATGGCCATACCCACTCTGTCTATAATGCATCTTGACTAGATTGGTCCTTAACAAGAGTACATCGTGAATTTGATAGACATTGTTAGACTCTCCCTCTATCAGGTTGACTACAGCTTTCTCATATTGAGGCAGCGGGTTTGTGAGAACATTCAGATTCGTATATTTGAAAGATAAGACCCCGCTCCTAGCAAGCTTTTGCACGTCGGATTTGAAGTTGAGACAGTTCTCTATGTTATGCCCTGATCCTCCTTGATGATAAGGGCAAGTCTGGTCCACCTTAAACCAAAAAGGCGGATTTTCCGATACTGCAAGAGGGGATTTAGTCTGGATGTGCCCCTTGGCTAGTAGTAACGGCAATAGTTCTGTGTATGATATGGGGATAGGATCAAATCCTGGTGGCCGCGTTGTACGGTTGTTGTTGTATAGAGGACGAGACTGTTGAAGAGGCTGTTGAGTCCTTTGCTGATTAGGTTGGCTATGCGCATCCTGAGGTTGATACGTAGAAATAGGCACAAGATTGATAGCAGGAGTCACAGCTGCTACTTGTGGATAACGTCGCCTTTGCTTTCCAAGAGAGATATTCCCAATATCTTGCTCTTTTTTCTTAGGGAGAGCACTACCATATCGCTTTGTACTACTTGATGATCCAGCGATTTTTACTAGACGTCCTTCTCGAACATCTTCCTCGAGACGTACCCCCATACCAACCATTTCGGTGAAGTCACTAGGCGCACTGGCAACCATTCTGTCATAGTAAAATGGGCTTAAGGTCTTTAAGAAGATTTTTGTCATCTCTTTTTCCTCAAGAGGCGGAAAAATTTGAGCAGCAATTTCACGCCATCTCTGAGCGTATTCCTTAAAGGTTTCTTTGTCCTTTTTCGACATTGATCTGAGTTGATCTCTGTCTGGTGCCATGTCCAGATTGTATTTATATTGTTGGACGAAGGCAGTGCCAAGATCTCTGAATGTGCTGATCTTAGCGCATTTTAAACCCATGTACCATTGAGTGCGCCACCGGTTAAACTATCTTGGAAATAATGAATCAGTAGGTCCTGATTCTCTGTCTGAGCCGACATTCGCCGAGCATACATCACCAAGTGACTCTGAGGGCAAGAGTTACCTTGTATTTTTCAAAGTCGAGCACTTGGAACTTGTACAGAACTTTCACATTGGGGACCAGACAGAGGTCTGCGGCATCCTTTCCAAATAAATCTTGACCGCGGATGGCTTGCAGTTCCTTTTACATCTCCAGGAACTGTTCCTGGAACTCGTCCATCCTGTCGAACATAGTTTTCTTTCTACCTGAAGGTATCTGTGGAATCTGTCCTTTCCTGACATGTGCACCACAGGGGGTGGTACCGTGACTACGGTCGTGAATCTTGGCGTTTCCCGAAGTTTGTAACCTTCAGGAGTCCTCAATATGCCTCTGGCATCTTCGCTTTCCCAAAGTTTGTAACCTTCAGGCCCAGCGGCTTCTTCTGAAGTTTCCGGATCTCCAGTGATCGGCGGAACATATCCTTCCGGGATATAGTTAACAAGCATGCCCCAGGGACGATCTTTCAGCATTTTGTACCTAGGATCATACTTCTCCACTATGGGCGTTGAGGTGACCTCTGAGATCACAGTTCTTTGTAGCTGAGCTTCTTCCATGGCTTGCATGTCGTTATGAAGCTTTCTCAGATCCTCTCTCAGAGCGTCAATCTCTTCTTTCAACTCTCTATTCTCTTCCTCAAGATCAACCCTCTTTTTATGACGATTGGCCCGAGTATTGTACGAATGAGACAGTTTGACTCTAGAATCGAGACACAAATGTGAGATTCGTAGGTAAGAAGAATACATTGCGTGAGAATGATGAATGCAATGATTATATTAAGTGTTTTTTCAGTTTAATCAAAATAAACTTCGACAATCAGATTGCAAATATCAAACAGTGGGGAAACCCCGGTTTATTGAATTCAAAGGATTGCGAAAATAGAAATACAGTAGATTACAAGGCGCGGAAACAGAAACCTAAGCTAAGGGGTCCCGAGTCCTCTCTGAGGAGAAACCGGGTGCTGATTCTGGTACTTTCCTTTTCTTGGACAGGGGCTCTTGGGCCGTTGTCGGGTTGTCATTCCTTTACCAGGTGAAAGGAGTGAGCAAATTCCTTTGGTCATCCTGATTATCCACAACATGCTGCTCCAAAATTTCAATCAGGTCATCTTTATCCTTCAGTAGTTGCTGTATTTTGATACACTCCACATTGAGGGTGCGGTACTTGTTCTTCCAAGACCTCCTCGCCCGCTAAACTTTGTTGAGAGTAACCTGGAGTTTTTCTGTTTCAGTCATGAAGTACATGACAGACTCCCTTGGCGGAAGAACTCCGTGACGAGGATAAGGCATCTTTAGCTTGAGAGCTCTAGTTTGTACCCAGTGGAGGTAAGGCTCCACCGAGACACAGTCCGGTTTTCCTAGAGAATCTCGTCCTTTCTTATGAACATGTTTCCAAGCGTTCACTATTTCCATCTTTAGTGCTCTATCATTTTCTCCTTCTTTGAAGAAAAGACCTTCCAGATGAGCATTCCGCGGGACATGCCTCATCGAGTATCCAAATTGACGACGAACCAATACTGGATGGTAATTGATTCCTCCCTTAGTTCCTATGAGGGGTACGTTGGGGAAGTTTCCACAACGGTCAATGATCCTGATTCCCTCATAAATCCTATTGCACCAATCTATGTCAGAGTTGGTAAGAGACATGATTCTCTACAACCAACGTAAAGTATTCTTTTGATCCCAAAAAGCAGCAGACTTAGGCAAATGGGAGATAAACCATTTGTATAGCAGAGGTACACAACATGTGATCTCCCCTCCGTTGTACAAATTCCCTAAGTGTATAGAATGATACGCGTCCACGAGCAAAGTCGGCACAGGGTTTCCAATGAGAAAACCCTTAATGGAGTTGATATCGACGAAGTTATTGATGTTGGGAAACATAAATAACCCGTAAGTGAGTAAGACAAAGACGCTTTCAATAGCAGTCACGTTCCCTATACTAGCGAAGTACAAGGCCTTCTTTGTCAAAAACTGGGCCCACAAACCTTGTATGCCACCCTTAGTGGTCATGTGAGTCCTGACCTCTGACTCGTCCAAATATATTGCTCTTGTAATGGTATGATCCTTTGGAATTTCTTAAAGTCCAGAAAAAGGAGCTCGATCAATGATGTGTAAATCAATCAGATGAGAATATTCCTCCAGCGTTGGTGCGAGCTGATAATCCGGGAATGTGAAACAGTGATAGACCGAATCGTAAAACTGAACGAGAGCATCCATGATTCTTTCAATTACTTGGACCCTTAACAGAGGTAGCATACCTCCGTACTTGGCTTTGAAAGCTTCAGGGTTAGTGACCATTCTCGCCAAACCTCCCAAATCCTCCAACTTTGGAACCTTGAAAGTGTACTTATGAGTTCTCCTTCTACCGAAATCCATGAGCGTAGTCTTTTTCTCTGACATTTGCAATCATTATCTTAGTTTAATTTGAAAAAAGAGAGACTAGAAGAGAAGATTTTCTTTGATGTAATGTTTTTTAAATGAATGCATAAATGCAGCACACAAAACCATAGAAAAAACATGGGGTCAAAGGGTCGGTGTCATGGAGTCAAGGCTCTACCCGTCCCAAAGGTTTATACTAGTGATTTTTGTACCTGTCTCTCAACATCATCAACTCTTGTCGAGAAAAACACCAGCGGGCCGGGAACCGTGCTAGGTGGTGTTTTTTCGAAGAGTCCTCAGAAGAGGGTGGTATCGCGTGACAACTATTTCCGATAGCTTCCGCACCACTAAAGGGGTTTTTCCTAGGTGTATACTCAATCTTTCCACATGCGGCATCACACGCATTCCCATTAGCAGAAAAATAAACACAGATATCAATTAGGAAAAGCAGTATATATATTTGTCCTAATGTCCTAGACTTTTAAGAGCTATGAATCCTGTGTTCCTGACAAAAAATGGCTCCCCGGCGGAGGCGCCACTCTGTGGTTCCTTCCCAATTTAAAGGTTTTAACCTAAGATCCTAGTGAAGGCCGATCCCAGCAATAACGACATCCCCCGATGAAACCGTCATAAAATAACTTGCCAAAGGCTTTTACTTTAAGAAAGAAATAAAGAAAAACAAAGACTTAGCCCCACGGTGGGCGCCACTTTTCTGTAGCGAGCGAAACTTGACGTGTTTCTTAAGCACTGTCACTCTTTTGCGGGTACTACAGGTTGATTCATTTTTTATCCTATTGAAGCTGATGAAGGAAGGGAAATAGATGTCTTTAATTAACCCTGCTTGCATACCGAGTTTAAACAGCAGTCTGTTAGGTTACGGAAGCGATATGGAAGTGGGGCCTCTTTCTTCTTTCTTTGTTTGGAGTGAAAAACCGGGAATGTTCATGGGTTGGGGGTTAGGACTGATACTTTTTGATCGATGTATGGGATTATGGGTTTTTGTTGAGTGTGCTCGCTAAGATTTTTCTTTCAATCTTATGCTTACGTATTCCCGTTTACCGATACAGGGAAATCAGAGCGATCGTAGTTCCTCCTATTCTATGGGAGGAAATGGTGTTTTGGTGTCTTGTTCAAAGCCCAAGACGCGAAGCTAAAGGTGGTTTTTATCTTGTTCAAAGCCCAATATATGAAGCTAAAGAGTCTATTTGTATCTTGTTCAAAGCCCAAGATGTGAAGCTAAAAGTTTTATCTTTAGAGAGAATTTGTCATCTCTAAAGAGAGTCTGTTTGTCACAATTGTTGGGTGACTGGTTTATAAAGGAGGATTACTTTAACTGGGATATGTGAATCCAGCAATGCCATAATTTACTTTATAAGGGTTTTTGACCTGAAGGAGAATACTTTAACTCAGTGTAGAGCAATGCCATCTTTCCTTAGGAATTTCTCATGCTAAAAGAGGGACAGTGGCATAGATGTAGATGATCCAGAGGCTTGTCGGTTACAGCAATTAGATTAAGGGAAAGGAGTTGTTGATGTTTGTTTACTGTGAACGAGGCACAACTTTGATGCTAAAAGGTTGATTGGTTCAACCAGGGTTTCCTTATACAAAGCCTAAGGGAGGCTATCGACCCAACAAGAGGGTGATTTTTGTGTGTCTCGTACGAAGCCCGAGAGAGAGGCCAAAAGGGTTGACTCTACAGGAGAATCTTTTATATGTGTCTTGTATGAAGCCCAAGACGGAGGCTAAAGGTTGGACTCAACAAGAGAGTCTTTTATACTCGACAAGAGAGTGTTTTGTATCTCGTACAAAGCCCGAGATGGAGGCTAAATGGGATGACTCAATAAGAGAGTGTTTTTGTATCTCGTACGAAGCCCGAGATGGAGGATAAAAGGGTTTTGACTCAACAAGAGAGTCTTTTATACTCAACAAGAGAGTGTTTTTGTATCTCGTACGAAGCCCGAGATAGAGGCTAAAAATGTTTTGACTCAACAAGAGAGTCTGAAAAGGTTAACTCCGTTGGGGAGAATCATTGTACAAAGCCCAAGAGGAGGCTAGGATTACTGTTTCAGTTGAGTGACAGATCCAATATGCTGATTTAAAGAGAAAATCAGTTCTTATATGAGTATTGTTTGGACTCGGGGATTTTATTCGAGGATCAGGGTTATTTCCTGTTCTTTAAGGAAATGGGAAGTCCAAAGGGTATTGAGATTGTCCGAGTCTACGGGTTTCATCTCCTAGTTTTGAAAGGAACTTGAGAATGTCTTTGAGACTCAAGGGAATTAGACTGTCCAAGTCTAGAGTTTCATCTTTTGTACTACATTTAAGAAACAACAGTAACAAGATCTAGACTTTTTGAAATACTGTTCTATTAAGATGACTAATTGTTGTTCCTATACCTCTAGGAGGTCGTCGGGACAATTTGTACGAAGCCCAAGAAGAGGTTGGAATCTTTTAAGAAGCCGAGGGACAATTTGTACGAAGCCCAAGAGGAGGCTATCATTCTCGGAGGAAGAAATCATTTATACGAAGCCTAAGAGGAGGCTGTGAATACTTCTAAGAAGCCGACGGGTCCTTGTACAATGCCCAAGAGGAGGCGGGAATGCTTTTAAGAAGCTTGTGGGTCCCCAAACCCCGAGAAATTCAAGACAGGCTATTCATAGAGAATAGATCAAGCCAGGAAAGTTCGAGAATTTGGAAGAAACTCAAGAGATGCCATTCACGGAGAAAAGATCATCTCTGAGGAATACAGTTTCTTTGACGATTTCTAAAGGTGACAGTCTATGAAAGGGTTCACCGAGAATGCTGCCTTTCACGTCTCCATATTATTTAACCCCAAGAGGAGGGAAGACTGTATCTGGTAATCCTATGGGGATCTAGTTTTGTCTATTTTAAGAGTAATCAACAGGGCTTAGTGCAAGACGTAGTTGCCGGGGAAACTCTAAATATCTATACTATTATTACACAGTCGATATGAGTTTATGAAAGAAGACTTACAGTGAAACAGCCCCACAATACAGTTATATGTATATGAAAGCGGATAAAGAAAGCATATAACCACTTACTCGGTTGTAGAGCTTCCATGATGTTTGGTTAGTTGTTCAACAAAGAAAGATTGAAAACAGCAGTATATTCAAGATCAAAGGAGAAAGTGCTTTGAAATGAAAGATTGGGGCTTACAGCTCAAGGAGAGGCCCAGGTTTTTATCAGTGATCGCACTATCGTTTTGTACAGAGGGACTTATACAAGTGACTGAGGCCCAAAAAGGTTTTCTGTACCAAGGGGTGGGTCTTACACTCTCTCAAGAGGCCCAAAAGGTTTAAAGAAAAAGAGTGGGGCTTATAACACGAGGGTAGGCCCAGATGATTTTTCGTTTGAAATGGCGATCGCGACGAGATTTTTGAAAACGCAGTGGGTCTTATACAATGACTGAGGCCCAAGATAATTTGGTTTTCAAAAGGGGTTGGGTCTTACACTCTAATAGAGGCCCAAAAGTTTTGAATGGGTCTTATAGCTCGAGGAGAGGCCCAGATGGTTTATTTTAAACGGGCAATGATCGCGCCGAACTTTTCTTTTAACGCAGAGGGACTTATACAATATCTGAGGACCAAAATTATTTTGGTTAAAAGGGGATTGGGTCTTACACTCTATTAGAGGGCCATGAGTGTTTGAAAATGATTTATGAGGGTGAAAATCAAAGAAACCCTAATTTGTTTTCCTTTAACAGTAAATATTAAAAGAAAATCAATGAAAAATACCAAATGAATTTGAATAAACCACTTGTGATTTTTTTTAAGGTTTGAAAAATGAAGTTTTAACCACAAGAGATATTAAAACCCATTTGGTCTTTATTTTTCAAGATGAATGTTCATTTAAAAATGTTTACAAACAAATAAAAATGAATTTATTCACAAAAATACTAATTATATTAAATAAATAATATAAACTTAATTTTTTTTTTGTGAAATAAAATATTTCAACATTTTTTTGATTTTTTTGCAAAAAGAACCAATCAAAAATAATTAAAATTGAGTGAGTTATTAATTTTCCAATTAATTAATAAAACATAAAAATATTGGAAAAAATGGCAAAATGTGAAAAAACACAAAATGGCATGGGTGGGGTTTGAACCCACGACCTCAAGGTCACAAGGCGCGCGCCTTACCACTGGGGCGGTGATACATCCATTGTTTGGTGTGAAAACACAAATATACAAGTCATGCCTTGGTTTTAGGCCTGGCCCAAGGCAAGGCAAGGCAAGTTTTGGCTCAGAAACGTGAAGGTCATAACTTTCTCAATTCTTAATGGTTTGAGACAAAATTTATATGCATCTGGACCAGAATTTCACAAGGAATCCAATGGTGATGGTAGTTTTTTTAGATCACACTCCCTCCTCAAAACCCGATAGTGGTTTTGAAAAAGACCTATAATTGCATTTTCTATGCTACACTTTGATATAGGCATGAATTACATGATCAATTGGTTCAAACACAACATATATAACATGTATGAGGTGTTCATGATCAGTGGACTTCAAAGCATTGCATATTTTGGAAAGTTCAAGTCATGAGGCTTACCTCTTTTTGAGCTTTTTGGAGTTTTTGTGCAATCTATCAAGCCTCTTGTTCCAGAAATGATTTAATGCTGTAGACACACTCAAATGATCCCTTAGAATCTTTTTGGATGATTGGAATCAGCTGGTACCTGCAAAAACACAAACTGGCCCTTTCTTGCAAAAGGGGTTAAAAGTGACCAAAATAGCAACTCCCTCAAATGGTGTTCCAGATGGGAGGAACCATTTGGGACAGTTCAAGGATGATATTTGGAGTGTGTTTGAGGTTTTATCTGGTTTGGAAAGTGACTGAATCACGACATGGCTTGAAAAATGCACAAAAAGCCTATTTTGACGTTTTGAGAGGTGGCTTTGTGATTTTGTGATTACAGGTCACTTGTGAGAGTTTGGATCATCTACATGTGATGTTTATGAGGTGTGTGTGTGATTGGTTTGATTGAAAAAACTCTCAAACTCAAAAACTCAGAGTTACCTTGCTAAAGAAGGCATTTTTGCCAAGAGAAAGGGATTTTGAGGAAAGCATCTGTTTGATGGCTTTGGTGTACTCAAACTGAGCACAAATGAGCTCTATTTATAGTAGAGCAAGTTTGTTTTGGGATCAATAGTGAATGGCAACTGCAGCAGAGGTTTGGCCAATGTTGGCAAATAGAAATCCAAGTCTCCTCTAGCCATTGACTAGAGGTTAGAGCACAGAGCTTTGTTTCCCTACTTGTTGGAGGAATCTTGACTGAATTCAGTTGCAAATGTGTCAGTCCATGCCACCTCTAAGCATCTATTAAATGCTCCAATCCGAAATTGGAGTCTTGTCCCTCTTTTAGGCAATTCTAGGTTTGGCATGCTACTTCTTGTTCCAAGGACTTTGGAGGCTTGGCTCAGTGATTGTACCCTTTAGATTTGATCCTCAGATGTGTCCAAGATGATGACAAGGCTTGAAATTGGCTGATTTTGGCAAATCGACCAAAAAAGCAAAATTCTGCCTTGCCTTGGCAGTTTTCAGCAAGGCATTTTGCCACTACCATAACTCTTAGCTCAAATTGAATTTGGTGATGTTCTTGGCCATTTTGGAAAGCCCTTATATGATACAACAACTGTTTGATCATATTTGGTTTTGATACTTTTTGGATCCAAGTGAAAAATGTCCCTACATTAGGAAAAAGTGAAGGCAGATTCTGACTTAGTGAAAATTTCACTAAGTGTTGGAAAAAAGTGACATTTTCACTTTTTGTGACTTTGATCAATCCATAACTCAAAATCCATGAAGAATTGGAATGAGGTCTAGTTGAAGTTTTTGTAGAGGGCCACGAGATATACAAATTAAGCTTTGAATGGTGAGAAATGGCTTTGTGGTTTAGGAGTTATGATCCTCCAAAGTTGGTACCCTTGCCACTTTGTTCATAACTTAGAAAATTTTCTAAGTTTTTATGGTTACCCCTTTTACAAGTTATCCCACTTTCTTTGATTTTTATTGATGAATGATGATTCAAATCATACATTAACATCATTTTAGGGTTAAAAATCCATTTTTGTGAAAAATCTCAAAAAGTCAAAGTTGACTTTTGTGCACAGTTGACTTTTTATCCGATGAATTCCAAACTGTGCAATACTTTAGGAAATCAAGTCCTTGACCTAAATCAAACTTGATGTCCATGTTCCATGGGTGTTATAGGGTGTATTGAATCATGTCTTAGGGTTTAGGAGCATGTCCTGGTCAAAAGTCAAAGTTACAGTTGACTTTTCTCGCGAAACCCTAAATGTGGTCCAGATGAAATTGAGACTTGTTGCTCAAGCTTCCTGGATAAATCCATTGTTGAAAATGGATCAATGTGGTGTATTAGAGACCCTCAAATCCTCCCTTGAGGTCTTGGTGTTGTCCCAAAAGTCAACTTAGGGGTGAATTAGGTCAAGAAACCTTAATTCCTGATTTTTGATGTAAGCATCCCCTGAGGTCAAATTGACTTGATACTTGGGCCCATGAGGTTCCATGGAGTATATTAGGTTATGCTTTGAAGCATTGGCTCATGCCCAGAGGAAAATTTCCAACTAGAGGCCCTGGTCGACCAAAACCCTAATTTGGTGACACTGGCGATATTGAGGTTTGATCCACCTAGAAGGGAGCAACCTTGTGCTTAATCCTTGAAGTTGGAGTCCATTTGATCCATTGTGGATGTTTGAGAGGTTTAGACAAGTTGAAGATCATGTCATTCCTTGATTGATCCTTTGTCTAAGAACTCTAAGAGGGCTTGAAACCCTAAGTTTGATTTGTAGTGGATGCTTACCCATCTTCGGGGAGACTGATGAAGCATAATGATACACCCATATTGTGATCATGATTTGCACAATGATGGGAATCTTAGTGGTCAAAATTTGGGGTATGACAGATGCCCCTATTTAATCTTCTTGGACCCGAAGGTGTGAATGGCGAAGGTATTCGGGCATTCAGGGTGCAAGAGGATTAAATATCAGAATACCCGAAATTTTGATGGTGGTTATGAATGGTAGCTTGCGCATTCATCTTCTTTTGTTAAGCAATGACACTTAGAAAAGGTAAACTTCCCCTCAATCCTGGTTTCCTACCAAGGAACTGGTCTTAGTTTCTGAAATAAACTTCCCCTCGATCCTGGTTTCCTACCAAGGAACTGGTCTTAGTTTCTGAAGCAAACTTCCCCTCGATCCTGGTTTCCTACCAAGGAACTGCTCTAAGTTTCTGGAATAAACCTCCCCTTGATCCTGGTTTCCTACCAAGGAACTGGTCTAAGTTTTTGGAATAAACCTCCCCTCGATCCTGGTTTCCTACCAAGGAACTGGTCTTAGTTTCTTTTGTCAATAAACTTTATTGACAAGGGACGCTATTCGTAGCGATTTTCCTCAAACTTCTCGCCGAATTTTCCTGGGGAGATGCCATTTGATGGGAAAAAGAATGATGTCAGACTGGCTGGGGAACCCAATCGTCTGAGTTGTAGAGGTGCACAAACTTCTCTATTGGAGACGCCATTTGTTTCTACTGGGGAAAGTGAGTTTCTTGAGAGACTGCTTCCGCTTGGGTCGGTAGGGAGATGAGTTATGGTGTTAGATCTTGACCTTTGCACATAACTCTTTCATCATCTTATTATTCAAGTTAGATCCATTATCAGTAATGATCTGGCTTGGAACACCATAACGGCAGATGAGATTGTTTTTGATAAAGCGGACTACAACTTATCGGGTTACATTGGTGTATGACGCTGCTTCGACCCACTTGGTGAAGTAGTCAATGGCTACCAGGATGAACCGATGTCCTTCCGAAGCTTTGGGTTCGATCATACAAATCATGTCGATTCCCCATATAGAAAAAGGCCATGGAGAAGAAAGAACTTTGAGATGCATTGGCGGTATGTGGATTTTGTCTGAGTATATCTGACACTTGTGATATCTTCTCAAGTACTTCTAGCAATCGGATTCCATTGTCAACCAATAATACCCTGCTCTCAGAATTTTTCTCGCCATTGTGTGTCCGTTGGCATGAGTGTCAAAGGATCCTTCGAGAATTTCTTTTATCAGCATGTTTTCTTCTGGTCTGTCTACGCATCGGAGCAAGACCACGTCAAAGTTTACCTTATAGAGTGTATCAGCGCTCAGAAAGAAACTGCCTGCCAATCTTCTGAGAGTCTTCCTGTCTTTTCTGGATGCCCCAGGTGGGTACTCTTGTTTCTGAAGGAAGCATTTGATATCGTGATACCAAGGTTTGTCGTCTATGACTGCTTCAATTGTGAAGATGTAGGCGGGCCGTTCTAGGTGCATTATGTCAATCTTAGGTATGTCATTCCATTGACCTACATTAATCATGGAAGAGAGAGTGGCTAGTGCATCAGCCATGTTATTCTCTTCATGAGGGATATGATGAAACTCGTTTCTGTTGAAGAACGGTAACAACCTTCTCACGTAGTCTTTTTAAGGAATCAGTCTTGATTGATACGTGTTCCAATCTCCTTTGATCTGATTGATAACCAGGGCTGAGTCTCCATACACATCCAATTTCTTAATCCTTAAGTCAATCGCTTCTTCGAGACCCATGATACAAGCTTCGTATTCGGCCTCGTTGTTTGTACACATAAATGTTAATCTGGCAGTGAAAGGAATGTGGGTACCCTGAGGTGTTATGATGATTACCCCAATTCCGTTTCCCTAATGATTGACAGCTCCGTCAAAGATTAGTCCCCATTGGGAACCTAGTTCTGGCCCTTCACTGAATAGTGGTTCATCGCAATCTTTCATTTTCAAGTACATGACATCTTCATCTGGGAAGTCGAATCCGACTGATTCCCGATCATCAATCGGTTGGTGATCCAAATGATCGGCTAAAATACTTCCTTTGACGGCTTTCTGAGCATGGTACTCTATGTCGTATTCTGATAACAACATCTGCCAACGGGCAATCCTTCCCGTGAGAGCAAGTTTTTCGGAGACGTACTTGATTTGATCCACTTCGGAGATTAACCAGGTAGTGTGACGAATCATATATTGGCGGAGACGTTTGGCTGCCCAAGCTAGAGCACAGCTAGTTTTCTCAAGCATAGTGTACCGAGTCTCACAGTCGGTAAATTTCTTGTTCAAATAATAGATGGCAGACTCTTTTCTCTTTGTTTTGTCTTGTTGGCCAAACACGCAACCCATTGAGTCTTCCAAGACTGTTAAATAGATGATCAGTGGTCTTCCTTCCACTGGTGGTGATAGAATAGGTGGGTTCAACAGATATTCCTTGATACTGTCAAAGGCAGTTTGGCAGTCTTTTGTCCATACGCAGTCCTAATCCTTTTTGAGTAATTTGAAGATGGGCGAGCATGTCGCGGTCATGAGGAATATAAATATGGAAATGTAATTCAAACGTCCCAGGAATCCCCTGACTTGTTTCTCAGTCTTTGGAGAAGGCATTTCTTGAATGGCCTTAACTTTGTCAGGATCAACCTCAATTCCTTTCTGGCTGACGATGAACCCTAAAAGTTTCCCTAAACGGACACCGAATGTGCACTTGTTGGGATTCAAGCGGAGTTTGTACTTCCTCAGACGCTCAAAAAGTTTCAACAGATGAGTTACATGCTCCTTCTCTATTTTAGATTTGGAAATCATATCATTGACATACACTTCTATTTCTTTGTGCATCATGTCATGAAACTGAGTAGTCATGGCCCTTTGATAGTTTGCCCCGGCGTTCTTTAAACTGAACGACATTACCTTGTAACAAAAGGTGCCCCGTGGGTGATGAATGAAGTTTTCTCCATGTCTACCAGCATGTCAATGTGTGGTAAGGGAAAGTCATCCTTTGGACTGGCTTTGTTTAGATCCCTGTAGTCCACACACATTCTGACCTTTTCGTCCTTTTTTGGAATTGGTACTATGTTGGCTAGCCAATAAGGATATTCTGATGTGGCGAGAAACCTGCATCAATCTGTTTCTACACTTCCTCTTTGATTTTGATGGCTATGTCAGGATGAGTCCGTCTCAACCTCTATTTTACTAGCGGACATTCTGATCTTAACGGTAGATGATGTTCCACGATGCTGGTATCCAACCCTGGTATATCCTGATAGGACCAAGCGAACACATCGGGAAATTCTTTGAGAAGTCTTATAAAACCTTCTTTGACATTCGGACTGAGCAGTGCCCCAATCTTGACTTCTTTTCTCTCTTCTGTTGAACCCAAGTTGACCGTTTCCAATGGCTCTTTATGAGGTTCAATGGACCTTTCCTCTTGTCTGAGTAATCGGGAGATCTCTTCTGGAATTTCTTCGTCATTTTCTTCTTCAGCCTCAAATACCGGGAATTCAAAGTTGGGAGAAGGCTTTGGATCGGATGTTTCAATGGGGTTTAAAACAAGCAATCTGCATGACGTGATGAATGTTTTTTAGAAGAGATAGACAGAAATGCAAGAGTGTGTGCAGTGTATTTTCTGAAAAATGCTTGTTTTTATTATTTGAGTTGTTTTTAGGATTACAATTTTCTGAAAAAGCGAAAAGAGAAAACATCAATAAATGCGGAAATTACAGAACGGCGTTTATTTTATTTATGATCTTGTCAATTCTTTAAACTACACCCCTATAAAACAAAACTCTGTCGCTTTGGCCAAAGCGAAGAGAGACATTTACAGAAAGTGAGCCCTATCAAAACATCCGTTTCACCTGGGCAGGGTGAAAGGTTAAAACAAAGACGACAATTACTTAGACTTATAGATGACTTTCGAAACATCGACAGCAATCCATTGGCGGCGAATTCCTCGGTGAATCACAAAGTCTGGTACCTTCTATCTTGACTTGTCTTCAGAAATAACACAAATTTTTGGTGGAGCAGGATCGTTGGAGTCTGTCTCCCAGGCAGAGTTGTCGTAGACGAACTCTTCTGTTGTATCTTGCACAGTGTTTTTATCCTCAGGTGGATCTCCCCATCCAGTCGGCTGGATGTCTTCGAGCCTGATACGAGAACTCTCAGGAGCGGTGTACTTGAACAAATAGTCGTATTTGCCACTCGGCTGTCCTAAGGTATCCCAAACTTCTTTGGAACTGGAGGAGTCATCCCTTTCGATGACGTTGACCTCAGGGAAAGCATAGTTAATGAATTCTAGCCCTGCAATCTTTGCAAATTCATCGTCGTGCTCGATATTTTCTGAATGCCTTGAGTAATGATCCCATGAAGTGGTGGGGACGCAGGTATTCTTTTCAATGATGCTCATCTGATATGTGTCGTCGGGCTGATTCTTTTTCCCCAAGTCTTCGGTATATGGATGCCAGATAGGCAGGCCATCCATTGGGCCATAATAGTCATGGTCAAAGTTGTCTTTCATCAGAGTGTTCTCCTCTAATGAGCTTGGAGGAGCACGACATCCCTCAGGGTCACAATCTCCATATATCATTTTGACGTTTGACCTCGGTATATATCTCAGACTCTGTGCCGGATAGCAAAATGGCGTAGGCGTCTCTTCCTTAGACATATAATCGTCCTCGTTAAGATAGGACTTTCATTCTTCATCTGTATCGGAGGAATCACCCTCGTTGATAGTGTGTACTTCTTGAGACACCAGGTGAAGGAAACCTCCATTGTGGTAGAAGTCTTGAATGGGATGAAAACTTTCATTGTTAGTAGCAGTCTGGGTACAGGTTGATGAAAAACCAAGACCTTTCACTGTCTGGTTGTCAGTAGGAATGACAAGTTGTCCCCATCCTTTTGCATTGTTACTTTTGATTACTTCGAGAGCATCTTTGTACGAGGAAATCAATGTTCCTTTTTCTGATTGGTTGTCATGGCTCACCGAAAGTGCTTGGAACTGGGTTCCAACAACCTCCTCTGGTTCTACACAAGTGGATGACGATAAGTTGCTCACGATCAAGGCTTCCTCTCCATAGACAGTGACTAGTTGGTCATTCTTGACGAACTTCAGCTTCTGGTGAAGTGTCGAAGTGACTGCCCCAGCCTCGTGTATCCAAGGTCTTCCTAACAAACAACTGTATGCTGCCCGGATGTCCATGACCTGGAAAGTGACTTGGAAAGTGTGAGGACCGATAATTATGGGAAGATCGATTTCGCCGATAACTATTTTTAGGGATCCGTCAAATGCTTTGACGATGACCTCACTGCCCCACATCGGAGATCCTTGAAATAATAGTCGCATTAGAGTGGACTTTGGCATAACATTTAGAGCTGATTCGGAATCTACCAATACGCTGGCTAAAGCATCATCCTGGCAGTTGACTGTAATGTTAAGCGCCATGTTGTGACTTTTGCCTTCTTCCGGCAATTCTTCATCACTGAACCCTAAGTTGCTGCAGAAAGTGATGTTGGAGATTATGCTGTCGAATTGTCTTATTGTCACATCTTGTTCCACAAAGGCTTGCTCTAAGACTTTCTGTAGAGCCTCTCTGTGGACTTCGAAACTGAGTAATAGAGATAACACAGAGATTTTTGAAGGAGTTTGCAACAGCTAATCAACAATGTTGTACTCACTCTTTTGGATGAGTTTTAGCATCTCATCATTTTTCTTTGAAAGGTCGGGATCACTGAATTGACCGACTGGTTGATTAGAAACTTCTCTTTGAGGTTCCTTTTCTCTAGTAGGTTCTCCAACTCCTCAGTTGAAGATTTTACCGCTCCGTGTTACTCGACTGATGTCTGTAATATTCATGACGGAGGGTAATGGAGTTTTCTTTCCATTCATAATTGTTGTTGCACCGTATTTATAAGGGATCGCCTTATTGGATATGTACGGTACTGGTCTCGGCAGATAGACAACTACAGGAGCCTTTTAATTTTTCTGACCATCGTAGTCGGCCTCAATTGGTTCGAGGTTGAGAATCTTTCCACTGTCAAGAAGAACTCTTGATTCATGGAGTAAAGGGATTATGGCGCATACATCTTTGGCCACTTCTCGTTTAGGGATCAAGATAACTTATTTGTCTTGATTGGGAAGATAGTCTGACATTATGTTAACTAGACCAAGCTTGAACATGGTCGAATCTCTTTGTGGTCCAATTGACTTTGAAGGGATGCTCGCATGAGGTAGCATCCTTGGTTATCCTCCGAGCAAACTCTACAGCGCTCTTAGTTGTGTGGTGGCACCCGGCCACGTCCGCTTTGTATGCAGTGTAACTTCACTAGATCTGTTTCCATTGATCAAACATCCTAACTTTGATGCCTAGTAGGGTTCCCGTTAATCATACTGACTTCTTGTGTGTCTTCATCTAGATAGATCAGAAGCCACCAGTGGTTCAACAAGTGTTGAAGCGTTCTTTAAATGAGAGCACATCCTTGGTCACTCTCACAACATACTTTACAGTTCTAATAATCATGCGAAGTCAAAAAACCAAGCTGGACTTGCTTAGCGTGTAATTCCACCAAGTTGGTATTCATCAAGCGAACATCAAAGATTTGGATCATGTTAACTTGATAATGACTTTTATCATGATAGTCCTGGATCCATCTGAGATCCAACTGACGCTGGAGGGCCTCTTGTACAAAAGAGCATCCCTGATTGTTCACCGAGCAAATCAGACAGGAATCGTAACCATACCGTGGCAGATTATGATGTTGGCTTTGCCTTGAGTGCATTGCCACCAAGTTGACATTCATTGCGCGGATGTCGTGGTTTTGAATGATGTTGGAATTTGTATAAGTCATGTTAACTTCACGGATTCGGTGATCTTGGATCCATCTGAGATCCATCTATTCCTGTAGAGCTGATTGCACCACAGAACATCCTTGATTGTCTTTAGAGCAGATATCACACTGGTGATAATTGTGAGACGGTACATGCTTGTATCTGCTCTGTCTGCAATGCATCTTGACCAGGTTGGTTCCCAATAAGAGTACATCGTGAATTTGATAGCTGTGGTTAGACTCTTCCTTTATCAAATTTACTGCAGCTTTCTCGTGTTGAGGCAACGGGTTCGTCTGAACATTTGGATCTGTATCTTTGAAGGATACGACCCCGCTTCTGACAAGCTTTTGCACATCAAATTTGAAGCTGAGACAGTTTTCTATGTTATGCCCTGGTCCTCCTTGATGGTAAGGGCAAGTCTGATCCGCTTTGAACCAAAAAGGAAGATTCTCCGGTATTGTAAGAGGAGACCTGGTCTAGACGTCCCCCTTGACCAGTAATAGTGGAAATAGTTCTGCGTACAACATCGGTATAGGGTCAAACCCTGGTGGTCGCGTTGTATTGCTGTTGTTGTACAGAGGACGAGCCTGCTGAAGAGGCTGTTGTGTCCTTTGTTGATATTGTTGTTGATTCGGTTGGCTTTGAGCAACCTGAGGTTGATACGTTGGAACAGGCGCAGGGTTGATAGCAGGAGTTATAGCTGCTACTGGTTAGTACCGTCGCCTTTGCTTTCCGGGAGAGATATTACCAATATCTTGCTCTTTTTTCTTAGGGAAAGTACTACCGTATCTTTTGGTACTGCTTGAGGGTTTTGTACCTTTGACCAGACGTCCTTCTCAGATTGCTTCTTCAAGACGAACTCCCATATTCACCATTTCAGTGAAGTCGCTGGGCACACTGGCAACCATTCGGTCATAGTAAAACGAACTCAAGGTTTTCAAAAAGATTTTTGTCATCTCTTTTTCCTCAAGAGGTGCACAAATCTGGGTGACAATTTCACGCCATCTCTGAGCATATTCTTTAAAGGTTTCCTTGTCCTTCTGCGACATGGCTCTGAGTTGATCTCTGTCCAGTGCCATGTCCAGCTTATATTTATACTGTTTAATGAAGACAGCGCCAAGATCTCTGAAAGTGACGATCTTAGTGCGGTTTAAACCCATGTGCCATTTGAGTGCGACACTGGTTAAACTATCTTGAAAATAATGGATCAGTAGCTATTGGTTCTCTGTCTGAGTTGACATCTTTCGAGCGTACATCACCAAATGAATCTGAAGGCAAGAGTTGCCCTTGTATTTCTCAAATTCGGGCACCTTGAATTTGCGCAGAATTTTCACATTGGGGACCAGACAAAGGTCTGCGGCGTCCTTACCAAATAAATCCTGACCGCGAATGGCATGCAGTTCCTTCTGCATCTCTAGGAATTGCTCCTGGAACTCATTCATTCTGTTGTACACACTTTCATTTCCACCAGAAGGTATCTGTGGAATCTGTCCTTCTGGGACAGTGTGTACCACGGGTGGTGGTATAGTCATTATGGCAGTGACTCTTGGTGCTTCCCTATCCCGAAGTTTGTAACCTTCAGGAGTTGCTGTCATGACCCTTGCATCTTTGCTTTCCCGAAGTTTGTAACCTTCAGGCCCAGCAGTTCCTGCTGCAGTTTCCGAATTTTCTGTGATCGGCGGAATATATCCTTCTGGGATATAGTTGAGTGGCATGCCCCAAGGACGATCTTTAGGCATGTTATACCGAGGATCATACGTTTCCACTATGGGCGTAGATGTGATCTCCGAGATCACAGTCCATTATTATTGTTTATGAACTGTTGCTAGAGATTGCATGTCATCGTGAAGTTTCCTCAGATCTTCTTTCAGAGTGTCGATTCCTTCTCTTAACTCTCTGTTCTTTTCCTCGAGATAATCCATTTTATTTTGTCAATTGGCCCGAGTATTGTACGAATGAGACAATTTGGTTGCGGAAATGGAAATACAGTAATTTACAAAGTGTTGTAAAAGGAAATGTCTAAACTTATGGATCTTGAGTTCTCTCTGAGGAGGGCTCAGGTGCTGGTTCTGGTATTTTCCTTTTCTTTGACCGGGGCTCTTGAGTCGTTGTCGGGTTGTCATTCCTTTACCAAGTGAAAGGAGCGAGCAAGTTCCTTCGGTCTTCTTGATTTTCTACAGCATGTTGCTCTAAAATCTCGATCAGAGCATCCTTCTCTTTTAACAGTTGCTGTATTTTGGTACACTCCACATTGAAAATGCGGTACTTGTTCTTCCAAGATTTCATTTCCCGTTGAACTTTGCTGAGAGTGTCCTGGAGTTTTTCCGTATCAGACATAAAATAAAGGATATATTCCATTAATGGAAGAACTTCGTGACGAGGGTAAGGCATCCTCAGTTTGAGAGCTCTAGCTTGTACCCAAGGGAGATAAGGTTCCACAGAGACACAGTCTGGTTTTCCTAGAGACTCTCTTCCTTTGCTGTGAACATGTTTCCAGGCATGCACTATTTCCGTCTTTAGTGCCCTGTCATTTTCTCCTTCCTTGAAGAAAAGACCTTCCAGATGAACATTACGCGGGATATGTCTCATCGGGTATCCGAATTGACGAACTAAAACTAGATGATAATTGATTCCTCCTTTTATTCCTATGAGGGGTATATTAGGGAAGTTTCCTCAATGGTCAATGATTCTTATCCCGTCATAGATCCGATTGTACCAATCTATGTCAGAGTTGTTAAGAGACATGATTCTCTGTGACCAATGTAAAATACTCTTATAATCCCAAAATGCAGCAGACTTAGGTAAATGGGAAGTGAACCATTTGTATAGCAGGGGTACATAGCATGTGATCATTCCTCCGCTATACAAATTACTTAAGTGTACAGAATGATAAGCATCTGCGAGCAAAGTTGGTACGGGGTTCCTAATCAGAAATATCTTAATGGCATTGATATCAACTAAATTATCGATGTTGGGAAACAGAAATAACTCGTAGGTGAGCAGAACAAAGATGCTCTCGAAAGCAGTCACGTTCCCTATACTAGCAAAGTACAGAGCTTTCTTTACCAAAAACTTGGCTGGTAAACCTTGGAATCCACCCTTAATGGTCATGTGAGTCCTGGCTTCTGACTCGTCCAAATATATTTCTCTTGCAATGGTTTGATCTTTTAGAATTTCTTCCAGTCCAGAAAAGGGAGCTTGGTCAGTGATAGGTAAATCAGTCAGGTGAGAGTACTCCTCCAGTGTTGGTGCTAACTGATAATCTGAGAATGTGAAACAGTGATAGACCGGATCGTAGAACTGAATCAGTGTGGACAAGATTCCTTCAATTACATGGACCCTTAACAGAGACAGCAGTCCTCCGTACTTAGCTTTGAAAGCATCAGGGTTGGTGATCATCCTTGCCAACCCTCTTAAATCCTCTAATTTTGGAACCTTGAAAGTGTACTTGTGAGTCTTCCTTCTACTGAAATCCATAACGCAATCATTCTCTCTGATATTTGCAATCATTGTTTAGTTTAATTTGAAAAAAAAAGAGAGACTAGAAGAGAAAATTCTTCTTTGTTTAAAGTTTTTTAGATGAAATGAATGCATGAATGCAGCACACAAAAACCTAGAAAAAACATGGGTTTAAAGGTTCAGCGTCACGAGCATGGAGTCATGGCTCTACCCATTCCCAAAGGTTGTATTCTGGTGATTTTTGTTCCTGTCCTCAAAATCATTGACACCCCTTGGGATAACAACAGCAGGCTGGTTCACCCGAGCAAGCTGTAGTATCTTAGGGTAATCTCAAATGAGGGTGGCATCGTGTGACAACTATTTCCAATACCTTCCGCAATACAAAATAGTCACATGGTCTCAGTCTACTAAATCCTCAGTTTCATGGATACCACAATCGAACAATCTGCTTTCAACAACCGAAGTCGTTTAGACATTGAATCCAGAAAGGGTATCTCCACTGATTCGATGGTCTACCAGGATCGCTTATTCGGGAATCACTCCCTGTAAGACCACCCGTCTATGCCATCACTTATCTTAGGTATCACTCAAACTTTCCAGATGCGGCATCACCCGCAGTCCCATTAGCAGAAAAATAAACACGGATATCAAGTAGGAAAAGCGATATATATATATATATATATATATATTTATTTATTTATTCCTAAAACTAACATCCTAGACCTCTTAAGAATTCTAGTCTATAATCTTAACAAACAAAATGACTCCCCAGCAGAGTCGCCATTTTACTGTAGCATGCGATTTTTGTCGCTGACACGACCACCTTATCTCCATGGGTTCCTCACCGTAAAGGTGGGAGGGGGGTGCTACTTTATGATTTCTTATTTATCCCGTGATGCTGGAAGGAAAAGGGAAGATATCTAAAACTAACCTTGCACGCAAATGTTTAACTGAACAAACGCTTAAAGAGATTCGGGGAGTTCGGGGTCAGGTTATACAATGGGGAGTTGTCAATTACCCATCCTATATGTGGTTATCCACAGGTTGTTAGCTTTAGGTTCTGCTTTGTACTTGATGGTGTTTATCTGTTAATGGGTTGGGAAAGTTTCTTGGGAAATATGAGAGGGAGAGTGAGTTTTTGTTGATGTTTGGGTTTTTCCGATGTTTTTGGTAAGGTACTGGACCTAAGTATTGATTGATATGAAGGTACTGGACCTAGAGTTTTTGTTTGGTATGCTCGTTAAGATTTCGCAATCTTATGCCTACGTATTCCCGTTTAAAGAAATAGGAAAATCAGAGCAATCATAGTTCCTCCTATTCTATGGGAGGAAAAAGATGTCTTGGTGTCTTGTTCAAAGCCCAAGATTGAAGCTAAAAGGTTTATTTGTGTCTTGTTCAAAGCCCAAGATTGAAGCTAAAGTTTTGACTTAGAGAGAATTTGTCATCTCTAAAGGGAGACATCTCTTCTGTTTATCACAAATGTTGGGTGACTGATTATAAAGGAGGGTTACTTTAACTGGGATATATGAATCCAGCAATGCCATAATTTCCTTTATAGGGGTGTTATCCTAAAGGATAAAACTTTAATTCAGTGTAGAGCAATGCCATCTTTCCTTAGGAATGTCTCATGCTAAGAGAGGGACAGTGGCGTGGATGTAAATAATCCAGAGGCTTGCCGCTTACAGCAATTAGATGAGAGAAATGGAGTTTTAATTTTTCTGTTTTGACCTGTGATAATACTGAGAAATGACTTCCTACAGAGGGGTTTTGATTTCCTCGGAGGGTATGTTGATTTTTGTGTGCCTTGATTAAAGCCCAAGGTTGAAGCTAAGAGGTTGATTGACTCCACTAGGGAAGCCCTTATACAAAGCCTAAGAGGAGGCTGAGAATGACTGACTCAACAAGAGAGTGTTTATATATGTCTTGTACAACGCCCAAGATTGAGGCTAAAAGAGTCTGACTCTTTCGGGGATATCATTATACAAAGCCTAAGAGGAGGCTAAAAAGGATTTTGACTCCGCTGGGGAGGATTTGTATGTGTCTTGTACAAAGCCCAAGATAGAGGCTGATAAGAAGACTGACTCTGTGGGAAAGAACTCTTTATCTGTCTTGTACAAAGCCCAAGATTGAGGCTAAAAGGAGACTTTACTGACTCGGCTGAGGATATTTTAGGTATCTTGTCCAAAGTCCAAGATTGAGGCTGAAATGAGTTTTGACTCTGCTTAGGGTATTATTTCTCATAGCCTAAAAGAAGGCTGGGAGGAATTGACTCCGCTGGGGAAGATATTTGTCGCAAGCTTTAAGAGAAGGCTAAGAAGATTTATGCCTTGTACAAAGCCCAAGATTGAGGATAAAAGGGTTTGACTCAACACGAGAGTGATTTTATCTGTCATGTACAAAGCCCAGGATTGTGGCTGAACAAGCTAGAGAAATCATTATACAAAGCCTAAGAGGAGGCTAACTTTGCTAGAGGAAATCTTTATACGAAGCCAAAGGGGAGGTTGGAAAACATTGTCTAAACAAGATAATGGTTTTTATATGTCTCGTACAAAGCCCGAGATTGAGGCTAAAGGGGTTGACTCAACAAGAGAGTGCTGAAAGGTGATTGACTCAACAAGAGAGTCTAAAAGGGTGATTGACTCAACAAGAGAGTCTGAAAAAGTGATCGACTCAACAAGAGAGTCTGAAAAGGTTAGCTCCACTGGGGAGAATCATTGTACAAAGCCCAAGACGAGGCTGGCTGTGCTTAGGAAAGATCATTATACAAAGCCTAAGAGGAGGCTATCTTCTGTTGGGAATTTGTGAGATCCCGAGGCAGGTCTAAATGGGGAATCAACTGTCGCTGAGGGTGACAGAAAAGTTGAGGTATCAGATGCCTTAAGGTTTTGATTTAAGATAGTGTTATACTGATGATAAACTGACCCTGGTTGGGAAATATTTTAGGAGAGAGACTGGGTTTTAGAACCCACAAGTTTTAACTCTGTTGGAGATTGATCCAAAATGACCGGGGTTTCTCCTATATTTGTAAGGAACTTGAGAATGTCTTTGAGACTCAAGGGGATTTAGACTATCCAAGTCTATTGGTATGGTTAGTTCATCTTTGTATTATGCCCAAGAGGAGGCTGACTCTTTTAAGGGATAAGTATCAACCCTAAAATTGGTCTGAGGGTTTCGACTCTTTTTAGAAAGACAACTCTAACGAAGGATGACTAAGTTCTGTCCTATACCTTTAAGAGGTCTTCTGGGTCCTTGTATTAAGCCCAAGAGAAGGAATGAGAACTTCTAAGAAGCCGGAGGGTCCTTGTACAAATCCCAAGAGGAGGCGGGGATGCTTTTAGGAAGCCTGTGGGACCAAACCCAAGAAAAGTTCAAGAGATGTCATTCACCGAGAATGAATCATTCCTGAATAGTTCTGGGGTATGAAGAAATTCAAGAGATGTCACTCACAGAGAATGAATCATTTCGGGGGAAAATAATTTCTTTGACAATTTCTATAAGTGACAGTCTGAGAAAAGGTTCACCGAGAATACTGCCCTTCTCTTTGTTCCATATTGTTTAAGCCCAAGAGAAGGCAAGATTGTGTCTTGAAATCTTATGGTGATCTAGTTTTTGACTGTATTAAAGAGTGACCAACTGGCTTTACCTAGTTCTAGACCTAGTTGCTGGGGAAAACTCTAAATAGCCATACTAGTATATATACAGTTTATATATGACAAGTATTTAAAAGGGTATGAAAGAAGGACTTACAGTGGAGCAGCTTCCCACAATACAGTTATATATATGAAAGTAAGTAGATGAAACCTGATAAAAACTTACAGGTGAGCAAGCTTCCATGCTGTATTGTTAGTTGTTCAAAGAAATTAAATAAAGTTTTGATAACATCATGTATATTTGAACCTAAATCAAAAGGGGAGTTCTTTTTGAAAAGATTGTTGGGGTTTATACTCAAGGAGAGGCCCAAGGTTTAATAGTGATCGCACCGTTGTCTTGAAGATCGTATCAGGACTTATACAACGACTGAGGTCCAAAAATTATTTTCTTTATAAAGGGATGGGACTTACACTCTATCAAGAGGCCCAAAAGATGTTTTGAAAGAGAAAGATGGGACTTACAACACGAGGGGAGGCCCAAATTATTTTGTTTTAAAAGGCGACGACCGCGCCGTGATTTTGAAAATACAGTAGGACTTATACAATAACTGAGGCCCAAAAAAGGTTTGTATTTACAAAGGATTGGGTCTTACACTCTATCAGAGTCCCAAAGTTTATTTTTGTACAAGAGATGGGGCTTACAACTCAAGGAGAGGCCCAAGTGGTTTTCGTTTAAAAGGCGACGATCGCGCCGAGATTTTTAAAATCGCAGTGGGACTTATACAACGACCGAGGCCCAAGATTATTTATGTACAAAAGAGGGCTGGGTCTTACACTCTATTAGAGGCCCAAAGTGTTTGAAAATGTTTGATAAGGATAAAAAATCAAAGAATCCCTGATTTTCATTTTTTAAAGTAATTCTTTAATGAAAATTAATAAAAAATGATAAAAAATACCAAATAAGTTTAGATAAACCATTTGTGATTTTTGGTTAAGGTTTGAAAAATGAGGTTTTAATCACAAGATGATTTAAAACTCATTTGGTTTTGATTTTCAAGATGATAATTCCTTTTTGAAATGTTTAAAAAACAATTAAAAATGAATTTATTTACAAAAATATCAACTATATTAAATAAATAATATAAATTTTATTTTTTTTGTGGAATAAAATATTTTAATATTTTTGTGATTTTTTGCAAAAAGAACCAATAAAAAATAATTAAAATTGAGAGAGAAATTAATTTTTCAAATCATTTAAGAAAATAATATGAAAAATATAAAAAAAAAAAGGAAAAAGTGATAAAAAAGGGTCTGGGGCGAGGGGGATTCGAACCCCAGACCTCCAAGCCAAACACATGTGCGCGCAACCACTGGGGTGGTGATACATCCGTGTATCGAAACCACCCCATAAATATATATGGGATACCAATTTTCAGGCCTAGCCAAGGCAAGGCAAGGCAAGTTCCTAGGCCAAAACGTGAAGGTTGTAACTCTCTCATTTCTCCATGGATTGGGACAAAATTTAGGTCTATCCTACCTAGAATTTCACAAGGAATCCAACAGTGCCCAATTTTTTTCAGATGAGGTCCCTATTTTTAAACCCGATAGTGGTTTTGAAATAGGCCACAACTTGCATTTTCTATGCTACCTCATGGTACAGGCAAGAATTACATGATGAATTGGTTCAAACACAACATATACAACATGTATGAGATGTTTATGATCAGTGGACTTCAAAGCAATGCATAATTCAAAGAGTTTAAGTTGTCATGCACTTACCTCTTGGAGCTTTTTGTGCTATCTGCCAAGTTCCTTGTGCCAGAAGTAATTTGATGCTTTGGACTCTGTCAATTGATTCCTTAAAAGCTTTTAGAATGGTTAGAACCAGCTGGAATCCTCAGGAAAAAGTTTGAGCTCTTTCTTGCAAAAGGGCCAAAAGTGACCAATATGGCAACTCTCTCAAATGGTGTTCCAGATGAGGGGAACTAATTGAGATAGTTCAAGGATGATATTTGAAGTGTGTTTGAGGTTTTATCTGGTTTTGAAAGTGCCTAAATCAATACATGGCTTGAAAAATGCAAAAAAGTCAATTTTTAAGGTTTTGGAGGTTGACTTTGTGATTTTGGTGTTACAGGTCACATGTTAGTGTTTGGACAGCTTAGATACAACATATTAGTGGTGTTTAGATCATGATATGTGATGGAATTGCTCTGTAACTCAAAAACTCAGAGATACCTTGCATAAGAAGGCATTTTGGCCTAGAGAAAGGGATTTTGAGGAAATCAAGTGTTGTAGTGCTTTGGTATACTCAAACTGAGCACAAATGAGCTCAATTTATAGTAGAGCAAGTTTATTTTGCAAGCAATAGTGAATGGCAACTGCAGCAGGCCTTTGGCCAATGTTATGCAAAAGGAATCTCAAGTCTCCTCTAGCCATTGACTTGAGATTAGGGCACAGGCTTTGTAGCTTTGGTTTAGAGATAAGTCTTGACTGAATTCAGTTAGAATAGGCTAAGTTCATGCCACCTTGGTGTATCCATTGAATGCTTGGAAACAAAATTGGAGTCTTGGCATCTTTGTAGCCGTTTTAGGGATGACAAGCCTAATGTAGATTCTTGGACTTAGGAGGCTTGGAGATCAGATCATCCCCCTTGGATTTGATCCTTTGATGTGTCCAAAATGATGACAAGGCTTGGAGTTATCATATTTGGACAAATCGAGCAAATGTGCACAATTCTGCTTTGTAAAACCAGTTCATGATGCCATGTTTCAAGGGCTGTATCTCCCTGCTCAAATTGAATTTGGAGATGATCTGGTACTTGTTGGAAAGCTCTTATGGCATACTTTAACTTTGATGTTCACCTCTATACCTGGTTTGACTTGGATCAAGGTGAAAAATGTCCCTACATTTTGGAAAAAGTAAGGCAGATTCTGACTTAGTGAAATTTTCACTAAGTGTTGGAAAAATGTCATTTTCATGTTTTTAGCCATGAGGAATTGGAGTTTGATGTAGTTGAAGCTTTTGTATAGTGTAGCAAGACCTACAAATCCAACTTTGGATCACCCAAAATGGTTGCTTGGATCTCAAGTTATGGTCCTTGGAAGTTGGTACCCTAGCCACTTTGTTCCATAACTTAGAAAAATTCTAAGTTTTTTATGGTTACTCCTTTTACAAGTTAACTCACTTTCTTTGATTTTTCTTGATGAATGATGATTCAAATCACATATTAACATTGTTTTAGGGTTAAGAAACCTTGGTTGACCAAAAAATCAAAAAGTCAAACTTTGACTTTTTGCACAGTTGACTTTTTTATCAGATGAAGTTTTGACTTTGCGATCATTTTGTGAAATCAATCCTTGGGCTCAATTAAACTTCATGGATGGCCTCCAAGGGTATTTAGGAATGTCTTGGACCCCTCCCCAAGGTTTGAGATCAAGGGTAGGCCAACAGTCAAGGGTTGGGTTGACTTTTTCCATCAGAAACCCTAATTTGTGATCAGATGGTTTTGAGTTCTTGTGGCTTATGATTTGAGCTCTTTGAGTCAATCAAATCTTGTAGACATGTTAATATGATGTATTTGAGGTCTTTGAAGTTCATCTTGAAGCTTCAAGCCATGCCTCACTTCACAAGTTAACTCAAGGGTTGAATTAGGTCAAAACCCTAATTCCTGATGTTTTGATAGATGGACCCTCAAGGTGATTTTGCCATTGTGGATGGGCTCTTGAGATTCCTTTGAGTTTAATGGACCAAATATTGAGGCCTTGGCTCATGCCCAGATGGAAATTTTCAGCTGGAGGCCTCAGTCGACCAAAACCCTAATTTTGTGACACTGGCGATCCTGAGGCTTGATCCACTTGGAATGCTGCAACCTTGTGCTTGATTCTTGATGTGGGAGTCCTATTGATCCTTTGTGGATGTTTGAAAGGCTAGACAAGTTGAAGATCATGTCATTTCTTGATTGATCCTTTGTCTAAGTGCTCTAAGAGGGCTCAAAACCCTACTTCTTGATTGTAGTGGATGCTCAATCATCTTTGAGGAGACTGATGAGACATGATGGTTCATCTATATTGTGGTGATCATTCTCACAATGATGAGAATCTTAGTGGTTAAAATATGGGGTATGACACATACAAAGCGAACGTGGCCGGGTGCCACCACATAACTATGAGTGCTGTAGAGTTTGCTCAGAGAACAACCAAGGATGCTATCTTGTACGGTCGGGTCTTCAAAATCAGTTAGACTAAAAAGAGGTTCGACCATGTTCAAGTTCTGGGTTGATCAACGTGATACAAGACTATCTCCCTAATCAAAGCAAAGACGTTGTCATAATCTCCAACATAGGAGGACTAAAGACGTATGCGACATAATCCCTCTACTCCATGAATCAAGAATTCCTCTTGATAGTAGAAAGATTCTCAACCTCGAACCAATTGAGGCTGCTTACGATGGTCAGAAAAATCAAAAGGCTCCCGTGGTTGTCTATCTACCAGGACCAATACCGTACAAATCCGATAAGGCTATCCCTTACAAGTACGGTGCAACAACTATCGAAAATGGAAAGGAAACTCCATTACCCTCCGTCGTGAACATTGCCGACATCAGTTGAGTAACACGGAGCGGCTGGATCTTCAACAGACGAGTTGGAGAACCTGCTAAGGAAAAGGAACCTTAAATAGAAGTTCTTAATCAACCAGTCAGTCCATCTAGCAATCCAGAGCTGGTAAAATACAACGATGAGATGCTTAAGCTCATCAAGAAAAGTGAGTACAACATTATGAACCAACTGTTGCAAACTCCATCTAGAATCTCTGTGCTATCTCTCTTGCTTAGTTCCGAAGTTCACAGGGAAGCTCTGCAAAAAGTCCTGGAGCAAGCTTTCATAGAGCAAGATGTGACGGTAAGAGAGTTTCACAACATCATTTCCAACATCACTTCCTGCGACAAATTAGGATTCAGTGATGAAGAACTGTCGGAAGAAGGCAAAAACCACAACATGGCGCTTAACATTACAATCAACTGCCGGGACGATGCTCTAGACAGCGTACTGGTAGACAAAGGATCAGCTCTGAATGTTATGCCAAAATCAACTCTGATACGACTATCGTTTCAAGAAGCTCCGATGAGAAGCAGTGAGATCATCGTTAAAGCTTTTGACAGATCCAGAAAAACAATTATTGACGAAGTTGACCTTCCCATAACTATCAGTCCTCACACTTTCCAAGTCACTTTTCAGGTCATGGAAATCCGGGCAGCATACAACTACTTATTAGGAAGACCTTGGATACACGAAGCTGCGGTAGTCACTTTGACACTTCACCAGAAGCTGAAGTTTGTCAAGAATGACAAGTTAGTCATAGTATGTGGAGAGCAGGCCTTAATCGTGAGCAACTTATCATCACTTTCCAGTGTAGAACCCGAGGAGGTTGTTGTAACCCAGTTCCAGGCACTCTCGGTGAGCAATGAGAATAGATCAAAAAGAGGGACGTCGATTTCCTCTTACAAAGATGCTCTCGAAGTGATCAAGAGTAACGACATAAAAGGATGGGGACAAATTATAATTCCTACGGATAACAAGACAAAGAAAGGTCTTGGTTTCTCCTCAGCCTGTACCCAGACTGCTACTAAAGATGAAAGCTTTCATCCCATTTAGGACTTCTTCCACAGTGGAGGCTTTCTCCACCCAGTGTCTCAAGAAGTACACACCATCAATAAGAGTGACTCCTCCAATACGGACGAGGAATGGAAATCTTATCTCCACAAGGACAGTTATATGTCTTAGGAAGAAACACACTTGCCATTCTGCTTTCCTAAACAGAGTCCGAGATATATACCAAGATCAGACGTCAAGATGATGTACGGAGATTGTAATCCTGAAGGATGTCGTGCTCCACCAAACTCATAGGAAGACGATCCGATGAAAGACAACTTCGACAACGACTATTATGACCCACTGGATGACTTGCCTATCTGGCAACCATACCCAGAAGACTTGGGGAAAAAGAGTCAACCCAACGATGCTTATCAGTTGAGTAATATTGAAAGGAATATCTGCGTCCCCACCGAGTCATGGGATCATTACTTAGGACATTTCGAAGATATCCAGTGCAACGATGAATCTGCAAAGATTGCAGGACAAGAATTCATCAACAATGCTTTTCCTGAGGTCAATGTCATTGATAAGGATAACTCCTCCAGTCCCACAGAACTATGGGACACCTTGGAATAGCCGAGTGGCAAGTACGACTTCTTGGTCAAGTACATCGCTCCTGAAAGCTCTCACATCAGGTTCGAGGACATCCAGCCAACTGGATGGGGAGATCCTCTTGAGAGTGAGAACACTAAGAAAGATACAACATAAGAGTTCGTTTACGATAACTCTGCTTGGGAGGAAGACTCCAATGATCTTGCTTCGCCAAAAATCAATGTCATTTCTGAGGGCAAACCAAGAAAGAAGGTACCAGACTTTGTGATTCACCGAGGGGTTCGTCGCCAATGGGTTGTTGTCGATGTCCCGAAATTTGTCCTTAAGTCTAAGTAATTGCCATCTTTGTTTTAACCTTTCACCCTGCCCAGGTGAAACAGATGTTTTTATAGGGCTCACTTTCTGTAAATGTCCCTCTTCGCTTATCCCAAAGCGACAGAGTTTTGTTTTATAGGGTTGTGTTTCAAGAATCGACAAAATCATAAATAAATAATGTCGTTCTGTCATTCCCACATTTATTGCTGTTTTTGCTTTTCGTTTTTCAGAAAATGGTAATCCTAAAACAACCCAAAAATAAAAAACAAGCATTTTTCAGAAAATACACTGCACACACTTTTGCATTTCTCTCTATCTCTTCTAAAAAATGAATCATCACGTCTTGCAAATTGCTTGTTTTAAACCCCATTGAAACATACGATCCAATGCCTTCTCCCAACTTTGAATTCCCAGTATTTGAAGCTGAAGAAGAAGAGGATGAAGAAATTCCAGAAGAGATTTCCCAATTACTCAGACAAGAGGAAAGATCTATTGAACCTCACAAAGAGCCGTTGGAAACGGTCAACTTGGGTTCAAAAGAAGAGAGGAAAGAAGTCAATTGGGGCACTGCTCAGTCTGACTGTCAAAGAAAGCTTGATAAAACTTCTCAAGGAGTTTCCCGATGTATTTGCTTGGTCTTATCAGGACATGCCAGGGTTGGATACCAGCATCGTGGAACATCATTTATCGCTAAAGACAGAATGTCTGTCAGTGAAACAAAGGCTGAGAAAGACTCACCCGGATATGGCTATCAAGATCAAAGAGGAAGTGCAGAAACAGATTGATGCAGGTTTCCTTGCCACCTCAGAATATCCTCAATGGCTAGCCAACATAGTGCCAGTTCCGAAAAAGGACAGAAAAGTCAGAATATGTGTAGACTACAGGGATCTGAACAAAGCCAGTCCAAAGGATGACTTTCCCTTACCACACATAGACATTCTGGTAGATAGTATTGCAAAGTTCAAAGTCTTCTCCTTCATGGATGGATTCTCAGGCTATAATCAAATCAAAATGGCGCTGGAAGATATGGAGAAAACTTCATTCATCACTCCATGGGGCACCTTTTGTTACAAGGTAATGTCGTTCAGTTTGAAGAACGTCGGGGCAACCTATCAAAGGGCCATGACTACTTTGTTTCACGACATGATGCACAAAGAAATCGAAGTGTACGTCGATGACATGATTGCCAAATCTAAAATAGAAGAAGAGCATGTGACACACCTGTCCAAGTTATTCGAGCATTTGAGAAAGTACAAACTCTGCTTGAATCCCACTAAATGCACATTCGGTGTCCGTTTGGGAAAACTTCTAGGGTTCATTGTCAGCCAGAAAGGAATTGAGGTTGATCCTGACAAGGTCAAGGCCATTCAAGAAATGCCTTCACCAAAGACTGAACAATAAGATGATGAAAGAGTTGTGTGCTAAGTTCAAAATCGAACACCATAATTCATCTCCCTACCGACCTAAGATGAACGGTGCGGTAGAAGCAGTTAACAAGAACATCAAGAAGATTGTTCAAAAGATGGTTGTAACCTATAAAGACTGGCATGAAATGTTGCCCTTTGCTCTTCACGGTTATCGCACATCTATCCGCACTTCGACAGAGGCAACCCCTTTCTCTCTAGTATATGTCATGGAGGCAGTCCTCCCTATAGAAGTAGAGATCCCATCAATCTGGGTATTGATGGAAGCTAAGCTAACAGAGGCTGAATGGTGTCAGAGTCGACACGATGAATTGAATTTGATCGAAGAAAAAAGAATAACGGCTCTGTGCCATGGTCAGTTGTATCAGCAAAGGATGAAGAAAGCGTTTGACAAAAAGGTTTGACCTCGCGTCTTCAGAAAAGTAGACCTTGTGCTCAAGAAGATACAATCATTCCTCACTGATTCCCGGGGCAAATGGACTCCGAATTATGACGGTCCTTATGTGGTCAAGAAAGCCTTCTCAGGCAGCGCCTTGAGACTCACAACCATTGATGGAGAAGAGTTTTCCTACCCCACGAATGTTGACGTAGTCAAGAAATACTCCGCCTAATTAAGAAAAATAAAAATAAAAAACCATCTCGGTGGATTGAAAACCTGAAAAGGCGGTCCAGGCAAAAATTAGAGGCATAAGCAAAAAAAAAATCATCCCGATGGATTGGAAATTCCAAAAGACAATACAGGCAAAAATTAGGAATTCATGGCAAGTTACTACGTCCGACAAGGTTAAATCCCCAGTGGTAACACCATTCATCAGAAAACTTCAAGTCAAGGTCATCTTCGACAGAGGCTCAGGATGTCCAGAATTCAAAGTTGGTAGGAGGATAACGATCGTTATGTTTTAATGTAGCCCTTCCCCTTAAATTACCATTTTCTAAACTTTGTAAATACTCTATGGAATCACGCGCTTGGCTGATTTCCATCCTATCAATAAAATTTGAGCCCTAGTGCTTTTGTTTGCAATTCTCATTTGTTTTAGCTTTACAGAATGGCATTTTTAACATGATCAATGATTCTTGAAATAAAACAAAAATGAATTTACTTGTAAAATTTTTTTCTACTTTTAAAATAAAGATGGCAATTCTTTTTGACTGATGAACTTCGAAAAGAACATCGATCGCTTCTCTGAAGGTGATTAAACCTCAAAGTACAGAATCAAAGTACTCATTCTAAAACCAGTACACCTGAATGAAGGATCAACTGTGTCAAATGTAATGTCCCATCTAACATCCTCGGCAGAGTTCTTACCTCTTAAGACCGATTGAACGATTCTCTCTTCCCCACAGGGACTACTTCTCCAAAGCAAGACAAGAATTGCTATCTTGAACCAATGGTACTTTTTCTCCCGCAGTGGCTGAGTATCCAGTCGTGTTCATTCACCAGTCTGTATGTCGCGTCAGTTTTGTCAGCATAAACATACATACATCATGCATAATTGATGCATATTCATAATCATATCGCATTATTATCACTCTGGTCATGTTCACCTCCAAGTGATACAGTCCTCCTGTCAATCAAGTTGTCAATTTGTTCCTCTTCAGGAAATGTATCGTCTGAACAATCTCTCCCCCAGTTTATTTCTGGATCGGAGATGGTCCTCGACCACTTTGATAACTTGAACCTCTGAAAGGCAAGAAGACATTCGACCGAAACCTTCAGAACATCACTCATCACCATCAAAGATGATATTTCTCGCTTTCTCGGATTATGGAAAATCCCTAGAGAAATCCTCTCAACCGAAGACTCTCGGCAATGCAGCAGTTTCTCTCCGAAAGGGTTGTTGTCAACAAGGTCATCAGTAACTCAAAATTGGATTACATCACATGGCATTTCTCCAAAAAGATCTCGAAGAAAAGTATGATGTGTTACCCCCAAGTAAAAAGCAGTCACTCAAGAGACTCATTTTCCCCAGTTGAGTCAACAAATGGCATCTCCAACAGAGAAGTTTGTACACCTCTACAGCCCAGACAAATGGGTGCCCCCAACAAGTATGTCATCAAATTTTTCAATCAAATGGCATCTCCCCAGTAAAACTCGGCGAGAAGTTTGATGAAAACTGCTACACATAGCGTTCCTTGTCAAGGAAGGAACTCGACAAGAAGAAACTTAGACCAGTTCCGTGGCCGAAGACCAGGATCAAGGGGAAGTTTATTTAAAAAGAAAATGAGACCAGTTCCATGGCCGAAGACCAGGATCGAGGGGAAGTTTATTTAAAAAGAAACTGAGACCAGTTCTGTGGCCAAAGACCAGGATCGAGGGGAAGTTTATTCCAGAAACTGAGACCAAATCCTTGGCTGAAGTCCAGGATCGAGGGGAAGTTTTACCCTTTTTCTAAGTATCATTGCTTAGCAAAAGAAGATGGATGAGCAAACTGCCATTCATAACCACCGTCAAAATTTTGGGTATTCCGATATTTAATCCTCTTGCACCCTGAATGTCCGAATATCTTCGCCATTCACACCCTCGGGTCCAAGAAGATTAAATAGGGGCATCTGTCATACCCCAAATTTTGACCACCAAGATTTCCCATCATTATGCAAACCATTACCACAATATGGATGCACCATCATTCCTCATCAATCTCCTCAAGGATTGTTGAGCACTCACCTCAACCAAGAATTAGGGTTTTGGGCCCTCTCAGAGTACTCAAACAAAGGATCAATCAAGAAATGACATGATCTTCAACTTGTTTAACCTTTTAAACATCCCTAAAGGATTAAGAGGACCCTCACATCAAAAATCAAGCACACAGTTGTGGCATTCCAAGTGAAAGGAGCCTCAAAAAACCCGATGTCACCAAATTAGAGTTTTCGACGACTAGGACCTCCAGAGTGAGATTTTCACAAAGACATGAGCCAAGACTTCAAAACATGACTCAATAGGCTCAAAATAACCCTAGGAATCCATTTTCAAAGTTGAGCTACCCTCAGAGGATGCATTCCTAAAAAGTCGGGAATTAGGGTTTTATGCGCCGAGTCGCTCCGGAGCCAAAAATCAAAACATGATTTTTTTTTAGCAAAAATGATCCTTATGACTCATATTTTCATAAAATATGACTTATAATGTCATTTGAACAAGAATTGATCAAGAAATCAAGATATCTTGTAAAAGGGGTAACCTTGAAAAATTGAAAATTTTTCTAAGTTACTAAATTTGAATGGTTTTGGTGCCAACTTCCAAGGACCATAACTTTTGATCCAAGCAGCCATTTTGAGTTATCCAAAGCCTGATTTGTAGGTATTCCTACATTCTACAAAAGCTTCAACTACATGAAACTCCAATTCTTCATAGATTTGTAGTTATGGATGGATCAAAATGGTGAAAAATCAAGAACATAACACTTAGTGCAAAACTGTCTAAATGATAGCTTTGGGCATCAAATTTCATGAGGTTTTTTCAATTGAATTCAGATAATTTCAAGACCAACTATAATCATACATAAATTGTACCATATGAGGGCTTTCTAAAAAGCACAAGACCTTTTCATAACTCCATTTGAGCAGGGAGATATGACCCTCTCAAAATCACCATTTCCAACAGTCTTGTACAAGACAGAATTTTGCATTTTTGCTCGATTTGGCAAAATCAGACAAGTACAAGCCTTGTCATCCATTTGGACACCTCAGGGGATAAAATCAAAGAGAAATGATCTGATCCTCAAGCCTCCCAAGTCCAAGGATCTACATGTAGCCATAAATTCCCTAAAAGGGCTAAAAAGCTCAAAGACTCCAATTTTGTTTCAATGCATTCAATGGATTCGCAAGGTGGCAAGCATCAAGACATTCATGACTGAATTGAGTCAAGATTCATCTCTGAACCAATGGACTCATAACCTGCTACCTTGACTCAAGTCAATGATCATGGAAGACTAGAATTCCTTTATGCAACCATTGGCCAAAGGATTGTCCAAGCCTAAATTCACTATTGATGCCAAAACAAACTTGTTGCACTATAAATAGGCATAAATTGTGATCAGTTTGAGTACACTAAAGCACCCAAGCTGATGCTTTACTCAAAATCTCTCCTTCACTCCAAAAATGCCTTCCCTTGTAAGTCACATTCGAATTTTGCATTAGGAAGCCATTCTATCATAACCAATTGATCTAACACCTTCCATATATCATATATGAGCTGATCAAACACCTCTTACACCTCTGAAACATCAGGATCATCATCTTCATTTCTCACTTGGACCAGTTGTAGTCAGGGTTGAGCCAGCCTATCCAGAGAATTTCAAAACATCCTGAAGGTTGCAACATGATCCTTGAGGCTCAAGGAAGCTAACCAGGCCATTGTTTCACTTCTGTAACACCTCTACCATTGAAATCGAATCCTTCTTGCAGAGGAAAACCTTAAACTTTCAAACTCAATGAATCATGCATCATAAACATATTTTCAAATTACCATTGCGTTTCTGAATGTTTATAGATCATTTTCCCTCAATCAGTTGCTGTTTATCTTATGTGTATGTGATTTCATTAAGTTCTTGCACATTTTAGGGTTCATCTGGTTAGAGTGTAATATCTTTTGTTACACTTAGTTAAAATGAAATTGAATAAAGCCATTATATTCCTTTTTTAAAAACACACAATTTTCATATTTTGTTTGTGTGAAATGGTTGAGAAATGAGAGAGATAGAAGCCTTCACGTAGCTTGCCCAAGGAAGAAGATGGCCAGGGCACCATTCTTCAGAAATCCAACTAGTTTTACTATTTATTTTTCAGTTGCCAATATATGTTTGAATTGGCATTGCGCCCTAGTGGAAACACTAGTATTTGTGTGTGTGTGTAGCGAGTGAAAGGTCTGGGGTTTGAATCTCCCTCGCCCCAGACCTTTTGGTAATTTCTTTAAACTATTTTTCCAAAGGATTTTTTATATATTGTCTACTCTTTCAATTCTCTATCAGCAGCACACGCTGGCTCAGTTGGCAAAGGTGTGTTTTATGTTTTTGAATTAATTCTTTTTTTCAAAATTCATGAGAAATGATATAATATTTTATTTTATAAAAATCTCACAAAAAAAATATTATTTATTTTATATATTTAATATTTTCATAAAGAATTTATTTTATTTTGTTTTTAAACATTTGAAAATAATTTATTTCTCTTCATTTTAAATTCAAATGAGTTTTAAATCATTCTAGGGGTAAAACATGATTTTTCAAACATTAATCCAAGATCACAACTTGTGTTTCACACATGTTTGATAATTTTGATCATTTTAATTGAATTTTATTCAATTAAAATACATTTTAAAATCAAATTAGGGTTTTTGATTATTTTCACCCTCACAAATCTTTTTCAGAACACTTTGGGCCTCTAATAGAGTGTAAGACCCATCCCTTGTCACATAAACCTTTTTTGGGCCTCAGTCATTGTATAAGTCCCACTGTGTTTCGAAAACCGCGACACGATCGTCGCCTTTTAAACAAAAATCATATGGGCCTACCCTTGTGTTGTAAGTCCCATCTTTCTTTTAAAAATACACTTTTTGGGCCTCTAATAGAGTGTAAGACTCATCCCTTGTAAATAGAAAACCTTTTTGGGCCTCAGTCATTGTGTAAGTCCCTCTGTGATTTTTAAAATGACGGTGCGATCACCGTCTTTCATTGGGCCTCTCCTTGAGCTGTAAGCCCCATCTCTTGTACAAAAATAAACTTTGGGCCTCTCCTTGAGTATAAGCCCCAATCTTCTCTTTTAAAACAACTTTCCCCTTTGATTTAGGTTCAAAATATAGTTGTTATCAAAACTTTCTTTAATTTCTTGAACAGCTAACCATATAGCTGTTACAATGGAAGCTTGCTCACCGGTAAGTTTTAAAACAACTTTCTTTTACATACTTGTATATATATATATATATATATATATATATATATATATATATATATATATTTGTTTGTAATACTGGAAGCTTGCTCACTTGTAAGTCCTTCTACTCTCTTTTACATACTTGTATATATTTCATTTGTATATATATATATATATATATATGCCTGTATATTACCTGCTTAGAGTTTTCCTCGACAATTAGGTCTAGGATTAGATCAAACCAGTGGTCACTCTTTCAACACGGTCAAAACTAGTTCCCCATAGGAAATTCCAGATACAGTCTTGCCTCAGCTTATATAATATGGAACAGAGAAAGGCATTATTCCCGGTGAAACTTTTCTCAAGACTGTCACTATTAGAAAATTGTCAAAGAAATTCATTACCCCAGAGAGGATTAATTCCCAGTGAAACCTCTCTTGAATTTCTTCAAACCCTAGAACTGTTCACAAAAGAAAGGATTACTCCCGGTGAAACCTTTCTTGAACTCTTCTTAGGTTTGGACCCACAGGCTTCCTAAAAGCATCCCTAGCCTCCTCTTGGGCTTTGTACAAGGACCCTCGAGCTTCTTAGAAGTTCTCATGCCTTCTCTTGGGCTTAGTACAAGGACCCAAAGACCTCTTACAGGGATAGGACAGAACTTAGTCACCCTTTGATAGAGCAGTCTTTCTAAGAGTCAAAACATCAAACCAATTTAGGGTTGATTCTCATCCCTTAAAACACTAGCCTCCTCTTGGGCTTTATACAAGCAGACTTGGACAGTCTCAGCCTCCTCTGGGGCATCACACAAAGATAAACAACCAGTAGACTTGGACAATCTCACCCTTTGTTCTTGGATCTCAAAGAAACCCTCAAGTTTCCTAAAAACACATGATAAACCCTGATTATTTCATAAATCATCAACAGAGTTAAAACCTCCATAGGTTTTAAAACTCAATCTTTAAACTCTCGTTCTAAATTTCCCCTGCTAGGGACAAATCACCATAAATAAACCCTCTATCAAAACCTCAAGGCATCTGATATTTCAACTCTTCTGTAATCCTCGACAAGAGTTAATTCCCCAATTTGGATCTGCCAATGGATCTCACTAATCCTCAGCAGAAGTTAGCCTCCTCTTAGGCTTCGTATAAGAAATTCCCCAACCAGCCTCCTCTTAGGCTTTGTATAATGATTTTTCCTCAGTTGAGTTAGCCTCAATCTTGGGCTTTGTACAAGACACCTAGAAACACTCTCTTGTTGAGTCAGTCTCTTTTAAGCCTTAATCTTGGGCGTTGTACAAGACAAATAAAAACACTCTCTTGTTGAGTCAGTCCTTTTTAGCCTTAATTTTGGGCTTTGTACAAGACAAATAAAAACACTCTCTTGTTGAGTCAGTCGTTTTCAGCCTATATCTTGGGCTTTGTACAAGACACCATATAAATATTCTACAGCTGAGTCAGTTAACCCTTTTTGCCTCAATCTTGGGCTTTGTACAAGACAGATAAAACCCCTCCCTAGTGGAGTCAAAACCTATTTAGCCTCAATCTTGGGCTTTGTACAAGACACATATAAAATCTCCCTAAGCAAATATCTTCTTTTCAGCCTCAATATTGGGCTTTGTACAAGACAAATCCTACTCTCTAGCAGAGTCAATTTTCTCCTAGCCTCAATCTTGGGCTTTGTACAATACAGATAAAAACTCTCACCAGTAGAGTATGTTTCCCATTTTAGCCTCAATCTTGGGCTTTGTAAAAGACACATACAAATATTCCCCCGTGGAGTCAATAACCCTTTTTAGCCTCAATCTTGGGCTTTGTACAAGACAGACAAAATATTTCCCCGAAAAAGTCAACTTTTAGCCTCCTCTTAGGCTTTGTATAATGATATCCCCAAAAAAGTCAGTCTCTTTCCAGCCTCAATCTTGGGCTTTGTACAAGACAGATACAAAATTCCCAATAGAGTCAACCTTTTAGCTTCAGCCTTGGGCTTTGATCAAGGCACACAAAAATCAACATCCCCTCAGAGGTAATAAAAAATCTCTCTTTAGGAGGTTAATTCTCTATACAATCACACATCAAAACAAAAAATCAAAACAAACCTTAATCCCAGATAACTGCTATAAGTGGAACACTTGTTGATTCAAAAATCCAAGCTGTAGTCCCTCTTTATCCTGGTAAAACCCTCTTTCATCTAATTGCTGTAAGTGGCAAGCCTCTGGATTATTTACATCCAAGCCAATGTCCCTCTCTTAGCATGAAAGATTCCTAAGGAAAAATGGCATTTCTCTATATTGAGTTAAAGTTTTCCCCTCCAGGACAAATCCCCTATAAAGGAAATTATGGCATTGCTGGATTCTCACATCCCAGTTAACGTAATCCACCTTTATAATCAGTCACCCAACAACTGTGATAAACAGATGAGAAATTTCCCTTTAGAGATGATAAATTCTCTCTCGGTCAAACCTTTTAGCTTCAATCTTGGGCTTTGAACAAGACACAAATAACCTCTAGCTTCAATCTTGGGCTTTGAACAAGACACCAAAAATCATCTTTCCTCCCATAGAATAGGAGGAACTACGTTTGCACTGATTTCCCTATTTTCTTTAACGGGAATACGTAGGCATAAGATTGTGAAATCTTAGCGAGCACGCCAATCAAAAACTTTAGGTCCAGTACCTTCACACTAATAAAAAACTTTAGGTCCAGTACCTTAGCAAAAACATCGGAAAACCCGAAATCAATAAACTCTCTCTTTCAAACACTCCCAAAGGGGAAACATTCCCAACCCACGACAGATAAACACCAGTAAGTAGAACCTTTCTCCGAAGGTGATTGAACCTCAAAGTGCATAATCAAAGTACTCCTTCCTAAACCAGTACGCCTGAATGAAGGATCAACTGTGTCAGATGCAAATATCCCATCTGATATCCTCGGCAGAGTTCTTACCTCCTAAGACCGATTGACAATTCTTTCTCCCCCCACAGGGACCGTCTTTCCTAAGCAAGGCAGAATTGCTATCTTGAACCAATGGTCCTTTTCATCCCCAGCAGTGGCCGAGTATCCAGTCGAGTTCATTCATTAGTCTGTATGCCACGTCAGTTTTGTCAGCATAAACATACATAGGGATGGCAGGCAGACCCAAACCCACGGGGCCCACCCGCACCCGAACCCGAATCAACGGGTGAAAACCCGAGTTGACTGGGTTCGGGTGCCACCCGATATTTCGGGTGCGGGTTTGGGTAGTGTAAAATCCGTGCCCGAAACTCGAAACCACACCCGCTATATATATATATATATATATATATATATATATATATATATATATATATTTTTTTTTTTTTTTTTTTTTTGAGTTTTTGCCATGGTTTCAGGTATGGGTGAAAAAACCCGAACCCAACGGGTGTGGGCGTGGGTGTTATTTTGCCACCCGAATAGCGTTTGGGTTCAGGTTCGGGTGGTGATTTCGGGTGCGGGTTTTGTTAGTGTGAAACCCGCACCCGACCCGACCCGTTGACATCCCTAAACGTGCATACATCATGCATCATTGATTCATATTCATATTCATATTGCATTACTATCACTCTGGTCAGTCTTATCCCCAAGTGATAACGTCCTCCCGCCAGTAAGTTTGTTAGTTCTTTCCTCGTCAGGAGATGTATCGTCTGAGCAATCTCTCCCCCAGTTTATTTTTGGATTGGAGATAGTCCTCGACCACTTTGATAACTTGAACCTCTGAAAGGCAAATAGACACCTTCGGAACATCACTCTTTATCATTAAAGATGATATTTTTCGCTTTCCCGGATTAAGGAAAATCCCCAGAGAAAGCGTTACAACCGAAGGCTCTCGGCAATGCAGCAGTTTCTCTCCAAAAGGTTTGCTATCAACAAGGTCATCAGTACCTCAAAATTGGATTACATCACATGGTATTTCTCCCAAAAGATCTCGAAGAAAAGTATGATGTAATATCCCTAAGCAAAAATCAGTCTTTCGAGAGATTCGTTTTTCCCCAGTAGAGTCAACAATGGCATCTCCAACAGAGAAGTTTGCAAACCTCTACAGCTCAGACAAATGGGTACCCCCAGCAAGTCTGACCTCAAATATTTTCCATCAAATGGCATCTCTCCAGTAAAACTCAGTGAGAAGTTTGATAAAGACCGCTACACATAGCGTCCCTTGTCAAGGAAGAAACTCGAAAAGAAGAAACTGAGACCAGTTCCGTGGCTAAAGACCAGGATCGAGGGGAAGTTTATTTCAGAAACTGGGACCGATTTCTTGGCTGAAGACCAGGATCGAGGGGAAGTTTATTTAAGAAACTAAGACCAATTCCTTGGCTGAAGACCAGGAGTGAGGGGAAGTTTATTTCAGAAACTGAGACCAGTTCCTAGGCTGAAGACCAGGATCGAGGGGAAGTTTATTTCAAAAGAAACTAAGACCAGTTCCGTGGCTGAAAACCAGGATCGAGGGGAAGTTTTACCCTTTTCAAAGTAACATTGCGTAGCAAAAGAAGATGGATGAGTAAACCGCTAACATTCATAACCACCGTCAAAATTTTGGGTATTCCGATATTTAATCCTCTTGCAGCCTGAATGTCTGAATATCTTCGCCATTCACAACTTCGGGTCCAAGAAGTTTAAATAGGGGCATCTGTCATACCCCAAATTTTGACCACCAAGATTTCCCATCATTGTGAGGATCATCACCACCATATGGATGTACTTTCATGCCTCGTCAATTTCCTCAAAGATGGTTGAGCATTCACTACAATCAAGAATTAGGGTTTTAAGCCCTCTCAGAGCACTTAGACAAAGGATCAATCAAGAAATGACATGATTTTCAACTTGTCTAACCTCTCAAACACCCATAAGGGATCAAGAGGACTCCCACATCAAGAATCACGCATAGGAGTGCAACATTCCAAGTGGATCAAGCCTCGAGATCGCCAGTGTCACCAAATTAGGGTTTTGGTCGACCAAGGCTTCCAGATGAAAATTTTCTTCTGGGAATGAGCCAATGCTTCAAAGCATAACCCAAGATACTCCAAGGGACCTCATGGACCCAATCATCAAGTCAAATTAGCCTCAGGGGATGCATTCATCAAAAATCAGGAATTAGGGTTTCTTGACCTAATTCACCCCTAAGTTGACTTTTGAGGCAATCCATGAGCCAAGACCTCAAGACATGATTTGAGGACCTCAAATACACCACACCAATCCATTTATAACAATTTATTTATCCAAGAAGCTTGATTCACAAGTTTCAATTTCATCTGGACCACAATTAGGGTTTTGAGGAAAAAGTCAACTGTGCCTTTGAATTTTGACCAAGACATGCTCCCAAACCTTGGGACATGATTCAAGACGCCCTACAATACCTATGGAATCCATCCATTAGGTTTGAATTGGGTCAAGAACTAGATTTCACAAAGAATCACACAGTTTGGATTTCATCTGACAAAAAGTCAACCGTGCACAAAACCAAGTTTGACTTTTTGGAATTTTTCACAAATATGGTTCCCCTAAGTAAAAATTAATGTTAATGTATGGTATTAATCATCATTCATTAAGAAAAATCAAGAAAGTGAGGTTTCTTGCAAAAGGGGCAACCATGAGAAACCAAAAATTTTCTAAGTTATGGAACAAAAGTGGTTTTGTACCAACTTTGCAAGGTCATAACTCCTAAACCACAAGGCCTTTTTCTCCCATTCAAAGCTCAAATGAAAGTCCATCTGACATACTTTAAAAGTGTCAACTACAAGAGATTCCAAATCCTCATGGATTTTGAGTTATGGATTGATCAAAATCACAAAAACATGAAAATGACCACTTTTCCAACACTTAGTGAAATTTTCATTAAGTCAGAATCTGCCTTACTTTTTCCAAAATGTTGGGACATTTTTCACCTTGATCCAAGTTAAACCAGGTCCATTGGTGAACATCAAAGTTGAAGTATGTCATGAGGGCTTTCCAACAAGTACCCGATCATCTCCAAATTCAATTTGAGTAGGGAGATACAACCCTTGGAACAAGGCATTATGGGCTGATTTTGTTCAAGGCAGATTATAGGTCATTTGCTCGATTTGGCCAAATCAGATAATTCCAAGCCTTGTCATCCATTTGGACACTTCAAGGGATAAAATCAAAGAGGAATGATCTAATCCACAAGCCTCCCAAGTCCAAGGAACTACATGTCGCCATAAATACCCTAAAAAGGCTAAAAAGTGCAAAGACTCCAATTTTGTTTCCATGCATTCAATGGATACATCAAGGTGGCATGGGCTGAAGCATTTCTAACTGAATGAGTCAAGATTCAGCTCTGAATCAAAGAACCATAGGCTTATGCCCTAACCTCAAGTCAATGGCTAGAGGAGACTAAAGATGCCTTTTGCTACAATTGGTCAAAGGGACTGTCCAAGTTGCCATTCACTATTTCTTGCAAAACAAACTTCCTCTACTATAAATAGATCTCATTTGTGATTAGTTTGAGTACACCAAAGTGTAACGCCCCAAAAATAATTAGGATATTTATTTAATTTGGTTATTATAGACAGTCGTAATTTTTGGTGAATTTTGGTGGAATATTTCGAGGCCGGATGACTTGTGTCGTGGGGTACTGAGGAGGTTAAGGGGGTGCTGAGAGTATTTGGAAGGGTGTGATGTGTTAATAATATTTTAGTAATAATAATATGATTATATGGTATATATTATTATCATTTTAAAATAAAAGGAAGGGCTAAGTGGTAATTGCGCGGGAGTAAGTGAGGACGAAGTTGGGAAAACATAATTGAGGTCCAAGGGTCATAATAGGAAAAGGATGAGTTGGAAAGGAGGAGAATTACTTTTGGAACCGATCGATTTCTGGAGAAAGGAGAAGAGGAACGGGAAGCAGAGCTAGGACCTAGAGACATCTGAAGAATCTTCATCTAAGGTAAGGGTGGGGTTCTTTAATCTCTAAGGGTTGCATAATATTTTTATGAGGGTAGATAAACCATTATAATCATCCATATGTGTTGTTTGTGTTGATTTGGGGATTGGGGTTTTTCGTGTCGGAAGTTTTGATAAGGGGAAGAATGCACAAATTTATCGGTTGAAATGGGATTTCTGTATTTCCTACTTGTTTGTATGTTAATATGTGATTATATGTGTGTTTTTGGACTGAATTGGGGAAGAATTGAGGTCTGAGTCGTGCAGAATCGCAATTGCAAGATCGCTGATCCTGTCATATTCGCCAGGCAAAAGGAAATCCTCCAGGGAAAAATCCGCCAGATGGTCGCCAGGCGAATTAAGAGTGAGCGAAGGGTGAAAAATGGGGGTTCTGGATTTTGTATGGGGAAGAAGATTCGCCACTGCTCCGCCAGGCGAGCATGAGGTGAAAAGGGAATCCGCCTGGCGAAAGGAAAATCCGCCAGATGGTCACCAGGAAAAATTTTTCCAGATGGTCGTCGGGCGAGCGTCAGGCGAGCAGAGCTGAGACGAACCGAATTTTCTGAAACTTTAAAAATTCGTATCTTTTGATCCGCATGTCCGTTTCAGTCGCCGTTCGAAGCGTTGGAAAGCTGGTTTCGCATACTATTTATAAAAATTGATTTCTATACCAGAATTCCAACCCTTTTGACGCGTTGATTGGGTGTTGTTGTTGTTGTTGTATGTGTTGAGAGTCGAATAGATAGACTCGGTGGTAAGTAGGTGTATTATCGTCGTGTCGTTGTTATTGTATGTGTTGAGAGTCGAACTGATAGACTCGGTGGCGAATAGGTGGGTTATAGTTGTATCGTTGTTGGTTTGTTGTTGTTGTAGATATCGTGAGTTGGGACGATGGTTTCGTTTATGTGTATGCATAATATAGTTGTGGATTGATGTTGTGGCAGGCATAGGCTGCATGTGGTATGGTTAGGGTAAGACGTGTCGAGAGTCATACGCATGTAGTTGTCATTGTTGTATGAGTCGTAAGTGGAACCGATGGGTTCAGTGGTGGATATGTGCGTTATAATTGTAGATTATTGTGGTTGTATGCGTTGAGAGTCGAACTGATGGTCTCGTTGGTGAGTAGATGTATTATAGTTGTATTGTTGTCGTTGTATGTGTTGAGAGTCAAACTGATAGACTCGGTGGTGAGTAGATCGTTGTGGTAGTATGAGTTGGCAGGTATGAACTGCGTGTTATATAGTTGTAGTGTGATGTATTCGACGTATTAATGGTCATATGCATGTATTGTCGTTGCGTGTTATTGTTGAACTGTTGTATTATTGTTGTGGCATGGTAACCAGTATTGGTATGGTATAATGATTAATGTGAATATCATTGTACGTTATGTTGTAGGTTGTTGTTGTTGTTGAGGTAATCGTGTGCCCATGTGGGGTGTGAACGATTACGAGTGTTGCATAGCATGATTGCATGAGTCGTGGGATAAGTCGTGTACCCATGTGGAGTGTGAGCATCCTATTCGGATTCCTTGAAAAGGAATCGCATTGTTGTCGTTGTTGTTGAGGTAATCGTGTGCCCATATGGGGTGTGAGCGATTACAGGTGATCGTGTGTCCATGTGGGGTGTGAGCGATCACGAATGTCGTGTGCCCATGTGGGGTGTGAGTGACTATTATGACATCCCGATGGGGATTGTGACCATGAAACAGGGGTTGATTAGTACCACATGCATTGAGTCGAGTCGTGGGTCTCATTGCATTACATTATGTATGTAAATCATCTATTGGTGTTGGAAGTACTAGTTGTGTTGTTGTATTGTAATAATTGGAAATGCTAGTTGTGCTAATGTGGTATGATGATAGGGTAAATTGCATAATGTTTTATGTTCTTTCATACATATATTATGCATTCCTTATGTGATTGTGATAATCTCACCCCTTCTGTTTGAATGTTACCTCCACGTGGGTAACGTGCAGATACGCAGGTTTAGTGCGGAGTTGGAGTTAGCGAAGACGAAGTCTTCTCTTTTGGGTTATCGAGTCTAGTCTGCTCTGATTGTAACACTGGGTTGTCAGAACGCTTAGAGTCCTTTACCTTATTATGCGTCATTACTCTTTTATTTGATGATGTCATGTGTGTTTAAACATGTTTCATACTTTTTTGAATTTCCGCTGCTATAGAAAAGTTTAAATAACATGTTTTAATTATGATGTTGATGTATTACTGTTATTACACATGAGAAGTTGATCAGTTGAAAGTAGCATCCTAAATCTATATGTGTTATTTTACTATGATATTTTGTTATTATTTGTCTCGGGGGTTTAGGATGTTACAAAGTGGTATCAGAGCAAGTCGGTCTGTTCGGCCAAGTTGTCGAGTCGTTGTCGTGTGACAGTTGAATACTGTCGATGTTGTTTGTTCCTTAGTACGTGATATGTGTGTGAAACACTATCCGTGCTTTCTTGTTTTTCTAATCCCTTGTCTGCAGGCTGAGAGTGAGACAAGTGGGGGAGAAGCTTGTGTTTCTCCAAGATGCTTCAAGTGTGGAGTGTTGGCTTAGTGTGTCGTTGATGACAAGAGTGTAATTGTTGTTCCCATTGTTGAAGAGATCGGATATCATGTTACTGCATGAGGAGGTACAGTTTTGGATTGTTCACCTGTTTGAGAATGGTGTGACCCTCGAGGGAAGACGGACATGTGTCCTCGTTGTTCGCTTCCTTGTGAGAGAGAAGGCGATGTTTTGGCTAGAGGTTAGTCAGTGATGGGTGGAGTATCCCAAAGTGTTTCCTAAGGATGGGCACAGTTTGTCTTCAGTTAGAACAAGATGGTGTTACTCTTGAGACAGACTGGTAGGAGCTAAACCTAGTGTTTACCAATAGTTTGGATGAGTAGGGTAGTGTGCTGCTGATATCAAGAATGCTTATGTTAACTAAGGATGGTGCCTTAGATAGCTTGTGCCCAAGATGCAAGGGACACTATTATAGTTTGGAAAAGATGGTTTATGCCCCATCATGATGGTCGACTGTCTATTGACAAATTGAGGAACTAATCACCCTTAATCTCTTGTTGATAGTAGACGAGATCATACGGGATGGAATAGATGTATCTTATCGGCTTAGATAGTGTGTTCAGTGAATTGTTCGGAGTTAAGAAAAGTGCTTACCGATGGTTTTGATGGGTCAATGCAGATTCGGATGTATCTGAAGATGGGACAGATTCGAGGTTTTGTATGTCGGCCAAGTTGGGGTGTCTCTAAGGGAGAGTGATCTGGTATTGTGGATGGTTGCTTTTTAGAGAGTAAATAGTGGAATTAACTTTGACGGAAGTGAAGAGTTAATGTTATACCTGCTAAGTAAGTAAAATATTTATTAGAAAGAGGATTTGTGAGACCAAGGGTGCCGCCTTGGAGAGCTTCAGTGTTGTTAGTAGGGAAATGGATAGTAGTATGAAGTTGTGTGCTAATCGTTGAGTAGTATGGAAACCACATTGTATTCTAGATAGCTTTAGTTTGAATTGTGACGAATCACGAATGATTTGAAGTTCCTTGATGGTATTATGTTTGTGATGGGTTGAGATTTTGTGTCAATAGAAACATAGAGTGGGTCGAAACCCCGTAAGAAGGATTGATATGGAATGTGGTAATCAGAACCAGAGTTGTCAAGCTGTTTTGGATAAATTGTTTCGAACTCAGGATGAATTTCGAATGTTGCATATGTTATGGTTGTAGTAGTAGTACTCTTGCATCTCTATCGTTGGAGAGTGTTGGACCAATACTAAGCGGTTGTTTATGGATGGAGAGGTTATTCTATTGATGGACATGAAAGAGATTGTGTACTGTTTGATGAGTAGGCACTACAATGGATAAGTTTACTTTATGCCGATTTATAATTCTCCAAAGTGCTTAAGGATAAGTGTCCACTTTCAAGAATAGATGACTTGGAATCTTTGGAACTCGGTTTGGAGTATTACAATATAGGATGATGTTAATCGGTGCTTGTAATGCGCTTGGTGTGTGTGTGGGAATTACGAATCATATCTTCCGTACTTAATCGGATAAGTTCGAAGTGATGTTCGTTGTGAGGAAAGTTTTAGAGAGCTGAAGTAGAAGTTGATACGACTCCAGTTTTGGTTCTACCTGATCCCAATAAACCATTGGTGGGATATTGGGATGTGGTTGTGATGAGTTTAGACAATGTACTAATGTAAGGTGGTGAAGCCGAAGCTAATGCTTTACAACATATGAGAATTCATGAAAGGGTCTATCCTATTTAAGATTTGGGATTGGAGGTGGTTGTGTTGTGTTGAGGATCCGGAGGTATTATCTCTATGGATCTGGATTCGAAGTGTGTAGTAATCACAAGAGTGTAGAACACCTGCTTGGTCAGAGAATTCGAATGGAGTAGCAGCCCAGAGACTTATATCTGGTGTGTGAACTGGCACAGTAGAGGGAGAGGTTGGGAATATAGACGGTGAATGATGACTTCCTAGTGAATAGTAGAGAGAGTCAGAGGTTAGATGAAAAATTGGTGGATGTGATAGTTGCGAGTAATCAGAGTGCGCAGCAGAAGCGTGACGTAGCACAGTCGTATATGCGTGCGTGACTTGTAAGAGTTCAGAGGTTGAACATTATGATCATCAGGAATGGAAGTGATGTGGTGAACGGTTACAATGTTAATCATGTACTACTAGTTATATGCTCGATTGGTGAATCGTAGAATGGTTGTCTTGATGATTGTGTGACTACGAGGTTGGAGTACCGGTTATGTTGAAGTGGTTAGGACGATGTTATGTCGTGGAACTTATGTTCTTATCTTTGTCGTTGCCTCGTTTCCTATGGTGGTGGTTCAAGTGCGAGTAGCTAATTCCTGGGATGGGGAAATAGTGGGGTGTCACCGATGGTGATGATAATGACCGTGTTGTGTTCTGGTTTAAGAGTAAACATGTATGTGCATAACTCGGTTATTCTTTGCGTTTGAGTTGGTCGTCAAGTGCATGGTGTGAATATTACTTCTTGTTATTATTATTGATGGAGTGGTTTGCTATTTTGTGTCACTCACGGTGTTACCTTTCATGACTTGGGAGTAGAAGAGAAGGGTGCGTGGGGCGTATCCTAAGTCGTTCGTATCGGGCGAATTTTCGAGGACGAAAGTATTCTAAGTGGGGGAGAGTTGTAACGCCCTTAAAATAATTAGGATATTTATTTAATTTGGTTATTATAGACAATTGTAATTTTCAGTGAAATTTGGTGGAATATTTCGATGCCGTATAACTTGTGTCGTGGGGTACTGAGGAGGTTAAGGGGGTGTTGAGAGTATTTGGAAGGGTGTGATGTGTTAATAATATTTTAGTAATAATAATATGATTATATGGTATATATTATTATCATTTTAAAATAAAAGGAAGGGCTAAGTGGTAATTGTGCGGGAGTAAGTGAGGACGAAGCTGGGAAAACATAATTGAGGTCCAAGGGTCATAATAGCAAAAGGAGGAATTGGAAAGGAGGAGAATCAATTTTGGAAACGATCGAATTCTGGAGAAATGAGAAGAGGAACGGGAAGCAGAGCTAGGACCTAGAGACATCTGAAGAATATTCATCTAAGGTAAGGGTGGGGTTCTTTAATCTCTAAGGGTTGCATAATGTTTGTATGAGGGTAGATAAACCATTAGAATCATCCCTATGTGTTGTTTGTGTTGATTTGGGGATTGGGGTTTTGCGTGTCGGAAGTTTTGATAAGGGGAAGAATGCACAAATTTATCTGTTGAAATGTGATTTATGTATTTCCTACTTGTTTGTATGTTAATATGTGATTATATGTGTGTTTTTGGACTGAATTGAGAGTGAAATTAGGGAAGAATTGAGGTCTGAGTCGTGCAGAATCGCAATTGCAAGATTGCTGATCCTGCCATATTCGCCAAGCAAAAGGAAATCCGCCAGGAAAAAATCCTCCAGATGGTCGCCAGGCGAATTAAGAGGCGAGCGAAGGGTGAAAAATGGGGGTTCTGGATTTTGTATGGGGAAGAAGATTTGCCACTGCACCGCCAGGCGAGCATGAGGCGAAAGGGAAATCCACCAGGCGAAAGGAAAATATGCCAGATGTTCGCCAGGCAAAAATTCGCAAGATGGTCGCCGGGCGAGCGTCAGGCGAGCAGAGCGGAGACGAACCGAATTTTCTGAAACTTTAAAAATTCGTATCTTTTGATCCGCAGGTCCGTTTCAGTCGCCGTTTGAAGCATTGGAAAGTTGGTTTCGCATACTATATACAAAAATTGATTTCAATACCAGAATTCCAACCCTTTTGACGCGTTGATTGGGTGTTGTTGTTGTTGTATGTGTTGAGAATCGAATAGATAGACTTGGTGGTGAGTAGGTGTATTATCGTCGTGTCGTTGTTGTTGTATGTGTTGAGAGTTGAACTGATAGACTCGATGGCGAATAGGTGGGTTATAGTCATATCGTTGTTGGGTTGTTGTTGTTGTAGATATCGTGAGTTGGGACGATGGTTTCGTTGATGTGTATGCATAGTATAGTTGTGGATTGATGTTGAGGCAGGCATAGGCTCCATGTGGTATGGTTAGGGTATCACGTGTCGAGAGTCATACGCATGTAGTTGTCGTTGCTGTATGAGTCGTAAGTGGAACTGATGGGTTCGGTGGTGGATATGTGCGTTGTAATTGTAGATTGTTGTGGTTGTATGTGTTGAGAGTCAAACTGATGGACTCGTTGGTGAGTAGATGTGTTATAGTTGTATTGTTGTCATTGTATGTATTGAGAGTCAAATTGATAGACTCGGTGGTGAGTAGATCATTGTGGTAGTATGAGTTGGCAGGTATGAAATGTGTGTTGTATAGTTATAGTGTGATGTATTCGACGTATTAATGGTTATACGCATGTATTGTCGTTGTGTGTTGTTGTTGAACTGTTGTATTGTTATTGTGGCATGGTAACCAATATTGGTATGGTATAATAATTAATGTGAATATCATTGTACGTTATGTTGTAGGTTGTTGTTATTGTTGTTGTTGAGGTATCGTGTGCCCATATGGGGTGTGAGCGATTACGAGTGTTGCATAGCATGATTGCATGAGTCGTGGGATAAGCCGTGTGCCCATATGGGGTGTGAGCGTCTTATCCAGATTCCTTGAAAAGGAATCGCATTGTTGTTGTTGTTGTTGTTGAGGTAATCATGTGCCCATGTGGGATGTGAGACATTACGGGTGATCGTGTGCCCATGTGGGGTGTGAGCGATCCCGAATGTCGTGTTCCTATGTGGGGTGTGAGCGACTATTATAACGTCCCGAAGGGGATTGTGACCATGAAACAGGGGTCGATTGGTACCACATGCATTGAGTCGAGTCGTGGGTCTCATTGCATTGCATTATATATGTAAATCATCTGTTGGTGTTGGAAGTACTAGTTGTGTTGTTGTATTGTAATAATTGGAAATGCTAGTTGTGCTGATGTGGTATGATGATAGGGTAAATTGCATAATGTTTTATGTTCTTTCATACTTATATTATGCATTCCTTATGTGATTGTGAGAATCTCACCCCTTCTGTTTGAATGTTGCCTCCACGTGGGTAACGTGCAGATACGCAGGTTTAGTACGGAGTTGGAGTTAGCGAAGACGATGCCTTCTCTTTTGGGTTATCGCGTCGAGTCTGCTCTGATTGTAACACCGGGTTGTCGGAATGCTTAGAGTCCTTTACCTTATTATGTGTCATTACTCTTTTATTTGATGATGTCATGTGTGTTTAAACATGTTTCAGACTTTTTCAAATTTCCGCTGCTATAGAAAAGTTTAAATAACATGTTTTAATTACGATGTTGATGTATTACTATTATTACACATGAGAAGTTGATCAGTTCAAAGTAGCATCCTAAATCTATATGTGTTATTTTACTCTGATATTTTGTTATTATTTGTCGTGGGGGTTTAGGGTGTTACACAAAGCACCCAAACTGATGCTTTACTCAAAATCTCTCTTTCACTCCCATTTTGCCTTCTAACTCAAGTTACTATCAGGTTTTGAGATTGAGAGTGATTCCAACCAAACTAATCACACATACACCTCATAAACATCATATGTAGGTGATCTAAACACTAACACAACATCTGGAACATCAAATTCATCAAATCACCAGCCAATTGCTCATGTTCTTAACAGAGTTGTAGTTGAGGTACCACAACCAGTTCCAGTTCATTTCAAACCACTCCAAGCATTCAAACACACTCCTTGGCATCTAAGGAAGCTGTCCAGATCATTGGAACCAATCTACAACACCTCCATCATCAAGCTCGATCACCAGTTGCAAGAGGTAAGCCTGAACCCTTCAAACTCTATGATCCATGCATCATGAATGAATTTTTGAGTTACCATCTTGTTTATACATGTATGTAGAGTAATAACCCTCAATCAATTGCCATGAATCAATGGTGTATGGAATTTCATTGTGTTCATGCTGAAATTAGGGTTCTTGAGGTGTTCTGTTGATTTCTTCCTCTATACTTAATATAAATGCAATGAAACTATATGGTTGTGATCCTTGTTCAAAAACGAACAAGATTGATACTTGAATCATGCAAAACCATTGAGAAATCATGGAGAAAAGTGAGAAAACGCAAATCTGCAGAAACAGGGTGCGCGCGTGTTCTTCCTTAACCGTTGCACCCTTTTTCAAAAGTTTGAATTTTTTAATATTTTGATATTTTTGTTAATTGGTTCAAAAATTAATTTCTCTTTGAATATTTGTGTTTTTGAATTGATTCTTATTCTAAAAATTCATAAAAATATTAAATTATTTTATTTTCCAAAAAATCCAATTTATATTATTTATTTAATATAGTTAAGATTTTTGTAATTAATTTCATTTTAATTGTTTTTAAACATTTTTAAATGAAATTCCGACTTTGATTTTTCATTCCAATTGAATTTCAATCTTTCATGTGATTAAACTTGATTTTTAAAAACATTTTTCAAAGGGTACAACTTGTTTTTGAATATATTTGGTATTTTATATCATTTTTTATTTAATTTCCTTGAAAATTATATCTTTTAAATTCAAAATTAGGGGTTTCTCTAAATTTTGATTTTTCAATCACTTTTGGGCCTCTAATAGAGTGTAAGTCCCATCCCTTATCAAATAAAACCTTTTTGGGCCTCAGTCATTGTATAAGTCCCACTGTGTTTTCAAAACCTCGGCGCGATTGCCGTTTTCAAACAAAAATTATATGGTTCTCTCCCGGAGTTGTAAGCCCCATTCTCTTTTCTTTAAAAATACTTTGGGCCTCTAATAGAGTGTAAGACCCACCCCTTTGTAAATAAAAACCTTTTTGGGCCTCAGTCATTGTATAAATTCCGATACGATTTCAAAAATCTCGGCGCGAACGCCACTTTCAAAACAAAAATCATCTGGGCCTCTCTTTGAAGTTGTAAGCTCCATCTCTTGTACAAAAATAAACTTTTGGGCCTCTAATAGAGTGTAAGACCCAACCTCTTTTTAAATACAATAATTTGGGCCTCAGTCATTGTATAAGTCGTAATACAATTTTTAGGACAACGGTATGATTACTGTTTTTCATCAGGGCCTCTCCTTGAGTATAAGCCCCAATCTTCTTTTCAAAACAACTTTCCCTTTTGATTTAGGTTCAAATTTATAGTTGTTATCAAAACTTTCTTTAATTTCTTGAACAATTAACCATACAGCTGTTACAATGGAAGCTTGCTCACCAGTAAGTTTTATCAACTTTCTTTTACATACTTGCACACACACACACAGATATATACATATATATATATATATGTATATATTTGTTTGTGCTGGAAGCTTGCTCACATGTAAGTCCTCCTACCCTCTTTTACATACTTGTCTATATATATATATATATATATATATATATATATATATATATATATATATATATATATGCTTGTATATATCTGCTTAGAGTTTTCCCCGGCAATTAGGTCTAGGACTAGATCGAGCCAGTGGTCACTCTTTCAACACAGTCAAAACTAGTTCCCCATAGGAATTCCAGATACAGTCTTGCCTCCTCTTGGGCTTATACAATATGGAACAATGAGAAAAACATTATTCCTGGTGAAACTTTTCTCAGACTGTCACTATTAGAAAATTGTCAAAGAAATTCATTTCCCCCAGAGAGGATTAATTCCCGGTGAAACCTCTCTTGAATTTCTTCAAACCCTAGAACTGTTCACTAAAGAAAAGATTATTCCCGGTGAAACTTTTCTTGAACTTTTCTTAAGTTTGGACCCACAAGCTTCCTAAAAGCATCATAGCCTCCTCTTGGGCTTTGTACAAGGACCCTCAGGCTTCTTAGAAGTTCTCATGCCTCCTCTTAGGCTTAGTACTAGGACCCAAAGACCTCTTACAGGTGTAGTACAGAACCTAGTCATCCTTTGTTAGATCAGTCTTTCCAAAGAGTCAAAACCTTGGACACAGTTTAGGATTGATTCTCATCCCTTAAAACACCCACCTCCTCTTGGGAATCATACAAAGATAAACCCTTTCATACCAGCAGACTTGGACAGTCTCATCTCCTATTGGATCTCAAAGAAACCATGATCCTTTCATCGATCACCAACAGAGTTTAAACTTTCTTCCAAATTTCCCCAGCTAGGGTAAAACCACTATCAAAGAACCTTTATCAAAACCTCAAGGCATCTGATATCTCAACTCTTCGGCAAGAGTTGATTCCCCAATTTGGACCTGCCTCAGGATCTCAATAATCCTCAGCAAAAGTTAGCCTTCCCTTAGGCTTTTTATAAGAAATTCTCCTTTTAGCCTCCTCTTAGGCTTTGTATAAGGATCTTTCCACACTCTCTTGTTGAGTCGATCATCTTTTCAGCCTCAATCTTGGGCTTTGTACAAGACAGATAAAAACACTCTCTTGTTGAGTCAGTTCTTTCAGCCTTAATCTTGGGCTTTGTACAAGACAAACAAAAAACACTCTTTTGTTAAGTCAATCACCTTAAAACACTCTCTTGTTGAGTCAATCTTCTTTCTAAAAGTACTCTCTTATTGAGTCAACCTTTTTCAACCTCCTCTTAGGCTTTGTATAATGATTTCGCTCAGTAGAGTTAGCCTCAAAAGCAATCTCTTATTGAGTCAACCTCTTTCATCCTCAATCTTGGGCTTTGTACAAGACCCCCATAAATATCTTCAATTAAGTCAGTCAAATATCCTTCTGCCTCAATCTTGGGCTTTGTACAAGACACATATAAATCTCCCTAAATAGAGTCAATCTTCTTTCCAGCCTCAATCTTGGGCTTTGTACAAGACAAATCGTACTCTCCAGCAGAGTCAACCCTCTTTTTAGCCTCAATCTTGGGCTTTGTACAAGACAGACAAAACCTCTCACCAGTAGAGTCAGTTTCCCCTTTTAGCCTCAATCTTGGGCTTTGTACAAGACACATACAAATATTCCCCAGTGGAATCAAAAATCCTTTTTAGCCTCAATCTTAGGCTTTGTACAAGACAGACAAAACATTTCCCCAGAAAAGTTAACATTCAGCCTCCTCTTAGGCTTTGTATAATGATCTCCCCAAAGAGTCACTCTCTTTTTTGCCTCAATCTTGGGCTTTGTACAAGACAGATAATAAACTCCCCAGTGGAGTCAATCAATCTCTTAGCTTCAACCTTGGGCTTTGATCAAGGCACAAAAAAAAAACCAACATCCCCTCAGAGGAAATCAAAAACCTCTCTGTAGGAAGACATTTCTCTGTACATCACACATCAAAACAGACAAATAAAACAAACCCTAATCCCAGATTACTGCTGTAAGTGGCATACTTGTTGATTCAAATATCCAAGCTGTAGTCCATCTCTTATCCTGGTAAATCCCCTTATTTCATCTAATTGCTGTAAGTGGCAAGCCTCTGGATTATTTACATCCAAGCCAATGTCCCTCTCTTAGCATGAAAGATTCCTAAGGAAAGATGGCATTGCTCAACATTGAGTTAAAAGTTTTCTCCTTCAGGACAAATCCCTTATAAAGGAAATTATGGCATTGCTGGATTCACAAATCCCAGTTAAAGTAATCCTCATTTATAATCAGTCACCCAACAACTGTGATAAACATATGCGATATCTCCCTTTAGAGATGACAAATTCTCTCTCAGTAAAACCTTTTAGCTTCAATCTTGGGCTTTGAACAAGACACAAATAACCTTTAGCTTCAATCTTGGGCTTTGAACAAGACACCAAAACACCTTTTTCCTCCCATAGAATAGGAGGAACTACGATTGCTCTGATTTCCCTATTTTCTTTAACAGGAATACGTAGGCATAAGATTGCGAAATCTTAGCGAGCATACCAATCAAAAACTTTAGATCCAGTACCTACACTCACCCAAAACATCGGAAAAAATCGACATCAACAAAAATCTCTCTCTCAAACATTCCCAAAGGAGAAACTTTCCCAACCCATAACAGATAAACACCAGTAAGTAGAAAACAGTAAGTATAATTGCTAATAACCTGTGGATAACCACATATAGGATGGGTAATTGACAACTCCCCATTGTATAACCTTACCCCGGACCTCCCAATCTCTTAAGTATTTGTTCAGTTAAACATTTGCGTGCAAGGTTAGTTTTAGATAGCTTCCCTTTCCTTTCCAGCTTCATAGGATAAATAAGAAATCAGAAAGTAGCACCCAAATCCTACCATTGCGGTGAGGAGAAACCCATGGCGATAAGGTGGTCGCGTCACTGACAAAAATCGCACGCTACATTAGTTTCTGGAAATCTGCATGGATTTTCCGATGATCCATGAATTTTCTGGTTGAATGTTCATGTGTTCTTTGATGAACACATGAATTTCTGGAAAATTCATGAAGAACGTGAAGAACACGAAGAACATGGGATGAATGTCCCTGAATATCACGTAGGCTTATGTAGATCTCTCTAGATTCTGGTTATAATTAGTTTTGGGTTTGTAGTCGGGCATTAGGTATGCTCGACGTGAAACTTTGGCTTTTGCGCAACGAGCTTATTTTCTCGAGTAAGCTCCTCCTCACAGAGTCTTCGTAGAGTCACGGAGACTCGTCCCCGTTGTGGAGGACAGTGAAGTCGCGTATTCTGTCATGGTCGACTAGGGATCGAGGTTATCCTCGACTTATTCCTCGCCCTTTCACTTGATTAGTGGTGGAATGGTGGATTTGATCTTTGTCATCAAATTCACTGTTTCTTCCTCTACTTTTCAGGTGAAATGGCTGACCAACACGAAGGGGTCGTACCCGACGTTGGGGTTAGGCACCAGGAGGCGGAGCAGCCCGTAGACTATGCCAACGTCCAAGTAGCTGAGGGGATCTTAAGTGGATCGCCCAGAAACCCCTGTCGACGAGGTCAAAATTTACTTAAGAGGAAGCTCGGAAGTTTCCCTATCTTGAAGATCGGGCTGAGGGTTCACCCGTGCATTGGAGAGCTATCTGCCCGACAGAAAACGACCGAATCTGTTCAGTGTATCCGGGGATGCGATTCCCCATGTATGAGTTCACCTTTGTGGAGGCAAGGTATCTCCTGCCCTTTACCGATTTTCAGGAGGACATCTTCTGCCACTTAGAGTTGTGCCCCGTCCAACTCCATCCGAACGCGCTGGCGTTTATTCGTGCTTTTGAGCTGGTCTGCCGTTACTTGAAGGTCGGGGTGACTGTGGATCTTTTCTTTTGCATTTTCCAAATCCAGTGGAGCACGGAGGGCCCGAAGCAAAGCTGGGTGTCTTTTAAGCAGTAGAGCAGGCTCTTTTGGCCGTAATCAGAATCTGTCCGACATTTCAAGGACAGGTTCTTGGTCGTGAAACCTGTTTCTGAAGTGGCTAGGAGATCCCTCTCTACGCTTGAGACCGTGGAGGTTGATGGTCAGCAAGTTTTGAAGGCTGTGCCAAGTTCCCTTTGGAGTGGGTATATGCCCATTTCAGATACAGAACCGACCAGTTCCTCGTCAAGCACGCAGCTCTGGGAAGGGGACAAGGAGTCCTATCGGGTTTTACATGCTTACGTGGAGACTTTCAGCCTTACCTTCGTGGTGGACAGGGACGGCAAAGAGTTACTCGGGGAGGATGGAGAGCCTGCCCGAGCGGCTCGTTATATTAATACCAGGGGTCTCCTTGAATGCGAAACCGACGACGTTGCGCTCGAGCTCCACGGTATAGATTGCTCCTTTGTCCGTGTTTTTAATTTTCTCCCAACGTACTAATATCCTATTTTATGTTTGCATGGAAAATGGCGGACATTAGGAAGCGTTTAATAGGTATGCGGCGGACAAAAAACTGAAGAAGGTGCCCCTAGTGCCGTAGACTAGTGCTGCGAAGCAGCAAGTAACATTGGAAAAGTTCGTGGGCGGTGCAGGCTCCACCCCGGGAACCACTTCAAACCCTCCAACCCTGGAAACGACCCATAAGAGGAAATGGCACGATGTTGGCTCTTCGCCGGCAGGTTGCTCGGCCGGTTTCGTCGGGGGGAGATTTGTATTGCCTCCGTGCTATCTTCAGGGGAAATTTTTTGACGGGGAGAGCTCTGTTGCTGTACTCGAACTTGACGCTTCGGCCATCCTGTCCGCTGACCCTCAGGTACGGAGGAAGCTTCTCTGTCAGGACGCGGCGGCTATGATCAGAGTGCTGGAGGCGGCGTTGGCCCTTAGGGACGCAAATATGGTTTCGCTTGCTGACCTTAAGAGGGAGAAAACTAAGATCACCGACCTGGAGCTGGAGAACGCTGAGATTTACAATAATCTGAAGAAGCTTCAAGGCAACCTGGAGGCCAAGATTGAACTTCAGAAGGAAGTGACCGAGATGAAGGGGGAGGTAACCAAAGTGAATGACGAAAACGCCCGTCTGAAGGCGAAGATAGCCGAGCTGGAGGGATCGTCGACGATTGGTCAGGATGATACCAACGACGAGAAGGCTCTGAAGACGCGGAGGGACTTGATTGAAAGGATCCATCATCTTGAGCAGGATAATCTGGGGGCAGCTGAGTTTGGTTTCAACGCTGCCTTGGAGCAGTTAAAACCCCTCAACTCCAACGTCCAGCTGTTGACCGAGGAGATGGGCGTTCTTAATGTGGTTGTCAACGGCGAGGTGATTCCACCGGAGGTTCCCGGCGATGCCGCTTAGTTTTTATTTTGAATTTGTACTTGTATTTTGGGGGCCTGCGTGCCTTTTGATTTGTAACCTTTTGTCGGGCACATCCCCTTTCTTGTAACATTGACTTATTCTGGCCTTGTGGCCGAAATTATATAAATATTTTGCGTTTAGCATTGTGTTTGTTGCATTTATTTGTGTATGCCTTTAATGTTTGAAGGTTGAGTATGGACGTTTTGCTCGACTTGCTCTTGTTATGCTCGACAGTTTGGGAGACTCGTGGAGGAGGCGAAGTAGCTTCGCTGGTGATGGGACTAGGATCTCGGTCGAGGTACTTGTAGCGAGCGATTTTGGACGAGGTTCTTAAGCGTTGGTCGCTCTCTGCGGTTTGAGCTTTAAACTACAGGTCGATTCATTTTTTATCCTATTGTGAGCTGAATAAGGAAGGGAAATAGATGTCTCCAATTAACCCTGCTTGCATACTGAGTTTAAACAGCGGTCTGTTAGGTTACAGATGCTATCAATGTGGGGGGGCCTTTGTACTGGTTATTTGTATTTTTGCCAATACTGTTCTCTTTCTTTTTTACCTGGGCAGAAGGTTTCTGGCGGGGAATAAGGATTAGGATGTTAGGACTGGTGCTTTTGAATTACTGCTTTTGATTGACGGAGATATGGGATTTGGGTTTTTTGTTGATTGCGCTCGCTAAGATCTTTTCTTTCGATCTTATGCCTACGTATTCCCGTTTACCGAAACAGGGAAATCCGAGCGTTCGTAGTTCCTCCTATTCTATGGGAGGAAAGGGGTGTTTTGGTGTCTTGTTCAAAGCCCAAGACATGAAGCGAAAAAGTAGTTTGTATCTTGTTCAAAGCCCAAGATGTGAAGCTAAAAGGTCTATTTGTGTCTTGTTCAAAGCCCAAGACGTGAAGCTGAAAGACCTCGACTTTAGGAGAATTTGTCATCTCTAAAGAGGGGGAAGGAGAATTACTTTAACTGGGATACGCGGATCCGAGCAATGCCATAATTTCCGAAGAAAGGGTTTTAACCTGAAGGAGAAGACTTTAACTCAGTGTAGAGCAATGCAATCTTTCCTTAGGAATTTCTCATGCTAAAAGAGGGACAGTGGCATGGATGTAGATGATCCAGAGGCTTGCCGCTTACAGCGATTAGATGAAAGGAAAGGAGTTGTGTACTGTGAACGAGGCACAGCTTTGATGCTAAAAGGTCGATTGGATCAACCAGTGGTTTTCTAATACAAAGCCTAAGAGGAGGCTAATTTCCGCTAGGAAAATCATTATACAAAGCCTAAGAGGAGGCTATTTTGTGTCTCGTACAAAGCCCGAGAGAGAGGCTAAAAAGTTTTTGACCCAGTGGGGCATATCGTTATACAAAGCCTAAGAGGAGGCTAACAAAGAGTTGACTCAGTTGGAGAATCTTTTATACTCAGTAAGAGAGTGTTTTTGTATCTTGTACAAAGCCCGAGAGAGATGCGAAAAGGTTGTTTTGACTCCAATGGGGAGAATTTTGGTATCTCGTACGAAGCCCGAGATGGAGGCTATTGTAACTGTTTCAGTTGAGTGACAGATCCAATATACTGATTTAAAAGAGAAAATCAGTTCTTATATGAGTAACACTGTACTCAGGGATTTAATTTGAGGATCAGGGATATTTCCTTCTCTTTGAGGAAACGGGAAATCCAAAGGGTATTGAGACTATCCGAGTCTGCGGGTTTCCTTCCTATTTAACGAAGGGTGCTTGAGAATGTCTTTGAGACTCAAGGAAGTTAGACTGTCCATGTCTAGAGTTTATCTTTTATACTATGCTTCGAGAAATAGTAGTAGACTCTATGAAAGGACTGTTCTATGAGGATGACTAGGTTCTGTTCCTATACCTCTAGGAGGTCGTCGGGACAATTTGTACGAAGCCCAAGAGGAGGCTAGAGACTTTTAAGAAGCCGACGGGTCCTTGTACGAAGCCCAAGAGGAGGCTATCATTCCCGAAGGAAGAGATCATTATACGAAGCCTAAGAGGAGGCTGTGAATACTTCTAAGAAGCCGTAGGGTCCTTGAATAATGCCCAAGAGGAGGCCGATGCTTTTAAGAAGCCCGTGGGTCTATCATCTCCTTTCCATTAGGAGAGATAACTCTTTTAAAGATAAAAACCACTGGTAAACGTGCGAGGTTTACTATCCAGCGACTTTTAGCTTTTAAAGAGGGTTCCTTAGTTAAGGTCCAAGATTATGACCGTAGTGGGTACCCAAACCCCGAGACATTCAAGGTAAGCTATCCATAAGGAATAGATCAAGTCAGGAAAGTTTGAGAATTGGGAAGAAACTCAAAGATGCCATTCACGGAGAATACATTCATCTTGGGGAGTAGAGCTTCTTGACGATTCCTAAGGAGGACAGCCGAAGAGAAGACTGTATCTGGTGCTCCTATTGGGGATCTAGGCGTCTATTTCTACGAATAAATGAAACGGCGTCACCTAGTTCTAGATGTAGTTGTCGGGGAAACTCGAAATATCTATACTATTATTACACAGTAGATATGAGTTTATGAAAGGAGACTTACAGTGAGCAGCCCCACAATACAGTTTATAATATGAAAGCAGTAAATGAAAGCGATAACCACTTACTCGGTTGTAGTGCTTCCATGCTGTTTGGTTAGTTGTTCAACAAAGAAAGATTGAAAACAACAGTATATTCAAAATCAAAGGAGAAAGTGCTTTGAAAAAGAAAGGTTTGGGGCTTACAGCTCAAGGAGAGGCCCAGGGTTTTATCAGTGAGCGCATTGTTTGACTTCGTACAACGGGACTTATACAAGTGACTGGGGCCCAAAAAGTTTTTCTGTACAAAGGGATGGGTCTTACACTCTCTCAAGAGGCCCAAAAAGTTTTGAAGAAAAATAAATGGGTCTTACTACTCGAGGGTAGCCCCAGATGATTTTTGAAAAGGCGACGATCGCGCCGTTTGTTTTTTTTGACGGTATCGGGACTTATACAACAAGTGAGGCCCAAAGATGATTTGGTCAAAAAAAAGGATTGGGTCTTACACTCTAATAGAGGCCCAAAGTGTTTTGAATGGGTCTTATAGCTCAAGGAGAGGCCCAGATGAGTTTTATTTTAAACGGGCGACGATCGCGCCGTTTACTTGTACAGTGGGACTTATACAATGAGTGAGGCCCAAAAAGTTTTTGTACAAGGGGGGATGGGTCTTACACTCTCTCAAGAGGCCCAAAAAGGGTTTGAGATGATTTATGAGGGTTGAATTAATCCAAAACCCTAATTTGTTTTCAAAATGTATTTAATTGAATAAAAATTCAATTAAAATGATCAAAAATTGTTTAACACATGGAAAACAAATTGTGATCTTGGATTAATGCTTCAAAAATTAAGTATTGACCTATAAAATAATTAGAAAGCATTAAAAGTTGCAAAATCAATGTAGAAAAAATATTTAAAATGCCAAAAACAATCAAAATATTAATTCTTTACAAAAATATCAATTATATGAAATAAATAATATTTTTGGGATTTTTTGATAAAATAAAATATTTTAACATTTTTGTGAATTATTAAAAAAATAATCAACTCAAAATCATTAAAACTCAGAGAGAAATTAATTTTTGAATCAATTAAACAAAATCACAAAATTCAAATATTCAAATATATGAAAATGGCGCCAAGAACAACACCAAGAACACGCGCGTTTTTCAGTTTGCCCAGATTTGCATTTTCCATCCAATCTCACTGAATACGTAATTATAACATGCAATCCACATATCATTATGCTCGTCTCAACCTCACGATCATGTTTATGTACTTTAATTTCATTTAAATTAAACACACAACAAGAAATCACGAAGAAACCTCAAGAACCCTAATTTCTGCATGAAGGCTAGGATTTTTGATACACGATTCAAACAATGCAATTAATTGAGGGAAAACATTCCATGCATGATTATGAACATATGGCCAAATTATTGTGCGAGGAAATATGCATAGATTGAGAGATGCCCAAGTTTAGGCTTACCTCCAAGTCGTGACAGCAAGAGTAGATGTGATTTTGAGTTGGAGGTGTTACAGACAAGTTGTGATGATCTGAACAGCTTCCCTACACCCTATGGATTGTGTTTGAACACTTGGATTGAATTGAAATGGACTGGATCAGTTTATGGCACCTCAGCTGCAACTTCACTTCAAACTTGTGTGGATGGCAAGTGATTTTGAGATTTTGATGTTCCAGATGTTATGTGAGTGTTTGATCAGCTCATATGTGATGTATGTGAGGTGTGTGAGTGATTGGTTTGTGCAAAATTGCTCTCAAACTCAAAACCCGATAGCTACCTTGCTAAGAAAGGCATTTTTGCCAAGAGAAAGAGATTTTGAGGAAAACATCTGTTAGATGGCTTTGGTGTACTTAAACTGACCACAATTGAGCTCTATTTATAGTAGATCAAGTTTGTTTTGCAAGGAATAGTGCATGGCAGCTGGTAAGTAGGTTTCCTCAATGTTGGCCAATGGAAATGAAAGTCTCCTCTAGCCATTGACTAGAGGTTAGGGCATAGAGCTTTGGTCCCCTTGGTCTTGGATAAGTCTTGACTGATTTCAGATGAGAATGGCTCAGTCCATGCCACCTTGATGGTTCCATTGAATGCCTCATTCCAAATTTGAAGTCTTGTCCCTATTTTGGCCATTCTAGGTTCAACATGCTATTCCTTGTTCCTTGGACCTTGGAGGCTTGGCTCAGTGATTGTCCCCTTTAGATTCAATCCTCTGAGGTGTCCAAGTGGATTGGAGCAATTGAAATTGGCTGATTTTGGCAAATCGAGCCAAAATGCAAATTCTGCCTTGCCTTGACAAATTCTGCCTTGCCTTGCCTTGGCAATGTTGTATCTCATGGTGTAGATTGAATTTGGCAATGTTCTTGGCCATTTTGGAAAGCTCTTACATGATACAACAACTATTTGAACAAGTTTGGTTTTGATCTATTTTGATTCCAAGTGAAAAATCCCCCTACATTTGGCAAAAAGTGAAGGCAAATTCTGACTTAGTGAAAATTTCACTAAGTGTTGGAAAAAGTGACATTTTCACTTTTCAGCCACTTTGATCACTCCATAATTCAAAATCCTTAATGAATTGGAATGACTTGTAGTTGAAGTTTTTGTAGGTGATAATGAGGGCTACAAATCCATATTTGGATGAGAAAAAATGGCCTTCTGGTTTAGGAGTTATGGTCCTCCAAAGTTGGTACCTTTGCCACTTTATTTTTAACTTAGAAAAATTTCTAAGTTTTATGGTTACCCCTTTTATAAGTTATCTCACTTTTCTTGATTTTTCTTGATGAATGATGATTCAAATCATACATTAACATCATTTTAGGGTTAAAAATCCATTTTGGTGAAAAATCTCAAAAAGTCAAAGTTGACTTTTGTGCACAGTTGACTTTTTATCAGATGAATTCCAAACTGTGCAATTCTTTAGGAAATCATGTCCTTGACCTAAATCAAACTTGATGGACATGTTCCATGGGTGTCATAGGGTATATTCAATCATGTATTAGGGTTTGGGAGCATGTCCTGGTCAAAAGTCAAAGTTACAGTTGACTTTTATCTTAAAACCCTAATTGTGGTGCAGATGAAAATGAAACTTGTTGCTCAAGCTTCTTAGATCAATCCATTGTTCCAAATGGATCAATATGGTATATTAGAGACCCTCAAATCATCTCTTGAGGTCTTGGCTCATGGTTTGTCCCAAAAGTCAACTTAGGGGTGAATTAGGTCAAGAAACCCTAATTCCTGATTTTTGATGAATGCATCCCCTGAGGCAAAATTGACTTGATGCATGGGTTCATGAGGTTCCATGAAGCATATTAGGTCATGTTTTGGATCATTGCCTTATGCCCAGATGAAAATTTCCATCTAGAGGCCCTGGTCGACCAAAACCCTAATTTGGTGACACTGTCGATCTTGAGACTTGATCCACCTAGAAGGGAGCAGCCTTGTGCTTAATCCTTGAAGTGGGAGTCCTTTTTGATCCATTGTGGATGTTTAAGAGATTAGACAAGTTGAAGATCATGTCATTTCTTGATTGATCCTTTGTCTAAGCACTCAGAGAGGGCTTGAAACCCTAATTTTGATTGTATTGGATGCTCACCCATCTTTGGGGAGACTGATGAAGCATGATGGTTCATCCATATTGTGATGATGATTTTCACAATGATGGGAAATCTAAGTGGTCAAAATTTGGGGTATTACAGATGCCCCTATTTAATCTTCTTGGACCCGAAGGTGTGAATGACGAAGGGATTCGGGCATTCGGGGTGCAAGAGGATTAAATATCAGAATATCCAAAATTTTGATGGTGGTTATGAATGGTAGCTTACGCATTCATCTTCTTTAGCTAAGCGATGATTCTTAGAAAAGGTAAACTTCCCCTCGATCCTGGTCTCCTACCAAGGAACTGGTCTCAGTCTCTGATTTAAACTTCCCCTCGATCCTGGTTTCCTACCAAGAACTGGTCTTAGTTTCTGATTTAAACTTCCCCTCGATCCTGGTTTCCTACCAAGAACTGGTCTTAGTTTCTGATTTAAACTTCCCCTCGATCCTGGTTTCCTACCAAGGAACTGGTCTTAGTTTCTGATTTGAACTTCCCCTCGATCCTGGTTTCTTACCAAGGAACTGGTCTAAGTTTCTTTTGTCAATAAAATTTATTGACAAGGGACGCTATTCATAGTGGCTTTCCTCAAACTTCTCGCCAAATTTTCCTGGGGAGATGCCATTTGAGTGGAAAAAGTTTTGATGTCAGACTTGCTGGGGAACCCATTCGTCTGAATTGTAGAGGTGTACAAACTTCTCTGTTGGAGACGCCATTTGTTTCTACTGGGGAAAATGATTCTCTTGAGAGACTGTTTTCATCTGGGATCTTTCATCATACTTTTCTCGGGATCTTCCCGGAGAAACGCCATATGATGGGGTCCAATTTTGAGGTGCCAATGACCTTCTCATCAGTGGTCCTTTCGGCGCAAAACTGGCGTGCTGCCGAATCTCTGATCACGAGGCTTTCTCTGTGGATTTTCCTTAATCCGGGAAAGCAAGGATATCATCTTCAATGGCGAAGAGTGACATCTGTTGAAGGTTCTCTGATCTTTCAAAGGTTCAAATTATCAAAGTGGCCAAGTGCCGACTCTGATCTAAAGATACACTGGTGGCGAGATTGTGCAGACACAACACTTCCTGACGAGGAAAGAATTGACAAACTCGATTGAGAAAACTGTTTATCACTAGGGGACAAGACCGACTCAAGTGATAGTGATGCAATACGAAATGCGAACGCAAATAAAATGCATGAAGTATGTATGTATATGCTGACAAAACAGACGCGACATACAGACTAATGGATGAACACAATTGGATACTCGGCCATCGCGGGGCGAAGAAGTACCGTTGATTCAAAATAACAATTCCACCTTGCTTAGGAGAGATAGTCCCGTTGGGAGCTATGTTGATCGGGCTTAAGAGATGAGAACTCGGCCGAGCATGTCAGACGAAACAAGGTCTCTGACACAGTTGATCCCTTCATTCAGGCATACTGGCTTAGAAGGAGTACTTTGATTCTGCACTTTGAAGTTCGCTTACTTCGGGAGAAGCGATCGATGCTCTTCTGATGTTCAACAGTCAAAAGAAATTGCCATCTTTATTTTAAAAGCAGAAAAAGTTTTAACAAGTAAATTCATTTTTGTTTTATTTCAAGAATCGCTGATTAAGTTTAAACAACGTCGTTCTGTAAAGCTAAAACAAGAAAGAGTTACAAACAAAAGCACAAGGGCTCAAATTTTATTGATAAGATGGAGATCAACCAAACGTGTGATTCTAAAGAGTATATACAAAGTTAGAAAATGGTAATTTACAGGGAAAAGGGCTACGTTGAAACATAACGACCACTATCCTTCTACCAACTTTGAATTTGGGGCATCCTGAGCTTCTGTCGAAGATGACCTTTGACTGGAGATTTCCTCCGATAGATGATGTAACTACTGCTGAGGGACTTGCCTCTGTTGGACATAGTTACTTGCCATTATCCCTAACTTTTGCCTGGATTGTACTATGAGATTTCCAATCCACCGGGATGATTCTTTTTTTTCATGTCTCTAACATTTTCCTGGACCGCCCTTTCGGGTTTTCAATCCACCGAGACGTTTTTTTTTAGTTTAGGCGAAGTATTTCTTGACTACATCAACATTCGTGGGGTAGGAAAATTCCTCTCCGTCCATGGTTGCAAGTCTCAAGGCACCGCCTGAGAAAGCTTTCGTGACCACATAGGGGCCATCATAATTTGGGGTCCATTTGCCCCGAGAGTCAGTGAGAAATGATTGTATCTTCTTGAGCACAAGGTCTCCTTTCCTGAAGACACGAGGTCGGACCTTTTTGTCAAACGCCCTCTTCATTCTTTGCTGATATAACTGACCGTGGCATAGTGTCGTGATTCGCTTCTCTTCGATCAGGTTCAGGTCGTCGTGTCGACTTTGACACCATTCAGCTTCGGTGAGCTTAGCTTCCATCAATACCCGGATTGATGGGATCTCTACTTCTATGGGGAGAACTGCCTCCATGCCATATACTAGAGAGAAAGGGGTTGCCCCTGTTGAAATGCGGACAGATGTACGATAACCGTGAAGAGCAAAGGGTAGCATTTCGTGCCAATCCTTGTAGGTTACAACTATCTTTTGAACGATCTTCTTGATGTTCTTGCTAGCCGCTTCTACCGCTCCGTTCATCTTGGGTCTGTAGGGAGATGAGTTATGGTGTTCGATCCTGAACTCTGCACACAACTCTTTCATCATCTTATTGTTCAAGTTAGATCCATTATCAGTAATGATCTCGCTTGGAACACCATAACTGCAGATGATATTGTTTTTGATAAATCGGACCACCACTTGTCGGGTAACATTAGCGAATGACGCTGCTTCGACCCACTTGGCGAAATAATCAACGGCTACCAGGATGAACCGATGTCCGTTTGAAGCCTTGGGCTCAATCATGCCAATCATGTTGATTCCCCATATGGAAAAAGGCCACGGGGAAGAAAGAACTTTGAGATGTGATGGCGGTACATGAATTTTGTCGGAGTATATCTGACATTTGTGACACCTCCTCATGTACTTGTAGCAGTCGGATTCCATGGTCAACCAATAGTACCCGGCCCTGAGAATTTTTCTCGCCATTGTGTGTCCGTTGGCATGAGTGCCAAAGGATCCTTCATGAATTTCTTTCATGAGCATGTCTGCTTCTGGTCTGTCGACACATCGGAGCAAGACCATGTCAAAATTTCTCTTATAAAAAGTGTCACCGCTCAAAAAGAAGTTTCCAGCCAATCTTCTGAGGGTTTTCCTGTCTTTTCTGAGTGCCCCAGATGGGTACTCTTGTCCCTGAAGGAAGCATTTGATATCGTGATACCAAGGTCTGTCGTCTATGACTGCTTCAATCGCGAAGATGTAAGCGGGCCGTTCAAGGCGCATTATGTCGATCTTAGGTATGTCATTCCATCGACCTACACTAATCATGGAAGAGAGAGTGGCTAATGCATCAGCCATGTGATTCTCATCACAAGGGATATGATGAAACTCAACTCTGTTGAAGAAAGGTAACAACCTTCTTGCATAGTCTTTGTAAGGAATCAATCCTGATTGGTATGTGTTCCAATCTCCTTTTATCTGGTTAATAACCAGAGCTGAATCGCAGTATACGTCCAAGTTTTTGATCCTTAAATCAATTGCTTCTTCGAGACCCATGATACAAGCTTCGTATTCGGCCTCGTTGTTCGTACATTTGAACGTAATTCTGGCAGTGAAAGGAATGTGGGAACCCTGAGGGGTAACAATGATTACCCCAATTCCGTTTCCATAATGATTGACTGCTCCGTCAAAGATGAGTCCCCACTGGGAACCTGGTTCTGGCCCTTCACTGGGTAGCGGTTCATCGCAATCTTTCATTTTTAGATACATGACATCTTCGTCTGGGAAGTCAAACCCTATTGATTCTTGATCGTCAATCGGTTGATGAGCCAAATGATCGGCTAAAATACTTCCTTTAACGGCTTTCTGAGCATGGTACTCTATGTCATATTCTGATAGTAACATCTGCCAACGGGCAATCCTTCCCGTGAGAGCAGGTTTTTCGAAAACGTACTTGATTGGATCCATTTCGGAGACCAACCAAGTAGTATGACGAATCATGTACTGGCGAAGACGTTTGGCTGTCCAAGCCAAAGCGCAACAAGTTTTCTCAAGCATTGTGTATCGAGTCTCGCAGTCGGTGAATTTCTTGCTTAGATAGTAAATGGCAGACTCTTTCCTTTTAGTTTCGTCTTGTTGGCCAAGTACACATCCCATTGAGTCCTCTAGGACCGTGAGGTAAATGATCAGTGGTCTTCCTTCCACTGGAGGTGATAGAATCGGAGGATTCAACAGATATTCCTTGATACTGTCGAAGGCGGTTTGGCAGTCTTCTGACCAAACGCAATCCTGGTTCTTTTTGAGTAATTTGAAAATCGGCGCGCATGTCGCGGTCATAAGGAATATGAATCTGGAGATGTAGTTCAAACGTCCCAGGAATCCTCTGACTTGTTTTTTAGTTTTCGGAGAAGGCATTTCTTGAATGGCCTTGACCTTGTCAGGATCAACTTCAATTCCTTTCTGGCTGACGATGAACCCTAGTAGTTTCCCTGAAAGGACACCGAAGGTGCACTTGTTAGGATTCAAGCGGAGCTTGAATTTTCTTAGACGTTCGAACAATTTTGATAGATGTTCAACGTGCTCACTCTCTATTTTTGATTTTGCAATCAAATCATCGACATATACCTCGATTTCTTTGTGTATCATGTCATGAAACAGAGTAGTCATAGCCCTTTGATAGGTTGCCCCGACGTTCTTCAAACCGAATGGCATTACCTTGTAACAAAAGGTACCCCATGGGGTAATGAACGAAGTTTTCTCCATGTCTTTCGGCGCCATTTTGATCTGGTTATAGCCCGAGAATCCATCCATGAAGGAGAATACTTTGAACTTTGCTGTGCTGTCAACCAGCATGTCAATGTGTGGTAAAGGAAAGTCGTCCTTTGGACTTGCCTTGTTTAGGTCCCTGTAATCAACACACATTCTGACCCTCCCATCCTTTTTGGGAATGGGTACGATGTTGGCTAACCATTGAGGATATTCAGATGTAGCGAGGAAACCCGCATCGATCTGTTTCTGTACCTCCTCTTTGATTTTGATGGCCATGTCCGGGTGAGTGCGTCTCAACCTTTGCTTTACTGGCGGACATTCCGATCTCAACGGTAAGTGATGTTCCACGATGCTGGTATCCAACCCTGGCATATCCTGATAGGACCAAGTGAACACATCGGGGAATTCTTTGAGAAGCTTTATCAAACCTTCTCTGGCAGTTGGACTGAGCAATGCTCCGATCCTGATTTCTTTTCTCTCTTTTTCTAAACCCAAGTTTACCGTTTCCAACGGCTCTTTGTGAGGTTCAATGGACCTTTCCTCTTGTCTGAGTAGTCGGGAGATCTCTTCTGGAATTTCGTAGTCATTTTCTTCTTCAGCCTCGAATACCGGGAACTCAAAGTTGGGAGAAGGCATCGGATCGTATGTTTCAACGGGGTATAAAACAAGCAATCTGCATGACGTGATGATTCGTGTTTAGAAGAGATAGAGAAAATGTAAGTGTGTGCAGTGTATTTATTTTACTGCTTGTTTTTATTATTGAATGTTTTTTAGGATTACCATTTTCTGAAAAAGCAAAAAGAGAAAACATCAATTAATGCGGAAATTATAGAACGACTTTATTTTATTAATGCACAAGTCGGTTCTTGAAACTACAGCCCTATAAAACAAAACTCTGTCGCTTTGGGCAAAGTGAAGAGGGAAATTTACAGAAAGCGAGCCCTATCAAAACATCCGTTTCACCTGGGCAGGGTGAAAGGTTTAAAGATGGCAATTACTTTGACTGATGAACGACCTTCGGAACCTCGACAGCAACCCATTGGCGGAGAACTCCTCGGTGAATCACAAAGTCTGGCACCTTCCTTGATTTGTCTTCAGAAATGATGTTGATTTCTGGTGGAGCAGGATCGTTGGAATCTGCCTCCCAGGCAGAATTGTCGTAGGAGGATTCCTCTGTTGCATTTTGCATAGCATTGGTGCTCTCAGCTGTATCTCCCCATCCAGTTGGCTGGATATCTTCGAGCCTGATACGAGAGCTTTCGGGAGCAGTGTACTTGACCATAAAGTCGTATTTTCCACTTGGTGGTCCCAGAGTGTCCCAAACTTCTTTGGAACTGGAGGAATCATCTCTCTCGATGACGTTGACCTCGGGAAAAGCGTAGTTGATGAATTCAAGTCCTGCAAACGTTGTGAATTCATCTTCATGTTGAGTAGTTTCCGAATGACCTGAGTGTTGATCCCATGACATGGCGGGGACACAGGTATTCTGTTCAATGACGCTCAGCTGAGTTTCATTGTTCGGCTGACTTTCTTGCCCCAAGTTTCCTGGGTAAGGCTGCCACATTGGCAGACCATCCATCGGGCCATAGTAATTGTGGTCAAAGTTGTCTTTCATCAGAGTGTCCTCCTCTAATGAATTTGGCGGAGCACGGCATCCTTCCGGATCATAATCTCCGTAGATCATTTTGACATCTGATCTTGGTATAAATCTCGGACTTTCTGTAGGAAAGCAAAAAGGCATAGGCACCTCTTCCTGAGACATATAGCCGTCCTTGTTAAGGTAGGACTTCCATTCTTCATCTGTGTTAGAGGGATCTTCCTTATTGATAGCATGAACTGTCTGAGACACTGGGTGAAGAAAACCTCCACTGTGGAATAAGTTTTGAAGGGGATGAAGACTTTCATCGTCGGCGGCTGTCTGGGTACAGGTCGCAGAAAAACCAAGACCCTTCTTTGTTTTATTGTCAATAGGAATGACAAGCCGTCCCCATCCTGTCGTATCGGTACTCTCGACCGCTTTGATAGCATCTTTGTATGAAGAAATTGAAGTTCTTCCTTCGGATTGATCGTTCTTGCTCACCGATAGTGCTTGGAACTGAGTTCCAATAACCTCCTCGGGTTCTACACAAGTAGATGATGATAAGTTACTCACAAGCAAGGCTTGTTCCCCACAAACCGTGACAAGTTGATCGTTCTTGACGAACTTTAGCTTTTGGTGGAGGGTTGAAGTAACCGCTCCAGCCTGATGTATCCAAGGTCTTCCTAATAAACAACGGTATGTTGCCCGGATGTCCATGACCTGGAAAGTGATTTGGAAAGTGTGAGGACTAATAGTTATGGGAAGATCCACTTCGCCGATAACTGTTTTTCTGGATCCGTTGAATGCTTTGACGACAACCTCGCTGACTCTCATCGGAGGGCCCTTGAATGATAATTGCATCAAGGTGGACTTTGGCATAACATTCAGGGCTGACCCTGTGTCTACCAGTACATTGGCTAAAGCATCGCCCTGGCAGTTAACTGTGATATTGAGTGCCATGTTATGGAGACGACCCTCTTCAGGTAATTCCTCATCACTAAATCCCAAATTGTTGCAGGAAGTGATGTTAGAGACAATGCTATCGAATTGTCTGATTGTTACATCCTGTTCCACAAAGGCTTGCTCCAAGACTTTCTGTAGAGCCTCTCTGTGTGCTTCTGAACTGAGTAACAGTGATAATACTGAGATCTTTGAAGGAGTCTGTAATAGTTGATCAACAATGTTATATTCACTCCTTTGGATGAGCTTTAGCATCTCATCTTTGTCTTTTGAAAAGTCGGGATTACTAGATTGACCGACTGGTGGATCAGGAATTTCCGCCTGAAGTTCCTTTTCTTTGTTGGATCTCCAACCCCTCGGTTGAAGATTCGACCGCTCCGTGTTACACGACTGATGTCTGCAATATTCACGACGGAGGGTAATGGAATTTCCTTTCCATTCTCGATTATTGTTGCACCGTATTTGTAAGGGATTGCCTTAGCTGATTCATACGGTAGTGGCCCCGGTAGATAGATGACTATGGGAACCTTCTGATTTTTCTGACCATCGTAAGTAATCTTGATCCGTTCCCGGTTGGGAACTCTAGATTCGTCAAGTAGAGGGATGATGGCAAAAACATCCCTGATCTGGTGATGACCAGAGATCGTGACAACATCCTCAACTTGATCGGCAAGGTAGTTCGGCGACCAAATGATGGGTCCTGAACCTGGATATGGATGAATTTTTCCATGATCGATCTGACCCTGAAGAGCTGCTCTCACAAGGTAACACCCTTGGTTACTTTCCGAACAGACGCTACAACTGTCATAGCTGTGTGGTGGCACCTGGCCACGCCCACTTTGAATACAATGTAACCTCACTAGGTTACCTTCCATTGATCGGACATCCTGACTTTGACGACGAGTAGGATTCCTTTTATTGATACTAATCTGCTGAGTATCTTCATCCATATAAATTGGCATCCACCAGTGATTTAACAAGTGCTGAAGTGCCTCCTGGACAAGGGTACAACCTCGATCGTTTTCGCAACCCACTTTACAATTTTGATAATCGTGTGATATTAAGAATCCGAGTCGGACCTGCTCAGCATGTAACTCTACCAGATTGGTATTCATCACGCGGATATCAAAGATCTGAACCATGTTGATTTGATAGGAGTTCCTATCATGGTAGTCTTGGATCCATCCAAGATCCATCTGACGCTGGAGGGCCTCTTGTATGAAAGAGCATCCCTGTTTATTTACCGAGCAAATCAGACAGGAACTGTAATCGTGCCGCGGCAGATTATGATACTGGCTTTGCCTTGAGTGCATCGCCACCAAGTTGACATTTATCGCACGGATGTCGTGGTTTTGAATGACGTTGGAATTCGTAGAGACCATGTTAACTCCACGAACTCGGTGCTCTTGGATCCATCCAAGATCCATTTGTTCCTGTAGAGCTGATTGCACTACCGAACATCCTTGGTTATCTTTAGAGCAGATATCACACTGGTGATAATTATGAGGTGGCACATGGCCATATCCACTCTGTCTACAATGCATCTTGACCAGATTGGTCCCCAATAAGATTACATCGTGAATTTGATAGACATTGTTAGTCTCTTTCTCAATCAGATTGACTGCAGCTTTCTCGTGTTGAGGCAGCGGGTTCGTAAGAACATTAGGATTCATATCTTTGAAAGATAAGAGCCCGCTCCTAACAAGCTTTTGCACGTCGGATTTGAAATTGAGGCAAGTCTCAATGTTATGCCCTGAACCTCCTTGATGATAATGGCATGTTTGATCCACCTTAAACCAGAAAGGCAGATTTTCCGAAACTAAAAGGGGAGACTTAGTCTGTATGTGCCCCTTGGCCAGCAGTAACGGAAACAGCTCTGCGTACGTTACGGGTATAGGATCAAATCCTGGTGGCCGTATTGTACGGTTGTTGTTATATGGGGGACGAGCCTGCTGAAGAGGTTGTTGTGTCCTTTGTTGGCCAGGTTGGCTCTGCGCAACCTGAGGTTGATACGTAGGAACAGGCGTGGGGCCGATAGCAGGAGTAACAGCTGCTACTGGCTGATAACGTTGCCTTTGCTTTCCGAGAGAGATATTCCCAATATCTTGCTCTTTTTTCTTAGGGAGAGCACTACCGTATTTTTTAGTACCGCTCGTTGATCCAGTGTCTTTTTCCCAAACGTCCTTCTCGGACGGCTTCCTCAAGACGTACACCCATGCCGACCATTTCGGTGAAATCACTGGGCGCACTGGCAACCATTCGGTCGTAGTAAAATGAGCTTAAGGTCTTTAAGAAGATCTTTGTCATCTCTTTTTCCTCAAGAGGTGGACAAATTTGAGCGGAAATTTCACGCCACCTTTGAGCATACTCCTTAAAGGTTTCCTTGTCCTTTTGCGACATTGATCTGAGTTGATCTCTGTCGGGTGCCATGTCCAAATTGTACTTGTATTGTTGGACGAAGGCAGTACCAAGATCTCTGAATGTACTGATCGTAGTACGGTTTAAACCCATGTACCATTTGAGTGCGGCACCGGTTAAACTATCTTGAAAGTAGTGAATCAGCAGATCCTGATTCTCCGTCTGAGCTGACATCCGCCGAGCGTACATCACCAGATGGCTCTGAGGGCAAGAGTTACCCTTGTATTTTTCAAAGTCGGGCACTTGGAACTTGTGCGGGACTTTTACATTTGGGACCAAGCAGAGGTCTGCGGCGTCCTTTCCAAATAGATCCTGACCGCGAATGGCTTGCAGCTCTTTCTGCATTTCCAAGAACTGCTCCTGGAATTCCTCCATTCTGTCGAACATAGTTTCCTTCTTACCAGAAGGTGTTGGTGGAATCTGTCCTTCCAGGACAGTGTGCACCACAGGGGGTGGTACCGTGACTAAGGAAATAAGTCTTGGCGCCTCCCGAAGTTTGTAACCTTCAGGAGTCTTGAGTATGCCCCTGGCATCTTCGCTTTCCCGAAGTTTGTAACCTTCAGGCCCAGCGGCTTCTGTTGTGATTCCCTGATCTTCAGTGATCGGCGGAACATATCCTTCCGGGATATAGTTAACAGGCATGCCCCAAGGACGATCTTTCGGCATCTGATACCTAGGATCATACTTTTCTATGATGGGCGTTGAGGTGATCTTTGAGATCACAGTTCTTTGTAGCTGAGCTTCTGCCATGGCTTGCATGTCGTTACGAAGCTTTCTCATATCCTCTCTCAGAGCGTCGATCTCTTCTTTCAACTCTCTGTTTTCTTCCTCAAGATCATCCATCTTTTTCTGACGATTGGCCCGAGTATTATACGAATAAGACAGTTTGACTCTAGAATCGAGACACAAACGTAAGATTCGTAGGTAAGGAGAATACGCGATGTGAGAATGATGATTGCAATGATTATATTAATTGTTTTTTTGGTTTAATCAAAATAAACTTCGACAATTAGATTGCAAATATCAAACAGTGGGGAAACCCCTTTTTATTGAATTCCAAAGGATTACAGAAATGGAAATACAGTAGATTACAAAGTGCAGAAACAGAAACCTAAACTAATGGGTCCCGAGTCCTCTCTGAGGAGAAACCGGGTGCTGATTCTGATATCTTCCGTTTCTTCGACCGGGGCTCTTGGGCCGTTGTCGGGTTGTCATTCCTTTGCCAAGTGAGAGGAGCGAGCAAATTCCTTTGGTCATCTTGATTCTCTACAGCATGCTGCTCCAAAATTTCAATCAGAGCATCTTTCTCTTTCAGTAATTGCTGTATTTGGATACACTCTACGTCGAGGGTGCGGTACTTGTTCTTCCAAGATCTTCTTTCCTTTTGAACCTTGTTGAGAGTAACCTGAAGCCTTTCAGTTTCCGTCATGAAGTACATGACAATTTCCCTCGGCGGAAGAATTCCGTAACGAGGATAAGGCATTTTTAGCTTGAGAGCTCTGGTTTGTACCCAATGGAGATAAGGCTCCACCGAGACACAGTCCGGTTTTCCCAAAGACTCTCATCCTTTCTTATGAACATGTTTCCAAGTTTGCACTATTTCCATCTTTAGTGCTCTGTCACTTTCTCCTTCTTTGAAGAAAAGACCTTCCAGATGAACACCCAATGGGATGTGTCTCATCGGGTATCCAAATTGACGAAGAACCAATATCGGATGATAGTTGATTCCTCCTTTAGTTCCTATGAGGGGTACGCTGGGGAAGTTTCCACAACGGTCAATGATTCTGATTCCCTCATAAATCCTATTACACCAATCTATATCAGAATTGGTGAGAGACATGATCTTCTGCGACCAACGTAAGACACTCTTGCAATCCCAAAAAGCGGCAGATTTGGGCAAGTGAGAGATAAACCATTTGTAGAGCAAAGGTACACAACATGTGATCTCCCCTCCGCTGTACAAATTTCCTAAGTGTACAGAATGATACGCATCTGCGAGCAAAGTCGGCACAGGGTTTCCAATGAGAAAAACCTTAATAGCATTGATATCGACGAAGTTATTGATGTTGGGAAACAAAAATAATCCGTAGGTGAGCAAGACAAAGATGCTTTCAAAAGCAGTTATGTTCCCTATACTAGCGAAGTATAGAGCCTTTTTTGTCAAGAACTGGGCTGGCAAACCTTGGATGCCACCCTTAGTGGTCATGTGAGTCCTGACCTCAGACTCGTCCAAATGAATTGCTATCGCAATAGTCTGATTCTTTGGAATTTCTTCCAGTCCAGAAAATGGAGCTCGATCAGTGATATGTAAATCAGCCAGATGAGAGTACTCCTCCAGCGTTGGTGCTAGCTGGTAATCCAGGAATGTGAAACAGTGATAAACCGGATCGTAGAATTGAATGAGCGCGTCCATGATCCCCTTAATCACATGGACTCTTAACAGTGGTAGCAAACCACCGTGCTTGGCTCTGAAAGCCTCTGGGTTAACGATCATCCTCGCTAACTTTCTCAAATCCCCTAGTTTTGGAACCTTGAAGGTATACTGGTGAGTTCTCCTTCTACCAAAATCCATTAATGCAATCTTTTTCTCTGATATTTGCAATCACAGTCTTAGTTTAATTTGAAAAACAGAGAGACTAGAAGAGAAATTTTTTGAATGTTTTAATGTTTTATTAAATGAATGCATGAATGCAGCACACAAAAACATAGAAAAAACATGGGGTCAGAGGGTCGTTGTCATGAAGTCAAGGCTCTACCCATCCCCAAAGGTTTATACTAGGGTGATTTTTGTACCTGTACTCATTATCATCAGCTCCTCCCAGGAAGGCAGACAACAAGCGGATCGCCAGCGAGTTGTGTGCAATCTTAGAGTAAGTGCCATTCACCGAGAATAGATCACCAGCCTCAAATGAGGGTAGTATCGCGTAACAGCTATTTCCGATAGCTTCCGCACTACGAAAAAGGTTGGCTTTTCTTAAGTGTATACTCAATCTCACTACATGTGGCATCACACGCATTCCCAGTAGCAGAAAAATAAACACGTATAGCAATTAGGAAAAGCAGTATATATATTTGTCCTAATCATCCTAGACTTATAAAGCTACGATTCTTAAGTTCCTGACAGAAATGGGTTCCCCGGCGGAAGCCCCAATCTGTGGTTCCCTGCCTAAGAGATGGACCAGCATAGGTCAATCTTTCTCTTCGGTAGAGTTCCCATTTTCCGTAGAAAACGGGGATGAGGCCCTAAGGAAGAAAAGGAGACTCCCCAGCAGAGTCGCCATTTTACAAGGAAAACAGACAGAAAGAAAAACAATGGCCCCACGGTGGGCTCCATTTTTCTGTAGCGAGCGATTTTGGACGCGGTTCTTAAGCGCTGGTCGCTCTATGCGGTTTGAGCTTTAAACTACAGGTCGATTCATTTTTTATCCTATTGTGAGCTGAATAAGGAAGGGAAAGAGATGTCTCCAATTAACCCTGCTTGCATACTGAGTTTAAACAGCGGTCTGTTAGGTTACGGATGCTATCAATGTGGGGGGGCCTTTGTACTGGTTATTTGTATTTTTGCCAATACTGTTCTCTTTCTTTTTTACCTGGTGTCACACCCTAATTTTTGACCCTAAGATCCCCGCTTTCCTTCTGCATAACATATTAGGTCCATCTTTTGTGAATAACTAACTGCTTTATCTAGCTTTGTCTGTTTGTCTCTCTTTAAAAGACAGGTGCTGCTGTAGAAGATTCAAGGTCCTGAAGGCTGTGTTGTGTGTGTGTTTGTGGAGGTTTCCTGGTCCTTGCAATATGTGTATGGACTCCTGTGTGATCGTGTCCTCATCCCTTTGGTCCCTAAAGCCACTACAAAGTCCTTCTTTCTTGAGACTCCACAGAGGAATCACCCAAGGAAGACCAGAGTTTATGGCCAATGGTGATCATGACAGTGGAAGTTGGATCAGCTATCTTTCAATCTTAAAGGGTGTGACCTTCGTGGTGGCAGTTTATCATTTCACTACATTTCTACAAATGTCAAAATCAATCACAAGATTTTTCTACCTTCAAAATTTGTGATTTTGGATTCACTCCTCACCATGAATATGCCATCAAAATCTCAAGATTTACGAGGACTTCATTTTGCCTAGTTCAAGCCAATTTCACTTCATCTTCCAAGCTATATGGTCTACTTTGTATTTTCTAATGTTGAAGAAGGATAAGATCCCTTCAGTTTTTTATTCCAAATTCAAAAAAAAACTTTACGTGCTTAACAAAAGTCCAAGATACCATTTCAAATTTGTGACCCACGTGTTTGGAAGCATTAAGTTGGATGAAATCCTAAAGAAAGTTTGGAAAAGAAATTCTCAAAGCTTAATTCGACTCATTGATTTACATAGTTCAAGTTCAAGTTTTGGAATGTTACAAACCAATAATGATGGTTGTTTGTCTTGTGCTATTTCAATATAAATACATTGACTTGAAGTTTGTATATAGCATTGAACATCTTGTTTTCAACTGATTGAGCAACTTGGCATTAACGACTTGGCATTAACGTGTTTCATTATTATAACATGTTTCCAAGATTTTAGAAAAGACACGAGAATCAACGCCGGAAAAGCATATCATTAGAAGAGAAGCAAGTCTACAAGTTTACAATATTACAAGTTTACTACAAAGTTCCTTTGCAAAATTTACAAGCCCACTTAATCCTGTTTATGCTAAAGCATATGTTACAATAACATCATGACCTTGACGTATATGTTGCCATCACCAATCGAGCAAGGGAGCACCCTAGAGTTTATGTTCAGAATTAGCAACTTTTGGGAAATCTCGAAATTGTTGAACGCTTACGAAATTACTCTAGCTCCAAATCAAGGAAACAATTCAAAGCCAACATCAAGTTTTCTGCAAATGAGATTAAAGTTGAAACATCATCATTGTTCGTGAAAGAACAGTTAGTGTTCTTATTATTAACCCACATTGATACCATTGGATTTACTGCTCCTACGTCTTGAGTTTGAATGGAAAACGGAGTCGACCACCCCACCGTGACCAGCAATCTGCTCGTGAAAGACAAGCATCATCAATTTTCAAATAATTCTCAAGCCATGTTGATGTAAGAAAGGAGCATCATCATATATAAAAAAAATTTTACGCTGCAGGTTTAATAAAACACTGTCCTCGTGGATTTTGTTTGGCTTTAAACCCTGCTGTAGTATCATCAGCATCACATCGCCGGTTACGTTCTCAATACGCAGGCCATCTTTACAACCCTTGTCAAACACATCTCCATCCTCCATTGCAAACCTGTAAACTGGTTCCAAAACCTGCAATCAAAGTTGGAGAAGGCATTTCATGGTCAAAATCCATACTCAAACACATATTAAACAAGGCCTTTAAATCAATTCCAAACACAAAATTCCTAACCATCTTCATGTCCAAGATTGATCTCTAAACCATTCATTAAATTGATTCCATGCTAAGCCTTGCCACCCAGGTTTTCCAAGTTACATAAAGCTTTATTTTCATCAAATGCACAAACCTGTCCACGACGCAGAGATCGGAATCAATTCATGCTATGTCACAAAGTGATTTACCAAAGAAACAGAGGTTAACAGTTCAAAGGAACTATACTGGTGAGTACTTGGCAGTAAGAATTCAAGCATTACTAAAAATAAAGAAGAATTCAAAATGTTTATTTTTATAGAATAAAATACCTCAAGGTGATCAAAAGAGGGACACAACACCATTTCATCAGAAGTGATTAAGTATGTTCAGTACCTGCGTGTCGTCATGAAAAGAGGAAGAGCGAGAAGAGTCAAATGAGAACAACATCAAAGAGCAAAAAAAAAGCACAAAATTTGAATAAAACACGTGCAATCATCAGGACAACGAATCATGAGCCTTAATGTCTAAGAAACTGTCTCAAACATGATCAGATGAAAATCAATAAAATTCAAGGCACAATTATGGAAATCAGAACACAATTAAGCATGTTGGAGGAAAGATCAGGAGGCGCATAAGACATGTTTTTTTAATAAGCAGCACACATGGTCTGACATGTTCGGATTAAAAGGGAAAATTCTGGACCACATAGTCATGACAACAAATACACAAGGTAGCAGGGAATCACAATGTTATTTCATTCCCGAAAACAATTCCAAACAATTCCAAAGCAATGATCTGACGTTCAAGACAAGCCAAGTTATTTCCTAAATAATCCCAAACAGGGCATTCAGTAATTCTCAAACATGATTGGGCTGAGAAAGGAAAGAGTTAAAGAGTTTTGGCCAAGATCCACAGACAGTGAGCAAAACACAATCACACAGAAAATATCAGCATTCATTTCGAAATTAAACGGTATCCTGCAATCATCTCAAGCATTCATTGATAAATTATTTGGAATCAGGAAAGAAAGCAAACATGTCCAGACATATCGAGTAAAAGAAGAAAGTATCAGACACGCTTCAAGCCATTTTGAAAATTTTCCAAGTTAGGAGGAACATTGTTTCAACACACCATTTAAAGAGCATTCAATAGGTTTGACCTGTGATTTTATCCTATAAGAGGATGCTCATACGCATCATCAAGGGGGGCACAAAAACCAATTTTTACTGAAACCAATAACAACATACACACATGAGAAACAACCTCTTATACCAGCTTACACACACAACCGAAAAAAACCATCAGTTCGCCACACCAAATTTGCATAATCTCACAGTATAGCATTCACAATACAGGCAGAGGAGGAGATTCACGACCAAAAAGAAACATCCCCACATCAGATTCATACACACCACACCTACTCATACCAAAGAAGTTCGCACACAACAACGGGGAGAAATAATAACAACATCATCATCAACACAATTCGCACAAACTGCAGGAATTCACAATCAACAAACACACGCAGATGAATTGAAAGAGGAACAACGATAACAACACGCATACACACAAAGAAGAAGGAGACTTATTTGGAGAGGAGACCTTGAGGTTGCAACCACCACTCCTCGCCTTCAACCGCCGGCATCCTTTTTTAATTTCCGCCGCTTTAACTTTGTAATATGTAATCAAAATCATAGTGAAATTGGGGGTATTGGGTTGTGTGGGTTTAGGGTTTAGTTTTGTTTGCTTGATCGGAGAGAATGAGAGTGGTGGCGGCGTAACTAGGGTTGCGAAACCCCAATTTTTGAGAGAGGGAGAAGAAAACGAGAGTGAGAAAATGAGAGAGTGAGAGTCCGTCTGATTTTCTTTTTCTTTTTTCTTTTGATCATCGTTTTAATCCTGTACACTCACACACACGCCATTATCGTGCACCCTTCCATCGTGAGCGTTGGATTATGTCCTGTTTGCATCGTACGGTTGAGATCTGAGGGTCCGCGATGGACCATCTCTCTATTGCAACACCTGATCCTCCCGTTTTAATAATAAACCCTTTTAATTTAATTTTTTTTAAAATAACTCATAATTTCTTTTTTTAGATAATAAAATCTTTTATTAAAATACAAAAATTTAAAATCTTCTTTTAATAAGAGACTCTTTTAATAACTTTTCTTTTTTAAATTAAAAATATAATAAGAACTTTTTTAATAATAATTAAAAACTCTTTTTTATTAATGAGAAAAACTTTATTAACTTTTAATAAAATTTAAAATTAAATAACAAAACCTCTTCTAAATTAATAGGAAATTTCTTTGATAACCTTTTCTCTAATTAACTTTTTCTTAACGTGACTTTAAACTAAAATAATAATCTAAACTTTTAAAATAATTAAACGTTTAAAAAGAAAACCTTTTTTTTACTTTATTAATATAAAAAAAAAAAAACTATAATAATAAAACTCTAAACTTTTAATCAAAATAACCTCTAGCATAATCCTCAATAATGAACCTTAGAATCAAACTCTTTTTCCTAATAAGTCGTTCTCCGCTAGAGTCCCTCGCGCTTAGTCACACGCTTGAGTGTACGCCTGTGTGTTTAGCATGTTGTTCATGATTGATGCTTGTTACCATGCCTTTGTATGCTTACCTCTATTTGGAATGTTTGCTCTTGTTATATGCTTGCATGCTTCAAACCTTTTCAAAATATTAAAAAACCCTCGATCCAACGTCGAGCCAATTTTCCACCCATATAAGTCGATCGCCTTTGGGCATCGCATTCGACCTATCGATCACAAGACACAAGTCTAGCATCACTTTGCTAGCACCCTCGCCTAAATAACAATAATTTAACCGCATAAATATCCAAGGGAAAATCCCATGCATGATAACCATGTTATTGTGCATGGTGCATATCATTTGCATCATAATCGATACCCTTAAGTTAGGACTATTAGATAACTTAGGATAGATTTCCTAGGTTAGTCCCCCCTTAATTTTGATTTTTAAATCAAACTTTACCCCACCTAATTCTCCACACAAGAGAATTAGATGTTAATCATCTCAAAGAAAGGGACATACAATCCCATACCCCACAAAATACAAACATTTTCCAAAACTGTGGTGGTCTTTCTTAAGATGATGACTCATCTTCCTCTCCTAAACCTTTAAAACATTTAGTATCCTTAATAAGGAACTACAAGTGCTCTGATTCCCTCCTGACAGGATATGTAGGCACAAGATGCGATATCTTGTCGAGCACACTTAGGATTAAAAATAATAAATCACCTACCCTAAAAACCTTAGCAAAACAAATAACAGATAATATAAAATAAAATCAAGAGGTTCCTGTAGAGTACTACAGATATCTAGGATGCTAACACCTTCCCTCGGTATAACCAACCCCCGAACTTAGAATCTTAGTGCATTTGCATTGCATTGTGGGAATTCGGTTTTTCTCCCTTCCCTTGGATAAAATCAAAGACCGGTGGTGACATTAAAATATGCGATACAAGTTAACTAATAGCTTGTTATCCAATTTTCACCGCGACAGAAATGGCGACTTCACTGGGGAAATATTCGTAAGAGGGTTCCCCCTAACTTGAATCTTTTTTATCTGTTATATATATTTGTTTTGCTGTTTGGAGGGATTCTTGAGTGGTGAGAGTCCTAGACCCGGACTTGAGTGAATTATAGGAGATGATATGGTCAAGGGTACTTTGACGGAGTCGATTCCTGAAAAGTCGAATTGAGAAAATCATCGCTCAGTTTAGGTTCTTTTGAATTTATTATTGTTTGAACGAGTTCATTCGTGAAAACGGTATTAACTTCGACCAAGAACCCTTAAGACTGAGGACCGTAGCACCTTTAAACCAACTTGGCCTATTAGGATGTAGTGCGGTGACTATGCGGGAGTCTATTTCCAAATAGTTGTCACGCGATACTACACTCGGACGAGATCCTCTTGAGAATATTATTGAATACCAAGTGATTTGGGAAGTCGATAATATCCGAAAGATGGGTCGTAGACTCTGGGAACTCTTAGAACCCGTTCGGCAAGTACATTTGAAACCATACTACCTTATGGGATGGGTAGACCTTGGCTCCATTCACGCTCCTTTGAACCTAGGACTGTTTGTTTGCTTATGTGTGCTATGTGCTTTGTCTTTGTGTTTGCATCTATGCATCCATTAGCATCATATCATAAAGATTCATGGGACTTAGTCTTGTTTATAAACATCATAAGAATATCATAGACTCTTAAAAAAAAACTTCGAAGTACACTTACAAGAGTCATAACCTGGACGATCTAAGGAGATTAGAGACCTTATTGACGGATAAAGAAGGGTTCAAGACCAGATATGGGGAAGCCCTTATTGATAAGGAAATACTATCTACTCTACTCCAGTCCATCACTATTGGTGACAATGCTTGAAGAATATTCTTAACTAATGGAGTTACTTATTCAGGACAAGAATCCATTTACTATCTTCGACAAATGTCCGAGCTAATATGACTACAAAAGGAGACATTTTGGAAAAAGTTACTCTAGTCCTTAATTGGAAGAAGAAGTCAAACAAAGACCGTTGGAAGAGTCTCCTTAGATCCATCACTATTAGCTTTTATTTAGCTTTTCCGTTATGACTCTTGGAAAGTGTACCGACGCGTTGTAAACAATTTTGTAATAAATCAATCTTTTAATATTCCAACCGTTTAATGATAAAAAAAAAAAAAAAAAAACGAGTCTTTTGATATTCCTTGGTAATTATAAATAGTTGAGTTCTATGAATCTTGCCGCATTCGCATTGCATCTTTAGCATTGCATCTTTTCGCATACGTCTTTCCTCCACCTCAGCTCATTCGGTCTCTTATTTTCATGTCGCTCAGCTGATCTTTCAGCATTCGAACTTGAAGTAGTTATCGGGGATAATGGATGGAACACAAAATATGGATCCCATGTCAAGCTTCAGAGTGATGACTAACCCGATGTACGGTCTTTCTATTGACGACGATGCTCCACAAGTGAACGTTCCTACTCGATCCCAGCCTGTGCAAGATAACCTGGTTGGTCAAGTTAATGAAAGAGATTCCCGCTTTCTGAGGCATATGCCAAATTCTCAGAACGTCCGTCATATGACAAATGTGAACGATCTTAGAGTTGCGGAAATTGAGAAAGGATTTTGTGACCTCCGAGAACAATTAAAGATGTTGAAGAAACCTAATGCATCTGGTTTTAAAGCTTCTGACTTGTGTCTAGTTCCAGGCGTGGTTTTTCCTCCGAAGTTCAAAATGCCTACCTTCGAAGTATACAAGGGTGTTAGTTGTCCAAGGTACCATTTGACGATGTTCTGTCGAAAGATGACCACTTATGTCGACAATGACAAGCTGATGATTCACTGTTTTCAAGAAAGTTTATCTGGGGCATCCTTGATATGGTACATGAAGCTAGAAAGGAATCATATTCAGTCTTGGGAAGATTTAGCTAACGCTTTTGTGAAGCAATACAATTACAATGTGGACATGGCTCCAGACAATGACCAATTGATGAACTTGAGTCAGAAAAACAACGAATCCTTCAGGGAATATGCGCAGCGGTGGAAAGAATTGGCAGCCCAAGTTCAGCCACCACTGCAAGAGAATGAGTTGGCCAAGATGTTTCTAAAGACACTGTCAGACTCTTATTATGTCAGAATGATAGGTGTTGTGCCATTAGAGTTCTCTAAAATTATGGAAGTCGGAGTAAACATCGAGAACGCATTCAAAAGTGGGAAAATTAAAGACGTCTCAAATAGACAAGCTGATGGAAAGGAATCCATTAGTGATTCTCGAAGGGAAAGAAGTGTTGAAGTTAATGCAATTTTGGATTCTCCTCAGACTTTGGAAGCTCCAGTTCCGGTGCCTTATCACAAACGTCGGTTTACAGCGCCTGTTCAATGCCAGCAATCACTATCGCATGGACGTTCGTACAAACGACGAAGGTTGACTCCTCATAATCAATGTCAAAATCCGCGAATTCAGAATGTGAATCACCAGAATCAGCGTCAAGATCAGCAGAGACCCCTGAATAGTCCAGAAGAAAAGACTCGTTGGTTTGACCTAATCCCAATGACTTACAGTCAATTGTGGTCTTACTTTGCCCGAAACTCAGTGATGGCACCGAGAAAGACCAGAGCCATGAAATCTCGTCCTCCTTGGTTCAATCCAGATACCAGTTGCGAATTTCATGATGGAGTATTGGGGCATTCGATTGAAGATTGTAAGGTTTTCCAAGAGAAAGTACAAGAAAAGATCGACAATGAAGTGTTGACCTTCAAGAGAGGAAGCCCAGTTGTGAATGGAGTACCGTTGTGCTGATGGACGTGAAGACTCGAAGTTCCTTCCAAGCCAATGGAATCAAGAGCAGAGCTCACTCCCAAGGCCATTAAGCTGCCTATTCATTTACTTGCATCTTATTGTTATTTCTTTGATTATAAGCATGTTTTACATGTAAGAATTTGTTACTTTGAATAATTAATGCAATGATAATGGTTGTTTTGAAGAAATCCATTCGTTTCACTCATTTTAAAACACTTTTTCTATTTTATAATGCCAATGCTGCCTAATCTCTTGCCTTGGCAAAGAATTGAATGGAGGATGATGAAATCAAACGCAAGATCTCTTGTTGTATGCTTTTGAATAAAACTCTGCTAGTGATATAAGGCATTGTTTTAAATCCCTAAACACTGGAGGTATAAGGGAGATAGACCCTTGTTAACCCTTTTTGAGCCTTTGAAGTAGGAGTTTTCTTCTTCCAAATCAAAAACCCCTCATTCTTAACCTGGGGCAGGGTAATTAAAAAAAATATGGAGTAAAATATCACGAAGATGGGGTGGGCACAAACAAACTTTGAGCCTTATATCCTTTGTTTCTTAAACCGTGAACAAAACCAAGATACAACCCTTAAAAGTCCTAATTGAAGCAAGGTTTATTTCGAAAGCATACTCTTTGAGATATCGTTTCCTGACTCCCATGAGCTATGCTCAAATTTCCCTTGGCATTATAAAATCGGCAATTCAACCACCAAAACTTTTTTTCAATAAATTTTCAAGACAAACATATGTTGCATTAGGAGTTTCAGAATTAACATTTTCTGCGTGCTAACATTGCTTGACATCATAGAAGCTAGCATACGAGCATCAGCAATGAGCTAGATCTTTTGAGATTTGAAGCTCTGATTAGTAGATGGCAGATCATTTCAAAGACGACTATATCCAGGGGCACGATACCTGAAGACTCTACTAAGCAGGGGCAGGTTGTTGCCCAGTTGTTTCTTTCATAGTCTGACCCCAAGGGGCAAGTCTGAAGACTCGGTTATTCAGGACACCGTCAATCTGGGGCAGTTACGTCGAGATTTGGTAAATCTCTTAAAGAATTTGAAGACTCGGTTACAGCACAGTCAATCCGGGCCAGTTACGTCGAGATTCAACAATCTCTCCAAGGGTTTGAAAACATTGGGACAGTTAGGTACCAAGTTTTCTGTAAAATCCTCTTGAGACGATTTCCTCTCATAAACTATTTGATCTGGGGCATTTTGAGAAGCGAAGATTATTTCCCCCATTCACAACACTTGTTGTTCAAAATGGCGACTACCATGCAGGTCAATAATGGAGAGTTACATCAGTCTCACAACAGTTTCTGTAATCCAGAACTACTTTGTTTCTATCCCAAGTGATATGATGACTCCCTAGTAAGTTTTACTTCAGGTAGTCACGACTATTCCCCGATGAACCTCCACTTCAGGAAGTTATGGCACGTTTGACACAAGATTTCTCCAGTCAGCAGCCCAAGAATCCTCAGTGGATTTTCTTACAACTTCAACCTTCCCTAGCGGAGCGAGTGTTTATTTCACTCCTCAATGGATTTTCTCACTATTGCAATCTTCTCCAGTGAAGGCAGATGTTTATTTCATCCTCTCGAAGTTTTTATCTCCGACATTTCCAACTACTATTGATCCAAGTTTCCCCGACGAACTGGATATTTATTTTATCCAGATACAACTCTCATCCAGATTACTTCAGTTCGCAGCGGATATTTATTTTATCCCCCATGAAGTCTCTTCAAGCATGAGTTTGATTCGTTCTCAGTGAATCTTTCTCACCCCCAACGGAATCACAAGGTTCGTCCTGACAATCCTAAGTGATGTCACAATGTTCATCCCCAAGTGGAGTGCTCTCTTATCCCCAGAGAAAGTTTGAAGCTGTGAAGCAAGACATGGTTCCATATATGGTTTTCCATTTATCCCCAGTGATGCTCCTACCTTGCAAAGATTAGCCGAGCATCCGTATCGAGATGCTTATTTTCGTCTCCAGTTTTCTTTTGGTTGTTGTTTTGTCAGCATAAGCATAGGCATAGCATGGCATTCTTTCATGTAGATCCATGGCATGTGTGCATTTTGCATCTTGCATTTTTTGTGTTGTTTGCTTGTCACTTTGGCTATGTTTATCCCCCAAGTGACTGGGTTTTGTCTGCTCCCTCCAAGTAGAGTCATCAGCCCTAGGCAGAAAGAGCACACCCTTTCTAACTCCCCACTGAGTTCGACCCTCGTGGAAGATGGTTGTTTCAGTTTTCTTTTCCATTTCTGGATAAAGATAAACCCCAGTTGAGTTCATTCCTCACTGGATGGAGTCTTGCTTGACCGTTTCTTTTCAGTTTTTTCCTGAATTGAACTTTGGTCCCTGACAATCACATTTTCGGATATCTCTAGGTTGTTGAGCATAGGTCGAGCGTGCATTTATTTTGCACTTTGCCTCCCCAAGATGAATCTATTTGAAGGTCTTTATGGAAGACAAGAAGTTATTTCTCCAACAGTTATTTCAATATTTCATGAGATTTAAACCCAGACAATGAGGGGTAGCTCTTTATTTGAGCACAGTCTTCTATCTGGATGACAAATGGCAGTCTCCCCAGGACAGTTTGTCTATCCCCGGTGAAGTTGTCAAGATTATCAGCTTATTCTCCAGAGAAATTTATTGAAGACCTTCCAGTATTCTCTTTATTTGAGAATCATATTACAAGAATCTTACTAGCTTCAACGTTGTTTTCAGCTATAGTGATTTTACTTCTCAGTGGCATTCTCCCCAGTGAGCCCACGATTTAATTTGCTTCCGTCAAATGGTATCTCTTCGAGAAGTTTGGTGAAGATTCAAATGATCTTACCCTTTATTTGAGAAGACATATTTTACAAGTCAGTCGGCCCATACCTCTTTTGAAGATCCCCGGTGCAGCTTCCAGGATCTCGGCAGTAGATTCCTTGGTTTATTTCAAATTTTGACAAACAGTCATTTCTTTCCAGGATCTCGGCAGTAGATTCCCTGGTTTACATTAAACTTTGACAAACAGTCGTTTATTTCCCTGGTTATTCTCGGCAGTAGATTTCCAGAAGACCTCGGCAGTAGGTATTTTCCCTGGTTATTCTCGGCAGTAGATTTCCAGAAGACCTCGGCAGTAGGTATTTTCCTGGTTATTCTCGGCAGTAGATTTCCAGAAGACCTCGGCAGTAGGTATTTCATTTTTAATTTCTCTGGTTATTCTCGGCAGTAGATTTCCAGAAGACCTCGGCAGTAGGTATTTCATTTTAAATTTTCCCGGTTATTCTCGGCAGTAGATCTCCAGCAGACTTCGACAAACAGTCGTTTTTTTTTGTTTTGGTTAGATGCCTCGCTTAGGCTACCGTGGTGGTAGTAGGTCATCTTCCTTCTTAGGCTATCATATGCTTGATAGTAGGTAACACACCTCTTTTTGGGTCGGACACCTATGCTTAGGCTACCGTGTTTGGTAGTAGGTGATCTCTCCTCCCCAGTTCATTACCTCTGCTTAGGCTATCGTGTGTGATAGTAGGTAATATACGCCCTTTTATTGCAACTGAATACTTTGGCTTAGGCTACCAGCTGTTGGTAGTAAGTGATCCTTCCTTGCAAGTTTCTTCTTATGCTTAAGCTACCCTGTGATTGTCAGTTGGTAGTCTCTTTCCCCCAGTGGAGTTGTCTCTTTCCCCGTGGAGTCTTATCTCGCTGGGTCGCCCCCGTTGGGTCCTTCTTTCTTTGTGTTTTAACGTCGGTTATCCCCTGTGACATTTTCTCACTGGATCTTTGTCTTGCATTTCATATCATTTCATACCATAACATGTGCATTTGGCGGCATCTTAGGGCCAAAAATTTTGTGCATGTTTGTTTTTAAGTCTCTCCTTTCTCGTCGAGACGAAGATTCCGATCTCCATATCTCCGAGTAGGAGAAACTTAAATAGGGGCATCTGTCACACCCTAATTTTTGACCCTAAGATCCCCGCTTTCCTTCTGCATAACATATTAGGTCCATCTTTTGTGAATAACTAACTGCTTTATCTAGCTTTGTCTGTTTGTCTCTCTTTAAAAGACAGGTGCTGCTGTAGAAGATTCAAGGTCCTGAAGGCTGTGTTGTGTGTGTGTTTGTGGAGGTTTCCTGGTCCTTGTAATATGTGTATGGACTCCTGTGTGATCGTGTCCTCATCCCTTTGGTCCCTAAAGCCACTACAAAGTCCTTCTTTCTTGAGACTCCACAGAGGAATCACCCAAGGAAGACCAGAGTTTATGGCCAATGGTGATCATGACAGTGGAAGTTGGATCAGCTATCTTTCAATCTTAAAGGGTGTGACCTTCGTGGTGGCAGTTTATCATTTCACTACATTTCTACAAATGTCAAAATCAATCACAAGATTTTTCTACCTTCAAAATTTGTGATTTTGGATTCACTCCTCACCATGAATATGCCATCAAAATCTCAAGATTTACGAGGACTTCATTTTGCCTAGTTCAAGCCAATTTCACTTCATCTTCCAAGCTATATGGTCTACTTTGTATTTTCTAATGTTGAAGAAGGATAAGATCCCTTCAGTTTTTTATTCCAAATTCAAAAAAAAACTTTACGTGCTTAACAAAAGTCCAAGATACCATTTCAAATTTGTGACCCACGTGTTTGGAAGCATTAAGTTGGATGAAATCCTAAAGAAAGTTTGGAAAAGAAATTCTCAAAGCTTAATTCGACTCATTGATTTACATAGTTCAAGTTCAAGTTTTGGAATGTTACAAACCAATAATGATGGTTGTTTGTCTTGTGCTATTTCAATATAAATACATTGACTTGAAGTTTGTATATAGCATTGAACATCTTGTTTTCAACTGATTGAGCAACTTGGCATTAACGACTTGGCATTAACGTGTTTCATTATTATAACATGTTTCCAAGATTTTAGAAAAGACATGAGAATCAACGCCGGAAAAGCATATCATTAGAAGAGAAGCAAGTCTACAAGTTTACAATATTACAAGTTTACTACAAAGTTCCTTTGCAAAATTTACAAGCCCACTTAATCCTGTTTATGCTAAAGCATATGTTACAATAACATCATGACCTTGACGTATATGTTGCCATCACCAATCGAGCAAGGGAGCACCCTAGAGTTTATGTTCAGAATTAGCAACTTTTGGGAAATCTCGAAATTGTTGAACGCTTACGAAATTACTCTAGCTCCAAATCAAGGAAACAATTCAAAGCCAACATCAAGTTTTCTGCAAATGAGATTAAAGTTGAAACATCATCATTGTTCGTGAAAGAACAGTTAGTGTTCTTATTATTAACCCACATTGATACCATTGGATTTACTGCTCCTACGTCTTGAGTTTGAATGGAAAACGGAGTCGACCACCCCACCGTGACCAGCAATCTGCTCGTGAAAGACAAGCATCATCAATTTTCAAATAATTCTCAAGCCATGTTGATGTAAGAAAGGAGCATCATCATATATAAAAAAAATTTTACGCTGCAGGTTTAATAAAACACTGTCCTCGTGGATTTTGTTTGGCTTTAAACCCTGCTGTAGTATCATCAGCATCACATCGCCGGTTACGTTCTCAATACGCAGGCCATCTTTACAACCCTTGTCAAACACATCTCCATCCTCCATTGCAAACCTGTAAACTGGTTCCAAAACCTGCAATCAAAGTTGGAGAAGGCATTTCATGGTCAAAATCCATACTCAAACACATATTAAACAAGGCCTTTAAATCAATTCCAAACACAAAATTCCTAACCATCTTCATGTCCAAGATTGATCTCTAAACCATTCATTAAATTGATTCCATGCTAAGCCTTGCCACCCAGGTTTTCCAAGTTACATAAAGCTTTATTTTCATCAAATGCACAAACCTGTCCACGACGCAGAGATCGGAATCAATTCATGCTATGTCACAAAGTGATTTACCAAAGAAACAGAGGTTAACAGTTCAAAGGAACTATACTGGTGAGTACTTGGCAGTAAGAATTCAAGCATTACTAAAAATAAAGAAGAATTCAAAATGTTTATTTTTATAGAATAAAATACCTCAAGGTGATCAAAAGAGGGACACAACACCATTTCATCAGAAGTGATTAAGTATGTTCAGTACCTGCGTGTCGTCATGAAAAGAGGAAGAGCGAGAAGAGTCAAATGAGAACAACATCAAAGAGCAAAAAAAAAGCACAAAATTTGAATAAAACACGTGCAATCATCAGGACAACGAATCATGAGCCTTAATGTCTAAGAAACTGTCTCAAACATGATCAGATGAAAATCAATAAAATTCAAGGCACAATTATGGAAATCAGAACACAATTAAGCATGTTGGAGGAAAGATCAGGAGGCGCATAAGACATGTTTTTTTAATAAGCAGCACACATGGTCTTGTTGAATGTAATCCATTGTTGTCGAAGTCGAAGTCGAAGACAACAGGTTGTTGTCTAGTGTCGAAGTCGAAGTCGAATTGCTTAGTGTCGAATTGTCGAATGTGTTTCGACAGATTCATTTAGATGGGATTCAGATTTTGCTTTTATTAGATTAGATTTGATTTGATATCATTTAGATTAGATTTGATATTTTGGGCTTTTATAGTTTGGGCTTTGTCTTGAGATGCAAGCAAACCTAATTCTATAAATAGGGAGTTGCCCTCATTATTTTGTATTAATCAATCAATCAATTACAACACTTTGTAATTTCTCACAGAATTCTGCAGTTGCAGAGTGAGTAATAAGAAGAGAGAAAGTCCCACAGTTTGTGGGCAGCAAGAACACTATTCATCTTCTTCTTCCCTATTCTCTTTCTACTTTCTGTATAATTGCTGCGTGATAGTAGGAATTCCCATAGTCTTTGGGTTGATTCCAACATCTGGTATCTAGAGCTCCGGTTTAAGAGATTCAAGGGCAAGAAATCGCAAGAACGCAATGGCTACGAATCATCCAAACGGCCATTTTCCAGCAAACCTTCCAATTCTCAAGAAAGATAATTATGAGAATTGGTGCAAGCAAATCAAGGTTGTTTTCTGTTATCAAGATTTGTGGGATCTTGTGAAGGAAGGAATAACAACTCTTGAAGAAGGTGCGACGGATCAAGAAAAGGCTGCATTCAAAGAATTGAAGAAGAAAGATTATAAAGCTCTCTTTATAATCCATCAATGTGTTGATGCAGATAACTTTGAGAAAGTTAGTGATGCAGAAACAGCGAAGGATGCATGGGAGATTCTGGAAAAATCGTTTGGAGGCGCAGAGAAGGTGAAAGAGGTGAGGTTACAAACTCACAAAAGGGCGTATGAATTGCTTCAGATGGAAGACAATGAGAGCATAACAGATTTCTTCACAAGAGTTACGAGACTTGTGAATCAAATCAAAGTGTGTGGAGAAGTGTTGACGACGAAAGCAGTTGTCTCAAAGATTTTGAGATCGTTGGCTCCAAAATTTGATCACGTGGTAGTAGCCATAGAAGAATCAAAAGATTTGTCGAAGGTAACGAAAGAAGAGCTTCAAGGGACGCTTGAATCTCATGAACAAAGAATGGCTGAAAGAGCTGCAAGCAAGTCGAAGAATGATGTGGCCTTGCAAGCTCAATCAGCGAAAGATAAGAAGGGTAAAGAAAAGATGGTCAACAAAGGTAGAGGAAGCTACAACAATTCGACAGGCAGAGGAAATCAGCAAGAGGCGAATTGGTCGAACCATAGAAGGACCCAGAACCAAAGCAACCAAAGAGGTGGTGCTGCAGGTAGAGGAAGAAGTGGTGGTCGAAAGCCTGACAAAAGCCACATTCAGTGTTATAATTGTCACCAGTATGGTCACTATTCGACAAAATGTCCTGAAAGAAAGAATCAAGAAGATGATGCAAAGCTGGCGAAGCATGAAGAAGGAGAAGGTATGATACTGATGGTTACAACCAGAGATAATGAGAGTTTCAAGGACCAGTGGTACTTGGACTCAGGATGCTCATCACACATGACTGGAAGGAAAGATTGGTTTGTCAACATGAAGCCCTCAATGAAGAACACAGTGAAGTTTGCAAATGACAACACTCTAGCAGCTGAAGGTGTTGGTGATGTTCTGATTATGAGGAAAGATGGCAAAAGGTCAACAATTTCCAATGTGTTGTACATTCCAGGCATGAAGAGTAATTTGCTCAGTATAGGGCAGCTTGTCGAAAAGAACTACAAGGTAGTTGTCGAAGACAAGATGATGAGAGTTCTCGACGCAAGTGGTAGGTTGATCTTGAAGGCTCCAATGTCTCAGAATAGAACCTTCAAGATTGAACTAAATGTGATGGAGCACAAGTGTCTTGCAACTGCAGCTAGCAGAGATGAGTGGATATGGCATTATAGGCTTGGGCATCTCAACTTCAAAGACATCAGAGATCTGAAGAGAAAGAACATGGTTTCAGGTTTGCCAGAAATTAACATTCCAGATGAAGTTTGTGAGGAATGTGTGCAGGCAAAGCAACACAAGAATTGCTTCAGTAAGGATGCAGGAAGCAGGTCGAAGGGAATTCTTGATGTTGTGTACTCTGATGTATGTGGTCCAATCCAGGTCGATTCTATGGGAGGTAACAAATACTTTGTCACATTCATAGATGATTTCAGTCGAAAACTGTGGACCTACCTGATCAAGAAGAAAAGTGAAGTGATTGAGGTATTTGCCAAGTTCAAATCTATGGTCGAAAGACAAAGTGGTCGTAAGCTCAAGGTTTTGAGAACTGATGGTGGTGGAGAATATGTGTCGAAAGATTTCGACAGACTATGTGAGAAAGAAGGGATTGTGCATGAGGTGGTGCCACCCTACACTCCACAGCAGAATGGAATTGCAGAAAGGAAGAATCGAACCATCATGAACATGGTTCGAAGTATGTTGAAGGGCAAACATCTTCCTAAAGAATTATGGGGAGAAGCTGTTTCGACTTCGACATATCTTCTGAACAGGTGTCCGACGAAGAAGCTAAATGGGATTACGCCAGAAGAATGTTGGTCTGGTGTGAAGCCAAGCTTAAGTCATCTTAAGGTCTTCGGATCGATTGCACATAGGCATGTGCCAGATCAGTTGAGACGAAAGTTAGATGACAAGTCAAGTCAAATGATCCTGGTGGGATATCATTCGACAGGTGGATACAAACTGTTCGACCCAGTGAACAAGCAGATTGTGATCAGCAGAGACGTGATCATTGATGAGCTTAAGGAGTGGGACTGGACAGAAAATGTCAACAAAGATTCAGTAAGAATCAGTTGTGAAGAACCAGCTAGAGAAGCTGAGAGAGAAGTTCGACAAGAAAGTGTCGAAGACCAAGCAGGACCAAGTAGACCTCGTCGAACAAGACAAATGCCAGCAAGATTGCAGGAATGTGTGATTACATCAGATGATGTTGTCGATGAAGAAGGTGAACTGGTACACTATGCTTTCTATGCAGATGTCGAACCTGTCAATGCAGCTGAGGCATTGAAAGATTCGAAGTGGGTGAAAGCAATGAATGAAGAAATAAAATCCATCGAAGTCAACAACACCTGGTCACTTGTCGAATTGCCTGAAGGCAAGAAGGCAATTGATGTGAAGTGGGTTTACAAAGTAAAGTTGAATCCAAAAGGTGAAGTAGTTCGACACAAAGCAAGACTCGTAGCGAAAGGATTTCTTCAGAAGGAAGGAATTGATTATGACGAAGTCTTTGCACCAGTTGCTAGGATCGAAACAATCAGGTTGGTTGTTGGTCTAGCAAATATGAATAATTGGCACACATGTCAGATGGACGTGAAGTGTGCATTCCTGAATGGCCCCTTAGACGAAGAAGTTTATGTTGCACAACCAGTTGGGTTTGTGAAACAAGGCAAAGAGAGAAAGGTGTACAGGCTGCATAAAGCCCTGTATGGACTTAAGCAAGCTCCAAGAGCTTGGAATAAGAAAATCGACAGCTTCTTAAGGGAGAAGGAATTTGTGAAGTGCACAACTGAGCATGGAGTATATGTAAGAAGAAGCAATGGCGAATTGCTTATACTATGTCTCTATGTCGATGATCTGCTGATAACAGGAAGTTGCAAGAAGGAGATCGAAGATTTCAAACGTAACCTGAGTGAAGAGTTTGAAATGTCAGACTTGGGAAATCTCTCATATTTCCTTGGCATCGAATTCTACAAGAGTAGTAGAGGTTTGATGATGCATCAAAGAAGATATGCAGGCGAAATATTGAAGAGATTTGAGATGCAAAATTGCAACCCAACTTCGACTCCAGCAGAGCCCAGACAGCAACTGTCGAAAAATTCAGATGAAGATGATGTCGACCCAACCCAATACAGAAGACTTATTGGGTCACTTCGATACCTTTGTCACACAAGGCCTGACTTAGCATACAGTGTTGGTATGGTAAGTAGATTTATGCAGAAGCCAAAGGTATCACACCTAGCAGCGGTGAAGAGGATACTAAGGTATCTGAAAGGAACTCTCGACTATGGCATTTTGTTTCTAGCAGCTGATGAAGGGAAAGAATGCAAGTTAGTGGGATACACAGACTCTAGCTGGTGTAGTGATGCAGAGGATAGAAAATCCACAGCTGGATATGTGTTTATGTTAGGTGGTGCACCAGTTGCTTGGAGTTCGAGAAAGGAGCCAGTAGTGGCATTGTCATCATGCGAAGCAGAATACATTGCTGCTTCTCTTTGTGCATGTCAAGCAACATGGATGGTGAATCTGGTCGAAGAAATTACATCAATGAGTCATGGAGCAATTACCATGAAGATCGACAGCATGTCAGCTATCAACTTGGCGAAGAATCCAATAGCTCATGGTCGAAGCAAGCACATCGAGATGAGGTTCCATTATCTTCGAGAGCAGGTAGCAGAAGGGAAGATGAATTTGGAACACTGCAGAACTGAGAATCAGATTGCAGATATCATGACGAAGGGAGTGCAAGTCGAAGGATTCAGAAGGCTAAGGTCTATGATGAACATATATAGTTTAGACACAATGTATTAGGTGGTGTGTTGAATGTAATCCATTGTTGTCGAAGTCGAAGTCGAAGACAACAGGTTGTTGTCTAGTGTCGAAGTCGAAGTCGAATTGCTTAGTGTCGAATTGTCGAATGTGTTTCGACAGATTCATTTAGATGGGATTCAGATTTTGCTTTTATTAGATTAGATTTGATTTGATATCATTTAGATTAGATTTGATATTTTGGGCTTTTATAGTTTGGGCTTTGTCTTGAGATGCAAGCAAACCTAATTCTATAAATAGGGAGTTGCCCTCATTATTTTGTATTAATCAATCAATCAATTACAACACTTTGTAATTTCTCACAGAATTCTGCAGTTGCAGAGTGAGTAATAAGAAGAGAGAAAGTCCCACAGTTTGTGGGCAGCAAGAACACTATTCATCTTCTTCTTCCCTATTCTCTTTCTACTTTCTGTATAATTGCTGCGTGATAGTAGGAATTCCCATAGTCTTTGGGTTGATTCCAACAGGTCTGACATGTTCGGATTAAAAGGGAAAATTCTGGACCACATAGTCATGACAACAAATACACAAGGTAGCAGGGAATCACAATGTTATTTCATTCCCGAAAACAATTCCAAACAATTCCAAAGCAATGATCTGACGTTCAAGACAAGCCAAGTTATTTCCTAAATAATCCCAAACAGGGCATTCAGTAATTCTCAAACATGATTGGGCTGAGAAAGGAAAGAGTTAAAGAGTTTTGGCCAAGATCCACAGACAGTGAGCAAAACACAATCACACAGAAAATATCAGCATTCATTTCGAAATTAAACGGTATCCTGCAATCATCTCAAGCATTCATTGATAAATTATTTGGAATCAGGAAAGAAAGCAAACATGTCCAGACATATCGAGTAAAAGAAGAAAGTATCAGACACGCTTCAAGCCATTTTGAAAATTTTCCAAGTTAGGAGGAACATTGTTTCAACACACCATTTAAAGAGCATTCAATAGGTTTGACCTGTGATTTTATCCTATAAGAGGATGCTCATACGCATCATCAAGGGGGGCACAAAAACCAATTTTTACTGAAACCAATAACAACATACACACATGAGAAACAACCTCTTATACCAGCTTACACACACAACCGAAAAAAACCATCAGTTCGCCACACCAAATTTGCATAATCTCACAGTATAGCATTCACAATACAGGCAGAGGAGGAGATTCACGACCAAAAAGAAACATCCCCACATCAGATTCATACACACCACACCTACTCATACCAAAGAAGTTCGCACACAACAACGGGGAGAAATAATAACAACATCATCATCAACACAATTCGCACAAACTGCAGGAATTCACAATCAACAAACACACGCAGATGAATTGAAAGAGGAACAACGATAACAACACGCATACACACAAAGAAGAAGGAGACTTATTTGGAGAGGAGACCTTGAGGTTGCAACCACCACTCCTCGCCTTCAACCGCCGGCATCCTTTTTTAATTTCCGCCGCTTTAACTTTGTAATATGTAATCAAAATCATAGTGAAATTGGGGGTATTGGGTTATGTGGGTTTAGGGTTTAGTTTTGTTTGCTTGATCGGAGAGAATGAGAGTGGTGGCGGCGTAACTAGGGTTGCGAAACCCCAATTTTTGAGAGAGGGAGAAGAAAACGAGAGTGAGAAAATGAGAGAGTGAGAGTCCGTCTGATTTTCTTTTTCTTTTTTCTTTTGATCATCGTTTTAATCCTGTACACTCACACACACGCCATTATCGTGCACCCTTCCATCGTGAGCGTTGGATTATGTCCTGTTTGCATCGTACGGTTGAGATCTGAGGGTCCGCGATGGACCATCTCTCTATTGCAACACCTGATCCTCCCGTTTTAATAATAAACCCTTTTAATTTAATTTTTTTTAAAATAACTCATAATTTCTTTTTTTAGATAATAAAATCTTTTATTAAAATACTAAAATTTAAAATCTTCTTTTAATAAGAGACTCTTTTAATAACTTTCTTTTTTAAATTAAAAATAATAATAAGAACTTTTTTAATAATAATTAAAAACTCTTTTTTATTAATGAGAAAAACTTTATTAACTTTTAATAAAATTTAAAATTAAATAACAAAACCTCTTCTAAATTAATAGGAAATTTCTTTGATAACCTTTTCTCTAATTAACTTTTTCTTAACGTGACTTTAAACTAAAATAATAATCTAAACTTTTAAAATAATTAAACGTTTAAAAAGAAAACCTTTTTTTTACTTTATTAATATAAAAAAAAAAAAACTATAATAATAAAACTCTAAACTTTTAATCAAAATAACCTCTAGCATAATCCTCAATAATGAACCTTAGAATCAAACTCTTTTTCCTAATAAGTCGTTCTCCGCTAGAGTCCCTCGCGCTTAGTCACACGCTTGAGTGTACGCCTGTGTGTTTAGCATGTTGTTCATGATTGATGCTTGTTACCATGCCTTTGTATGCTTACCTCTATTTGGAATGTTTGCTCTTGTTATATGCTTGCATGCTTCAAACCTTTTCAAAATATTAAAAAACCCTCGATCCAACGTCGAGCCAATTTTCCACCCATATAAGTCGATCGCCTTTGGGCATCGCATTCGACCTATCGATCACAAGACACAAGTCTAGCATCACTTTGCTAGCACCCTCGCCTAAATAACAATAATTTAACCGCATAAATATCCAAGGGAAAATCCCATGCATGATAACCATGTTATTGTGCATGGTGCATATCATTTGCATCATAATCGATACCCTTAAGTTAGGACTATTAGATAACTTAGGATAGATTTCCTAGGTTAGTCCCCCCTTAATTTTGATTTTTAAATCAAACTTTACCCCACCTAATTCTCCACACAAGAGAATTAGATGTTAATCATCTCAAAGAAAGGGACATACAATCCCATACCCCACAAAATACAAACATTTTCCAAAACTGTGGTGGTCTTTCTTAAGATGATGACTCATCTTCCTCTCCTAAACCTTTAAAACATTTAGTATCCTTAATAAGGAACTACAAGTGCTCTGATTCCCTCCTGACAGGATATGTAGGCACAAGATGCGATATCTTGTCGAGCACACTTAGGATTAAAAATAATAAATCACCTACCCTAAAAACCTTAGCAAAACAAATAACAGATAATATAAAATAAAATCAAGAGGTTCCTGTAGAGTACTACAGATATCTAGGATGCTAACACCTTCCCTCGGTATAACCAACCCCCGAACTTAGAATCTTAGTGCATTTGCATTGCATTGTGGGAATTCGGTTTTTCTCCCTTCCCTTGGATAAAATCAAAGACCGGTGGTGACATTAAAATATGCGATACAAGTTAACTAATAGCTTGTTATCCAATTTTCACCGCGACACCTGGGCAGAAGGTTTCTGGCGGGGAATAAGGATTAGGATGTTAGGACTGGTGCTTTTGAATTACTGCTTTTGATTGACGGAGATATGGGATTTGGGTTTTTTGTTGATTGCGCTCGCTAAGATCTTTTCTTTCGATCTTATGCCTACGTATTCCCGTTTACCGAAACAGGGAAATCAGAGCGTTCGTAGTTCCTCCTATTCTATGGGAGGAAAGGGGTGTTTTGGTGTCTTGTTCAAAGCCCAAGACATGAAGCGAAAAAGTAGTTTGTATCTTGTTCAAAGCCCAAGATGTGAAGCTAAAAGGTCTATTTGTGTCTTGTTCAAAGCCCAAGACGTGAAGCTGAAAGACCTCGACTTTAGGAGAATTTGTCATCTCTAAAGAGGGGAAAGGAGAATTACTTTAACTGGGATACGCGGATCCGAGCAATGCCATAATTTCCGAAGAAAGGGTTTTAAACTGAAGGAGAAGACTTTAACTCAGTGTAGAGCAATGCCATCTTTCCTTAGGAATTTCTCATGCTAAAAGAGGGACAGTGGCATAGATGTAGATGATCCAGAGGCTTGCCGCTTACAGCGATTAGATGAAAGGAAAGGAGTTGTGTACTGTGAACGAGGCACAACTTTGATGCTAAAAGGTCGATTGGATCAACCAGTGGTTTTCTTATACAAAGCCTAAGAGGACGCTAATTTCCGCTAGGAAAATCATTATACAAAGCCTAAGAGGAGGCTATTTTGTGTCTCGTACAAAGCCCGAGAGAGAGGCTAAAAAGTTTTTGACCCAGTGGGGCATATCGTTATACAAAGCCTAAGAGGAGGCTAACAAAGAGTTGACTCAGTTGGAGAATCTTTTATACTCAGTAAGAGAGTGTTTTTGTATCTCGTACAAAGCCCGAGAGAGAGGCGAAAAGGTTGTTTTGACTCCAATGGGGAGAATTTTGGTATCTCGTACGAAGCCCGAGATGGAGGCTATTGTAACTGTTTTAGTTGAGTGATAGATCCAATATACTGATATAAAAGAGAAAATCAGTTCTTATATGAGTAACACACTACTCAGGGATTTAATTTGAGGATCAGGGATATTTCCTTCTCTTTGAGGAAACGGGAAATCCAAAGGGTATTGAGACTATCCGAGTCTGCGGGTTTCCTTCCTATTTAACGAAGGGTGCTTGAGAATGTCTTTGAGACTCAAGGAAGTTAGACTGTCCATGTCTAGAGTTTTATCTTTTATACTATGCTTCGAGAAACAGTAGTAGACCCTATGAAAGGACTGTTCTATGAGGATGACTAGGTTCTGTTCCTATACCTCTAGGAGGTCGTCAGGACAATTTGTACGAAGCCCAAGAGGAGGCTAGAGACTTTTAAGAAGCCGACGGGTCCTTGTACGAAGCCCAATAGGAGGCTATCATTCCCGAAGGAAGAGATCATTATACGAAGCCTAAGAGGAGGCTGTGAATACTTCTAAGAAGCCGTAGGGTCCTTGAATAATGCCCAAGAGGAGGCCGATGCTTTTAAGAAGCCCGTGGGTCTATCATCTCCTTTCCATTAGGAGAGATAACTCTTTTAAAGATAAAAACCACTGGTAAACGTGCGAGGTTTACTATCTAGCGACTTTTAGCTTTTAAAGAGGGTTCCTTAGTTAAGGTCCAAGATTATGACCGTAGTGGGTACCCAAACCCCGAGACATTCAAGGCAAGCTATCCACAAGGAATAGATCAAGTTAGGAAAGTTCGAGAATTGGGAAGAAACTCAAAGATGCCATTCACGGAGAATACATTCATCTTGGGGAGTAGAGCTTCTTGACGATTCCTAAGGAGGACAGCCGAAGAGAAGACTGTATCTGGTGCTCCTATTGGGGATCTAGGCATCTATTTCTACGAATAAATGAAACGGCGTCACCTAGTTCTAGACGTAGTTACCGGGGAAACTCGAAATATCTATACTATTATTACACAGTAGATATGAGTTTATGAAAGGAGACTTACAGTGAGCAGCCCCACAATACAGTTTATAATATGAAAGCAGTAAATGAAAGCGATAACCACTTACTCGGTTGTAGTGCTTCCATGCTGTTTGGTTAGTTGTTCAACAAAGAAAGATTGAAAACAACAGTATATTCAAAATCAAAGGAGAAAGTGCTTTGAAAAAGAAAGGTTTGGGGCTTACAGCTCAAGGAGAGGCCCAGGGTTTTATCAGTGAGCGCACGTACAGCGGGACTTATACGAGTAACTGGGGCCCAAAAAGGTTTTTTGTACAAAGGGATGGGTCTTACACTCTCTCAAGAGGCCCAAAAAGTTTTGAAGAAAAATAAATGGGTCTTACTACTCGAGGGTAGGCCCAGATGATTTTTGAAAAGGCGACGATCGCGCCGTTTGTTTTTTTTGACGGATCGGGACTTATACAATAAGTGAGGCCCAAAGATGATTTGGTCAAAAAAAAGGATTAGGTATTACACTCTAATAGAGGCCCAAAGTGTTTTGAATGGGTCTTATAGCTCAAGGAGAGGCCCAGATGAGTTTTATTTTAAACGGGCGACGATCGCGCCGTTTACTTGTACAGTGGGACTTATACAATGAGTGAGGCCCAAAAAGTTTTTGTACAAGGGGGGATGGGTCTTACACTCTCTCAAGAGGCCCAAAAAGGGTTTGAGATGATTTATGAGGGTTGAATTAATCCAAAACCCTAATTTGTTTTCAAAATGTATTTAATTGAATAAAAATTCAATTAAAATGATCAAAAATTGTTTAACACATGGAAAACAAATTGTGATCTTGGATTAATGCTTCAAAAATTAAGTATTGACCTACAAAATAATTAGAAAGCATTAAAAGTTGCAAAATCAATGTAGAAAAAATATTTAAAATGCCAAAAACAATCAAAATATTAATTCTTTACAAAAATATCAATTATATGAAATAAATAATATTTTTGGGATTTTTTGATAAAATAAAATATTTTAACATTTTTGTGAATTATTAAAAAAATAATCAACTCAAAATCATTAAAACTCAGAGAGAAATTAATTTTTGAATCAATTAAACAAAATCACAAAATTCAAATATTCAAATATATGAAAATGGCGCCAAGAACAACACCAAGAACACACGCGTTTTTCAGTTTGCCCAGATTTGCATTTTCCATCCAATCTCACTGAATACGTAATTATAACATGCAATCCACATATCATTATGCTCGTCTCAACCTCACGATCATGTCTATGTACTTTAATTTCATTTAAATTAAACATACAACAAGAAATCACGAAGAAACCTCAAGAACCCTAATTTCTGCATGAAGGCTAGGATTTTTGATACACGATTCAAACAATGCAATTAATTGAGGGAAAACATTCCATGCATGATTATGAACATATGGCCAAATTATTGTGCGAGGAAATATGCATAGATTGAGAGATGCCCAAGTTTAGGCTTACCTCCAAGTCGTGACAGCAAGAGCAGATGTGATTTTGAGTTGGAGGTGTTACAGACAAGTTGTGATGATCTGAACAGCTTCCCTACACCCTATGGATTGTGTTTGAACACTTGGATTGAATTGAAATGGACTGGATCAGTTTATGGCACCTCAGCTGCAACTTCACTTCAAACTTGTGTGGATGGCAAGTGATTTTGAGATTTTGATGTTCCAGATGTTATGTGAGTGTTTGATCAGCTCATATGTGATGTATGTGAGGTGTGTGAGTGATTGGTTTGTGCAGAATTGCTCTCAAACTCAAAACCCGATAGCTACCTTGCTAAGAAAGGCATTTTTGCCAAGAGAAAGAGATTTTGAGGAAAGCATCTGTTAGATGGCTTTGGTGTACTTAAACAGACCACAATTGAGCTCTATTTATAGTAGAGCAAGTTTGTTTTGCAAGGAATAGTGCATGGCAGCTGGTAAGTAGGTTTCCTCAATGTTGGCCAATGGAAATGAAAGTCTCCTCTAGCCATTGACTAGAGGTTAGGGCACAGAGCTTTGGTCCCCTTGGTCTTGGATAAGTCTTGACTGATTTTAGATGAGAATGGCTCATTCCATGCCACCTTGATGGTTCCATTGAATGCCTCATTCCAAATTTGAAGTCTTGTCCCTATTTTGGCCATTCTAGGTTCAACATGCTATTCCTTGTTCCTTGGACCTTGGAGTGTTGGCTCAGTGATTGTCCCCTTTAGATTCAATCCTCTGATGTGTCCAAGTGGATTGGAGCAATTGAAATTGGCTGATTTTGGCAAATCGAGCCAAAATGCAAATTCTGCCTTGCCTTGACAGATTTCAGCAAGGCAACTTGGCAATGTTGTATCTCATGGTGTAGGTTGAATTTGGCAATGTTCTTGGCCATTTTGGAAAGCTCTTACATGATACAACAACTGTTTGAACAATTTTGTTTTTGATCTCTTTTGATTCCAAGTGAAAAATCCCCCTACATTTGGCAAAAAGTGAAGGCAAATTCTGACTTAGTGAGAATTTCACTAAGTGTTGGAAAAAGTGACATTTTCACTTTTCAGCCACTTTGATCACTCCATAACTCAAAATCCTTAATGAATTGGAATGACTTGTAGTTAAAGTTTTTGTAGGTGATAATGAGGGCTACAAATCCATCTTTGGATGAGAAAAAATGGCCTTGTGGTTTAGGAGTTATGGTCCTCCAAAGTTGGTACCTTTGCCACTTTATTTTTAACTTAGAAAAAATTCTAAGTTTTATGGTTACCCCTTTTACAAGTTATCTCACTTTTCTTGATTTTTCTTGATGAATGATGATTCAAATCATACATTAACATCATTTTAGGGTTAAAAATCCATTTTGGTGAAAAATCTCAAAAAGTCAAAGTTGACTTTTGTGCACAGTTGACTTTTTATCAGATGAATTCCAAACTGTGCAATTCTTCAGGAAATCATGTCCTTGACCTAAATCAAACTTGATGAACATGTTCCATGGGTGTCATAGGGTATATTCAATCATGTATTAGGGTTTGGGAGCATGTCCTGGTCAAAAGTCAAAGTTACAGTTGACTTTTCTCTTAAAACCCTAATTGTGGTGCAGATGAAAATGAAACTTGTTGCTCAAGCTTCTTAGATCAATCCATTGTTCCAAATGGATCAATATGGTATATTAGAGACCCTTAAATCATCTCTTGAGGTCTTGGCTCATGGTTTGTCCCAAAAGTCAACTTAGGGGTGAATTAGGTCAAGAAACCCTAATTCCTGATTTTTGATGAATGCATCCCCTGAGGCAAAATTGACTTGATGCATGGGTTCATGAGGTTCCATGAAGAATATTAGGTCATGTTTTGGATCATTGCCTTGTGCCCAGATGAAAATTTCCATCTGGAGGCCCTGGTCGACCAAAACCCTAATTTGGTGACACTATCGATCTTGAGACTTGATCCACCTAGAAGGGAGCAGCCTTGTGCTTAATCCTTGAAGTGGGAGTCCTTTTTGATCCATTGTGGATGTTTAAGAGATTAGACAAGTTGAAGATTATGTCATTTCTTGATTGATCCTTTGTCTAAGCACTCAGAGAGGGCTTGAAACCCTAATTTTGATTGTATTGGATGCTCACCCATCTTTGGGGAGACTGATGAAGCATGATGGTTCATCCATATTGTGATGATGATTTTCACAATGATGGGAAATCTAAGTGGTCAAAATTTGGGGTATTACAGTACTAATCCCATAGGCTTGGACTATTCCCATCGCGAGCTGGGTGTCCTGCCTTGTTGGTGCGGCAACGACGGAGTTCGATTGAGGTATCCCCATTGTGCGTATAGTCTGCTCGTCCCATGAGCAGAAACTGGCCGGCATTGTAAGGTGATGGACCGTGCTTGCACCAGGGCACGGTCCTGTGGCCAAGTCGTTTCCCCGTCGGGGGTGATCTCGACGATAGTTGGTCCGACCTAGTGGCTGGACCTAACTGTAATATTATTTGAGCTTTTCAGCGTTCCATGGTCGAGCAAATGGTTCTCCGTCTAGAGTTTCTAGGTAGTAGGCTCCAGTGCCTGTTTTGGACTTGACCCTATAGGGTCCTTCCTAGTTTGCGGCCAACTTTCCCTCGTGTGAATCCTTCTGGTTTCTGCGTAGGACCAGGCTGCCAACGGGGAAGTAGCGCTTTATGACTTTAGCGTCGTGACGCAAGGTTATTTTTTGTTTTAGCGAAGCCTCATGGAGAGCTTCCCCTGACCGTATTTCTTCGACCAGGTCGAGCTTTTCTCTTAAAGCCTCGTCGTTTATCTCCTCGTCGAAAGGAGCTTCCGTTTGTCTGGAAGGTTCTCTGATCTCCACCGGTATCACCGCCTCAGTTCCATAGGCTAGTCGGAAAGGGGTTTCCTCGGTGGTGGAGTGTGGGGTTGTTCTATAGGCCCAGAGCACGCTGTGTAACTCCTCGGTCCACCTCTTCTTGGCTTCGCCTAGCCTTCGTTTTAGACCCTGAAGGATTACCCTGTTCGCAGCCTCTGCTTTCCCGTTAGTTTAGGGGTGCTCGACGGAAGTGAAGTGTTGCTTCGTGCCTAGTTTGGTGACAAAGTCTTAGACCTTCATGTCCGTGAGCTGGGTTCCATTGTCGGTCACAAGGGTCTGGGGTACTCCGAATCGTGCGAGGACGTTCCTTTTGTAGAAACGAAGTATGTTGAAGGCTGTGATCTTGGCGAGAGCTTCGACTTCGATCCATTTCGTAAAGTAATTGATGGCCACAATCAGAAATTTGTTTTGATAAGACCCCATTGTAAAGGGGCCGAGTATATCCATACCCCACCAGGAGAAGGGCCAAGGCAAGGACAGAGTCTTCAACTCATTTGGGGGTACCAAGTGCATGTCCGCGTGGCGCTGGCATCGTGCTGCATGGTCGGCTAATAGTATCCTGCCCACAGAGCCTTTCGTGCTAATGATCTCCCTCCCAAGTGCTGCACGTTGATGCCTTCATGAATTTCCTGGAGAATATCGGGGACCTTGTCCTCCTCAACGCATTTTAGGAGGGGGATGGAGAATCCCCATCGATAGAGTTTGTTTTCGACCAGCACGTACGAGCAGGCTCTTCATTTAGTCATAATGTCCTCCTTGCTGTCCTCAGGCAATTCCCCCATGGTAAGGTAATTGTACACTGGGATCATCCAACAACTGCTGTTTCCAATAGCGTTAATGTCGAGGAGCTCTGATGGCTTCTCAATACTTGGGCGAGCGAGTATCTCTTGTACGACGGATTTGTTACCACCTTTCTTTCTGGTGCTAGCCAGTTTTGACAAGACATTTGCCTACGTGTTTCGTTCACGAGGGATGTGATGGACTTCCCACGCGCCGAACTTAGTAATTTTTTCCATCATCAGCGTCAGATACTCGACCAACTGGTCATTTTTGGCTTGATATTCTCCTCGTACTTGAGATGCTACGAGCTGGGAATCGGTGAATATCTTTACCTCCTTGGTGCCCAAGTCTTCGGCCAGCCGTAATCCTGCGAGGAAAGCTTCGTACTCGGCTTGGTTGTTGGACGTAGGGAAGGACAGGACTAACGATACTTCAATCAGGATTCCCTCCTCGTTTTCGAGGATCATACCAGCGCCACTGCCTGAGGAGCTGGATGCTCTGTCCACGAAGATGGTCCATTTGTGTGCCCTATTGGACGAGGACGTTGGAGACGTCATCTCAGCCACGAAATCGGCCAGGACTTGTGCCTTGAGGGCCTTCATGCCCTCGTAGTGGATGTCAAATTCTGACAGCTCCAAAGACCACTTGAACATTCTGCCGGCCATGTCTGGTCGACAAAACAGTTGTCTTATGGGCTGGTCTATGCATACTACTATGGTGTGGGCAAAGAAGTAATTCCTGAGCCTTCCTGCGCTGTTGACGAAGGCGAGAGCGACCTTCTCTATTTGTGCATATCTGATTTGTGGCCCTTGTAAGGCCTTGCTCGTGAAGTAAATGGGTTTTGCCCGTCCGTTGTCTTACGAATGAGTGCGGCGCTAATGGCTTCACTGGTGACAGAGAGATTCAGGTACAATGTCTCCCCGCACTCTGGTCGTGAGAGCACGGGGGGTTCGGACAAGGCTCTCTTGAGGTGGGTCAGAGCCTGCTTGCATTCCTCAGTCCATTTGAATGTGGCCTCCTTTCTGAGGAGTTTAAAGAAGGGCAGAGCGTGCTGGGAAGACTTGGCCACGAAGCGAGAAAGTGAAGCGAGCATCCCATTGAGGTACTGTATGGACTTCTTCGACCTGGGTGTGGGAAATTCAGCGAACGCCTGACATTTGTCGGGGTTGGCCTCTATCCCCCTCTCGGTGAGGTAGAAGTCGAGGAATTTCCCTACCCGCACGCTGAAGGTACATTTCTCTAAGTTACAACGCATTTTGCACTTTCTTGCCTGGTCGAAAACCTTTTGCAAGTGGGTCGTGTGATCGAATTCCTCTTGGGACTTTACAATCATATCGTCCATGTAAACTTCGAGCATGTCTCCGATTTCTGATCGAAAGACTTTGTTCATCATGCGCTGGTATATGGCCCCGGCGTTCTTCACACCAAAGGACATTACATTGCAGTAATAGTCCCCCGACAAGGTCATGAACGCGGTATATTTCTTGTCCTTTTCGGTCATGGGGATTTGATTGTACCCCGAATAGGTGTCCATGAAGGATAAGAGCTTGAAACCTGCAGAATTGTCTACGAGCTTATCTATGTTGGGCAGAGGATAAGCATTCTTCGGGCAAGCCCGGTTGAGATCAGTATAATCAATGCACTTGCGCCATTTTCCACTATGTTTCTTGACAAGTACAATATTGGGCTGCCAGGTTGTATACCTGGCCTCCGAGATAAATTTTGCCTCTAAGAGGTCTTGTACAATTTTTTTGGTAGCCTGTGTCTTCTCATCGAATTACTTACGCATGCGTTGTGCGACGGTTCGAGCAGCTGGGTCAATGGTTAGTTGATGGCATGCGGTCTCAGGATCCAGGCCAGGCATGTCCGCTATAACGCCCCAGTTTTGTTAGATTTATTTAATCGAGTCGATTTAATTATTTTTGATCTTTATATTATATTATTTTTTATTTTTATTTGGCAATATATTATTTTTCGTTGTTGTTATGTTTATCGCGTTTTGAGAGCGTTTGCGAGATATTTGAGTGTAGGGGTATTTTGGTCTTTTGATGGGTAGATATTATGTTTTTCATTTAAAATAGAACTTAGAAGTTAGAAAGAGAGAAAAATAGAGAGAAAGAAAAGAAGAAAAAGGGAGAAAGCTTGGAGAGAAATAAATTGATCCAACCGACTTTTCAAACACGATTAAATTGGGTAAGGGTGCGAAACTCGATTATCTTATGCTTGTGTATGATTATGTATGGGTGTGTTTGGATGTTCTCTTGCCTTTCCATAGTTTTGTGGTTATAGGTCGAAATGAGATAAACGAGTAGAAATTGATGTTTTCACAGTCGAAAACCGATATAAATTGCGTTGTATGATCACACTGTGTTTATGAATAATCGTTGATATTTGTTTTGATGTTGAACTATTTTGGTGGGTAAAAGTTGGATTTTGGACCAAGGAAAACGCAGCAGAATTTTTCTGTTTCTGATGTAAGGCGTCGGGCGGTGCTCAGAGCGTCAGGCGGCTGGGGGCTTGGGTCTGGCAATGGCCAAGAGGCGCAGCTTAGCACGCTTCTGACTCTTTTGAGTCTTGGTGGAGGGATTTTACGCCCCTGCTTCGTCGGGCGAAATAGAGACGAAGGGCCACCGCCGGGCGGTCCTGGGGTAGCGCCGGGCGCTACTTGGACTTTTTCAAAAGATTCCTTTTCTTTTAAATTCCATAACTTGTGTTCCGATTATCCATTTTGAACATTCTTGGTATCATTGGAAAGCTAATGAAATGTTCTTTCTTATTAAAATCGTTTTGAGGTTGTTGGCCAATTTAATTATGTCGAGAATTTGGAAATATGTCATTTTGTCGACTTTTACCGTTTTAATTGCGTGTAATTGATGTGTTATCATGCAATGTGCTTTCGATATATACCGTATGACTTGTGTGCTGTTGTATGAGATAAATGAATGTGATGAAATGTTGTGATGATAGGTTGTGGCCTAAGGGCAAGAAAATGCATTGTGTTGTATTTGATGGTATATGCATGATTATGGAGGTGTATATGTGTGCATTTGAATGTCATGAGTCATTGTATGCCAAGCATCATGATATGCATTCTTGTGATGTTGTGTGCCCTAGTGGGTGTGAGCGACGAAACGGTTCCAGAGGGAATCCGCTATAACATCGTGAGCCTTATACCGAGAGGACCTAAAGCGATTATTATAGACGATCGTGAGCCTTATACCAAGAGGACCTAAAGCGATAGGATCGTGAGCCTTATATCGAGAGGACCTAAAGCGATCCATAAACGTCATGAGCCTTATACCAAGAGGACCTAAAGCGACGGGGAACATCGTTTTCCCGACGGGGAGTTACACTAAGTAACAAGCGATGATTCCAATAGTTCCTGAGTGGACTAATGATGAGAATGATGGATGGAACGGTACCGGATTGCATTTGCATAGAGTCGTTGTGTCGGTCTCTTTACATTTGTATAAATCAAGAATGGATTGATTTTGTGTGACATTGTGAATGGAATTGATGATTTGAGATACATATATATATATGTTGGTGATAATTGTATTGTGCATGATTGATATGCCTTGGTGATGGATATAAGAGATATGCATTGTGTTGTTTTGTATTTGATTTATGGCGTAAATTATGGTGAGAATATTTTACATATGTATTTTTGTGTTATTATATACTTGTATGGAATTATATTATGATTGTGTTTCTCACCCTTCTGCTATTTTAAATGCTCTATGAGGCATTGCAGATTAGATGCTGGAGGTCTTTTTGTGAAGCTTAGGTCTTCCTTATTTTGTCGGTCGGCTCTGATATGTAGCACCGGGTAGTCGGGGAGATCGTTTGTGATTTTTGTGTATATGTATATATATCTTTTTGGATTGTACATGTATGACTTTGTATATGACAGACAAACCTTTATGTTATATATATATATGAGATTTCAGTTGCAGATTTTCCACTTTTATTCTGTACCTGAATTGTGGGTGTTAGGAACTGAGTTCCTCTGTTATGAGCTACCTGATTGTTGCATATCTTTATGAGCAGGTTGTTGTATTTCGTTTCAATTTGATGTGATGCCTCCATCTATGCCATGAATGTTTTAATTATACTCTGATTATTTGTTAATGCTTTAATTAATTGGGGGATAGATTGGGGGTGTTACATTAAGTGGTACCAGAGCCAGTCCGTGTCAGTTTGTGCTAGTCCGTGTCGATCTTAGTGTTTGGGGTGACCTGTTTGTTTAACCATAGTTGCTGTTATTGGATATGAACAAAATATGGCTGGTAGGAATGATGCTGCTTTGGCTGCTGCTATGCAAGCTATGGCTCAGGCTGTGCGGGGTACACCTAATGTTGGTGAGAATGATGAGTTCAGGAAGAACAAACCGCCTGTCTTCAAAGGGAGACATGATCCTGATGGTGCTCAGATTTGTCTTAAGGAAATTGAAAGAATCTTTCGAGTGATGGACTGTGCTGAGGAAAATAAGGTGAGATTGGGTACTCACATGTTGCAGGAGGAGGTTGATGATTAGTGGGTTAGTACGCGTCATGTGTTGGAAGCTGAAGATGAAGAGGTCACTTGGGCTTTGTTTAGCAGGGAGTTTTTGAGGAAGTATTTTCCTGAAGATGTTAGAGGAAAGAAAGAGATAGATTTCTTGGAGTTGAAACAAGGTAACATGTCTGTTGTGGATTACACTGCTAAGTTTGTGGAGCTTGTTCAGTTTTATCCACATTATGCTGAAGCAACTGCGGAGTTTTCCAAGTGTGTGAATTTTGAGAACGGATTGCGTCCTGAGATCAAGCAGGCAATCGGTTATCAAAGGATTAGAAGGTTTTCGAATTTGGTGGATTGTTGTAGAATTTATGAAGAGGATAGCGAAGCTCGTTCTACTCATTATAAGAGTGTGAACGAAAGGAAAGGAAAGCAACCGTTTTGTGGTAGTCCTTATGTGACACTAGCTGACAAGGGTAAGCAAAGGGGTAGTTTTGATAAAAGGCCAAGTGGGGGAGGTATGTCTAATCCTCTGAGATGTTTTAGGTGTGGTGACTTAGGACATCGTCAGTTTGAATGTAGAAAGGATATGAGGAAGTGTTCCATTTGTGGAGGTTTAGGACATGTCGCAGCTGATTGTAAGAAGAATGTGGTGAAGTGTTTCAACTGTGGTGAACCTGGTCATATTAGTACGAAGTGTCCGAAACCAAAGCAAGCTCCAGCTGGAGGGAAAGTATTTGCATTGATAGGAACTCGGCCTACTAGTGCAGATCGTCTGATCAGAGGTACTTATTTTATTAGTAGTATGCCTTTAGTTGATACCGGAGCGACTCATTCGTTTATTTCGTTTGAGTGCGCGAAGCGTTTGAATATTTTGTTGTCTTCGATGGGTGGAGAGATGGTTATTAATACTCCAGCAATGGGGTCGGCAACTACTTCTTTGGTTTGTTTAAGTTGTCCTTTGACCATTTATGGTAAAGATTTTGAGATGGATTTGGTGTGTTTGCCGTTGGAGGGTTTAGAAGTGGTTCTGGGAATGAATTGGTTGCAGTTCAATCGGGTTCATATTGATTGTTATCATAAGCAGGTAAGATTTCCTTCTCTTGAAGAAGACGAGGAATCGAGTTTCTTATCTACCAAAGAGTTGAAGAGACTTTTGGCGGATGAAGCTCAGTTGTTCGGGTTTTTTGCATCATTGACAGTGGATAGTCAAGTTGCACTTGATGTGTTTCCAGTTGTGTGTGATTTTCCAGAGGTGTTTCCGGAGGATATTTCAGATGTGCCGCCAGAGAGAGAGGTGGAGTTTTCTATAGATCTAGTTCCTGGTACTAGACCCGTATCTATGGCACCTTATCATATGTCGGCATCTGAGTTGGTTGAGCTGAAGAAGCAGTTAAATGAGTTGTTGGAAAAGAGATTTGTAAGGCCGAGTGTATCGCCTCGGGGTGCTCCAGTTTTATTGGTGAAGAAGAAAGATGGAAGTATGCGATTGTGTATTGATTATCGCCAGCTGAATAAGGTGACGATTAAGAATAAGTATCCTCTTCCGAGAATTGATGATCTAATGGACCAGTTGGTAGGTGCGTGTGTGTTTAGTAAGATTGATTTGAGGTCGGGTTATCATCAGATTAGAGTGAAAGAGGAAGATATTCAGAAGACGGCTTTTAGGACACGATACGGTCATTACGAATATTCTGTGATGCCGTTCGGGGTTTCTAATGCGCCGGGTGTGTTTATGGAGTATATGAATCGTATTTTCCATGAGCATTTGGATCGATTTGTTGTTGTGTTTATTGATGACATCTTGATTTATTCTAAGTCTCGAGAGGAACATGCGGAACATTTGCATGTTGTGTTGCAAATTTTGAAGGAAAGGAGACTTTTTGCCAAGTTGTCCAAGTGTGAGTTCTGGTTGTCAGAAGTGAGTTTTCTTGGGCATGTGATTTCAGGTAATGGTATTGCTGTGGATCCATCTAAAGTAGATGCAGTTCTACAATGGGAGGCTCCTAGATCTGTTACTGAAATTAGAAGCTTTTTGGGTTTAGCTGGATATTATCGAAGATTCTTTGAAGGCTTTTCCAAGTTAGCACTTCCTTTGACCCAGTTGACTTGTAAAGGTAAAGCGTTAATTTGGGATATTCAGTGTGAGGAAAGTTTTGGTGAGCTGTAGAAAAGATTGACTACAGCTCCGATTTTGATCTTACTGAATCCTACTGAACCGTTTGTGGTGTATTGTGATCGTCTTTGATTGGTTTAGGTGGAGTGTTGATGCAAGAAGGTAAGGTTGTGGCTTATGCTTCGAGGCAATTAAGGATTCATGAGAAGAATTACCCTACGCATGATTTAGAATTAGCTGCTGTGGTTTTTGTGTTGAAAATTTGGAGGCATTATCTCTATGGTGCAAGATTCGAAGTCTTTAGTGATCATAAGAGTCTTAAATACTTGTTGATCAGAAAGAGTTGAATATAAGGCAACGAAGATGGTTGGAATTTTTGAAGGACTACGATTTTGGCTTGAATTACCATCCTGGTAAAGCTAATGTGGTAGCCGATGCATTAAGTCGGAAATCTTTGCATATATCCGCGTTGATGGTTAAAGAGTGGGAACTTTTGGAAGCATTTAGGGATTTGAGTTTGGTGTGTGAATTGACATCTGATAGCGTGAGGCTTGGTATGTTAAAGGTTACTAATGATTTTCTGTTAACCGTTAGCGAGAAACAGAAATTGGATGTGAAATTTGTTGATTTAATGACGGTTGGAGATCAAAGTGTGAATGGCGACTTTAAAGTGGATGATAAGGGTGTTTTGAGATTCCGTGGTAGAATTTGTATTCCTGATGATTCGGACTTGAAAAAGATGATTTTAGAGGAAGGACACCGGAGTAATTTGAGTATACATCCGGGAGCTAATAAGATGTATCAAGATTTGAAGAAGATCTTTTGGTGGTCCGGATTGAAGAGGGATGTGGCTTAGTTTGTTTATGCGTGTTTGACGTGTCAGAAGTCGAAGGTAGAACATCAGAAGCCCAGTGGATTGTTGCAACTGTTGGATATTCCCGAGTGGAAATGGGACAACATTTCTATGGATTTTGAGACAGGGTTGCTGAATACACAGAGGGGACCTAATGCCATTTGGGTAGTTGTGGATAGGCTGACTAAATCGGCGCATTTCATTCCGATTGACATCAGTTTTTCTTTGGAGAAGTTGGCTGAGATTTATATCCGTGTGATTGTGAAGCTACATGGTGTTCAATTGTGTATTGTTTCAGATCGAGATCTGAGGTTTACTTCCAGATTTTGGGAAAGTTTGCAAAAGGCGTTAGGTTCCAAGTTGAGATTGAGTTCTGCTTATCATCCTCAAATGGATGGTCAGACCGAGAGAGCTATTCAGTCGTTGGAAGATTTGCTGAGAGCTTGTGTTCTTGAGCAAGGTGGTGCTTGGGATAGTTATCTTTCGTTGGTGGAATTCACGTATAACAACAGTTTCCGTTCAAGTATTGGAATGGCACTTTTTGAAGCGTTGTATGGAAGAAGATGTCGAACACCTTTGTGTTGGCATGAATCTGGTGAGAGTTCAGTGGTTGGACCAGAGTTAGTGCAACAAACTACGGAAAAGGTGAAAGTTATTCGTGAGAAAATGAAGGTTTCTCAGAGTAGGCAAAAGAGTTATCATGATCGAAGGAGGAAAGATCTTGAGTTTCAAGAAGGCGATCATGTATTTTTGAGAGTTACACCGGTGATGGGTGTTGGTCGTGCATTGAAGTCGAAGAAGCTTACTTCTCAGTTTATTGATCCATACCAGATATCTGCGAGAGTGGGTGTTGTGGCTTATCGGGTGGCATTGCCACCGAATCTTTCGAATTTACATGATGTGTTCCATGTTTCACAGCTTCGGAAGTATGTTTCGGATCCGTCGTATGTGATTTCAATGGATGAGGTTGAGGTAAGGGAGAACCTTACGGTTGAGGCATTACCGGTGAGGATTTTGGATCGCGAGTTGAAGCGGTTAAGAGGCAAGGATATTGCGCTTGTGAAGGTAGTGTGGGGAGGCGCTACTGAGGGCAATTTGACTTGGGAGTTGGAGAGTTGGATGCGGGAGTCGTATCCGGAGTTGTTCGTCTCAGGTAATACTTTCGAGGACAAAAATTTCTAAGTGGGGGAGAGTTGTAACGCCCAGTTTTGTTAGATTTATTTAATCGAGTCGATTTAATTATTTTTTGTCTTTATATTATTTTATTTTTGACTTTTATTTGGCAATATATTATTTTTCGTTGTTGTTATGTTTTATCGCGTTTTGAGAGCGTTTGTGAGATATTTGAGTGTAGGGGTATTTTGGTCTTTTGATGGGTAGATATTATGTTTTTCATTTAAAATAGACCTTAGAAGTTAGAAAGAGAGAAAAATAGAGAGAAATAAAAGAAGAAAAAGGGAGAAAGCTTGGAGAGAAAGAAATTGATCCAACCGACTTTTCAAACACGATTAAATCGGGTAAGGGTGCGAAACTCGATTATCTTATGCTCGTGTATGATTATGTATGGGTGTGTTTGGATGTTCTCTTGCCTTTCCATAGTTTTGAGGTTATAGGTCGAAATGAGATAAACGAGTAGAAATTGATGTTTTCACGGTCGGAAACCGATATATAAATTGCGTTGTATGATCACACTGTGTTTATGAATAATCGTTGATATTTGTTTTGATGTTGAAACTGTTTTGGTGGGTAAAAGTTGGATTTTGGACCAAGGAAAACGCAGCAGAATTTTTTTGTTTCTGATGTAGGGCGTCGGGCTGTGCTCAGAGCGCCGGGCGGCTGGGGGCTTCCGCCGGGCGATGCCCGGGAGGCGCAGCTTAGCACGATTCTGACTCTTTTGAGTCTTGGTGGAGGGATTTTACGCCCCTGCTTCGCCGGGCGAAGTAGAGGTGAAGGGCCACCGCGGGGCGGTCCTGCGGTAGCGCTGGGCGCTACTTGGACTTTTTCAAAAGATCCCTTTTCTTTTAAATTCCATAACTTGTGTTTCGATTATCCGTTTTGAACATTCTTGGTATCGTTGGAAAACTAATGAAATGTTCTTTCTTATTAAAATTTTTTTGATGTTGTTGGCCAATTTAATTATGTCGGGAATTTGGAAATATGTCGTTTTGTCGACTTTTACCGTTTTAATTGCGTGTAATTGATGTGTTATCATGCAATGTGCTTTTGATATATATCGTATGAATTGTGTGCTGTTGTATGAGATAAATGCATGTGATGAAATGTTGTGATGATGGTTTATGGCCTAAGGGCAAGAAAATACATTGTGTTGTATTTGATGGTATATGCATGATTATGGAGGTGTATATGTGTGCATTTGAATGTCATGAGTCATTGTATGCCAAGCATCATGATATGCATTCTTGTGATGTCATGTACCCTAGTGGGTGTGAGCGACGAAACGGTTCCAGAGGGAATCCGCTATAACATCGTGAGCCTTATAACGAGAGGACCTAAAGCGATGATTATAGACGATCGTGAGCCTTATACCAAGAGGACATAAAGCGATCAGACCGTGAGCCTTATATCGAGAGGACCTAAAGCGACCCATGAACGTCGTGAGCCTTATACCAAGAGGACCTAACGTGACGGGGAACATCGTTTGCCCGACGGGGAGTTACACTAAGTAACAAGCGATGATTCCAATAGTTCCTGAGTGGACTAATGATGAGAATGATGGATGGAACGGTACCGCATTGCATTTGCATAGAGTCGTTGTGTCGGTCTCATTGCATTTGCATAAATCATGCATGGATTGATTTTGTGTGACATTGTGAATGGAATTGATGATTTGAGATACATATATATATATATATGTTGGTGATAATTGTATTGTGCATGATTGATATGCCTTGGTGATGGATATAAGAGATATGCATTGTGTTGTTTTGTATTTGATTTATGGCTTAAATTGTGGTGAGAATATTTTACATGTGTATTTTTGTGTTATTATATACTTGTATGCAATTATATTATGATTGTGTTTCTCACCCTTCTGCTATTTTAAATGCTCTATGAGGCATTGCAGTTTAGATGCTGGAGGTCTTTTTGTGAAGCTTAGGTCTTCATTCTTTTGTCGGTCGGCTCTGATATGTAGTACCGGGTAGTCGGGGAGATCGTTTGTGATTTTTGCGTATATGTATATATATCTTTTTGAATTGTACATGTATTACTTTGTATATGACAGACAAACTTTTATGTTATATATATATGAGATTTCAGTTGCAGATTTTCCGCTTTTATTCTGTACCTGAATTGTGGGTGTTAGGAACTGAGTTCCTCTGTTATGAGCTACCTGATTGTTGCATATCTTTATGAGTAGGTTGTTGTATTTCGTTTCAATTTGATGTGATGCCTCCATCTATGCCATGAATGTTTTAATTATACTCTGATTATTTGTTAATGCTTTAATTAATTGGGGGATAGATTGGGGGTGTTACATCTGCGGCGCTCCATGCAAACAAATCAGCATTGTCCTCCAGGCATCTCTTCAAATGCTGCTTCAAAGCACCTCCTCGCAGCTTCTATATCCCCATGCAAGGTCACGATGTGGCCCTTCTCCGTATAATACTTCATCTTGAGATGAACGGTTGAAGGAACATCGATCAGCTCTGCTAAGGTTGGTCTGCCCAGGATGCATTGGTACAGTGAAGGATAGTTAATTACCAAAAACTGAGTCTTGATCGACTTTGAAGCATCTTCTTCCCCGAAGGTGACCGGAAGCTCTACATATCCCCGGGGTCTGGCGGTAGCTCCGTTGAATCCCTGCAGGTCGGACCCTACGTATGGCGACAGGTTCTTCTAGTCCAGCTTCAAGGCTCTGAACAATCCAGTGTACATGATGTCCATAGAGCTGCCCTGGTCGACCAGGATCCGTCGGACGTTAGTGTTGGCAAGTCTCGTTCTGATGAGCAAAGGAATGTGTGAGTTCGTGGAGCCCTCAGGCAGCTCCTCACAGTAGAACATGACTAGCTGAGAATGCCCGCAAACTTTCTCGAGCTTGGATAGTTGGTTGGGACTGCAGTTGACGAGTTGGTCGAACTTTCTCTTGACCAAACCTACCGTGATCTCGCTGTATCCCCCACATGAGATGACCATGGTCATCGGGAAGGTCTCCCAGGTGCTGTGCGCGGATATCTGAGGAGGATCCTCAATATGGTCGGGGATGATGAAGTCCTCTGGCCGCGTAATGGACATAGCGACTTGAGGGGGAAGACTGGATGGCGTAGACTCTGTTTCCTTCTTGGTCTCCGAAGTCTCTCGTCGAGAGGATTCACCCTTCTTCGTGTATTGCTTTAGGTGACCCTCTTTGATGAGGATTTCAATGGCATACTTCAGGTGCACACAGTCTTCGGTCACGTGGTTGTAGCTGCGATGGAAACGGAAGTATTTACTCTTGTCCGTGTTGCCTTTAGACGATGTTGGTTTGGGGAACCGGACACCTCCCTGCTTGAACTTTGCATTGACGCATTCGAAGAGAATGCGGTCACGGGGAGCTGTTAGTAGAGTATATTCTATAAAACGGCCAGCGGGTCCCTTGCCTTCACGAGGACGGTCGTCTTGTCGCCTCTCTTTATCGCGCCTGGGGGCCTCTGATTCATATTTTTTTATTGCCCAGGAACTCTTTTGATCCCTAGAGTCCCAGGCTTTGTACGCCCCCTCTTTCTCCTCGTATTGTATATACGATTGAGATTTACAGAATAATTCGGCTAGGGTGCAAGGAGGCTCTATGCCCACCGCCTTGCGGAATTCACTCTTCGGTCTCAACCCCTTTTCAAGGAGATACTTCTTTATATAGTCCGTCTGCGGACCTCAACAGCCTCCTTGTTGAAACGATCGATATATGCACGCAAGGGCTCATCCTTGCCCTGCATAATGGCTTTCAGCGTGGCCTCCAACTTGGGATGATGCTGGGAGGCGGGAAAACTGGTTCTTTAGATCCTTCCAGGACGTGACCGAACCTCGGGGAAGCCGCTTGAACTAGGCCATGGCCCCCTTCCTGAGAGTGATAGGGAATAACCTGCATTTAATAGCCCCGCTTACATTATGATAGTGGAGCATGGCTTCAATATTTTCTATATGCTCGCCTGGGTCGGTGGTCCCGTCGTAAGTGGCCGGAGGAGGTGGCTTCTCCAGTCCGCGAGGAATGCGCGTTTCCAGGATCTCCTAAGATAAGGGCCCATGGACATCGTCATCACTGCTTGCGCTGGATGACCGACAGGGGGAATTGATGCCCCCACGACTTCTGCTGCATCGGGGAGAATGTCTACACGACCTGCGATGCTCGTGATGGTTCCTCGAAGGTCTGGTCCTCTTTGGAGTAGGAGAGCGTCTGGATCTGCGCAGGGGAGACCGGTGTCGTCGTCTGGCGACTTCTGTATCAGGTTCCTCCGATCTTGAGCATCTCTGGGAGGGAGAAAGACTCCTGGATTTATCTCACCTACGCTTCTGAGGAGAAGACTGCGGTTGTGGAGAAGGATTGTCGGGCTTCTGCGAGGGACGCTGCTCCTGGAGGGCTTGCTCGAGCATGCTGATCTTTTTGCCCTGTTGGAAGATCAGGAAGTTGGACCTGTTGAGGGAGGTGACGAGGGCAACAGTGTTGGGGTCCATGTTTTGAGGGACAGGTATAGGCTCAAAAACGGGACCAGCAGCTTGTGCATGGGGCTTCACATCATCGGGGGTAGGAGAGGCGGTCTTTCGATCCCGATGGTATGTCTCCGGGAAGGTAGCTCCAAGGACGAGGTAATCGACATTATTACCGATAACGGCGACGGCAGGCTCTTGACAGGCATCATCGTTCCTGTTGGGGGCCATGAGGATCAAATGAAGTTTGGAGAGAGCATTGGTCTTTTGGGTGAAAAAGATGAGGAATCTTGAATTAAAAAGACGGGGAAACAGTGTTTCCCACAGACGGCGCCACTGATCTGAGGTGATCAGACTGGATCTTCGTGGCCTTTCGTGTAGGGCAGCGATGATGGTTGTAGGAGAGGAGGGGGGTGTACCTGCAAGGTACTCCGATGCCAAAGTAAGTATTTGAGCAAAAGAGAGTAAGCAAGCACAAAGTGTTAAGGTGTGATTTTGAGTATTGAATAGTGATCAAACCTGACCCTCTCAAGAGAGAAGGTATTTATAGAAGTAACCCCCATCGTGGGGCCAAGGTCTCCCATGTGGCCGAAACATCAGGTCGGCCAATGGGAGACTGTCAGGTGAAGGATCCAGCGCGTGCCCCTTTGACCTGGTCCAACTGCTTCCGTGAGATTCGGGGAGGCAGTTGGTCGCATGAACTGTCAAGCGCGTGAGGAGGACGTCCCCAATGGTCATATTGTGCCCAACGGCTAGATGTGCCAAATGGCTAGTTTCAGGCTATTGGGCCTTGCCAAGAGCTGGACAGGATTGGGCCTTGCCCTTCTGTAGGCCAAGCACCTGGCCAGTCCAGAAAAGGATCAAAACCTCGTAGTTCGTGGTACAAATAACAAAGATTTGTTTGTTTTGATTGATTTTAAATGAAAAGACAAGTCACCATTTTAAGGAGAAAACTACGACTAGTCGCCCACAAGTATAAGAAAATAACATTTGCATCATCTTAAGATGGAGGATTTTTGCTCAGATAAAAATCAACAAGTCTATCACTAAACATCTAAGTGGAAAATGTCAACATCTTAAATACTATGGGGAATAGGAGAATTACATCTCAACTATGAAAATGACTCATGTCTAAACGTTTTGAAAAGTTTTAAAAGAAAAAGTACACAAACGCACAAAAAGTTTGAATGAGGTTTTTGTATTTTTTAAGTCTTTTTGAAATTAGTCAAAGTATGATTAGCATTGATTGACATTTATTTAAGAAAACAAAGTTTGAAAATCACTTGACCAAATTGAAATTTTTTTTATGAAAGAGGTTTAAGTTTTGAAAACAAGAAGGTTTTGAAAAAGAGAGAAGATTTTGAAAATTAAAGAAGCGATGGAGAAGAAGGGACTATCCTATTGCAAAAAGATAAAAGCTAAGGATAAGAACGGTCTAACCACACAAGTAAACTCCATAACATAAGCGTTTTTTACTTTAGATTAGGCCTTGATCAAGATAGGTCTTCAAAAGAGAACTCCAAGTACCCAAAATCAAAAGTTTACCATCACAAACTTCCAAGCATACGTTAAGATCCTAGTTCTAGGTCCAAAGCTCCATGTTCAATGCAAAGGATAGTAACCGTAGTCCACAATTAAGAGAATACGTTTTTTAGGGGTTTTAACCTTTATTAATGTTTTTTGATCCAAATGGACAAACAAAAGAGCATAAACACAAACAAATGGTCCAAGTGGACAAAGTGAAAATGGCGGAAACATGAACAAATAATATGATATGATATGATAACATAAAGCATAAAAAATAAAGAGAGATAGGGAGAAAGAAGGAAGCATAAACATAGCCCAATTAATATACAATATAGAGCAATAGTGATCCAAAATGAGAGAAACAAGTTTTGTTGTTTTTTCAGAAATGCTCAACTAGTCATCCATGAGAATGAAAACATGGTCTCATACATTACCATTGGGAGGACTCCAATTCGGATAAAATCAACGAGTATGCCAACTAACCCCCACGGGTAACAAGATAAATCCAATCTATTTCAAACCATGCTCTGGAAGAGTAGGAGACTGATAATTCACTTACAAAACACAACGGTTTTCCAATTTTGGGACAATTTAGCGCTATTTTAAGCAATCGTAATCAGACTTATGTAGAAGCCACGACTATCTGAGGCCGGTCAATAACAATGTTCGTGTTAATGCAAGTTAGAGAAATGACATGTAAGTCATTCTCCTAAAACTTGCCACACTAAAAGAAAAGAGGTAGTGGTCTCATCTTGATCATAACTTCAAAGAGAAGTCTAATGATATGTAAGATTTTCATTGACCAAAAGAAAAAGAAGAAGAAGAGGGGAAGGGAAGCCAAATTGAATTACAATATTTGAATCATTCCATCTTTAACTTCCATCACTCTTCTTGGTGGATTACGGTACTAAACTTATCACTAATTCAAAGCACCTAAGATGAATCCAATGATCCACTTAAAGATAGATTTGAACTAATGAAGGTTTATCCAACCTCATCTAACACCCAAAGTCCATGGAATTTAAAGAGAAATTTGATCAACAAAGACCACAATTCAAGGAAAAACAAATGGAAATGGAAGAAGAAAGGATAGAACTCAAAACAATCCCAAAACAAGCCAAAAAACACAAATCTGGCTTTGGTTAATCGATTAACCATTTGCATGTACAAATTGGTTAATCGATTAACATTGACAGGATAGCAGAAAAATTTTGAAAAAAATCAACATTCATGATTCAATCATTTCTTCAAACATCTCATGATCATGAATGCAATTGAGCATGAAGATTCAAGTAAAACAACAACAAATAACACCAATGAAACACAATTTGCAAGATCCAAAGATCAAGCAACAAAAATCAACAAGAGATCACATTGTGGAAGATGAATCAAACACAACAATGGTGGAACAAGAGTTTACCACTTCCAAATCTGAAAATGCTTCAAATCAACTTCAAGAACCACACTCCAAATCCTTGAACTACAGAAATTGATGATGGAAAAGTGTTTTGATGGAGGTTTAGCTCAAAGATTAGTAAGCTTCAATGAAAAGCTTACTAACTTTTAATGGAAGAAAAAGCTTTGGTGAATTTGGGTAGATGAAGAAAAATGAGAATGAGGAAAAAATTTGACAAGGTGAATTTGGCTATCAAAAGCTTGTAGAATGAATGAAATGAGGCCTCTATTTATAGAATTTAGACTTGGAAATTTTGGTGGCTTAGAACTTGGTTTGGAGCCAAAATTAGGCTTGGAATTGTAATTTGGAGGCAAAATCAAGATCAAGTGGTGATTAATAAGGGTGTATGGTGGGGATTAATTATGATCATGTAGGGGAATTAAAATGAGGTGATCTAGAATATTCTCATGATGAAACAAGTGAATTTTGGTGCAAAATACTGTAGAATTTGAAAATTCTATTTTTAGCAAAAAAACGCACTGGTTAATCAATTAACCATATTGTACATGCATTTGGTTAATGATTAACACAATGAAAAAATGAGAAAATGGATTTTTATTGTGCTTTCTTGGCTCTGGCTCGATTCTTTTTGTTTGTTAAAGAAGGCATGGATTAAACACATGAACCTTGGAGTCTCTTGAGTAATAAACAATCAAATCTTGGGAAACTCTTGATCAAATAATTTTGAATTATTTGTAGATCAACTTTGACTTTGTTCAGACGAATTTCCTTCGAGTTGAGGAACTGGTATTTGACATTCTTGATCCCAACCTCTTCTTGAAAAAAGTTAGTAAAGGGAAAACAAACATATTTTTTGGATTTTAATTAAGGGTTAGTAAACATAAACATAAACAAACATCAAGCAAACAAGAAAACATGGGTGCTTGGTGATCTCCCTCAAGAGCAAACCTACAAAGGAGGGTAAGAGAACCAAAGCTTGTGATCTTGTTTGTGGTATGAGGTGAAAATAATAACATGTGGGATATTAGGAGTAAAAATTAGGGTATTACACTAGGCTTCACAAATCTTAAGATATCACCACCGATCTTTAGTTTATCCAATGGAAGGGGTAAAGAAAGAATAACCCAAAAATATGCAATGCAAAACAATGCAATAAAGAGATATAAGGTTCAGGGGTTGTTTATACTAAGGGAAGGTATTAGCATCCTAAGTATCTATAGTATCCTATAGGAACCTCTTGTTGTACTTGTGTTATAAGTTTTTTTTTTTATTAGGGATTGAATGGGGAGATGAGAAGAGAAGTATTTTTTATTGTTTTTGTGCTTGGCAAGACACAAAGTCTTGTGCCTACGTACCAATGAAGGATCAAAACCTCACAGTTTGGGGTACAAATTGAAAAGGTTTTGTTAGGGTGGATTTTAATGAAGAAGAAACAAGTTGTCATCTTAAGGAGAAAACTCAACTTAAACCATCACAAACATGTGGAAGAGGGATCTTTGCTTCACATTGAGAGAAGGGCTCCAACATGGATATGTAATTAACAAGTATGCCACATACATCTCTCAAGTGAAAAAGAATCAACATCTTTCTCAACAATATCATGTGGTAGGAGAATTATATGTCAACTAAGAATGACTAATGTCTAATCTATTTGAAAAGGTTTTTGAATTCAAAAGCCAAAGTGGCAAAAGATTTGAATTGAAGTCTGTGTCTTTTAGTTTTTGTGAAAGGGTTTTGAATGTGCTTAAGATGTCTTGAAGCATTTGTTAAGAAAAGAGTTGAAAAGATCAATGGCCTAAAGTCGAGGTTTTTATTGAAAGTGGTTTTGAGTTTGAGAGAGGGGAAACCCTAATTGAATTAACTAGGTTGAAAATGATCCTAAGGGGAACGTCCTAAGGGAAGAAAGTTTAACGATTATGAGACATGTAAAATATGTACAAGGATGTAAACATGCATATGAAAAATGACAATGATGTCAACAATGAGTCCCTCCCTTGGATTTAGGCAACATGTATATACAAGTGTAAACCATCATTCAACAAAGTAGATAAACATGAGAACATGGTACAAGTAAAGTTAACATGGACCAACAAACATGGAAAAAATTTACAAGTAGCCCATTTGATCATGGTATACCTAAGCTATAACATTCATGAAAAACCATGGATACAAGCTTTAACAAAATTGCCACCAAAACTCATAGAAAGGCATATATACAACATGGTCTAAACAAAAGTAAGATCAGCATGGTATTAAAGGCCAAACAAGCTATCATAACATGTTCATAAAGTCAAAAATAGGAGCATGGTTTCCTCATTATTTTATGTCAAGAAAACAAGTTCCAAACACATGAATAACTTTGAAACAAAACATGAACAACTCAAAGTATTCAACATACAAGCAAAGCAAGATGCCATCAAGGACAAGGATATAACACAAGATAACATTTACATAGGAGCAAAGATCAAGGACATGGATTTTAGTCAACAAAACCCTAATCTAAGCATATCACAAAAAAACAATGCATGCCACTTAACAAAATGCTAAAAAAAGAAGAAAAAAAAGGATGTAAGGCCTAATGAAATGATTTTGAAATTGGTTTTGAATATTAAAACAAGAGGACAAAAATAAGAAATAAATATAAAAGTAATTTTTGGATTTTTAAAGGTTTTAAATAAAATAAGGACATAATCAATATTAAATAGAATCATTTAAACAATTAATGTAAATAATAAAAAAGAGTGGAATTAAATTAATAATATATTTCGTGGTATTTTTGGTGGATAAGTGGAATAAAGTGAAAGGAATAAAAGAAAAAATAAAATGATTTAATTAAATAAAATAAAATAAAAGAAAAGAAAAAAGAAAGGAGAGAAAATAATGAGAATAAGTGATAAAAAAAGAGAGGAATGTGTAGCGTTGGTTTTTGTGACGCGACCACAACCGCTTTTGGTGCTACTTTCTGATTTCTGTATTTATCCTATGAAGCTTAAAAGGAAGGGGAAGATATCTCAAACTAACCCTGCGTGCAAATGTTTTCTTTAACAAATGCAAAGAGATCGGGGATCGGGGGTTAATTATACAAAGGGAAGCTGTTAACACCCAGAGTATCTATAGTAATCTATAGGAACCTTTATTTGCATATGTTTTACTGTTGTATTGCTTGGTTGCTTAAATCCATTTACTGTTGAATAGGGAAAGTTTCTCCTTTGGGAAAGCTGAGGAAATGTTTTTGTTTGTTTTTGGGTTTTCTATTGTTTTTGGGAAGGTACTGGACCTAAGATTTTGGTATAGTACGCTCGCTAAGATTTCGCAATCTTATGCCTACGTATCCCCGTAAAGAGATCCGGGGAAATCAAAGCGATCGTAGTTCCTCCTATTCTATGGGAGGAAAAATATTTGGTGTCTTGTTCAAAGCCCAAATTGAAGCTAAAAGAGTATTTGTGTCTTGTTTAAAGCCCAAGATTGAAGCTAAAGGAGTTTTGTGTCTTGTTTAAAGCCCAAGATTGAAGCTAAAGGAGTTTGACTGAGAGAGATATTGTCATCTGTAAAGGAATATACCCTAACTATTCATTACAAATATTGAGGAATTGACTATAAGGGAAGTTGCTTTAACTGGGATGTATGGAATCCAGCAATGCCACATCTTCCTTTTGTGAGTCTCTGCATTCTAAGAGAGGGACATTGACATTGATGTGTAGAATCCAGAGGCTTGCCACTTACATCGCTTAGATGAAAGAGAAATTTTAGCCATGATAAAGGAGGGACTCTAGCATGGATTTTGAATCAACAAGTTTGCCACTTACAGCAATTTATCTGGAAAAAGAGTTTTAATTGTTTATTTTGAAATGTGATGTATAAAGGGGATATCCTCCTACAGAGAGGACTCATGGTCTCATCTGTGGGGATGATGGATTTTTTGCCTTGATCAAAGCCCAAGGTTGAAGCTAAAAAAGGTTGAAAACTGACTCAACTGGGGAGTATTATATTTGTCTTGTACAAAGCCCAAGATTGAGGCTGACTGGAAAAATCATTATATGAAGCCTAAGAGGAGGCTGACTTTTGTTGAGGATTATTTAAATCCAGAAGAGGGTCTAAATTGTTTTGAGGAATCCAAAGGGAAACTAACTCTTGTAGGGTATTGGAGAAGAGTTGATTTATCAGATGCCATGAGGCTATGATACTTTTGGGGATTTGTTAATGGTAACCTAATCCTGGCTGGGGATTTTAAAGATGAAAACCAAGCTTTGTTGAGGATCAGAAGAGCCTTAGAGAATGATAGGCTTGAATTCCTTAGAGGTTTTGACTCTCCTGGGGACTGGTGTAGGGATAGAGGTGACTAGGAACTATTCTATGCTTTTAGGAAGCCCGAGGGTCCTTGTATGAAGCCCAAGAGGAGGCTGGGGATGCTTCTAGGAAGCTTGTGGGTCCTTGTATGAAGCCCAAGTGGAGGCTATGATTGAGAATTTCCAAGTCAAGGAAGAGCTCAAGAAAGGTTTCACCGGGAAATAATCCTTTCTTTGTTGAACTATTCCAGGGTTTAAAGGGATTAAAGAAGAGGTTTCACCGGGAAATAATCCTCTTTTTATATTGAATTGTTTCAAGGTTGATCAAATTGAACAAAGCCCAAGAGGAGGCTATCTTCTGGGAGATTCATTGTATGATGCCCAAGAGGAGGCATTGATGCTTGGATAAAGCCCAAGAGGAGGCTATATGTATTCCTTTGTACAGGGAACTAATTATTTGAACTGACTGAAAGGATCATATTGTTTGAACTATTCTAAACTGAGGATGATTCAAATGCTAAAAGAGACTTAACAAGATATGTACAAGTATATACAGGCATATGAACAAGTGTATAAACAAGTATTGATTTATTTGAGGAAAGTGGTGGGTCTTACACTCTGGATAGAGGTCCAAGTGTATTGTGATTAATCAGATGTTTTCTTCAAGATTGAATTATGGTTTTGAAGAAATTGAAGAAAGTTTTATATTTGAAGATGATTTGATCTCAAGTAAGAGAGAAGCAAAAAGTGTTGGGTCTTACACTCTAGATAGAGGCCCAGGATTATTTGTATCCTGTACAAAGCCCATGATGAATGAGGCTAAAAGATTTTCTATTTATAGAAGGGTGTTGGGTCTTACACTCTATCAGGGGCCCAATTGTTTTCAAGCAGTTAAAACAGACAGATGATTTTGAAAACAGAGATATGGGGATTACAACTCAAGTAGAGGCCCATGGAGGTTGTTTATTATTTAAAACAAAGTTTATGTACAAAATATTAAGGCTTATACTCAAGGAGAGGCCCAAGTGTTTTATTTGAAAACAGTGATCGCACTGCGATACCGGAAGACGTTGTGGGACTTATACTATAGTAGAGGCCCAAAATTTATTTATGTACATAGGAGGTTGGGTCTTACACTCTAATAGAGGCACATGAGTGTTGAAATGATGTTTTGAAAGATCAAGTCAAAGGAAACCCTAATTTCTATTTTTTTAGGTATTTTAAAAGGAAAAAACAATTTAAAAATGAAAAAAATTTCAAACAAATTCTATAAACATGTTATGAATTATGATTAAGGTTTGGAAAATAAGGTTTATTCACATGATGATTTAAAATTCATTTGGTTTTAAAAAATCAAGAAAAAAGAAATTATTAAAAATGTTTAAAACAAATTAAAATAAAATTCTTTAAAATATGTAAAAATATATCAAATAAAAATATTTTTTTTTATTTTTTTTTGTGGAATAAAATATTTATACATGTGAAGGATTTATGTTTAAAAAATCACTTGAAAAAGATTAAAGTTGGAAGAGAAATTAATTTTTGAAAATAATTAAGAAAATAATTAAAAATTCAAAAATTTGAATTAAATTTGAAAAATGGCGCCAACGGTCATCTTCTTCCTCGCGTGTTCCTGCCATGGCCGTTTTGCAAAACCTCTAATATCTCCCTCAATACGTAATGATTTTGCACGATGTAAACATGAAAGTTGTTTGCTTTTGAACAAGGATTTCAATGGTACCAATTAATTTCATTTCTTTTAAGTGTAGAGTGAGTTATCAAGTGATAAACAGATGAACCCTAATTTTTGCAGGAACACTATGAAATCCTATACAAGATTGATACATAGCAATTGATTGAGGGAAAGCATTCTATATAAGTGCAGAAACATGTTGGTAACTTGAAATTAAATTTATGATGCATGGTGTAGCGTGCGATTTTTGCCGGTGACGCGACCACCTTATCGTAATGGTTAGAATTGGGTGTTACTTTCTGATTTCTTATTTATCCTATGAAGCTGGAAAGGAAAGGGAAGATATCTAAAACTAACCTTGCACGCAAATGTTTTCTTTAACAAATGCTAAGAGATTGGGGGGTCGGGGTCAGATTATACAAAGGGAAGTTGTCAATCACCCAGTGTATATATGGTTATTCATAGACTTTTATTTGCATGTTTCTCTGTTGGTTTAAATACTTTCTGGTGTTTATCTGTCATAGGTTGGGAAAGTTTCTCATTTGGAAGTGTTGAGAGAGTGTTTTTGGTGATTTTTGGGTTTTCTGTTGTTTTTGGGAAGCTACTGGACCTAAAGTTTTTGATTTGTGTGCTCGCTAAGATTTTGAGATCTTATGCCTACGTATTCCCGTAAGATAACTGGGAAATCAGAGCAATCGTAGTTTCTCCTATTTCTATGGGAGGAAAGGTGATTGGTGTCTTGTTCAAAGCCCAAGATTGAAGCTAGATGAGTATTTGTGTCTTGTTCAAAGCCCAAGATTGAAGCTAAAAAGGTGACTGAGAGAGAATTTGTCATCTCTAAAGAGAGATATCTTATCTATTCATCACTATATGTTGGGTAATTGGTTATGAGGGAAATTACTTTAACTGGGATATGAGAAATCCAGCAATGCCATAATTTCCTTTATAAGGGTGATGTCATGAAGGAAGAAACTTTAACTCAGTATTGAGCAATGCCATTTTTCCTTATGAATCTTTCATGCTAAGATAGAGACATTGGCATGGATGTAAATAACCCAGAGGCTTGCCACTTACAGCAGTTAGATGAAAGATGATTTTTGACCAGGATAGTAGAAGGACTCCAGCTTGGATTTTGAATCAACAAGTGTGCCACTTTCATCAATTATCTGGGAATAAGGTTTTGGTTATCTGTTTTGAGATGTGATGTATAGAGAAAATGTCCTCCTGCAGAGTGGACTTATGGTCTCATCTAAGGGGATGTTGATTTTTGTGTGCCTTGATCAAAGCCCAAGGTTGAAGCTAAAAGGTTTACTCTACTAGGGGAGTTTTATATTTGTCTTGTACAAAGCCCAAGATTGAGGCTGAAAAGGGATTGACTCCACTGGGGAGGTTTTTATCTGTCTTGTACAAAGCGCAAGATTGAAGCTGAGTCTACTGAGAAAAATCATTATATAAAGCCTAAGAGGAGGCGGGTTGGGGAAATTCTTATATGAAGCCTAAGAGGAGGCTGACTTCTGCTGAGGATTGTTGAAGTCCAGAGACAGGTCCAATATGTGTTGGGGAATCCCAAAGGATTTTACTCTTTCTGGGGATCAAAGGGAGAGTTACAGTATCAGATACCATGAGGCTCTTATTTTGTTAGGGTTTTATTGATGGTAAATTAACCCTGGCTGGGTTTTTTAAGGTGAAGGTTTAAACCTTAAGTTTGAAAACCTTTGGAGGTTTTAACTGTGCTGGAGATTAGTGTGTTGATAAAATGATCAGGGTTTTTCCTGTGCCTTTATGAAACTTGAGGGTCTCTGTGAGATTCAAGAGAAGATGAGACTTTCCAAGTCTTCTGGTATGAAGATGTTAACTCTTAATTGGAGAATGATCTTTGTATAATGCCCAAGGGGAGGCTGAGGTTTTAAGGGATGAAGGTCAACCCTAAAATGGTCTGATGTTTGGGAAATTTGACTCTTCTGAGGATTTGAACTAGTAGAGATGACTAAGTTTTGTACTATACCTCTAGGAGGCCATTGGGTCCTTGTACTAAGCCCAAGAGGAGGCTCATAAATTCTAAGAAGCCTGAGGATCCTTGTACTAAGCCCAAGAGGAGGTTGGGGATGCTTTTAGGAAGCCTGTGGGTCCAATCCTAAGAAAATTTCAAGAAAGGTTTCACCGAGAATTAATCCTTTCTTTGTAGAACAATTCTAAGGTTTGAAGAAATTCAAGAGAGGTTTCACCGGGAATTAATCCTCTCTGGGGAAATGAATTTCTTGTACACATATATTTCTAAGTTTGGACAGTCTTGAGAAAAGTTTCACCGGGAATAATGCCTTTCTCTGTTCCATATTATATAAGCCCAAGAGGAGGCAAGACTGTATCTGGAATTTCCTATGGGGAACTAGTTTTGACTGTGTTGAAAGAGTAACCTCTGGTTTGACTTAGATGTAGACCTAACTGCTGGGGAAAACTCTAAGCAAGTATATACAAGCATATATATATATATATATATATATATATATATATATATATATATATATATATACATATATATATATATACAGATGAAATATATAAACAAGTATGTATTTAAGAGATAGTGGGATATACAGTCTGATGAAAGCCCAAGCATATTAACTACAGCTGTATGGTTAGGTTTTCAAGAAATTGAAGAAAGTTTTGATAAACACATTGAATTTTGAATTTGAATAAAAAAAGAAAGTTTTTTTAAATGGAAGTTTGGGGCTTATACTCAAGGAGAGGCCCAAATGATCTCTTTTGAAAAGGCGACGATCGCGTCGTAGTTTTGAAAACCACAGAGGGACTTATACAATGACTGAGGCCCAAATTATTGTATTTACAAAGAGGATGGGTCTTACACTCTATTAGAGGCCCAAAAGTGTTATTTTTATACAAGATTTGGGGCTTATAACTCAAGGAGACGCCCAAATGAAAATTGTTTTGAAAACGGTGATCGCACCGAGATTTTTAAAATCGTATCGGGACTTATGCAATAACTGAGGCCCAAAAAGGTTTATTTACAAAGGGATGGGACTTACACTCTACCAAGAGGCCCAAAAGTGTTTTGAAAAGTGTTTGAAAAATTAAAATTGAGGGAAACCCTAATTTTAATTAAAATAAATATAATTTTCAAAGGAAATTAAATATAAAATATAAAATATATTTAAAAACAAGTGGTAAGCTTTGAAAAATATTTTGAAAAATCATGTTTAATCACATGAAGGCTTAAATTCAATTGATTTTTAAAATCAAGGTGGAAATCTCATTTTAAAAATGTTTGAATATAAATAAAATGAAATTAATTACAAAAATTCAAACTATATTAAATAAATAATATAAATTCAATTTTTTGTGGAATAAAATATTTCAACATTTTTGTGAATTTTCAAAAAAAAAGAACCAATAAAAAATAATTAAAAATGATGGAGAAATTAATTTTGAGATTAATTAAGAAAATCATGAAAAATATGAAAAATAGCAAATGAGAGGGAAATAAAAATGGGGGTGGGTGTTGAACCCATGTACTCCAACCAAACACACATGCATTGCTACCACTGGGGTGGTGATACATCCGTGTATCAAAACCACCCCATATGTATATAAGGGTGGCCTAAATTTCAAGTCAGACCAAGGCAAAAAAAAGTTTTGGTGGATTTGCAAGAAGGATCATATCTCCCTCATTTCTCCATGAAATTGGATGAAATTTAGATGGATCCTGCCTAGAATTTCATGAGGAATCCAATGGTGGTTTTAGAATTTTCTAAATATGCCTAAATTTTAAAATCCGATAGTGGTTTCAAAATAGGCCAAAATTTGCAAGTTCTATGATATCTCTTCATACAAGTAACAATAGCATGGTAAATTGGTTCAAACACAACACATATGATATGTATGACATGTTCATGATCAATGGACATCGAAGCAATGCATATTTTAAAGAGTTCAAGTTGTTATGAACTTACCTCTTGAAGCTCCTTGTGCTACTTTGCAAAATGCTTGTGCCAGAAGTAATCTAATGCCTTAGACACTCTTAATAGATCCCTTAGAAGCTTTTAGGATGATCAAAACCAGCTGGAATCCTCGGGAACAAGAACTGGCTCTTTCTTGCAAAAGTGGCAAAGGTGACCAAAATAGTAACTCACTCAAATGGTATTACAGTTCAGGGAAACTTGTTGGGACAGTTTGAGGATGATATTTGGAGTGTGTTTGAAGTGTTTTTTGGTTTTGAATGTGACTGAATCAAGACATGGCTTAAAAAATGCAGAAAAGTCAAAATTTGAGGTTTTGGAGGCTGACTTTCTGATTTTGGTGTTCCATATGTGTTTTGAAGTTGTGAATCACTTGTATATGACATATGTGAGGTGTTAGGGTGACTGGTTTGAATGGAATTGCTCTCTATTTGAAAATTCACTTGTTACTTGCAAAAGAAGCAAATTTTGGTTTTTTAGAGAGGTTGGAAGGAAAGCATGAGATGTTATGCTTTGGTGTACTTGAATTGATCAGAAAGAAGTTCTATTTATAGTAGAGCAAGTTTGTTTTGGGAGCAATAGTGAATGAAGGTTGATCACCCTATTATCCAATGGTTATGTAAAAGAATCTCAAGTCTCCTCTAGCTATTGACTTGAGTCAGCCTTGCAGGCTATGAGTCTTCTGTTGTAGGGATAAGGCTTAACTCATTTGGTTGATCATGGACTGATACATGCTAGCTCTATGCATACATTCAATGCCACATGACATGTTTGGAGTTTTGGATTTGAAACTTGAATGCTACATGCCAAAAGAGGTGGTGTCTTGACTTGCAAGGCTTTGTGATCAGATTCTCCATCATTTAAGTTGATTTTGGACATAAATGAAATGATGCAAGTGTCCAAAATTAGATCAAGAAATCGTGGGAACCAAGTTACATGTTCATGTTGTCTTAAAAAATCAGGTTTTTAGGCCATGTTTCAATGCTTGTAACTCCCTACTCAAGTGGAGTTAGAGTGAGTTCTTGTACTTTTTGGAAAGCCCCAATGACATACTTCAACTTTGATGTCCGACATTGGTCTTGGTTCAGCTTGGATCATAATGAAAAATGGCCCTAAAGTTGGTGAAAAACCAAGACAGAATCTATCCAAAATTTTCACTAAGTGTTGGAAAAAGTGGCCATTTTCATGTTTTTGTGATTTTGATCAATCTATAACTCAAAATCCATGAGGATTTGGAATCTCTTGTAGTTGACAATTTTGAAGTATGTAATGATAGCTTTCATTTGAGCTTTGGATGGAAGAAAAGGGCCTTGTGGTTTGGGAGTTATGACCTTGCAAAGTTGGTACCAAATCATTTTTTCTCCATAACTTAGAAAATTTTAAGTTTCTTAAGGTTGCCCCATTTGCAAGTAACCCTACTTCTCTTGATTTTTCTTGATGGATGAGGATCTAAACCATGGATTAACATTGTTTTTGACTTAGGGAAGCCATGATTGTCAAGAAATTCAAAAAGTTAAACTTGGTTTTTAGGTACAGTTGACTTTTTGTCAGATGAATTTCAAACTGTGTGATCCTCTATGGAATTAAGTCATTGACCTAATTCAAACCTAATGGATGGATTCCATAGGTGTTTTATAGTGTCTTGAATCATGTCCCAAGATTTGGGAGCATGTCTTGGTCAAAAGTCAAAGATACAGTTGATTTTTCATCAGTAAACCCTAATTGGTCCAGATGAATTTGAATCCTTTTATTGCTCATGAACCAAGTTATTTGAATCAATCCAATCTTGTAAATGGATCAATATGGTTTATTGGAGGTCTTCAAAACACTTCTTGAGGTCTTGGCTCATGTCTGGCTCCAAAAGTCAACTTAGGGGTGAATTAGGTCAAGAAACCCTAATTCCTGATATTTGATGAATGCATCCCCTGAGGCTATTTTGACTCTATGATTGGGTCCATGAGGTCCCTTTGAGCATCTTGGGTCATGTTTTGAAGTATTCGCTCATGCCTAGATGAAATTTTTTATCTGGAGGCCTTGGTCGACCAAAACCCTAATTTGGTGACACTAATGATTTTGAGGCTTGATCCACTTGAAATGTTGCACTCTTGTGCTTGATTCTTGATATGGGAGACCTCTTTGACCCTTTATGGATGTTTGAGAGACTTGACAGGTTGAAGATCATGTCAATTCTTGATTGATCCTTTGTCTAAGTGCGCTCGGAGGGCTAAAAAACCCTAATTCTTGGTTGTAGTGAAATGCTCTACAATTTTTGAGAGGATTGATTAGGTATGATGGTACATCCATATTGTGGTGATGATTTGCACAATGATGGGAAATCTTGGTGGTCAAAATTTGAGGTATGACAGATGCCCCTATTTAATCTTCTTGGACCCGAAGGTGTGAGTGGCGAAGATATTCGGACATTCAGGGTACAAGGGGATTAAATATCGGAATACTCGAAATTTTGACTGTGGTTGTGAATGGTAGCTGATTTGCTCGTCCATCTTCTTTTTCTAAGTAACGATACTTAGAAAAGAGTAAAACTTCCCCTCGATCCTGGTCTTCAGCCATGGAACTGGTCTCAATTTTTTTTGAAATAAACTTCCCCTCGATCCCGGTCTTCAGCCATGGAACTGGTCTACGTTTTTTTTGAAATAAACTTCCCCTCGATCCTGGTCTTTAGCCATGGAATTGGACTTAGTTTCTTCTGAAATAAACTTCCCTTCGATCCTGGTCTTAAGCTATGGAACTGGTCTTAGTTTCTTCTGAAATAAACTTCCCCTCGATCCTGGTCTTCAGTAATGGAACTGGTTTCGGTTTCTTCTTGTCGAGTTTCTTCCTCGATAAGGAATGTTATTTGTAGCAGTCTTCATCAAACTTCTCGCCGAGTTTTACTGGGGAGACGCCATTTGATGGGAAAAGATTTGAGGTCAGACTTGCTTGGGAAACCCATTGATCTGAGGTGTAGAGGTGCGCAAACTTCTCTATAGGAGATGCCATTTTTTGACCTACTGAGGAAAACCGAGTCTCTTGAGAGACCACTTTTTGCTTGGCGAGGTTACATCATACTTTCCTTCGAGACCGTTTCAGAGAAATTCCATGTGATGTAATCCAATTTTGAGGTACTGATGACTTTATTGAAAGTAAATTTCTTGGGGAGCAACTGCCGTATTGCCGAGAGTCTTCGGTTGAGAGCCTTTCTCTAGGGATTTTCTTTAATCTGGGAAAGAACTGAGAACTTTATCGGTGAGAGGACATTTATCACTTGGGGATGAAAATGACCAGAGTGATATTAATGCAACATATGTATGAATATGAATCAATCATGCATGATGTATGTATGTTTATGCTAACAAAAACAGACGCTACATACTGACTGGTGAATGAACACGACTGGATACTCGGCCACTGCGGAGGGGGGGATAAAAAGTATCATTGGTTCAAGATAGTAATCCTTTCCTGTTTAGGAGGGGTAGACTCTACTGGGGAAAATGACCAATTATCGGTTCTCAAAGGTAACACATCTACCGGAGATGTCAGATGGGACATTACTTCTGACACAGTTGATCCTTCATTCAAGGTGTACTGGTTAAAAATGAGTACTTTGATTCTGCATTTTGAGGTTTAATCACTTCCGGAGAAGCCATCGATGTCTTTTTTGTGTGTTTAGTAATCAAAAGGAATTATCATCTTTATTTTAAAAGCAGAAGAAAATTTGACAAGTAAATTCATTTTTGTTTTGTTTCAAGAATCGTTGATCATGTTAAAAATGTCATTCTATAAAGTAAAATAAATGAGAATTGCAAACAAAAGCACTAGGGCTCAAATTTTATTGATAGAATGGTAATCAGCCAAACACGTGATCCCATAGAGCATTACAAAGTTTAGAAAATGGTACTTTAAGGGAAAAGAGGCTACATTGAAACATAACGACCTCTATCCTTCCATCCACTTTGAATTTTGGACATTCTGAGCTTCTGTCGAAGGTGATCTTGACTGAAGTTTTTTCAACGAATGGCGTTACCGCTGGGGATCTAACCATGTCAGACATAGTTACTTGCCATAGATCCTTAACTTTTGGCTGGATTGCCTTGTAAAGTCTTCAATCCATCGGGATGACTTTTGCTTATGTCTGTAATTTTTGCCTGAACCGCCCTTTCGGGTTTTCAATCCACCAAGACGTTTTTTTTATTTTAGGCGAAGTATTTCTTGACTACATCAACATTCGTGGGGTAGGTAAACTCCTCTCCATCCATGGTTGCGAGTCTCAAGGCGCCACCTGAGAAGGCTTTCATAACAACATTAGGGCCATCGTAATTTGGAGTCTATTTGCCCCTGGAATTGGTGAGGAATGATTGTATCTTCTTGAGCACGAGGTCTCCTTTCTTGAAGACACGGGGTCAGACCTTTTTGTCGAACACTTTCTTCATTCTTTGCTGATATAACTGACCATGGCATAAAGCCGTCATTCTCTTTTCTTCTATTAGGTTTAGCTCAACGTGTCGATTTTGACACCATTCAGCTTCTGTTAGCTTGGCTTCCATTAATACTCTCATTGATGGTATCTCTACCTCTATGGGGAGCACTGCTTCCATGCCATATACTAGAGAGAAAGGGGTTGCCCCTGTTGATGTCCGGACAGATGTACGATAACCGTGGGGGGAAAAGGGTAGCATATCATGCTAGTCTTTGTAGGTTACAACCATCTTTTGAACGATCTTCTTGATGTTCTTGTTAGCCACTTCTACTCCTCCATTCATCTTAGGCCGGTAGGGAGATGAGTTATGGTGTTTGATTTTGAACTCAGTACACAACTCTTTCATCATCTTGTTGTTCAAATTAGATCCATTATCAGTAATTATATGGCTTGGAATACCATAACAGTAGATGAGATTGTTCTTGATCAGACCACTACTTGTCTGGTCACATTGGTGTATAAAACTGCTTCGAACCACTTGGTGAAGTAGTCAATGGCTACTAGGATGAGCTGGTGTCTGTTTGAAGCCTTGGGTTCAATCATGCCAATCATGTCGATTCCCCATATAGAAAAAGGCCATGGAGAAGAAAGGATTTTGAGATGCGTTGGCGGTACATGGATTTTGTCTGTGTATATCTGACACTTGTGACACTTCCTCGGGTACTTGTAGCAATCGGATTCCATTGTCAACCAATAATATCCTGCTCTCAGAATTTTTCTTACCATTGTTGTCCATTGGCATGAGTGCCAAATGATCCTTCATGAATCTCTTTTATCAACATGTTCGCTTCTTGTCTATCTACGCATCTGAGCAAAACCATGTCAAAGTTTCTCTTATAGAGTGTGTCACCGTTCAGGGAGAAGTTTCCAGCCAGTCTTCTGAGAGTCTTCCTATCTTTTCTTGATGCCCCATGTGGGTATTCTTGTCTTTGAAGAAAGCACTTGATATCGTGATACCATGGTTTGTCATCTATGATTGTTTCAATTCTGAAGATGTAAGCGGGCCTTTCAAGGCGCAATATGTCGATCTTAGGTACATCATTCCAATGATTTACAGCAATCATGGAAGAGAGAGTGGCTAGTGCATCAACCATGTGATTTTCTTCACGAGGAATGTGATGAAACTCGATTCTGTTGAAGAATGGTAACAACCTTCTCCGGTAGTCTTTGTAAAGGAATCAGTCCTGATTGGTATATGTTCCAATCTCCTTTGATCTGATTGATAACCAGAGCTGAGTCTTCATACACATCCAAGTTCTTTATCCTTAGGTCAATGGCTTCTTCGAAACCCATGATACAAGCTTCGTATTCGGCCTCATTGTTTGTGCATTTGAATGTTAGTCTGGCAGTGAAAGGAATATGGGTACCCTAAGGTGTTACAATGATTACCCCAATTCCGTTTCCATAAGTGTTGACGGCTCCGTTGAATATTAATCCCCTTTGAGAACCTAGTTCTGGCCCTTCACTGGGTAGCGATTCATCGCAATCTTTCATTTTCAAGTACATGACATCTTCGTCTGGGAAGTCAAATCCGACTGATTCCTGATCGTCAATCGGCTTATGAGCCAAATAATCGGCTAAAATACTTCCTTTGACGACTTTTTGAGCATGGTACTCGATGTCGTATTCTGATAACAATATCTTCCAACGGGCAATCCTTCCCGTGAGAGAAGGATTTTCAAAGACGTATTTGATTGGATCTATTTCGGAGATTAACCAAGTAGTGTGGCAAATCATGTACTGGCGAAGACGTTTGGCTGCCCAAGCCAGAGCGCAGCAAGTTTTCTCGAGCATAGTATATTCAGTTTCACAGTCTGTGAACTTCTTGCTTAAGTAGTAAATGGCAGACTCTTTTCTTTTTATTTCGTCTTGTTGGCCAAGTACACATCCCATAGAGTCTTCCAAGACTGTTAAGTAGATGATCAGTGGTCTTCCCTCCACTAGAGGAGATAGAATAGGTGGATTCAACAGATATTCTTTGATGTTGTCAAAAGCTTTTTGGCAGTCTTCTGTCCATACGGAGCTTTGATTCTTTCTGAGTAGTTTGAAGACTGGCGTGCATGTCGCGGTCATGAGGGATATGAATCTTGAGATGTAATTCAGACGTCCCAAAAATCCTCTAACCTGTTTTTTAGTCTTTGGTGAAGGCATTTCTTAAATGGCCTTGACCTTGTCGGGATCAACCTCAATTCCTTTCTGACTGACGATGAATCCTAAGAGTTTTCTTGAGCGGACACTGAATGTGCACTTATTGGGATTCAAGCAGAGTTTGTATTTTCTCAGACGCTCGAATAACTTTGACAGGTGTGTCACATGCTCTTCTTCTATTTTAGATTTGGTAATCATGTCATCGACGTACACTTTAATCTCTTTGTGCATCATGTCGTGAAACATAGTTGTCATGGCCCTTTGATAGGTTGCCCCTGCATTCTTCAGACCAAACGGAATTACCTTGTACCAAAAGGTGCCCCATGGGGTGATGAATGAAGTTTTCTCCATATCTTCCGGCGCCATTTTGATTTTATTATAGCCCGAGAATCCATCCATGAGGAGAAGACTTTGAATTTTGATGTACTATCTACCAGCATGTCAATGTGTGGCAGGGGGAAGTCATCCTTTGGACTTGCCTTATTCAGATCCCTATAGTCTACACACATTCTGATTTTTCCGTTCTTTTTCGGAATTGGTACTATGTTGGCTAACCATTGAGGATATTCTGAGGTGGCGAGGAAACCTGCGTCGATCTGCTTCTGCACTTCCTCATTAATCTTGATGGCCATATCTGGATGAGTCCTTCTCAGTCTTTGTTTTACCGAAGGACATTCTGTTTTTAGTGGCAAGTGATGTTCCACGATGCTGGTATCCAACCCTAGCATGTCCTGTTAGGACCAAGCAAACACATATGGAAATTCTTTGAGAAGTTTTATCAAGCCTTCTCTGACAATTAGACTGAGCAATGCTCCAATCTTAACTTCTTTCTTTTCTTCCTCTGAACTAAAATTGACCATTTCCAATGGCTCTTTGTGAGGCTCAATAGACGTTTCCTCTTGTCTGAGTAGTTGGGAGATCTCTTCTGGAATTTCTTCGTCCTCTTCTTCTTCAGCTTCAAATACCGGGAATTCAAAGTTGGGAGAAGGCATTGGATCGTATGTTTCAATGGGGTTTAAAACAAGCAATCTGCAGGACGTGATGATTTGTTTTTTAGAAAAGACAGAGATAATACAAGAGTGTGTGCAGTGTATTTTCTGAAAATGCTTATTTTTATTTTGGGTTGTTTTTAGGATTACTATTTTCTGAAAAAGCGAAAAGTGAAAACAGCAATAAATGCGGAAATTCAGAATGACATTATTTATTCATGATTTGTAGATTCTTGAAACACAACCCTATAAAACAAAACTCTGTCGCTTTGGGCGAAGTGAAGAGGGACATTTATAGAAAAGTGAGCCCTATAAAACATCCATTTCACTTGGGCAAGGTGAAAGGTCAAAACAAAGATGGTAATTACTTCGACTTATGGACGACTTTCGGGACATCGAGTGCAACCCAATGGCGATGAACTCTTTTGTGAATCACAAAGTCTGGTACTTTCCTTCTTGGTTTGTCTTCAGAAATGACGTTGATTTCTGGTGGAGTAGGATCATTTGAATCTTCCTCCCATGCAAAGTTGTCATAGGAGAACTCTTCTGTCGCATCTTCCATAATGTTTTCACTTTCAAGAGGATCTCCCCATCCAGTTGGCTGGATATCCTCGTATCTAATGCGAGAGATTTCGGGAGCGGTGTATTTGACTAGAAAGTTATACTTGCCGCTTGGCTGTCCCAAGGTGTCTCATGTTTCTGTGGGAATGTATGAGTCATCTTCCTATATGACGTTGAACTCAGGAAATGCATAGTTAATGAATTCTTGTCCTGTAATCTTTGCGAATTCATTAGCATGGTGTTAGACACTCTCGAAGTGATCTGGGTAAGGATTCCATGACTCTGGGGGAGCAGGAGTATTCTTTTCAAGATCATTCAGCTGATAAACATTGTCCGGCTGACTCTTTTGCCCCCAGTCTTCCGTGTATGGCTTCCAAATAGGCAAGTCATCTAGGGGATCATAATAATTGTAGTTAAAGTTGTCTTTCATCAGAGTGTCTTCCTCTAACGAATTGGGTGGAGCATGGCAACCTTCGGGATCACAATCTCCATAAATCATTTTGACATTTGATCTCAATATATATCTTGGGCTCTGCTTGGGAAAATAGAATGGCGTGTGTGCCTCTCCCTAAGATGTATAACCGTCATGGTTAACATAAGACTTCCTCTCCTCATCTGTATCGGAGGAGTTGTTCCCATTGATGGTGTGCACTTCTTGAGACACTAGGTGGAGGAAGCCTCCACTGTGGAAGAAATCCTGAATGGGACAAAAACTTTTGTCTTTCTTTGTAGTCTGGGTACAGGTTCGAGAGAAACCAAAACATTTTCTTGTTTTGTTATCAGTAGGAGTTACTATCTGTCCCCATCCTTTTATTTCATTACTCCCGATCACTTTGAGAGCATCTTTGTATGAGGAAATCGACGTCCCTCTTTCTGGTTGATTCTCATTGCTCACCGAGAGTGCTTGGAATTGGGTTCCAATAACCTCTTCTAGTTCTACACAGAAGAATGATGATAAATTGCTCACGATTAAAGCTTTTTCTCCATACACTGTGACTAATTTGTCATTTTTGACAAACTTCAGCTTCTGGTGAAGTGTCGAAGTGACTGTCCCTGCTTCGTGTATCCAAGGTCTTCCTAATAAAGAGTTGTATGCTTCCCGGATGTCCATGACCTGGAAAGTGACTTGGAAAGTGTGAGGACCGATGGTTATGGGAAGATCGACTTCGTCGATAACTGTTTTTCTGGATCCATCGAAGGCTTTGACGATGATCTCACTGCCTCTCATCGGAGCTCCTTGAAACGATAGTCGTACCAAAGTTGATTTTGGCATAACATTCAAAGATGATCCCGTGTCTACCAGTACGCTGGCTAAAGCATCGTCTTGGCAGTTGACTATAATGTTGAGTGCCATATTATGATTCTTGCCCTCCTCCGGTAATTCGTCATCACTGAATCCTAAATTATTATAGGAAGTGATGTTGGAGATGATGTTGTCAAATTGTCCTACTGTCACATCTTGTTCTACAAAGGCCTGCTCCAAGACCTTCTACAGAGCTTCTCTATGAGCTTCTGAACTAAGCAGGAGAGATAGTACAGATATTCGAGATGGAGTTTGCAACAATTGGTCCACAATGTTGTACTCGATTTTTTGGATAAGCCTCAGCATTTCATCGTTGTTCTTTACAGGTTTTGTATTGTTGGATTGACCAACTTGTTGGTTAGGAACTTCCGTTTGAGGTTCCTTTTCTTTGGTAGGTTCTCCAACTCCTCAGTTGAAGATCCGACCACTCTGGGTAACTCGACTGATGTCGGCAATGTTCACAATGGAGGGTAATAGAGTTTCCTTTCCATCTTCTATGGTCGTTGCACCGTACTTGTATGGGATAACTTTTTCTGACTTGTACGGTATTGAACCTGGTAAGTAGATAACCACAAGGGCTTTTTGGGCCTTTTGACTGTCGTAGGTCACCTCAATTAACTCTAAGTTTGGAATCTTTCTATTGTCGAGAGAGACTCTTGACTCATCGAGTAGAGGAATTACGGCACAAACATCCTTGGTTTTTCCATGATCGGAGATTACGACAGTGTTTTTGTTCTGACCAGGGAGGTACTCTTGTATCATGTTGATCGTCTCAAAATTCGAACATAGTTGAATCTCCTTTCGGTCTAACTGGTGATGGAGGGCTGCTCGCACTAGATAGCATCCTTGATTATTTTCCAAGCATACTCTACAACGCTCATAATTGTGAGGTGGTACCCGACCATATCCGCTTTGTATGCAGTGCATCTTTACTAGATCTGTTTCTATTGAGCGGATATCACGACTTTGATGTCTACCAGGATTCCCATCAGTCATGCTAATCTATTGTGTGTCTTCATCCAGGTAGATCAGAAGCCACCAGTGGTCCAACAGATGTTGAAGAGTCCTTTGCACAAGCGCGCACCCTTGGTCATTTTCGGAGCATTCTTTGCAGTCTTGATAATCATGTGAAGCCAGGAAACCAAGTTTGACCTGTTTAGCATGTAATTCTACTAGACTGGTATTCATCAAGCGTATGTCAAAGATCTGAACCATATTGACTTGATGGTCATTCCTTTCACGGTAGTCTTGGATCCATCCCAGATCCATTTGACATTGGAGGGCCTCTTGTACAAAAGAGCATCTCTGATTTTCTGTTGAGCAGATTGGACAAGCGCTGTAATCGTGCCGCAGCAGGTTGTAATACTGACTTTGTCTTGAATGCATCGCCACTAGATTGACGTTCATTGCACGGATGTCGTGGTTCTGAACAATGTTGGGTTGTGCATGGGCCATGTTTACTTCACGAATCTTAAGATCCTGAGTTCAACCCAAATCCATTTGTTCTGGTAGAGTTGCTTGTATTATGGCATACCCTTGATTGTCCTTGGAGCAGATATCACATTGATTATAGTTGTGATATGGCACATGGCTGTACCCGCTCTGTTTGCAATGCATCTTTACCAGGTTGGTTCCTAGTAAGCGTACATTGTGCATTTTATAACTGTTGACAGGTTCTCCTTCTATTAAATTCACTGTGGTTTTCTCGTGTTGCGACAACGGGTTCGCCTGAACATTTGGATTAGTATCTTGGAAAGATAAGACCCCGTTCCTGACAAGCTTCTGTACATCATACTTGAAGCTGAGACAATTCTAAATGTTTTGTCCTGGTCCTCCTTGATGGTAAGGGCAAGTTTGATCTGCTTTGAACCAAAAAGGTGGATTTTTTGGTACTGTGAGAAGAGTCCTGGTTTGAACATGCCCCTTGGCCAGTAGAAGTGGAACTAAACTCTACGTACAACATCGGTATATGGTCGAACCCTGATGGTCGTGTAGTACGATTGTTGTTATTTTACCGGGGGCGAGCCTGCTGAAAATGTTGTTGCTGCCTTTGCTGATATTGTTGTTGATTTGGTTGGCTCTGAGCAACCTGAGGTTGATAAGTCGGAGCTAGCGCCGGGTTGATAGCGGGAGTTATTGATGCTATCAGTTGATACATTCGCCTTTGCTTTCCTAGAGAGATATTACTGATATCTTGCTCATTCTTCCTTTAGAAAGCACTACCGTATCTCTTAGTACTAATAGATGGCTCTGCATCTTTGACCAATCATCTTTCTCGGACTACTTCCTCAAGGCGTACTCCTATGTTCACCATTTCAGTGAAGTCACTATGTGCATTGGCAACCATTCGGTCCTAATAAAATGAGCTCAACGTTTTCAGGAAGATCTTTGTCATTTACTTTTCCTCAAGAGGGGGACAGATCTGAGCGGCAATTTCACGCCATCTCTTAGCATATTCTTTGAAGATTTCTTTATCCTTTTGTGACATTGCTCTGAGTTGATCCCTATTCGGTGCCATGTCCAAGTTGTATTTATACTACTGAATAATGGCTTCCCCGAGATCTCTGAAAGTACTGATCTTGGTGTGGTTTAAACCCATGAACCATTTGAGTGCGACACCGGTTAAACTGTCTTGGAAGTAATGGATCGGTAGCTATTGATTTTCTGTCTGGGTAGACATTTTCCGAGCGTACATCACCAAATGAATTTGAGGGAAAGAGTTTCCTTTGTATTTTTCAAAGTCAGGTACCTTGAATTTGTGCGGGATCTTTAAATTAGGGACCAAACAGAGGTCAGCGGCGTCCTTTCTGAATAAGTCTTGACCGCGAATGGCATGCAGTTCCTTCTGTATTTCCAAGAATTGTTCCTAGAATTCATTCATCCTTTCATATACTTCTTTGTTTCTGCCAGAAGTGGCTTGTAGAATCTGTCCTTCAGGGTTAGTGTGTACCACTGGCAGTGGTATAGACATTACAGCGGTGACTCTTGGCGCTTCAGTTCCCTGTAGTTTGTAACCTTCAGGAGTTGCTATCGTAACCCTTGCATCTTCATTTTTCTGAAGTTTGTAACCTTCAGGTCAAGTGGTTCCTGCTACGGCTTCTGGGTCTTCAGTGACCGGTGGGATATATCCTTCAAGTATAAAGTGGAAAGGCATGCCCCAGGGGCGACCTTTAGGCATGGTGTACCGAGGATGATTATCATGTGTCTCAAATATGGGTGTAGATGTAATCTCTGAGATCACAGTCCTTTGATGTTGTTGCTCCTGAGATGCGGCCAGGGATTGCATGTTGCTGTGAAGTTTTTCAAAACTTTCTTTTAGAGCATTGATTTCTTCTCTCAACTCTCTATTCTCTTTCTTGAGATCGTCCATTTTCTTTTGTCGATTGGCCCGAGTATTGTACGAATGAGACAGTTTGACTCTAGGTTTGTGACACATACGTGAGACTCAAAGATAATAAATGCGTTATGTGAGAATGATGAATGATATGCAAAGATATATTTTTTTAGTTTTTGCTTTCAAAAGAAACTTTTAACAAATATATTACAAATATCACACAGTGGGGGGGGGGGGGGGGAGAAGACCTCTTTAATTGAATTCGAAAGATTGTAGTATTTTACAAAGAAAAATACAGTATTTTACAAAGTGCTGTAAGGAAAATTGGGCCTATGGATCCTGAGTCCTCTCTAAGGAGAGCTCAGATGCCGGTTCCTGTATTTTTCTTTTCTTTGATCGGGCCTCTTCAGCCTTTGTCGGGTCGACGATCCTTTGCCAAGTGAAAGGAGTGAGTAAATTTCTTCGGTCTTCCTGACTTTCTATGGCATGTTGCTCTAATATCTCAATCAGAGCATTCTTTTCCTTTAGCAGTTCCTGAATCTTGGTACATTCCAAATTAAGGATCTGGTATTTGTTTTTCCAAGAATTTTTCTCACGTTGGACTTTGTTAAGAGCGACCTGGAGTTTTTCCGCATCAGACATGAAATAAAGGACATACTCCTTTAAGGGAAAAACTTCTTGACGAGGGTAAGGCATCCTCAGCTTGAGGGCTCTAGTTTGCACCCAGTGGAGATAAGGTTCTATGGAGGTACAATTTGGTCTTCCCAAAGACTCTATCCCTTTCCTATGAATATGTTGCCAAGCATGCACTATTTCTTTCTTTAGTTCCCTGTCATTTTCCCCTTCCTTGAAGAAAAGACCTTCCAGATGAACATTATGTGGGATATTCTCCGTCGGGTATCCGAGTTGACGACAAGCTAAAATTGGATGATAGTTGATTCCTCCTTTAGTTCCAATGAGGGGTACATTGGGGAAATTTCCACATCTGTCGATGATCTCTATCCCTTCGTAAATCCGATTGTACCAGTCTATGTCATAATTGGTAAGAGACATAATCCTCTATGACTAATGTAGAGTACTCTTGTGATCCCAAAAACCAGCAGACTCAGGCAAATGAGAAATGAACCATTTGTAGAGTAAAGGTACGCAGCATGTGATCATTCCTCCGCTGTACAAATTCCTTAAATATACAGATTGAAAAGCATCTGCGAGCAAGGTTGGTACGGGGTTTCCTATTAAGAATATCTTAACAACATGGGTATCGACGAAGTTGTCAATGTTGGGAAAGAGGAATAACCCATATATGAGTAGAACAAGGACGTCTTCGTAGGCAGTTATGTTTCCTACACTAGCAAAGTTAGAGCTTTCTCCATCAGGAATTTAGCCGGTAAACCTTGGATTCCTCCTTTGGTGGTCATGTGAGTCTTAACTTCTGACTCATCCAAAGAGATTACTCTTGTAATGGCCTAATCTTTTGGAATTTCTTCCAGTCCAGAAAATGGAGCTTGATTATTGATATGCAAATCAATCAGGTAGGAGTACTCTTCCAATGTTGGTGCAATTTGGTAATTCGGGAAAGTGAAGTAGTGGTAAACCGGATCGTAGAACTGTACCAACGTAGACAGGATCCATTCAACCACATTGACCTTTAACAGAGACAACAGTCTTCCGTGCTTAGCTCTGAAAGCCTCGGGATTGGTAATCATCCTTCCCAATTTCCTTAAGTCTTCTAGTTTCGGAGCCTTGAAGGTGTACTTGTGCGTTTTTCTTCTACCGAAATCCATAACACAACCTCTAATATTTGCAATTATTGTTTTAGTTCTTTTGGAAAAAAGATTTTTTTTCTGTTTTGAAAAAAGTTTTTTAATGAATGCATGAATGCAGCAAACAAAAACATTTAAAAACATGGGTTTAGGGGTTCATCGTCACGAGCATGGAGTCATGGCTCTACCCATCCCCAAAGGTTTGTACTAATAGGTCAATTTTTCTACCTGTAGAACAGGTTCTAAAAGGTTCCCAAAAATCATTGACCCCTCCTAGGGAATATAACAGCAAGCTGATTCACTTGAGCGAGCTGTAATATCCTAGGATGAATCTCTTTTTAGTATAGTATCGCGTGTCAACTATTCCCGATAGTCACCGCACAACCTAATGGTTTAAGCGGTTAAATGTCTACTAAATCCTCAAGGTCATGGGTACCGCACTGGGATAAACGATGCTTTCACGACAATCAGTCGTTCAACATCAGTATTTCCAAACGAGTACCTCGCTTGATTCGATGGACTGCCAAGTTAGCTTGGTCAGGATTCACTCCCTATAAGCGTTTCCCGGATATGCCACCACTTATCTTAATGTTCTCTCAAACTTTCCACATGCGTATTAATCGCATTCCCACTTAACCGAAATTTAAACACGGGTATCAAGTAATATGACAGTAAATGATATATATATATATATATATATATATATATATATATATATATATATATATATATATATATATATATATATATATATATATATATAGCAGAAAGTATGTAAATAGAAAAATAAATGCCAAGCAAAACCTAGACCTCTTAGGAACTCTAATCCTAATGACCTCCCCAGCAGAGTCGCATTTTTCTGTAGCGTACGATTTTTGTCGGTGACGCGGCCACTTTACCGCAATGGTTAGAATTGGGTGCTACTTTCTGATTTCTTATTTATCCTATGAAGCTGGAAAGGAAAGGGAAGCTATCTAAAACTAACCTTGCATGCAAATTTTTTCTTTAACAAATTCTAAGAGATTGGGGGTCGGGGTCAGATTACACAAAGGGAAGTTGTCAATCACCCAGTGTATATATGGTTATCCATAGACTTTTATTTGCATGTTTCTCTGTTGGTTTAAATACTTTCTGGTGTTTATCTGTCATAGGTTAGGAAAGTTTCTCCTTTGGAAGTGTTGAGAGAGTGTTTTTGGTGATTTTTGGGAAGGTACTGGACCTAAAGTTTTTTATTTGTGTGCTCGCTAAGATTTCGGAATCTTCTGCCAACGTATTCCCGTAAAGATAACTGGGAAATCAAAACAATCGTAGTTTCTCCTATTTCTATGGGAGGAAAGGTGATTGGTGTATTGTTCAAAGCCCAAGATTGAAGCTAGATGAGTATTTGTGTCTTGTTCAAAGCCCAAGATTGAAGCTAAAAAGTTGACTGAGAGAGAATTTGTCATCTCTAAAGAGAGATATCTCATCTATTCATCATAATATGTTGGGTAATTGGTTATAAGGGAAATTACTTTAACTGGGATATGAGAAATCCAGCAATGCCATAATTTCTTTTATAAGGGTGATATCATGAAGGAAGAAACTTTAACTCAGTATTGAGCAATGCCATTTTTCCTTATGAATCTTTCATGCTAAGAGAGGGAAATTGGCATGGATGTAAATAACCCAGAGGCTTGCCACTTACAAAAGTTAGATGAAAGATGATTTTTGACCAGGATAAAAGAAGGACTCCAGCTTGGATTTTGAATCAACAAGTGTGCCACTTACAACAATTATCTATGAAAAAGGTTTTAGTTATCTATTTTGAGATGTGATGTATATAGGAAATGTCCTCCTGCAGAGTGGACTTATGGTCTCATCTGAGGGGACGTTGATTTTTGTGTGCCTTGATCAAAGCCCAAGGTTGAAGCTAAAAGGTTTACTCTACTAGGGGAGTTTTATATTTGTCTTGTACAAATCCCAAGATTGAGGATGAAAATGGATTGACTCCGCTGGGGAGGTTTTTATCTGTCTTGTACAAAGACCAAGATTGAGGCTGAATCTATTGAGGAAAATCATTATATAAAGCCTAAGAGGAGGCCGGTTGGGCAAATTCTTATATGAAGCTTAAGAGGACGCTGGCTTCTACTGAGGATTATTGAAGTCTAGAGACAGGTCCAATATGTGTTGGGGAATCCCAAAGGTTTTTACTCTTTCTGGGGATCAAAGGGAGAGTTACAGTATCAGATACCATGAGGCTCTGATTCTGTTAGGGTTTTATTAATGGTAAATTAACCCTGGCTGGGTTTTTTAAGGTGAAGGTTTAAACCTTGAGTTTGAAAACCTATGGAGGTTTTAACTGTGCTGGAGATTAGTGTGTTGATGAAATGATCAGGGTTTTTCCTGTGCCTTTAGGAAACTTGAGGGTCTCTGTGATATTCAAGAGAAGATGAGACTTTCCAAGTCTACTGGTATGAAGAGGTTAACTCTTAATAGGAGAATGATCTTTGTATGATGCCCAAGGGGAGGCTGAGGTTTTAAGGGATGAAGATCAACCCTAAAACGGTCTGATGTTTGGGAAATTTGACTCTTTGAGGATTTGAACTAGTAGAGATGACTAAGTTCTGTCATATACCTCTAGGAGGCCTTTGGGTCCTTGTACTAAGCCCAAGAGGAGGCTGAGAAATTCTAAGAAGCTTGAGGGTCCTTGTACTAAGCCCAAGAGGAGGCTGGAGATTCTTTTAGGAAGCCTATGGGTCCAAGCCTATGAAAAGTTCAAGAAAGGTTTCACCGGGAATTAATCCTTTCTTTGCAGAACAATTCTAAGGTTTGAAGAAATTCAAGAGAGGTTTCACCGGGAATTAATCCTCTCTGGGGAAATGAATTTCTTGTACACTTATATTTTTAAGTTTGGACAGTCTTGAGAAAATTTTCACCGGGAATAATGTCTTTCGCTGTTCCATATTGTAAAGCCCAAGAGGAGGCAAGACTGTATCTGGAATTTACTATGGGGAACTAGTTTTGACTGTGTTGAAAGAGTAACCTCTGGTTAGACCTAGATGTAGACCTAACTGCTGGGGAAAACTCTAAGCAAGTATATACAAGCATATATATATATATATATATATATATATATATATATATACACAAATGAAATATATAAACAAGTATGTATTGAAGAGATAGTGGGACTTATAGTCTGATGAAAGCCCAAGCATATTAGCTACAGCTGTATGGTTAGGTTTTTACAAAATTGAAGAAAGTTTTGATAAACACATTGAATTTTGAATTTGAATAAAAAAGAAACGAGGCTAAAAAGGTTGACTCAACCAGAGAGTCTGAAGGTTGACTGACTCAACAAGAGAGTCTTTTATACTCAACAAGAGAGTGATTTGTTGTCTTGTACGAAGCCCGAGATGGAGGCTAAAAGGAGATTAACTCAACAAAAGAGTCTTTTATACTAAAACAAGAGAGTGTTTTTCTATCTCGTACGAAGCCCGAGATTGAGGCTAAAAGGAGGTTGACTCAACAAGAGAGTCTTTTATACTCAACAAGAGAGTGTTTTTTACATGTCTTGTACAAAGCCCAAGACGGAGGCTAAAAGTGGTTGACTCAATAAGAGAGTCTGAAAAGGTTAGCTCCGCTGGGGAAAATCATTTGTACAAAGCCCAAGAGGAGGTTGTCTTACTGCCGAGGATTATTGAGATCCTGAAGCGTGTCCAAGTGTGGGGAACTCTCATGAGAGAGACCGGGTTTCTACTAGAGATTGATCCAGAGCGATCGGTGTTTTTTCCTATGTTTGAAAGGAACTTGAGAATGTCTTTGAGACTCAAGAGGTTTAGACTGTCCAAGTCTAGAGTTTTATCTTTTGTACAATGCCGAAGAGGAGGCGCGGGCATTAAGGGATGAGTATCAACCCTAAAATGGTCGGTGTTTTGACGCTGGAAAGACTGCTCTAGCAAAGGATGACTAAGTTCTGTCTTATACCTTTAGAAGGTCGTCAGGGTCCTTCTATTAAGCCAAAGAGAAGGCATGAGAACTTCTAAGAAGCCGAAGGGTCCTTGTACAGCGCCCAAGAGAAGGCGGGGATGCTTTTTAGGAAGCCTGTGGGTCCCCAAACCAAGAGAAGTTGCAATTCACAGAGAAGATGAAATTCTGGTATTAGATGTGTGATGTTGAGTGTGATGTCACAACAACACAATCTGCTAATATGAACAAGGCTATAACAACAGTAAATCAACACAATGAATTATTCATCCAGTTCAGTCTAACTACCTACGTCTGGGGGCTACCAAGCCAGGGAGGAAATTCACTATTAGTAGTATTAAATTACAGACTCAACAATCCCAGTTGACATCTACTAATCTTAATTACTACCCAATGACACTTCTACCTAAGAGACCACTTAGATATGAGAAACCACTCACTCCCTAAATCACCTCAGTGATACAATTCAAAGATTACACTTTAAAACCCACCTTGATCCTGCTTAACAGCTTTGATCAAGAACAACACACTCTTGCTTAAAAGCTCTAGAGTGAATACACTTACAACCCAAAATAGTAACACCTATTCAACCATGAAAGGTTTACAAAACACACACGAAAACACAAATTTGACTCTTAGTATTTCCTCTCTTGTCTTCGTTTTTTTTCAACAAGGGTTGAGGCTGCTTTATATAGAATTCCGACTTGGGCTTGGACCTCTTCCAAATATCTGATTTGATTTGTTTTTAAAAACAGAATTTAAAACAGATTTGATCTTCAAATCTTTTTAAATCAAACAGCCCTTAAACATAGCAATAGGATCTGCTCCAAATCTGATTGCAACTGAAAATATCTTCTCCAAGATATTCACACACAATCTCTCTAACAGATCTTCTCAAACCAAACTTTCACGCGCAGCCCTAGAACATCACAACCTGATGTTCTGATGTTCAGATAACTAATGTCAAGACATCAAGTTTAACATCAGCATATAAAACTTCAACCCTGCAACAACTAATGTTAGGAACCAATGTTAAGACATCAGACATATGACATCAACATTGTTCAACTTTGTTTTACCAAAATTCCAGCCAATACAAGAACTAACAGGAGAGATCATTCCGGGAAAGTTCGAGAATTTGGAAGAAACTCAAGAGATGCCATTCACGGAGAAAAGATCATCTCTGGGGAGTTAGAGTTTCTTTGAAAATTTCTAAGGGTGACAGCCAATACAAGAACCAGCATCAGAGATATCTGCAGCGGAAAAACTTCATAGTCACAACCAGCATCAATCACATCCAAAATCTGCTAAACTCCCCCTCAAAACAAGAACCAGCAGACCAGTTGTTCAAACATGCACACTCCCCCTCAAGCCTAGAACTACAACAGACAACTAGGCAACACATAGGCAATAGGCTAGCTCTCCCCCTTTTTAGCCACAATTGGACAACTACCAACAAGTTATACCCTCACACAACTAACACTTACAACAGTTAGTCCTACTAGCTCTCCTTGTCAGTCAAAATAAGAACTAACAATCTCCCCCTTTGGCTAATTTTGGCTAAAATAATCTCTGCCAACATCAGAGATATCTGCAGCGGAAAAACTTCATAGTCACAACCAGCATCAATCACATCCAAAATCTACTAAACTCCCCCTCAAAACAAGAACCAGCAGACCAGTTGTTCAAACATGCACACTCCCCCTCAAGCCTAGAACTACAACAGACAACTAGGCAACACATAGGCAATAGGCTAGCTCTCCCCCTTTTTAGCCACAATTGGACAACTACCAACAAGTTATACCCTCACACAACTAACACTTACAACAGTTAGTCCTACTAGCTCTCCTTGTCAGTCAAAAGTCAGCACCACATGACAAGACAAATCATAGAACAAAAACCAGATAAGCATAAAAGTACTTTTATCCAAGTTACACAACATGCACACAATGTGCAGAAACAAAAAAACTACAAACTACAAAAGCAAGAAACAGTAAAAGCAGCAATTTAATCTTCATCAGTAGAACCATCTGCATCCTCCTCAGTCTCAGTTGTTGAATCACCTTTATCAGAACCTGAATCTTTAGTATTGACATGAACATCATCATCATCCTTACTTGCATTAACTTCCTCACCTTTTTTTTCTGCCATTCTTAGAGTCAAAATTAGTCTTTCAAATTTTTGTTTCCTTTTAGTACTAACTCTAATGACTTCATCTAACTCCTTACATGCTTCCTCCAGCTCATAAATTATTCCAGTCTTAGAAGTTGGCTGGTGCGATGTTGAGGCAGATGTCTTGACAATGTCAGGAACATGCTTTCCTTCAAACAACTTGTAGTGAATTGACAGAGCAGACTCCCTTTTACATACAACATCAGATTGATGTAGAATACCAGGATGCTGAGACAAGATGATCCCACAGATAAGAGAGGGAAAAGCAATAGGTAATTTCACAGCATTTGTAGCAGCATGCTTAATTGTATGATAAAAAATGTAGGAGCCATAATCAAATATTTGCTTTGTCCCAATAGCATAAATCATCTTTCCCAATCCAACAGAAATAGTGGTCTTGTGATTAGTAGGGACCCAGTTGGCAGCACTTATCCTGTGCAAAATAGCATATTTAACACTTAATAAACTAGCTGACAACTTTCCTTTTAAAGGCCAGACCTTCACTTGTCCTGCTGTGATTTCTTGGCACACTGCATTATCATTCACTTCCAACTCTCTATACTCTTTCTCATCTTTTCCTAGGTAAGTGTTAATGATCTCAGGAGAAAAATTAACACACTGACCTCTTACATATACCTTTCTAAAATCCACACTTCTGCTGTCATTAATAGCCACAGGAATGTTTACTACAAATTCCTTGACTAACCCATCATAGCATTTGGACAACCCAGAAAGAGTCTTCATTAGCCCAACAAATTTGATCAACCCCATAACTTCCTTAATTTCCAGAGCATCTCCACCAAGCTCCCTTTCCAAGGCTAATCTCCTTTGACACACAAACTTCCACATGTGAGCACTGCTTGCATAGTGAAAGGATATGTTGTCAACAGGCACTTCAGGAACCTTTTCAGAAATCCTCTTCAAAATTGACCTTCTGACTGGAGTGATGTCTTGAACATCATCATCAACATCAAACTCAGATTCTGATTCTTCCCTTTGCTTCCTCTTTTTGGAAGTCACAGCAACCTTGCTCCAAGTCTTAGTAGGACCAACCACAGTTGACTTCTTCTTTTTGTTCTCAGGTCTCTCCTTAGGTGAAGAATCTGCAGACTTCCCTTTTCCAAACCTTATTCTTTTGGCAATACCAGGGATAGCTTTACCAATAACTTCATTATCTGATAGGTCAACCACATCCACCACATCAGCAGTCTTCGTTCCTCTGGGACTAGAAACAACATTCGTAGCAGGTGATGTTCTGACATCAGGTTCAACATCAACCTCATCTTCAATATGAGTATCAATATCTTCAACTTCAGCTTCTGCATCTTCAATGACAGAAACAACCAATCTGTGAAGATTGGTTTCAGAAGTTTGCATGTCACCCTTTTCTCTAACAGATTGATCAGCAGGCATTTGACTCAGAAGTCTAGATATTCCCTTCACAGAAATCCCTTTCTCAAAAATTTTTGTGACAATCTGATCAACACTTTTGTCCACATCTACCCTTTCTTCAACAGCTTGAGGAAGAGGGGTGGTAGTCTTAGGAGTAGGTTTGTCTCCAAACAAAACACTAGTGACAAACGCTCTACTTTTGCTATCATCAAATTTCTTACCCGCAGATTGATCAGAAGTGTTACCTTTTGAAGGCCTCTTAGGTTGATACTTCTCAGGTCTTTTCTTTTCTGAACCTAGAATCATAGAGAGAGGAGCTATGTCCAAGGCTTCATCTATTGAAACTTCTTTCATCGAAACCCTAGATGTTGCATGCGAAGAGCTCTTTGAAGCAGACTTCTTGGAGGGAGATGACCTATGTTTAGACATTGTTCCTTTGAAACAATTGATGTACAAGGATGTGTTGTGTCTTCTGATCTTTGGAGAGAAGATTAACAGACTTGGAGTGTGGAGATTGATGTAGCGTGTGAGAGTAACAATAGGGAATGATAGCCTAAGGTAAGGGGGCTGCTTTTGTTGATCACTTAAAAGCCAATAAATGTATTTTCCCCACCAAAACAAATTTCCTTTTAAAATTTTGAAATTTAATAAATGCACACCATAATTCACTAACATCAGATGACTTTTCCACATGCCCAAATTTCTACTTAAGACTTCACAAATTTCAGCACACATATCTTTAGGGAAATTGTCATTACACTTCATATCTGAATGATCAACCTCTATGACCTTAGTTTCTTCAAGATTTCCTCTGAATAGTTGCATAACACTAGGTTGTTTGGTGATCCTTCTAATGTCACATTCAGATGTCATAACATCATCCTTGACATTACATGATGAGCTGGACTCTTGAGGAACCCATAAATAACAGTTATATATGGATCTAACTCCCCTCATAACGACTTCACTCTTCTCATTAGTCACTAAACATTCATCTTTAGTGTAGCTAACCTTGAATCCTTCATCACATAACTGACTGATGCTAATCAAATTAGCAGTCAATCCTTTGACAAGAAGTACATTTTCAAGATTAGGTCCAGCCTCACAATTCAATTTTCCAACTCCTTTAGCTTCCCCTTTTTCTCCATTACCAAAAGTTACATCATTTGTGGAGTAAGTCCTGATATCCACCAAATGATTCTTGAAACCTGTCATATGCTTTGAGCAACCACTGTCAAAATACCAACCATCTATAGTTGGGGTTCTAACAGATGAGTGAGCTAATAGACATGTGACAGCAGCTTTAGGAACCCATTGTTTAACAGCCTGAGGCCTGTTCTGCTTCAGTCTAGTTTGAAGAACAGATTTGGGATAACCATGCAGTTTAAAGCAAGAAGATTGTATATGGCCAAATCTTCCATAATAGTAACATCTCACTCTTTAAATCTCTTCTCTGAAGTGATTAAAATGTCTGCCGCCTTGATGATGATTTCTGTCACACTGCTGAGGCTACCATCTGTCAAAATATTGATGATGTCTTCTCCCATAATTAGGATGTCTTCTGTAGTGATGAGTCTGTCTTTTGTAATGATTAGGCTATCTTTTACCATGATGATGCGGCTTTCTTCTGCCATAACAATGAGGCACAACATTATTAAGTCCAAAACCATACATTTTCCCTTGATGTTGAGACATCGGATGGAACATGTTACGTTTGAAACTAGAAGCCTGCATACTCATATGGTATTGAGGAGGCATATACTGCCTAGCTCCAGAAACCTGAGGCTTTCCTTGAGGTTGAGGCAAAAATTTCTTAGGTACAAGACCATAACCCTTTCCATTATTTTGTGGCCCAAGGTGAGGGACAACCTTCTTAATTCCAGAACCATGTCCTTTTTCATGATGATGAGGAATGTTCTGTTTAACCCCCAGAAGAACTAGCCTCTACAGATATCTTCTTCTCACCCTCATATCCTAGACCAGTCTTATCACTTGCCCCTTTTCCAGCTTCAAGTATTTTATCCAGAGTGTCAGTTCCACTATTTAACATTCTGATGGATTTTGACATTTGATCAAGCTGGGATTTTAATAACAAAACTTCATTCTCAAGTTCAGCTTTATCAGTCTCAAGCTGTATTATAATTTTCTTCTGCTTCTCCCCTTCTTGACATACCTCTTCACTTTTCAGACACATCTCTTGATAAGAATATGCCAGCTCTTCAAAGGTCAATTCACCATTACTAGATTCTCTATCAGAGGCACATATTCCAGTCAATGCCTTAACATGCTTGGCATTCTCTTCTTCACTTTTACTATCTGTATCAGACCAGGAAATAAATAACCCATTTTTCTGCTTATTGAGATATGTAGGACATTCTTTCTTGACATGACCATAACCTTCACACTCATAGCATTGAACTCCTTTGTCATGATTGGACTTTTCTTCATCTCTTGTTTTCTTCACTTGATTACTAGACCTGTTGTTGTCAGATGTGATGTTCCTAACATTAGGTCTATAGTTTCTGTCCATTCTCTTTAGCACCTTATTAAACTGTCTCCCAAGCATCACAACAGCATTTGACAGTTCCTCCTGAGTTTCAAAATTATACTCCTTCTTACCATCTTCAGTATTAGACACCAAAGTTATGTTTTTGGTCTTCTTTTTAGGCTCCTCATTCAACCCCAACTCAAAAGTTTGAAGAGAACCAATCAACTCATCAACTCTCATCTTGCTGATGTCTTGAGCTTCTTCAATAGCAATCACCTTCATTTTATATTTCTTGGGAAGGGATCTGAGAATCTTCCTTACCAGCTTCTCTTCAGTCATTCTTTCTCCTAAAGCACTAGAAGCATTGGACAGTTCAAGAATATTCATGTGAAAATCATGAATGGTTTCATCCTCCTTCATCTTCAGATTTTCAAACTTAGTAGTCAACAGTTGAAGTCTTGACATCTTGACCTTGGAAGTTCCTTCAAGAGTAGTTTTCAAGACATCCCAAGCTTCCTTAGCTACTTCACAAGTGTTTACCAGCCTAAAGATGTTCTTGTCAATACCATTAAAGATGGCATTCAAGGCTTTTGAATTTCCAAGTGCAAGCTCATCTTCTTCCTTGGTCCAATCTTCCTCAGGTTTCAGCTTTGTTGTACCATCCTTTTCAACAATAACAGGTGCTTTCCATTCTTTTAAGACAGCCTTCCAAGCCCTGTTGTCTAATGACTTCAAGAAGGTAACCATCAGTGGTTTCCAATAGTCATAATTAGAGCCATCTAGAATAGGTGGTCTATTCACAAATCCACCACTCTCCTTGTCCATTGTACCAGAAAGTATCAGCCCTAGATCTCACCCAGATGCAGAGCTGGATGCCTGCTCTGATACCAATTGAAATTCTGGTATCAGATGTGTGATGTTAAGTATGATGTCACAACATCACAATCTGCTAATATGAACAAGGCTATAACAATAGTAAATCAACACAATGAATTGTTCACCCAGTTCGGTCTAACTACCTACATCTGGGGGCTACCAAGCTAGGGAGGAAATTCACTATTAGTAGTATTAAATTACAGACTCAACAATCCCAGTTGACATCTACTAATCTTAATTACTACCCAATGACACTTCTACCTAAGAGACCACTTAGATATGAGAAACCACTCACTCCCTAAATCACCTCAGTGATACAATTCAAAGATTACACTTTAAAACCCACCTTAATCCTGCTTAATAGCTTTGATCGAGAACAACACACTCTTGCTTAAAAGCTCTAGAGTGAATACACTTACAACCCAAAATAGTAACACCTATTCAACCATGAAAGGTTTACAAAACACACACGAAAACACAAATTTGACTCTCAGTCTTTGCTCTCTTGTTTTCGTTTTTTTTTCAACAAGGGTTGAGGCTGCTTTAAATAGAATTCTGACTTGGGCTTGGACCTCTTCAAAATATCTGATTTGATTTGTTTTTAAAAACAGAATTTAAAACAGATTTGATCTTCAAATCTTTTTAAATCAAACAACCCTTAAACATAGCAACAAGATCTGTTCCAAATCTGATTGCAACTGAAAATATCTTCTCCAAGATATTCGCACACAATCTCTCTAATAGATCTTCTCAAACCAAACTTTCACGCGCAGCCCTAGAACATCACAGCCTAATGTTCTGATGTTCAGATAACTGATGTCAAGACATCAAGTTTAACATCAGCATATAAAACTTCAACCCTGCAACAACTAATGTTAGGAACCAATGTTAAGACATCAGACATATGACATCAACATTGTTCAACTTTGTTTTACCAAAATTCCAGCCAATACAAGAACTAACAGGAGAGATCATTCCGGGAAAGTTCGAGAATTTGGAAGAAACTCAAGAGATGCCATTCACGGAGAAAAGATCATCTCTGGGGAGTTAGAGTTTCTTTGAAAATTTCTAAGGGTGACAGCCTGAGAAAAGGTTCACCGAGAATACTGCCTTTCTCTTTGTTCCATATTATTTAACCCCAAGAGAAGGGTAGACTGTATCTGGAAATCCTATGGGGATCTAGTTTTGTTTGTATTTAAGAGTGACCAACAAGGCTTTACCTAGTGCTAGACGTAGTTGCCGGGGAAAACTCTAAATAACTATACTAGTATTACACAATGGGTATGTGACAAATATATAAAAGGATGTGAAAGAAGACTTACAGTGAAGCAGCCCCACAATACAGTTATATACATATGAAAGCGGTAAATGAAAGCGGATAAACACTTACCCGTTGTAGAGCTTCCATACTGTTTTGTTAGTTGTTCAACAAAGAAATTAAAGAAAGTTTTGATAACAACATATATTTGAATTCAAAATCAAAGGATAAAGTGCTTTGAAAAGATTGTCGGGGCTTTACAGCTCAAGGAGAGGCCCAAGTTTTGACGATGATTGCACCGTTGTTTTAAAAATTGTACAGAGGGACTTATACGATATGTGAGGCCCAAAATTGTATTTATGTACAATGGGATTGGTCTTACACTCTATTAGAGGCCCAAAGAGTTTAAAGAAAAGAAATGGGGCTTATAACATGAGGGTAGGCCCAGATGATTTGATTTTTGAACTGGCGATTGCGCCGAGATTTTTCATTTAAGGCAGAGGGACTTATACAATATATGAGGCCCAAAAAGTTTTGATTAAAAGAGAATTGGGTCTTACACTCTATTAGAGGCCCAATGAATAAAGATGGGTCTTATAGCTCAAGGAGAATCCCAGATGATTTTTGTTAAAAAGGCGACGATCGTGCCGAACTTTTTGACGGTATCGGGACTTATACAATACACTAAGGCCCAAATTATTTTGGTTTTCAAGAGGGGTTGGGTCTTACACTCTATTAGAGGCCCAAAGAGTTTGAAAATGAATAAATATGGGTCTTATGGCTCAAGGAGAAGCCCAATTGTGTTTGTTACAATGGCGACGATCGCGCCGAACTTTTGAAAATATACAAGGGGGACTTATACAATATGTGAGGCCCAAAATTGTTTATTTACAAAGGGGTTGGGACTTACACTCTATTAGAGGCCCATGAGTGTTTGAAAATTATTTGTTTAGGGTGATTAAGATCAAAACCCTAAATTAATTTCAAAATGTATTTTAATTAAATAAAAATTTAATTAAAATGATCAAAATTATCAAACATGTGTGAAAAACAAGTTGTTATCTTGGATTAATGTTTGAAAAATCATGTTTATATCCACAAAATGATTGGAAACCAATTAAATTTGGAGAATCAAGGAGAAAAAACATTTTAAATGTTAAAAAACAAATAAAAGATTAATTCTTTGCAAAAATATCAAGTATATGAAATAAATAATATTTTTGGGATTTTTTGGCAAAATAAAATATTTTAACATTTTTGTGAATTATTAAAAAAAGAATCAACTCAAAATCATTAAAACTCAGAGAGAAATTAGTTTTTGAATCAATTAAATAAAATCACAAAATTCAAATATTCAAATATTCAAAAAATGGTGCCAAGAACACGCGCCACCCCTCTATTTCTGCAGATTTGCATTTTCTCACCAATCTCACTGAATACTTGATGAAATCACACAATCCACGTATCAATCTACTCGTTTTCACCTCACGATCATGTCTATGGTCTTTAATTTCATTTATTTTAAGCATGGAATAAGAAATCAAGACAAAACCTCAAGAACCCTAAAATTTGCATGAAGGCTGAGAATTTTGATACACGATTCAAACAAAGCAATTAATTGAGGGGAAACATTCTATGCATGATTATGAACACTTAGCAAAAGTATTGTGCGAGGAAATATGCATAGATTAAGAGATGACCAAGTTTAGGCTTACTTGAAGGTCGTGACAGCAAGAGCAAAGTGAATTTTCAGTTGGAGATGTTACAGATGAGTTGTGATGATCTGGATAGCTTCCCTACACCATATGGAGTGTGTTTGAATGCTTGGAGTTGATTGGAAATGGCTGGATCACTTCATGGCATCTCAGCTGCAACTCGGTTAAAACCTTGAGCAATTGGCTGATGATTCTAAGAAATCAGTGTTCTAGTTGTGGTTTAAGTGTTTGGATCACTTCTATATGATGTTTATGAGGTGTGTGTGTGATTAGTTTGGTTGGAATGGCTCTCAAACTCAAAACCCGGTAGTGACTTGCTTTGGAAGGAAATTTTGGAGTGAAAGAAGAGATTTTGAGGAAAGCATCAGTTTGATGGCTTTGGTGTACTTAAACTGAGCACAAATAAGCTCTATTTATAGTATAGCAAGTTTTTTTTGCAAGCAATAGTGAATGGCAGCTGCAGCAGCTCATTGTCCAGTTGCATCACTTTGGAATCTTAAGTCTCCTCTAGCCATTGACTAGAGGTTAGAGCACAGGCCTTTGGTTCCCTAGTTCAGAGATCATCCTTGACTCATTCAGTTTGAAAAGGCTCAGTTCATGCCACCTTGGTGCATCCATTGAATGCTCCAAAACAAAATTGGAGTCTTGTCCCCCTTTTAGGCATTTCTAGGTTTGGCATGCTACTTTTGGTTCCAAAGACTTGGGAGGCTTATGGATCAGTGTTTGTTCCTCCTTGGTCTCCCCCTGAGGTGTTCAGATGGATAAACTTGTTTGTCATTTGCACAAATTGCTCAAATCGAGTAAAATGCACAAATCTGCCTTGTTATGACAGTTGCAGCAAGGCATATTGTCATTGTCATAACTCTTAGCTCAAATGGAATTTGATGGAGTTCTTGGCCATTTTGGAAAGCTCTCATATGATACAACATATGTGTGATCATAATTTGTCTTGACACTTTTTGGATCTAAGTGAAAAATGCCCTTACATTTTGAAAAAAGTGAAACAGATTCTGACTTAGTGAAAATTTCACTAAGTGTTGGAAAAAGTGGCATTTTCATATTTTTGTCATCTTGGTCACTCCATAACTAAAAATCCATGAAGAATTGGAATAAGGTGTAGTTGAAACTTTTAAAGTATGTCATGAGAGCTACAAATCCATCTTTGGATCAGCCAAAATGGTTGCTTGGATCTCAAGTTATGATCCGTGGAAGTTGGTAACCTAGCCACTTTGTTCCATAACTTAGAAAATTTCTAAGTTTTTTATGGTTGCCCCTTTTTCAAGTAACCTCACTTTTCTTGATGAATGATGATTCCAATCACACGTTAACATCATTTTAGGGTTAGGGGACCATAATTGATCAAAAAATCAAAAAGTCAAACTTTGAGTTTTGGGCACAGTTGACTTTTTATCAAATGAATTCCAAACTGTGCGATCCTCTATGAAATCAAGTCCTTGACCTAAATCAAACTTGATGGATTGATTTCATAGGTGTTATAGGGTGTATTGAATCATGTCCCAAGGTTTGGGAGCATGTCTTGGTCAAAAGTCAAAGGTACAGTTGACTTTTTCTACGAAACCCTAACTGTTTTTCTGATGAACTTGAAACTTGTGAATCAAGCTTCTTGGATCAATCCATTGTTAAAAATGGGTCAATGTAGTGTGTTAGGGTCCCTCAAATCATGTCTTGAGGTCTTGGCTCATGTTTTGTCCCAAAAGTCAACTTAGGGGTGAATTAGGTAAAGAAACCCTAATTCCTGATTTTTTATGAATGCATCCCCTGAGGCTAAGTTGACTTGATGATTGGGTTTATGAGGTCCCTTAGAGTATTTTGGGTTATACTTTGAAGCATTGGCTCATGGCCGGAGAAAAAATTCCATCTGAAGGCCCTGGTCGACCAAAATCCTAATTTGGTGACACTGGCGATCTTGAGGCTTAATTTACTTGGAATGCTGCACTCTTGTGCTTGATTCTTGATGTGGGAGTCCTCTTGATCCATTGTGGATGTTTGAGAGGTTCAGACAAGTTGAAGATCATGTCATTCCTTGATTGATCCTTTGTCTAAGGCTCTGAGAGGGCTTGAAACCCTAAGTTTGATTGTAGTGGATGCTCACCCATCTTTGGGGAGACTAATGAGGTATGATGGTCCATCCATATTGTGATGATGATTTGCACAATGATGGGAAATCTTAGTGGTCAAAATTTTGGATATGACACCTATAAGCCTTCTTGAGTCTGCCACCTTCTATCTTAAAATATGCTCTCAAGCCCACTGAGGACTTTTTGACTCACCACATGTGTATTACTCACATTCCCAGATAAAAGTAATTTGAAGTATGGAATATAAGCAGATAATATGATGGAAAATAGTAAATGATATTAAATGAGAAAGCAAATAAAACAGTAAAAATGCAAAGCAAGGCTTAACCCTCATAGAAAGAAAAACTAAAAGTCCCCAGCAGAGTCGCCATTTTTATGTAGCGTCGGTTTTTGTGACGCGACCACAACCGCTTTTGGTGCTACTTTCTGATTTATGTATTTATCCTATGAAGATTAAAAGGAAGGGGAAGATATCTCAAACTAACCATGCGTGCAAATGTTTTCTTTAACAAATGCGAAGAGACCGGGGATCGGGGTTGGTTATACAAAGGGAAGTTGTTAACACTCAGAGTATCTATAGTAATTTATAGGAACCTTTATTTGCATATGTTTTACTGTTGTATTGCTTGGTTACTTAAATCCATTTACTGTGGAATAGGGAAAGTTTCTCCTTTGGGAAAGCTGAGGAAATATTTTTGTTTGTTTTTGGGTTTTCTATTGTTTTTGGGAAGGTACTGGACCTAAGATTTTGGTATAGTGCGCTCGCTGAGGTTTTGCAATCTTATGCCTACGTATTCCTGTAAATAGATCTGGGGAAATCAGAGCGATCATAGTTTCTTCTATTCTATGGGAGGAAAAATATTTGGTGTCTTGTTCAAAGCCCAAGATTGAAGCTAAAAGAGTATTTGTGTCTTGTTTAAAGCCCAAGATTGAAGCTAAAGGAGTTTTGTGTCTTGTTTAAAGCCTAAGATTGAAGCTAAAGGAGTTTGACTGAGAGAGAATTCGTCATCTCTAAAGGGAGATACCCCACCTATTCATCACAAATATTGAGGAATTGACTATAAGAGAAGTTGCTTTAATTGGGATGTATGGAATCTAGCAATGCCACATCTTCCTTTTGTGAGTCTCTGCATGCTAAGAGAGGGACATTGACATGGATGTGTAGAATCCAGAGGCTTGCCACTTACATCACTTAGATGAAAGAGAAATTTTAGCCATGATAAAGGAGGGACTCTATCTTGGATATTGAATCAACAAGTGTGCCACTTACAACAATTTATCTGGAAAAAGTGTTTTGATTGTTTGTTTTGAAATATGATGTATAGAGGGGATATCCTCTTACAGTGAGGACTCATGGTCTCATCTGTGGGGATGATGGATTTTGTGCCTTAATCAAAGCCCAAGGTTGAAGCTAAAAAAGGTTGAAAACTGACTCAACTAGGGAGTATTATATATGTCTTGTGCAAAGCCCAAGATTGAGGCTGACTGGAAAGAGCATTATATGAAGCCTAAGAGGAGGCTAACTCTTGCTGAGGATTATTTAAATCCAGGAGAGGGTCTAAACTATTTTGAGGAATCCAAAGGGAAACTAACTCTTGCTGGGGATTGGAGAAGAGTTAATTTATTAAATGCCATGAGGCTCTGATACTTTTGGGGATTTATTGATGGTAACCTGCTCCTGGCTGGGGATTTTAAAGATGAAAACCAAGCTTTGTTGAGGATCAGAAGAGCCTTAGAGAATGATAGGCTTGAATTCCTTAGAGATTTTGACTCTTCTGGGGATTGGTGTAGGGATAGAGGTGACTAGGATCTATCCTATGCTTTTAGGAAGCTTAAGGGTCCTTGTATGAAGCCCAAGAGGAGGCTGGGGATGCTTCTAGGAAGCCTGTGGGTCCTTGTATGAAGCTCAAGAGGAGGCTAGGATTGAGACTTTTCAAGTCTAGGAAGAGCTCAAGAAAGGTTTCACCGGGAAATAATCCTTTCTTTGTTGAACTGTTCCAGGGTTTAAAGGTATTAAAGAAGAGGTTTCACTGGGAAATAATCCTCTCTTTATATTGAACTATTTCAAGGTTGATCAAATTGAACAAAGCCCAAGAGGAGGCTATCTTCTGGGAGATTCATTGTATGATGCCCAAGAGGAGGCAATGATGCTTGGATAAAGCCCAAGAGGAGGCTATATGTATTCCTTTGTACAAGGAACTAATTGTTTGAACTGACTGAATGGATCCTATTGTTTAAACTAGTCTAAACTAAGGATGATTCAAATGCTAAGAGAGACTTAACAAGATATGTACAAGTATATACAGGCATATGAACAAGTGTATAAAAAAGTATTGATTGATTTTAGGAAAGTGGTGGGTCTTACACTCTGGCTAGAGGCCCAAGTGTATTGTGATTAATCAGATGTTTTCTTCAAGATTGAATTAGGGTTTTGAAGAAATTGTAGAAAGTTTTGAATTTGAAGATGATTTGATCTCAAGTAAGAGAGAAGCAAAAGGTGTTGGGTCTTACACTCTAGATAGAGGCCCAGGATTATTTGTATCCTATACAAAGCCCAGGATGAATGAGGCTAAAAAATTTTCTATTTACAGAAGGGTGTTGGGTCTTACACTCTATCAGAGGCCCAGTTGTTTTCAAGCAGTTTAAAATAGACAGACGATTTTGAAAACAGAGATATGGGGCTTACAACACAAGGAAAGGCCCATGGAGGTTTTTATTGTTTAAAACAAAGTTTATGTACAAAAGATTGGGGCTTATACTCAAGGAAAGACCCAAGTGTTTTATTTGAAAACAATGATCGCACTGCAATACCGGAAGACGTTGTGGGATTTATACTATAGTATAGGCCCAAAATTTATTTATGCACATAGGGGGTTGGGTATTACACTCTAATAGAGGCCCATGAGTGTTGAAATGAAGTTTTGAAAGATCAAGTCAAAGGAAACCCTAATTTCTATTTTTTAGGTATTTTAAAAGGAAAAATCAATTTAAACATGAAAAAAATATCAAACAAATTCTATAAAAATGTTATGAATTATGATTAAGGTTTGGAAAATAAGGTTTTATTCACATGATGATTTAAAATTCATTTGATTTTAAAAAATAAAAATAAATAAAATTATTTAAAATGTTTAAAACAAATTAAAATAAAATTCTTAAAAATATTTAAAAATATATCAATTAAAAATATTTTTTTGATTTTTTTTTGTGGAATAAAAAACATGTGAAGGATTTATGTTTAAAAAATCACTTGAAAAAGATTTAAATTGAAAGAGAAATTAATTTTTGAAAATAATTAAGAAAATAATTAAAAATTCAAAAATGTGAATTAAATTTGAAAAATGGCGCAACATTCATCTTCTTCCTCGCTGTAGTGTGCGGTTTTTGTCGGTGACGCGACCACCTTACGGAAAATTGGATTTGGGTGCTACTTTCTGATTTCTGTATTTATCCTATGAAGCTGGAAAGGAAAAGGAAGATATCAAAAACTAACCTTGCACGCAAATGTTTTCTTTAACAAATGCTAAGAGATCGGGGATCGGGGTCTGGTTATACAAAGGGAAGCTATTAACACCCAGTGTATCTATGGTAATCTATAGGAACCTTTTATTGCATGTTTTTCTGTTAACTTGAAATGCTCTCTTGTGTTTATCTACTGTGGATTGGGAAAGTTTCTCCTTTGGGAGTGTTGAGAGAATGTTTTTGTGGTTTTCGGGTTTTCCGTTGTCTTTAGGAAGGTACTGAACCAAAAGTTTTTTATTCGTGTGCTCGCTAAGATTTTGCAATCTTATGCCTACGTATTCCCGTAAAGAGATTTGGGAAATCAGAGCAATCGTAGTTCCTCCTATTCTATGGGAGGAGAGATATGCGGTGTCTTGTTTAAAGCCCAAGATTGAAGCTAGCTTAGTATTTGTGTCTTGTTTAAAGCCCAAGATTGAAGCTAAAAGTTTGATTTAAGAGAGAGTTGGTCATCTCTAAAGGGAGATATCTTACCTTTTCCTCACAAATGTTAGGTAATTTGTTATAAGGGAAATTACTGTAACTGAGATATATAGAATCCAGCAATGCCATGATTTCCTTTATAAGGGTGATGTCATGAAGGAGGAAAGCTTTAACTCAGTCTAGAGCAATGCCACTTTTTCCTTATGAATCTTTCATGCTAAGAGAGGGACATTGGCTTGGATGTTAGGGATCCAGAGGCTTGCCACTTACAGCTGTTAGATGAAAGATGAATTTTAGCCATGATAAAGGAGGGACTCCAACTTAGATTACGAATCAATAAGTGTGCCACTTACAACAATTATCTAGAAAGGTTTTCATTGTTTGTTTTTGAGATGTGATGTATAGAGGAAATATCCTCCTGCAGAGGGGATTTATGGTCTCATTTGAGGGGATGTTGATTTTTGTGTGCCTTGATCGAAGCCCATGGTTGAAGCTAAAAGAAACTGACTCCACTAGAGAGGGTTTTATTTGTCTTGTACAAAGCCCAAGATTGAGGCTGATTGGGGAAATTCTTATATGAAGTCTAAGAGAAGGCTATCTCTTGTTGAGGATTTATGGAAATCCAGGAGCAGGTCCAATTGGTATTGGGGAATCCAAAAGGTTTACTCTTGCTGAGAATCAGGGAAGAGTTGAAGTATCAATGGCCATGAGGCTCTGATTCTACTAGGGATTTGTTGATTGGAAATTGACCTTGGCTGGGGATTTTTAAGGTGAAATTTAAGCCTTGTTGGGGGTCAGAGGGGATTTAAAGATGAGTTTGAAAACCTTGGAGGTTTTCAACTCTGCTGGAGACCAGTGTATTGGAGAAAGGTTTAAAGATGAGTTTGAAAACCATGGAGGTTTTCAACTCTGCCCAAGAGAAGGCTGAGACTGTCCAAGCCTCTCAAGAAGTGGTAGGCTCTGGTGTAGAGAGGGGTCTTTGTATGATGCCCCAGAAAAGGTTGTTGGTTTAAGGGATGAAGATCAACCCTAGAATGGTATGATGTTCTGGAATTTTGACTCTCTTGGGGATTGAACTAATAGAGATTACTAAATTCTATCCTATGCCTTTAGGAGGCCTTTGGGTCCTTGTACTAAGCCCAAGAGGAGGCTAGGGATGCTTCTAGGAAGCCTGTGGGTTCAAGCCTAAGAAAATTTCAAGAAAGGTTTCACTGGGAATTAGTCATTTCTTTGTTGAACAATTCTAAGGTTTTAAGAAATTCAAAAGAGGTTTCACCGGGAATTAATCCCTCTGGGGAAATGAATTTCTTGCATACATATATTTCTAAGTTTTAATAGTCTTGAGAAAAGTTTCACCGAGAATAATGCCTTTCTCTGTTCCATATTTAATAAGCCCAAGAGGAGACAGACTGTATAGGGAATTTCCTATGAGGGAACTAGTTTTAACTATGTTGAATGTATCCTCTGGTTTGACCTAAGTGTAGACCTAACTACTGGGGAAACTCTAAACAAATATGGGCAAGTATATATATACAGATAAGTGAGTTGACAGATATATAAACAAATATGCATTGAAAAAGATGTTGGGACTTACATTCTGAAAGGGGGCCCAAGTGTATTGTGATCTGTTGTATTGACTACAATTGTTTGATTGATTAGGGTTTCAAGAAATTGAAGAAAGTTTTGAGGAAACTTTAAATTTCAATTTGAATTAAAAGAAATTGTTTAAAAAGAAAAGAAAGTTTGGGGCTTATAACTCAAATAGAGGCCCAAGTGGTCTAAGAGCAGTTTCACTGGGAATAATGCTCCTCTTAGTACCAGTTTAAAACAGATAGATGATTTGGAAAACAGAGGTATGGGGCTTACAACTCAAGGAGAGACCCATGGAAGTTGTTTGTTGTTAAAAACAGAGTTCATGTACAAAAGATTGGGGCTTATACTCAAGGAGAGGCGCAGATGACTTATTTGAAAATATTGATCGCATTGCGACACCGACAGACGTTGTGGGACTTTTACTATAGCAGAGGCCCAAAATTGTTTTTGTACAAAGAGGGGTTGGGTCTTACACTCTAATATAGGTCCAAAAGTGTTTGTAAAGAAAGAATAATGGGGCTTATACTCAAGGAGAGGCCCAGATGATTTATTTGAAAAGGCGACGATCCCGTCGTGATTTTGAAAACCACAAAGGGACTTATACAATGACTGAGGCCCAAAATTTTATGTACAAGAAGGAATGGGTCTTACACTCTAATAGAGGCCTTAAAGTTTATTTTTATACAAGAGATGTGGCTTATAGCTCAAAGAGATGCCCAGATGAAAAACAACGATCACACCGTTTATTTTGAAAATCGCATAGGGACTTATACAATGACTGAGGCCCAAAATTTTGTATTTACAAAGGGGATGGGTCTTACACTCTATTAGAGGCCCAAGAAGTGTTTCAAATGAAGTTTGCAAAATCAAAATTAAGAAAAAAAACCTAATTTTAATTTAGAAAATAATTTTTCAAAGGAAATTAAATAAAAAATGATATAAAATATCATTTATATTCAAAAACAAGTTTTAAACTTTAAAAAATGTTTTGAAAAATCATGTATAATCACATGAAAACTTGGAATTCATTTGAATTTGAAAAATGGAAATTTCATTTAAAATGTTTAAAAACAATAAAAATGAAATTATTTACAAAAATTCAAGCTATATTAAATAAATAATATAAATTTGATTTTTTTTCGTAGAATAAAATATTTTAACATTTTTGTGAATTTTTAAAAAAAGAACCAATAAAAAATGAAAAAATTGAGAGAGAAATTAATTTTTGAAATCAATTAAGAAAATAAAAGAAAAATTCAAATATTCAAATTATGGCGCCAACGGTCATCTCCTTCCTCGCGGTTTCCCTCCATGGCTATTTTGCAAAACCTCACATATCTCTCTCAATACGTAATGGTTTTGACTTTTGTAAACATGAAAGTTGTGTGTTTTTGAACAAGGATTTCAGTGATATAAATTAATTGCATTTATATTAAGTGTGGAGTGAGAAATCAAATGATGAACACATGAACCCTAATTTCTGCAAGAACACTATGAAATCCTATACACGATAGCCACAAAGCAATTTATTGAGAGGAAACACTCTACATAAGTGCAGAAACATGTTTGTAACTTGAAAACACATTTATGATGCATGGATCATAGAGTTTGAGAGTTTAGGTTACATCTTGCAAAAAGAAATTGAATTCTGATGTAGAGGTGTTGCATATATTTTGTGATGATCTGGACAGCTTCAATGGACCTTATGTAAGGTGTTTGGAAGCTTGGAATGGATTGAAACGACATGGAACTTGTTGTGGTACCCCAACTGCAAATTGGCCAAAAAACTTAAGCAAATGGATGGTGACTTAGTGATTCTGGTGTTCCATATGTGTTTTGAGAGTATGGATCACTTGTATATGACATATATGAGGTGTTAGGATGGTTAGTTTTGATGGATTTGCTTTCTTTTGAAAAATTTGATAGCTACTTCAAGAAGAAGCAAAATTTGGTTTTGGAGAGTGAAGTGAAAGAAAACATGAATTCAGATGTTTTGGGGTGGTTTGATCAGTCACACATGACCTCTATTTATAGTAGAGAAAGTTTGTTTTGGGAGCAATAATGATTGGAGGCTGATCATGGCATGTAGCTTGTAGCCATTGACTTGGATAATCCAAAAGTGCCAAGTCAACTCACTTAGCTTGACTCCATTCAACTCTGCAGGTTTGAATGCTCAGAGTTTGGACTTGAATATTGACTGGATTGGAGTGTTATGGCCTGGTCCGTGACACCTCAATGTATTGCATTGATGTTACCTTGCCAAAATTGAATTCCAAAGTTCATGTCATGATGGTTTTTGCACATGCCAAGTTGAATTCTTGACTTCTTGATCAAGAAACAAGTGAGTCATCAGAAGTTTTGTACTTTTGGAAGATGACAAAGTTGGCAAAATGGCAAAACTTGAGTGACAAAATCGTGTGGCACAAGTTTGGTTTTCATGCCTTTGTGTAGGCAGGGTGAAAAATGTCATTTTTGGAGGCTTATAACTCCTTGCTCAAGTTGAATCATGGGAGGCTCTTATACTTTTTGGAAATCCCCTATAACATACTTCAACTTTGATGTTTAACTTTGGTCTTGAATCATCTTGGATCATAATGAAAAATGGCCACAAAGTTGGTGAAAATGCAAAATAGATTCTGTCCAAATTTTCACTAAGTGTTGAAAAAGTGTCCATTTTCCATTTTTTGTGATTTTGATCAACCCATAACTCAAAATCCATGAGGATTTGGAATCTGTTGTAGTTGACAATCTTGAAGTATGTAATGAGAGCATTCATGTGAGCTTTGGATGGAAGAAAAAGGTTGCTTGGATCACAAGTTATGGTCTTGCAAAGTTGGGTATAAATCACTTTTTTTCCATAACTTAGTGAAAATTCAAGTTTCTTATGGTTGCCCCTTTTTCAAGTAACCCCACTTTTTCTTGATTTTTCTTGATGGATGATGATCCAAACCATAAGTTAACATTTTTTTTTACTTAGGGAAGCCTTGTTTGTCAAGAAATTCAAAAAGTCAAACTTGAATTTTGGGCACAGTTGACTTTTTGTCAGATGAATTTCAAACTTTGTGATCCTCTATGAAATCAAGTTCTTGACCTAATTCAAACTTAATGGAAGGATTCCATAGGTTTTTTAGAGTGTCTTGAATAATGTCTTAAGGTTTGGGATCATGTCTTAGTCTAAAGTCAAAGGTACAGTTGACTTTTCATCAAAAAACCCTAATTGGTCTAAATGAATTTGAATCCTTGTATTGCTTATCAACCAAGTTCTTTGAATCAATCCAATCTTATAAATGGATCAATATGATGTATTGTAGGCCTTCAAATCACTTCTTGAGGTCTTGGCTCATGCCTTGCTTCAAAAGTCAACTTAGGGGTGAATTAAGTCAAGAAACCCTAATTCCTAATTTTTGATGAATGCATCCCCTGAGGCTATTTTGAACTTATGATTGGGTCCATGAGGTCCCTTTGAGCTTCTTGGATCATATTTTGAAGTATTGGCTCATGCCCATATGAAAATTTCTCTCTGGAGGCCTTGGTCGACCAAAACCCTAATTTGGTGACACTGATGATCTTGAGTCTTGATCAACTTGAGATGTTGCATTTTCATGCTTAATTCTTGATGTGGGAGACCTTTTGATCCTTCATGGATGTTTGAGAGGCTTGACAAGTTGAGGATCATGTCCATTCTTGATTGATCCTTTGTCTGAGTTCTCTGAGAGGGCTCAAAACCCTTATTCTTGATTGTAGTGAATGCTCACCAATCTTTGTGAGGATTGATGAGGTATAAAGGTACATCCATATTGTGGTGATGATTTGCACAATGATGGGAAATCTTGTGGTCAAAATTTAGGGTATGGCAGATGCCCCTATTTAATCTTCTTGGAGCTGAAGGTATGGATGGCGAAGACGTACGAACATTCAAGGTAAAAGAGGATTAAATATCGGAATACCCGAAATTTTGATTGTAGTTGTAAATGGTAGCTGATTTTCTCATCCATCTTCTTTTACTAAGTAACACTACTTCGAAAAGGGTAAAATGTAACGCCCCAGTTTTTGCTAGATTTATTTAATCGAGTCGATTTAATTATTTTCTTTTTTATATTATTTTATTCTTGACTTTTATTTGGCAATATATTATTTTTCATTGTTATGATGTTTTATCGCATTTTGGGAGCGTTTGCGAGATATTTGAGAGTAGGGGTATTTTGGTCTTTTTCTTGGGTAAGTTTTATGTTTTTCATTTAAATAGAAAAATAGAAAGAAAAAGAGAGAAAAGAAAGGGAAAGAAAAAGAAAAGAAAGAAAAGGAGAAGAAGGGAAAGAGAAGGGAAAAAGAGGAAAAGAGGAAAAATCGAAATAGCTCAGTTTCAAGCGCGATTAATCGGGTAAGGGTGAGAAGTTTCAATTATATCTTGCTTGTGTATGTATATGTGTTGTTTGTTGTAATTGTTTTGGTTGTTTCACAACTTTTTCTCTAATTGATAAATTGATGAATAATTGATAAAAATCGATGTTTTCGCAGTTGAAACTCGATATAAACTGCGTAGAATACTTATTCATTATGTTGGGACATGTTTGGGTTGATATATTGTGATTTGGAAGTGTTTAGATGATATTTGGAGAGGTTTTGGGGTGAAATTTGTAACAAAATTGATGCAGGAAAAATTCTGGGTTTCGCTGCCCATACGCGTATGGGACAGGGCAATACGCGTATGGGGTAGGGCAATACGAGTATTGATTAGGGCAATACGCGAATGGCAAGGAAGGAAAGTAGGCAATACGCGTATGGGGATGGGCAATACGCGTATGGCTCAGGGCAATACGCGTATGGCCAGCAAGGGTGCAGAATGTTGTCTTTTCGCGATTACTTTTCTTGTTAAGTCCGTAACTTTTGATCTGATTATCCGTTTTGAACGTTCTTTATATCATTGGAAAGCTAATGAAATGTTCTTTCTTATTAAAATGATTTCGATATTGTTGGCCGAATTAATTATGTCGAGAATTTGGAATAGTGTCGTTTTGTCGACTTTTACCGTTTTAACTGTGTGTATTTGATGTGTTACCATGCAATATTCTTTGATAAATATCGTATGACTTGTGTGCTATCGTATGATGTAAATGTATGTGTTTAGATGTTGTGATGTTGTTTTGTGGCCTTATGGAAAATAAATGCATTGTTTTGGGCTTGATTGCAAAACATGATTATTGTTTATTGAGATGGTTGCATATATGTGTGCATTTGAATGTCATGAGTCATTGTATGCCAAGCATCATGATATGCATTCTTGAGATGTCGTGTGCCCTAGTGGGTGTGAGCGAAGAATCGATTCCAGAGGGAATCCGCTATAACATCGTGTGCCTTATACAAAGAGGACCTAAAGCGATGATTATAGACGATCATGTGCCTTATACAAAGAGGACCTAAAGCGATCGGATCGTGTGCCTTATATAAAGAGGACCTAAAGCGATCCATAAACGTCGTGTGCCTTAAAAAAATAAGAGGACCTAAAGCGACGGGGAACATCGTTTTCCCGACGGGGAGTTACATTAAGTAACAAGCGATGGTTCCAATTGTTCCTGAGTGAACTAGTGTTGAGATTAACGGATGGATGGTACCGCATTTGCATAGAGTCGTTGTGTCGGTCTCTTTGCATTTGCATAAATCATGAATGGATTGATTATGTGTGGAAAATCTTGAATGGATTGATTATGTGTGGAAAATCATGAATTGATTGAGTGTGTGTTGAGATTTATGTTTGAATTGGTAAATGGATGTGCATATGTGATAAATGCATTGGTTGTTGATGATATGTTTTATGTATAGCCATGTGCTAGGTTTTGTGGAGACGTGGTGAGTTACACTGATGATATTAATTCTCTATGGTATGTTATATGTGAATATCCGTGGTGTGGTGGTGTGTTTCCATATGTGATAACTTTGGGATGCATTATGTGAGAATATGTGATTATGTTAGTATAATCGATATGTGTTATGTATTTGTGGCATGTTATAGGTATTAGCGTGTGATGCTTGTGGTGAGAATAACTATGCATGTGAATTTTTATGTGTTGGCATATTATTATGCAATCTTGATTTAGTTGTTATTTCTCACCCTTCTGTTGTGGTTTGTTGCTCTATGAGGCAATTGCAGACTAGCGGTCTTGGAGGCTTTTGTGAAGATTAGTTCTTCATCCGTTTGTCAGTCTGTCTGCTCTGATACGTAACATGGGAGTCGGGGAACGCTGTAGATATATATATATATATATATATATATATATATTTGTCGAATATATTTTGTATTACTTTTGTATGAATATCTTGACGTGATAAAATGATTTATTTTGTAAAACAAGACAGTTATGGATCTTTCCGCTTTATTCCATAACTGAACTCTCCTTTTATATGGAGAAAGTTCTCCTACAGGTTTATTCAATTTTGTGTTATGTATCAAAATATATGAGCAGGGATTGTGTTTTCTTTCTTTATATTGTGGCATCCTTGTTTCTGTCGGAAAAATAAATTTTTATTTACTCTAATTTATTTATGTATTATTTATTCGCGATGGGAAGTAGGGTGTTACAATAGTGGTATCAGAGCAGGTCGGTCTGTCCGGCCAAGTTGTTGAGTCAGTTGGTGTGACAGTTGAATACTGTCGATGTTGTTTATTCCTTAGTATGTGATATGTGTGTGAGACACTGTCAGTACTTTCTGGTTGTTCTATTCCGTTGTCTGCAGGAGTTAGAATGAGATAAGTGGGGGAGGAGCTGGTACTTCTCCATTTTGCTTCAGGTGTGGAGCGCTGGCTCAGTGTGTTGTGAATTGCAAGATTGTAAGTGTTGTTTGGATAGTGTGGTTTCCGGTTCTAGAAGGAATGCGGAGGTAAGGTTGTGTCAACTAAGGATTTGTACCTTAGGTAGTTTTGTGCATAGGATGTAAGGAATACTATTATAGTTTGGTAAAGACGGTTTATGCCCCATCATGACTGTCGGCTGTCTATTGACAAATTGAGGAACTGATCACCCTTAATCTCTTGTTGATAGCATACGGGAATTATGTTGGATGAAATAGACGTGTCTTTCCGGCTTTGATAGTGTGTGCAATGAATTGTTTGGAATTAAGAAAATGATTACGGATTGTTTTGATGAGTTGGTGAAGATTCTTATATCAGAAGATGAGGCGGATTAGAGGTTTTGGTATGTTGGTTAAGTTGGTAAGTCATTGAGAGAGAATGATTGGGTATTATTAATGGCTGCTTCTCAGAGAGTAGAAAGTGAACTTAAATTGGACAAAGGTAAATAGTTGAGGTTTATATCTGCTAAGTAAGTAGAAAACTCTTAGGAGATGGGACTAAGATGTTGGCCTTGTTTATGATGATAGTATTCTGGAAATTGGCAGGAAAGTCACAGTGATGGGCCGTCAGTTGTGACTGGTTTTCAGATGTAATTTTGGATGAAACTTTAGTGTGCCAACTTAAAGAGGTCCAGCATGGTTGGTAAGGGAAAAGATGATAGCAGGAGGATGCGTGTTAATTAGTAAGTAGTATGGAAACTTGCGATTCTGTTCTGGATAGCTTGAGTTTTGAATTGTGACGAATCGCAAACGATTTGAAATTCCTTGATGGTATTGAGACTATGGAAATCTTGAGAAAACCCTTAGGTGTGGATGTAATATTTGAGAGTTCTTTTGGTTGGTGGTTACTACATGTTGGGATTTATGAGAATTTGGACTGTGAAGAGAAGAAATTGTGTATGGATTACTGACAGTTGGATAAGGTAACGATTGAGAATAAGTGTCCACTTTCAGGAATAGGTAACTGGAATGGTTTGGTTGAGTTGGAGTGAAATTACAATTGGTTAGAATATTTGATAAGAGTGGTGAATTGTGTAAGTTGAGTCTTTGATCGACGTAATGTGATTGGTTATGTTTGTTATCATCGGGATAGGCTGTTATTTACTCGGTTAAGCTTGTATGTGAGTAACCAGTTACCCAGTGAAAAGTTTTGCAAAAGCTTTAAGAATTTATATCTTTTGGATTTTGGTTGGGAATTACAACGTACAGTGATGGTATTTGGTGTTAGTAATGCGTCTGTAATGTTTATGGAGTAGATGAATTGTATCTTCCATATTTAATTGGATAAGTTCGTAATGGCTTTGATTGAGGATATTCGAATCTATTATAAACTTAGAGGAAGAACAGGTAGAGTGTTTGAGATTTGAATTACAAGTGTTGAAAAGAGACGAAGTTTTATGCTAAGTTATTCAAGTGAGAATTTTGGTTGAAAAAGGTTAGTTTTCTTGGATATGTTATTTCATATGAGAGTATGGTTAGGGATCCATCGGAAGTAGAGGAAGTTCTACAATGAGAGGCTCCGAAGTTGGTTAAGAAGATTAGAATCTTTTTGGACTTTAGTTGGTTATTACTGGAGGTTGTGAAAGGTTTTTCCAAGTTAGCATTTTCGTTACTTCAGATGACTTGTAAAAGGTAAGTCGTTTCCTTTGGATGTTCATTGTGAGGAAAGTTTCAGAGAGCTGAAGTAGAAGTTGTCTACGGCTCCGACTTTGATTCTGCGGGATCCTGATAAACTGTTTGTGAGGTATTGGGATGTGTCTTTGATGAGTTTAGTCAGTGTGTTAATGCAAGATGGTTAAGTCGTAGCTTATGCTTTACGACAATTGAGGATTCATAAAAGGGTCTATACTATTATGGATTTGGAATTGGTTGTGGTTGTATTGTGTTGGAATATTTGGAGGTATTATCTTTATGGTTCTAGGTTCGCGGTGTTTGGTAATCACAAGAGTTTAGAGTATTTGTTTGGTCTGAAGGAATAGAGTATGAGACAACGAGGATGGTTAGAATTCATGACGAGTTATGAATTTGGCTTGGATTATCCTTCGGGAAAAGCTAAGGTTGTGCCTGATGAGTTAAGTCGAAAGTTTTGATACATGATTGTTTTGATGGTCAGAGAATTAAAATTATTTGAGCAGTTCCGAGGCTTGTGTATGGTGTGTGAGATAACACAGGAGAGTGTGAGGTTGGAAATATTAAAGTGAACAATGATTTTTGGTGAATATAAGAAAGAGTTAGACGTTGGACGTGAGATTTGCAGTTTTGATGGTTTCGAGTAATCAGAGTGCGCAGCGGAAGCGTGCTGTGGCATATCTCGTATATGCGTGTGTGGCTTGTAAGAGTTCATAGGTTGAACATTGGGAACATGTAGGAGTGATGAGACTATTGGAAATTTTAGAATAGACGTGTTAGGTGGAAGGTCTCAATATTAATCATATACTAATATGTGGATGGATGTTTTGGTTATATGTTCGATTGGGGAATCGTAGCATTGGCGCGATATGGTTGTGTGACAAGGATGTTGGTATTGTGGTTTCGTAGAGGTTGTTAAAAGTTGTTGTGTCGTGGAACTTTAGGTTCTTATTTGTGTTGTTACCTCGTTTCCATCGGGTGGGTTCGAGTGCGTGTAGCTAATTCCTGTGTGTGTTCGTACTTGGGTATTCTTTGAGTCGTGAGTTGGTCGTCAAGTGCATTGTATGGGCTTTGCATCTTGTCGTTGTAGTTGTCGTCGTTGTCGTGTCGTTGTGGTAGCTGTTGTTAGCAAGGTGGGTTGTCAGTTTGTGTTATTCGTGGTGTGCCTTTGGTAGGCCTGATAGTTTGTTAGTCGGCTGCGAGAGTCGTATCCCGAGTGTTCGTATCAGTATATTTTCGAGGATGAAAATGTCTAAGTGGGGGAGAGTTGTAACGCCCTAGTTTTTGCTAGATTTATTTAATCGAGTCGATTTAATTATTTTCATTTTTATATTATTTTATTCTTGACTTTTACTTGGCAATATATTATTTTTCATTGTTATGATGTTTTATCGCATTTTGGGAGCGTTTGCGAGATATTTGAGAGTAGGGGTATTTTGGTCTTTCGGTAAGTTTTATGTTTTTCATTTAAATAGAAAAATAGAAAGAAAAAGAGAGAAAAGAAAGGGAAAGGAAAAGAAAAGAAAGAAAAGGAGAAGAAGGGAAAGAGAAGGGAAAAAAAGGAAACGAGGAAAAATCGAAATAGCTCTGTTTCAAGAGCGATTAATCGGGTAAGGGTGAGAAGTTTCAGTCATATCTTGCTTGTGTATGTATATGTGTTGTTTGTTGTAATTGTTTTAGTTGTTTCACAACTTTTTCTCTAATTGATAAATTGATGAATAATTGATAAAAATCGATGTTTTCGCGGTTGAAACTCGATGTAAACTGCGTAGAATACTTGTTCATTATGTTGGGACATGTTTGGGTTGATATATTGTGATTTAGAAGTGTTTAGATGAGATTCGGAGAAGTTTTGGGGTGAAATTCGTAACAAAATTGATGCAGGAAAAATTATGGGTTTCGCTGCCCATACGCGTATGGGACAAGGCAATACGCGTATGGGGTAGGGCAATACGCGTATTGATTAGGGCAATACGCGTATGGCAAGGAAGGAAAGTAGGCAATATGCGTATGGCTCAGGGAAATACGCGTATGGCTCATGGCAATACGCGTATGGCCAGCAAGGGTGCAGAATGTTGTGTTTTCGCGATTACTTTTCTTGTTAAGTCCGTAACTTTTGATCTGATTATCCGTTTTGAACGTTCTTTATATCGTTGGAAAGCTAATGAAATGTTATTTCTTATTAAAATGATTTCGAGATTATTGGCTGATTTAATTATGTCAGGAATTTGGAATAGTGTCGTTTTGTCAACTTTTACCATTTTAACTGTGTGTATTTGATGTGTTACCATGCAATATGTCTTTGATAGATATCGTATGACTTGTGTGCTGTCGTATGATGTAAATGCATGTGTTTAGATGTTGTGATGTTGGTTTGTGGCCTTATGGCAAATAAATGCATTGTTTTGGGCTTGATTGCAAAACATGATTATTGTTTATTGAGATGGTTGCATATATGTGTGCATTTGAATGTCATGAGTCATTGTATGCCAAGCATCATGATATGCATTCTTGAGATGTTGTGTGCCCTAGTGGGTGTGAGTGATGAATCGATTCCAGAGGGAATCCGCTATAACATCGTGTGCCTTATACAAAGAGGACCTAAAGCGATGATTATAGACGATCGTGTGCCTTATACAAAGAGGACCTAAAGCGATCGGATCATGTGCCTTATACAAAGAGGACCTAAAGCGATCCATAAACGTCATGTACCTTAAAAAAATAAGAGGACCTAAAGCGACGGGGAACATCGTTTGCCCGACGGGGAGTTACATTAAGTAACAAGCGATGGTTCCAATAGTTCCTGAGTGAACTAGTGTTGAGATTAACGGATGGATGGTACCGCATTTGCATAGAGTTGTTGTGTCGGTCTCTTTGCATTTGCATAAATCATGAATGGATTAATTATGTGTGGAAAATCATGAATGGATTGATTATGTGTGGAAAATCATGAATTGATTGAGTGTGTGTTGAGATTTATGTTTGAATTGGTAAATGGATGTGCATATGTGATAAATGCATTGGTTGTTGATGATATGTTTTATGTATAGCCATGTGCTAGGTTTTGTGGAGACGTGGTGAGTTACACTGATGATATTAATTCTCTATGGTATGTTATATGTGAATATCCGTGGTGTGGTGGTGTGTTTCCATATGTGATAACTTTGGGATGCATTATGTTAGAATATGTGATTATGTTAGTATAATCGATATGTGTTATGTATTTGTGGCATGTTATAGGTATTAGCGTGTGATGCTTGTGGTGAGAATAACTATGCATGTGAATTTTTATGTGTTGGCATATTATTATGCAATCTTGATTTAGTTGTTATTTCTCACCCTTCTGCTGTGGTTTGTTGCTCTATGAGGCAATTGCAGACTAGTGGTCTTGGAGGCTTTTGTGAAGATTAGTTCTCCATCCATTTGTCAGTCTGTCTGCTCTGATACGTAACACGGGAGTCGGGGAACGCTGTAGATATATATATATATACATTTGTTGAATATATTTTGTATTACTTTTGTATGAATATCTTGACGTGATAAAACGATTTATTTTGTAAAACAAGACAGTTATGGATCTTTCCGCTTTACTCCATAACTGAACTCTCCTTTTATATGGAGAAAGTTCCCCTACAGGTTTTTTCAATTTTTTGTTATGTATCAAAATATATGAGCAGGGATTGTGTTTTCTTTCTTTAAATTGTGGCATCCTTGTTTCTGTTGGAAAAATAAATTTTTATTTACTCTGATTTATTTATGTATTATTTATTCACGATGGGAAATGGGGTGTTACATAAAACATTCCCTCGATCCTGGTCTTCAGCCATGGAACTGGTCTTAGTTTCTTTTGAAATAAACTTCCCCTCGATCCTGGTCTTCAGCCATGGAACTGGTCTCAGTTTTCTTTTGATATAAACTTCCCCTCGATCCTGGTCTTCAGCCATGGAACTGGTCTCAATTTTCGTTTGAAATAAATTTCCCCTCAATCCTGGTCTTCAGCCATGGAATTGGTCTTAGTTTCTTCTTGTCGAGTTCCTCATTCGACCAGGAATGCTATTTGTAGCGGTCTTCATCAAACTTCTCACCGAGTTTTACTAGGGAGACGCCTTTTGATGGAAAAAGATTTGATGTCAGACTTGCTGGGGAGTCATTTGTCTAAACTGCAGAGGTGTGCAAACTTCTTTGTGGAGATGCCATTTGTCGACCTACTAGGGAAAACAAATCTCTTGAGAGATTACTTTTTTCTTGGTTATGTTACATCATACTTCCCTTCGAGACATTTTTCGGAGAAATGTAATGTGATGTAATCTAATTTTGAGGTGCTGATGACTTCATTGAAAATAATTTTTCGGGGAGAAACTGCCGTATTGCTGTGAGTCTTTCGTTGAGAGGCTTTCTCAAGGATTTTTTTTTTAATCCGGGAAAGAAAAATATTATATTCAATAGTGAAGAGTGATGTCCCAAAATGTGCATATCAAAATGGCTTCTTCCCTTTCAGAGGTTCAAGTTATGAAAGTGGTTAAGGACCGTTTTCAATCCAGGAATACACTAGAGAGAGATCGTTTAAACGGTACATTTTCCTGACGAGGAAAGAACTTAGACCAGAATTTTGTCTTATCTGACATGGTAAAGAGAACTGAAAACTCTATCGGAGAGAAGACGTTTATCACTTGGGGATGAATATGACCAGAGTGATATTAATGCAACATAAGTATGAGTACAAAACAATCATGCATGATGTATGTATGTTTATGCTGATAAAACAGACACGACATACAGACTGCTGATGAACACAATCGGATACTCGGCCACTCTAGGAGATGGGGGTATCTCTGGAGATTTTGAAAGTTGTACGTTTACTTGGGGAATAGGGATTCCTGCATTCGTTCCGATTTTCGGAGATACAAACCTGCTAGGGATGGAAATCCGTTTTCTTGTTTTTCCAGAGATGGACCCTATTGGGGAGAAAAAACCAACAATTGGTTTTCAGAGGTGAGAACTCTGCCAGGGATGATGGATGGATCATTTCGTCTGAAGTAGTTGATCCTTTATTCAGGAAGTACTTTGATTCTACATTTTGAAGTTAGATCACTGCCGGAGAAGCAGTCGATATTCCTTTTTATGCTCATTAATCAAAAGGAAATGGCCATCTTTGTTTTAAAAGTAGGAGCAAATTTGAAAGTAAAAATTCATTTTTTATTGTTTCGAGAATCGTTGATCATATTAAAATGTCATTTTGTAAAGCAGAATAACTAAGAATTGCAAATAAAAGGCACACAGGTTCAAATTTTATTGATAGAATGGAAATCAGCTTAATGCGTGATTCCATGGAACGTTACAAAGTTTAGAAAATGGTAATTTAAAAGGAAAGGGGCTACATTGAAACATAGCGACCGCTATCCTTCCATCAACTTTGAATTCCGGACATTTTGAGCTTCTGTCGAAGATGACCTTGATCGAGAATTTCTTAACAGATGACGTTGCCTCTAAGGAGCCAAACTTGTCGGATGCAGTTACTTGCCATGACTCCCTAATATTTGCCTAGATTACCCTTTCGGGTTTTCAATCCATCGGGATGATCATTGTTTATGTCTCTAATTTTTGCCTGGACTGCCCTTTCGGGTTTTCAATCCACCGAGACGTTTTTTTATTTAAGCGAAGTATTTCTTGACTACATCAACATTTGTGGGGTAGTTAAACTCCTCTCCATCCATGGTTGCGAGTCTCAAGGCACCGCCTGTAAAGGATTTCTTAACAACATAGGGGCCATCGTAATTCGAAGTCCATTTGCCCCTAGAATTAGTGAAAAATGATTGTATCTTCTTGAGCACAAGGTCTCCTTTCCTAAAGACACGGGGTCGGACCTTTTTATCAAACGCCTTCTTATTCTTTGCTGATATAACTGACCATGGCATAAAGTCGTCATTCTTTTTTCTTCGATCATATTTAATTCATCGTGTCGGCTCTGACACCATTCAGCTTCTGTTAGCTTGGCTTCCATCAATACCCTAATTGATGGTATCTCTACTTCTATGGAGAGCACTGCTTCCATGCCATATACTAGAGAGAAAGGGGTTGCCCTATTGAAGTTCGGACGGACGTACGATAACCGTGAAGTGCAAAGCATAACATCTCATGCCAATCTTTGTAGGTTACGACCATCTTCTGAATGATTTTCTTAATGTTCTTTTTAGCCGCTTCTACCGCTCCATTCATTTTTGGTCGGTAGGGAGATGAGTTATGGTGTTCTATCTTAAACTCAGCACACAACTCTTTCATCATTTTGTTGTTCAAGTTAGATCCATTATCCATAATGATCTGGCTTGGAACACCATAACGGCAGATGAGATTGTTCTTGATGAACCAAACCACTACTTGTCGGGTCACATTGGTATATGATACTGCTTTGACCCTCTTGGTGAAGTAGTCAATGGCTACTAGGATGAACTAATGTCCATTTGAAGCTTTGGGTTCAATCATGCCAATCATGTCGATTCCCCATATAGAAAAAGGCCATGGAGAAGAAAGACCTTTGAGATGTGTTGGTGGTACATGGATTTTATCAGCGTATATCTGACACTTGTGACACCTCCTCATGTACTTGTAGCAATCAGATTCCATTGTCAGCCAAGAATATCCTGCTCTTAGAATTTTTCTTACCATTGTGTGTCCATTGGCATGAGTGCCAAAGGATCCTTCATGAATTTCTTTCATTAGCATGTTTGCTTCGTGTCCTTCCACGCATCTGAGCAAAACCATGTCGAAGTTTCTCTTGTAGAGTGTATCACTGTTCAGGAAGAAGTTGCCAGCCAATCTTCTGAGAGTCTTCCTATCTTTTCTTGATGCCCCAGGCGGGTATTCTTGCCTTTGAAGGAAGCATTTGATATCGTGATACCAGAGTTTGTCATCTATGACTGCTTCAATTGTGAAGAAGTAAGTAGGCCTTTCAAAACGCATTATGTCAATCTTGGGTACATCGTTCCATCAACTGACACTAATCATGGAGGATAGAGTGGCTAGTGCATCAGCCATGTGGGTTTCTTCACGAGGAATGTGATGAAACTCGATTATGTTGAAAAATGGTAACAACCTTCTCTCATAGTCTTTGTAAGGAATCAATCCTGATTGATATGTGTTCCATTCTCCTTTGATCTGATTTATAACCAGGGTTGAGTCTCCATACACATCCAAGTTTTTTATCCTTAGGTCAATAGCTTCCTCGAGTCCCATGATACATGCTTCATATTCGGCCTCATTGTTTGTACACTTGAATTTCAATCGGGCAGTGAAAGGAATATGGGTACCTTGAGGTGCTATAATGATTGCCCCAATTTCGTTTCCATAAGTATTGACGGCTCCATCGAATATTAGTCCCCATTGGGAACCTGGTTCTAGCCCTTCACTGGGTAGTGGTTCATCGCAATCTTTCATTTTCAAGTACGTGACATCTTCATCTGGGAAGTCAAATCTGAGTAATTCCTGATCATCAATCGGTTGATGAGCCAAATGATCGGCTAAAATACTTCCTTTGACGGCTTTCTAAGCATGATACTCGATGTCGTATTCTGATAACAACATCTGCCAACGGGCAATCCTTCCTGTGAGAGCATGCTTTTCAAAGACGTACTTGATTGGATCCATTTTAGAGATTAACCAAGTAGAGTTACAAATTATGTACTGGCGAAGACGTTTGGCTGCCCAAACCAAAGCGCAGTAAGTTTTCTCGAGCATAGTGTATCGAGTTTCACAGTCCGTGAACTTCTTGCTTAAGTAGTAAATGGCAGATTATTTTCTCTTTGTCTCGTTTTGTTGGCCAAGCACACAGCCCATGGAGTCTTCCAAGACTATTAACTAGATAATCAGTGGTATTCCTTCCACTGGAGGAGACAGAATCGGTGGGTTCAACAAATATTCTCTGATGCTGTCGAAAGCTTTTTAGCAATCTTCTGTCCATATACAGTTTTGGTTCTTTCTGAGTAGTTTGAAGATCGGTGCGCATTTCGCAGTCATGAGGGATATGAATCTTAAGATGTAATTCAGACGTCCTAAAAATCCTCTAACCTGTTTTTCGGTCTTTGGAGAAGGCATTTCTTGAATGGCCTTGACTTTGTCGAGATCAACCTCAATTCCCTTTGGGCTGACGATAATTCCTAAGAGTTTTCCTGAGCGAACACCGAACGTACACTTATTGGGATTCAAGCGGAGTTTGTATTTTCTCAGATGCTCGAATAACTTTGATAGGTGTTCCACATGTTCTTCTTCTGTTTTAGATTTGGCAATTATGTCATCGACGTACACTTCAATCTCTTTGTGGATCATGTCGTGAAACAGAATTATCATGTCCCTTTGATAGGTTACCTCTGCGTTCTTCAGACCGAACGACATTACCTTGTAACAAAAGGTGCCCCATGGGGTGATGAATGAAGTTTTCTCCATATCTTCTGGCGCCATTTTGATTTGATTATAGCCCGAGAATCCATCCATGAAGAGAAGACTTTGAATTTCGATGTGCTATCTACCAGCATGTCAATGTGTGGTAGGGGGAAGTCATCATTTGGACTTGCTTTGTTCAGATCCCTGTAGTTTGCACACATTCTGACTTTTCCGTCTTTCTTCGGAACTGGCACTGTGTTGGCTAACCATTGAGGATATTTTGAGGTGGCGAGGAAACCTGCGTCGATCTGCTTCTGCACTTCCTCCTTAATTTTGATGGCCATATCTGGATGAGTCCTTCTCAGTCTTTGTTTTACTAGAGGACATTCTGGTTTTAGTGGTAAGTGGTGTTCCACGATGCTGGTATCTAACCCTGGCATGTCCTGGTAGGACCAAGCAAATACATATGGGAACTCTTTGAGAAGTTTTATCAAGTCTTCCCTGACAGTTGGACTGAGCAGTGCTCCAATCTTAACTTCTTTCTTTTCTTCTTCTGAACCTAAATTGACCATTTCTAACGGCTCTTTGTGAGGTTTAATAGACATTTCCTCTTGCCTGAGTAGTCGAGAGATCTCTTCTAGAATTTCTTTGTCCTCTTCTTCTTCAGCTTCAAATTCCGGGAATTCAAAGTTGGGAGAAGGCATTGGATCGTATGTTTCAATGGGGTTTAAAAAAAATAATCTGCATGACATGATGATTCCTTTTTTAGAAAAGACGGAGAGAATGTAAGAGTGTGTGCAGTGTATTTTCTGAAAACGCTTATTTTTATTTTGGGTTGTTTTTTAAGATTACCATTTTCTGAAAAACGAAAATTGAAAATAGCAATAAAATGGAGGAATTCAGAATGACATTATTTATTCATGATTTGTTGATTCTTGAAACACAATCCTATAAAACAAAACTCTGTCGCTTTGGGAAAAGCGAAGAGGGACATTTACAGAAAAGCAAGTCCTATAAAACATCCATTTCACCCGGGCAAAGTGAAATGTTAAAACAAAGATGGTAATTACTTCGACTTATGAATGACTTTCGGGACATCGACTGCAACACAATGGCGATAAACTCCTCTGTGAATCACAAAGTCTGGTACTTTCCTTCTTGGTTTGTCTTCAGAAATGACACTGATTTCTAGCGGAGTAGGATCTTTGGAGTCTTATTCCCATGCAGAGTTATCATAACAGGACTCTTCTGTTGCATCTTCCATAGTGTTTTCACTCTCAAGAGGATCTCCCTATCCAGTTGGCTAGATGTCCTCGTATCTGATGCGAAAGCTTTCGGGAGTAGTGTATTTGACTAGAAAGTCATACTTGCCGCTTGGCTGTCCCAAGGTATCCCAGGTTTCTGAGGGAATAGATGAGTCATCTTCCTCAATGACGTTGACCTCAGGAAATGCATAATTAATGAATTCTTGTCCTGCAATCTTTGCAAACTCATCACCATGGTGTCAGACATTTTTGAAATGTTCTGAGTAAGGATTCCATGACTCTGTGGGAACATGGGTATTCTTTTCAAGATTACTCAGCTGATAGGCATTGTCCGAATGACTCTTTTGCCCCTAGTATTCCGTGTATGGCTTCCGGATAGGAAAGTCATCTAGGGGATCATAATAATCGTAGTTAAAGTTATTTTTCATCAGTTTGTCTTCCTCTAATGAGTTGGGTGGAGCACGACATCCTTCGGGATCACAATCTCCATAGATCATTCTGACGTCTAATCTTGGTATATATGTTGGAGTCTGAGAGCATAATGGTATGTACGTTTCTCCCTGAGATATATAACCTTCATCGTTGAGATAAGACTTCCACTCCTCATCTGTATTGGAGGAGTTATTACCATCGATGGTGTGGACTTCTTGAGATACTGGGTGGAGGAAGCCTCCACCGTGGAAGAAATCCTGAATGGGACGAAAACTTTCATCCTTCTTTGTAGTCTGGGTACAGGTCAGAGAGAAACCAAGACCTTTTCTTGTCTTGTTATCAGTAGGAATTACAATATGTCTCCATCATTTTATGTCACTACTCCCCATCACTTTGAGAGCGTCCTTATATGAGGAAATCGATGTTCCTTTCTCTTGGTGATTCTCATTGCTCACCGAGAGTGCTTGAAATTGAGTTCTAATGACTTCCTCTAGTTCTACACAGGAGAATGATGATAAGTTGCTCACGATTAAAGCTTGCTCTCCGCACACCGTGACTAATTTATCATTTTTGACGAACTTCAGCTTCTGGTGAAGTGTCGAAGTGACTGCCCCAGCTTCGTGTATCCAAGGTCTTCCTAATAAATAGTTGTATGCTACTCGGATGTCCATGACCTGGAAAGTGACTTGGAAAGTGTGAGGACCGATGGTTTTGGGAAGATCGACTTTGCCGATAACTATTTTTCTGGATCCGTCAAAGGCTTTGACGATGATCTCGTGCCTCTCATGGGGGTTCCTTGAAAAGAAAGTTGAACCAGAGTTGACCTTGGCATGACATTTAAGGATGCACCTATATCTACCAGTACGCTGGCTAAAGCATCGTCCTGTCAATTGACTTTGATATTGAGTGTCAGATTATGGTTCTTACCTTCTTCTGGAATTTCTTCATCACTGAATCCCAAGTTGTTGCAGGAAGTGATGTTGTAGATGATGCTGTCAAATTGTCCTACTGTCATATCTTCTTCCAAAAAGGCTTGTTCTAAGACTCTTTGTAGAGCTTCTCTGTGAGCTTATGAACTAAGCAGGAGAGATAACACAGAGATCTGAGACAAAGTTTGCAATAATTGATCCACAATGTCGTACTCGCTTTTCTAGATGAGCTTTAGCATCTCATCGTTGTTATTTACAGGTTATGTATTGCTGGATTGACCGACTTGTTGGTTAGGAACTTTGACTTGAGGTTCCTTTTCTTTGGTAGGCTCTCCAACTCCTCCGTTGAAGATTTGACTGCTCCGGGTAACTCGACTGATGTCGGCGATGTTCACAACAGAGGGTAATGGAGTTTCTTTTCCATTTTCTATGGTCGTTGCACCGTACTTGTACGCGATATCCTTTTCTGATTTGTACGGTATTGGACCTGGAAGGTAGACGACCACAGGGGCTTTTTGGGCCTTTTGATCGTTGTAGGCCACCTCAATCAGCTCTAAGTTTGGAATTCTTCTATTGCCAAGAGAGACTTTCGACTCATCGAGCAGAGGAATTATGGCACAAACATCCTTGGTTATTCCATGATTGGAGATTACAGTGTTTTTGTTTTGAAAAGGGATGTAATCTTGTATCATGTTGATTGATTCAGAATTCGAACATGGTTGAATCTCTTTTCGGTCTAACTGATGCTGGAGAGCTACTCGTACGAGATAGCATCCTTGGTTATTTTTTGAGCATACTCCACACCGCTCATAATTGTGAGGTGGTACCCGACCATATCTGCTTTATATGCAGTGCATCCTTACTAGATCCGTTTCTATTGAGCATACATCACAACTTCGATGTCTATCAGGATTCCCATCAGTCATGCTAACTTGTTGTGTGTCTTCATCTAGATAGATCGGAAGCCACCAGTGGTCCAACAAATGTTGAAGAGTCCTTTGCATAAGCGTACACCCTTTGTCGTTTTCGTAGCATTCTTTACAGTCTTGATAATCATGTAAGGCCAGAAAACCAAGTCTGACATGCTTAGCATGTAATTCCACTAGACTCGTATTCATTAAGCATATGCCAAAGATTTGAACCATATTGACTTGATGATCACTTATTTCATGGTAGTCTTGGATCCATCCGAGATCCATTTGACGTTGGAGGGCCTCTTGTACAAAAGAGCATCCCTGGTTGTCTTTTGAGCAGATTGGACAAGTGTTGTAATCGTGCCGCGGAAAATTGTAATACTGACTTTGTCTTAAATGTATTGCCACTAGATTGACGTTTATTGCACGGATGTCATGGTTCTGAATAATGTTGGGATGCGCATGGGCCATGTTGACTTCACGAATCCTGTGATCCTGAATCCAGCCCAGATCCATTTGTTCTTGTAGAGCTGCTTGTACTATGGTACACCCTTGATTATCCTTGGAGCAGATATCACACTGATGATAGTTGTGAGATGGCACATGGCCGTACCCGCTCTGTCTGCAATGCATCTTTACCGGGTTGGTTCCCAGTAAGCGTACATTGTGAATTTGATAACTGTTAACAGGCTCTCCTTCTATCAAACTCATTGTAGTCTTCTCATGTTGCGGTAACGGGTTCGTCTGAACATTTGGGTTCGTATCTTTGAAAGATAAAACCTTGTTCCTGACGAGCTTCTGTACATCAGATTTAAAGCTGAGGCAATTCTCAATGTTATGTCTTGATCCTCCTTGATGGTAAGGGAAAGTCTAATCGGTTTTGAACCAAAAAGGTGGATTTTCTGATACTGCGAGAGGCGTCCTGGTTTGAACATGCCCCTTGGCCAGTAGAAGTGGAAATAGTTCTGCGTACAACACCGGTATAGGGTCGAACCCTGATGGTCGTGTAGTACGATTGTTGTTATTGTACTGCGGGCGAGCCTACTGAAGAGGTTGTTGCGGCCTTTACTGATATTGTTGTTGATTTGGTTGGCTCTGAGTAACCTGAGGTTGATATGTCGGAGCTGAAGCTGGGTTGATAGCGGGAGTTACTGCTGGTACCCGGTTGATACCTTCACTTTTGCTTTCCCAGAGAGATATTATTGATATCTTGCTCTTTCTTTTTTTGGAAAGCACTACCGTATCTTTTAGTACTACTAGATGGCTCTGCATCTTTGACCAATTGTCCTTCTCAGACTGCTTCTTCAAGGCGTACTCCCATGTTCACCATTTCAGTGAAGTCACTGGGTGCACTGGCGACCATTCGGTCGTAATAAAACGAGTTCAATGTTTTCAGGAAAATCTTTGTCATTTCCTTTTCTTTGAGAGTGAGACAGATATGGGCGGCAATTTCACGCCATCTCTGAGCATATTCTTTGAAGGTTTTTTATCCTTTTGTGACATTGCTGTGAGTTGGTACCTATTTGGTGCCATGTCCAAGTTGTATTTATACTGCTGAACAAAAGCTGCCCCGAGATCTCTGAAAGTACTGATCTTGGTGCGGTTTAAACCCATGTACCATTTGAGTGCGACACCGGTTAAACTGTCTTGGAAGTAATGGATTAGTAGCTGTTGATTTTCTGTCTGGGTAGACATTTTCCAAGCGTACATCACCAAATGACTTTGAGGGCAAGAGTTGCCTTTGTATTTCTCAAAGTCAGGCACCTTGAATTTGTGCGGTATCTTTACAATAGGGACCAAACAGAGGTCGAAGGCGTCTTTTCCGAATAAGTCTTGACTGCAAATGGCATACAGTTCCTTATGCATTTCCAAGAATTATTCCTGGAACTCATTCATCTTTTCGTATACGTATTCGTTTCCACTAGAAATCGCTTGCAGAGTCTGTCCTTCCGGGATAGTGTGTACCACTGGCTGTGGTATAGTCATTACGGCGGTAACTCTTGGCGCTTCAGTGACCTGAAGTTTGTAACCTTTAGGAATTTCTGCTGTAATCCTTGCATCTTCATTTACTTGAAGTTTATAACCTTTAGGTCTGGCGGTTCCTGCTACGACTTCCGGGTCTTCAGTGACTGGCGGGATGTATCCTTCAAGTATAAGTTGAGAGGCATGCCCCAGGGAAATCCTTTAGGCATGTTGTACTAAGGATAACTGCCAGGTGTCTCAAATGCTGGTGTGGATGTAATCTCTGAGATCACAGTCCTTTGATGTTGTTATTCCTGGGTTGCTGCCAGGGATTGCATAACGTTGTGGAGTTTCTCCAAACTCTCCTTCAGAGCATTGATTTCTTCTCTCCTCTCTCTGTTCTCTTCCTCGAGATCGTCCATTTTCTTTTGCCGATTGGCCCGAGTATTGTACGAATGAGAGAGTTTGACTCTAGAGTGTGACACATATGTGAGACTCAAAGACAAAGTTGTGTTATGTGAGAATGATGAATGATATACAAAGAATGTTATATTTTTTAGTTTTTGTTTTCAAAAGAACTTTTAACATTTATATTGCAAATATCACACAGCGGGAGAGACCCTTTTATTGAACTCGAAAGATTGCAGTATTTTACAAGGAAAAATACAGTATTTTACAGGGTGTGATAAGGAAAAGTACATTTGTCAATGATTTTTACCCCGTCATAGATTCGATTGCACCAATCTATGTTGGAATTGGTAAGGGACATAATCTTCTGTGACCATCGCAGATTACACTTGTGATCCCAAAAAGCAACAGACTTGGGCAAGTGGGAAATAAACCATTTGTAGAGTAATGATACACAGCATGTGATCATCCCTCCACTATACAAATTCCTTAAGTGTACAGAATAATAAGCATCCATGAGTAAGGTTGGGACTGGGTTCTTAATCAAGAATATCTTAACAGCATTGGTGTCGACGAAGTTGTCAATGTTGGGAAAGAGGAATAACCCATACATGAGTAGCACAAAGACATCTTTGAAAGCGTTTATATTTCCTATATTGGCAAATTATAGAGCTTTCTCCATCAGGAATTTAGCTGGTAAACCCTGGATTCCACCTTTGGTCGTCATGTGGTCCTGACTTTTGACTCATCCAAAGAGATTGCTCTTACAATGGCTTGATCTTTTGGAATTTCTTCCAGTCCAAAAAAATGGATCTTGATGAGTGATAGGTAAATCAATCAGGTGGGAGTATTCTTCCAGTGTTAGTGTAAGTTGATAATCTGGGAAAGTGAAGCAGTGGTAAATCGGATCGTAGAACTGAACCAGTGTAGACAGGATCTCTTCAACCATGTTGACCTTCAGAAGAGATAACAGTTCTCCGTTCTTAGCTCTGAAAGCTTCGGGATTAGTAATCATCCTTCCCAATTTCCTTAGGTCTTCCAGTTTTGGAACCTTGAAGGTGTACTTGTGTGTTTTTCTTCTTCTGAAATCCATAACGCAACCTCTACTCTCTGATATTTGCAATTATTGTTTCAGTTCTTTTAGAAAAAGATTTTTTCTTGTTTCGAAAAAGGTTTTTTAATGAATGCATGGATACATGAATGCAGCAAACAAAAACACTTGAAAACATGGGTTTAGAGGTTCATCGTCACGAGCATGGAGCCATGGATCTACTCATCCCCAAAGGTGTGTGCTAATAGGTCAATTTTTGTACCTGTAGAACGGGTTCTAACAGAGGTTCCCAAAATCATTGACCCCCTCTTAGGGATATTAATAACAAGTCGATTGACTCAAGCGAGCTTTAATATCCTAAGATGAATCTCCTTTGAGTGTAGTATCGCGTATCAACTATTCTCGATAGTCACCGCACTACCTAATGGTTTAATGGTTAAGTGTGTACTAATCCTCAGTTTCAAGGGTATCCAGCTGGGAAAAAACAATGCTTTCACGACATGCTCGTTCAACATTGGTAATTCCACGAGGATACCTCCACTGATTCGGTGGGTTGCCAAGTTAACTTGGTCGGGATTCACTCCCTATAAGCCTTCCTGGATACACCACCACTTATCTTAATGTTCTCTCGGACTCACCACATGCGTATTAATCGCATTCCTAGATAAAAAAAATTTAAACACGAGTATCAAATAATATGATAGTAGATGGTATATATAAAATGACAAAGTAAGTACAATAACAGAATAAAAAATAAATGAAAAGCAAGGCATAGACATCTTAGGAACTCTAATCCTAAAATCTCCCCAGCATAGTCGCCATTTTTCTGTAGTGTGCGGTTTTTGCCAGTGACGCGACCACCTTACCACAAATTGGATTTGGGTGCTACTTTCTGATTTATGTATTTATCCTATGAAGCTAGAAAGGAAAGGGAAGATATCTAAAACTAACCTTGCACGCAAATGTTTTCTTTAAAAAATGCTAAGAGATCGGGGATCGGGGTCTGGTAATACAAAGGGAAGCTATTAACACCTAGTTTATCTATGGTAATCCATAGGAACCTTTTATTGCATATTGTTTTGTTAACTTGAAATGCTTTCTTGTGTTTATTTACTGTGGATTAGGAAAGTTTCTCCTTTGGGAGTGTTGAGAGAATGTTTTTGTGGTTTTCGGGTTTTCTGTTGTTTTTCGGAAGGTACTGAACCTAAAGTTTTTGATTCGCGTGCTCTCTAAGATTTTGCAATCTTATGCCTATGTATTCTCGTAAAGAGATTTGGGAAATCAGAGCAATCGTAGTTTCTCCTATTCTATGGGAGGAAAGATATGTGGTGTCTTGTTTAAAACCCAAGATTGAAGCTAGCTGAGTATTTGTGTCTTGTTTAAAGCCTAAGATTGAAGCTAAACGTTTGATTTGAGAGATAATTAGTCATCTCTAAAGGGAGATATCTCACATATTCATCACAAATGTTAGGTAATTGGTTATAAGGGAAATTACTATAACTGAGATATATAGAATCCATCAATGCCATGATTTCCTTTATAAGGGTGATGTCATGAAAGAGGAAAGCTTTAACTCAATGTAGAGCAATGCCACTTTTTCCTTATGAATCTTTCATGCTAAGAGAGGGACATTTGCTTGAATGTTAGGGTTCCAGAGGCTTGCCACTTACAGCTGTTAGATGAAAGATGAATTTTAGCCATGATAGAGGAGGGACTCCATCTTGGATTATAAATTAACAAGTGTGCCACTTACAACAATTATCTGGAAAGGTTTTGATTGTTTGTTTTTGAGATGTGATGTATAGAGGAAATATCCTCCTGTAGAGGGGACTTATGGTCTCATTTGAGGGGATGTTGATTTTTGTGTGCCTTGATCAAAGCCCAAGGTTGAAGCTAAAAGAAACTGACTCCACTGGATAGGGTTTTATCTGTCTTGTACAAAGCCCAAGATTAAGGCTGACTGGGGAAATTCTTATATGAAGCCTAAGAGGAGGCTATCTCTTGCTGAGGATTTATGGAAATCCAAGAGCAGGTCCAAATGGTATTGGGGAATCCAAAAGGTTTACTCTTGCTGAGAATCAGGGAAGAGTTGAAGTATCAGTGGCCATGAGGATATGATTCTACTGGGGATTTGTTGATGGTAAATTGACCCTGGCTGGGGATTTTAAAGGTGAAAGTTAAGCCTTGTTGGGGGTCAGAAGGGATTTAAAGATGAGTTTGAAAACCTTGGAGGTTTTCAACTCTGCTGGAGACTAGTGTATTGGTAAGATGATCAGGGGTTTTCAAGTGCTTTTCAGGGAACTTGGGGGTCTCTGTGTGAGATCCCAGAGTGAGATGAGACTTTCCAAGTCTACTTGTATGAAACCCAAGAGGAGGCTGAGACTGTCCAAGTCTCTCTAGAAGTGGTAGGCTCTGGTGTAGAGAGGGGACTTTGTATGATGCCCAAGAGGAGGCTGGGACTGTCCAAGTCTCTCAAGAAGTGGTAGGCTCTGGTGTAGAGAGGGGTCTTTGTATGATGCCCAAGAGAAGGTTGTTGGTTTAAGGGATGAAGATCAACCCTAGAATGGTATGATGTTTTGGAATTTTGACTCTCCTGGGGATTGAACTAGTAGAGATTACTAAATTCTATCTTATGCCTTTAGGAGGCCTTTGGGTCCTTGTACTAAGCCCAAGAGGAGGTTGGGGGAATTTCTAAGAAGCCTGTTGGTCCTTGTACTAAGGTTTGAAGAAATTCAAAAGAGGTTTCACCAGGAATTAATCCTCTCTGGGGAAATGAATTTCTTGTATGCATATATTTCTAAGTTTTAACATTCTTGAGAAAAGTTTCACCAGGAATAATGCCTTTCTCTGTTCCATTTTGAATAAGCCCAAGAGGAGGAAGACTGTATAAGGAATTTCCTATAAGGGAACTAGTTTTAACTATGTTGAAAGTATCCTCTGGTTTGACCTAAGTGTAGACCTAACTGTTGGGGAAACTCTAAACAAATATGCACAAGTATATATATATAAAGATAAGTGATTTGACAGTTATATAAACAAATATGCATTGAAAAATATGTCGGGACTTACATTCTGAGAGGGGGCCCAAGTGTATTTGATATGTTGTATTGACTACAACTGTATGATTAATTAGGGTTTCAAGAAATTGAAGAAAGTTTTGAGGAAACTTTGAATTTGAATTTGAATTAAAAGAAATTGTTTAAAATGAAAAGAAAGTTTGGGGCTTATAACTCAAAGAGAGACCCAAGTGGTCTAAAAGCAGTTTCACCATGAATAATGCTCCTCTTAGTACCAGTTTAAAACAGACAGATGATTTTGAAAATAGAGGTATGGAGCTTTCAACTCAAGGAGAGGCCCATGGAAGTTTTTTATTGTTAAAAACAAAGTTCATTACAAAAGATTGGGGCTTATACTCAAGGAGAGGCCCAGATGACTTATTTGAAAACATTGATCATACTGCAACACCGACAGATGTTGTGGGACTTATGCTATAGAAGAGGCCCAAAATTGTTTTTTACAAAGAGGGGTTGGATCTTACACTCTAATAGAGGCCCAAAAGTGTTTGTAAAGAAAGAATAATGGGGCTTATACTCAAGGAGAAGCCCGTATGATTTATTTGAAAAGACGACGATCCCGCCGTGATTTTGAAAACCACAGAGGGACTTATACAATGACTGAGGCCCAAAATTTTATGTACAAGAAGGGATGGGTCTTACACTCTAATAGAGGCCCAAAAGTTTATTTTTATACAAGAGACGGAGCTTATAGCTCAAAGAGATGCCCAGATGAAAAACAACGATCACACCGTTTATTTTGAAAATCGCGTAGGGACTTATACAATGACTGAGGCCGAAAATTTTGTATTTACAAAGGGGATGGGTCTTACACTCTATTAGAGGCCTAAGAAGTGTTTCAAATGAAGTTTGCAAAATCAAAATTAAGAAAAAAACCTAATTTTAATTTAGAAAACAATTTTTCAAAGGAAATTAAATAAAAAATGATATAAATATCATTTATATTCAAAAACAAGTTGTAAACTTTAAAAAATGTTTTGAAAAATCGTGTTTAATCACATGAAAACTTGGATTTCATTTGAATTTGAAAAATCAAGGTGGAAATTTCATTTAAAATGTCTAAAACCAATAAAAATGAAATTATTTACAAAAATTCAAGCTATATTAAATAAATAATATAAATTTGATTTTTTTTGTAGAATAAAATATTTTAAAATTTTTGTGAATTTAAAAAAAAAGAACCAATCAAAAATGATAAAAATTGAGAGAGAAATTAATTTTTGAAATCTATTAAGAAAATAAAAGAAAAGTTCAAAAATTGAAATTATGGCGCCAATGGTCATCTTCTTCCTCACGACATCCCTCCATGGTCGTTTTGCAAAACTTCACATATCTCTCTCAATACGTAATGGTTTTGACTTTTGTAAACATGAAAGTTGTGTGTTTTTGAACAAGGATTTCAATGATATAAATTAATTACATTTATATTAAGCGTGGAGTGAGAAATCAAATGATGAACACATGAAACCTAATTTCTGGAAGAACACTATGAAATCCTATACACGATAGCTACAAAGCAATTAATTGAGGGGAAACACTCTACATAAGTGCAGAAACATGTTTGTAACTTGAAAACACATTTATGATGCATGAATCATAGAGTTTGAGAGTTTAGGCTTACCTCTTGCAAGAAGAAATCGAATTCTGATGTAGAGGTGTTACATATGTTGTGTGATGATTTGGACAAATTCAATGGACCTTATGTAAGGTGTTTGGAAGCTTGGAATGGATTGAAACAACCTGGAACTTGTTGTGGTACCCCAACTGCAAATAGGCCAAAAAGCTTGAGCAAATGGATGGTGACTTAGTGATTCTAGTGTTCCATATGTGTTTTGAGGTTATGGATCACTTGTATATGACATATGTGAGGTGTTAGGATGGTTGGTTTTGATGGATTTACTTTCTTTTGAAAAATTCGATAGTTACTTCAAGAAGAAGCAAAATCTGGTTTTGGAGAGTGAAGTGAAAGAAAACATGAATTCAGATGTTTTAGGGTGGTTTGATCAGTCACAGATGACCTCTATTTATAGTAGAGGAAGTTTTTTTGGGAGCAATAGTGATTGGAGACTGATCATGGCATGTAGCTTTTAGCCATTGACTTGGATAATCCAAAAGTCCCAAGTCAACTCACTTAGCTTGCCTCCATTCAATTCTAGAGGTTTGAATGCTCAGAGTTAGGACTTGAATCTTGACTGGCTTGGAGTGTTATGGTCTGGTTCGTGACACCTCAATGTATTGCATTGATGTTACCTTGGCAAAATTGAATTCCAAAGTTCATGTCATGATGGTTTTTGCACATGCCAAGTTGAATTCTTAACTTCTTGATCAAGAATCAAGTGAGTCATCAGAAGTTTTGTGCTTTTGGAAGATGAAAAAGTTGGCAAAATGGCAAAACTTGAGTGACAAAATCGTGTGGCACAAGTTTGGTTTTCATGCCTTTGTGTAGGCAGGGTGAAAAATGCCATTTTTGGAGGCTTATAACTCCTTGCTCAAGTTGAATCATGAGAGGCTCTTGTACTTTTTGGAAAGCCCATATAATATACTTCAACTTTGATGTTTAACTTTGGTCTTGAATCATCTTGGATCATAATGAAAAATGACCTCAAAGTTGGTGAAAATGCAAAGCAGATTATGTCCAAAATTTCACTAAGTGTTGAAAAAGTATCCATTTTCCATTTTTTGTGATTTTGATAAATCCATAACTCAAAATCCATGAGGATTTTGAATCTGTTGTAGTTGACAATCCTGAAGTATGTAATGAGAGCTTTCATTTGAGCTTTGGATGGAAGAAAAAGGTTGCTTGGATCACAAGTTATGGTCTTGCAAAGTTGGGTATAAATCACTTTTTTTCCATAACTTAGTGAAAATTCAAGTTTCTTATGGTTGCCCCTTTTTCAAGCAACCCCACTTTTTCTTGATTTTTCTTGATGGACGATGATCCAAACCATAAGTTAACATTTTTTTTACTTAGGGAAGCCTTGTTTGTCAAGAAATTCAAAAACTCAAACTTGAATTTTGGGCACAGTTGACTTTTTATCAAATGAATTTCAAACTTTGTGATCCTCTATGAAATCAAGTTCTTGACCTAATTCAAACTTAATTGAAGGATTCCATAGGTGTTTTAGAGTGTCTTGAATCATGTCCCAAGGCTTGGGATCATGTCTTGGTCTAAAGTCAAAGGTACAATTGACGTTTCATCAAAAAACCCTAATTGGTCCAAATGAATTTGAATCCTTGTATTGCTTATGAACCAAGTTCTTCGAATCAATCCAATCTTGTAAATGAATTAATATGATGTATTGGAGGTCTTCAAAACACTTCTTGAGGGCTTGGCTCATGCCTTGCTTCAAAAGTCAACTTAGTGGTGAATTAAGTCAAGAAACCCTAATTCCTGATTTTTTATTAATGCATCCCCTGAGGCTATTTTGAACTTATGATTGGGTCCATGAGGTCCCTTTGAGCTTCTTGGATCATATTTTGAAGTATTGGCACATTCCCAGATGGAAATTTCTCTCTGGAGGCCTTGGTCGATCAAAACCCTAATTTGGTGACAGTGATGATCTTGAGTCTTGATCACCATGAGATATTGCATTTTCATGCTTAATTCTAGATGTGGGAGACCTCTTGATCCTTCAGGATGTTTGAGAGGCTTGACAAGTTGAGGATCATGTCCATTCTTGATTGATCCTTTGTCTAAGTTCTCTAAGAGGGCTCAAAACCCTAATTCTTGATTGTAGTGAATGCTCAACAATCTTTGAGAGGATAGATGAGGTATGAAGGTACATCCATATTGTGGTGATGATTGTTAGAGCAAGAGTTGTCTCTACAAGTCATCTCTATGTTTTGATGATAACAATGGTATTTGTGAAAGAACCATTTTTTGTTCTAATGTGTGTTGTGTGCAGATCATAATCATAGAAGATATCAGATCCAACAAAGTACCAGCCAAACGAGCATAATTGATTATATGCGAAGTTACTATGTGTGACACAAATCGCAGGAAGCATGTATGCTTCTGTATCTGATCATAATCAGTCAGATCCAAGGATGACGATATTGTTGTTGCAATGCTCTTGTGGATGCTCTCTGAGAGTGGTCATGATTCTGAAGAATTGCGAAGCTTCTGAAGAAGATAATCCCATGAAGAACCAAAGTGCTGAAGACTCTCATGATTTGAAGTTCTGAAGGGTGAAGGCTCTGAAGACCAAGTGCATGAAGACAAATGTTACCGTTGTGAAAGCGCTCAAGAAGATAAGCTTGTCACTTCCTCCATAGTAAAAAGGAGATGTGTCAGTACAACTTTATCATTACACAACGTCTCTTTTCTAGCAGCCAACAGTAATTCAAACGACTATATTTTACTGGGCTATTTAAAGAAAGGAGTACTCGCTTCTAAGAGAATTGATCAAGTCAATATAAAAAGAGAATTGAAAAAGTCCATAAAAGGAGAATTGATCAAGTCATTGTGTGAAGATAGCAACAACGATGAGTTCTCGTTGTAACACCTAAATATCCAAAGCTATCACCATTTACACATGGCCATTGTTGTTGAAGCTTAAGATCATAAATCAACAAAACAACAACAATTTGGTACAGAAGCTGTTGATGAAGAAGATAACATTGTAAATCAGTCAAGTCATCAACCACCTTCTCGTCTGAGTTACATTGAAGATCTGAAGCAAGGAGTTGTTGCTCAAAGCTTGCTCAACCAAGAAGATGGGGAAGAAGAAGATCTACAAGATGTCAAAAACTGTCAAATCAACATATGTAACGCCCCGATTCCGATTATTCCCATTTTGTTGAGTCTTTTATTTAAATTGAGTGATAAATTATTTTATTTGTGAAATTGGTGTGTTAATATGCTATGTTGACATGTTATGATATTTTACCGTTTTTGAGAGTTTTCGGGGAAATTAGAATGGAGGGTATTTTGGACATTACTCAATTAATGATAAGTAGAAATTTAGTGGAAATAGTATTGTGGGAGAAAATGAATTAATTAAATTAGAGTAGAAAATAAGAAAAGAAAAAGAGATAAGAAGAAGAAATAGGAGAGAAAGAGAAAGAAAAGAGAAATAGAGAGAAAAAGGAGAGAAAGAAAGAGGAAGAAGAGAAAAGAGAAGGAAACTTGGAAAAACCTAGAAAACCATCAAGAACAATCATCTAGCAAGCTTGGAATCCGGGTAAGGGTGTGAAATCTTATTATCTCATCAATGTATGTCATTATGTATGATTATGTATGTGTTGGTTTGTTGTTTTGTTGGATTGTATGAGAAATAGAACAAAACCCATTCGTGTAGAAAGTGTTAGAATTCGATTAATTCGTGTTGGAAATGATGTTTTCGTGTTCCTTGTTGTTGAAACATGATTGATATATGTTGTTGTACATCAAATTGGTATTTTTCTGAGTTTAGATGATGAATTTGGGTGTGGTTGAATGAAAAACGCAAAACCAAGTTCTGCAGAATTTTTCTGCATTTGCCCTGGCCGTACGCGTAAGGGGCATGCTCATACGTGTATGAGCCTAGGCGTTACGCATATCATTGGCTTGTTTTGGCCCATTACGCGTATGGAATGTGACTTTTCCCGGCCATCTGGTGATACGCGTATGGTGTTGGGCATACGCGTATGGACTTTTAAACGTGAATTTTGGGGGGAAAAATGACTTCTGCCCATACGCGTAGGGGTCCTGGCAATACGCGTATGGGAATGGCGAGGAGTCAGGGCTGTACGCGTATGAGAATGGTGATACGCGTATGGTCAGGCCAATTGTAAAAATGGGACTTTTTCGAATATCGTTTTCGTTTTTCTTTTGTAACTTGTGTTCCGTTTATCCGATTTTTACATTCTTGGTATCGTTGTGAAGCTATTGAGCTGTACTTCCTTATTATGATGACTTGGAAATTGTTAGCCGATTTAATTATGTCGGAAAGTGGGGAATAGTGTTATTTAGCGACTTTTACCGTTTTGAATGTGTGTTTCGGAGGTGAATCATACAATAGTGCATTGATGTGAATGTATATAGATTGTATGTGATTGTATGAGATGAATGCATGAATATATTGTGAATATGTATGCATTTCAAGAATGTCTTGAGTGATTTTGTATGTGAAGCATAATGATGTACATTCTTGTGTTGAGTGATTCTAATGAGAATCCGTTGTAACGTCGTGTGCCTATGTGAGGTGTGAGCGATGATTATAAACGATTGTGTGCCTAGGTGAGGTGTGAGCAATCAGATTGTGTGCCTATGTGAGGTGTGAGCAATCCATAAACATTGCGTGCCTATGTGAGGTGTGAGCAATGGGTGAACATCGTAGGCCCGACGGGGAGTTACATTGGTAACGAGCGATGGTTCCAATAAGTTCCTGAGTGAACTTGAGATGATTGAGTCGGTACCGCATTGCATTTGCATAGAGTCATGAGTCGGTCTCTATGATTTGCATTTATCATCTTTATAATGGTACATTGATGAATAAACATGAATATGTATGTTTATGTGGAATGATAAGAATTGTGAAAGTATGCATGATGAATATGCTTGGTTATATATATATATATATATATATATATATATATATATATATATATATATATATATATATATATATACATTGTGATGTATATGAGTGAGTTGTGATGAATTGTGGTGAGAATGTAGAATATGTGTATTTTTATGCTAAGATATATAATTATATGCATTGTTATTATGATAATATTTCTCACCCTTCTGCTGTTTTATGATGCTTTATGAGGCATTGCAGAGTAGGTATGCTGGTGGTCTTTTTGTGAAGGGTGTCTTCATTCTTTTGGTCGGTCGGCTCTGATATGTAGCACCGGGTAGCTAGGATGTATATGATTATTTTGTGATACATTTGTACATGTATCTTGTTGATGAATGTTTATGTAAACATGAATTATGTTGGTGGATAATTCTTGATGATATATATATATATATATATATATATATATATATATATATATATATATATATATATATGTATATAAGTTTGATGTTATTCAATGTTTGGATTTTCCGCTTTTATTCTAAATATTGAGATGTGGGTGTAAGGACTAAGTTCCTCTGTTGCAAAGTTACCCCACTGTTGCATATCAATTGTTGAGCAGGTGTTGAATGTTTTAATTTCATGTATAATGTGACATACCACTTTTATACTATGTTTATAATTATACTCTGACGGAATTTTTAATATGTGCCTAAATGATTATGTGATTATTTGGGGGTATAGAAAGGGGGTGTTACAACATACATCTCTGTAGTTTCTTAAGATAGCAAGGAGCTCTTGCTCACATCTTTCTTGAACACTTGTGTGTTTGTATGTACTTAAACCTAGGAGTAATAGGCTTGTTAAGAAGCATCTTTGTAATCTCCTGTATAACTAATTCTATGTGAATTAGGATTCCTCAAGTGGTCTGTGTGACCGGAGACTTGAGAAGACAATGGCGAGATGTCATTGTGGAAAAACATGAAATAGGGTCAGTAGACGTTATATTCATTGCGATGAATCCCTAAACGTTTAGCTGTGAAATCCTAGCAGTAGATCTTGCGAGATTGGAACCTGTAGGTCAATGTTCGTTATATTCATTAAGCTGAATCCCTGAACGGTTCATTGTGTGTTAGTCACTGTTGCGGTTGTGCAAGTGGTTAGTCACCGGCTGTTTCCGTGCATCTGTAATCGAGATTGATTATAGTGGATTAAGTCCTTGTGTTCAAGGCGAAATCACCTGAGGAGGGTGGACTGGATTAGCTTGGGAATGGCTCAAGTGAACCAGGATATATCGTGTATTCTTTACTCTTGTTTTTGCTTTGATTTATTGTTTATGTCTTACTCTAAATTATCAGAACCTTACATACACAAATCAGAACCTTGCATCTTAACTCTGATAAGCTTCCGCACTGCAAGTTCTGAATGATGCATATCTTATTCAGACTCTTCCTGCCATATATGCTTTACGCATTGATAAGTCTGAATGTTACTTTGCAAGTCATAGTCTCTCAATGAACTCTGATGTTCTCCTAGTGCTTTAACGATAAGAGGCGAAAAGTTTTTAACAGTGAAAACACAATTCAAACCCCCCCTTTCTTGTGTCTTTCTTGCACCTTCAATTGGTATCAGAGCTCCGATTCTGTTATTGATGGATATCAAACACTTAACAGTGTCAGAAAAAGATCCAGCTATGGTGTGTAGAAATACTGGGTGAGATTTCAATCCACTTAAAATTTCTGAACAGCTCAGAAGATGACCGTGTACAAAATTGTAATCAATCGAATTACTTGAGCAAGTCATTGATTTTGAAGTTTCGCAGTTGTCAACAACTGAATCTTCCTCACTAAAGCCTTGTTGAAGATTGGAGAATCAGCAGATAAGATAGACTCATCAGATAAGTAGTAGTATCTGTTGAATGCTTATCTTATAAAATACGTGTGGATAAACCAAGTATTCGCTCAAGGTTGAATCATCAGAAAAACAAGAAATCTTGTTTGCTAAAGATTAATTCTTTATGAGTTTTTGAGATGTTTTCAAGTATCGATTAGGTCCACCCTTGACTTTCTCGTTTAAAGCTCGTTAAGAATTTCTTCATGTAAAGAAGAAAGATTGTTGTTCTATGGTTTTGAACTTCAGGTCGAAGTCTGCAGAAGAAGTCAAAAAACTGAAGATTTCTAACTCTTATAAATGATTCAACATCTGAATCTTAACTAATCAAGTAGTTGAAAGATTCAATGAAGAACTGAATATTTTATTTCTTAAAAAACTTCGCAGAAAACTGAAAGAATATTCAGGAAGAAGAAATTAAATGATTCATCAAGTACTTGATAAGAATGAATTCTAAGTCTTGATCGAATAAACCCAGATGATTAAGTTCTGTTAAACTTGAGATTCTATCCCAGTTGAATCAAATGTTATTGGTCAGATCCTATCGGATATTTCTCTCAGAACTTCATTAATCCGAAGTCAGAAGATGTGTTGAGATATTAACTAATTCTCTATAGTACATAACTTTTTAGAAGTCTATGTTTAAACTAAAGAATTAGTGACCTTCTGATAATCAGTACCTCCACACTCTGAAGATTACCTTCAGAAATCAGATGATATTTTTGAACAAGCAAACGAAGTGGTCATCTGAAAAGAAAAAGTGATTCTTGTCTCAGTCTAGAGATTCGAGTCAGATTGGAGAGGACTCAAAATCGTTGTAAAAAGATTTCAGAATCTCTAAGGTATGTTCTTCCTCATTCATGATCATCCTTATTATTGGGTTTTAAAAACAGTAGCAATAATTTGAATTTCGTCATTTACTGACATGTTAGGATTATTGAAACTATAAAGATTCTTATGTATTTATGATTTGACATATATTGAGAGTAATATAAGCAATTATGGCTACCTAGCGTTAGTCACTCCCTTACGGCTCATAAATACACATCTATTCGTATCCTCTTTTATGATCTGCTCTGACAACTTCTATATTTAGCCTATAACACGTCTTGTCGTCTCAAAGCTGATATTCATAGCTACTCATAGCTATTGTCGAAAATAATAAATCCTATCTGTTCCAGTTCATTAAATAGCTATTGATCCTAAGTCCTTCCCACATCATTTCCTCCATTCTAAGAAGAATCACTCTTTAATTACCTCATAGTCTAAATTCCTTCTCTCTCAAACAAAATCACTTCTATTCAAAAATGACTTCCCACAACATCAGAGGTGAAACTTCTGGTCTTGAACTCCTGAAGGAATTCACGTTGAATTTAAACCTTCTGCCTCAACTAAACAAAACAAGCATTCTCTCTGGAATTGAATTTTAGAACTGGGAAAACTACTTCAACATGCTTGTTGGACATGTATTTCCTTCACTTGTAACTGAGTTCTGGGCAAATGCTCGTGTACTAGAATATGACTATGGCAAAAATGCTATCTTATCTGTGGTTGATGGTTGTCCAGTCTTGATCAACCCTACCATCAAAGCTAAAGCCATTAGGTGTGTTGAAGATGGTGTGACTGTGGAAAGAAATATCAACAATCACAGCTTCGACATGCATATGCACGTCATTTTTGAAACTGAGGAGCATCCCACTCAACCATGTACCCTCACTCCCATTGCCAAAGATTGGTACAAGCTAATGATAACTAATTTAAGACTAAGAGAAAGAGGAGCAGGATGGCTGCCTGACAAAGAAAGATTATTTATTCTCTTTTTAGTGCCTAGGATCAAAATAAACCTACCTCACTCCATGTACAACCATCTAAAGGAAGAAATTAATTTGTCTAGGGAAGACACAATCTACCAAGTTCCCTACTGCAGGGTTATCTCCCATATTCTGGATCTTCAAGGAGTTGTTAGTCATTACAGAAGAAATGGAATGACTGAGAAGATCCTTCCTGAATTTTGTCAACCTATGACCTTTTTAGTCTAAGATAGGAAATTGGTTTTTCTTAGGATCACAAGTTAGTCAAGGTCCTTTTCTGTCTGTCCTTATGTTCTAAAATTGATGTGCATCTTCATGATCAATTATGATGTATCCCTAATTGAGAAGTACTTATCCTTTTTGAATGATTAATTTTATGTTCACGATGCCTTGATTAAATATAAAGTTCATTAGCCAAAAATAAAATAATTAGGCATTATAAGTGAATCACTTGAAAAGTTTTAGAATTATCTAGAAGCCACAAATCCTTTTAGGTCGAAATTATTTGACGGTTACTATTACCATGAGATAAGCCATGATTCTTGATCGAATAAACTTCTCGCCTTAAAATTCAATCATTAAACCTCTTTTCCCACATTACTTAACCTATCTAGGAAAAATCAACCGTTACCCTTTCAAATTCTCAAAGATCTTACTCTCTTCATTCATCTATAAAAAGGGCTTAACCCTTAATCACTTATCACAACTCTCACGCTATCTAAACTTTGCCTAAGTACCTTCTACCTTGATCACTCTATTATTCTCAACAATGGCTTCTTTCTCTCAAAACGGTTTAACCCCTATAACCACACAGACTCCGGTTGAAAACCTCCTCGTCAGATTGGAAATAATTGTGAACTTTAATAGTTTGAAATCAAATGGATGTGATGTTACTCCCCGATGAAAACTCAAGGATGGAGTAACTATTTCAAGAGGTTGGAAGGACCAATCGACAGCTTTTTGGTTAAAGAATTATGGATTCATGCTAATGCAGGCTCAACAGTCATTGCTTCTTCGGTCTTTGGAAGGAAAATCTTCATTTCTGAAAGGACCATTGCAGATCTTTTGATGCACGACAATAACGGATTCAGAATCACTAAGGATCTGCTTAGTAAGGAAAGATAGGATAAGGTCATGGCGTCTATCTTCAAAGAAGGAGTTGCAGTGGAGAACCAAATATTCTCAAATCTAAAGGATTCACTACAAGTTTGGTTCAGAATCCTGCAAAGAAGTGTTTTTCACCATCTTCCTTCAAATCAACTTAATTACACTAAAAAATGTGTCCTATTTATTCTCCTTAAAGGAATTAAGATACATCTTCCTTCAATCCTCTTCAAACTTCTTAAGGAAGCTATAAGAAACTCCAGAACTGGTTCTGACACGGAAGTCAGACATATTCCATATGGAAGACTCATTTATAATGTTTTGGTTGAATCAAGAGTAATTGATGATATTTTAATTAATGAAGGAGAATCAAGAAAGCTGCTTAAAAGCGCGGGAAAGATTCTCAGATTTAAGAATCTTAAAAGAGAAGACGCTGCTCTGGATGATACGTCGTTTAGGAAATTGACGTTGACCACAAGGAGTCCTGTTGAAGGATTTACATACCTCACAACACACAATCAAGCAGAAGTAGGGAACTATCTGCAACAATTCAAGGATGATGAAATTGGTGTGTGGATTGATATGAAGAACATTATAGATGTGCTTCAAGAACTCTCAGAATGGAAAAGAAAAGGAAAGAAGCAGAAAAGTATTGATAATGAAGAACTCTCATCAAAAAGATCAAGGACTGTCAATGATGCATTATTATCCTTCAAGGATAATGCCATCAACAAAATCCAAAGCTTAATAGATATATCTAGTTCCAGCATGGATCCTACGGAAATGGGAAATATCTGGACTGAATTTCATGGATGGATTTCAGAAGAAATTGTAAAGAACAAGAGGTTGGCAATCACACAAGCCGAAGACAGACAGATGAATACCTCAAGAACCGATGAGTCTGAAAGCTCGTCCTCAACCTCCTCCTTATCATTAGGCACCTCTTAGACTAACCCCTGGGAACCTATTTTCTTTAGGTCTATATTTTGATCGCTCTAAACTACTTAGGATTAATGATTAATCTATGTTTTGCTGTTAATGAAATATCTTTTGAATCTTTTGTTCATTATCATATTGGTCATGTTCTAAATGCTTATTTGCTCAAACTTTTTGATGATGTCAAAAAGAGGGAGAAATAGAAATATGATTTTGATAGAAATCTATCTTAAATGGAAGAATGCAAAATGAAAAACTCAAAAAATAAATCAATCATATAAAACATGTTTTCTACTAACGTTTGTCGTTTGATGTTTAACCAAGGAACTCTGAACAAGTTCACTAGGCATTCTCAGAACAGGTTAAGAAAGAAATAACTCTGATAGAAGTTCCCGTGAACTGTTTGTTTATATGATTGAAGTTGTACACTTTGTGAACATGTGTTCAGAATCAGATTTACCCAGTACTGTTCAGAAGTTAAGAACTGTCTGAAAGTCAAAGTTATCGTGATTCTCGTTTCATTTTGTTCAGAAGCTATAAGCTGTCTAAGAATATGATATTCAGAACATAAGAATCAGAAGAAGGAAAGCTCTGAAAATAATCAAGACAAAGTCTACATCTCAATATGCTCTTCAAAAAAATCTAAGAACTAAACAAATTAGATTTCAAAGACTGTCTGAAAATCTGGATTGGAGATCCAAGAAGAAGAAGTTCTGATTTTCACCAAGAATCCAATTGAGAAGAAAATGATTTGGTATCAAACTAAATCTACACTTGGTAATCAGACTTAGTATATAAAGATTGGTATCAGACTCAGTCTGTAGTGATATCAATCAGAGCTAAGTTGTGAATTGGTTTCAAATACCTCCACTAGTATCAATTTCAGCACACTAAGGAAATACCCTTCAAGTGGTATAAGAAGAATACCTTCAGTTGGTATTAGACTCAACATACTCTGGTATCAGACTCAGCACTTACTTTGGTATCAAACAAAGAGTCAGATCACATTTGTACCAGTTTCAGAATCAAGCGTTGATTGATCACTAAATTAACCTTCCGTTGGTATCTGATCAAGAATCAAGCTTTGATGAACCACTGAGTTGTGACAGTAACAAGGTTCTGAGATGAAGGCCTTTGTTCAAAGTCAAACTCTGAAAAGTCATGATCTATTAGTGAATTAAAATTAATATATCTGGATTACGATTCTGAAGATCCCAATATATGACTTATGGAAATTAAGGGGAGACTACCCAGAAGATTCAACTGTTAAAATCTACAATCTTCATCAAATCTGAAACTCAGGGGGAGTTTCTTAAAGACAGTGTCTGTTTCTGATAAATAGCGTGGCTATGTTATTAGATGAGAACTGTTTTGTCTCTGTGCTAAAATGAATCTGCTGAAAAGTAGAAAATGCTTCAGACGCCTTTGAAGATTAAGAGCTCTGATACGACGTACAAAGGAACTAAGTTCTAAAGATCTGAAGATGGAAGTTCTGATGAACTAGTCCAGATGCTGAAGACTTATGTTTTCTTAAAAAACAAGATAGGGAAGTATTCCTTTTCTATTCTTTGTTCTGGCAACTCAAATTGTTGTTTTTTGTGAGTCTTTGGATCATATGAGATTCTAGATAATCACTGATAAAATTTTGAGGTAACACATTCAGGGGGAGCTATTGTTCCGGACTCTGAATATGTTTAGTTTTGGTGATTACCTTGTATAAAATTTTCAATCAACATACTTGGTTTTGTCATCATCAAGAAGGGGGAGATTGTTAGAGCAAGAGTTATCTCTACAAGTCGTCTCTATGTTTTGATGATAACAATGGTATTTGTGAAAGAACCATTTTATGTTCTAATGTGTGTTGTGTGCAGATCATAATCATAGAAGATATCAGATCCAACAAAGCACCAGCCAAACGAGCGTAATTGATTATATGCGAAGTTACTATGTGTGACACAAGTCGTAGGAAGCAAGTATGCTTCTGTATCTGATCATAATCAGTCAGATCCAAGGATGCCGATATTGCATTTGCAATGCTCTTGTGGATGCTCTATGAGAGTGGTCATGATTGTGAAGAATTATGAAGCTTCTGAAGATGATAATCACATGGAGAACCAAAGTGCTGAAAACTTTCATGACTTGAAGTTCTGAAGGCTGAAGGCTCTGAAGACCAAGTGCAGAAAGGTTCTGAAGACTTATATGTTCTGAAGATTTATGGTTCTAAAGATCAAGTGCTGAAGACTCTAAAGACAGATTCCCAATGGACAAGTTCTGAAGTTTTGGAAGACTTGAAGCAGTAAAGAATAATGGATTTAAAGACAAGTGCTGAAGTTCTGAAGGCTGATTCCTAATGGGCGACTTCGAAAGACTGAAGACTTGGAGTTTCAGATATCCTGTTAAGAAGTCTCTACTCATGCTTCAATTAATTACCATCAGAAGCCTATGAAGATTTGAAGACAAATGTTACCGTTGTGAAAGCGCTCAAGAAGATAAGCTTGTCACTTCCTCCATAGTAAAAAGGAGATGTGTCAGTACAACTTTATCATTACACAACACCTCTTTTCCAGCAGCCAACAGTAATTCAAACGGCTATATTTTACTAGGCTATTTAAAGAAAGGAGTACTCGCTTCTAAGAGAATTGATCAAGTCCATATAAAAGGAGAATTAAAAAAGTCCATAAAAGGAGAATTGATCAAGTCATTGTGTGAAGATAGCAACAACGATGAGTTCTCGTGTAACACCTAAATATCCAAGGCTATCACCATTTACACATGGCCATTATCGTTGAAGCTTAAGATCATAAATTAACAAAACAACAACAATTTGGTACAGAAGCTGTTGATGAAGAAGACAACATTGTAAATCAGTCAAGTCATCAACCATCTTCTCGTCTGAGTTACATTGAAGATCTGAAGCAAGGAGTTGTTGCTTAAATCTTGCTCAACCAAGAAGACGAAGAAGAAGAAGAAGAAGATCTACAAGATGTCAACAACTGCCAAATCAACATACATCTCTGTAGTTTCTTAAGATATCAAGGAGTTGTTGCTCACATCTTGCTTGAACACTTGTGTGTTCGTATGTACTTAAACTTAGGAGTAATCTGCTTGTTAAGAAGCATCTTTGTAATCTCCTGTATAACTAATTCTATGTGATTTACGATTCCTCAAGTGGTCTGTGTGACCGGAGACTTGAGAAGACAATGGCGAGATGTCATTGTGGGAAAACCTGAAATAGGGTCAGTAAACGTTATATTCATTACGATGAATCCCTGAACGTTTAGCTGTGAAATCTTAGCAGTAGATCTTGCGAGATTGGAACATGTAGGTCAATGTTTGTTATATTCATTAAGTTGAATCCTTGAACGGTTCATTGTGTGTTAGTCACAGCTGCGGTTGTGCAAGTGGTTAGTCACCGGCTGTTGCCCGTGCATCTGTAATCGAGATTGATTATAGCGGATTAAGTCCCTGTGTTCAAGGTGGAATCACCTGAGGAGGGTGGACTGGATTAGCTTGGGAATGGCTCAAGTGAACCAGGATATATCATGTGTTCTTTAATCTTGCTTTTTCTTTGATTTATTGTTTATGTCTTACTCTAAATTATCAGAACTTTACATAAACAAATCAGAACCTTGCATCTTAACTCTGATAAGCTTCCGCACTGCAAGTTCTGAATGATGCATATCTTATTCAGACTCTTTCTGCCATATATGCTTTATGTATTGATAAGTCTGAATGTTACTTCGCAAGTCAGAGTCTCTCAATGAACTCTGATGTTCTCCAGGTGCTTTAACGATAAGAGGCGAAAAGTTTTTTAGAGTAAAAACACAATTCAAACCCCCTTTCTTGTGTCTCTCTTGCACCTTCAATGATTTGAACAATGATGGGAAATCTTGTAGTCAAAATTTAGGGTATGACACTCGTGTGTTCCCTCCATAGCAGTTTTGCAACACCTCTCATATCTCCCTCAATACGTAATGATTTTGTACGATGTAAACATGAAAGTTGTTTACTTTTGAACAAGGATTTCAATGGTACCAATTAATTTCATTTCTTTTAAATGTAGAGTGAGTTATGAAGTGATAAACAAATGAACCCTAATTTTTGCAAGAACACTATGAAATCCTATACACGATTAATACATAGCAATTGATTAGGGGAAACATTCTATATAAGTGTAGAAACATGTTGGTAACTTGAAAATAAATTTATGATGCATGGATCATAGAGTTTGAGAAGTTCAGGCTTACTTGTGAAAGAGGAATTCGAATCCTCAGTTTTAGGTGTTGCAGATGTGTTTTGATGAATTGGATAGCTTCCTTGGACCTCAAGTAGTGTGGTGAGATGCTTGGAATGGATTGAAAACCTTTGGATTGGTGGTCTCGAATCCAACTGCAGATGGCTTTGGGATGAGATATGAACTTGATGAATATGGTGTTAAAGATGTTGTTCAAGGGTCTGGATCACTCATATATGATGTATGTGAGGTGTTAGGACCATTAGTTTGAGTGGAATTGCTCTCTATTTCAAAATTCGATTCTCACTTCTTTGGAAATGGATTTTTAATGCACAAAAGGGAAATGGTGGAAAACATATGTTGTGATGTTTATATCAATAAAAAATGACCTCTATTTATACTAAAGGAAGTTTGTTTTGCAAGGAATAATGAATGGGGGCTGGATGACCCTATTACCGAATGGATATGGCTAGGTGTTCAAAGTCTCCTCTAGCCATTGACTTGAGCTAAACTTTGCAGGTTTAAGTCTTCTGATTCTTGGCTAAGGCTTGACTCATTTGGATTGATATGAACTGATTCATGTCACCTCAATGCATCATTTCTGTCATACCCCAAATTTTGACCTCTAAGATTTCCCATCATTGTGCAAATCATCACCACAATATGGATAAACCATCAAACTTCATTAGTCTCCCCCAAAGATGGGTGAACATTCACAATAATCAAGCTTAGGGTTTCAAGCCCTCTCAGAGCCCTTAGACAAAGGATCAATCAAGAAAGGACATGATCTCCAACTTGTCTAACCTCTCAAACACCCAAAATGGATCAAGAGGACTCCCACATCAAGGATCAAGCACAAGGCTGCAGCATTCCAAGTGGATTAAGCCTCAAGATCACCAGTGTCACCAAATTAGGGTTTTGGTCGACCAGGGCCTCCAGATGGAAATTTTCCTCTGGACATAAGCCAATGCTTCAAAATATAACTCAAGATATTCCAAGATACCTTATGGACCCTATCATCAATTCAATTTAGCCTCAGGGGATGCATTCATCAGAAATCAGGAATTAGGGTTTCTTGACCTAATTCACCCCTAAGTCGACTTTTGGGACAAAACATGAGCCAAGACCTCAAGACATGATTTAGGGGTCTCCAATACACTACATTGATCCATTTGCAACAATGGATTGATCCAAGAAGCTTGATCCACAAGTTTCAGTTTCATCTGGACCACAATTAGGGTTTTAAGAAAAAAGTCAACTGTACCTTTGACTTTTGACCAAGACATGATCCCAAACCTTGGGACATGATTCAATACACCCTATAACACCTATGAAATCTATCCATCAAGTTTGATTTAGGTCAAGGGCTTGATTTCATAGAGGATCGCACAGTTTGGAATTCATCTGATAAAAAGTCAACTGTGCCCAAAAGTCAAAGTTTGACTTTTTGAGTTTTTTCACAATTATGGTTCCTTAACCCTAAAATGATGTTAATGTATGATTGGAATCATCATTCATCAAGAAAAACCATAGAAAATGGGATAACTTGTAAAAGGGGGTAACCATAAAAAACTTAGAAATTTTCTAAGTTATGGAACAAAGTGGCTAGGGTACCAACTTCCAAGGATCATAACTTGTGATCCAAACAACCATTTTGACTGATCCAAAGATGGATTTATAGCTCTCATGGCATACTTTAAAAGTGTCAACTACACCTCATTCCAATTCCTCGTGGATTTTAAGTTATGGAGTGATCAAAATGGCTGAAAGCACAAAAGTGACATTTTTCCAACAGTTAGTGAAATTTTCACTAAGTCAGAATCTGTTTCACTTTTTTCAAAATGTAGGGAGATTTTTCACTTGGATCCAAAAAGTGTCAAGACAAACTATGATCACACATGTGTTGTTTCATATGAGAGCTTTCCAAAATGTCCAAGAACTCCATCAAATGCCATCTGAGCTAAGAGTTATGACAGTGGCAATATGCCTTGCTGCAACTGTCATAACAAGGCAGATTTGTGCATTTTGCTCGATTTGAGCAATTTGTGCAAATGATAAACAAGTTTATCCATCTGAACAACTCAGGGGGAGACCAAGGAGGAACAAACACTGATCCATAACCCTCCCAAGTCTTTGGAACTACAAGTAGCATGCCAAACCTAAAAAAGCCTAAAAGGGGGACAAGACTCCAATTTTATCTTGGGGCATTCAATGGATGCACCAAGGTGGCATGAACTGAGCTTATTCCAACTGAATGAGTCAAGGATGATCTCTGAACTAGGGAACCAAAGGCCTGCGCCCTAACCTCAAGTCAATGGTCATGGAAGACTAGAACTCCTTTATGCTACAATTGGCCAGAGACCTGCTGCAGTTGCCACACACTATTGCATCCAAAACAAACTTGCTCTACTATAAATAGAGCTCATTTCTACTCAGTTTGAGTACACCAAAGCACTACAACACTTGCTTTCCTCAAAATCTCTTTCTCTAGGCCAAAATGCCTTCTTTTGCAAGGTAACTCTGAGTTTTTGAGTTAGAGAGTATTTCCATCACAGCTCATGATCCAAACACATCCAATATGCCACATCTAAGTTGTCCAAACTCTCATAAGTGACCTGTAACACCAAAATCTCAAAGTCCTATCTCAAAACCTCAAAATAGGACTTTTTTGCATTTTTCAAGCCATGTCTTGATTCAGTCACTTTCAAAACCAGATAAAACCTCAAACACACTCCAAATATCATCCTTGAACTATCCCAAATGGTTCCCCACATCTGGAACACCATTTGAGAGAGTTGCTACTTTGGCCACTTTTGCCCCTTTTGCAAGAAAGTGCCAGTTTCTATCCCTGAGGATTCCAGTTGGTTCCAGCCATTCCAAAAGCTTCTAAGTGATCATTTGAGGGTGTCCAAAGCATCAAATTGTTTCTGGCACAAAGGACTTGGCAGATAGCCCAAAAAGCTCCTAAAGAGGTAAGCATCACAACTTGAACTCTTTGAAATATGCACTGCTTTGAAGTCCACTGATCATACACATCTCATACATGTTATATATGATGTGTTTGAACCAATTTGCCATGTAATTCATGCCTGTACCAAGAGGTAGCATAGAAAATACAATTATAGGCCTATTTCAAGAACACTATCGGATTTTGAAATAGGAGCCTCATCTGAAAAAACCACCACCACCATTGGATTACTTGTGAAATTCTAGGCAGGATAGACCTAAATTTTGTCCCAATCCATGGAGAAATGAGAAAGTTACAAGCTTCACGTTTTTGGCCAAAACCTTGGATTGCCTTGCCTTGGCCAGGCCTAGAACAAGGCAAGCCTTATGTATTTGTGGGTGGGTTTTGATACACGGATGTATCACCACCCCAGTGGTAGAAGGCGCGCACTACACACAAGAGGTCTGGGGTTCGAATCCCCCTCGCCCCAGACCCCTTTATAATGTTTTTTCCACTTTTTATTATTTTTCCTATTATTTTTAATGATTTGAAAAATTAATAACTCTCTCAATTTTAATTATTTTTTATTGGTTTTTTTTTGCAAAAAGTCTCAAAAATGTTAAAATATTTTATTCCACAAAAAAAATCAAATTTATATTAATTATTTAATATAGTTGATATTTTTGTAAATAAATTCATTTTATTGTTGTTTTTTAACCTTTTAAAAAATGAATATTCATCATGAAAATCAAAATCAAATGAGCCCTAAATCATCTTGTGATTAAAGACTCATATTTCAAACCTTAACCAAAAATCACAAGTAGTTTATTTAGACTTATTTGGTATTTTTATCATTTTTTAAAAGGTTTACTTTTAAAAGAAAATGAAATTAGGGTTTCTTTGATTTTCAACCCTCATCAATCTTTTTAAACACTCATGGGCCTCTTGAGAGAGTGTAAGACCCAACCCCTTTGAAAATACAAAACCTTTTGGGCCTCAGACATTGTATAAGTCCCACTGTATTTTCAAAATCACGGCGCGATCGTCGCCTTGAAAAAACAAAAATCATCTGGGCTTCTCCTTGAGCTATAAGTCCCATTCCTTTTCTTAAAAACACTTTGGGCCTCTAATAGAATGTAATACCCAACCCCTTTTGAAAGCCAAACATTTTGGGCCTCAGACAATTGTATAAGTCCCCTGGCGATTTTCAAAACGACGGTACGATCACCGTCCACCATGGGCCTCTCCCTGAGTTGTAAGCCCCATCTCTTGCACAAGAATAATCTTTGGGCCTCTTGAGAGAGTGTAAAACACAACCCTTTTGTAAATAAACTTTTTTGGGCCTCAGTTGTTGTATAAGTCCCGATACGATCTTCAAAACAACGGTGCGATCACTGTTAAAACCTTGGGCCTCTCCTTGAGTTGTAAGCCCCAACAATCTTTTCAAAGCTATTTCTCCTTTGATTTTGAATTCAAATATATATTGTCATCAAAACTTTCTTTAATTTCTTTGTTGAACAACTAACAAAACAACATGGAAGCTCTACAATAGGTAAGTGTTTATCCGCTTTCATTTACTGCTTCCATATATATAACTGTATTATGGGGCACACTTCACTGTAAGTTTCCTTTCATTCTTTTAAATACATGTTATATATATATTTTATTGTGGGGCTACTTCACTGTAAGTCTTCTTTCATATCCTTTTACATACTTGTCATATATCAACTGTATATATACTAGTATAGTTATTTAGAGTTTTCTTCGGAAACTAGGTCTAGAACTAGGTAAAGCCCTGTTGGTCACTCTTGAACATAAGAAAAACTAGATCCCCATAGGATACCAAATACAGTCTTCCCTCCTCTTGGGGTTAAACAATATGGAACAAAGAGAAAGGCAGCATTCTCGGTGAACCCTTTCTCAGACTGTCACCCCTAGAGATTATCAAAGAAATTCTACTCCCCGGAGTTGATCTATTCTCTGTGAATGAATCTCTTGAGTTTCTTCCAAACCCTAGAAATTTCCTAGAATGATCTCTTCTCTGTGAATTGCATTTCTTTAACTTCTCTTGGTTTGAGGACCCATAGGCTTCCTAAAAGCATTCCAGCCTCCTCTTGGGCATTGTACAAGGACCCTTCGGCTTTTTAGAAGTTCTCACGCCTTCTCTTGGGCTTAATACAAGGACCCTAAAGACCTCTTACATGTATATGACAGAACTTAGTCATCCTTCGTTAGAGTTGTCTTTCTAAAAGGATTCGAAACCTTCAGACCAATTTTTGGGTTGATACTCATCCCTTAAACGAGTCGACCTCCTCTTGGGCATCATGCAAAAGATAAAACTCTACCAATAAACTTGTACAGTCTAAACACCCTTGAGTCTCAAAGACATTCTCAAGTTCCCTCCAAAACATAACAGAAACCCCGGATTCTGGATTTCTTCCAGCAAGAGTGAAAACATGTGGGTTCTAAAACCTCGTCTTTCTCCTGAAATTCCCAAACCAGGGTCAGTTTACCATCAGAATAACACTATCTCAAATCAAAACCTCAAGGTTTCTGATCTATCAACTCTTCTGCATTCCCTTGTAAGAGTTGATTCCCCATTTGGACCTGCCTCGGGATCTCTCGAATCCCCGGCAGAAATTTAGTCTCCTCTTAGGCTTCGTATAAGGACCCTTTCATCAGCATAGTCAGGCTCCTCTTGGGCTTTGTACAATGATTCTCCCGAGCGGAGCTAACCTTTTCAGACGCTCTTGTTGAGTCAAGCACCATCTCAGGCTCTCTTGTTGAGTCAGACTCTCTTGTTGAGTCAATCACTTTTCAGACTCTCTTGTTGAGTCAATCACCCTCGCAGACTCTCTTGTTGAGTCAATCACCTTTCAGTACTCTCTTGTTGAGTCGACCCTTTTAGCCTCAATCTCAGGCCTTGTATGAGACAGATAAAAGCACTCTCTTGTTGAGTCAACCCCTTTTAGCCTCAATCTCGGGCTTCGTACGAGACAAATAAAAACCTTCCTCTTGTTAAGACAATCTTTGCCAGCTTCCTTTTAAGCTTGGCATAAAGATTTCCCCTAGCAAAGATAGCCTCCTCTTAGGCTTTGTATAATGATTCTCCCTAGCAAGGTTAGCCTACTCTTAGGCTTTCTCCAGCTTGTTCAGCCACAATCCTGGGCTTTGTACAGGACAGAAAAGCACTCTCTTGTTGAGTCAAACCCTTTTAGCCTCTATCTTGGGCTTTGTACGAGATATAAACCTCCATAAGCTTGGGACAGACATTTTCCCCAGCAAAATCAATTCCTCCGAGCCTTCATTAGACTTTGAGGAATAGACTCCCAAGTAGAGTCAAACTCTTTTCCTCCTCCATCTTAGGCTTTGTACGAGATAGATAACGCTCTCCAATAAGAGTCAAATCCCTTTCAGCCTCGATCTTGGGCTTTGTACAAGACAGAAAGAACATTTTCCCCCAAAAAGTCAAACTTTTAGCCTCCTCTTAGGCTTTGTATAATGATATCCCCCAAGAGTCAGTCTCTTTTTAGCCTCAATCTTGGGCCTTGTACAAGACATATAGACACTCTCTTGTTGAGTCAGTCATTCCCAGCCTCCTCTTAGGCTTTGTATAAGGACTTCCCCAGTGAAGTCAATCAACCTCTTAGCTTCAACCTTGGGCTTCGATCAAGGCACACAAAAATCAACAATTCCCCTTTAGAGATGACAAATTCTCTCTCAGTCAAAACTTTTAGCCTCTGTCTTGGGCTTTGAACAAGACACCAAAACATCTTTTTCATCCCTTAGAATAGGAGGAACTACGATTGCTCTGATTTCCCTGTTTCGTTTAAAACGGGAATACGTAGGCATAAGATTGCAAAAATCTTAGCGAGCACACTAACCAAAAACTCTAAGTCCAATACCTTCATACATCAATCAAAAGAAAAATCAGGTCTAGCATCTACCCAAAAGCCTCATGAACAGTCAAGACATTCTATTCTTAACAAAATAACCTAAGAGAGACCCACTATCTTAATAGCATCTGTAAACCAACAGTCATCTATTTAAACTCAGTATGCAAGCAGGGTTAATTGGAGACATCTATTTTCCTTCCTTAATTAGCTTCACAGGATAAAAAATGAATCGAACTGTAGCACCCAAAGCGATAGTGATTAGAAACCACAAAAACCGCGCTACAGAAAAATGGCGACCACAGTGGGAGAGATTATTCTTCTCCCATCTCTTAGGTAGAAACCTTAAGTTTAGAAAATACCACAGAAATGGCGACTCTGCTGGGGAGCCCTTGTCTGTAAGGACTAGGATTATTATAGCTCTTAAGAGGTCTAGGATGTTAGTTTTAGGATGAATATATATATCGCTTTTCCTAATTGATATCCGTGTTTATTTTTCTGCTAATGGGAATGCGTGTGAGACCGCATCTGGAAAGATTGAGTATACACCTAAGATAGGTGATGGCACTAGACGGGTAATCTTACAGGGAGTGACTCCCAAATAAGAGACCCCGGTCGACCATCGAATCAGTGGAGATGCCCTTTGCGGATTCAATGCCTATACGACTTCGGTTTTTGAAAGCAGATTGTTCGATTGGGTTATCTGAGAAACTGATGATTTTAGTAGACTGAAACCATTTTGTAGTGCGGAAGCTATCGGAAACAGTTATCACGCGATACTACCCTTATTTGAGACTACTCTAAGATACTACAGTTCGCTTGGATATCCGCTTGCTGTCGTTATCCCAAGAGGGGTCAGTGATTTTGAGGACAGGTACAAAAAATCACCAGTATAACCTTTGGGGATGGGTAGAGCCTTGACTTCATGACACCGACCCTTTGACCCCATGTTTTTTCTATGTTTTTGTGTGCTGCATTCATACACCATCTAAAACACATTAAAACAAAGAAAAATTTCTCTTCTAGTCTCTCTTTTTCAAATTAAACCAAGCCAATGATTGCAAATATCAGAGAGAAAGATTGCGTTATGGATTTCGGTAGAAGGAAGACTCACAAGTACACCTTCAAGGTTCCAAAACTAGAGGATTTAAGAGGGTTGGCAAGGATGATCACCAACCCTGAGGCTTTCCGAGCTAAGTATGGAGGACTGCTGTCTCTGTTAAGGGTCCATGTAATTGAAGGAATCCTGTCTACACTAATCCAGTTCTACGATTCGGTCTATCACTGTTTCACATTCCCAGATTATCAGCTAGCACCAACACTGGAGGAGTATTCTCAATTGACCAATTTACCTATCACTGATCACACTCCCTTTTCTGGACTGGAAGAAATTCCGAAAGACCAAACCATTGCCAGAGCAATCTATTTGGATGAGTCAGAAGTCAGAACTCACATGACCACTAAGGGCGGAATCCAAGGTTTTCCAGCCTAATTTTTGATAAAGAAAACCCTGTACTTTGCTAGTATAGGAAACATGGCTGCTTTCGAAAGCATCTTTGTGTTGCTCACCTACGGGTTATTTGTGTTTCCTGACATTGATAACTTATTTGATATCAATGCCATTAAGATCTTTTTGATTGGAAACCCCGTACCAACACTACCCGCAGATGCCTATCATTATGTACACTTAAGGAATTTGTATACTGGAGGAATGATCACATGTTGTGTACCCCTGCTATACAAATGGTTCACTTCCCATTTGCCAAAGTCTGCCGCATTTTGGGATCAAAAGAGTACGTTACATTGGTCGCAGAGAATCATGTCTCTTACCAACTCTGACATCGATTGGTACAATCGAATCTATGACGGGATCAGGATCATTGACCGTTGTGGAAATTTCCCTAATGTACCCCTTATTGGAACTAAGGGAGGAATTAATTATCATCCAGTTTTAGTTCGTCGTCAATTCGGATACCCGATGAGGCATGTCCTGCGTAATGCTCATCTGGAAGGTCTTTTCTTCAAAGAAGGCGAAAATGACAGGGCACTAAAGACAGAAATAGTGCATGCTTGGAAACATATTCATAGGAAAGGAAGAGAGTCTCTAGGAAAACCGGATTATGTCTCGGTGGAACCTTATCTCCACTGGGTACAAACTAGAGCTCTCAAGCTGAGGATGCCTTACCCTCGTCATGATGTTCTTCCGTTAAAGGAACCTATCCTTTATTTTATGTCAGATACGGAAAAACTTCAGGTTACTCTCAACCAAATTCAACAGGAGAGGAGGTCTTGGAAGAACAAGTACTGTATTCTCAATATGGAGTGTAAGAAAATACAGCAACTACTAAAAGATAAAGATGCTCTGATTGAGATTTTAGAGCAACATGCTGTAGAGAATCAAGAAGACCAAAGGAATTTTCTCGCTCCTTTCACTTGGAAAAGGAATGACAACTCGACAACGGCCCAAGAGCCCTGGTCAAAGAAAAGGAAAGTACCATAATCAGCACCTGGGCTCCCCTCAGAGAGGACTCGGGACCCCTAAGTTTAGATTTCCTTTTACAGCACTTTGTAAATTACTGTATTTCCATTTCCGCAATCTTTGATTTCAATAAAACGGGGTTTCCCCACTATTTGATATTTGCAATCCAGTTGTTGAAGTTTCTTTTGAAAATAACAAAAAAATAACTAAATATAATCATTGCATATCATTCATCATTCTCACATAAACGCATTCTTCTTCTCTACGAATCTCACATCTGTGTCTCGATTCTAGAGTCAAACTGTCTCATTCGTACAATACTCGAGCCACTCAGCAAAAGAAAATGGATAATCTCGAGGAAGAGAACAGAGAGTTGAGAGAAGAAATCGACGCTCTGAGAGAGGATCTGAGGAAACTTCACAGTGACATGCAAGCCCTGGCAGCAGCTCAGATACAATGGACTGTGATCTCAGAAATCACATCAACGCCCATAGTGGAAAAGTTTGATCCTCGGTATAACATGCCTAAAGATCGTCCCTGGGGCATGCCACTCAACTATATCCCGGAAGGATATATTCCGCCGATCACGGAAGATCTGGAAACTACAGCAGGAGCCATTGGGCCTGAAGGTTACAAACTTCGGGAAAGCAAAGATGCTAGGGGCATGACAACCACTCCTGAAGGTTACAAACTTCGGGAGACGCCAAGAGTCACAGCCGTAATGACTGTAGCACCACCCGTGGTACACACTGTCCTGGAAGGACAGATTCCACAGATACCTTATGGTGGAAACGAAAGTATGGGTAACAGAATGAAGGAATTCCAGGAACAGTTCCTGGAGATGCAGAAGGAGCTGCAAACCATTCGCGGTCAGGATCTATTTGGAAAGGACGCCACAGACCTTTGTTTGGTCCCCAATGTGAAAGTTCCGCCCAAATTCAAGGTGCCCGAATTTGAGAAATACAAGGGTAACTCTTTCCCTCAGAGCCATTTGGTGATGTACGCTCGGAGGATGTTAACTCAGACAGAGAACCACCAGCTACTGATCCATTACTTCCAGGATATTTTAACCGGTGCCGCACTCAAATGGTACATGGGTTTAAACTGCACTAAGATTGCTACTTTCAGAGATCTTGGCACTGCCTTCGTTCAACAATTTAAGTATAACCTGGACATGGCACCGGACAGAGATCAACTAAGAGCTATGTCACAAAAGGACAAGGAAACCTTTAAGGAATATGCTCAAAGATGGCGTGAAATTGCCGCCCAGATTTGTCCACTCTCGAGGAAAAAGAGATGACAAAAATCTTCTTGAAAACCTTGAGCTCATTTTACTATGATAGAATGGTTGCCAGTGCGCCCAGCGACTTCACTGAAATGGTCGGCATGGGAGTTCGTCTTGAAAAAGAGCAAGATATTGGCAATATCTCTCTTGGAAAGCAAAGGCGACGGTACCAACCAGTAGCAGCTGTAACTCCTGCTATCAACCATGCGCCTGTTCCTACGTATCAACCTCAGGTTGCTCAGAGCCAACCGAATCAGCAACAATATCAGCAAAGGACACAACAGCCTCTTCAGCAGGCTCGTCCTTAGTACAACAACAACCGTACAACGCGACCACCAGGGTTTGACCCTATACCAATGTTGTACGCAAAACTATTTCCATTACTACTAGTCAAGGGGCACGTCCAAACCAGGGCTCCTCTTACAATACCAGAAAATCTGCCTTTTTGGTTCAAAACGGATCAAACTTGCCCTTACCATCAAGGAGGACTAGGGCATAACATAGAAAACTGTCTCAGTTTCAAATCCGATGTGCAAAAGCTCATCAGGAGCGGGGTCTTATCCTTCAAAGATACAAATCCAAATGTTCAGACAAACCCGTTGCCTCAACTCGAGAAGGCTGTAGTAAATTTGATAGAGGGAGAGTCTAACAACAGCTATCAAATTCACGATGTACTCTTATTGAGGGCCAACATGGTCAAGATGCATCGCAGACAAAGCGGATACGGTCACGTACCACCTCATAAATTTCACCAGTGTGATATCTGCTCTAAAAACAATCAAGGGTGTTCAGTGGTGTGATCAGCCCTACAGGAACAGTTGATTCTTGGATGGATCCAAGAGCACCGAGGTCGCGAAGTCAACATAGCTTATACGAATTCCAACATTATTCAAAGCCACGTCATTCGTGCGATGAATATCAACTTAGTGGCAATGCACTCAAGGCAAAGCCAGTATCATAATCTTCCGCGGCACAATTATAATTCCTGTCTGACTTGCTCGGTAAACAATCAGGGATGCTCTTTTGTATAAGAGGTCCTCCAGCGTCAGATGGATCTTGGATGGATCCAGGACTACCATGATAAAAATCCTTATCAGGTCAACATGATTCAAATCTACGATATTCGTTTAGTGAATACCAGCTTGGTGGAATTACATGCTAACCAAGTCCATCTCGATTTTCTGACTTAACATGAGTATCAGAACTGTACAGTATGTCGGGAGAGTGACCAAGGATGTGCTCTCATTCAAAGAACTTTGCAACACTTGTTAAACCATTGGTGGCTTCCGATCTATCTAGACGAAGACACGCAAGAAGTCAGCATGACTAAGGGGAACCCTACTAGGCATCAAAGTCAGGATGTTCGACCTATGGAAGTAGACCTAGTAAGGTTACACTGCATTCAAAGCGGACGTGGTCAGGTGCCACCACATAACTACGAGCGCTGTAGAGTCTGTTCGGAGAATAACCAAGGATGCTACCTCATGCGATCAGCCCTTCAAAGTCAGTTGGACCGCGGAGAGATTCAACCGTGTCCAGATTCTGGGTCTATCAACTTGATGCCTGACTATTTCGCTGATCAGTTCAAAGATGTTGTTGTAATCTCTGATCGTGCGAGGACCAAAGATGTTTGTGCCATAATCCCTCTGCTGGACGAATCAAGAATTCCTTTGGACAGTAGGAAAGTTCCCAACCAGGAACTAATTGAAATTACTTACAATGGTTAGAAAAATCAAAAGGATCCTATAGTTGACTATCTGCCGGGACCAGTACCATACAAATCCGATAAGGCGATTCCTTACAAATAGGGTGCAACAACAATTGAGAATGGAAAGGAAACTCCATTACCCTCCGTTGTGAATATTGCAGACATCAGTCGAGTAACACTGAGCGGTCGGATCTTCAACCGAGGAGTTGGAGAACCTAACAAAGAAAAGGAACCTCAAACTAAAGTTCCCAATTCACCAGTCGGTCAATCCAGTGATCCCGACCTTTCAAAGAATGATGATGAGATGCTGAAGCTCATCCAAAGGAGTGAATACAACATTTTTGATCAGCTGTTGCAAAATCCTTCAAAAATCTATGTGTTGTCTCTTTTACTCAGTTCCGAAGCCCACAGAGAGGCTCTACAGAAAGTATTAGAGCATGCCTTTGTGGAACAGGATGTAATGATACGACAATTCTACAACATCATCGCCAACATCACTTCCTGCAACAACTTAGGGTTAAGTGATGAGGAATTGCCAGAGGAAGGCAAAAGTCACAACATGACGCTCAATATTACAGTCAACTGCCAGGACGATGCTTTAGCCAGTGTACTGGTAGATACTGGGTCGGCTCTCAATGTTATGCCAAAGTCCACTTTAATGCAACTATCATTTAAAGGATCTCCGATGAGAGGCGGTGAGGTTGTCGTCAAACCATTTGACAGATCCCGAAAAATAGTTATCAGCGAAGTCGACCTTCCCATAACTATCGGTCCTCACACTTTCCAAGTCACTTTCTAGGTCATGGACATCTGAGCAACATACAGCTGTTTGTTGGGAAGACCTTGGATACACCACGCTGGGGCAGTCACCTCAACACTTCACCAAAAACTGAAGTTTGTTAAGAACGACCAACTAGTCACAATTTGTGGAGAACAAGCCTTGATCGTGAGTAACTGTAGCGCGATTTTTGTGGTTTCGAATCACTATCGCTTTGGTACTACAGTTCGATTCATTTTTTATCCTATTGAGCTGATTAAGGAAGGGAAATAGATGTCTCCAATTAACCCTGCTTGCAAACTGAGGTTAAACAGTCAAAACTGTTGGTTTACAGATGCTATCTAAATAGGGAGGGTCTCCCTTAGGGTTATTTGCTTAAAAATAGTGTCTAGGCTATTGGTAAGAGGTTAGGACTGATGCTTTTCGATTGATGTATGAAGGTACGGGATTTGGGGTTTTTGATTAGTATGCTCGCTAAGATTTTTTCAATCTTATGCCTACGTATTCCCGTTTAATGAAACAGGGAAATCAGAGCGATCATAGTTCTTCCTATTTTATGGGAGGAAAAAAGGTTGTTTTGGTGTCTTGTTCAATGCCCAAGACGTGAAGCTAAATGTGGTTTGTATCTTGTTCAAAGCCCAGGATGTGAAGCTGGAGGGTCTATTTGTATCTTGTTTGAAGCCCAAGATGTGAAGCTAAAGGGTTTTGACTTTAGAGAGAATTTGTCATCTCTAAAGGGGGTCTGTTTGTCACAACTGTTGAGTGACTGATCACAAAGGAGAATTACTTTAACTAGGATATGTGAACCCAGCAATGCCATAATTTCCTATATAGGGGATTTTTAACCTGAAGGAGAAGACTTTAACTCAGTTTAGAGCAATGTCATCTTTCCTTAGGAACTTCTCATGCTAAAAGAGGGACAGTGGCGTGGATGTAAATAATCCAGAGGCTTGCCGCTTACACCAATTTAGATGAAGGAAAAGGAGTTGTTGATGTTTGTATACTGTGAGCAAGGCACATATTTTGATGCTAAAAGGTTGATTGACTCAACCGGGGTTTCCTTATACAAAGCCTAAGAGGAAGCTATTGACCCAACAAGAGGGTGTTTTTTATCTGTCTCGTACGAAGCCCGAGATAGAGGCTAAAAGGGGTTGACTTAACAAGAGAGTGCTAACAAGTGACTGACTCAACAAGAGAATGCTTTTATATGTGTCTTGTACGAAGCCCAAGACGGAGGCTAAAAGGTTTTGACTCAACAAGAGAGTCTTTTATACTCACCAAGAGAGTGATTTTGTATCTCGTACGAAGCCCGAGATGGAGGCTGAAGGGAAGTGACTCCGCAAGAGAGTCTTTTATACTCAACAAGAGAGTGATTTGGTATCTCGTACGAAGCCCGAGGTGGAGGCTAAAAGGTATTGACTCAACAAGAGAGTCTTTTATACTCAACAAGAGAGTGTGAAAAGGTTAGCTTCACTGGAGATGATCATTGTACAAACCCCAAGAGGAGGCTATTGTTCTGGTGACTGTTTCAGTTTTAGTGACAGGTCTAGTATGTTGGATAAAAGAGAAAATCAGTTCTTATGAAGGGAATGATTAAAGGTATTGTTGTGCTTTGGGATTGATCAGAGGATCAGGGTTACTTCCTGTTCTTTAAGGAAACGAGAAATCCAAAGGGTATTGAGACTGTCCAAGTCTACTGGTGTTTTGGAGAAATTGATTCTAGGATAGTAAATGATCTTTGTATAATGCCCAAGAGAAGGCTGGTATGTTAAGGGATGAAGGTCAACCCATTAACTGGTCTGACACTTGACTCAGAAAGACAGCTCTAGCAAATTGATGACTAGGTTTTGTTCCTATACCTGTAGAGGTCTCTGGGTCCTTGTACTAAGCCCAAGAGAAGGCATGAGAGCTTTTAAGAAGCCGATGGGTCCTTGTACAACGCCCAAGAGGAGGCATGGATGCTTTTAAGAAGCCCGTGGTCCTCAAACCCCGAGAAGTTCAAGACATGCCATTCACCGAGAATAGATCAAGCCAGGAAAGTCCGAGAATTTGGAAGAAACTCAAGAGATGCCATTCACGGAGAAAAGATCATCTCTAGGGATTAGAGTCTCTTTGACGATTTCTAAGGGTGACAGTCTGAGAAAGGGTTCACTGAGAATGCTGCCTTTCACGTCTCCATATTGTTTAACCCCAAGAGGAGGGAGGACTGTGTCTGGTAATCCTATGGGGATCTAGTTTTGTTTGTATTTAAGAGTGACCAATAGGGATTTACCTAGTGCTAGACGTAGTTGCCGGGGAAAACTCTAAAATAATAGGGCTTATAACACGAGGGTAGGCCCAGATGATTTGTTTTTTGAATTGGCGATCGCGCCGAGATTTCTTTAACATGCTGGGTCTTATACAATGCATTGAGGCCCAAAAAGTTTTGGTTAAAAAAGGGGTTGGGTCTTACACTCTATTAGAGGCCCAAAGGTTTACAAGTGGTGGGGCTTACAGCTCAAGGAGAGGCCCAATGATTTATTTTTGTACAAGTGGTGGGGCTTACAGCTTAAGGAGAGGCCCAATGATTTTGCTGAAAAAGGCGATGATCGCGCCGTTGTTTTTGAAAATACAGTGGGACTTATACAATGACTGAGACCCAAAAAGTGGTGTATTTACAATGGGAATGGGTCTTACACTCTAATAGAGGCCCAAAGAGTTTGAAAAAAGTTTGATGAGGGTTGAATAAAAATCCTAATTTGTTTTCAAAATGTATTTTAATTGAATAAAAATTCAATTAAAATGATCAAAATTGTTAAACATGTGTGGAAACAAATTGTGATCTTGGATTAATGTTTCAAAAATCATGTTTTTATCCACAAAATGATTGGAAATCACTAAAATTTGAAACATCATGAGGGAGAAAATATTTTAAATGTCAAAAACAATTAAAATTTAATTCTTTACAAAAATATCAAGTATATGAAATAAATAATATTTTTGGGATTTTTTGGGAAAATAAAATATTTTAACATTTTTGTGAATTATTAAAAAAAAGAATCAACTCAAAATCATTAAAATTCAGAGAGAAATTAATTTTTGAATCAATTAAATAAAATCACAAAATTCAAATATTTGAATTTTCAAAAAGGGCGCCAAGAACATGGCAAGAACACGCGCCACCCTTTGTTTCTGCAGATTTGTGTTTTCTATCCAATCTCACTGAATACTTGATGATAACATGCAATCTACATATCAATCTACTCGTTTTAACCTCACGATCATGTCTATGGTCTTTAATTTCATTTGTTTTAAGCATGGAATAAGAAATCAAAGAGAAACCTCAAGAACCCTAAAACTTGCATGAAGGCTCAGAAATTCCATACACTATACAAACAAAGCAATTGATTGAGGGAAAACACTCCATGAATGATTATGAACATATGGCCAAATTATTGTGCAGCAAAAAATGCATGGATCATAGAGTTAGAAGAGCTCATGCTTACCTCTTGCAGTTGGTGATCGTGTTTTGTGTTAGAGGTGTTACAGCTTGGTTCCAAGGATATGGAAAGCTTCCCTAGGTGCTATGGAGTGTGTCTGAGTGCTTGGAATGGTTTGAAATAAGGTGGAACTGAAGATGGTATCCCAACTGTAACTTGGTTAAAACCTTGAGCAGTTGGCTGATGATTTTGAGAATCTGGTGTTCCAGATGTTATGTGAGTGTTTGGATCACCTCTATATGATGTTTATGAGGTGTGTGTGTGTGTGTGATTGGTTTGGTTGGAATAGTTCTCAAACTCAAAACCCGATAGTGACTTGCTTTGGAAGGACATTTTGGAGTGAAGGAAGAGATTTTGAGGAAAGCATCTGTTTGATGGCTTTGGTGTACTCAAACTGATCACAAATGAGCTATATTTATATTAGAGCAAGTTTGTTTTGGGAGCAATAGTGATTAGCAACTGTTACAGAGGTTTGGCCAATGTTGATCAATGAGAATCCAAGTCTCCTCTAGCCATTGACTAGAGGTTAGGGCACAGGCTGCTGGTTCCCTTGGTCTTGGATATGTCTTGACTGAATTCAGTTGGAAATGGCTCAGTCCATGCCACCTTGGTGCATCCATTAAATGCTCCAAAACAAAATTGGAGTCTTGTCCCTCTTTTAGGCATTTCTAGGTTTGGCATGCTACTTTTGGTTCCAAAGACTTGGGAGGCTTATGGATCAGAGTTGGTTCCTCCTTGGTCTCCGCTTGAGGTGTTCAGATGGATAAGTGTGTTTGTCATTTGCGCAAATTTGGCAAATCGAGCAAAATGCACAAAATTGCCTTGCTTTGACAGTTTTCAGTAAGGCATATTGCCATTGTCATAACTCATGGCTCAAGTTGAGTTTGGTGAAGTTCTTGGTTATTTTGGAAAGCCCTCATATGATACAACAACTATTTGATCATAATTGGTTTTGATACTTTTTGGATTCAAGTGAAAAATGCCTTTACATTTTGAAAAAAGTAAGACAGATTCTGACTTAGTGAAATTTTCACTAAGTGTTGGAAAAAAGTGACATTTTTCACTTTTTGTGAATTTTGATCATTCCATAACTTAAAATCCATGAGGAATTGGAATGAGTTGTGTTTGAAGCTTTTGTAGAGGGCCATGAGAGCTACAAATCCAGCTTTGGATGGGGAAAATGGCCTTGTGGTTTAGGAGTTATGATCCTCCAAAGTTGGTACCCTAGCCACTTTGTTCCATAACTTATAAAATTTCTAAGTTTTTATGCTTACCCCTTTTACAAGTTATCCCACTTTTCTTGATTTTTCTTGATGAATGATGATTCCAATCACACATTAACATCATTTTAGGGTTAAAGAACCATAATTGACCAAAAAAATCAAAAAGTCAAACTTTGACTTTTGGGCACAGTTGACTTTTTATCAGATGAATTCCAAACTGTGCGATCCTCTATGAAATCAAGTCCTTGACCTAAATCAAACTTGATGGATTGATTTCATAGGTGTTATAGGGTGTATTGAATCATGTCCCAAGGTTTGGGAGCATGTCTTGGTCAAAAGTCAAAGGTGCAGTTGACTTTTTTCATCAAAACCCTAATTGTGGTTCAGATGAAACTGAAACTTAGTGATCAAGCTTATTGGATCAATCCATTGTTGCAAATGGATTAATGTAGTTTATTAGAGACCCTCAAATCCTCTCTTGAGGTCTTGTTCCATGGAGTATCTTAGGTTATGCTTTGAAGCATTGGCTCATGCCCAGAGGAAAATTTCCATCTGGAGGCCCTAGTCGACCAAATCCTAATTTGGTGACACTGGCGATCTTAAGGCTTAATCCACCTGGAATGCTGCAACATTGTGCTTGATTCTTGTTGTGGGAGTCCTCTTGATCCATTGTGGATGTTTGAGAGGTTAGACATGTTGAAGATCTTGTCAATTCCTTGATTGATCCTTTGTCTAAGGCTCAAAGAAGGCTTGAAACCCTAATTTTTTATTGTAGTGGATGCTCACCCATCTTTGGGGAGACTAATGAGGTATGATGGTCCATCCATATTGTGATGATGATTTTCCCAATGATGGGAAATCTTAGTGGTCAAATTTTGGGGTATGACAGATGCCCTTATTTAATCTTCTTGGACCCGAAGGTGTGAATGGCGAAGGTATTCGGGCATTCGGGGTGCAAGAGGGTTAAATATCGGAATACCCAAAATTTTGATGGTGGTTAGGAATGGTAGTTTGCACATCCTTCTTCTTTTGCTAAGCAATAATGCTTAGAAAAGGTAAAAACTTCCCCTCGATCCTGGTCTTCAGCCAAGGAACTGGTCTAAGTTTCTGATATAAACTTCCCCTCGATCCTGGTTTCCTACCAAGGAACTGGTCTAAGTTTCTGATATAAACTTCCCATCCATCCTGGTTTCCTAACAAGGATCTGGTCTAAGTTTCTGATATAAACTTCCCCTCGATACTGGTTTCCTACCAAGGAACTGGTCTTAGTTTCTGAATTAAACTTCCCCTCGATCCTGGGTTCCTACCAAGGAACTGGTCTTAGTTTCTGAATTAAACTTCCCCTCGATCCTGGTTTCCTACCAAGGAACTGGTCTCAGTTTCTTTTGTCAATAAACTTTCTTGACAAGGGACGCTATCCGTAGCGGTTTTTCCTCAAACTTCTCGCCGAATTTTCCTGGAGAGATTCCATTTGATAGAAAAAGTTTTGATGTCGGACTTGCTGGGGAACCCATCCGTCTGAGTTGTAGAGGGGTACAAACTTCTCTGTTGGAGATGCCATTTGTCGATTCTACGGGGGAAAACGAGTCCCTTGAGAGACTGTTTCTGCTTGGGGTATTTCATCATACTTTTCTCGGGATCTTCTCGGAGAAATGCCATACGATGTGATCCAATTTTAAGGTACTGATGAACTTTTCGTCATTGGATTTTTCGGAGAAAAATTGCCGTATTGTCGAATCTCTGATTATGAGGCTTTCTCTGGGGATTTTCCTTAATCCAGGAAAGCGAAAATATCATCTTCAATGGCGAAGAGTGACGTTTGTCAAAAATTTTCTTGCCTTTCAGAGGTTCAAGTTATCAAAGTGGTCAAGGGCCAACTCTAATCTAGAGATAAACTGGAGGAGAGAGATTGTTCAGACGCAACATTTCCTGACGAGGAAAACACTGACAACTCGATTGTGAAGACTTTTATCACTAGGGGACAAGACCGACTAAAGTGATAGTGATGCAATATGAATATGAATGCAAATACATAATGCATGATGCATGTATGTATATGCTGACAAAACTGACATGACATACAGACTAGTAGATGAACACGACTGGATACTCGGCCACAGTGGGGGATGTAAAGTATCACTGGTTCACGATAGCAATTCTGCCTTGCTTAGGAGAAGTAGTCCCTGTGGGGGAACAACCGTTGATCGGGCTTAGGAGGTAAGAACTCGGCCGAGGGGGTGTCAGACGAAAGATTCGCATCTGACACAGCTGATCCTTCATTCATACATGTTGGTTTAAAAAGAGTACTTTGATTCTGCACTTTGAAGTTCGATTACTTCTGGCGAAGCGATCGATGTTCTTTCGATGTTCGACAGTCAAAAGAATTGTTATCTTTATTTTAAAAGAAGAAAAGTTTTAACAACTAAATTCATTTTTGTTTCGTTTCAAGAATCGTTGATCATGTTAAAATGTCGTTCTGTAAATCTAAAACAAATAAGAATTGCAAACAAAAGCACAAGGGCTCAAATTTTATTGATAGGATGGAAATCAGCTAAGCGCGTGATTCCATGGAGTATTTACAAAGTTCAGAAAATGGTAATTTAAGGGAAAAGGGCTACATTGAAACATAACGACCATTATCCTTCTACCAACTTTGAATTCCGGACATCCTGAGCTTCTGTCGAAGATGACCTTGACTGGAGTTTTCTTTCGTTGGATGGTGTAAGTGCTGTTGAGGGATTTGCCCCTGTTGGACGTAGTTACTTGCCATTATCCCTAAATTTTGCATGGATTATACTTTGAGATTTCCAATCCATCGGGATGATTTTTTTTATTATGTCTCTAATTTTTGCCTGGACCGCCCTTTCGGGTTTTCAATCCACCGAGACGTTTTTTTAGGCGAAGTATTTCTTGACTACATCAACATTTGTGGGGTAGGCAAATTCCTCTCCGTCCATGGTTGCAAGTCTCAAGGCACCGCCTAAGAAAGCTTTCTTGACCATATAGGGGCCGTCATAATTCGGAGTCCACTTGCCCCGGGAATCAGTGAGAAATGATTGTATCTTCTTGAGTACGAGGTCTCCTTTCCTGAAGAAGCGAGGTCGAACCTTTTTGTCAAACGCCCTCTTCATTCTTTGTTGATACAACTGACCATGGCATAGTGCCGTGATTTGCTTCTCCTCGGTCAGGTTTAGTTCGTCGTGTCGACTTTAACACCATTCAGCTTTTGTAAGCTTAGCTTCCATCAATACCCGGATTGATGGGATCTCTACTTCGATGGGGAGCACTGCTTCCATGCCATATACTAGAGAGAAAGGGGTTGCCCCTGTTGAGGTGCGGACAGATGTTCGATAACCGTGAAGAGAAAAGGGTAACATTTCGTGCCAATCTTTGTAGGTTACGACCATCTTTTGAACAATCTTCTTGATGTTCTTGTTAGCCGCTTCTACCGCTTCGTTCCTCTTAGGTCGGTAGGGAGATGAGTTATGGTGTTCGATCTTGAACTCTGTGCACAACTCTTTCATGATCTTGTTGTTTAAGCTAGATCCATTATTTGTAATGATCTGGCTCGGAACACCATAACGGAAGATGATATTGTTTTTGATAAAACGGACCACAACTTGTCTGGTTACATTGGTGTATGACACTGCTTCGACCCACTTGGTGAAGTAGTCAATGGCTACCAGGATGAACCAATGTCTGTTCGAAGCCTTGGGTTCAATCAGGCCAATTATATTGATTACCTATATGGAAAAAGGCCATGGGGAAGAAAGAACTTTGAGATGTGTAGGCGGTACATGGATTTTGTCGGATTATATCTGACACTTGTGACATCTCCTCATGTACTTGTAGCAGTCAGATTCCATGGTCAACCTATAGTACCCTGCCCTTAGAATTTTTCTCGCCATTTTGTGTCCGTTGGCATGAGTACCAAAGGATCCTTCGTGAATTTCTTTTATCAGCATGTCTGCCTCTGGTTTGTCTACGCATCAGAGCAAGACCATGTCGAAATTCCTCTTATAGAGGGTATCACCGCTCAGGAAGAAGCTGCCTGCTAGCCTTCTGAGGGTTTTTCTGTCTTTTCTTAGTGCCCCATGTGGGTACTCTTGTTTCTCAAGGAAGCATTTGATATCGTGATACCAAGGTTTGTCATCTATGACTGCTTCAATCGCAAAGATGTAAGCGGGTCGTTCAAGGCGTATTATGTCAATCTTAGGTAAGTCGGTCCATTAACCTACACTAATCAAGGAAGAGAGGGTGGCTAATGCATCAGCCATGTGATTCTCATCACGAGGGATGTGATGAAACTCGATTATGTTGAAGAAAGGTAACAACCTTCTTGCATAATCTTTGTAAGGAATCAATTCGGATTGGTATGTGTTCCAATCTCCTTTGATCTGATTAACGACCAAAGCTGAGTCGCCATATACATCCAAGTTATTAATCCTCAAATCAATCGCTTCTTCGAGACCCATAATACAAGCTTCGTATTCGGCCTCGTTGTTTGTGCACTTGAATGTAAGTCTGGCAGCGAAAGGAATGTGGGTACCCTGAGGTGTTATGATGATTGCCCCAATTCCCTTTTCGTAATGATTGACAGCTCCGTCAAAGATTAGTCCCTATTGGGAACCTGGTTCTGGCCCTTCACTAGGTAGCGGTTCATCGCAATCTTTCATTTTCAAATACATGACATCTTCGTCTGGGAAGTCAAACCCGATTGATTCCTGATCATCAATCGGTTGATGAGCAAAATGATCGCCTAAAATACTTCCCTTAACAACTTTCTGAGCGTGGTACTCAATGTCATATTCCGATAACAACATCTGCCAACGGGAAATTCTTCCCGTGAGAGAAGGTTTTTCAAAGATATACTTGATTGGATCCATTTCTGAGATTAACCAAGTAGTGTGACGAATCATGTACTGGCGAAGACGTTTGGCTGCCCAAGCCAAAGTGCAGCAAGTTTTCTCAAGCATACTGTATCGAGTCTCGCAGTAGGTGAATTTCTTGCTCAGATAGTAAATGGCATACTCTTTCCTTTTGGTTTCGTCTTGTTGGCCAAGTACATAACCCATTGAGTCTTCCAAGGCTGTTAAGTAAATGATTAGTGGTCTTCCTTCCATTGGAGGTGATAAAATCGGTGGGTTCAACAGTTATTCCTTGATACTGTCGAAGGCGATTTGGCAGTCCTCTGTCCAAACGCAATCCTGATTCTTTTTGAGTAATTTGAAAATTGGCGCACATGTTGCGATCATGAGGAATATGAATCTGGAGATGTAGTTCAAACGTCCCAGGAATCCTCTGACTTGTTTTTCAGTTTTCGGAGAAGGCATTTCTTGAATGGCCTTGACCTTGTCAGGATCAACCTCAATTCCTTTCTAGTTGACGATGAACCCTAAAAGTTTCCCTGAACGGATACCGAAGGTGCACTTGTTGGGATTCAAGCGGAGTTTGTACTTTCTCAACCACTCGAATAACTTTGACAGATGGGTCACATGCTCCACTTTCGTCTTAGATTTGGCAACCTCTGTTTTACTGGCGGACATTCTGATTTCAATGGTAAATAATGACCCAAGATGCTGGTATCCAACCCTGGCATGTCCTGGTAGGACCAAGCAAACACATATGGAAATTCTCTGAGAAGCTTTGTCAGACTCTCCTTGGCAGTTGGACTGAGCAGTGCCCTAATCCTGACTTCTTTTCTCTCTTTTTCTGAACCCACATTGATCGTTTCCAACAGCTCTTTGTGAGGTTCAATAGACCTTTCCTCTTGTCGGAGTAATCGGGAGATCTCTTCTGGAATTTCGTTGTCAACTTCTTCTTCAGCCCCAAATACCGGGAACTCAAAGTTGGGAGCAGGCATCGGATCGTATGTTTCAACGGGGTTTAAAACAAGCAATCTGCATGACGTGATGATTTGTGTTTAGAAGAGATAGAGAAAATTCAAGAGTGTGCAATGTATTTTTTTTTGGAAAACTGCTTGTTTTTTATTATTGAGTTGTTTTTTAGGATTACCATTTTCTGAAAAAAGCGAAAAGAGAAAACAGCAATTAATGCGGAGATCACAGAACGACGTTATTTTATTTATGAACAAGTCAATTCTTGAAACTACAGCCCTATAAAACAAAACTCTGTCACTTTGGGCGAAGCGAAGAGGGATATTTACAGAAAGTGAACCCTATCAAAACACTCGTTTCACCTGGGCAGGGTGAAAGGTTAAAGACGACAATTACTTTGACTTATGAACAATCTTCGGAACATCGACAGCAACCCATTGGCAGCGAACTCCTCGGTGAATCACAAAGTCTGGTACCTTCCTTGATTTGTCTTCAGAAATAACGCTAATTTCTGGTGGAGCAGGATCATTGGAATCTGTCTCCCAGGCAGAGTTGTCGTAGGAGGATTCCTCAGTTGTATTTTGCATAATATTTGTGTTCTCAGGCATATCTCCCCATCCAGTTGGCTGGATGTCCTCGAGCCTGATACGAGAGCTTTCAGGAGTGGTGTACTTGACCATGAAGTCAAATTTTCCACTTGGTTGTCCTAAGGTGTCCCACACTTCTTTGGAACTGGAGGATTCATCTCTCTCGACGGCGTTGACCTCGGGAAAAGCACAGTTGATGAATTCTAGTCCTGCAAACTTTGCAAATTCATCGTCGTGCTGGATATTTTCTGAATAACCTGAGTGTTGATCCCATGACATGGTGGGGATACAGGTATTCTTTTCAATGACGCTAAGCTGATTTTTATTGTTCGGTTGATTTTCTTGCCCCAAGTCTCCTAGATACGGCTGCTAGATAGACAGGTCATCTATTGGGCCATAATAGTCGTTGTCAAAGTTGTCCTTCATTAGAGTGTCCTCCTCTAATGAGTTTGGTGGAGCACGGCATCCTTCTGGATCACAATCTCCGTATATCATTTCGACATCTGACCTCGGTATAAATCTCGGACTCTGTGCGAGATAGCAAATGTCGTAGGCACCTTTTCCCGAGACATATAACCGTCCTAATTGAGATAGGACTTCCATTCCTCATCCGTATCAGAGGGATCTCCCTCGTTGATGGTATGGACTGCTTGAGGAACTGGGTGAAGGAAACCTCCATTGTGGAAGAAGTCCTGAATGGGATGAAGACTTTCATCGTTAGCAGCTGTCTGGGTGCAGGTTGCAGAAAAACCAAGACCCTTCTTTGTTTTATTATCAGTAGGAATGACAAGCTGTCCCCATCCTTTTGCATTGTTATTCTCGATCACTTCGAGAGCATCTCTGTATAAGGAAATCGAGGTTCCCTTCTCTGATTGATTCTTATTGCTCACTGAAAGTGCTTGGAACTGAGTCCCAACAACCTCCTCGGGTTCTACACAAGTAGATAATGACAGGTTACACACGATCAAGGCTTGTTCTCCACAGACCGTGACGAGTTGATCGTTCTTGACGAACTTCAGTTTCTGGTGCAGTGTCGAAGTGACTGCCCCAGCCTGGTGTATCCAAAGTCTTCCTAATAAGCAACTGTATGTTGCCCTGATGTCCATGACCTGGAAAGTGATTAGGAAAGTGTGAGGACCGATAGTTATGGGAAGGTCAACTTCGCCGATAATTGCTTTCTGAGACCCGTCAAATGCTTTGACGATGACCTCACTGCCCCTCATTGGGGTCCCTTTGAATGATAGTCGCATTAAAGTGGACTTCGACATAACGTTGATGGTCGATCCTGTGTCTACCAGTACGCTGGCTAAAGCATCGTCCTGGCAGTTAACTGTGATATTGAGCGCCATGTTGTGACTTTTGCCCCCCTCTGGCATGTCCTCTTCACTGAATCCTAAGTTGTTGCAGGAAGTGATGTTAGAGATGATGCTATCGAACTGTCGTATTGACACATCCTGTTCCACAAAGGCCTGCTCTAAGACTTTCTATAGAGCCTCTCTGTGGGCTTCGGAACTGAGTAAAAGTGATAGCACTGAGATCTTTGAAGGAGTTTGTAATAGTTGATCAACAATGTTGTATTCACTCCTTTGGATGAGCTTCAGCATCTCATCATCGTTCTTTGAAAGGCCGGGATTACAGGATTGACCGACTGGTGGATCAAGCTCTTTTGTCGGAAGTTCCGTTTCTTTGTTAGGTTCTCCAACTCCTCGATTGAAGATTCGACCGCTCCGTGTTACTCGACTGATGTCTGCAATATTCACGACGGAGGTTAATGGAATTTCCTTTCCACTCTCAATTATTGTTGCACCGTATTTGTAAGGGATCACCTTAGCTAATTCATACGGTAACGGTCCCGGTAGATAGATAACTACAGGAGCCTTCTGATTTTTTTGACTATCGTAAGTAACTTCAATTAGTTCCTGGCTAAGAACCTTTGATTCGTCCAGCAGAGGGATGATGGTACAAATATCCTTGTTCTGTTGATGATCAGAGATTATGACAACGTCTCTGATTTGATCAGTGAAGTAGTCTGGCGTCCAGTTGATTGGCTCGGGACTCGGACACGGGTGAATCTCTTTACGATCCAACTGACCTTGAAGCTGCCCGCACAAGGTAGCATCCTTGATTATTTTTCGAGTAGAATCTACAGTGCTCGTAATTGTGTGGTGGCACCTGGCCATGCCCGCTTTGAATGTAGTGTAACCTCACTAGATCTATTTTCGTAGATCGGACATCCTGACTTTGATGCCGAGTAGGGTTCCCGTCAACCACACTGATTTGTTGCGTGTCTTCATCCATATAGATTGGAAGCCACCAGTGGTTTAACAAGTGTTGCAAAGTTCTTTGAACGAGAGCGCACCCTTGGTTACTCTCACAACATCCTTTACAATTTTGATAATCATGTGAAGTGAGAAAACCGAGTTGGACCTGCCTGGCATGTAACTCCACCAAGCTGGTATTCATCAGACGAATATCAAAGATTTGAATCATGTTGATCTGATAAGTATTTCTATCATGGTAGTCCTGGATCCATCCAAGATCCATCTGACGTTGGAGGGCCTCTTGTACAAAAGAGCATCCCTGTTTGTTTACCGAGCAAGTCAGACAGGAATTATAATCGTGCCGCGGCAGATTATGATACTGGCTTTGCCTTGAGTGCATCGCCACCAAGTTGACATTCATTGCACGGATGCCGTGGTTCTGAATGATGTTGGAATTCATATAGGTCATGTGGACTCCACGAACTCGATGCTCCTGGATCCATCCGAGATCCAATAGTTCCTGTAGAGCTGATTGCACCACAGAACATCCCTGATTATTTTTAAAGCAGATATCATAATGGGGATAATTATGAGGGGGTACATGACCATATCCGCTCTGTCTACAATGCATCTTGACCAAGTTGGCCCTTAACAAGAGTATATCATGAATTTGATAGGTGTTATTAGACTCTCCCTCTATCAAATTGACTGCAGCTTTCTTATGGTGAGGCAGCGGGTTTGTGAGAACATTTGGATTCATATCCTTGAAAGATAAGACCCCGCTCCTAACAACCTTTTGTACGTCGGATTTGAAACTGAGACAGTATTCTATGTTATGCCCTGGTCCTCCTTGATGGTAAGGACAAGTTTGATCGGCCTTGAACCAAAAAGGCAAATTTTCCGGTACTGTAAGAGGAGACTTAGTTTGGACGTGCGCCTTGACCAGTAATAATGGAAGCAGTTCTGCGTACAACATGGGTATAGGGTCAAACCCTGGTGGTCGCGTTGTACGGTTGTTGTTGTACAGGGGGCGAGTCTGCTGAAGAGACTATTGTGTCCTTTGTTGATTCGGTTGGCTCTGCGCAACCTGAGGTTGATACGTAGGAAGAGGCGCGGGATTGATAGCAGGAGTTACAGCTGCTAATGGTTGGTAACATCGCCTTTGCTTTCTGAGAGAGATATTCCCAATATCCTGCTCTTTTTTCTTAGGGAAAGCACTACTGTATCGTTTTGTACTACTTGATGATCCAGCGTCTTTAACCAAACGTCCTTCTCGGACCGCTTCCTCAAGACGAACTCCCATGGCCACCATTTCGGTGAAGTCACTGGGCGCACTGGCGACCATTCTGTCGTAGTAAAATGAGCTCAAGGTTTTTAAGAAGATCTTCGTCATCTCTTTTTCCTCAAGAGGTGGGCAAATCTAGGCGGAAATTTCACGCCATCTCTGAGCGTACTCCTTAAAGGTTTCCTTGTCCTTTTGTGACATCGATCTGAGTTGATCTCTGTCCGGTGCCATGTCCAAATTGTACTTATATTGTTGAACAAAAGCAGCGCCAAGATCTCTGAATGTGCCGATCGTAGCGCGGTTTAAACCTATGTACCATTTTAATGCGGCACCGATTAAACCATCCTGAAAGTAGTGAATCAGTAGCTCCTGGTTCTTTGTCTGAGCTGACATTCGCCGAGTGTACATCACCAAATGGCTCTGAGGGCAAGAGTTACCCTTGTACTTTTCAAAGTCGGGCACTTGGAACTTGTGCGGAACTTTCACATTGGGGACCAAACAAAGGTCTGCGGCGTCCTTTCCAAATAAATCCTGACTGCGAAGGGCCTGCAGTTCTTTCTGCATCTCCAGGAATTGTTCCTGGAACTCATTCATTCTGTCGAACATGCTGTCATTTCCACTAGAGGGTATCAGTGGAATCTGTCCTTCCGGGACAGTGTGTACCACGGGTGGTGGTATAGTCATTATGGCCGAGACTCTCGGTGCCTCCCGAAGTTTGTAACCTTCAGGAGTTGTTGTCATGCCCCTGGAATCTTCGCTTTCCCAAAGTTTGTAACCTTCAGGCCCAACGGTTCCTGCTGTGGTTCCCTGATCCTCAGCGATCGGCGAAACATATCCTTCCGAGAAATAGTTAATAGGCATGCCCCAGGGACGATCTTTCGGCATTTTGTACCTAGGATCATACTTCTCCACTATGGACGTAGATGTGATCTCCGAGATCACAGTCCTTTGTTGTTGCATTTGAGCTTCTGCTAGAGCTTGCATGTCGTTATAAAGCTTTCTCAGATCCTCTTTCAGAGTGTCGATCTCCTCCCTTAACTCTCTGTTCTCTTCCTCGAGATCATCCATCTTTTTCTGACGATTGGCCCGAGTATTGTACGAATGAGACAGTTTGACTCTAGAATCGAGACGCAAGCATGAGATTCAAAGGTAAAAAGAATGCGTTTATGAGAATGATGAATGCAATGATTATTAATTATTTTTGTTTATTCAAAGTAAACTTCGACAATTGGATTGCAAATATCAAACAGTGGGGAAACCCCGTTTTATTGAATTCAAAGGATTACGGAAATGGAAATACAGTAGATTACAAAGTGCGGAAAAAGGAAATCTAAACTAATGGATCCTGAGTCCTCTCTGAAGAGAGCTCAGGTGCTGGTTTGGGTGCTTTCCTTTTCTTTGACCGGGGCTCTTGGGCCGTTGTCGGGTTGTCATTCCTTTGCCAAGTGAAAGGAGCGAGCAAATTTTTTCGTCATCCTGATTTTCTACAGCATGTTGCTCTAAAATCTCAATCAGAGCATCCTTTTCTTTTAACAGTTGCTATATTTTCTTGCACTCCACATTGAGAATATGGTACTTGTTCCTCTAAGACCTCTTCTCCTTCTGAACTTTGCTTAGAGTAACCTGAAGTTTTTCCGTCTCAGACATGAAATAAAGGGCAGAGTCCCTTAATGGAAGAACTTCCTGACGAGGGTAAGGTATCCTCAGCTTGAGAGCTCTAGTTTGTACCCAATGGAGATAAGGCTCCAGTGAGACACAGTCTGGTTTTTCTAGAGACTCTCGTCCTTTCCTATGAACGTGTTTCTAAGCATGCACTATTTCCATCTTTAGTGCCCTGTCATTTTCTCCTTCCTTGAAGAAAAGACCTTCCAGATGAGCATTACGCGGAACATGCCTCATTGGGTATCCAAATTGACGACGAACTAACACTGGATGATAGTTGATTCCTCCCTTAGTTCCAATAAGGGGTACATTTGGGAAATTTCCTTAACGGTCAATGATCCTGATCCCGTCATAGATTTGATTGTACCAATCGATGTCAGAGGTGGTAAGAGACATGATTCTCTGCGACCAACGTAAAGTATTCTTTTGATCCCAAAATGCAGCAGACTTGGGTAAGTGGGAAGTGAACCATTTATAAAGCAAGGGTACACAACACGTGATCATTCCTCCTCTGTATAAATTCCTTAAGTGTACCGAATGATACGCATCTATAAGCAAAGTCGGTACGGGGTTTCCAATCAGGAAAATCTTAATGGCATTGATATCTACAAAGTTATCGATGTTGGGAAACAAAAATAACCCGTAGGTAAGCAAAACAAAGATGCTCTCGAAAGCGGATACGTTCCCTATACTAGCAAAGTACAGGGCTTTCTTTATCTAAAACTGGGCTGGCAAACCCTGGATGCCACCCTTAGTGGTCATGTGAGTCATGACTTCTGACTCGTCCAAATTAATTGCTCTTGCAATGGTCTGATCCTTTGGAATTTCTTCTAGTCTAGAAAAGGGAGCTTGATCATTAATATGTAAATCAGTCAGGTGAGAATACTCCTCCAGCATTGGTGCAAGCTGATAATCCGGGAATGTGAAATAGTGATAGACCGGATCGTAGAACTGGATTAGTGTGGACATGATTCCTTCAATTACATGGACCCTTAATAGAGACAGCAGTCCTCCATACTTGGCTCTGAAAGCCTCGTGGTTGGTGATCATTCTTGCCAAACCTCTTAAATCCTCTAACTTTGGAACCTTGAAGGTGTACTTATGAGTTTTACTTCTACCAAAATCCATTAGCGCAATCTCCTTTCTCTGATATTTGCAATCATTGTCTTAGTTTAATTTGAAAAAGAGAGACTAGAAGAGAAGATTTTTTTTTGTTTTAATGTTTTTTAAATGAATGCATGAATGCAGCAACAAAAACATAGAAAAAACATGAGGTCAAAGGGTCGGTGTCATGAAGTCAAGGCTCTACCCCCCCCCCAAAGGTTTTTACTGGTATTTTTTGTACCTGTCCACAAAATCATTGACCCCTCTGGGATAACAACAGCAAGCGGATCGCCAGCGAGCTGATGTATCCTGAAGTGATCTCAGATGAGGGTAGTATCGCGTGACAACTATTTTCGATAGCTTTTGCACTACAAAATGGCTTAAGTCTACTAAAAACCTCAGCTTCTCAGATAACCCAGTTGACCACACTACTTTCAACAACCTAAGTCGTATAGGCAATGTATTTGCAAAGGAGTCTCCACTGAGTTTGATGGTCGATCGGGGGCTCTTAACTGGAATTCACTCCCAGTAAGATTACCCGCATTGCCATCACCTATCTTAGGTGTATACTCAATCTTTCCACATGCGGCATCACACGCATTCCCATTAGCATAAAAATAAACACAAATATCAATTAGGAAAAGCAGTATATATATTTGTCTTAATCATCCTAGACCTTTAGTCTTATGATCCTATACAGACAATGACTCCCCAGCAGAGTTGTCATTTCTGTGACATGAATTTAGGGTTTCATCCCTTAAGAAGGCAAGAAAGAATGCCTCCCACTGTGGTCGCCACTATTCTGTAGCGCGATTTTTGTGGTTTCGAATCACTATCGCTTTGGTACTACAGTTCGATTCATTTTTTATCCTATTGAGCTTATTAAGGAAGGGAAATAGATGTATCCAATTAACCCTGCTTGCAAACTGAGGTTAAACAGTCAAAACTGTTGGTTTATAGATACTATCAAAATAGGGGGTTCTCCCTTAGGGTTATTTGCTTAAAAACAATGTCTAGGCTATTGGTAAGAGGTTAGGACTGATGCTTTTCGATTGATGTATGAAGGTACGGGATTTTGGGTTTTTGATTAGTATGCTCGCTAAGATTTTTTCAATCTTATGCCTACGTATTCCCGTTTAATGAAACAGGTGTCATACCCCAAATTTTGACCACTAAGATTTCCCATCACTGCGCAAATCATCATCACAATATGGATGAACCATTAGTCTCCCCAAAGATGGGTGAGCATCCACTACAATCAGACTTAGGGTTTCAAGCCCTCTCAGAGCTCTTAGTCAAAGGATCCATCAAGAAATGACATAATCTTCAACTTGTCTATCCTCTCAAACATCCACAAAGGATCAAGAGGACTCCCACTTCAAGGATTAAGCACAAGGCTTCTCTCTTCTAGGTAGATCAAGCCTTAAGATCGCCAGTGTCACCAAATTAGGGTTTGGTCTACCAGGGCCTCCAGATGGAAATTTTCCTCTAGGCAAGAGCCAATGCTTCAAACCATAACGTATGATGCTCCAAGGGGTCTCATGAACCCAATCATCAAGTCAATTTAGCCTTAGGGGATGCATTCATCAAAAAATCAGGAATTAGGGTTTCTTGACCTAATTCACCCCTAAGTTGACTTTTGGGACAAAACATGAGCCAAGACCTCAAGAGGAGATTTGAGGGTCTCAAATACATCACATTGATCCATTTGCAACAATGGATTGATCCAAGAATCTTGAGCAACAAGTTTCAATTTCATCAGAACCACAATTAGGGTTTCGCGGAAAAAGTCAACTGTATCTTTGACTTTTGGCCAGGACATGCTCCCAAACCCTAAGACATGATTCAATACACCCTATAACACTTTATGAAATCAATCCATCAAGTTTTATTTAGGTTAAGGACATGATTTCATAGAGGATCGTACAGTTTGAAATTCATCTGACAAAAAGTCAATTGTGCACAAAAGTCAAACTTTGACTTTTTGAGATTTTTCACAATTATGGTTCTTTGACCCCAAAATGATGTTAATGTATGATTGGAATCATCATTCATCAAGAAAAATCAAGAAAAGTGGGATAACTTGTAAAAGGGGTAACCATAAAAAACTTAGAAAATTTTCTAAGTTATGGAACAAAGTGGCTAGGGTACCAACTTTGGAGGATCATAACTCCTAAACCACAAGGCCATTTTTTCCCATCCAAAGCTGGATTTGTAGCTCTCATGGCCCTCTACAAAAGCATCAACTACCACTCATTCCAATTCCCCATGGATTTCAAGTTATGGAATGATCAAAATCAAGAAAAGTGAAAATGTCACTTTTTTCCAACACTTAGTGAAATTTTCACTAAGTTAGAATCTGCCTTCACTTTTTTCTAAATGTAGGAGCATTTTTCACTTGGATCCAAAAAATATCAAAACCAATTATGATCAAACAGTTATTGTATCATGTGAGGGCTTTCCAAAATGGCCAAGAACTCTATCAAATTCCACTTGAGCCATGAGATATGACAAATGCAATATGCCTTGCTAAAAAATTGCCAAGGCTAGGCAGAATTTTGCACTTTTGCTCGATTTGGCAAAATCAGATAATTCCAAGCCTTGTCATCACTTTGGACACATCTGAGGATCAAATCTAAAGGGAACAAACACTGATCCAAGCCTCCAAAGTCTTTGGAACAAGAAGTAGCATGCCAAACCTAGAAATCCCTAAAAGAGGGACAAGACTCCAATTTTGGATTAGAGAATTTAATGGATGCTTAGAGGTGGCATGAACTGAGCTTCCTCCAACTGAATTCAGTCAAGATTCATCCAACAACTAGGGAACCACAGCTCTGTGCTATAACCTCTAGTCAATGGCTAGAGAATACTTGGATTCCTATTGATCAACATTGGCCAAACCTCTGTTCCAGTTGCCATTCACTATTGATCCCAAAACAAACTTGCTCTACTATAAATAGAGCTCATTTGTGCTCAGTTTGAGTACACCAAAGCCAACAAACATATGCTTTCCTCAAAATCACTTTCTTTAGGCAAAAATACCTTCTTTAGCAAGGTAACTCTGATTTTTTGAGTTAGAGAGCATTTACATCACAGCTCATGATCCAAACACATCCAATATGTCATATCTAAGCTGTCCAAACTCACACAAGTGACCTGTAATCCTTAAATCTCAAAGTCACCTCTCGAAACTTCAAAATAGGCTTTTTGTGCATTTTTCAAGCCATGTCCTGATTCAGTCACTTTCCAAACCAGATAAAGCCTCAAACATACTCCAAATATCATCCTTGAACTGTCCCAAATGGCTCCCAACATCTGGAACACCATTTGAGAGAGTTGTTATTTTGGCCATTTTAACCCCTTTTGCAAGAAAGGGCCACTTTTTGTTTTTGCAGGTTCCAGCTGATTCCAATCATCCTAAAAGTTTCGAAGGGATCATTTGAGAGTGCCAAAGCATCAAACCATTATGGAACAAGAAACTTCGCAGATTGCACAAAAAACTCCAAAAGCTCAAAAAGAGGTAAGCATCATGACTTGAACTTTCCAAAATATGCATTGCTTTGAAGTCCACTGATCATGCATCTCTTCTACATGTTATATGTGTTGTGTTTGCATCAATTTATCATGTAATTCATACCTGTACCAAGATGTAGCACAGAAAATGCAAAATATGGTCTATTTCAAAACCACTATCGGATTTTGAGGAGGGAGCATGATCTGAAAAAAAATACCACCACCATTGGATTCCTTGTGAAATTCTAGGCCAGATACATATAAATTTTGTCCCCAACCATGGAGAAATGAGAAAGTTATGGACCTTCCCGTTTCTTGTCAAAACTTGCCTTGCCTTGCCATGGGCCAGGCCAAAAGCAAGGCAAGCCTTGTATATTTATGGTTGTGTTTCAATCAACGGATGTATCACCACCACAGTGGTATGGTGCGCGCCCTATACACAAGAGGTCTGGGGTTCAAATCCCCCTCACCCCAGATCCTCTTTTTGCTATTTTTCCCACTTTTTGTTATTTTCCATATTATTTTTAATAGTTTGAAAAATTAATAACTCCCTCAATTTTAATTATTTTTGATTGGTTCTTTTTTCAAAAAAATCACAAAAGTGTTGAAATATTTTATTCCCCCAAAAAATTAGATTTATATTATTTATTTAATATAATTAGTATTTTTGTGAATAAATGTCTCATTTTTTAAACCAAGTAGGTTTTAATTCATCTTGTGATGAAAGCCTCATTTTTTAAACCTAAAATCAAAATCACAAGTTGTTTATTCAAACTTATTTGGAATTTTTATCATTTGTATTAATTTTCTTTGAATAATTATATTAAAAAATGATGAAATTAGGGTTTTATTGATTTTCACCCTAACAAACTTTTCCGAACACTCATGGGCCTCTAATAGAGTGTAAGACCCAATCCTTTGTAAATACAAACCTATTTTGGGCCTCAAATGTTGTATAAGTCCCGTTGTATTTCAAAAGTTCGGCGCGATCATCGCCCGTTTAAAACAAACCATCTGGGCCTCTCTTCGAGCTATAAGACCCATTCAAATTCATTTTGGGCCTCTAATAGAGTATAAGACCCAATCCCCTTTTGAAACCAAAAACTTTTGGGCCTCAGTCATTGTATAAGACCCACGGCGTTTTCAAAACCTCGGCGCGATCGTCGCCCTTTTCAAAATAAACTCTGGGCTTCTCCTTGAGCTATAAGACCCATCTTTGTTCACTTTTAATCATTTTGGGCCTCTTGAGAGAGTGTAAGATCCATCCCCTTTGTACAGAAAACCTTTCTGGGGCCTCAGTCACTTGTATAAGTCCTTGTACAAAACGACAGTGCGATCACTGATTAAACCCTGGGCCTTTCCTTGAGCTGTAAGCCCCAACTTTCCTTTCAAAAAGCACTTTCTCCTTTGATTTTGTAACATACTGTTATTTTCAATTTCTTTGTTGAATAACTAACAATACAGTATGGAAGCTCTACAACCGAGTAAGTGTTTACCCGCTTTCATTTACCGCTTTCATATGTATATAACTGTACTGTGGGGCTGTTTCACTGTAAGTCTTCTTTCATAAACTCATATCGATTGGGTAATACTAGTATATATATTTAGAGTTTCCCCGGCAACTACGTCTAGAACCATGAGAATTTTCTTTTACAACAATTTTAGATAACTAGATCTTAGAAATCTCCCCCTTGAACAGTTCATATATAGAAGGCCAATGTTCCAAGTGAAACCCCTTCTGGAACTGTTCATCAGCCTCCTCTTGGGCTTAGTGCAAGGACCCACAGGCTTCCTAAAAGCATTCATGTCTCCTCTTGGGTGTTGTACAAGGACCCGTCGACTTCTTAGAAGTTTTCACAGCCTCCTCTTAGGTTTCGTATAATGATTCTTCCTCTGGGAAGATAGCCTCCTCTTGGGCTTCGTACAAATTGTCCCTTCGGCTTCTTAAAAGTTTTTCTCGCCTCCTCTTGGGCTTCATACAAATTGTCCCGACGACCTCTTAAAGGTATAGGAACAAAAATTATTCATCTTAATAGAACAGTCTTTCAAAGAGTCTAGATCTTCCTACGGCAAACATACTATCTCTTGATCTCTCTTAAGCATAGTATAAAAGATAAAACTCTAGACTTGGACAGTCTAAACTCCTTGAGTCTCGAAGACATTCTCAAGTTCCTTTCAAAAATAGGAAAAAACACCCGTAGACTTGGGCAGTCTCAATACCCTTCGGATTCCCCGTTTCCATAAAAAACAGGAAATAGTCCCAGTCCTCAGATCAAATCAATGAGTACAACATTACCCATATAAGAACTGATTTTCTCTTTTAACCAACATACTGGACCTGTCAACCAACATACTGTGATTTTGTTTAATTGATTCAAAAATTAATTTCTCTCTGAGTTTTAATGATTTTGAGTTGATTCTTTTTTTAATAATTCACAAAAATGTTAAAATATTTTATTTTCCCAAAAAATGCCAAAAAATATTATTTATTTCATATAATTGATATTTTTGTGAAGAATTAATATTTTGATTGTTTTTGGCATTTTAAATATTTTTTCTACATTGATTTTGCAACTTTTAATGCTTTCTAATTATTTTGTAGGTCAATACTTAATTTTTGAAGCATTAATCCAAGATCCCAATTTGTTTTCCATGTGTTAAACAATTTTTGATCATTTTAATTGAATTTTTATTCAATTAAATACATTTTGAAAACAAATTAGGGTTTTGGATTAATTCAACCCTCATAAATCATTTTCAAAACTCTTTGGGCCTCTTGAGAGAGTGTAAGACCCATCCCCCCTTGTACAAAAACTTCTTGGGCCTCACTCATTGTATAAGTCCCTCTGTACAAGTAAACGGCGTGATCATCGCCCGTTTAAAAATAAAAAATCATCTGGGCCTCTCCTTGAGCTATAAGACCCATTCAAAACACTTTGGGCCTCTATTAGAGTGTAAGGCCCAATCCCCCTTTTAACCAAACATCTTGGGCCTCACTTATTGTATAAGTCCCTCTGTGTTAAAAGAAAACCTCGGCGCGATCGCCATTTTAAACGAAAAATCATTTGGGCCTACCCCGTGTTATAAGCCCTACTCTTTTTTCTCTAAACTTTTTAGGCCTCTTGAGAGAGTGTAAGACCCATCCCTTTGTACAGAAAACCATTTTTGGGCCCCAGTCACTTGTATAAGTCCCGCTGTACAAAGTCAAACAGCGCGCTCACTGATAAAACCCTGGGCCTCTCCTTGAGCTGTAAGCCCCAAATTTTTCTTTTTCAAAGCACTTTCTCCTTTTATTTTGAATATACTATTGTTTTCAATCTTTCTTTGTTGAACAACTAACCAAACAGCATGGAAGCACTACAACCGAGTAAGTGGTTATCGCTTTCGTTTACTGCTTTCATATTATAAACTGTATTGTGGGGCTGCTCACTGTAAGTCTCATTTCATAAACTCATATCTACTGTGTAATAATAGTATAGATATTTCGAGTTTCCCCGGCAACTACGTCTAGCACTAGGTAAAGCCGTTTCATTTATTCGTAGAAATAGACGCCTAGATCCCCAATAGGAGCACCAGATACAGTCTTCTCTTCGGCTGTCCTCCTTAGGAATCGTCAAGAAGCTCTAATCCCCAAGATGAATGTATTCTCCGTGAATGGCATCTTTGAGTTTCTTCCAAATTCTCGAACTTTCCTGACTTGATCTATTCCTTGTGGATAGCTTGCCTTGAATGTCTCGGGGTTTGGGTACCCACTACGGTCATAATCTTGGACCTTAACTAAGGAACCCTCTTTAAAAGCTAAAAGTCGCTGGATAGTAAACCTCGCACGTTTACCAGTGGTTTTTTATCTTTAAAAGAGTTATCTCTCCTAATGGAAAGGAGATGATAGACCCACGGGCTTCTTAAAAGCATCGGCCTCCTCTTGGGCATTGTTCAAGGACCCAAAGGTTTCCTAAAAGCAACCATGCCTCCTCTTGGGCTTCGTACAAGGACCCGTCAACTTCTTAAAAGTTTCCAACCTCCTCTTGGGCTTCGTACAAATTGTCCCGACGACCTCCTAGAGGTATAGGAACAGAACCTAGTCATCCTCATAGAACAGTCCTTTCATAGAGTCTACTACTGTTTCTCAAAGCATAGTACAAAAGATAAAACTCTAGACTTGGACAGTCTAACTTCCATGAGTCTCAAAGACATTCTCAAGCGACCCCTTCGTTAAATAGGAAGGAAACCCGCAGACTCGGACAGTCTCAATACCCTTTGGATTTCCCGTTTCCTCAAAGAGAAGGAAATATCCCTGATCCTCAAATCAAATCCCTGAGTACAGTGTTGCTCATATAAGAACTGATCTTCTCTTTTAAAATCAGTATATTGGATCTGTCACTCAACTAAAACAGTTACAATAGCCTCCTGTTGGGCTTTGTACAATGATTCTCCCCAGCGGAGTCAAACAACGTTTAGCCTCTCTCTCGGGCTTTGTACGAGACACATAAGAGACTCTCTCGTTGAGTCAATTACCCCTTTCGCCTCCATCTCGGGCTTTATACGAGATACAAAAAGGTTCTTATTAAGCCAAACTAACTTTTAGCCTCCATCTCGGGCTTCGTACGAGATACAAAAACACTCTCTTGTTGAGTATAAAAGATCCTCTTGTAGGATCAACCCTTTTTAGCCTCCATCTCGGGCTTTATACGAGATACCAAAAGACTTCATCGTCAAGTTAAAACCTTCTCACCTCTCTCTCGGGCTTTGTACGGGACACAAAATAGCCTCCTCTTAGGCTTTGTATAATGATTTTCCTAGCGGAAATTAGCCTCCTCTTAGGCTTTGTATAAGAAAACCACTGGTTGATCCAATCAACCTTTTAGCATCAAAACTGTGCCTCGTTCACAGTACACAAACATCAACAACTCCTTCCCTTCATCTAATCGCTGTAAGCGGAAAGCCTCTGGATCATCTACATCCATGCCACTGTCCCTCTTTTAGCATGAGAAATTCCTAAGGAAAGATAGCATTGCTCTACACTGAGTTAAAGTCTTCTCCTTCAGGTTAAAATCCCCTTTAAAGGAAATTATGGCATTGCTAGGATCCGCGTATCCCGGTTAAAGTAATCCTCCTTTATAACCAGTCACCCAACAGTTGTGACAGACAAACCCTTCTTTAGAGATGACAAATTCTCTCTAAAGCCGAGGTACTTCAGCTTCACGTCTTGGGCTTTGAACAAGACACAAATATACTTTTCAGCTTCACATCTTGGGCTTTGAACAAGACACCAAAAACACCCATTTCCTCCCATAGAATAGGAGGAACTACGAACGCTCTGATTTCCCTGTTTCGGTAAACGGGAATACGTAGGCATAAGATCGAAAGAAAAGATCTTAGCGAGCACACTAAACAAAAACCCAAATCCCATATCTCCATCAATCAAAAAGCAGTAATTCAAAAGCATCAGTCCTAACATCCTAATCCTTGTTCCCCGCCAGAAACCTTCTGCCCAGGTAAAAAGAAAGAAAACAGTATTGGCGAAAATACAAATAACCAGTACAAAGGCCCCCCCACATTGTAGCATTTGTAACCTAACAGACCGCTGTTTAAACTCAGTATGCAAAGCAGGGTTAATTGGAGACATCTATTTCCCTTCCTTATTCAGCTCACAATAGGATAAAAAATGAATCGACCTGTAGTTTAAGCTCAAACCGCAGAGAGCGACCAGCGCTTAAGAACCACGTCCAAAATCGCTCGCTACAGAAAAAATGGCGCCCACCGTGGGGCCCGTAAAAATTAGATCTAGACACGGTCTTCCTTCTCTTCACTTGTGTGAAAACCACAGATTGGGGCTTCCGCTGGGGAACCCATTTTCTGTCAGGAACTTAGGATTCTTAGCTTTAAAGGTCTAGGATGTTTAGGACAAATATATATACTGCTTTTCCTAATTGCTATACATGTTTATTTTTCTGTTAATGGGAATGCGTGTGATGCCGCATGTGGTTAGAATGAGTATACACTTAAGATAAGTGATGGCGACGGGGTCGACCATCAACCTCAGTGGAGGCTGACCAACGCAACCCATTCACTCTTCTAGCCAATGGGCCGGTTGTTAAGTCTGAGAAGCTGAGGAGCCAAACCCTTTCGTAGTGCAGAAACTATCGGAAATAGTTGTTACGCGATACTACCCTCATTTGAGGCTGGTGATCTATTCTCGGTGAATGGCACTTACTCTAAGATTGCTCTACAACTCGCTGGCGATCCGCTTGTTGTTTTGCTTTCCTGGGAGGAGCTGATGATAATGAGTACAGGTACAAAAAATCACCCTAGTATAAACCTTTGGGGATGGGTAGAGCCTTGACTTCATGACAACGACCCTCTAACCCCATGTTTTTTCTATGTTTTTGTGTGCTGCATTCATGCATTCATTTAATAAAACATTAAAACATTCAAAAAACTTCTCTTCTAGTCTCTCTGTTTTTCAAATTAAACTAAGGCTGTGATTACAAATATCAGAGAAAAAGATTGCATTAATGGATTTCGGTAGAAGGAGAACTCACCAGTATACCTTCAAGGTTCCAAAGCTAGAGGATTTGAGAAAGTTAGCGAGGATGATCGTTAACCCAGAGGCTTTCAGAGCCAAGCACGATGGTTTGCTACCACTGTTAAGAGTCCATGTGATTAAGGGGATCATGGACGCGCTCATTCAATTCTAAGATCCGGTTTATCACTGTTTCACATTCCCGGATTACCAGCTTGCACCAACACTGGAGGAGTATTCTCATCTGATTGATCTACACATTACCGATCGAGCTCCATTTTCTGGACTGGAAGAAATTCCAAAGAATCAGATTATTGCAATAGCAATTCATTTGGACGAGTCTGAGGTCAAGACTCACATGACTACTAAGGGTGGCATCCAAGGTTTGCCAGCCCAGTTCTTGACAAAGAAGGCCCTGTATTTTTCCAGTATAGGGAACATAACTGCTTTTGAAAGCATCTTTGTCTTGCTCACCTACGGGTTATTTTTGTTTCCCAACATCAATAACTTCGTCGATATCAACGCTATTAAGGTTTTTCTCATTGGAAACCCTGTGCCGACTTTGCTTGCAGATGCGTATCATTCTGTACACTTGGGAAATTTGTACAGCGGAGGGGAGATCACATGCTGTGTACCTTTGCTCTACAAATGGTTTATATCCCATTTGCCTAAGTCTGCTGCTTTTTGGGATTGCAAGAGGGTCTTGCGCTGGTCGCAGAAGATCATGTCCCTTACCAATTCCGATATAGATTGGTGTAATAGGATTTATGAGGGAATCAGAATCATTGACTGTTGTGGAAACTTCCCCAACGTACCCCTCATAGGAACTAAAGGAGGAATAAACTACCATCCGATATTGGTTCTTCGTCAATTTGGATACCCGATGAGACACATCCCACTGGGTGTTCATCTGGAAGCTCTTTTCTTCAAAGAAGGAGAAAACGACAGAGCACTAAAGATGGAAATAGTGCACGCTTGGAAGCATGTTCATAAGAAAGGATGGGAGTCTCTAGGAAAACTAGACTGTGTCTCGGTGGAGCCTTATCTCCATTGGGTACAAACTAGAGATCTCAAGCTAAAGATGCCTTATCCTCGTTACGGAATTCTTCCGCCGAGGGAATCTGACATGTACTTCATGACGGAAGCTGAAAAGCTTCAGGTTACTCTCAATAAAGTTCAAAAGGAAAGAAGGTCTTGGAAGAACAAGTACCGCACCCTCGACGTAGAGTGCATCAAAATACATCAATTACTGAAAGAGAAAGATGCTCTGATTGAAATTTTGGAGCAACATGCTGTAGAGAATCAAGACGACCAAAGGAATTTGCTCACTCCTTTCACTTGGCAAAGGAATGACAACCCGACAACGGCCCAAGAGCCCCGGTCAAAGAAAAGGAAGATACCAGAATCAACACCCAGTTTCTCCTCAAAGAGGACCCAGGACCCAATAGCTTAGGTTTCTGTTTCTGCACTTTGTAATCTACTGTATTTCCATTTCTGTAATCCTTTGGAATTCAATAAAAAGGGGTTTCCCCAGTGTTTGATATTTGCAATCTAATTGTCGAAGTTTATTTTGATTAAACAAAAAAAAACAATTAATATAAATCATTGCATTCATCATTCTCACATCGCGTATTCTTCTTCCCTACGAATCTCACGTTTGTGTCTCGGTTCTAGAGTCAAACTGTCTCATTCGTACAATACTCGGGCCAATCGTCAGAAAAGGATGGATGATCTTGAGGAAGAGAACAGAGAGTTGAGAGAAGAGCTCGACGCTCTGAGAGAGGATATGAGAAAGCTTCGTAACGACATGCAAGCCATGGCAGAAGCTCAGCTACAAAGAACTGTGATCTCAGAGATCACCTCAACGGCCATAGTGGAGAAGTATGATCCTAGGTATCAGATACCAAAAGATCGTCCTTGGGGCATGCCTGTTAACTATATCCCGGAAGGATATGTTCCGCCGATCACTGAAGATCAGGGAATCGCAACAGAAGCCGTTGGGCCTGAAGGTTACAAACTTCGGGAAAGCAAAGATGCCAGAGACATACTGAGGACTCCTGAAGGTTACAAACTTCGGGAAATGCCAAGATTTGCTGCCGTAGTCATGGTACCAACCCCTGTGGTGCACACTGTCCCGGAAGGACAAATTCCACAGATACCTTCTAGTAGAAAGGAAACTATGTTCGATAGAATGGACGAATTCCAGGAGCAGTTCCTGGAAATGCAGAAGGAGCTGCAAGCCATTCGCGGTCAGGATCTATTTGGAAAGGACGCCGCAGACCTCTGCTTGGTCCCAAATGTGAAAGTCCCACACAAGTTCCAAGTGCCCGACTTTGAAAAGTTCAAGGGTAACTCTTGCCCTCAAAGCCATCTGGTGATGTACGCTCGGCGGATGTCAGCTCAGACGGAGAATCAGGACCTGCTGATTCACTACTTTCAGGATAGTTTAACCGGTTCCGCACTCAAATGGTACATGGGTTTAAACCGTGCTACGATCAGTACTTTCAGAGATCTTGGTACTGCCTTCGTCCAACAATACAAATACAATTTGGACATGGCACCCGACAGAGATCAACTCAGATCGATGTCGCAAAAGGACAAGGAAACCTTTAAGGAGTATGCTCAAAGGTGGCGTGAAATTGCCGCTCAAATTTGTCCACCTCTTGAGGAAAAAGAGATGACAAAGATCTTCTTAAAGACCTTAAGCTCATTTTACTACGGCCGAATGGTTGCCAGTGCGCCCAGTGATTTCACCTAAATGGTCGGCATGGGTGTACGTCTTGAGGAAGCCGTCCGAGAAGGACGTTTGGTAAAAGACACTGGATCGGCGAGCGGTACTAAAAAATATGGTAGTGCTCTCCCTAAGAAAAAAGAGCAAGATATTGGGAATATCTCTCTCGAAAAGCAAAGGCGACGTTATCAGCCAGTAGCAGCTGTTACTCCTGCAATCGGCCCCGCGCCTGTTCCTATGTATCAACCTCAGGTTGCGCAGAGCCAACCTGACCAACAAAGGACACAACAGCCTCTTCAGCAGGCTCGTCCTCCATATAACAACAATCGTACAACACGGCCACCAGGATTTGATCCTATACCCGTAACATACGCAGAGCTGTTTCTGTTACTGCTGGCTAAGGGGCACATTCAGACTAAGTCTCCTCTTGCAGTTCCGGAAAATCTGCCTTTTTGGTTTAAAACGGATCAAACATGCCCTTATCATCAAGGAGGTTCAGGGCATAACATAGAGACTTGCCTCAATTTCAAATCCGACGTGCAAAAGCTTGTTAGGAGCGGGCTCTTATCTTTCAAAGATACGAATCCTAATGTTCTCACGAACCCGCTGCCTCAACATGAGAAAACTGCAGTCAATCTGATTGAGAAAGAGACTAACAATGTCTATCAAATTCACGATGTACTCTTATTGGGGATCAATCTGGTCAAGATGCATTGTAGACAGAGTGGATATGGCCATGTGCCACCTCATAATTATCACCAGTGTGATATCTGCTCTAAAGACAACCAGGGATGTTCTGTAGTGCAAGCAGCTCTGCAGGAACAGATGGATCTCGGATGGATCCAAGAGCACCGAGTTCGTGGAGTTAACATGGTCTCTACGAATTCTAACGTCATTCAGAACCACGACATCCGTGCGATGAATGTCAGCTTGGTAGCGATGCACTCAAGGCAAAGCCAGTATCATAATCTGTCGCGGCACGATTACAGTTCCTGTCTGACTTGCTCGGTAAACAAACAGGGATGCTCTTTCATACAAGAGGCCCTCCAGCGTCAGATGGATCTTGGATGGATCCAAGACTACCATGATAGGAATCCCTATCAAATCAACATGGTTCAGATCTTTGATATTCGCGTGATGAATACCAACCTGGTAGAGTTACATGCTGAGCAGGTCCGACTTGGATTCTTAATATCACATGACTATCAAAGCTGTAAAGCGGGTTGCGAAAATGATCGGGGTTATACCCTTGTCCAGGAGGCACTTCAGCACTTGTTAAATCACTGGTGGATGCTAATCTACATGGATGAAGATACTCAGCAAATTAGTATCAGTAACAGGAATCCTACTCGTCGTCAAAGTCAGGATGTCGGATCAGTGGAAGGTAACCTAGTGAGGTTACATTGTATTCAAAGTGGGCGTGGCCAGGTACCACCACACAACTATGACAGTTGTAGCATCTGTTCAGAAAGTAACCAAGGGTGTTACCTTGTGAGAGCAGCTCTTCAGGGTCAGGTCGATCATGGAGAAATTCGTCCATATCCGGGTTCTGGACCCATCATTTGGTCGCCGAACTACCTTGCCGAGCAAGTCGAGGATGTTGTCACAATCTCTGGTCATCACAGGACCAGGGATGTTTTTGCCATCATCCCTCTATTTGATGAATCTAAAGTTCCCAACCGGGAACGGATCGAGATTACTTATGATGGTCTGAAAAATCAGAAGGTTCCCATAGTCATCTATCTACCGGGACCACTACCGTATGAATCAGCTAAGGTAATCCCTTACAAATACGGTGCAACGATAATTGAGAATGGAAAGGAAATTCCATTACCCTCCATTGTAAATATTGCAGACATCAGTCGTGTAACACGGAGTGGTAGAATCTTCAACCGAGGGGTTGGAGAATCCAACAAAGAAAAGGAACTTCAGGCAGAAATTCCTGATCCACCAGTCGGTCAATCTAGTAATCCCGACTTTTCAAAAGACAAAGATGAGATGTTAAAGCTCATCCAAAGGAGTGAATACAACAGTGTTGATCAACTGTTACAGACTCCTTCAAAGATCTCTGTATTATCACTGTTACTCAGTTCAGAAGCCCACAGGGAGGCTCTACAGAAAGTTTTGGAGCAAGCCTATGTGGAACAGGATGTAACAATCAGACAATTCGATAGCATTGTCTCTAACATCACTTCCTGCAATAATTTGGGATTTAGTGATGATGAATTACCCGAAGGGGGTCGCCGTCATAACATGGCACTCAACATTACAGTTAACTGCCAGGGCGATGCTTTAGCCAACGTACTGGTAGACATAGGGTCAGCCCTGAATGTTATGCCGAAGTCCACTTTGACGCAATTATCATTCAAGGGCCCTCCGATGAGAGTCAGCAAGGTCGTCGTCAAAGCATTCGACGGATCCAGAAAAACGGTTATCGGCGAAGTTGATCTTCCCATAACTATTGGTCCTCACACTTTCCAAATCACTTTCCAGGTCATGGACATCTGGGCAACGTACAATTGTTTATTAGGAAGACCTTGGATACATCAGGCTGGAGCGGTTACTTCAACCCTCCACCAAAAGCTAAAGTTCGTCAAGAACGATCAACTTGTCACGGTTTGTGGGGAACAAGCCTTGCTTGTAAGCAACTTATCATCATCTACTTGTGTGGAACCCGAAGAGGTTATTGGAACTCAGTTCCAAGCACTATCGGTGAGCAAGGACAATCAGTTCAAAGAAGGAACTTCAATTTCTTCATACAAAGATGCTATCAAAGCGGTCGAGAGTACCGATACGACTGGATGGGGACGGCTTGTCATTCCTATTGACAATAAAACAAAGGAGGGTCTTGGTTTTTCTGCGACCTGTACCCAGACAGCTGCCAACGATGAAAGTCTTCATCCGCTTCAAAACTTCTTCCACAGTGGAGGTTTTCTTCACCCAGTGTCTCAGACAGTTCATGCTATCAATGAGGAAGATCCCTCTGACACAGATGAAGAATGGAAGTCCTACCTTAACAAGGACGACTATATGTCTCAGGAAGAGGTGCCTATGCCTTTTTGCTTTCCTACAGAAAGTCCGAGATTTATACCGAGATCAAATGTCGAAATGATCTACGGAGATTATAATCCGGAAGGATGTCGTGCTCCACCAAATTCATTAGAGGAAGACACTCTGATGAAAGACAACTTTGATCACAATTACTATGGCCCGATGGATGGCCTGCCAATGTGGCAGCCTTACCCAGGAGACTCGGGGAAAGAAAGTCAGCCGAACAATGAAACTCAGTTGAGCGTCATTGAACAGAATACCTGTATCCCCACTATGTCATGGGGTCAACACTCAGGTCATTCGAAAACTACTCAACATGAAGATGAATTCACAACGTTTGCAGGACTTGAATTCATCAACTATGCTTTTCCCGTGGTCAGCGTCATCGAGAGGGACGATTCCTCCAGTTCCACAGAAGTGTGGGACACCCTGGGACAACCCAGTGGAAAATACGACTATATGGTCAAGTACACCGCTCCCGAAAGCTCTCGTATCAGGCTCGAAGATATCCAGCCAACTGGATGGGGAGATACAGCTGAGAGCACCAATGCTATGCAAAATGCAACGGAGGAATCCTCCTACGACAATTCTGCCTGGGAAACAGATTCCAATGATCCTACTCCACCAGAAATCAGCGTTATTTCTGAAGACAAATCAAGGAAGGTGCCAGACTTTGTGATTCACCGAGGAGTTCACCGCCAATGGGTTGCTATCGATGTTCCGAAGGTCGTTCGCCAGTCAAAGTAATTGCCATCTTTAACCTTTCACCCTGCCCAGGTGAAACGGATGTTTCGATAGGGCTCGCTTTCTGTAAATTTCCCTCTTCGCTTTGCCCAAAGCGAGTGAGTTTTTGTTTTATAGGGCTGTAGTTTCAAGAACCGACTTGTGCATTAATAAAATAACGTCGTTCTATAATTTCCGCATAATTGCTGTTTTCTCTTTTTGCTTTCTCAGAAAATGGTAATCCTAAAAAACATTCAATAATAAAAACAAGCAGTAAAATAAATACACTGCACACACTTGCATTTTCTCTATCTCTTCTAAACACGAATCATCACGTCATGCAGATTTCTTGTTTTACACCCCGTTGAAACATACGATCCAATGCCTTCTCCCAACTTTGAGTTCCCGTTATTCGAAGCTGAAGAAGAAAATGACGACCAAATTCCAGAAGAGATCTCCCGACTACTCAGACAAGAGGAAATGTCCATTGAACCTCACAAAGAGCCGTTGGAAACGGTAAACTTGGGTTCAGAAAAAGAGAGAAAAGAAATCAGGATCGGAGCACTGCTCAGTCCAACTGCCAGAGAAGATCTGATAAAGCTTCTCAAAGAATTCCCCGATGTATTCGCTTGGTCCTATCAGGATATGCCAGGGTTGGATACCAGCATTGTGGAACATCTCTTACCGTTAAGATCGGAATGTCCGCCAGTAAAGAAAAGGTTGAGACGCACTCACCCGGACATGGCCATCAAAATCAAGGAGGAGGTACAGAAACAGATCGACGCGGGTTTCCTTGCTACATCTGAATATCCTCAATGGTTAGCCAATATCGTACCCGTTCCCAAAAAGGACGGAAAGGTCAGAATGTGTGTTGATTACAGAGATCTAAACAAGGCAAGTCCAAAGGACGACTTTCCTTTACCACACATTGACATGCTGGTTGACAGCACAGCAAAGTTCAAAGTTTTCTCCTTTCATGGATGGATTCTCGGGCTATAACCAGATCAAAATGGCTCCGAAAGACATGGAGAAAACTTCGTTCATTACCCCATGGGGTACCTTTTGTTACAAGGTAATGCCGTTCGGTTTGAAGAATGCCGGGGCAACCTATCAAAGGGCCATGACTACTCTGTTTCATGACATGATGCACAAGGAAATCGAGGTATATGTCGATGACATGATTGCAAAATAAAAAACAGAGAGAGAGCACGTTGAACATCTATCAAAATTGTTTTAACGTTTAAGAAAATTCAAGCTCCGCTTGAATCCCAACAAGTGCACCTTCGGTGTCCGTTTAGGGAAACTACTAGGGTTCATCATCAGCCAGAAAGGAATTGAAGTTGATCCTGACAAGGTCAAGGCCATTCAAGAAATGCCTTCTCCGAAAACTGAAAAACAAGTCAGAGGATTCCTGGGACGTTTGAACTACATCTCCAGATTCATATTCCTCATGACCGCGACATGCGCGCCGATCTTCAAGTTACTCAAAAAAAACAGGATTGCGTTTGGTCAGAAGATTGCCAAACCGCCTTCGACAGTATCAAGGAATATCTGTTGAATCCTCCGATTCTATCACCTCCAGTGGAAGGAAGACCACTGATCATTTACCTCACAGTCCTAGAGGAATCAATGGGATGTGTACTTGGCCAACAAGACGAAACTAAAAGGAAAGAGTCTGCCATCTACTATCTAAGCAAGAAATTCACCGACTGCGAGACTCGGTACACAATGCTTGAGAAAACTTGTTGCGCTTTGGCTTGGGTAGCCAAACGTCTTCGCCAGTACATGATTCGTCATACTACTTGGTTGGTCTCCGAAATGGATCCAATCAAGTACGTTTTCGAAAAACCTGCTCTCACGGGAAGGATTGCCCGTTGGCAGATGTTACTATCAGAATATGACATAGAGTACCACGCTCAGAAAGCCGTTAAAGGAAGTATTTTAGCCGATCATTTGGCTCATCAACCGATTGACAATCAAGAATCAATCGGGTTTGACTTCCCAGACGAAGATGTCATGTATCTAAAAATGAAAGATTGCGATGAACCTCTACCCGGTGAAGGTCCAGCACCAGGCTCCCAGTGGGGACTTATCTTTGACGGAGCAGTTAATCATTATGGAAAAGGAATTGGGGCAATCATTGTTACCCCTCAGGGTACCCATATTCCTTTCACCGCTCGACTTACGTTCAAATGTACGAACAACGAGGCCGAATACGAAGCTTGTATTATGGGTCTCGAAGAAGCGATTGATTTAAGGATCAAAAACTTGGACGTATATGGCGACTCAGCCCTGGTTATCAATCAGATAAAAGGAGATAGGAACACATACCAATCAGGATTGATTCCTTACAAAGACTATGCAAGAAGGTTGTTACCCTTCTTCAACAGAGTCCACTTTCATCATATCCCTCGTGATGAGAATCACATGGCTGATGCGTTAGCCACTCTCTCTTCCATGATTAGTATAGGTCAATGGAATGACATACCTAAGATCGACATAATGCGCCTTGAACGGCCCGCTTACATCTTCACGATTGAAGCAGTCATAGACGACAGACCTTGGTATCACGATATCAAATGCTTCCTTCAGAAACAAGAGTACCCATCTGGGGCACTCAGAAAAGAAAGGAAAACCCTCAGAAGATTGGCTGGAAACTTCTTCCTGAGCGGTGACACTCTCTATAAGAGAAATTTTGACATGGTCTTGCTCCGATGCGTCGACAGACCAGAATCAGACATGCTTATGAAAGAAATTCATGAAGGATCCTTTGGCACTCATGCCAACGGACACACAATGGCGAGAAAAATCCTGAGAGCCGGGTACTATTGGTTGACAATGGAATCCGACTGCTACAAGTACATGAAGAGGTGTTACAAGTGTCAGATATACTCCGACAAAATTCATGTACCGCCATCACATCTCAAAGTTCTTTCTTCCCCATGGCCTTTTTCCATATGGGGAATCGACATGATTGGCATGATTGAGCCCAAGGCTTCAAATGGACATCGGTTCATCCTGGTAGCCATTGACTATTTCACCAAGTGGGTCGAAGCAGCGTCATTCGCCAATGTAACCCGACAAGTGGTTGTCCGATTTATCAAAAACAATATCATCTGCCGTTATGGTGTTCCAAGCGAGATCATTACTGATAATGGATCTAACTTGAACAATAAGATGATGAAAGAGTTGTGTGCAGAGTTCAGGATCGAACACCATAACTCATCTCCCTACCGACCCAAGATGAACGGAGCGGTAGAAGCGGCTAACAAGAACATCAAGAAGATCGTTCAAAAGATGGTTGTAACCTATAAAGATTGGCACGAAATGCTACCCTTTTCTCTTCACGGTTATCGAACATCTATCCGCACTTCAACAGGGGCAACCCTTTTTTCTCTAATGTATGGCATGGAAGCAGTTCTCCCCATAGAAGTAGAGATCCCATCAATCCGGGTACTGATGGAAGCTAAGCTCACCGAAGCTGAATGGTGTCAAAGTCGACACGAAGAATTGAACCTGATCGAAGAGAAGCGAATCACGACACTATGCCATGGTCAGTTGTATCAGCAGAGAATGAAGAAGGCATTTGACAAAAAGGTTCGACCTCGTATCTTCAGAAAAGGAGACCTCGTGCTCAAAAAGATACAATCATTTCTCACTGATTCGCGAGGTAAATGGACTCCGAATTATGATGGCCCCTATGTGGTCACGAAAGCTTTCTCAGGCGGCGCCTTGAGACTTGCAACCATGGACGGAGAGGAATTTGCCTACCCCACGAATGTTGATGTAGTCAAGAAATACTTCGCCTAAAAAAAAACGTCTCGGTGGATTGAAAACCCGAAAGGGCGGTCCAGGAAAAAGTTAGAGACATGGAAAAAAAATCATCCCGATGGATTGGGAATCTCATAGTACAATCCATGCAAAAGTTAGGGATAATGGCAAGTAACTATGTTCAACAGAGGCAAGTCCCTCAGCAGGAGTTGCATCATCTATCGGAGGAAATCTCCAGTCAAAGGTCATCTTCGACAGGAAGCTCAGGATGTCCCGAATTCAAAGTTGGTAGAAGGATAGTGGTCGTTATGTTTCAACGTAGCCCTTTTCCCTGTAAATTACCATTTTCTAACTTTGTATATACTCTTTGGAATCACGCGTTTGGCTGATCTCCATCTTAACAATAAAATTTGAGCCCTTGTGCTTTTGTTTATAATTCTTTATTTGTTTTAGCTTTACAGAACGACGTTGTTTAAACTTAATCAGCGATTCTTGAAATAAAACAAAAATAAATTTACTTGTTAAACTTTTTCTGCTTTTAAATTAAAGATGGCATTTCTTTTGACTGTTGAACATCAGAAGAACATCGATCGCTTCTCCCGAAGTAAGCGAACTTCAAAGTGCAGAATCAAAGTACTCCTTCTAATCCAGTATGCCTGAATGAAGGGATCAACTGTGCCAGAAACCTTGTTTCGTCTGACACACCTCGGCCGAGTTCTCATCTCCTAAGCCCGATCAACATAGCTCCCAACGGGACTATCTCTCCTAAGCAAGGTGGAATTGCTATTTTGGAACCAACGGTATTTCTTCGCCCCGCGATGGCCGAGTATCCAATTGTGTTCATCCATTAGTCTGTATGTCACGTCTGTTTTGTCAGCATATACATACGTACTTCATGCATTTTATTTGCGTTCGCATTTCGTATTGCATCACTATCACTTGAGTCGGTCTTGTCCCCTAGTGATAAACAGTTTTCTCAATCGAGTTTGTCAGTTCTTTCCTCGTCAGGAAGTGTTGCGTCTGCACAATCTCGCCACCAGTGTATCTTTAGATCAGAGTCGGCACTTGGCCACTTTGATAATTTGAACCTCTGAAAGATCAGAGAACCTTCAACAGATGTCACTCTTCGCCATCAAAGATGATATCCTTGCTTTCCCGGATTAAGGAAAATCCCTAGAGAAAGCCTCTTAATCAGAGATTCGGCGGTACGACAGTTTTTCTCCGAAAAAACCACTGATGAAAAGGTCATCGGCACCTCAAAATTGGATTCCATCATATGGCGTTTCTCCGGGAAGACCCCGAGAAAAGTATGATGAAAGATCCCAAATGAAAACAGTCTCTCAAGAGACTCGCTTTCCCCAGTAGAAACAAATGACGTCTCCAACAGAGAAGTTTGTACAACTCTACAACTCAGACGACTGGATTCCCCAGCAAGTCTGACATCGAAACTTTTTCCACTCAAATGGCATCTCCCCGGGAAAATTCGGCGAGGAGCTTGAGGAAAACCGCTACAAATAGCGTCCCTTGTCAAGAAAGTTTATTGACAAAAGAAACTGAGACCAGTTCCTTGGTAGGAAACCAGGATCGAGGGGAAGTTTATTTCAGAAACTAAGACCAGTTCCTTGGTAGGAAACCAGGATCGAGGGGAAGTTTAAATCAGAAACTAAGACCAGTTCCTTGGTAGGAAACCAAGAACGAGGGGAAGTTGACAAAAGAAAAATGAGACCAGTTCCTTGGCTGAAGACCAGGATCGAGGGGAAGTTTACCTTTTCTAAGCATCATTGCTTAGCTAAAGAAGATGAATGCGTAAGCTACCATTCATAACCACCATCAAAATTTTGGGTATTCCGATATTTAATCCTCTTGCACCCCGAATGCCCGAATCCCTTCGTCATTCACAACTTCGGGTCCAAGAAGATTAAATAGGGGCATCTGTAATACCCCAAATTTTGACCACTAAAGTTTCCCATCATTGTGCAAATCATCACCACAATATGGATGTACCTTTATGCTTCATCAGTCTCCCCAAAGATGGGTGAGCATCCACTACAATCAAAATTAGGGTTTCAAGCCCTCTCTGAGCTTTAGACAAAGGCTCAATCAAGAAATGACTTGATTTTCAACTTGTCTAATCTCTCAAACATTCCCAATGGATCAAAAGGACTCCTACTTCAAGGATTAAGCACAAAGCTGCTCCCTTCTAGGTGGATCAAGTCTCCAGATCGACAGTGTCACCAAATTAGGGTTTTGATCACCCAGGGCCTCCAGATGAAAAATTTCATCTGGGCACAAGCCATTGATCCAAAACATAACCTAATATACTTCATGGAACCTCATGAACCCATGCATCAAGTCAATTTTGCCTCAAGGGGATGCATACATCAAAATCAGGAATTAGGGTTTCTTGACCTAATTCACCCCTAAGTTGACTTTTAGGACAAACCATGAGCTGAGACCTCAAGACATGATTTGAGGGTCTCTAATATACCATATTTATCCATTTGGAACAATGGATTGATCCAAGAAGCTTGAGCCACAAGTCTCAATTTCATCTGCACCACAATTAGGGTTTCGCAAGAAAAGTCAACGTAACTTTGACTTTTGACCTGGACATGCTCCCAAACCCTAATACATGATTGAATATACCCTATGACACCCATGGAACATGTCCATCAAGTTTGATTTAGGTCAAGGACATGATTTCCTGAAGAATGGCACAATTTGGAATTCATCTGATAAAAAGTCAACTGTTCACAAAAGTCAACTTTGACTTTTTGAAATTTTTCACCAAAATGGATTTTTAACCCTAAAATGATGTTAATGTATGATTTGAATCATCATTCATCAAGAAAAATCAAGAAAAGTGAGATAACTTGTAAAAGGGGTAACCATAAAAACTTAGAAATTTTTCTAAAAATAAAGTGGCAAGGGTACCAACTTTGGAGGACCATAACTCCTAAACCACAAGGCCATTTTTTCTCATCCAAAGATGGATTTATAGCCCTCATTATCACCTACAAAAACTTCAACTACAAGTCATTCCAATTCATTAAGGATTTTGAGTTATGGAGTGATCAAAGTGGCTGAAAAGTGAAAATGTCACTTTTTCCAACACTTAGTGAATTTTTCACTAAGTCAGATTTTGCCTCACTTTTTGCCTAATGTAGGGGGATTTTTCACTTGGAATCAAAAGAGATCAAAACAAAACTTATTCAAACAGTTGTTGTATCATGTAAGAGCTTTCCAAAATGGCCAAGAACATTGCCAAATTCAACTTACACCATGAGATATGACATTGGCAAGTTACCTTGCTGAAATCTGTCAAGGCAAGGCAGAATTTGCAACTTTGGTCGATTTGCCAAAATCAGCCAAATTCAATTGGTCCTATCCACTTGGACACCTCAAAGGATTGAATCTAAAGGGGACAATCACTGAGCCAAGCCTCCAAAGTCCATGGAACAAGAAATAGCATGTTGAACCTAGAATGGCCAAAATAGGGACAAGACTTCAAATTTGGAATGAGGCATTCAATGGAACCATCAAGGTGGCATGGACTGAGCCATTCTCATCTGAAATTAGTCAAGACTTATCCAAGACCAAGGGGACCATAGCTCTGTGCCCTAACCTCTAGTCAATGGCTAGAGGAGACTTGCATTTCCATTGGCCAACATTGAGGAAACACCTGCTGCAGTTGCCATTCACTGTGGATCCCAAAACAAACTTGCTTTACTATAAATAGAGCTCAATTGTGGTCAGTTTGAGTACACCAAAGCCATCAAACAGATGCTTTCCTCAAAATCTCTTCTTTCACTCCAATTTTGCCTTCTAAGGCAAGTCACTATCGGGTTTTTGAGTTTGAGAGCAATTCCAATCAAACCAATCACTCACACACCTCACATACATCACATATGAGCTGATCAAACACTTAGATTACTTCTGAAATACCAATTTCACAAAATCACCAGCTGGTTGCTCAAGGTTTTAACCAAAGTGCAGCTGAGGTACCACAAAATGATCCAGCCAATTTCAATCAAGTCCAACCATCCAAACACAATCCATAGGGTGTAGGGAAGCTGTTCAGATCATCACAACTCATCTGTAACACCTCCAGATCAAAAATCACTTTGAACTTGCTGTCACGACCTAAAGGTAAGCCTAAACTTGGGCATCTCTCAATCTATGCATATTTCCTCGCACAATAATTTGGCCATATGTTCATAATCATGCATGGAATGTTTTCCCTCAATTAATTGCATTGTTTGAATCGTGTATCAAAAATCCTAGCCTTCATGCAGAAATTAGGGTTCTTGAGGTCTCTTCGTGATTTCTTGTTGTATGTTTAATTTAAATGAAATTAATGGATATAGACATGATCGTGAGGTTGAGACGAGCATAATGATATGTGGATTGCATGATATGATTACGTATTCAGGGAGATTGAATAGAAAATGCAAATCTGAGAAACCAAGAACACGCGCGTGTTCTTCAGCTTGTTCTTGGCGCCATTTTTAGAAATTCAAATATTTGAATTTTGTGAGTTTGTTTAATTGATTCAAAAATTAATTTCTCTCTGAGTTTTAATGATTTTGAGTTGATTCTTTTTTTAATAATTCACAAAAATGTTAAAATATTTTATTTTCCCAAAAAATCCCAAAAAATATTATTTATTTCATATAATTGATATTTTTGTGAAGAATTAATATTTTGATTGTTTTTGGCATTTTAAATATTTTTTCTACATTGATTTTGCAACTTTTAATGCTTTCTAATTATTTTGTAGGTCAATACTTAATTTTTGAAGCATTAATCCAAGATCCCAATTTGTTTTCCATGTGTTAAACAATTTTTATCATTTTAATTGAATTTTTATTCAATTAAATACATTTTGAAAACAAATTAGGGTTTTGGATTAATTCAACCCTCATAAATCATTTTCAAAACTCTTTGGGCCTCTTGAGAGAGTGTAAGACCGATCCCCCCTTGTACAAAAACTTCTTGGGCCTCACTCATTGTATAAGTCCCTCTGTACAAGTAAAGGGCGTGATCGTCGCCCGTTTAAAAATAAAAAATCATCTGGGCCTCTCCTTGAGCTATAAGACCCATTCAAAACACTTTGGGCCTCTATTAGAGTGTAAGACCCAATCCCTCTTTTAACCAAACATCTTGGGCCTCACTTATTGTATAAGTCCCTTTGCGTTAAATGAAAACCTCAACGCGATCGCCATTTTTAAACGAAAAATCATTTGGGCCTACCCCGTGTTATAAGCCCCACTCTTTTTTCTCTAAACTTTTTGGGCCTCTTGAGAGAGTGTAAGACCCATCCCTTTGTACAGAAAACCATTTTTAGGCCCCAGTCACTTGTATAAGTCCCGCTGTACAAAGTCAAACAGTGCGCTCACTGATAAAACCCTGGGCCTCTCCTTGAGCTGTAAGCCCCAAATCTTTCTTTTTCAAAGCACTTTCTCCTTTGATTTTGAATATACTGTTGTTTTCAATCTTTCTTTGTTGAACGACTAACCAAACAGCATGGAAGCACTACAACCGAGTAAGTGGTTATCGCTTTCGTTTACTGCTTTCATATTATAAACTGTATTGTGGGGCTGCTCACTGTAAGTCTCCTTTCATAAACTCATATCTACTGTGTAATAATAGTATAGATATTTCGAGTTTCCCCGGCAACTACGTCTAGCACTAGGTAAAGCCGTTTCGTTTATTCGTAGAAATAGACGCCTAGATCCCCAATAGGAGCACCAGATACAGTCTTCTCTTCGGCTGTCCTCCTTAGGAATCGTCAAGAAGCTCTACTCCCCAAGATGAATGTATTCTCCGTGAATGGCATCTTTGAGTTTCTTCCAAATTCTCGAACTTTCCTGACTTGATCTATTCCTTGTGGATAGCTTGCCTTGAATGTCTCGGGGTTTGGGTACCCACTACGGTTATAATCTTGGACCTTAACTAAGGAACCCTCTTTAAAAGCTAAAAGTCGCTAGATAGTAAACCTCGCACGTTTACCAGTGGTTTTTTATCTTTAAAAGAGTTATCTCTCCTAATGGAAAGGAGATGATAGACCCAAGGGCTTCTTAAAAGCATCGGCCTCCTCTTGGGCATTGTTCAAGGACCCACAGGCTTCCTAAAAGCAACCCCGCCTCCTCTTGGGCTTCCTACAAGGACCCGTCGGCTTCTTAAAAGTTTCCAGCCTCCACTTGGGCTTCATACAAATTATCCCGACGACCTCCTAGAGGTATTGGAACAGAACCTAGTCATCCTCATAGAACAGTCCTTTCATAGAGTCTACTACTGTTTCTCAAAGCATAGTACAAAAGATAAAACTCTAGACTTGGACAGTCTAACTTCCTTGAGTCTCAAAGACATTCTCAAGCGACCCTTCGTTAAATAGGAAGGAAACCCGCAGACTCGGACAGTCTCAATACCCTTTGGATTTTCCGTTTCCTCAAAGAGAAGGAAATATCCCTGATCCTCAAATCAAATCCCTGAGTACAGTGTTGCTCATATAAGAACTGATTTTCTCTTTTAAAATCAGTATATTGGATCTGTCACTCAACTGAAACAGTTACAATAGCCTCCTCTTGGGCTTTGTACAATGATTCTCCCCAGCGGAGTCAAACAACGTTTAGCCTCTCTCTCGGGCTTTGTACGAGACACATAAGAGACTCCCTCGTTGAGTCAATTACCCCTTTTGCCTCCATCTCGGGCTTTATACGAGATACAAAAAGGTTCTTATTAAGCCAAACAAACTTTTAGCCTCCATCTCGGGCTTCGTACGAGATACAAAAACACTCTCTTGTTGAGTATAAAAGATCCTCTTGTAGGATCAACCCTTTTTAGCCTCCATCTCGGGCTTTATACGAGATACCAAAAGATTTCATCGTCAAGGTAAAACCTTCTCGCCTCTCTCTCGGACTTTGTACGGGACACAAAATAGCCTCCTCTTAGGCTTTGTATAATGATTTTCCTAGCGGAAATTAGCCTCCTCTTAGGCTTTGTATAAGAAAACCACTGGTTGATCCAATCAACCTTTTAGCATCAAAGTTGTGCCTCGTTCACAGTACACAAACATCAACAACTCCTTCCCTTCATCTAATCGCTGTAAGCGGCAAGCCTCTGGATCATCAACATCCATGCCACTGTCCCTCTTTTAGCATGAGAAATTCCTAAGGAAAGATAGCATTGCTCTACACTGAGTTAAAGTCTTCTCCTTCAGGTTAAAATCCCCTTTAAAGGAAATTATGGCATTGCTAGGATCCGCGTATCCCGGTTAAAGTAATCCTCCTTTATAACCAGTCACCCAACAGTTGTGATAGACAAACCCTTCTTTAGAGATGACAAATTCTCTCTAAAGCCGAGGTCCTTCAGCTTCACGTCTTGGGCTTTGAACAAGACACAAATATACTTTTCAGCTTCACATCTTGGGCTTTGAACAAGACACCAAAAACACCCATTTCCTCCCATAGAATAGGAGGAACTACGAACGCTCTGATTTCCCTGTTTCGGTAAACGGGAATACGTAGGCATAAGATCGAAAGAAAAGATCTTAGCGAGCACACTAAACAAAAACCCAAATCCCATATCTCCATCAATCAAAAAGCAGTAATTCAAAAGCATCAGTCCTAACATCCTAATCCTTGTTCCCCGCCAGAAACCTTCTGCCCAGGTAAAAAGAAAGAAAACAGTATTGGCGAAAATACAAATAACCAGTACAAAGGCCCCCCCACATTGTAGCATTTGTAACCTAACAGACCGCTGTTTAAACTCAGTATGCAAAGCAGGGTTAATTGGAGACATCTATTTCCCTTCCTTATTCAGCTCACAATAGGATAAAAAATGAATCGACTTGTAGTTTAAGCTCAAACCGCAGAGAGCGACCAGCGCTTAAGAACCGCGTCCAAAATTGCTCGCTACATGATCCTGACAAAGTCAAGGCCATTCAAGAAATGCCTTCTCCAAAGACTGAAAAACAAATCAGAGGATTCTTGGGACGTTTGAAGTACATCTCCAAATTCATATTCCTTATGACCGTGACATCTGCGCCGATTTTCAAATTACTCAAAAAGAATCAGGACTGCATTTGGACAGAACACTGCCAAAAAGGTCCGACCTCGCGTCTTCAGGAAAGGAGACCTCGTGCTCAAGAAGATACAATCATTTTTCACTGATTCTTGGGGTAAGTGGACTCCAAATTATGACGACCCCTATGTGGTCAAGAAAGCTTTCTCAGGTGGCGCCTTGAGACTTGCAACCATGGACGGAGAGGAATTTGCCTACCCCACAAATGTTGATGTAGTCAAGAAATACTTCGCCTAAAAAAAAACGTCTCGGTGGATTGAAAACCCGAAAGGGCGGTCCAGGCAAAAATTAGAGACATGATAAAAAATCATCCCGGTGGATTGGAAACCTCAAAGTACAATCCAGGAAAAAATTTGGGATAATGGCAAGTAACTACGTTCGACAAAGGGGCAAGTCCCTCGACAGTAGTTACATCATCCGTCAGGAAAACTCCAGTCAAGGTCATCTTCGACAGAAGCTCAGGATGCCTCGAAGTCAAAATTGGTAGAACGATAGTGGTCGTTATGTTTCAATGTAGCCCTTTTCCCTTAAATTACCATTTTCTAAACTTTGTAAATACTCTTTGGAATCATGCGTTTGGCTGATTTCCATCCTATCAATACAATTTGAGCCCTTGTGATTTTGTTTGCAATTCTTATTTGTTTTATCTTTACAGGACGACATTTTAACATGTTTAACGGTTCTTGAAATAAAACAAAAATGAATTTACTTGTAAAATTTTTCTACTCCTAATAAAGATGGCAATTTCTTTTGACTATTGAACATCGAAAGAATATCGATCGCTTCTCCAGAAGTAAGCAGGCTTCAAAGTACAGAATCAAAGTACTCCTTCTAAACCAGTGCACCTGAATGAAGGATTAGCTGTGTCAGAGACCATTATTTCATCTGACACCCCCGACAGAGTTTTTACCTCCTAAGCCCGACCAACGTAGCTCCCCACGAGGACTACTTCTCCTAAGCAAGGAAGAATTTCTATCTTGAACCAGCGACACCTCTTCATCCCTAGCAGTGGCTGAGTATCCAGTCGTGTTCATCTATTAGTTTGTATGTCGTGTCAGTTTTGTCAGCATATACACACATACATCATGCATTACTACTTTGCGTTCATATTCATGTTGCATCACTATCACTCTAGTCAATCTCATCCCCTAGTGATAACAGTCCTCTCAATCGAGTTGTCAGTTCTTTCCTCGTCAGGAAATGTTGCATCTGAACTACCTCTCTCCTTCTGTTTATTTCTAGGATGAAGTCGGCCTTTGACCACTTTGATAACTTGAACCTTTGAAAAACCAGAGAACCCTTAGCCAGCATCACTCTTCACCATGGAAGATGATATCTTTGCTTTCCCGGATTAAGGAAAATCCCTAGAGAAAGCCTCTCAACTAAAGACTTTTAGCAACACATTGGTCCTTCTCTTCAGAATGTCAATGTCAACAAAGTCATCGACACCTCAAAATTGGGGTACATCATATGGCATTTCTCTGAGAAGATCTCGAGAAAAGTATGATGTAATATCCCCAAACGAAAGCAGTCTCTCAAGAAGACTCGTTTTCCCCAATAGAGTCGACAAATAGTGTCTCAAATAGAGAAGTTTGTGCCTCTCTACAATCAAAACTTTTTCCATCAAATGACATCTCCCCAGGAAAATTCGGCGAGAAGTTTGAGGAGAACCGCTACAAATAGCGTTCCTTGTCAATAAAGTTTATTGACAAAAGAAACCAAGACCAGATCCTTGGTAGGAGACCAGGATCGAGGGGAAGTTTATTTCAGAAATTGAGACCAGATCCTTGGTAGGAAACCAGCATCGAGGGGAGGTTTATATCGGAAACTGAGACCAGTTCCTTGGTAGGAAACTAGGATCGAGGGGAAGTTTATTTCAGAAATTAAGACCAGATCCTTGGTAGGAAACCAGGATCGAGGGGAGGTTTATATCGGAAATTGAGACCAGTTCCTTGGTAGGAAACCAGGATCGAGGGGAAGTTTATTTCAGAAATTGAGACCAGTTCCTTGGTGGAAAACCAGGATCGAGGGGAAGTTTAAATCAGAAACTGAGACCAGTTCCTTGGTAGGAAACCAGGATCGAGGGGAAGTTTACCTTTTCTAAGCATCATTGCTTAGCAAAAGAGGAAGGATGCGCGAACTGCCATTCATAACCACTGTCAAAATTTCAAGTATTCTGAATTTAGTCCTCTTGCACCCCGAATGCCCAAATACCTTCGTCATTCACACCTTCGGGTCCAAGAAGATTAAATAGGGGCATCTGTCATACCCCAAATTTTGACCACTAACATTTCCCATCATTGCGCAAATCATCATCACAATATGGATGAACCATTAGTCTCCCCAAAGATGGGTGAGCATCCACTACAATCAGACTTAGGGTTTCAAGCCCTCTCAGAGCTCTTAGACAAAAGATCCATCAAGAAATGACATGATCTTCAAATTTTCTAGCCTCTCAAACATCCACAAAGGATCAAGAGGACTCCCACTTCAAGGATTAAGCACAAGGTTTCTCCCTTCTAGGTGGATCAAGCCTTAAGATCGCCAGTGTCACCAAATTAGGGTTTGGTCGACCAGGGCCTCCAGATGGAAATTTCCCTCTGGGCATGAGCTAATGCTTCAAACCATAACCAATGATGCTCCAAGGGATCTCATGAACCCAATCATCAAGTCAATTTAGCCTCAGGGGACGCATTCATAAAAAAATCAGGAATTAGGGTTTCTTGACCTAATTCACCCCTAAGTTGACTTTTGGGACAAAACATGAGCCAAGACCTCAAGAGGGGATTTGAGGGTCTCAAATAAATCACATTGATCCATTTTCAATAATGGATTGATCCAAGAAGCTTGAGCAACAAGTTTCAATTTCATCAGAACCACAATTAGGGTTTCGCGGAAAAAGTCAAATGTATCTTTGACTTTTGACCAGGACATGCTCCCAAACCCTAAGACATGATTCAATGCACCCTATAACACCTATGAAATCAATCCATCAAGTTTGATTTAGGTCAAGGACTTGATTTCATAGAGGATCGCACAGTTTGGAATTCATCTGACAAAAAGTAAACTGTGCACAAAAGTCAAACTTTGACTTTTTGAGATTTTTCACAATTATGGTTCTTTGACCTCAAAATGATGTTAATGTATGATTGGAATCATCATTCATCAAGAAAAATCAAGAAAAGTGGAATAACTTGTAAAAGGGGTAACCATAAAAAACTTAGAAAATTTTCTAAGTTATGGAACAAAGTGGCTAGGGTACCAACTTTGGAGGATCATAACTCCTAAACCACAAGGCTATTTTTTCCCATCCAAAGCTGGATTTGTAGCTCTCATGGCCCTCTACAAAAGCTTCAACTACCACTCATTCCAATTCCCCATGGATTTCAAGTTATGGAATGATCAAAATCAAGAAAAGTCAAAATGTCACTTTTTTCCAACACTTAGTGAAATTTTCACTAAGTCAGAATCTGCCTTCACTTTTTTCCAAATGTAGGGGCATTTTTCACTTGGATCCAAAAAGTATCAAAACCAATTATGATCAAACTGTTATTGTATCATATGAGGGCTTTCCAAAATGGCCAAAAACTCCATCAAATTCCAGTTGATCCATGAGATATGACAATGGCAATATGCGTTACTGAAAACTACCAAGGCTAGGCAGAATTTTGCACTTTTGCTCGATTTGGTAAAATCAGATAATTCCAAGCCTTGTCATCACTTTGGACACATCTGAGGATCAAATCTAAAGGGAACAAACACTGATCCAAGCCTCCAAAGTCTTTGGAACAAGAAGTAGCATGCCAAACCTAGAAATCCCTAAAAGAGGGACAAGACTCCAATTTTGGATTAGAGCATTTAATGGATGCTTAGAGGTGGCATGAACTGAGCTTCCTCAAACTGAATTCAGTCAAGATTCATCCAACAACTAGGGAACCACAACTCTGTGCTCTAACCTCTAGTCAATGGCTAGTGGAGACTTGGATTCCTATTGATCAACATTGGCCAAACCTCTGCTGTAGTTGCCATTCACTATTGATCCCAAAATAAACTTGCTCTACTATAAATAGAGCTCATTTGTGCTCAGTTTGAGTACACCAAAGCCATCAAACATATGTTTTCCTCAAAATCACTTTCTTTAGGCAAAAATACCTTCTTTAGCAAGGTAACTCTGAGTTTTTGAGTTAGAGAGCATTTCCATCATAGCTCATGAGCCAAACACATCCAATATGTCGTATTTAAGCTGTCCAAACTCACACAAGTGACCTGTAATCCTTAAATCTTAAAGTCACCTCTCAAAATGTCAAAATAGGCTTTTTGTGCATTTTTCAAGCCATGTCTTGATTCAATCACTTTACAAACCAGATAAAGCCTCAAACACACTCCAAATATCATTCTTGAACTGTCCCAAATGGCTCCCAACATTTGGAACACCATTTGAGAGAGTTGCTATTTTGGCCATTTTAACCCCTTTTGCAAGAAAGGGCCACTTTTTGTTTTTGCAGGTTCCAGCTGATTCCAATCATCCTAAAAGCTTCTAAGGGATCATTTAAGAGTGTCCAAAGCTTCAAAACATTTATGGAACAAGAAACTTGGCAGATTGCACAAAAAACTCCAAAAGCTCAAAAAGAGGTAAGCATCATGACTTGAACTTTCCAAAATATGCATTGCTTTGAAGTCCACTGATCATGCATCTCTTCTACATGTTATATGTGTTGTGTTTGCATCAATTTATCATGTAATTCATACCTGTACCAAGATGTAGCACATAAAATGCAAAATATGGTCTATTTCAAAACCACTATCGGATTTTGAGGAGGGAGCATGATCTGAAAAAAATACCGCCACCATTGGATTCCTTGTGAAATTCTAGGCCAGATACATATAAATTTTGTCCCCAACCATGGAGAAATGAGAAAGTTATCGACCGTCCCGTTTCTTGTCAAAACTTGCCTTGCCTTGCCTTGGGCCAGGCCAAAAGCAAGGCAAGCCTTGTATATTTATGGTTGTGTTTCAATCAACGGATGTATCACCACCCCAGTGGTAAGGCGCGCGCCCTATACACAAGAGGTCTGGGGTTCGAATCCCCCTCGCCCCAGATCCTCTTTTTGCTATTTTTCCCACTTTTTGTTATTTTCCATATTATTTTTAATAGTTTGAAAAATTAATAACTCCCTCAATTTTAATTATTTTTTATTGGTTCCTTTTGCAAAAAAATCACAAAAATGTTGAAATATTTTATTCCCCAAAAAAATTAGATTTATCTTATTTATTTAATATAATTAGTATTTTTGTGAATAAATATCTTTTATTGGTTTTTAAACCTTTTAAAAATAAATATCCATTTTGGAAAATCAAAACCAAGTAGGTTTTAATTCATCTTGTGATGAAACCTCATTTTTCAAACCTAAAACCAAAATCACAAGTTGTTTATTCAAACTTATTTGGAATTTTTATCATTTGTATTAATTTTCTTTGAATAATTATATTAAAAAATGATGAAATTAGGGTTTTATTGATTTTCACGCTAACAAACTTTTCCGAACACTCATGGGCCTCTAATTGAGTGTAAGACCCAATCCTTTGTAAATACAAACCTATTTTGGGCCTCAAATATTGTATAAGTCCCGTTGTATTTCAAAAGTTCGGCGCGATCATCGCCCATTTAAAACAAACCATCTGGGCCTCTCCTCGAGCTATAAGACCCATTCAAAATCATTTTGGGCCTCTAATAGAGTGTAAGACCCAATCCCCTTTTGAAACCAAAAACTTTTGGGCCTCAGTCATTGTATAAGACCCACGGCGTTTTCAAAACCTCGACGCGATCGTCGCCCTTTTCAAAATAAACCCTGGGCTTCTCCTTGAGCTATAAGACCCATCTTTGTTCACTTTCAATCATTTTGGGCCTCTTGAGAGAGTGTAAGACCCATCCCCTTTGTACAGAAAACCTTTCTTGGGTCTCAGTCACTTGTATAAGTCCCTGTACAAAACGACAGTGTGATCACTGATTAAACCCTGGGCCTCTCCTTGAGCTGTAAGCCCCAATTTTCCTTTCAAAAAGCAATTTCTCCTTTGATTTTGTAACATACTGTTATTTTCAATTTCTTTGTTGAATAACTAACAATACAGTATGGAAGCTCTACAACCGAGTAAGTGTTTACCTCTTTCATTTACCGCTTTCATATGTATATAACTGTACTGTGGGGTTGTTTCACTGTAAGTCTTTTTTCATAAACTCATATAAATTGTGTAACACTAGTATAGATATTTAGAGTTTCCCTGGCAACTACGTCTAGAACTAGACAAAACCTCGTCTCCTTACCTCCGGTGTTCTCCCGGATATTTCAACATAACCTAAACCATGAGAATTTTCTTTTACAAAAATTTTAGATAACTAGATCTAAGAAATCTCCCCCTTGAACAGTTCATATACAGAAGGCCAATGTTCCAAGTGAAACCCTTTCTGGAACTGTTCATTAGCCTCCTCTTGGGCTTAGTGCAAGGACCCACAAGCTTCCTAAAAGCATCCCCGCCTCCTCTTGGGCGTTGTACAAGGACCCGTCGGATTCTTAGAAGTTTTCACAGCCTCCTCTTAGGCTTCGTATAATGATTCTTCCTCCGGGGAGATAGCCTCCTCTTGGGCTTCGTAGAAATTGTCCCTCCGGCTTCTTAAAATTTTTTCTCGCCTCCTCTTGGGCTTCGTACAAATTATCCCGACGACCTCTTTAAGGTATAGGAACATAAATTAGTCATCTTAATAGAACAGTCTTTTAAAGAGTCTAGATCTTCCTACGGCGAACATACTGTCTCTTGATCTCTCTTAAGCATAGTACAAAAGATAAAACTATAGACTTGGACAGTCTAATCTCCTTGAGTCTCAAAGACATTCTCAAGTTCCTTTCAAAAATAGGAAAAAACACCCGTAGACTTGGGCAGTCTCAATACCCTTCGGATTCCCCGTTTCCTTAAAAAACAGGAAATAATCCCGGTCCTCAGATCAAATCCATGAGTACAACATTACCCATATAAGAACTGATTTTCTCTTTTAACCAACATACTAGACCTGTCACTCAAATGAAACAGTAACCCTAGCCTCCTCTTGGGCTTTGCACAATGATTCTCCCCAGCAGAGTTAACCTTTGCAGCCTTCATCTCGGGCTTTGTACGAGATACAAAACACTCTCTTGTTAGGTATAAAAGACTCTCTTGTTGAGTCAAACATTTTTTAGCCTTCATCTCGGGCTTTGTTCGAGATACAAAACACTCTCTTGTTGAGTATAAAAAGACTCTCTTGTTGAGTTGATCACCTTTAGCCTGCATCTCGGGCTTCGTATGAGATACAAATCACTCTCATGGTGAGTATAAAAGACTCTCTTATTGAGTCAAACCCTTTTAGCCTCCGTCTTGGGCTTCGTACAAGACACATATAAAAACACTCTCTTGTTGAGTCAACCCTTTTAGCCTCTATCTCGGGCTTCGTACGAGACACAAAAGCATCCTCTTATTGGGTCAATAGCCTCCTCTTAGGCTTTGTATAAAGAAATCCCCGTTTGATTCAATCAACCTTTTAGCATCAAATCATGCTTTGGTCATAACATACAAACATCAACAACTCTTTTTCCCTCGTCTAATTGTTGTAAGCGGCAAGCCTCTAGATTATTTACATCCACGCCACTGTCCCTCTTTTAGCATGAGAAATTCCTAAGGAAAGATGGAGTTGCTCTAAACTGAGTTAAAGTCTTCTCCTTCAGGTTGAAAATCCCCTATAAAGGAATTATGGCCTTGCTGGATTCACATATCCCAGTTAAAGGAATTCTCCTTTATAATCAGTCACCCAACAATTGTGACAAACAGACCCCTTTAGAGATGACAAATTCTCTCTAAAGTCAACACCCTTTTTGCTTCACATCTTGGGCTTCGAACAAGATACAAATAGACCCTTCAGCTTCACATCTTGGGCTTTGAACAAGATACAAACCACCTTTAGCTTCATGTCTTGGGCTTTGAACAAGACACCAAAACACCATTTCCTCCCATAGAATAGGAGGAACTACGATCACTCTGATTTCCCTATCCCGGGAATACGTAGGCATAAGATTGAAAAAGAATCTTAGCGAGCACACTAATCAAAAAACCCCAAAGTCCCCTACCTCCAGCCAATCTAGCGCAGCATCCCAACAAATTCCCCACGAACAGTCCCGGTATTTCGTTCTGAACAAAATAAGCAGAGAGAGGCCCACAAACTAAAACCGCATCTGTAAACCAACAGTTTTGACTGTTTAACCTTAGTTTGCAACCAGGGTTAGTTGGAGACATTTATTTCCCTTCCTTCATCAGCTTCAATAGGATAAAAAATGAATCAACCTGTAGTGCCCCAGAGCGACAGTGCTTAAGAACCACGTCCAAAATCGCTCGCTACAACAGGGAAATCAGAGCGATCGTAGTTCCTCCTATTCTTTGGGAGGAAAAAAGGTTGTTTTGGTGTCTTGTTCAAAGCCCAAGACGTGAAACTAAATGTGGTTTGTATCTTGTTCAAAGCCCAAGATGTGAAGCTGAAGGGTCTATTTGTATCTTGTTCGAAGCCCAAAATGTGAAGCTAAAGGGTTTTGACTTTAGAGAGAATTTGTCATCTCTAAAGGGGGTCTGTTTGTCACAACTGTTGGGTGACTGATCATAAAGGAGAATTGCTTTAACTGGGATATGTGAACCCAGCAATGCCATAATTTCCTTTATAGGGGATTTTTAACCTAAAGGAGAAGACTTTAACTCAGTTTAGAGCAATGCCAACTTTCCATAGGAACTTCTCATACTAAAAGAGGGACAGTGGCGTGGATGTAAATAATCCAGAGGCTTACCGCTTACAGCAATTTAGATGAAGGAAAAGGAGTTGTTGATGTTTGTATACTGTGAGCAAGGCACATATTTTAATGGTAAAAGGTTGATTGACTCAATCGGGGTTTTCTTATGCAAAGCTTAAGAGGAAGCTATTGACCCAACAAGAGGGTTCTTTTTGTCTGTCTCGTACGAAGCCCGAGCTAGAGGCTAAAAGGGGTTGACTCAACAAGAGAGTGCTAACAAGTGACTGACTCAACAAGAGAGTGCTTTTATATGTGTCTTGTACGAAGCCCAAGACGAAGGCTAAAAGGTTTTAACTCAACAAGAGAGTCTTTTATACTCAACAAGAGAGTAATTTTGTATCTCGTACGAAGCCCGAGATTGAGGCTGAAGGGAAGTGACGCCATAAGAGACTCTTTTATACTCAACAAGAGAGTGATTTGGTATCTTGTACGAGGCCCGAGGTGGAGGCTAAAAGGTATTGACTCAACAAGAGAGACTTTTATACTCAACAAGAGAGTGTGAAAAGGTTAGCTCCGTTGGGAGGATCATTGTACAAAGCCCAAGAGGAGGCTATTGTGCTGGTGACTGTTTCAGTTTTAGTGACAGGTCCAGTATGTTGGATAAAAGAGAAAATCAGTTCTTATGAAGGGAACGATTAAAGGTATTGTTGTGCTTTGGGATTGATCAGAGGATCAGGGTTATTTCATATTGTTTAAGGAAACGGGAAATCCAAAGGGTATTGAGACTGTCCAAGTCTAGTGGTGTTTTGGAGAAATCGATTCTTGGATAGTAAATGATCTTTGTATAATGCCCAAGATAAGGCTGGTATGTTAAGGGATGAAGGTCAACCCATTAACTGGTCTAACACTTGACTCAGAAATACAGCTCTAGCAAATTGATGACTAGGTTCTGTTCCTATACCTGTAGAGGTCTATGGGTCCTTGTACTAAGCCCAAGAGAAGGCATGAGAGCTTTTAAGAATCCGACGGGTCCTTATACAACGCCCAATAGGAGGCGGGGGTGCTTTTAAGAAGCCCGTGGGTCCCCAAACCCCGAAAAGTTCAAGACATGCCATTCACCGAGAATAGATCAAGCCAGGAAAGTCCGAGAATTTGGAAGAAACTCAAGAGATGCTATTCACGGAGAAAAGATCATCTCTGGGGAGTAGAGTCTCTTTGACGATTTCTAAGGGTGACAGTCTGAGAAAGGGTTCACTGAGAATGCTGCATTTTACGTCTCTATATTGTTTAACCCCGAGAGGAGGGAAGACTGTGTCTGGTAATCCTATGGGGATCTAGTTTTGTTTGTATTTAAGAGTGACCAACAGGGCTTTACCTAGTGCTAGACGTAGTTGTCGGGGAAAACTCTAAATAACTATACTAGTTTTACACATGTGATATTTGACAAGTATATAAAAGTTTGTGAAAGAAAACATACAGTGAGCAGCCCCACAATACAGTTATATATATGAAAGCGGATAAAGAAAGCAGGTAAACACTTACTCGGTTGTAGAGCTTCCATGCTGTTTGGTTAGTTTGTTCAACAAAGAAAGCTTTGATAACAATATTATATTCAAAATCAAAGGAGAAAGTGCTTTGAAACGATTGTTGGGGCTTACAGCTCAAGGAGAGGCCCAAGGTTTTATCAGTGATTGCACTGTTGTTTTGAAATTGTACAGGGACTTATACAAGTGACTGAGGCCCAAAAAGGTTTTCTGTACAAAGAGATGGGTCTTACACTCTCTCAAGAGGCCCAAAGGTGTTTAAAGAAAAATAATGGGGCTTATAACACAAGGGTAGGCCCAGATGATTTGTTTTTTGAATTGGCGATCGCGCCGAGATTTATTTAACATACTAGGTCTTATACAATGCATTGAGGCCCAAAAAGTTTTGGTTAAAAAAGGGGTTGGGTCTTACACTCTATTAGAGGCCCAAAGGTTTACAAGTGGTGGGGCTTACAGCTCAAGGAGAGGCCCAATGATTTATTTTTGTACAAGTGGTGGGGCTTACAGTTCAAGGAGAGGCCCAATGATTTTGCTAAAAAAGGCGACGATCGCGCCGCTGTTTTTAAAAATACAGTGGGACTTATACAATGACCGAGGCCCAAAAAGTGGTGTATTTACAATGGGGATGGGTCTTACACTCTAATAGAGGCCCAAAGAGTTTGAAAAAAGTTTGATGAGGGTTGAATTAATCAAAAACCCTAATTTGTTTTCAAAATGTATTTTAATTGAATAAAAATTCAATTAAAATGATCAAAATTTTTAAACACGTGTGGAAACAAATTGTGATCTTGGATTAATGTTTCAAAAATCATGTTTCTATCCACAAAATGATTGGAAATCACTAAAATTTGAAACATTATGAGGGAGAAAATATTTTAAATGTCAAAAACAATTAAAATATTAATTCTTTACAAAAATATCAAGTATATGAAATAAATAATATTTTTGGGATTTTTCGGGAAAATAAAATATTTTAACAATTTTGTGAATTATTAAAAAAAAGAATCAACTCAAAATCATTAAAATTCAGAGAGAAATTAATTTTTGAATCAATTAAATAAAATCACAAAATTCAAATATTTGAATTTTCAAAAAGGGCGCCAAGAACATGGCAAGAACACGCGCCACCCTCTGTTTCTGCAGATTTACGTTTTCTATCCAATCTCATTGAATACTTGATGATAACATGCAATCTACATATCAATCTACTCGTTTTCACCTCACGATCATGTCTATGGTCTTTAATTTCATTTATTTTAAGCATGGTATAAGAAATCAAAGAGAAACCTCAAGAACCCTAAAACTTGCATGAAGGCTCAGAAATTCCATACACGATTCAAACACATCAATTGATTGAGGGAAAACACTCCATGAATGATTATGAACATATGGCCAAATTATTGTGCAGCAAAAAATGCATGGATCATAGAGTTAGAAGAGCTCATGCTTACCTCTTGCAGCTGGTGATCGTGTTTTGTGTTAGAGGCGTTACAGCTTTTTTCCAAGGATATGGACAGCTTCCCTAGGTGCTATGGAGTGTGTCTGAGTGCTTGGAATGGTTTAAAACAAGCTGGAACTGAAGATGGTATCCCAACTACAACTTGGTTAAAACCTTGAGCAGTTGGCTGGTGATTTTGAGAATCTGGTGTTCCAGATGTTATGTGAGTGTTTGGATCACCTCTATATGATGTTTATGAGGTGTGTGTGTGTGATTGGTTTGGTTGGAATAACTCTCAAACTCAAAACCCGGTAGTGACTTGCTTTGGAAGGAAATTTTGGAGTGAAGGAAGAGATTTTGAGGAAAGAATCTGTTTGATGGCTTTGGTGTACTCAAACTGATCACAAATGAGCTCTATTTATAGTAGAGCAAGTTTGTTTTGGGAGCAATAGTGATTGGCAACTGTTGCAGAGGTTTGGCCAATGTTGATCAATGAGAATCCAAGTCTCCTCTAGCCATTGACTAGAGGTTAGGGCACAGGCTGCTGGTTCCCTTGGTCTTGGATATGTCTTGACTGAATTCAGTTGGAAATGGCTCAGTCCATGCCACTTTGGTGCATCCATTAAATGCTCTAAAACAAAATTGGAGTCTTGTCCCTCTTTTAGGCATTTCTAGGTTTGGCATGCTACTTTTGGTTCCAAAGACTTCGGAGGCTTATGGATCAGATTTGGTTCCTCCTTGGTCTCCCCTTGAGGTGTTCAGATGGATAAGTGTGTTTGTCATTTGCACAAATTTGGCAAATCGAGCAAAATGCACAAATCTGCCTTGCTTTGACAGTTTTCAGCAAGGCATATTGCCATTGTCATATCTCATGGCTCAAGTTGAGTTTGGTGAAGTTCTTGGTCATTTTGGAAAGCCCTCATATGATACAACAACTGTTTGATCATAATTGGTTTTGATACTTTTTGGATCCAAGTGAAAAGCCCTTACATTTTGAAAAAAGTAAGACAGATTCTGACTTAGTGAAAATTTCACTAAGTGTTGGAAAAAAGTGACATTTTCACTTTTTGTGATTTTGATCATTCCATAACTTAAAATCCATGAGGAATTGGAATGAGTTGTGTTTAAAGCTTTTGTAGAGGGCCATGAAAGCTACAAATCCAGCTTTGGATGGGGAAAAATGGCCTTGTGGTTTAGGAGTTATGATCCTCCAAAGTTGGTACCCTAGCCACTTTGTTCCATAACTTAGAAAATTTCTATGTTTTTATGGTTACCCCTTTTACAAGTTATCCCACTTTTCTTGATTTTTTTTATGAATGATGATTCCAATCACACATTAACATCATTTTAGGGTTAAGGAACCATAATTGACCAAAAAATCAAAAAGTCAAACTTTGACTTTTCGGCACAGTTGACTTTTTATCAGATGAATTCCAAACTGTGCGATCCTCTATGAAATCAAGTCCTTGACCTAAATCAAACTTGATGGATTGATTTCATAAGTGTTATAGGGTGTATTGAATCATGTCCCAAGGTTTGGGAGCATGTCTTGGTCAAAAGTCAAAGGTGCAGTTGACTTTTTCATCAAAACCCTAATTGTGGTTCAGATGAAACTAAAACTTGGTGATCAAGCTTCTTGGATCAATCCATTGTTGCAAATGGATTAATGTAGTTTATTAGATACCCTCAAATCCTCTCTTGAGGTCTTGGCTCATGATTTGTCCCAAAAGTCAACTTAGGGATGAATAAGGTCAAGAAACCCTAATTCCTGATTTTTAGTGAATGCATCCCCTGAGGCTAAATTGACTTGATGATTGGGTCCATGAGGTTCCATGGAGTATCTTAGGTTATGCTTTGAATCATTGGCTCATGCCCAGAGGAAAATTTCCATCTGGAGGCCCTGGTCGACCAAATCCTAATTTGGTGACACTGGCGATCTTAAGGTTTAATCCACCTGGAATGCTGCAACATTATGCTTGATTCTTGTTGTGGGAGTCCTCTTGATCCGTTGTGGATGTTTGAGAGGTTATACAAGTTGAAGATCATGTCAATTCCTTGATTGATCCTTTGTCTAAGGCTCAAAGAGGGGTTGAAACCCTAATTTTTGGTTGTAGTGGATGCTCACCCATCTTTGGGGAGACTAATGAGGTATTATGGTCCATCCATATTGTGATGATGAGTTGACCAATGATGGGAAATCTTAGTGGTCAAAATTTGGGGTATGACAGTAACCTATCATCATCCACTTGTGTAGAACCCGAGGAGGTTGTTGGAATTCAGTTCCAAGCACTTTCGGTGAGCAATAAGGATCAATCGGAGAAAGGAACATCGATTTCCTCGTACAAAGATGCTCTCGAAGTGATCAAGAGTAACAATGCAAAAGGATGGGGACAACTTGTCATTCTTGTTGATAACAAAACAAAGAAGGGTCTTGGTTTTTCATCAACCTGTGCCCAGACAGCTACTAAAGAAGAAAGTTTTCATCCCATTCAGGACTTCTTCCACAGTGGAGGTTTCCTTCACGCAGTGTCTCAAGAAGTACATACCATCGACGAGGGTGATTCCTCCGATACAGATGAAGAATGGAAGTCCTATCTCAACGAGGACAATTATATGTCTCAAGAAGAAGAGCCTACTGTAATACCCCAAAATTTTCCATCTCATTTTTCATATCATTTAGCATATGCTTTCATTTCATTGCATTACATTCAAGCATAGAAAAATAAAACATAAAGCATTGCATTGCATCTTGCACAAGGGCATGTGATCAGTGGATTGCAGGTGCTGATCATCCAAAGCAAAAGAACAAGAGCCAAGGGTCTCTCAAAAAGCCTCAAATTTCTCTTACATCATATATTATCCCAATTGATTTCACAAGTCATTGGAAGATGGGAATTCATCAAGAAGATTGGGCAGTGCATCACCTCCTATCAAAAACAGTCCAAATTAGGGTTTTGTGGTTCAAGCAGTCTCCTGATGAAATTTTGATTCAAACTTGATCTCAATGTTTTCTACATGATGTCAAGTATCTAAGGATGGAATATTGGCCATTAGTTCATTTCAGAAGAGGTTCAATTGATTAATTGCGTGAGAATCAAGAAATTGAGGGAAAAGTCAACTGTGCATTGAAAAAAGTCAACTCCTGAATTTTCAAGGTCGAAGTCATGAAATTCAAGTTACATATGTTCATTGGACAAGATTTGATCAAGAAATGATGGAGGAATCATGAAAAATCAAGAAATGTACAAAGTTTCCATTTTTAGAAACTTATGGTTTCCAAAAATGGCAAGTTTGGACCATTTTGTACCACACTTTGAGGCTTTCTTTCTCCATGATAAAACCTCCAAACTTCAGGCCCAAGTTGAGCCAATTAAAGTTCACATTCTAAGCTTCAAATCCATATAAATAACTCTTCCATTGGATCAAAATTGAGGGAGTTATGATCAATCAAAGTTTGGTAAAATCAAGGCAAAAACCAAGTCATGGCAAGGCAAGCTCAGGCCCATAGGCCATAATTTCATCAAACACATGGTGGGCAAAATGTCAATCTACTTTTATCAATGATGGAGAGTCCAAATGAAAAAATGTCGAACAACAATGTTGTTCATCTCAATGTCCTCTTCAACTTTGATGTTGGACATTTTTCCATTTGGGCAAGTTATGAATGAGTTATAATGGGACAAAGTTGATGTGTTCATGCTGAAATTCACAAGCCATAGCCATGCATACCATGCAGGTCATGCGTGCCCATGATGCAGTCCCACATTCTTATGTTACAAGTCATTTTACACCATTTTACCAACCTCTATTTGATCTCATTTCAACATCAAACTTATTCTCCTATGTCCACTCTTTCATTTGCCACCAAAATCGCACATTTCCATTCATTAATGTGAGAGATATCCCTCCCTAAAGTCCACCATTTGCATTCTGATTTTGCTAATCCAAAGGTGGAATTGTTGTGCATTGTTGTTGATGATTCACACCAGTCACACGCGTGCTTCAAACATCATTCTCCACATTACTCCTTTTGGACAAACACACTCCCTTACACCATGTACACTCCATGCCATCATACATGCAAGAGGAAATGAACAAAACTTGTCTTGCAAGCATGCTACTACATCAGTATCACTATCATCACCATTATTTCTCCATGATCCTCACCATTGGCCATGAACTCACCCACACCATATCAAAACCTTCCCAACTCGCCCCTAACTAACTTAACTCAGTTAGTTAGAATGAACTCATTTAACCAAGCTCCAACTCATCTAACCAACTCACTTAACCACGAGTTAAACAACTAACCCAACATATATAATGAAAACTCACTCAGAATTGAACAACAACGTTCATTTTTCACTCTCCCTCCAAAACATTTCAAGATTTTTCTCTGAACTCTCTCTCTCTCTCTCTCTCTCTCTCTCTCTCTCACGAATTCTCTACTTCTCTTCTACATTTCATCATCATCTTCATCATTTGTTCATTACTGAAGCAAGAACCAGCATAATCAACACCAATTCTCAAAGTGCAGCTTCATCAAATTTTTGAATCTCTCTGTTCTCAAGATTTCAAGATTCAACAACATTTATTTTGCTCGTTTTAAGCTCAAGAACTTAAGGATTTCCTCTGTCTTTTTTTTTATTCAAGTTTCTTCCATTTTCAGGTTCTAATCTCCTCAACTTTATTGCTTTGAATCCATGTAATTTTGGCTTGATTTTGCTTTTTAAAGCTTGCTAGAAGCAATGTAGTATATCCAGCTAGCGATAGGCTCATTAGGAGCATAGTTGTGAATTTAGGGCAAAAATGTTTGGGTTCTGTTCTTGCTGTGTGTGCATCGTTTGGTACTTCTAAGTGTGGATTCATGATCTCCTCAACTTCCTCTTCATTTTGATGTACGGTTTGTGTAGTTCTGGGACATGTGAAATTTGCAGGTGGCGGAGAGTGGCCGGAGAAGACGACCGGAGGTCCTTCTCCGGCAGGTGAGCATGAGTGTTAGGGTTTATATCTCAGATTATATCGCGACCGTCTGATCATTTTCATTCAACGGATTAGACCTTGCCAGTGCATTAAAATAACATGTGGCTCTCACGTGCTTCATTTTTTAGTTCTGATACTTCCACGTGTGCGTGTGTATGTTTGTTAGCATGTGCATCTTATCTGGACCACTCATCTTGCATACGTATCTTGTTTGATTGCTTTGACTGCATCCAATGGTTTCGCTTGAATCCATGTGTTGACTGCACATGCACTCAATCACACACAAACACACGCTTTGTGGACTGAACTCACTTTGCTATTGGCATACCTCCTGTTTGAGCCCAAACATATTTTTGAACTAAAAAATTACTCACGGTGCACCCCCTGCACTCTTTTATTTTGTATTTTAATTTCTTTTTCATATTATTTCCATTTATTTATTTTAAAAATACTAAAACACATTGAAAAATTCTAAATACATTCATGTGACATATTTACTCATTTAAATAATTTTCTACAATTTTTAATTATGGTTTTATTAATTTTTTAGCATAATTCCACAATTTCTTTTCAATTTCTTTTTCATTTGAACCTTTCTTTATCACTTGAACTTGTGCATTTTATTTCTCCCATCTCATACAACATTTTTGACTCATTCTTTTTGAATTGGTTAGATAACACATTAAAGTATATAAATAAATTTTATTTTGATTTTTAAAGTCATTTTATCACATGTTTTAATGTTCATCTTTGCACTTTCTTTTGGTTTGTTCAATGTGATTTTGTGAAATTCTTTGGTCATGTTTTCTTTTGAGTTTTACTATGAGTTTTGGTACATGTTTTGCTTCTGACTTGGATTGTTTAGGACCTTATTTTTACTATTTTCTCATGTGCTTTGATATTTGTTTAATGTCTTGCACTTGAAGTAACATGTATGCACATTCTTCTAGTTCATTCTCATATGATTTTGATGAGGCACTTGTGCCACCTTTTGTGCTCATTTGTATGATATTATAGGTCATCTTAAACCATGATTATAGGTCATTTGGTTTCACTTCTTGCCACTTAAACATGCTTGTTTCAATTTGTTCCATTACATGAACTTGATTGAATTAAACTTGCATCCTATCTCTTCTTAAGCTCTACATGTTTTATGTGTGCATTTTTGTATGCCATTTCATACCTTCCATTTGCATCTCATTAATAGTATTCCACTGCCCATATGCATTCATTAATCATTTCACATGTTATGCACTTTTGGTATGTCACTTTGTGCATCTAATTAGAAACTTGTTTCTTCTCTTTATTATCTCTTCTTCATCTTACTTCCTCTATTTGTATCATTGCATCCATGATTTGTATGATGATTCATATGCATTAGAAGACATTTATAAATGGTATGTGGTTCTGACCTTGATCTTTTGTGAAGCATTATTGCATGATCACTTTGCATGTCCACTCATCTTTCATCTATTCCTTTCATAGGTGCTTTTATTTGATGTTTAAGACTTTGCTTGTGCATAGTTTGTGTGGGTTAGATATCTTAACATTAGAGAACATCCTTAGAGCATAGGTTCTAACCTTGATTGATTTTCATCTCTTAGGTTCTTTATCCATTGGTTCTTAATTTGTTTGATCATTATTTGGTATTCTTTCCTTATTTCACTACTTGTAAATAGTTTTTGAACTAACCTTTTCATGTAGGTGCTAAGGGTAAGTAAGTGTGTGGACATGCTTCCACATACACTTCTTTCTTCTATTTTCTCTTATCTCTTTTAATCATTCTACTTGTGATCATGATGAGCATTTATATGCTTTCCTTGAATAAATTCTTTCTTCCCCCCTTTGAGTTATAACTCATCTTCTACTTTAGAAGTGAGTTGTTTAATTCACTCTTCTTCTCCTTTCTCTTAGGATTAGGTTTCTTAAACCACATTAACCATAGGAACATCCATGTATGATAACTTTAGGGTTTGAGTCTTAGTCTCCCTCATTAGATTTTACCTTTCTCAACCATTTGAGTCTTTCTCTCCTCATCTCAAAACAAAAAGCAAAAAACACTTAACAAAGGTTGATGCGTATTGCATGTGAGCCTAGAACATGGGAAATGGAAGGAGGAGGGTTTCTCTCCACCTTCCATAATGTTTATCATACGTCCTGTTAGGACGACCATGCGACGTATTCGATCCTATATCATAGACTTGAATGCAATACGTGTTACTAAGCACCAATAAACAAAACACTTCTCCTTAAAAGACAAAAACAAACAAATTCTCTTCTCGTCTCCTTCATTATATTCCTTAAGGGTTCGTCACGTCCGTTCCACTGCAAACAGGTAACGCCTAAGTCTCCCTACAGCGAGCTGCAACACCTAACTGCTGGAACGCGCACTCTGACGTTTCCACTAAAAAACACAAACAACTTTCCCTTAGCTGAGGGGAACTACGTCGCTCTGATTCTCATGTTCCCGATGAGATACGTAGGCAGTGGGGTAGGGCCCATTCGAGCACTTCTTTTATTTTCCCTACATTTGCTTCTTGTTCTCATTCTTTTCCCCCCTTCCTTTCTACCTTTCTTTTCCAGTTCTCAGCAACGAAGCTCCAGTCAACGACACCCTTTGATCGAAGAAGCAAGCGTGGATCCCATCGGGTAAGATGGACGCGTGGGGGTGCTAATACCTTCCCTTCACGTAACCGACTCCCGAACCCAGTTCTCTTGGTTGTAATACCATGCTCTTTCCTTCCCTCAGGTTTACGCAGTGTTTCCTTTCCCTCTCTTGGGATAAATACACATTGCCGGCGACTCTGTTTCGGTGCCACTTTCGCATTTGTACTTGGATAAAAATCCCGAGAGCGACAGCTGGCGACTCTGCTGGGGACCGAACCCAGAATCTCTGGTTCCCTAAACGAGTCAATCCTAGCGCTTGTTTGTTTTTCGTTCATTGGGTGTTTACTGTGGTGCTGTATTTTGCTGTATTTACTGTTTTACTATATTGCTATTTATCGTATTACCGCTTTACTGTACTTTACTGTATTTATCGCATTCACTGCATTACATATCATTATTATGCTGGACTGTGCTGTTGTTTTCTGTTTAGTGGGCAGGGTGTTCTAAGAGATAAGCCCACTACCCAGGCTTGAGCATACACATAGGTTCTAGAGTGGATAGTCAATGACGCTTGCGTGGTTGTGACCACGTATTGTTGTTCATGAGACCCACAACCAGACGAGGTTTTATCAGGAGCTATCTACTACTGTATGTTATACAGGCCAGTAGTTATTCTCTTGAGGAACTGTCGACTCTGGTGACCATTCCCGAGGACTCAGTTGCGGCACTCCTCCCGAGATGTTACTGTGGCAGACCACGATCTATGGCAAACCCATTGCACATTCTCGATTCGAGGACCCAATGATGGGAACTTGCTATAGGATGTCCTTTTTGAAAGAGAATCAGTGGAGGCACTCCTCGATTGGCGATAGTACTGTACCCCGAGGGATGAATATACTATTGCTTCTCGACCTCAGTGCCTGAAGCTGAGGACCTTTCATTTTGGAGAATCAGTTAAGGCCTTCTCGATTGATGATGATGCAAAACCAGAAATGGTGAACGTATCATCATTTCTCGACCTGAGAGCCCGGGATACCGAGGATCTTAGTACTCACTGTAACACCCCCAAGCTATTAAAGTGATAAATAAAATTCAGAATTTCATCAGAGTATAATTAAAACATGCACGGCATAGACCGAGGGGTCACATCAATTTGAGGCAAACCTACAACACCTGCTCATACAGATATGCAACAACTCAGGTAGTAATACACCCACAATCCAATTACAGAATAAAAGCGAAAAATCCGTAACTGAATATCAACATATATATATATATATATATATATATATATATATATATATATATACCATGAAAGTTTGTCATACATGAAGTCATACATGTACAATCCAAAGGATACATATACATAATACAAAATAATCACAAACGGCCTCCCTAACTACCCGGTGTCACATATCAGAGCCGACCGACAAAAGAATGAAGACGCAAAGCTTCACAAAAAGACCTCCAGCAACTCTAATATGCAATGCCTCATAGAGCATTATAAAACAGCAGAAGGGTGAGAAAAACTATCATAATACAGTTGCATATAATTATATATTAACACAGAAATGCACAAGTAAAATATCCTCACCACAAATGCACCACAATCAAATACAACACAACATAGTACAATTCTCAAGTATCCACTACCAATACACATCAATCATACACAATACACTCATCAGCAATACAATTACACATATTCCATCTCATTAATCACATTCATAATTCCATACATAATTAATCCATGATTTATGCAAATGCACAGAGACTGACACAACGACTCTATGCACATGCCATGCGGTACCGACTTCCAATATTCTCATCACTAGTTCACTCAGGAACTCTGCTGGAATCATCGCTCGTTACTGAGGATCACTCAAGTAACACCCCGTCGGGCCTACGATGTTCCCCGTCTCTTTAGGTCCTCTTGGTATAAGGCGCACGATGTTTATGGATTGCTTTAGGTCCTCTTTGTATAAGGCGCACAATCCGATCGCTCACACCCCACATGGGCACACGATCGTCTATAATCATCGCTTTAGGTCCTCTTATTTTTAAGGCGCACGATATATCAAATCGCTTTAGGTCCTCTTATTTTTAAGGTGCACGATATATCAAATCGCTTTAGGTCCTCTTATTTTTAAGGTGCACGATGTTATAGCAGATTCCCTCTGGAATCAATCCATCACTCAGGACGTCACAATAATGCATATCATGATGCTTGGCATACAATGACTCATGACATTTAATATGCACACATATACATATCCATAATCATGCATATATCAACAATTACCATACATCGCATTTTCTTGCCATAAGGCCACCAACCATCATCACAATATGTATTTCATGCAATTTCATCACTCAACATAACACTAGTCATACAATATCCACACCAACAGCAAATTGCACATACACATCAAGTTCACACAATTAAACGGCAAAAGTCGACAACAAAACAACACATTTTCTAACTCCCGACATAATTTAATCGGCCAACAATTTCCAAACCATCATCATAATAAAGTATATTTTATAAGCTTTCTAACACATCAAACCACGCCTCAAACCGAACCACAGATCAAAAGTTATGAACTTTCAAAGAAAAGAATTTATTGAGAAATAGCCAAATTCGCCTGGCGACTTAAGAATTCGCCTGGCGGATCCCCATTCGCCAGCCCTTCGCCATGGATTTCGCCTGGCGAATCCCATTTGCCAGCCCTTCGCCTGGCGAACTAGTGGCGAATCACAAATGTGGAAAAAACCCAAGAGTTACATAAGCTACCCCCTTTCTGTCTCTCCAAATTCGCCTGGCGACTTACGATTTCGCCTGGCAAATCACCCTTCGCCAGCACTTCGCCTTGCGAATGAGTGGACTCAATTCGCCTGGCAAATCCCAAATTCGCTTGGAGAATCACCCCAGAACCAGAAAAATTATGTTACGGGTTACACTATTCCAAAACTCCCAAAAACCTCATTTTGCATTCCAAATCAATCCCAACAACAAAACAATTATCAGCAATGACTCATAAACACATGGTGATCATACAACGCAAATTATATCAATTTCCAACCGTAAAAACATCGATTTCTCACAAAATTCTCATTTCCGACCTAGAACTCAAAGCTATGGAAAAAAAAAGAAAACATCCAAGCAAACGCATACATAATCATACACAAACATAGTATAATCAAGTTTCGCACCCTTACCCGATTTAATTGTGTTCTAGAAAGTCGGTTGATTGATTTCTAAGTTTTCCAAATTCTCTCTTTTTCTTCTCTTCTCCTTTTCTTTTCTTCCTCTCTTCTTTTTCTTTCTCTTCCTATTTTTTCTCTCTTTCTATTATATTATATTCTAACTTAACAAAATAAATCAAAATGCCCAAATTACCCCTACACTCAAATATCTCGCAAATGTTCCCAAAACACGATAAAATATATCCACGATGAAAAATAACATATTTTCACATAAAAGTCAGAAATAAAATAATATAATAATAAAATACTCAAAACGACTCAAATAAATAAAATGACAAAAACTGGGGCGTTACAACTCTCCCCCACTTAGAAATTTTCGTCCTCGAAAATATACCTGAGACGAATAACTCTGGATATGACTCCCGCATCCGACTCTCTAACTCCCAAGTCAAATTGCCCTCAGCAGCGCCTCTCCACGCCACCTTCACAAGTGCAATATCCTTGCCCTGCAACCTCTTCAACTCGCGATCTAAAATCCTAACTGGTAAAGCCTTGACCGTAAGGTTCTCCCTTACCTCAACCTCATCCATCGGAATCACATGCGACGGATCCGGAATATACTTCCGAAGTTGTGAAACATGGAACACATCATGCAAATTCGACAGATTCGGCGGCAACTCCACCCGATAAGCCACCGCACCTACTCTTGCAGATATCTGGTAAGGACCAATAAATCGAGAAGTAAGTTTCTTCGATTTTAATGCACGACCAACACCCGTTACTGGCGTAACCCTAAAAAATACATGATCGCCCTCTTGAAACTCAAGATCCTTCCGTCTCCGATCATGATAACTCTTTTGTCTGCTCTGAGAAGCCTTCATTTTCTCACGGATAAACCTCACCTTGTCTGTAATCTGCTGCACCAACTCCGGTCTCACCACCGTACTCTCACCAGATTCGTGCCAACACAACGGTGTCCGACATCTTCGTCCATATAATGCTTCAAACGGTGCCATTCCAATACTAGAATGGAAACTATTATTATACGTGAATTCAATCAACGCAAGATAACTATCCCACGCACCACCTTATTCCAAAACACACGCTCTCAACAAATCTTCCAAAGACTGTATCGTTCTCTCCGACTGCCCATCCGTCTGCGGATGATAAGTCAAACTCAACCACAATTTAGAACCCAACGCCTTCTGTAAACTTTCCCAAAATCTCTAGGTAAACCTTGGATCTCGATCCGAAACAATACTTAACGGAACTCCATGCAACTTCACAATCACACTGATATAAATCTCAGCTAACCGCTCCAAGGAAAAACTGATGTCAATCGGAATGAAATGAGCCGATTTAGTCAATCTGTCCACAACCACCCAAATAGCATTATGCCCCCGCTGAGTATTCGGCAACCCCATTACAAAATCCATAGAAATGCTATCCCATTTCCATTCCGGAATATCCAACGGTTGCAACAAACCACTCGGCCTCTAATGTTCCACTTTCGACTTCTGCCACGTCAAACAAGCATACACAAACTGAGCCACATCTCGTTTTAATCCAGACCACCATAAAATCTTTTTCAAATCTTGGTACATCTTGTTCGCTCCCGGGTGTATACTCAAATTACTCCAGTGTCCTTCTTCCAAAATCATCCGTTTCAAATCCGAATTGTCCGGAATACAAATTCGCCCACGGAACCTCAACACACCATTAATATCCACTTGAAAATCACCACTCACATCTTTTCCGTCAACCAACATCAAATTCACTAATTTCACGTCCAACTTCTGCTTCTCGCTTACCGTCATCAGAAAATCATTAGTAACCTTCAACATACCCAGCCTCACACTATCCGACGACACTTCACATACCAAACTCAAATTTCTAAACGATTCCAAAAGCTCCCACTCCTTAACCATTAACGTGGGCATATGCAACGATTTCAAGCTCAATGTATCGGCTACTACATTAGCTTTACCAGGATGGTAATTCAAGCCAAAGTCGTAGTCTTTCAAAAATTCCAACCATCTACGTTGCCTCATATTCAATTCCTTCTGATCAAACAGATATTTCAAACTCTTGTGATCACTAAAGACTTCAAACCTCGCACCAAAAAGATAATGCCTCGAAATTTTCAATACAAACACCACAACCGCTAACTCCAAGTCATGCGTAGGGTAATTCTTCTCATGCACTCTCAACTGCCTCGAAGCATACGCCACGACCTTACCGTCTTGCATTAGCACACCACCTAGACCAATCAAAGACGCATCACAATACACCACAAATGGTTCATTAGGATCCGGAAAAATCAAAATGTGAGCTGTCGTCAATCTTCTCTTCAGCTCATTAAAACTTTCCTCACACTGAATATCCCAAATGAACACTTGCCCTTTACAAGTCAACTGGGTCAAAGGAAGTGCTAGTTTAGAAAACCCTTCAATGAACCTTCGATAATAACCGGCCAAACCCAAAAAGCTTTGAATTTAAGTAACAGATCTCGGAGCCTCCCATTGTAGAACTTCTTCTACTTTAGATGGATCCACAATAATACCATTACCTGAAATTACGTGCCCAAGAAAACTCACTCCGACAACCAGAATTGACACTTGGACAATTTGGCAAAAAGCTTCTTTTCCTTCAAAACCTGCAAAAAAATACGCAAATGCTCCACGTGCTCCTCCCGAGACTTAGAATAAATCAAAATGTCGTCAATAAACACAACAACAAATCGATCCAAATGCTCGTGGAAAATACGATTCATGTACTCCATAAACACACCTGGCGCATTAGAAACCCCGAACGGCATCACAGAATATTCATAATGACCGTAACGTGTCCTAAAAGCCGTCTTCTGAATATCTTCCTCTTTCACCCTAATCTGATGATACCCCGACCTTAAGTCAATCTTACTGAACACATGTCGCTCCCGGGATTTTCATCCAAGTACAAACGCGAAAGTGGCACCGAACAGAGTCGCCAGCAATGTGTATTTATCCCAAGAGAGGGAAAGGAAACACTGCGTAAACCTGAGAGAAAGGAAAAGCATGGTCTTGCGACCAAGAGAAGTGGGTAAGGGAGTCGGTTACGCGAGAGGAAGGTATTAGCACCCCCTCACGTCCATCGTACCCGATGGGATCCACGCTTGCTTGTCTCGCTCAAAGGGTGTAAAGAAAGGAATACTGAGAAAGCACTGAAAAAGGAAAGGAGAAAGAGAAACAAATGTAGGGAAAATAAAAGAAGTGCTCGCATGGGCCCTACCCCACTGCCTACGTATCTCATCGGGAGCATGAGAATCAGAGCGACGTAGTTCCCCTCACTAGGGATGAATTGTTTGTGTTTTTTAGAGAACGGCTTACGTTCTAGCTCAGGTGTTGCAGGCTCGCTGGTCCGAGTGCGTTACCGTCTTGCAAAAGAACGAGTAGAAGCGCGTTCGTACGCTAAGAGTGAATGAGGTGAGAAAAGAATTCCCGAAGGAAAGACGTTATTGTTTGGTTTTGTCTTTTAGAAGGAAGTGTTTTGGATTTGTTTGCATATGACAGTGTATCTGGATCTTAGTCACTGGAATGTGTACATTCTCACATTCCAAGATGGAATGGGTAAGAAAGCACACTAAGAGTGAAGAAGACCCCCACACTTAGCTCCAATTGTCACGGTTCAAACACACTAGCATACTTGTGTTTATTAAGTGTTTTGTTGATTATGAAGTGAAGAAGTGTTTTTTATTATTTGCACCTTCAACAAGTATTGCATTTAAGTCCCTCATACAAGATCAAATATGTAACACATTGACCTAAGATGGGCCGTATGCTACACATTCTAAGATTACAAGAGAAGACCCCTTATAATCTTTTCTTTATATGAAAGGCCTAAATGCAATAAATGCCTACCTTTATTATATGTTTTGAATTTTCTTTGAGATGAGAAAAGAGACTCAAGAGAGGAGAAAAGGTAAAACCTATATGGACTAAGACTCAATCCTAATTGAAGATTAAAGGGAGTGATCCTAAAGGTTTGTGAGGTTTCAACCTAAAGTCTAAAGAAGGAAAGAATTAAACAATTCACTTCTAAAGTAGAAGATGAATTGTAATTCACAAAGGGAAAATGATGAGTTATTAAAAGAAAGCACATAAGTGCTTAACAAAACACAAAATGGAATTGTAAAAGAGAAAGGATAGAAGTTGAATGTGGATTCCTTATCCACACTCAATTGAAACTTACCAAAGCCCCTACATGGTTAGTAAACATGTATAAGAAGTATAAGAAGTAAAAGAACATGTAATGCATCATAAAACTCAAAAGAATTAAATGAGAAACCAAATCCTAGAACCACAATCAGAATGTACATCATATGGACAACAAATGAATATCATCATACAAGTGCAAGTGAATAGGCAACAAACATCATCCATTAGCATCTAAACATGTTACAAGAAGAAAGGGTAGATGAAAGATGGAAAGAAATGAAGAAGACATGCATAAATGGAACATGTAAATCAACAACCAGAATTGAAACTAAATGGAAAATGGTTTATAAACATCTCAAAAGTATTTATGAATCAACTTCAAGGCATTCAAGAAGTAATATGAGAAGAATTGAAATGAAAGTTCCAAAAAGAAAGTGCAAACAAAACATGTTAATGATGCACAAAGTTCAAATTGAAATGAACATGTAAAGATGACCTATAATGTGTATCAAAGACCTATAATATCATATGAATGACTCACACAACTATGCAAATGCTCATACAAATATGCACAAAAGAATTCATGCAAACATGCACTAAAGATTACAATGATATAACATGTCATAATGCCTTGAATGAAATGCATCAAACAAAAATCAAATGGCCTCATGAAAATTATGAAAACATGGTATTGGAGTTCACTAACCAGAGATGAATCACATATCAAAATAGCATATCAAAATTCAAAGCAAAATGACTTCAAACAAAGCAATTAGGTCAAGTTGAAATGTCATGCAAAGTGGTACAAATATAGGCATCAAAACATGTGATAAAGTGACCTAAAAAATCAAACAAAAATCATCTAACATGCTTCAATGTATTAGTGAATTAATGCAAAAAGAACCATGCCAAAACAATTTGTAATGAGCAAGAACAAAATTAAACAAATTCAAGTATCATGCTTAGGATACATCTAAATGGAAATTCAAAGAAAATTATGGAACAGGGGCAAAATGGTCATAAAATCAGAAAATAAAATCATAGAAAATTTCCTAAATGTTTTAAGAATACACATGAATTTTTGTGGAATTTTATGATACCATTTGATATTTTTAAAAATTAATTATGAAACGTGTAGCAAAAATGGAAAAAATAAAATGGAATGTAAATGTGAATGGGGGTGCATGCCTAGTAACTATTCAGTTCAAAATCAATTGGGCCTTAAAACAGGGAGGTGCGAATAGCATTCTGGCTAAGTCCACTAAGCGCGCAGAGCATACTAACAAACATGAACCCTCAGTCAACAATCTTGACTCACTCCCAACCATCAGATCAAGTCCAAGTCAAAACCAAAGTCAAAGTACTCAAAATCAATGCATGCACGTGAGGACACAAGCCACTTACCATGCACCACACCACACCATGCTTAAGTGAAATTCAGAAAAATGCACGTGAGGATCATGTGAGTTTTAATGTGCTGTCACATTCTGGAGCGTACGATCATGAAAAACACACGGCTGGGATTAAAACGCACACAAACCCTAACAGTTAAAGTCACCGGCCGGAGATGACCTCCGGTCATCTTCTCCGGCCAGCAGCCACCACCTGCAACCTCAATTCTTCCAGAAATTCACAATCCACATACCAAATGAAAGCTGAACTCACGTACATCAAGAATTTAGCACTGAAATCACCAAACAATGCACGCACAGCAAGAAATGATCACAAACATTTTGCCCTAAGTTTAGATCTACACCTCTGAGAGGTCTATCAACTAGCCAGAAATGTTTCATTGCTTCTAATAAGCCATAATCAACATGAAACAAGCTTAAAAATCAATGAATCGCACCAGATGAGTTAAGAAATTCCAAACCTGAAACTTGAAGATTCTTTGTTCAAAAGAAAAACCAGAGATGTTGCCTTGAGTTCTTGAGCTCCAATGTGGCCAAATAAAGGCTTAGATACAAGAGTGGATGATACTTCAGTGAAGGAGAGCTGAAATCCAAGATTCAAAACAGTTGCAATGTGATGAAAATGGAGATAGAATCAGAGATATTCTGAGATGAAGATGAGGAAGATGAATGAAATGGAGTTTGAAAATCAGTTGCAATGTGGAGGAATTGAGAGAGAATCGAGAGAATTTCTGAGTTGAATGTGAGAAAATGAAGTTAGGAATGAAATTTGAGAGTGAAGCTTTTATTTATAGTGTGAGCTAACCATAGTTAACTGAGTGAGTCAGCTGAGTCATGGTGGTTTGGGTGAGTCATCCCTAACTAACTGAGTCAAGTTAGTTAGGGAGAGCAATGATATGGTGATGGCAACTCATGATATGCTATGGTGGAGGTGAAAAGAAAATGAAGGCACGGCTGGTTGTAGCAGAAACTTGCTCAGCAAGTTTGTTTCTTTCCATTCTCATGTATGCCAAGGCAAGTGTGCAATGTGTAAGTCATGTGTGTTTGGTTTAATGTGGAAAGCTGATGTGATGAAGTGTTTGGGGTGTGTGTGAACCAAAATCGTGCACCAGTCTGTCAATGCATCAGTATCAACATGAGGTGGTTTGAGGAAGTTTTTCTCTCTACTCAATGAATGAATTGGTGTGTTTTAGGAGTCATTGGAAAGAGGAGATGTAATGCTACATGTTTGGTACGAAAAATGAAATGAAATGATGCTTGGAAGAGGTTGAAAAATGACCTATAACACATAGGTTTGGAACTGGTATGAGGGCGTGGCCAAGGTTGGTTGACAAGGTAACATGGCCCCTAGGTTTTCAGCGTGATCAAAGCACATTGGACTCAACATAACTTCTCAACCTTTGATCAAATGAAAAAATCATAAACACCACTTTTGAAGATCTCACATAGAGGAACAACTTTCATGTTGAAAGATTTTTCATTTGAAGCCTCTAATCATGAGTAATTGATCAATACATTTGGCCCACCATGTGTTTGTGAAAATGACTGCGCGCGTGCCTTGAAAATCTTGGTCATGACCTAGTTTTGAACCTACTTTCCTCCAACTTTGATCAATCATATCTCTCTCAATTTTTATCCAATGGAGATGTTCTACACATGGATTTGAAGCTTAAAACAAGATCTTTCATTGAGGCAGAGTGGATTTTTCATTTGGTGCTCCAAATTTAAATGGCCTTGGTTCAAATTCTGATGCAAAATGGCCAAAACTTGCTATTTTTAGCAACCCTACTTCATCCAAAAATGGCAACTTTTTACATCTTGATTTTTTTATGATTCCTTTGGAATTTCTTGACCAAATTTTGTACATTGGACATATGTAACATGAATTTCATGATTTTGGGCTCAAAAGGTCAAGAGTTGACTTTTCCTCTGATTATTTGACTTGGCCCCAAATTCCCTGATTTTTGATCTTTCTTCCAATTGAATCACTTCTAAAACCAATTGAGATACAATCTTCCACATCCCTATACCTAGGGACATATAGGGAACCATGACATCAAGTCTTGTCCAAAAAAACAAAGATTCCCTGATTTAAATGGAAACCCTAATTTTGGCCCCCTCTGGTTAGGAGGTAAAAGTGCAGTCTCCAATTTCAAATTCCTCAGAGTATGTTGTGTATCTTCTTAAAGGATGATGAGATATACCATTTGAGGATGATTTTGGATCAATGAGCTATCTCACTTGAGGGTTTTCCTTCAATTTTTGAACCTCTTGCATAATGAAAGATGTAATGCTTCAATCTCCTATTGAATCTCACTTTCTTGAGGTTGTGGAAGATCAATTGAGATAGTATGAGACATGAGAGACCTCTTGGCTTGCCTAGAGCCAACTTGATTGACCTTTCTGTGCTTTGAATGATTCCTTGATTGTCCATCTTCCACCTGATCACATGCCCTGATGGTAAGAAGGATGCCATGCTTCATTTTTCTATGTTAAATGCAATGTAATGTTAATGAGGCGGATATGATATGATAAATGATAATGCCATGCTATGAAGCCAAAAGGGGAGAGCAAATTTTGGGGTATTACAGCTGCCCCTATTCAAGCGCTGTAGACCTGAATGCCTGAAAGCGATTGCTTTCGGACTTTCAAGGTATATAGTGATTGAATACCAAATATAGCCAAAAATTTGCTCTGGATGGTGAAGAAGAAAAGGGATATAAACCCAACGAGACTGCTGGATTGAATCTTCGATGAAACGTCGGAGAGATCTGTCTTTTGAACGATGCCAGACGACTACTGGCTTGCCACGCTACTGGTGGACTTTAATACTGTCTTTTATGCAATTCCAGACGACTACTGGCCTGCCACACTACTGGTGGACTTTGATAATGTCTTTTATGCAATTCCAGACGACTACTGGCCTGCCACACTACTGGTGGACTTTGATAATGTCTTTTATGCAATTCCAGACGACTACTGGCTTGCCACGCTACTGGTGGACTTTGCAGCTTCGTGCCACCCGAAGATGGACTTCTGCCAATCCACTGTTGGACTTTTGCCACCCGAAGACGGACTTTTGCCAATCCACTGTTGGACTTTTGCCACCCGAAGACGGACTTTTGCCAATCCACTGTTGGACTTTTGCCACCCGAAGACGGACTTTTGCCAATCCACTGTTGGACTTTTGCCACCCGAAGACGGACTTTTGCCAATCCACTGTTGGACTTTTGCCACCCGAAGACGGACTTTTGCCAATCCACTGTTGGACTTTTGCCACCCGAAGACGGACTTTTGCCAATCCACTGTTGGACTTTTGCCACCCGAAGACGGACTTTTGCCAATCCACTGTTGGACTTTTAGCTGCTTTGCCACCCGAAGATGGACTTTTGCCAATCCACTGTTGGACTTTTAGAATATGCCACCCTTAGATGGACCTTTCGCCAATCCACTGTTGGACTTTAAGAATTTGCCACCCTTAGATGGACCTTTCGCCAATCCACTGTTGGACTTTAAGAATTTGCAAAATTGTATTACTCTCTGCATCCGTGTCAGACATCTCTGCTGATTCTGCTGAGGAACAATGATCAATGACTTGACTTTAGAGGTTCCTGAGAGGATAATATCTCTGCTGGCGAATGGATGAACAATCCGTCTGCTTCGAATTGTCAAGCTTGCCAACAATAAATTGGACTTTAAGATATGAGGGAATGATGACTCTGCCAGGAATTATTCCATCTGTTTGGGGCTGGATTCTAGTCACAGCAACTCCGCTGGGGATGAGAATTTTTGAATGACGTCCTGCTGGGGAAATGAGCCATTAAAACTCTGCTTGGGGATTTATTCAACCCAAAATCCTTTATAGGGATTATCAACCTTCTGACCCGGCTGGGGAAAGACTGTGCCATCCTTGTTGAGGAATAGATTCTGCCGATCTTATAAACTTCTGCGGGGAGAACGACAACTCAGCTGGGGAGTATTGCTGACAAGATTCGATGCTGACATTTGTGGGGATACCATGACCAGAGATACGATCTTGCTGGGTATCAGGGCTACTCTGCCAGGGATATGCAAATCCTGGTTAGAACATTCCCCTGCAACTTGCTACGAAGAGTCATTAGAGATCTGTTGGGGAAACCCAAAGCAAATCCACAGTAGTCTGCTGAAGAATGTGACTATCGAGCTTAGGATAAGTACTACAATGCCCCATGTTAGGCGAGCCTTCCCTTAGACAATTCCGTTGGGGATGGCGAGTTTATAACAAACTCTGTTGGAGGAAACTGCTTTAAAACGTCTCGTGCTGGGGAATGCCTTTTGAGAGGATTTTACAGAAGACCAACTGTCCTCAAACTCTACTGGGGGTGATCAACACTTCATGCTGGGGAAACAACATGCCCCATGCTTAAGAAAACCAACAATTTGTCCCCAAAGCGGATGTCATAAGAGGATTTTACAGAAGATTTAGCCTCTTCAAACTCCTGTGACTTCGCTGGGGATAATGACCATCAGTTTCGGTGTCGATGAGACCACCCTTTTGGGGAACCTGTGACCGTTACCGACACAGAAAAGCTTGTAGTTGTTGGAAGTACTGAATGAGAGAATCGACTTAATAAGATACAACGATACCCAGTTGAGCTCAATTCGTTGATATCGAATCGTCGTGACCGACCGTCGACCGAATGATGGACTTAATCAGTGAACATTGTGACAAAAGGGTGACTACCTTTCTCGAACATGATTGCCCCAGTCTTCTGCATGGAAGTAAGTGATTACTCGTCTAGAAGACATGATCCCGTGATCTCGCAAAGGCTTCAATTTTGCCTTTGAGCCTAGTATGAGGCTGCTACCTGCAAGCAAAGGATATGCACGTATACCCCGTGCGAGATATGACTTCTGCAACTAAGAAAATCTAACTCTGAACCACCACTTGTTGGGGAGAAAGGTTTGCATGCAATCTCTTGCTGGAGAACATTATTAATGAAGCCTACTGAAGACGGGGACCAAAAATGCCTTGGGTTGGAATGCCCCTTAGTTTCACTCCTTTTGGCTGATTGACTGCATATGCGTGACCAACTGTTTTTCTTCACTTGTCCCAAACCAACATGGTCCACCGGAAGAAATTGTCCCAAGAGGATTTTACAGAAGACTTGACATCCAAAACGCCTCAATGTCTTCAAACTCTCGTAGAGATTCGTTGGATCTCGCCGTAACTGCCCCAGACCGCATGGATTACTTAGGAAAAGTCATCGCATGAGGATTTTACAGAAGACTTGGCAAGCTCAATGCTTCAGTGTCTTCAAACTCTTGTAGAGATTCGTTGGATCTCGACGTAACTTCCCCAGACCGTATGGACTACAGAGGAATTCGCCTTGAAAAGATTCATGAACAATCTCATACCACCGTGGGATATTCTGTCCCAGTATTCTGAACTCTGGATGGGCTGATTAGTTGTCTGGATGGACTAACTTCTCGTGCTTTTGGGATGGCCTGCCTCAGTATGACCCTTGAAGTGGTTTTGCCCCAGTTTGGCTGAACTCTAAAAAGATTTCTCGACGTAATTGGCTCAGACTGGCTACACCTTAAAGAGATGATTCGACGTGACTGCCCCGGATCGACTACGTCTTAACACAACTTGTTGGGAAAGCTCCTGCTCAACAAAGTTTCCTGAGGAGGTACCACTGGACGTGACTGCCCTTCGGGAGTTTTAGGATTCTCAACTCGGCAAGATTAAACTTCTGGACTGGATTTCCATATGTAAACTTCTTTTGATGTCAAACAAATGTATGCAAGCAGAAAATGTTTTATTCTGAGAATGAAAATTCTAATGCAACACAACATGTTAATCTCGAAGTTTTACTAAAAAGATGTAGCAAACCCTTTTGTGAGCGAATCACGGGTTAGGATACGACATTAATTTTTGAAAGAAATAATGCAATGCACATGCAACACCAACAAAGATCTTTTAGCATAACTCATGGGAGTCAGGAACACTATCTCTTGGTAGTAGGCTTTTGAAATAACCCTGTTTCAATTAGGACTTTTGAGGGTTGTATTGTGGCCTGGTTCACGGTTTTTGAGAGAAAAAAAAAAAAAAAAAAAAAAAAAAAAAGATTTAAGGCTCAAAGTTTATTGGTGCCCACCCACTCTTCGTGATGTTCTCCAGTCCTACGTTCAACTAATTTGACACCAACGCTCATTTCTCAAAAAAGATTTTGTGATCTTTAAGGAATCCATGCATTTGATGGTTTGACACCTAATGAGGCTTTGGAGTAACAGTCACCCATTTTGTCTTTTGTTCGTAGTCATACGACTTTGTTCTTGCTCGAGGATTTTCTTTTGTTTTTTGCTTTTTCATTCTTTTGCTTTTTGATCCCTAATTTTTGCCTGGACTGATTCTTTTGAATCTTTAGATGTTGGAGTCCAGCGGGATGCCCTAACTTTTGCCTAAGTTGCTTGTTTTCAAGTTTCAACTTAGCGGGCTTTTTTCATATTTTTTTATTCATTTTTTTTCTTGAACACGTCGTGTGACACTGGCCTGTCTTGACTTTGTTGAAAGGGTTGTGACTGCCTCACTCTTTGATTGTTGATGGATAACCATTGTGGTTTCACATCTCTTGACCTCTTGATGGTGGAATAGAAGGTAATGGATCCTCAGATGCACACTCCTTTTGAAATTTGAACGCTCGGTCAAATTAACTGACGTCTACCCTGCCCCTGGGTTAAATGTGAGGGTTTTTTCGTACGAAAGAAACTCCTACTTCAAGGCTCAAAGGGGTTAACGAGGGTCTATCTCCCTTATATCTCCAGTGTTTGGGGATTTGAATCAATGCCTGTACATCCTCAACAGGGTTTTTATTCAAAAGCACACAATTAGAGATTTCTGCATTTTCAGATCATCATTCTCCCTCAGAGAGTTTAAGCAAGATAATTGGTATCGCAATGCACATATACAAACTTATGAGTGAATACGAATAGATTACTTCAAGAAAAACATGCGCGCTTTATTAGGATTAACATAAAAAGAAAAACAGATTTCATGCATGCATACAAATGTTTTTGACAAACATAAAAAGCTACACATGAGAATGCAGTAAAGAAGCTAAATGATTGTCCTTGTTGAGGAGGCTTGACTCCGTCTGGACTTATTGATTCTGAAGATGTTTTTGCAAACTGGGTGCTCAATCTGATGAAGAAAATTCAATTTATGTGCCACCCATCTGGTGTGATAACCTTTGAGTCGATCACGTCTTGCACCTTGTCTTTACCTTTACCTCTGAAAGACTTGCAATCTTCAATTAAATGGTCAGGTGCCCCAGGATGGTAGTCATACCTGGCATTTGGCATTGAAACCCGAAAGGAAGCTTTGTCGGAGATGATCCTGATGCAACTAGCTCAACCAGTTTGAATTTGAGCAAATGAGGAAACCCGTTGCACTTACGACATCGAAATAGGATCAAACTTCTTCTCAAGTTGTTCTGGCCTTTGCCCATATGCTCTGCCCCTAGGACTCTCTTGGGGAGATGGAGTTGGAAGCTGACAAGAGGTATCTTCAGGAAAGAAATTGATAATTAAGGTTGATAGATAAGGTTGCTCGGGAAGATCTCACACGATCTCCTGCCTACGTATCTCCATTGACTAATGAAGAATCAGAGCGACGTAGTTCCCCTCACCAGGGATGAGGATTGCTTTATTTCCTTAATACCGCCTTCTGGATTTCTGTAAGCAGACCCATCTGAGACTTCACCCGGTTGACTTCTTCTCTCAGCAGTTTCTGACCGCGGGACAACGCTTGAATGTCCACCATAAAGTGCCCCAGCCGGGCCTTCATCTCAATCACCTCCGCTCGGAGCTGTTCCATATCTGAACATTGATTGTGGTGAATCGAGTAGTTGGAAGAAGTCATGTTGGCCGTTTCAGCAGAGAATACCCAATCAGAATGAGAAATCCGCTCCGGAACACCTGTTATGCATATGAGTATGAGGATGCCATGCAAAATGCCATGTTCAAATATTTCCAAGAAATCATTATGCTTTGATTCAAAAATTTTTTAGAAAAAAATAAGAAATGGATGGAAATGCTCAGTGGCAAGTCTCAAAGTTAACATCCCTTGGAAATACAAGAACATGTATGCGAAAATGATGATGCAGATGCAACAGACATGGGATCAAAGCTTCCATATAATCTGGATAACTGCTGTGCTGCTGGCTGAATAAGCTCATAAGTCGGCTCTGAAGAGAATACCGGAATACCAAAATACCGGCTAATCAGAATACCAGGATGCCGGGATATCGGCATAATCAGAATACCAAAATAAATAGAACACCGACGTGATCAGAATACAGTGATGCCAGAATATCGGTATAATCGGAATACCAGAATAAACAGAACACCGGCGTGATCAGAATACAGTGATGCCAGAATATCGGCATAATCAGAGTGCCGGGATAATCGGAATATAATAATACCAGGCTGATGAGTCCACACTGATAAGAGAACCAAAATACCAGGTAGGATGAAAGTCAAGGTTACCTGCAAACCTGTAAACAACCCGCCCCTCTCACATGTGGGTGCTAGGATGTTCAGTATCCCGAGCTCTCAGGTCGAGAAATGATGATACGTTCACCATTTCTGGTTTGGCATCATCATCAATCGAGGAGGCCTCAACTGATTCTCCAAAACGAAAAGTCCTCAGCTTCTGGCACTGAGGTCGAGAAGCAATAGTACATTCATCCCTCGGGGTACAGTACTATCGCCAATCGAGGAGTGCCTCCACTGATTCTCTTTCAAAAAGGAAATCCTATGGCGAGTTCCTAGCATTGGGTCCTCGGATCGAGAATGCGCAATGGGTTTGCCACATAATGTGGTCTGCCACTGTCACATCTCGGGAGGAGTGCCGCAACTGAGTCCTCGGGAATGGCCACCAGAGTCGACAGCTCTCTAGATCAACATCCTGGAATACGCAAGATGCGCACGCCATGATGGGTCCCAAGATAGCCTCGTCTAGCTGTGAATTTCGTGAATACCCAACGCACTCCAAACGGCACGTAGGTCCCACTACTCTCCACTCTAATCCTAAGTGTATACTCAAGCCTGTGTAATGGGCTTATCTCTCAGAAATCCCATCCCGCCAAACAGACAAAACAGTGCAACACAATATAATATATGATATGTAATGCTAAAATGCAGTGAATACAGTAAAGTAAATAAACCGCAAAATAAAGCACAACAGTAAACACCCAATGAAAGAAAAGTAAACAAGTGCTAGGATTGACTCGCTTAGGATGGACCAGCAATAGGTCAACCTGTCCCCAGCAGAGTCGCCAGCTGTCGCTCCCGGGATTTTCATCCAAGTACAAACGCGAAAGTGGCACCGAACAGAGTCGCCAGCAATGTGTATTTATCCCAAGAGAGGGAAAGGAAACACTGCGTAAACCTGAGAGAAAGGAAAAGCATGGTCTTGCGACCAAGAGAAGTGGGTAAGGGAGTCGGTTACGCGAGAGGAAGGTATTAGCACCCCCTCACGTCCATCGTACCCGATGGGATCCACGCTTGCTTGTCTCGCTCAAAGGGTGTAAAGAAAGGAATACTGAGAAAGCACTGAAAAAGGAAAGGAGAAAGAGAAACAAATGTAGGGAAAATAAAAGAAGTGCTCGCATGGGCCCTACCCCACTGCCTACGTATCTCATCGGGAGCATGAGAATCAGAGCGACGTAGTTCCCCTCACTAGGGATGAATTGTTTGTGTTTTTTAGAGAACGGCTTACGTTCTAGCTCAGGTGTTGCAGGCTCGCTGGTCCGAGTGCGTTACCGTCTTGCAAAAGAACGAGTAGAAGCGCGTTCGTACGCTAAGAGTGAATGAGGTGAGAAAAGAATTCCCGAAGGAAAGACGTTATTGTTTGGTTTTGTCTTTTAGAAGGAAGTGTTTTGGATTTGTTTGCATATGACAGTGTATCTGGATCTTAGTCACTGGAATGTGTACATTCTCACATTCCAAGATGGAATGGGTAAGAAAGCACACTAAGAGTGAAGAAGACCCCCACACTTAGCTCCAATTGTCACGGTTCAAACACACTAGCATACTTGTGTTTATTAAGTGTTTTGTTGATTATGAAGTGAAGAAGTGTTTTTTATTATTTGCACCTTCAACAAGTATTGCATTTAAGTCCCTCATACAAGATCAAATATGTAACACATTGACCTAAGATGGGCCGTATGCTACACATTCTAAGATTACAAGAGAAGACCCCTTATAATCTTTTCTTTATATGAAAGGCCTAAATGCAATAAATGCCTACCTTTATTATATGTTTTGAATTTTCTTTGAGATGAGAAAAGAGACTCAAGAGAGGAGAAAAGGTAAAACCTATATGGACTAAGACTCAATCCTAATTGAAGATTAAAGGGAGTGATCCTAAAGGTTTGTGAGGTTTCAACCTAAAGTCTAAAGAAGGAAAGAATTAAACAATTCACTTCTAAAGTAGAAGATGAATTGTAATTCACAAAGGGAAAATGATGAGTTATTAAAAGAAAGCACATAAGTGCTTAACAAAACACAAAATGGAATTGTAAAAGAGAAAGGATAGAAGTTGAATGTGGATTCCTTATCCACACTCAATTGAAACTTACCAAAGCCCCTACATGGTTAGTAAACATGTATAAGAAGTATAAGAAGTAAAAGAACATGTAATGCATCATAAAACTCAAAAGAATTAAATGAGAAACCAAATCCTAGAACCACAATCAGAATGTACATCATATGGACAACAAATGAATATCATCATACAAGTGCAAGTGAATAGGCAACAAACATCATCCATTAGCATCTAAACATGTTACAAGAAGAAAGGGTAGATGAAAGATGGAAAGAAATGAAGAAGACATGCATAAATGGAACATGTAAATCAACAACCAGAATTGAAACTAAATGGAAAATGGTTTATAAACATCTCAAAAGTATTTATGAATCAACTTCAAGGCATTCAAGAAGTAATATGAGAAGAATTGAAATGAAAGTTCCAAAAAGAAAGTGCAAACAAAACATGTTAATGATGCACAAAGTTCAAATTGAAATGAACATGTAAAGATGACCTATAATGTGTATCAAAGACCTATAATATCATATGAATGACTCACACAACTATGCAAATGCTCATACAAATATGCACAAAAGAATTCATGCAAACATGCACTAAAGATTACAATGATATAACATGTCATAATGCCTTGAATGAAATGCATCAAACAAAAATCAAATGGCCTCATGAAAATTATGAAAACATGGTATTGGAGTTCACTAACCAGAGATGAATCACATATCAAAATAGCATATCAAAATTCAAAGCAAAATGACTTCAAACAAAGCAATTAGGTCAAGTTGAAATGTCATGCAAAGTGGTACAAATATAGGCATCAAAACATGTGATAAAGTGACCTAAAAAATCAAACAAAAATCATCTAACATGCTTCAATGTATTAGTGAATTAATGCAAAAAGAACCATGCCAAAACAATTTGTAATGAGCAAGAACAAAATTAAACAAATTCAAGTATCATGCTTAGGATACATCTAAATGGAAATTCAAAGAAAATTATGGAACAGGGGCAAAATGGTCATAAAATCAGAAAATAAAATCATAGAAAATTTCCTAAATGTTTTAAGAATACACATGAATTTTTGTGGAATTTTATGATACCATTTGATATTTTTAAAAATTAATTATGAAACGTGTAGCAAAAATGGAAAAAATAAAATGGAATGTAAATGTGAATGGGGGTGCATGCCTAGTAACTATTCAGTTCAAAATCAATTGGGCCTTAAAACAGGGAGGTGCGAATAGCATTCTGGCTAAGTCCACTAAGCGCGCAGAGCATACTAACAAACATGAACCCTCAGTCAACAATCTTGACTCACTCCCAACCATCAGATCAAGTCCAAGTCAAAACCAAAGTCAAAGTACTCAAAATCAATGCATGCACGTGAGGACACAAGCCACTTACCATGCACCACACCACACCATGCTTAAGTGAAATTCAGAAAAATGCACGTGAGGATCATGTGAGTTTTAATGTGCTGTCACATTCTGGAGCGTACGATCATGAAAAACACACGGCTGGGATTAAAACGCACACAAACCCTAACAGTTAAAGTCACCGGCCGGAGATGACCTCCGGTCATCTTCTCCGGCCAGCAGCCACCACCTGCAACCTCAATTCTTCCAGAAATTCACAATCCACATACCAAATGAAAGCTGAACTCACGTACATCAAGAATTTAGCACTGAAATCACCAAACAATGCACGCACAGCAAGAAATGATCACAAACATTTTGCCCTAAGTTTAGATCTACACCTCTGAGAGGTCTATCAACTAGCCAGAAATGTTTCATTGCTTCTAATAAGCCATAATCAACATGAAACAAGCTTAAAAATCAATGAATCGCACCAGATGAGTTAAGAAATTCCAAACCTGAAACTTGAAGATTCTTTGTTCAAAAGAAAAACCAGAGATGTTGCCTTGAGTTCTTGAGCTCCAATGTGGCCAAATAAAGGCTTAGATACAAGAGTGGATGATACTTCAGTGAAGGAGAGCTGAAATCCAAGATTCAAAACAGTTGCAATGTGATGAAAATGGAGATAGAATCAGAGATATTCTGAGATGAAGATGAGGAAGATGAATGAAATGGAGTTTGAAAATCAGTTGCAATGTGGAGGAATTGAGAGAGAATCGAGAGAATTTCTGAGTTGAATGTGAGAAAATGAAGTTAGGAATGAAATTTGAGAGTGAAGCTTTTATTTATAGTGTGAGCTAACCATAGTTAACTGAGTGAGTCAGCTGAGTCATGGTGGTTTGGGTGAGTCATCCCTAACTAACTGAGTCAAGTTAGTTAGGGAGAGCAATGATATGGTGATGGCAACTCATGATATGCTATGGTGGAGGTGAAAAGAAAATGAAGGCACGGCTGGTTGTAGCAGAAACTTGCTCAGCAAGTTTGTTTCTTTCCATTCTCATGTATGCCAAGGCAAGTGTGCAATGTGTAAGTCATGTGTGTTTGGTTTAATGTGGAAAGCTGATGTGATGAAGTGTTTGGGGTGTGTGTGAACCAAAATCGTGCACCAGTCTGTCAATGCATCAGTATCAACATGAGGTGGTTTGAGGAAGTTTTTCTCTCTACTCAATGAATGAATTGGTGTGTTTTAGGAGTCATTGGAAAGAGGAGATGTAATGCTACATGTTTGGTACGAAAAATGAAATGAAATGATGCTTGGAAGAGGTTGAAAAATGACCTATAACACATAGGTTTGGAACTGGTATGAGGGCGTGGCCAAGGTTGGTTGACAAGGTAACATGGCCCCTAGGTTTTCAGCGTGATCAAAGCACATTGGACTCAACATAACTTCTCAACCTTTGATCAAATGAAAAAATCATAAACACCACTTTTGAAGATCTCACATAGAGGAACAACTTTCATGTTGAAAGATTTTTCATTTGAAGCCTCTAATCATGAGTAATTGATCAATACATTTGGCCCACCATGTGTTTGTGAAAATGACTGCGCGCGTGCCTTGAAAATCTTGGTCATGACCTAGTTTTGAACCTACTTTCCTCCAACTTTGATCAATCATATCTCTCTCAATTTTTATCCAATGGAGATGTTCTACACATGGATTTGAAGCTTAAAACAAGATCTTTCATTGAGGCAGAGTGGATTTTTCATTTGGTGCTCCAAATTTAAATGGCCTTGGTTCAAATTCTGATGCAAAATGGCCAAAACTTGCTATTTTTAGCAACCCTACTTCATCCAAAAATGGCAACTTTTTACATCTTGATTTTTTTATGATTCCTTTGGAATTTCTTGACCAAATTTTGTACATTGGACATATGTAACATGAATTTCATGATTTTGGGCTCAAAAGGTCAAGAGTTGACTTTTCCTCTGATTATTTGACTTGGCCCCAAATTCCCTGATTTTTGATCTTTCTTCCAATTGAATCACTTCTAAAACCAATTGAGATGCAATCTTCCACATCCCTATACCTAGGGACATATAGGGAACCATGACATCAAGTCTTGTCCAAAAAAACAAAGATTCCCTGATTTAAATGGAAACCCTAATTTTGGCCCCCTCTGGTTAGGAGGTAAAAGTGCAGTCTCCAATTTCAAATTCCTCAGAGTATGTTGTGTATCTTCTTAAAGGATGATGAGATATACCATTTGAGGATGATTTTGGATCAATGAGCTATCTCACTTGAGGGTTTTCCTTCAATTTTTGAACCTCTTGCATAATGAAAGATGTAATGCTTCAATCTCCTATTGAATCTCACTTTCTTGAGGTTGTGGAAGATCAATTGAGATAGTATGAGACATGAGAGACCTCTTGGCTTGCCTAGAGCCAACTTGATTGACCTTTCTGTGCTTTGAATGATTCCTTGATTGTCCATCTTCCACCTGATCACATGCCCTGATGGTAAGAAGGATGCCATGCTTCATTTTTCTATGTTAAATGCAATGTAATGTTAATGAGGCGGATATGATATGATAAATGATAATGCCATGCTATGAAGCCAAAAGGGGAGAGCAAATTTTGGGGTATTACAACACACAAGCACCAACCAACTGATCCATCAAATCATCAATTCTCGGAAGAGGATACTTATTCTTAATCGTCACCTTATTCAACTGGCGATAATCAATACACAACCGCATACTTCCGTCTTTCTTTTTCACCAATAAAACTAGAGCACCCCAAGGAGAAACACTTGGCCTCACAAACCTCTTCTCCAACAATTCATTCAATTGCTTCTTCAACTCTACCAACTCAGATGCTGACATACGATAAGGTGCCATAGAAACAGGTCTAGTACCAGGAACTAGATCTATCAAAAACTCCACCTCTCTCTCTGGCGGCACATCTGAAATATCCTCAGGAAACACTTCAGGAAAATCACAGACAACCGGAAACACATCCAGCAAAACTTGACTATCCACAGTCAACGACGCAAACAACCCAAACAACTGAGCTTCCTCCGCCAAAAGTCTCTTCAACTCTTTGGTAGATAAGAAACTCGAGTCTCCGTCTTCCTCAAGAGAAGGAAACCTTACCAGTTTATGATAACAATCAATATGAACCTGATTGAATTGCAACCAATTCATTCCCAGAACCACATCCAAACCTTCCAACGGCAAACACACTAAATCCATCTCAAAGTCTTTACCATAAATGGTCAAAGGACAACTTAAACAAACCAAAGAAGTAGTTACTGACCCCATTGCTGGAGTATCAATAACCATCTCACCATCCATCAAAGACAACACAAGATTCAAATGCTTCACGCACTCAGACGAAATAAACGACTGAGTCGCTCCAGTATCAATAATAGCAACTAAAGGCGTACTATTAATAAAACAAGTACCTCTAATTAGACGATATGCACTTGAAGTCTGAGTCTCCGCCAATGAAAATACCTTCCCATTAGTTGGAGCTTGCTTCGGTTTCTGACACTTTGTGCTAATATGACCAGGTTCACCACAGTTAAAACACTTAGCCACATTCTTTCTCTTGCACTCAGCTGCTACATGTCCTAAACCTCCACAATTAGAACACTTTCTCACCTCTTTTCTACATTCAAATTGACGATGTCCTAGTTCACCACACTTAAAACATCTCGGAGAATTAGACATACCTCCTCCACCTGACCTTCGATCAAAAGTACCCCTTTGCTTACCTTTATCAGCTGGTGTTACATACGCACCACTACGAAACTGTTGCTTCCCTTTCCTATCACTCACACTCTTATAGTGAGTAGAACGAGCCTTACTATCCTCTTCATAAATCCTACAACATTCCACCAAATCAGAAAACCTTCGAATCCGTTGATAACCGATTGCTTGCTTAATCTCAGGACGTAATCCACTCTCAAAATTCACACACTTAGAAAACTCTGCAGTCGCTTCAGCATAATGAGGATAAAACTGCACAAGCTCCACAAACTTAGCAGTATAATCAACAACAGACATACTACCTTATTTCAGTTCCAAGAACTCAATCTCCTTCTTTCCTCTAACATCCTCGGGAAAATACTTCCTCAGAAACTCCTGGCTAAACAATTCCCAAGTAACTTCTCCATTCCCAGCTTCCAACACCTGACGAGTACAAACCCACCAATCATCAGCTTCTTCCTGCAACATGTGAGTACCCAGTCTCACCTTACTGTCCTCAGCCTAATCCATAACTCGGAAAATCCTTTCAATCTCTTTCAACCAAATCTGTACACCATCAGGATTATGTCTCCCTTTAAAGACAGGTGGTTTGTTCTTCCTGAACTCATCATTACGCGCAGCATTAGGTGCACCCTGCACAGCACAAGCCATTGCTTGCATCGCAGCAGCCAAAGTAGCATCGTTTCTACCAGCCATATTCTGTTCATTTCCAATAACATAAACTATGGTTAAACAAATATCTCACTCCACACGCCACACAGACCAGGACTGACACAACCAGACACGAACTGACACGGACTAGCTCTGATACCACTTAATATAACACCCCACATCTATAACTCCAAGCTATTAAAGCGATAAATAAAATTCAGAATTTCATCAGAGTATAATTAAAACATGCACAGCATAGACCGAGGGGTCACATCAATTTGAGACAAACCTACAACACCTGCTCATACAGATATGCAACAGCTCAGGTAGTAATACACCCACAATCCAATTACAGAATAAAAGCGAAAAATCCGTAACTGAATATCAACATATATATATATATATATATATATATATATATATATATATATATCATGAAAGTTTGTCATACATCAAGTTATACATGTACAATCCAGAGGATACATATACATAATACAAAATAATCACAAACGGCCTCCCTAACTACCCGGTGTCACATATCAGAGCCGACCGACAAAAGAATGAAGACGCAAAGCTTCACAAAAAGACCTCCAGCAACTCTAATCTGCAATGCCTCATAGAGCATTATAAAATAACAGAAGGGTGAGAAAAACAATCATAATACAGTTGCATATAATTATATATTAACAGAGAAATGCACAAGTAAAATATCCTCACCACAAATGCACCACAATCAAATACAACACAACACAGTACAATTCTCAAGTATCCACTACCAATACACATCAATCATACACAATACACTCATCAGCAATACAATTACACATATTCCATCTCATTAATCACATTCACAATTCCATACACAATTAATCCGTGATTTATGCAAATGAACAGAGACCGACACAACGACTCTATGCACATGCCATGCGGTACCGACTTCCAATATTCTCATCACTAGTTCACTCAGGAACTCTGCTGGAATCATCGTTCGTTACTGAGGATCACTCAAGTAACACCCCGTCGGGCCTACGATGTTCCCCGTCACTTTAGGTCCTCTTGGTATAAGGAGCATGATGTTTATGGATTACTTTAGGTCCTCTTTGTATAAGGCGTACAATCCGATCGCTCACACCCCACATGGGCACACGATCGTCTATAATCATCGCTTTAGGTCCTCTTATTTTTAAGGCGCACGATATATCAAATCTCTTTAGGTCCTCTTATTTTTAAGGCGCACGATGTTATAGTAGATTCCCTCTGGAATCAATCCGTCACTCAGGACGTCACAACAATGCATATCATGATGCTTGGCATACAATGACTCATGACATTTAATATGCACACATATACACATCCATAATCATGCATATATCAACAATTACCATACATCGCATTTTCTTGCCATAAGGCCACCAACCATCATCACAATATGTATTTCATGCAATTTCATCACTCAACAGTACACAAGTCATACAATATCCACACCAACAGCATATTTCACATACACATCAAGTTCACAAAATTAAACGGCAAAAGTCGATAACAAAATAACACATTTTCTAATTCCCGACATAATTTAATCGGCCAACAATCTCCAAACCATCATCATAATAAAGTACATTTTATAAGCTTTCTAACACATCAAACCACGCCTCAAACCGAACCACAGATCAAAAGTTATGAATTTTCAAAGAAAAGAATTTATTGAGAAACAGCCAAATTCGCCTAGCGACTTAAGAATTCGCCTGGCGGATCCCCATTCGCCAGCCCTTCGCCATGGATTTCGCCTGGCGAATCCCGTTCGCCTGGCAAACTAGTGGCGAATCACAAATGTGGAAAAAACCCAAGAGTTATAGAAGCTACCCCCTTTCTGTCTCTCCAAATTCGCCTGGCGACTTACGATTTCGCCTGGCGAATCACCCTTCGCCAGTACTTCGCCTAGCGAATGAGTGGCGAGACTCAATTCGCCTGGCGAATCCCAAATTTGCCTGGCGAATCACACCAGAACCAGAAAAATTCTGTTACGGGTTACACTATTCCAAAACTCCCAAAAACCTCATTTTCCATTCCAAATCAATCCCAACAACAAAATAATTATCAGCAATGACTCATAAATACATGGTGATCATACAACGCAAATTATATCAATTTCCAACCGCGAAAACATCGATTTCTCACAAAATTCTCATTTCCGACCTAGAATTCAAAGCTATGGAAAAACAAGAAAACATCCAAGCAAACGCATACATAATCATACACAAACATAGTATAATCGAGTTTCGCACCCTTACCCGATTTAATCGTGTTCTAGAAAGTCGGTTGATTGATTTCCAAGTTTTCCAAACTCTCTCTTTTTCTTCTCTTCTCCTTTTCTTTTTTTCCTCTCTTCTTTTTCTTTCTCTTCCTATTTTCTCTCTCTCTCTATTCTATTATATTCTAACTTAACAAAATAAATCAAAATGCCCAAATTACCCCTACACTCAAATATCTCGCAAATGTTCCCAAAACGCGATAAAATATATCCACGATGAAAAATAACATATTTTCACATAAAAGTCAGAAATAAAATAATATAATAATAAAATACTCAAAACGACTCAAATAAATAAAACGACAAAAACTGGGGCGTTACACTCGCACGTGAGAAGGGCGGGTTGTTTACAGGTTTGCAAGTAACCATAACCTCCTACATACCCGGTTTTCTGTTGTCATTACACGAAAGGAGAATTCATCATATTGTATTTAGATGGTCCCTATCTATGGTTCTATATTGTTCTCAGAGCTACACTGACACCGTTCACAGTCCAGCACAGACACTTGACACCTTGATACCATGCCCTTTGCATTGCATTTTCATATCCTAACATACATGTTTATTCATTTCCAGGTGCATATTTTACCCCCGATTCCAGTCATCAGGTTCTCACAAGGATGAATACTAAAGAGAGGAAGAATATCATCAGTTACAAATTCCTCACGCCTACTCTAGGCCCTATTATTGTCTTGAAAGGAATGGCGAGCCTTGAAGTGCGGACAACTTTCGAAGAAAAATATGGGTGGATTTTATCTTTTGTTTGCAATGTCAGTGATTACGAATACAGGGGTCTTCATACTTTGATGCAGTTCTACAACCCTCCGCTGAGGTGTTTTATATTTCTAGATTATTTGTTGGTACCTACTTTGGAGGAGTATTCCAACATGCTAGGGATTGCAATCAAGGAGGAGCCTCCTTTCTTTGGGTCTGTGGATGATCTTGACTTTGGAAAAGTGGATGGTGCTCTTTATTTGAGCAAGTCAGAACTAGAAGCCAATATCTCCAATAAAGGAAGGCTTCGTGGTTACAAGCTGGGGTATTTGATAAAGAAGGCTCAGGAGGATGCGAAAGATGGGAATTGGGTTGTTTTTAATGCTTTGCTAGCCCTTTGTGTATACGGCATTGTATTGTTTCCTAACGAGCCTGATTTTGTTGATGTGGACGCCATTCGAATATTCATGATGAAAAATCTGGTACCAACGATGTTGGGAGACCTTCACTACGCCTTATACAACAGAAATGAAAAGAAAAGAGGAGGGGTAGTTCGTTGCTGTGCACCTTTGTTCTATAAGTGGTTTGCAAGTTGATTACCGCAATCAGGAGCTTTTGTGGATTCTAAAGATTCTCTAGAATGAAGTCAGCGCTTAATGGGACTAGTTGCCAAGGACATCATATGGGTAGATCATGGGCTAATCAGCAAGAATATTATCCACAGCTGTGGTGAGTTTCCTAATGTTCCACTAATAGGAAGAAAGGGGGGAATTAACTACAATCCTTCTTTGGCCGTCCGGCAATTTGGGTACGCTCTAACGGGTCCGCCCATTAAGAGAGATGTGGAGGAGTCCTTGTATTTCCACACATCAGATGGTTTGGAAACAGCACAAAAAGTCTCTGAAAGCTGGGTTAGCGTACTGAAGAAAGGGAAAGTTGCTCTAGGCAAACCCAATAATCGAGCTTATCCAGCATATGAAGAGTGGGTGAAGAAAAGGGTTGAATATTTTCACTTGCGTTTTGGTAAGGCGCCCCTTCTGTATCCTGAGGGTGAGAAAGAAAGAAGTACTGCCACTGTGGAAGAATTCGATAAGTTGCAAGCCTCGGTGAAAAAGCTTTAAGGAGAGAATTATGAGTTGAGCAGCCGTCTTCAAGAAGCGCTACATACCAACAAAAGATTGGAACTGAAAGCCTAAGATGCGGATCAAATCTTAGCAGCAAGAGAAAGGGATTTTGCAGAAAGAGCTCAACATTTCCAAAAAATTAGTAACGTTGCCGATGCTGCCACTTAAGCTCATAAGAAGACCAAACAGGCTTTAGCCCAGACTAAAGACACGCTAGCCAAGCTTCAGCAAGCCTGGGATGAGGTCAGAATAAAGAATGCAGAGCTGCGAGAGCAATTAAAGGCCAAGGACGATGAGCTTCTTAGAGCACATGAACTACGGAGAAAGCATCGAGAAGACTTTGGAAAAAGCCAAGAGCAACTGGAGAATGTTAACGATGAACTGAAAATGTCCAAGAAAAATCTTGAGGATGCCATGGTGGAGATGGGAAGACTCAAGATACAAGATGGGGTGAAAAGGTTTAAGGAAGTGAGTATTGATGAAGCTCTCTTGATGCACGCAGAGTCATTAGTCGAAGCTCTGAAGAGGAGAGACATTTTGATCAAAGAGTTGATTGAAAGGCCGGGTCATCAGCGCACCAGAATCCTTTTTGAAGAAATCAAGCATTCTAGTGAGAAATTGAAAGATTTGGAGTTAGATGTTTGATCTTACTTTCCCATCTTTTTAATGTAGTTTTGCTGATGTACTGTTGGCTACCATCAGGCTTGTTGATGGAGTTATTTCCTTGATGTACTTCCCATTTACGGACTCGTTGTAAAATGCTTCGGTACTTATTAGTTTTCTGTTGAATTCAATGAATGGATTATTCAAAGGGGTTTCTTCGGCATCACGCTATTCACCAGCACATTATCACAGCACAGTTCTTCGCAATATTTTTCTCTCAACATTATGTGACTATTATGGAGATTCTTGTGATTAAGACTGGAATCAAGGTGTAAAATGCCCTGGGGATGAAAAACATGACATTTGCATTTTCATAATCATAAGCATTTTTGCATAACAGGTACTTGTTCTGGTTTTTCTTAACCTTTATTTGGTTTCAGGCATTATTGCTGAGAATCACGTCCACCGATACGCAACTCATAGAAATCAAGCTAAGATCATGGACCAAATGCAGAATGATTTGGCTGAGATGAGGGCACGCATGGATCAGTTCATGACTCTTATGATTGGTATGGCACAGACTCAAGAGAGATTGAGGCTTCTGGTCGAGCGTCCAGAGACCACGCCTGAAGGTAATCAAGTTGACAATTCACAAACAAGGGTCACTCCTCCTCCTGTTGGCAACCCTCCTCCTGTTGGTAATCTGGGAAATGGAAATGTCAGAAATATTGGTGTTGTTCAGGAAGATCAATTCACCTTGCTGGATGCTAATATGGGTAATCCCAATGACAGAAGGTATGATGAGCTGGCTGAGAAAATCAGGGCTATGTAGTGCAAGAATTCTCTGGTCATTGATGTTACTAATTTGGGTCTGGTACCAGGGGTCAGAATTCCTCCAAAGTTCAAGCCACCCACTTTTGACAAATATCATGGCAATACGTGTCTCCAGACACATATTCAGGCTTATTTTGGGAGGATCTCAGCCCACGCTAATGACGAGAAGTTGTGGATGCATTACTTTTAAGACAGTTTGGTTGGAGCTTCATTGACCTGGTACATGAAATTAAACAGAGTTGCTGTGAGAAGTTGGAAAGATCTGGCAGAAGCGTTTCTGAAGCAATATCAGTATCATATCGACATGGCTCCCAACCACACTCAACTGTAAGGGTTGTCACAGAATGCTAAGGAAAGTTTCAAGGAATATGCTCAGAGGTGGAGAGAAATGGCCGCCCAGGTTCAACCCCCTTTGCTTGAGCGAGAAATGGCAGATATGTTCATGGGCACCCTGCAAGGGGAATTTCTTGACAGATTGGCTGCTTGTCCATCGACAGGATTTTCTGATATCGTGATTGCTGGTGAAAGGATCGAGAGTCTGTTGAAACTCGGGAAGATTCAAGATGTAAGTGGTGTTGGTTCTTCCGGAATAAAGAAACCTTTTGCTAATGGTCAGAAAAGGAGAGAAGGCGAGACAAACGCTGTGTATAGAGGACGGGGAAGAGGGTGTTCTCAGGCTTATCACCAAGTTGGTGCAGTGATGATCCCAACACCATCTGTTCAGCAACAGCAGCCACAACAGCAGGCTCAGCAGGAACCTCTTTTCCAACAAAGGTCTAGGTAGATGGACCGCAAGATTGACCCTCTCCCTATGACCTACTCATCATTGTTACCCCAGTTACTCCAATTGAAGCTGGTTGAGCTTCGTACCATGAGACCTCCTGCTGCTGGTAACTTGCCACCTAATTAGGATGCTAATGTTAGCTGCGATTTCCATTCAGGTGCTCTGGGGCACACCACAGAAATGTGTTGGGCATTTCAAAATAAGGTGCAAGATTTGATAGATGCTAAAGCAATCAATTTTTCTCTACCTCCTAATGTTCTTCACAACCCCATGCCTAATCACGGTGTGGCAGATGTGCACGCAATTGAGGATGGAAAGAGATTGAACTTGGTGGCAGATATCAATCAGGTGAAGACTTCATTGCTGGTTGTGAAAGATCGTCTGTTGAAGGGACATGTGTTCCTGGGTTGTGACCAAGATTGTTTTGAGTGTATGGGTCAAGAGAATGGCTGTGATAAATTGAGAGTTGGTTTGCAGAATCTGATCAATGAAGGCCGTCTACAGTTTGACCGGGTTGTGAAAGATATTGATGAGGTGTCAACTGTGACCATTTATTATACTCCTGCTGAAATTCAGGTACCTGTAAGGGCAGCTCCTGTAGCAAGCGTTGTGCCGGAAAGACCCAGTCCTGTTACCATCACGGTGCCAGGACTAGTTCCGTTTATCTCTAAGAAAGCAATCCCATGGCACTATGGGGCAGATCTGTACTATGAGGGGAAAAAGCAGGAAGTCGGAACATTGGCTAGTTCTAATATTGATAACGTGGGTGGTGTAGGTGGCTTTACCAGGAGTGGAAGGTTGTTTGCTCCCCAAACCCTTCAAAGTGATAAAGAAGTTGAGGCTGCGACAAAAGCTAAAGGAAAACAGGTGGTTGAGAGTGTGCCCGTGCCCGAGACAGAGCCCAAAATTACCTTCGACAACGAGGTAGAAGAATTTATGAGAATAATAAAGAAAAGTGATTACAAAATCGACGATCAATTGAATCAGACGCCCTCGAAGATCTCAATTTTGTCATTGTTGATGTTGTCGCGGTGAAAATTGGATACCATACTTATTTGTTAACTAGGATCGTATTTTTAATGTCACCACCGTCTTTGATTTTATCCAAGGGAAGGGAGAAAGACCGAATTCCCACAATGCAATGCAAATACACTAAGATTCTAAGTTTGGGGGTTGGTTATACCTAGGGAAGGTGTTAGCATCCTAGATATCTGTAGTACTCTATAGGAACCTCTTAATTTTATTTTATGTTATTTGTTATCTGTTTTGCTAAGGGTTTAAGGGTAGGTAATTTATTATTATTAATCCTAAGTGTGCTCGACAAGATATCGCATCTTGTGCCTACATATCCTGTCGGGAGGGAATCAGAGCACTTGTAGTTCCTTATTAAGGATACTAAATGTTTTAAAGGTTTAAGAAAAGAAGATGAGTCATCATCTTAAGAAAGACCACCACACTTTTGAAAATGTTTGAATTTTGTGGGGTATGGGATTGTATGTCCCTTTCTTTGAGATGATTAACATCTAATTCTCTTGTGTGGAGAATTAGGTAGGCTAAATTTTGATTAAAGAAATCAAAGTTGAAGGGGGACTAACCTAGGTAATCTATCCTAAGTTGTCTAACTGACTTAACTTAAGGGTGTCGATTATGAATGCAAATGATGTGCACCATGCACAATAACATGGTTATCATGCATGGGGTTTTCCCTTGGATATTTATGCGGTTAATTATATTATTTAGGAGAGTGTACTAGCAAAGTGATGCTAGACTTGTGTCCAGTGATTGGTAGGTCGAATGCGATGCCCTAAGGCGATCGACTTATATGGGTAGAAAATTGGCTCGACGTTGGATCGAGGATTTTTAGTTTTTTAAAAGGGTTTGAGACAGAAACATAAATCAATTAAAAACATAAACAAACAAATAAGGCAAAACATCCGAACACTCACGAACCTAAGACTAAGCACGGTGAGGGATTTCTAAACGAGGGCGATCTAAAGGTTTGGTTTTAAACTTAATTATTTGGTTTGTTTGAGATTATTATTATTATTATTTATTCACTTGAGGAGGCTAGGGAAGTTTTTAATTATAAAAGGGATTTTAGATTATTATTAAAAGTTTTAAAGATTATTATTATGAAAGAGATTTAGATTAATTATTATTATATAAAAAGGCTTAATTTTATGAAAGAAAAGATTTTTATCAATTATCATTTTGAAAGAAAATTTTGAAATTGATTATTATTAAAAAAGTTTAGTTATTAAAAAGGTTTTGGTTTTAATTATAAAAGTCTTATTGTCAACTTATAAAAAGGTTTTAATATTTTTACTACAATAGGCTAAAGGATTAGTTTTAATATTTTAAATGGAGAAAAAGTTTTAACAAGAGATATTATTTTAGGGATGGTTCAAATTTCTTAAATAAAAAAAGTTATAAGAGCTTTTACTTAGTTTTAAAATGAAATTCTAATATTAAAAAGTTTTTGCCTATTAATTAAAAAAGTTTTAATTTATATTAAAAAAAACTAAAAAAGACTTTTAGTGTTATATTATAAAAGAAAAAATTTAGATTAAATACTTAAATAAAATGAAACGGAGGGATTACGCCACTCATCTCTCTCTCTCTCTCTCTCGTTCGCTCATCTGCAATTAGGGCTTTCCACCCCAATCGCCGCCGCTCACACTCGTCTCCTATCTCTCGATCTCTCTCTCGACCAGCAAAAAAAACAATCAAGCAATCAAACAAACCCCACCCCACATAGCCCTAATACCCCGATTTCATTATATTTTGGCGATTACATTTTACATTGCAGATAGCGGAAAAAAGGAAAAAAAAAGTAAAGGAAAGGGAGATGATGGCGACGCCGGCGGTGGATAGCTCCGGTGGCTTCGTCGAGGGAAGTTCTCTTTCTTCTTTACCTGCTGCGATTTGGTTTGCCTTTATGTGATGTCTCTTTCGTCTTTCTTCTTCTGAATAGGAGGCGATGATGAGTAGAAATGCCTTTGAATCTCAATATTTTTTTGTGGGTTTGGAGTCTTTGGTTGGGAATGGACGTGTTTGTGAATCGACAGTTTTCTGATTCTTCTCTAGGGGTTCTTTTTCTCGTTTTTTTTCGTTCCCCTTGATGCAAGAATGACCGGGTATATATAGGCCAATGATGAGTTTAAATTGGGAACTTTTCAATGCTGATTGATTCTTGTTTAATGCTGATTTGATCTGGTTTAATTTGGAAGGATTTTGAAAAGTTTTGAATTTGGTTGATACGCTCTGATTTGGGACAAAAAGCTGACCGTTGCCCTATTTGAATCTGGTCCTTTTTGTGTGATTTGTCCATTTCATTTTTGGAAAGGGATGATGCTGGTGATATCCTTTGATATTGCTCATCAATCCCTAATAATGAAGAATAATTTCTAAAACAGATCTGAGGCCAAAATAGGAACTTTGCAAACCGTTTGAATATGCCTTGTGTTTTTGGAATCAATTTGAAATTGCCTGACGCTTTTGGAAAGAAAGGAATACGATGATTGAATGATGACATTATAACGATTTATTCCAAATTGATCGAAGGTTTTGGGAAGTTTTGTTGGCGGTACCTATTTACGATATTGCCCATAACTTTCAATTTGAAAATGATGAAAAAGATTTCTGATTCATAATATCTGAGGCCTATTACAACCGTTGAAATCGTTGTTTGGAAGACTGTTTTGGAAAGTATTCAAACTTGTTTGATTTTATTTGGGACAGGTTTTCTTGATGATGATTCCCTACGATTTGTAATACTGATACATTTTTTCTCTGATAACCGAATTGCTCATTTCCTTCTCTTTGCAGGGCAACCACCAAAATTTCTCCACAAGCTAGCTTCGGCTTGATTCTTTGAAACATCACGCTTCATCATCACTCGATTCTTCGACACTAGAATTAGAAGGTATGATGGTTGAAGGGCTAGGTTTCGCATATTAGATATTAGAATGCAACATGACCTTTGCAAACTTGTAAGAAAATGAGGTTTGGATGCTTTGAATTTCAATGTTTTCATGAACTTGTACTTTTTACTCTTTCCATGTTGCGTGCTTATTGTTCATCTTCTTCTATTGCACACACATCATTGCTTTCAGTACTACTTGTGGTAATTTTCAAACAGACTTGTGCCGTATCCATAATCCTTAACAAATGTCTGAAATATGCAGGAATTGTGCTGGATGTGACACTGCTATTAATTCCTGAAGATTTGGTTTGATTTGCTAATTTCGATCTGGTGACATTGATTTGTACTACTGCAGCTCGGTTTACCATGGTGTGATTTGTCTCAAAGGCTCTTTACAAGATCTTCCAAAGGATTAAACTGGCCCTTCCAACACACAAATCATAGTATCGTTGCATCCAGCAGTATGTTCTCCAAATATGTACCGCATATTCGTAATCCACCATCGATGTACAATGCTACTATTTTGGAAATTTTCCATGTTAAAAAACTAACAATTTTCATTGTAATTCTCATGGAGCAGGTGCGCCGAATGTGGATTGCGAAAGCTGGCTGTACGTGGAGTTCACCCTTAATGCAGTTTCATATCCACTGTAAGGTCCTCATCTCCTCATCTGTAAGAATGACATGCACTTTTCTTTTCTCTGTTGACTTTGTGGTATTAATGGCATTGCAGGAAGCAGCAGCCCCCTTGGCACATCGACTAATAGGCGCGTAAAGGCTTCGACATACCGAGACAGAAAGGTGTAAGTGGTGGGAATTGTTTAAACCATTCTAGGTTTCCCAGGATTGTTTTCTACATAACTGTAACCTGTTCTATAGGCATTGTGTGACATTAATGCAGGTGTATTGAGCATGTGCAACGTATCCGTTAAAGTATTGCCCATTTCAACATGGAAAATCTCAGGTAATCATGCACCACGATTTAGGATGTTTTGTAGGCTAGTGATGTTGTTGTTATGACTTGGTGTTGAGATGTTGATAATGGCCTCTTAAAATGATGAATAGAGCGATTTTCAACTTGTTTACTTTCCTGGATGATTTGTAGCTTATATGTACTCGGCTGAATGGCATAGAACTGGATTGGCTTGAACTTCCGTTACGCACCTGACTTAGGTATCCTCCGAGTACTCATTTTGGAGTTTTGGCTTCTTATAAGTAATTCATGGAATTTTGGTATTTCAAAAAGATTATGACTCCAATTTCTTCTTGTATGACTTCATCTTGCAAGTTTTTGGTTTTGGTGGATGGTTGGAGTACTGTTGTTGAGATTTTGTTAGTGGTCCTGCTGAATGGCATGGCGAGGATTTTGGAAACTGGTTCTAGCTGCTACTTTCCTAATTCAATATTCAACTCGACCTTCCTCATCAATCACCTTAGAATTGTGCAGGCATTTCTTCTTTTAATTCTGGTAGTATTTGGATTTAAGCTTTTGTATGTGCAAACACTTCTTTACTAACTAGTGTCATGCTTAAAATTGCAGTGTTGGCAAGTCGATTGATTTCCACGTTCTAAAGTTCTTAATATTCTAGAGAATAGCTCAGGGAACCCATGGACGAATCTAATGGCGGCATTGTCGAAATGTAGCGGAGTTGTTGACAGTGGAGGCGCACTGAGATGATTTTCACTTAAGTCCTCAAGTTCATCTCTTTTGCAAGCATCGCAACCTTTTTTTTGGGAGTTGTCAATTTGAGCTGTGATAATATAAATACTGGTAATCCATGATTGTGTTTGGATCCGGGAGTAACAGTGCGGCCAACCAAACTTTGTCCACTTTTGTGATAACACGGGATGTCTTTTAGATGCAAAGCACGTTAGGACTTGTATCTTTTTATTCCCCTTTGTCTTTTTGTGTTAAAACTAACGTTTGAATGGTCTTGTGAAATCTTGAATATTTTTGAATTTAATTTGTATGTCTTCAAATTTGAAATTGCATTGTATTCTGACATAAGCTTTAAATCCTGAATGATAAATGGCGTTTGCATCATGCTTGGGCCTTCGTAGAGAATCTGGCCCTTTGATTCTTTGATTAAAATGATAAGAAATCCCTGGTTCTCATAATTTGAATGGTGGACTTATATGAACCATCTCTTGTCAAAAATACTATGGCGACCTGGATCGTAACTTAATTAAACTTGCCTCCTATAACCTCCCAATTTTGAATGATAACTTAAAGGCTTGAATTTGTGAACTTGAATTGCGATCTTATATTTATGAACTTGAATGGGTGGATTTAAATCAACCTTTTCTTTTTGTGCAATAACTCTGAACTTGAAAATGGGAAACTCAGGCCTCGTTTGAATTCTATTATGGTACGAACTTGAAGCCACTCCGAGATAAGGCTTGAAATCAACATGGACTAATTTACCATCTTGGATAATTCGATCCCATGGCCTGAATCCACCTTGCCACAAAATTTAAAAGGTAGTGAACCGAAGCCCTTAAAATGGATATCTTTAAATCGAGTTGGCAATAAATTTCAAAGTTGGAATTCCAGGACTAAGTAATCGTATCCTGAAGTGCTGGACCAGAGTGAGCACCATCTCTAATTAAAAAAAATACTACACCTGCACAAACTGGTTAGTGATAACAAACACTCACACAAGACCGCATGACCTAAAGATGCTACGCAAAAAGAAAAGGGATCTTAGGGTCAAAAATTAGGGTGCGACAGATGTGCTCTGATGCACACCGAGAGCCTTTGCTGAAAGTGTTGAAGAGAGCCTATGTTCCATAGGAAATTACCGTCAATCAGCTCGAGAGTGTGATTTCTAATGTCAATGTCAGTCATTGATTGGGTTTCACGAGCCAAGATTTGACGTCTGAAGGTAGAAACCACAACAAAGCTCTGCATATTACGATGGAATGTAAGGGTGCGGTGTTGTCCCACGTGTTGGTAGACACAGGTTCCTCACTCAATGTCTTGCCTAAGAAGGCACTGATGAAGCTGGAAGTTGATGGATTGATTTTAAGGCCAAGTGATTTGGTTGTCAGAGCGTTCGATGGGACGAAAAGATCTGTGTTTGGCGAAGTGGAATTACCTGTGCAAATTGGACCTCAAGTGTTTAAGTCTACATTCCACGTGATGGATATACAGCCTGCGTACAGCTGTTTATTAGGTCGCCCATGGATTTATGTGGTCGGGGCTGTTACATCCACATTACATCAAAAGCTGAAATACGAGTTTGAGGGACAAGTAGTGACTGTGTGTGGTGAAGAGGACATTTTTGTCAGTCATTTGTCCACATTCAAGTATGTTGAGATGGATGGGGAGATCCATGAAATGCTTTGCCATTCGTTCGAGGCAGTGAACATTGATAAAGTGCCTGAATCTTCCCCTACACGAGATAGAGCCGGAACATCCATTTCATCTTATAAGCAAGCTGTCGAGGTTGTTAGAACAGGTAATGCCCAAGGCTGGGGCAAGCTGATAGAGACATCAATGAAGGAGGATAAGTTTGGTATTGGCTATCAACCCTCTATGGATTCGGTTGCAAAGTACAGTGGACCCATCACTTTCAGCAGTGGGGGAATCATTTACCCAGACCAGTCTTGTGCAGCTATAGAAGATGGCATTAACAGTGACTGTGATTTAGACAATTGGGTACGCCTACGTGCCTCGGGACAACAATTGCAAAACTGGTCCGTTGAAGAAATCGTCCAAGTTACTCTTCAAACAGAGTAATTTTCTTTGTTTTTCTTTAATCATAATGCATGTTAAAATCTGGCGCTCTGCCCAAGGCATTCAGATTCATTTGTAGGGCCACCCATTTTCATTTGCAATTTTAATCATTAATAAAGGACGTTCTGTACGCAAATTTTGTTCCCTGTCTTTCATTTTTTTATTTTTGCACAAAAAATTAAAAATGGCAATGTTTCGTTTCTTTTTATTCTAAAATAAATTCTAAAATAAAGCATGAACCCGTTCGTGCAGACTTGATCCTCCGGATTTCATTGATAACGGTTCTGCTATGGCTATGTATGACTTTGACAAACCGATTTATCAAGCTGAAGAAGGGGATGAGAAAGGCTGTGAACTCCCTGAGGAACTGGCCAGATTGTTAAAACAAGAGGAAAGGGCCATCCAGCCTCATCAAGAGACCATAGAGATCATCAACATTGGTACCGAGGATGTTAAGAAAGAGATCAAGATTGGTGCCAGCCTGCAAGCAGATGTAAAGAAAGCTTTGACTGAAATGTTGTGTGAATATGTTGCTATCTTTGCCTGGTCGTATCAGGACATACCGGGATTGGATACCGATATTGTGGTGCACAGTCTGCCATTGAGAGAAGAATGCCCGCCGGTCAAGCAGAAACTTCGTCGGACTCATCCCGATATGGCCATAAAAATCAAAGAAGAAGTTCAGAAGCAGTGGGATTCAGGGTTTCTTGCTGTGACCAATTATCCTCCCCGGGTTGCCAACATCGTGCCGGTACCAAAGAAGGGCGGAAAGGTTAGAATGTGTGTGGATTATCGAGATCTTAATAGAGCGAGTCCGAAAGATGATTTCCCACTACCTCACATCGACGTGCTGGTTGATAATACAGCTCAGTTTTCAGTGTTCTCGTTTATGGACGGTTTCTCCGGGTACAACCAGATTAAGATGGCACCTGAGGATATGGAGAAGACCACGTTCATTACCCCATGGGGTACATAGTGTTATAAAGTGATGCCTTTTGGGTTTAAAAACGCAGGGGCAACATATCAGCGGGCAATGGTAACATTATTTCACGACTTGATTCACAAAGAGATTGAATGTTATGTGGATGACATGATTGCCAAGTCGCGAACGGAGGAAAAACATCTGATTAACTTGAAAAAGTTGTTTGAAAGGTTGAGAAAATTCTGTTTGAGGTTGAATCCGAACAAGTGCACTTTCGGGGTACGTTCTGGAAAGTTGATGGGTTTCATCGTAAGTGAAAAAGGAATTGAGGTCGATCCTGTCAAGGTTAAAGCAATACAAGAGATGCCTGAACCAAGAACAGAAAAAGAGGTTCGTGGTTTCTTAGGAAGATTGAACTACATTGCAAGGTTCATATCTCACCTAACAGCCACATGCGAACCAATATTTAAACTGCTAAGAAAAGATCAAATGGTCAGGTGGAATGACGATTGCCAAGTGGCGTTCGATAAAATAAAAGAATACTTGCAGGAACCCCCAATTCTCATGCCTCCAGTTTCAGGGAGACCTTTGATAATGTATTTGACAGTACTTGAAGGTTCTATGGGTTGTGTTCTCGGTCAACACGACGAGACAGGTAGGAAGGAGCATGTTATCTACTACCTGAGCAAAAAGTTCAATGACTGCGAGTCCCGGTACTCAATGCTTGAGAAGACATGTTGTGCACTTGCATGGGCTGCTAAGCGATTGAGGCAATATATGCTCAGGCACACAACTTTGTTGATTTCAAAAATGGATCCTATCAAATACATCTTCGAGAAACCAGCACTAACAGGCAGAGTTGCACGATGGCAAATGGTTTTGACAGAATATGATATCCAGTATACTTCTCAAAAAGCCATCAAAGGAAGTATCTTGTCAGACTATCTTGCACAACAGCCGATTGATGATTACCAACCCATGAAATTTGATTTCTTTGATGAGGACATCATGTTTCTCAAAGCTAAAGATTGCGAGGAACCACTCTCGGAGGAGGGGCCAGACCCTGAATCCAAATGGAGTTTGATGTTTGATGGGGCTGTCAACATGAATGGGTGCGGAGTTGGAGCAGTTCTTATCACACTGGAAGGTGTTCATATGCCTTTCACTGCCCGAGTAACTTTCGGATGCAACAACAATGAAGCAGAGTATGAAGCTTGTATAATGGGGATTGAGGAGGTGATTAATTTGCGAATTAAGACCCTCGATATTTTCGGTGATTCAGCTTTGGTAATTAATCAAGTGAAAGGGAGTTGGTACACGCACCAGGCGCATCTGGTTCTGTATAGAGATTATACGAGGAGATTGTTGATGTTTTTCACAACAGTGAAGTTGTACCATATTCCTCGAGATGAGAATAAGTTTGCTGATGCCTTGGCCACATTGTCTTCTATGATCAAAGTGCAAAGGTGGAACCATGTACCCAAGATTGAAGTGTCTCGTCTTGACAGACCTGTATTTGTGTTTGCTGTCGATGCAACGTCTGGTGACAAGCCGTGGTTTCATGATATCAAGTGTTTCTTGAAAAGTCAAGAGTACTCGCCTGGGGCATCTACCAAAGATAAGAAGACTTTGAGAAGGTTATCTGGTAGCTTCTTCCTGAACCAAGATGACGTACTGTACAAACGGAACTTTAACATGGTCCTGCTCAGATGCGTGGATAGACACGAATCAGACCTGTTAATGCAGGAAGTGCATGATGGCTCTTTCGGTACCCATGCTGGAGGACATGCAATGGCAAAGAAGCTATTGAGGTCGGGGTATTATTGGTTGACAATGGAGATAGATTGTTGCAAGTACGCCCGCAAGTGCCACAAATGCCAGATTTATGCAGACAAAGTGCATGTGCCTCCAAATCAGTTGAGTGTCATGTCCTCTCCTTGGCCCTTTGCAATGTGGGGCATTGATATGATTGGAAAAATTGAGCATACTGCTTCAAACGACCATCGTTTCATCTTGGTCGCCATTGATTATTTCACTAAATGGGTTGAAGCAGCATCTTATGCCAACGTCACTAAGCAAGTGGTAGCTCATTTCCTGAAACGGGATATCATTTGTCGCTACGGAGTGCCCGAGAGAATCATTACTAATAATGGTTCTAATATGAATAACAAAATGATGGCTGAGCTGTGCCGGGACTTCAAAATTGAACATCACAATTCTTCTCCGTATCGCCCAAAGATGAATGGCGTTGTGGAGACGGACAACAAGAATATTAAGAAGATTGTGCAGAAAATGGTTGTCACATATAAATATTGGCATGAGATGCTACCGTTTGCCTTGCATGGGTACCGAACGTCAGTACGCACGTCCACTAGGGCAACACCATTCTCACTTGTATACGGTATGGAGGCAGTGTTACCGGTTGAAGTGGAGATTCCGTCTCTTAGAGTCATGATGGATGTCAAGTTAGACGAAGCTAAATGGGTTCGTGCCAGATTTAATTAGTTGAGCCTTATTAAAGAGAAACGACTGGCAGCTGTGTGTCATGGGCAGTTATACCAGTGGAGGATGAAGCTGGCATTCGATCAAAAGGTGCGTCCTCGGGTTTACAAAGTTGGAGATGTGGTACTCAAAAGGATACTTCCTCCTAGTACAGATCACAAGGGCAAATGGACTCCCAACTATGAAGGTCCATTCGTGGTTAAGAAGGTCTTCTCGGGCGGAGCCTTATTACTTACAACCATGGATGGCGAAGATTTTTCATCCCCTGTCAACTCAGACGTAGTCAAAAAATACTTCGCATAAACAGACCCGCTGGACAAAAAAAAGAAAAGTCCAGGCAAAAAAGGGCATCCCGGCGAATCATAAAAATAGAATAAAAAGGTTCGGGCAAAAATTAGGGATAAAATAAAAAAATTTGTACACCCGGTGAGTTGAAAATCCGCAAGGACAACTCAGGCAAAAAAGGGTATCCCGGTGGATTGAAAACCCGAAAGGGCGGTCCATGCAAAAGAGGGATTTAAGCGAAAGATTGCGGTCTGAGTTATCTGTACTCCATTAGCGTTTCAGCAACTGACATTTCGAAGGGTAGGAATCCATCTGATCACTCCTCAGAAGGCAAGGTCGGGGAGTTTTGAAGACATACTGGCCATAGCAGAATTGAAACTCAGTGGAATGCCGCTTTCACATTGCCATTAGGATAGTTTATTTTCCCAATTTTCAGCAATCTCCTCTTTCCAGGGTTTGCTTCCTGTTGTACTTGCCATTTCAGGAGTTTTCAATCAATAAATTGAATTTCAGTCAAAAGCTTCTTATTTTGTTTTACTGCTTTGTTTGCAAAAACGTTTGATTTTTTTATAAAACATTGCATTTGAAAACATTGTGGCTTTACAATAACATGCGCAGGAAAACATTTAAAATTACTCTGAATGTTAAGTAATCCTGGATGGTGGATTCAAACCACGCAATATTCCGGGGCATGTGTGTGTATTCTTTTGTTGCAGGTAATAGGTCCAGGTGATTTCAAGCACAAGAGTCATTCCTCCTAGACGAGTAATCACTTATTCCCATGTAGAATACTGGGGAAATCAAGTTCAGGAAAAGGTTCACATGTCATCCTTTTGTCGTAATTGCTACTAAGTCCATCGTCTGGCTGACGGTCACTCACGACGATTTAATGTCGACAAGTTAATTTCAACTGGATAATGTTGTATCTTATTAAGTCGATTCTCCTATTCAGAACTTACAACAGTTACAAGCTTTTCTGTGTCGATAACGGTTGTAAACTCCCCAGTAGAGTTGCTTCGCAGACCTCGCAGTTAATGTTCAAGACTCGGTGAGTGTCCAGGAGTTTGAAGATGCCAAATCTTCTGTAAAATCCTCTTGGGACGATTTCTTCATATCATCCGCATAATCTGGGGCAAAAGCGAGTTTTTGATCCTTCCCAAGCATGGGGCATCATGAAATTCCCTGGAGAGAGACGTTCCAGATCTATTATCCCCACTAGAGTGGCCTCCCAGTTAATTCGTCTGGCTCAAGTCTCAGTATTTGTCTAAGAGTTCGAAGATGCTTGGTCTTCTGTAAAATCCTCTCAAGAGACATCTCCAGCACGAGACGCTTTGAAATGGTTCTCCCCAGCAGATTTTGTTGTCAACTCATTATCCCCAATGGAGTCGTCAAGCGGAAGGTTCGCATAGCGTGGAACATTATGGCTCTTATTTTAAGCCCGACAGCTTTGTTCCTCAACAGATTACCGTGCATTTTCTTTGTGTTTTCCCAGCAGATCTCTAGGGACTCTTTCCCAGCGAGTCGCCATAGGACGTATTCTAACCAAGATTAGCGTATCCCCAACGGAGTAGTTCCGATCCCAAGCAAGATCGTATCTCTGGTAGTGGTATCCCCACAGAGTTCAGCATTGAATCTTGTCAGTAATACTCCCCAGCTGAGTTATTTTTCTCCCCGCAGAGGTTTAGCAGATCAACAGAATCTTTTCCTCAGCAGAGTGTTAGTACATTCTTTCCCCAGCCAAGTCGGAAAGTTGTCATTCCTCCAGCGGAGTTGCTATCATCAGAATTCATCCCCAGACAGATGAAATAATTCTTGGCAGAATCATCATTCCCCTTTATATCTCAAAGTCCAATTTATTTTTGGCAAGCGTGACAACTCGAAGCAGACGGATTGTTCATTCCTTCTCCAGCAGAGATATCATCATTTCAGGAGTCTCTAAGGTCACATCATTGACCATTGTTCCTTAGCAGAGATGTCTGACATGCATGCAGAGCATAATCCAGTATTGGAATTTTGCAAAAGTCCACCCGCAGTGTGGCAAGTCAGTAGTCCTCTGATTCCATTTAAAAATACAGTTTCAAAGTCCAACCGCAGATTGGCAAAAGTCCATCTTAGGGTGGCAAATCAGCAAAATCCAACCGCAGATTGGCAAAAGTCGATCTTAGGGTGGCAAATCAGAAAAGTCCAACCGCAGATTGGTAAAAGTCCATCTTAGGGTGGCAAATTAGCAAAGTCCAACCGCAGATTGGAAAAAGTCCATCGTAGGGTGGAAAATCAGCAAAGTCCAACCGCAGATTGGCAAAAGTCCATCTTAGGGTGACAAATCGACAAGTCCAACCGCAGATTGGCAAAAGTCCATCTTAGGGTGGCAAAGCAGGCAAAAGTCCACCCGCAGTGTGGCAAGCCAGTAGTCGTCTGGCGTCGTGCTAAAAGACATTTTTAAAGTCCACCCGCAGTGTGGCAAGCCAGTAGTCGTCTGGCGTCGTGCTAAAAGACGTTCTTAAAGTCCACCCGCAGGGTGGCAAGCTAGTAGTCGTCTGGCGTCGTGCTAAAAGACATTGTTAAAGTCCACCCGCAGTGTGGCAAGCCAGTAGTCGTCTGGCGTCATGCTAAAAGACGTTCTTAAAGTCCACCCGCAGTGTGGCAAGCCAGTAGTCGTTTGGCATCGTGCTAAAAGACGTTCTTAAAGTCCACCCGCAGTGTGGCAAGCCAATAGTCGTCTGGCATCGTGCTAAAAGACATCTCTCCAGTGCTTTTCTTCCCATTAGATTTTTTATACAAGCAGAGTTCATTTGGTTGGGTTTATATCCCTTTTCTTCTTCTCCACAGAGTGCAAATTTCCTGATTATTTTCGGTATTCAATCCCTATATACCTTGAAAGTCTGAAAGCAATCACTATCATCCATTCAGGTCTATAGTGATTGAATAGGGGCAGCTGTAATACCCCAAAATTTTCCCTCTCATTTTTCATATAATTTAGCATATGCTTTCATTTCATTGCATTACATTCAAGCATAGAAAAATAAAACATAAAGCATTGCATTGCATCTTGCACAAGGGCATGTGATCAGTGGATTGCAGGTGTTGATCATCCAAAGCAAAAGAACAAGAGCCAAGGGTCTCTCAACAAACCTCAAAGGTATCTTACATCATATATCATCCCAATTGATTTCACAAGTCATTGGAAGATGGGAATTCATCAAGAAGATTGGGCAGTGCATCACCTCCTATCAAAAACAGTCCAAATTAGGGTTTTGTGGTTCAAGCAGTCTCCTAATGAAATTTTGATTCAAACTTGATCTCAATGTTTTCTACATGATGTCAAGTATCTAAGGATGGAATATTGGCCATTGGTTCATTTCAGAAGAGGTTTAATTGATTAGTTGCTTGAGAATCAAGAAATTAGGGAAAAAGTCAACTGTGCATTGAAAAAAGTCAAATCCTGACTTTTCAAGGTCAAATTCATGAAATTCAAGTTACATATGTTTATTGGACAAGATTTTATCAATAAATGATGGAGGAATCATGAAAAATCAAGAAATGTACAAAGTTTCCATTTTTAGAAACTTAGGGTTTCCAAAAATGGCAAGTTTGGACCATTTTGCACCACACTTTGAGGCTTTCTTTCTCCATAATAAAAGCTCCAAACTTCAGGCCCAAGTTGAGCTAATTAAAGTTCACATTCTAAGCTTCAAATCCATATAAAGAACTCTTCCATTAGATCAAAATTGGGGGAGTTATGATCAATCAAAGTTTGGTAAAATCAAGGCAAAAACCAAGTCATGGCAAGGCAAGCTCAGGCCCATAGGCCATAATTTCATCAAACACATGGTGGGCAAAATGTCAATCTACTTTTATCAATGATGGAGGCTCCAAATGAAAAAATGTCGAACAACAATGTTGTTCATCTCAATGTCCTCTTCAACTTTGATGTTGGACATTTTTCCATTTGGGCAAGTTATGAATGAGTTATAATGGGCCAAAGTTGATGTGTTCATGCTGAAATTCACAAGCCATAGCCATGCATACCATGCAGGTCATGCGTGCCCATGATGCAGTCCCACATTCTTATGTTACAAGTCATTTTACACCATTTTACCAACCTCTATTTGATCTCATTTCAACATCAAACTTATTCTCCTATGTCCACTCTTTCGTTTGCCACCAAAATCGCACATTTCCATTCATTAATGTGAGAGATATCCCTCCCTAAAGTCCACCATTTGCATTCTGATTTTGCTAATCCAAAGGTGGAATTGTTGTGCATTGTTGTTGATGATTCACACCAGTCACACGCGTGCTTCAAACATCATTCTCCACATTACTCCTTTTGGACGAACACACTCCCTTACACCATGTACACTCCATGCCATCATACATGCAAGAGGAAATAAACAAAACTTGTCTTGCAAGCATGCTGCTACATCAATACCACTATCATCACCATTATTTCTCCATGATCCTCACTATTGGCCATGAACTCACCCACACCATATCAAAACCTTCCCAACTCGCCCCTAACTAACTTAACTCAGTTAGTTAGAATGAACTCATTTAACCAAGCTCCAACTCATCTAACCAACTCACTTAACCACGAGTTAAACAACTAACCCAACATATATAATGAAAACTCACTCAGAATTGAACAACAACGTTCATTTTTCACTCTCCCTCCAAAACATTTCAAGATTTTTCTCTAAACTCTCTCTCTCTCTCTCTCTCTCTCTCTCTCTCTCTCACGAATTCTCTACTTCTCTTTTATATTTCATCATCATCTTCATCATTTGTTCATTACTGAAGCAAGAACCAGCATAATCCACACCAATTCTCCAAGTGCAGCTTCATCAAATTTTTTAATCTCTCTCTGTTCTCAAGATTTCAAGATTCAACAGCATTTATTTTGCTCGTTTTAAGCTCAAGAACTTAAGGATTTCCTCTGGCTTTTTTCTGATTCAAGTTTCTTCCATTTTTAGGTTCTAATCTCCTCTGGCTTTGAATCCATTTTTAGGTTCATATTATTTCCATTTACTTATTTTAAAAATACTAAAACACATTGAAAAATTCTAAATAAATTCATGTGACATATTTACTCATTTAAATAATTTTCTAAAATTTTTAATTCTGGTTTTATTAATTTTTTAGCATAATTCCACAATTTCTTTTCAATTTCTTTTTCATTTGAACCTTTCTTTGACACTTGAACTTGTGCATTTTATTTCTCCCATCTCATACAACATTTTTGACTCATTCTTTTTGAATTGGTTAGATAACACATTAAAGTATATAAATAAATTTTATTTTGATTTTTAAAGTCATTTTATCACATGTTTGCATGTTCATCTTTGCACTTCCTTTTGGTTTGTTCAATGTGATTTTGTGAAATTCTTTGGTCATGTTTTCTTTTGAGTTTTGCTATGAGTTTTGGTACATGTTTTGCTTCTGACTTGGATTGTTTAGGACCTTATTTTTACAATTTTCTCATGTGCTTTGATATTTGTTTAATGCCTTGCACTTGAAGTAACATGTATGCACATTCTTCTAGTTCATTCTCATATGATTTTGATGAGGCACTTGTGCCACCTTTTGTGCTCATTTGTATGATATTATAGCTCATTTGTATGATATTATAGGTCATCTTAAACCATGATTATAGGTCATTTTCTTTCACTTCTTGCCACTTAAACATGCTTGTTTCAATTTGTTCCATTACATGAACTTGATTGAATTAAACTTGCATCCTATCTCTTCTTAAGCTCTACATGTTTTATGTGTGCATTTTTGTATGCCATTTCATACCTTCCATTTGCATATAATTAATAGTATGCCACTGCCCATATGCATTCATTAATCATTTCACATGTTATGCACTTTTGGTATGTCACTTTGTGCATCTAATTAGAAACTTGTTTCTTCTCTTTATCTCTTCTTCATCTTACTTCCTCTATTTGTATAATTGCATTCATGATTTGTATGATGATTCATATGCATTAGAAGACATTTATAAATGGTATGTGGTTCTGACCTTGATCTTTTGTGAAGCATTATTGCATGATCACTTTGCATGCCCACTCATCTTTCATCTATTCCTTTCATAGGTGCTTTTATTTGATGTTTAAGACTTTGCTTGTGCATAGTTTGTGTGGGTTAGATATCTTAACATTAGAGAACATCCTTAGAGCATAGGTTCTGACCTTGATTGATTTTCATCTCTTAGGATCTTTATCCACTGGTTCTTAATTTGTTTGATCATTATTTGGTATTCTTTCCTTATTTCACTACTTGTAAATAGTTTTTGAACTAACCTTTTCATGTAGGTGCTAAGGGTAAGTAAGTGTGTGGACATGCTTCCACATACACTTCTTTCTTCTATTTTCTCTTATCTCTTTTAATCATTCTACTTGTGATCATGATGAGCATTTATGTGCTTTCCTTGAATAACTTCTTTCTTCCCCCTTTTGAGTTATAACTCATCTTCTACTTTAGAAGTGAGTTGTTTAATTCACTCTTCTTATACTTTCTCTTAGGATTAGGTTTCTTAAACCACATTAACCATAGGAACATTAATGTATGATAAATTTAGGGTTTGAGTCTTAGTCTCCCTCATTAGATTTTACCTTTCTTAACCATTTGAGTCTTTCTCTCCTCATCTCAAAACAAAAAGCATAAAACACTTAACAAAGGTTGATGCATATTGCATGTGAGCCTAGAACATGGGAAATGGAAGGAGGAGGGTTTCTCTCCACCTTCCTAGAATGTTTAGCATACGTCCTGTACGCATTCGATCCTATATCATAGACTTGAATGTAATACGTGTTACTAAACACCAATAAACAAAACACTTCTCCTTAAAAGACAAAAACAAACAAATTCTCTTCTCGTCTCCTTCATTCTATTCCTTAAGGATTCGTCACGTCCGTTCCACCGCAAACAGGTAACGCCTAAGTCTCCCTACAGTGAGCTGCAACACCTAACTGCTGGAACGCGCACTCTGACGTTTCCACTAAAAAACATAAACAACTTTCCCTTAGCTGAGGGGAACTACGTCGCTCTGATTCTCATGTTCCCGATGAGATACGTAGGCAGTGGGGTAGGGCCCATTCGAGCACTTCTTTTATTTTCCCTACATTTGCTTCTTGTTCTCATTCTTTTCCCCCTTCCTTTCTACCTTTCTTTTCCAGTTCTCAGCAACGAAGCTCCAGTCAACGACACCCTTTGATCGAAGAAGCAAGCGTGGATCCCATCGGGTACGATGGATGCGTGGGGGTGCTAATACATTCCCTTCGCGTAACCGACTCCCGAACCCAGTTCTCTTGGTCGCAAGACCATGCTCTTTCCTTCCCTCAGGTTTACGCTGTGTTTCCTTTCCCTCTCTTGGGATAAATACACATTGTCGGCGACTCTGTTTCGGTGCCACTTTCGCGTTTGTACTTGGATGAAAATCCTGGGAGCGACACCTACGCCATTCTGTTTCCCCGCGCAGGGTCCGAGATATATACCAAGATCAGACGTCAAAATGATATACGGAGATTGTGATCCCAAGGGATGTCTTGCTCCGCCAAACTCATTAGAGGAGGACACTCTGATGAAAGACTACTTTGACCACGACTATTATGGCCCGATGGATGACCTGCCTATCTGGCAGCCGTACCCAGGAGAGTCGGGGCAAGAGAATCAGCCGAACGATGAAAATCAGCTGAGCAGCATTGAAAAGAATATCTGCGTCCCCACCATGTCATGGGATCAACGCTCAGGGAATTCTTAGAATATCCAACACGAAAATGAATTCAGAAAGTTTGCATGACTAGAGTTCATTAACTATGCTTTTCCCGAGGTCAACATCATCGAAAGGGATGACTCGTCCAGTTCCAAAGAAGTGTGGGACACCTTAGGACAACCGAGTGGCAAGTACGACTACTTGGTCAAGTACACCGCTCCTGAAAGCTCTCGTATCAGGCTCGAAGACATCCAGCCAACTGGATGGGGAGATTCACCTGAGAGCACAAACACTATGCAAAGTACAACTGAAGAATCCTCCTACGACAACCCTGCTGGGAGACAAATTCTAATGATCCAGCTCCACCAGAAATCAGTGTTATTTCTGAAAACAAGTCAAGAAAGAAAGTACCAGACTTTGTGATTCACCGAGGAGTTCGCCGCCAATGGGTTTCTGTCGATGTCCCGAGGATCGTCCATAAGTCTAAGTAATTGTCATCTTTATCTTAACCTTTCACCTTGCCCAGGTGAAACAGATGTTTTGATAGGGCTCACTTTCTATAAATATACCTCTTTGCTTTGCCCAAAGCGACAGAGTTTTGTTTTATAGGGATGTAGTTTCAAGAATCAACAAAATCATAAATAAAATAACATCGTTCTGTAATTTCCGCATTAATTGTTGTTTTCCCTTTTTGTGTTTTCAGAAAATGGTAATCCTAAAAACCAACTCAAACAATAACAAGCAGTTTTTCAAAGAAAATACACTGCACACATTCTTGCATTCTCTCTATCTCTTCTAAACACAATCATCACGTCATGCAAATTGCTTGTTTTAAACCCCATTGAAACATACGATCCAATGCCTTCTCCCAACTTTGAATTCCCGGTATTTGAGGCTGAAGAAGAGAATGACAAAGAAATTCCAAAAGAGATCTCCCGACTACTCAGACAAGAGGAAAGGTCCATTGAACCACACAAGGAGCCATTGGAAACGGTCAACTTGGGTTCAGAAGAAGAGAGAAAGGAAGTTAAGATTGGGGCACTACTCAGTCCGACTGTCAAAGAAAGTTTGACAAAGCTTCTCAAAGAGTTTCCCGATGTGTTCGCTTGGTCCTATCAAGATATGCCAGGGTTGGATACCAGCATCGTGGAACATCATCTACTGCTACGATCAAAATGTCCTCCAGTAAAGCAGAGATTGAGAAAAACTCACCCAGACATGGCCATCAAAATCAAAAAGGAAGTGCAAAAGCAGATTGACGCGGGTTTCCTCGCCACATCAGAGTATCCTCAATGGTTAGCCAACATAGTACCAGTTCTAAAAAAGGACGGAAAGGTCAGAATGTGTGTGGAATACAGGGATCTAAATAAGGCCAGTCCAAAGGATGACTTTCCTTTACCACACATTGACATGCTGGTACACAGTACTGCCAAGTTCAAAGTTTTCTCCTTCATGGATGGATTCTCAGACTATAATCAGATAAAAATGGCGCTGAAAGATATGGAGAAAACTTCGTTAATTACCCCCATGGGGCACATTTTGTTACAAGGTAATGATGTTCGGTTTGAAGAACGCCGGGGCAACCTATCAAAGGGCCATGAATACTCTGTTTCATGACATGATACACAAAGAAATCGAGGTATATGTCGATGATATGATTGCTAAATCTAAAACAGAGGGGGAGCATATGACCCACCTATTAAAATTATTCGAGCATCTGAGGAGGTATAAACTCTGCTTGAATCCCAACAAATTCACCTTCGGAGTCCGTTCAGGGAAACTGTTAGGGTTCATTGTCAGCCAGAAAGGAATTGAGGTTGATCCTGACAAAGTCAAGACCATTCAAGAAATGCCTTCTCCAAAGACTAAAAAACAAGCCAGGGGATTCCTGGGACGTTTGAATTACATTTCCAGATTTACATTCCTTATGACCGCGACATGCGCCCCAATCTTCAAATTACTAAAAAAGAATCAGGACTGCGTTTGGATAGAAAACTGCCAAACCGCCTTCGACAGTATTAAGGAGTACCTGTTGAACCCACCGATTCTATCACCTCCAGTGGAAGGAAGGCCACTAATCATTTACTTAACAGTCTTGGAAGACTCCATGGGTTGCGTGCTTGGCCAAAAAGATGAAACAAAAAGGAAGGAGTCTGCCATATACTATTTGAGCAAGAAATTCACCAACTGTGAGACTCGGTACACTATGCTTGAGAAGACTTGCTGCGCTCTAGCTTGGGCATCCAAACATCTTTGCCAGTATATGATTCGTCACACTACTTGGTTAATCTCAGAAATGGATCCAATCAAGTATGTCTTTGAAAAGCCTGCAATCATGGGAAGGATCGTCCGTTGGCAGATGTTGTTATCAGAATACAACATTGAGTACCACGCTCAGAAAGCCGTTAAAGAAAGTATTTTAGCCGATCATTTGGCTCATCAACCGATTGACGATCAGGAACAGTTGGGTTTGACTTCCCAGACGAAGATGTCATGTATTTGAAAATGAAAGATTGCGATGAACCATTACCCAGTGAAGGGCCAGAACCAGGTTCCCAATGGGGACTAATATTTGACGGAGCTGTAAATCATTATGGAAATGGAATTGGGGCAATCATCATAACACCTCAGGGTACCCACATTCCTTTCACTGCAAGACTTACGTTCAACAACGAGGCCGAATACGAAGCTTGTATCATGGGTCTCGAAGAAGCGATCGACTTAAGGATTAAAAACTTGGATGTATATGGCGACTTAGCTCTGGTCATCAATCAGATCAAAGGATATTGGAACACATACCAATCAGGGCTAACACTTACAAAGATTACGCGTGAAGGTTGTTACCATTCTTCAACAGAATCGAGTTTCATCACATCCCTCGTAAAGAGAATCACATGGCTGATGCACTAGCCACTCTCTCCTCCATGATTAGTGTAGGTCAATGGAATGACATACCTAAGATTGACATAATGCGCCTAGAATGGCCCGCCTACATCTTCATGATCGAAGCAGTCATAGACGACAAACCTTGGTATCTCGATATCAAATGCTTCCTTCAGAAACAAGAGTACCCACCTGGGGCATCCAGGAAAGACACGAAGACTTTCAGAAGATTGGCAGGCAACTTCTTCCTGAGCGGTGATACACTTTATAAGAGAAACTTTGACATGGTCTTGCTCCGATGTGTAGATAGACCAGAAGCAGACATATTGATAAAAGAGATTCACGAAGGATCCTTTGGCACTCATGCCAACGGACACACAATGGCGAGAAAAATTCTGAGAGCAGGGTACTATTGGTTGACAATGGAGTCTGACTGCTACAAGTACATGAGGAGGTGTCACAAGTGTCAGATATACTCAGACAAAATCCACGTACCGCCAACGCATCTCAAAGTTCTTTCTTCCCCATGGCCTTTTTCTATATGGGGAATCGACATAATTGGCATGATCCAACCCAAGGCTTCAAACGGACATCGGTTCATCCTAGTAGCCATTGACTACTTCACCAAGTGGGTCGAAGCAACGTCATACGCTAATGTGACCCAACAAGTGGTGGTCCGATTTATCAAAAACAATCTCATCTGTCGTTATGGTGTTTCGAGCCAAATCATTACTGATAATGGATCTAACTTGAACAACAAGATGATGAAAGAGTTGTACGCAGAGTTCAAGATCGAACACCATAACTCATCTCCCTACCGACCCAAGATGAACAGGGCGGTAGAAGCGGCTAATAAGAACATCAAGAAGATCGTTCAAAAGATGGTTGTAACCTACAAAGATTGGCGTGAGATGCTACCCTTTGCTCTGCACGGTTATTGCACATTTGTTCGCACTTCAACAGGGGCAACCCCTTTCTCTCTTGTATATGGCATGGAAATAGTGCTTCCCATAGAAGTAGAGATCCCATCAATCTGGGTATTGATGGAAGCTAAGCTAACAGAAGCTGAATGGTGTAAGAGTCGACACGACGAACTAAATCTGATCGAAGAAAAGCGAATAACGGCTCTCTATCATGGTCAGTTGTATCAGCAGAGAATGAAGAAAGCCTTTGACAAAAGGGTTCGGCCCTGCACCTTCAGAGAAGGAGACCTCGTGCTCAAGAAGATACAATCATTTCTCACTGATCCTCGGGGCAAATGGACCCCGAACTATGACGGCCCCTATGTGGTCACGAAAGCCTTCTCAGGCGGTACCTTGAGACTTGCAACCATGGATGGAGAAGAATTTACCTACCCCACGAATGTTGACGTAGTCAAGAAATACTTCGCTTAAACTAAAAAAAAATGTCTCGGTGGATTGAAAATCTCAAAGTACAATCCAGGCAAAATTTAGGGATAATGGCATGTAACTACGTCTAACATGGGTAAATTCCCCAGTAGCTGCAATGCCATCCATCTGGAAAACTCCAGTTAAGGTAATCTTCGACAGAAGCTCAGGATGTCTAGAATTCAAAGTTGGTAGAAGGATAGTGGTCGTTATGTTTTCAATGTAGCCCTTTTCCCGTAAATTACCATTTTCTAACTTTGTAAATACTCCATGGAATCACGCGCTCGGCTGATTTCCATTCTATATATAAAATTTGAGCCCTTGTGCTTTTGTTGCAATTCTTATTTGTTTTAGCTTTACAGAATGACATTTTTAACATGATCAACGATTCTTGAAATAAAACAAAAATGAATTTACTTGTCAACCTTTTTCTGCTTTTAAAATAAAGATGGCAATTCTTTTGACTGTTGAACATCAAAAGAACACCGATCGCTTCTCCAAAGGCGTTTAAACTTTAAAGTACAGAATCAAAGTATTCCTTCTTAAACCAGTACACCTGAATGAAGGATCAGTTGTGTCATATGCGAATATTCCATCTGATATCCCCGACAGAGTTCTTACCTCCTAAGCCCGACCAGCGTTGTTCCCCACCGGGACTATCTCTCCTAAGCAAGGCAGAATTGCTATTTTGAACAAGTGGTACTTCTTCGTCCCCCGCGGTGGCCAAGTGTCCAGTCCTGTTCATTCACTTAGGTTGTATGTCGCGTCAGTTTTGTCAGCATAAACATACATACATCATGCATTATTGATTCACATTCATACTCATATTGCATCACTATCACTCTAGTCGGTCCTATGGTGGGGAACGGGAGAGAGTGAACCTGAGAGTTCACTATTGGTACCACATACATCGATTCGTGATAGAGTTTCATTGCATTTGCATATATGTTGGATTATGGTATGCGTGGATTTGTGTGATGTGCAAACTGTAGATTGGGTGACTTTGTATGTAATATTGGTGTGCATACATATGATTATGCAATTCTTTATATGTTTTTGATTTCTCACCCCTTCTGTTTGGATGTTTCCTTTACATGGGCATTGTGCAGATAATCTGTAGTAGAGGCTTGGATGTGGGTGGAAGAGAGTGTTATTCCTTTTTCCTTGTTAAGTCTGCGTCTGATATGATGTGTAACACCGAGGGGGGGGGGGAATAGAACACTGTTTATTTATTCTATGTTTTATGAAGACTATTATGTGTAGCTCCCATATTTGATAATTCCTTTGATTTCGTCATGTCATGATTATATTTGGATTGTTGAAATAATTAATTGGTTGATGTTTTCGCTACTAATAATAAAAGTTGAAGTTAGACTTTTTGATTAATGTTATTATTACTATTATTATTAATAATTTTTAAAAGGGGGATGTGTTACATATCTGGTTGTATGAGCAGGTTTATGTTGAAAAGTAGCATCCTAATGTCTAAATGTTTAAATTACTCTGATTTTATTATAGATATCATGGGGGAAATTAGGATGTTACACACCTCTAGGGCACAAGAAGTCAACCACTTCAAGAGACGGTTAATCAGGGGCATACGATTTCAAGATACTGGGGCAAGTCAAATCAAGATTGTCCTGTGTCAAGATTGCTTCATGACTTGTGATTCGGGCAATCCATGCAGATACTCAAAAGACTAGGGCAGAGATAGGCTACGAAGGTTTAAGTTCTCTCTGCGTTTCATGTCAAATGCAAAAGTGCATCAACAACTGATGCGCCTGAAGTAGGTGTCGAGGAATTATGTCTTCATAACCCTTATCCTAACCTCAAATCTTCCACCTCCCGCAACATGAACACTTGTTGGATCCTCAAAACCATTACATAAATCATCACCATGCATTGATCATGTCACTTCACTCATGCATATCATTCCTTTGGCATGTCATGAAGCCTTGAAAAATAAACGAGAAAAGCCAAAGCCCAGTCTTTATCGGTATCCCTAAAGCCCAAGCATACTTGGCACGTCCATAAAGCCAATCATAATTGGCACCTCCATAGAGTCCAATCAACTTGGCACCTCCATAAAGCTCAATCATACTTGGTACCTCCATAAAACCCAACATCGCTTGGCCTATCTAAAAGCCCAACCTGCCTGGTATACCACAAAGCCCAATAACCCACATTGTGCATATAATAATCATCATCACATAGCAGTGCATCCTCTAACACGTAACATATGCATCAAAACTGAGGATTATGCCATACAAATTCAAACATGCATATTCAAAACCTAGTTCTTGCCTGGTTGTCAGTTATCGTCTGACCAATCTTAAAAACCTAGTCCTTGTCTGGTAGTCAGTTCCTGTCTGGCCAATCTTATCCAAGTCCAATTCTCGTCTGGCCTATCGTTTCAAAATCCAGTACTCGTCTGGTAGCAGTTCTCGTCTGGCCATTCTTTACCAAATCTAGTTCCCGTCTGGTAGCCAATTCTCGCATGGCCTTTCATTCCAAATCCAATTCCCGTCTGATAGCCAATTATCATCTGACCATTCCTTTCAAAACCCAATTCTCTCATGGTAGTCAGTTCCTGTCTGACCAAACATTACAAATTCCAGTACCCATCTGGTAGTCAGTTCTCGTCTAACCAAACATTACAAAATCCAGTTCTCATCTAGTAACCAATTCTTATTTGGCCATTCATTTCAAAATACAGTTCTCGTATAGTAGTCAGCTCTCGTCTGACGAAAACCTGTTCAAAGTCAAGTTCTCATCTGGAAAATATTTTTAAAGTATAGTTCTCGTCAAGTAAGTCATTTCAAAGCGCAGTTCTCGTCTGGTCCATCCTTACAAAACCCAGTTCCCGTTTGGTAGCCAGTTCATGTTTGGCCAATCAAAATCCATTTCCCACCTGGTAGTCAGTGCCCATATGATGATCATTTCGAGTCCAAGTTCTCTTCTGGCTTATTCTTTATAAAATCCAATTCCCGTCTGGTAGTCTGTTTCTATCTGGCAGTTAATTCAAAGTCCAGTTCCCGTTTGGCAAAATATTTCAAAGTCTAGTTGTTGCGGTGAGAATCAGATATCAAGCTATTAATTAACTTGAATCACACATCTTTGAAATTCACCAGCGAGCTTTGATTTATCCAAAGGAAATGGTAAAGATCGAAGAAGACCCTAATTGAGCTATGTGAAGACAAAGCTAAGAGATCTAAGATTCGGGGGTTGGTTATACCTAGGGAAGGTGTTAGCATCCTAAGTATCTGTAGTACTCTACAGGAACCTCTTATTTGTATTTGTGGTATGTTATGTTTGCTTGCTAAGGGATCTGTGCTAAGGGTAAAGGTAAATACCTAAGGGTATATACACTAAGTGTGCTCGCCAAGACGTCGCATCTCATGCCTACGTATCCTTATAAGGATTCAATCAGAGCATTCGTAGTTCACCTCACTAATGCTTGAGGAACGATTGACTATGGTCAAAGTTCCAAAGGGAATGAGTAAGATACTCATATAGAGTTAAAGAACTCTCTAAGTCTAAGTTGTAAAGGACAAGTGAATACTCACAATGATGAGAATCACATAAAGTTCAAGAACTCTATCCTAGTTCCAAGTTTAAGGGGTGAATGGATCTAATGAGGCCAAAGGGGAAAGGAATATCAAGATGATATTCACATAGAGTTGAGGAACTCTAGGGGAAACCTAAGTAGTAAAGTAAATGGCTCTAATGAGGCCAATGGTTGATAGGGCTCTAATGAGGCCAAGAGGGTAATGAGCTATCTATGACTTTGAGGTCAATAGAGAGACTTTCCTTTGGAATAAGGAGAAAACAACTTCTTGTAAAACAAGTGTCGAAGGGGGATTAAAGTATGAGTGATAAGAAATAAGAGTTCAAGAACTCCAGTAGGATAAACATCCAAGAAGGGCAATAGCATCAAACAAGCACAAGTCACATATATAACATCAAAATGTCAAGATAAACATCCATATGAATCACCTTTAGGTATGAGCAAGATTAAGTATGACAAATCAAAATGAAATTATGCACAACAACTCAAACATGAATAAATGAACAAATAGGCAAGCCAAAACACTCTTGAACCTTGAAGTCAGAAGTAAAACATCCTTACTTAACCATGAATAAACACAAGTTCAAACTACAAGGCACTTCAAGAAGTGCTACAAAGAAACTAGGTCAAACTAGGTTAGAAACAAGGGTGAAAGGAGGAGTACATTAATGAGGTATTCAAAATTAGGAAAATAGATAGAAAAATCCAAAACCAAAGCCTAAACTCAATTTAAAACATTTAAGAGTGTGTCTGGGAAGTGTCATGCAAGGATAGGCAAGATAGCCATCTCAAAATCAAACTTCAATGTGAAATACCAAAGGCATCGAGCAATGAACCGGGCGTCAAGAAAGAGCAATTAAACCCAATCAAAAGACCTCATTCAAGGTCAATAATCAAACTTAAAACATCCTCCTAACGTGTCCTAAGACACTAAAAAAAAACAACTTAAGAAATTAAAGGGAAGTGGTTTTTTGAAAGAAGTTCACAAACTAGGTTAAAAATTACTCCTAATTTTATAAAATCAGAAATAAATATTAAAATAAAGTGAAAATAAAAATAAAAATTGTAGAAAATTAAATTAAACCTCAAAATGTTAACCTCAAAATTAAATTACTCCTTCTTTCAATAATGATGGTATGCAAGCTACTGATGAAATGGTGACTATGGTTGCTCTTAATTTTCTCACGAGCTCTCCCTTTCTTTGAGTGATATGTTGGTGTGTTGATGTTCTCTGTCCTTTCTGAAATAAGGGAGAGGCTCCTTTATATAGCCAGAGCAAGTTGGATCTTTCATGAAGACACAAAGGTCTTTTGCTTTGTCTAAGAGAGAAAAATGGATAAGTAGGATCCTACACGCATGGCCCTTTCCTTCTGTCAACCTTGAGCCTAGTGAAAATTAGTTGTTGCTTGTCTTTAGTCTTAAGTCAGAGAGAAAAAGCCAAAAACAAACATGTTGTGGTGCAAACAAAGGTTACACAATGGTCTATAAATTTAAAGCATGGCCAGCTTTTGAATGTCAACTTCAAGTACAAAGTGGATGGTACTTGGTAGATCCATTTTCAAAGGTTTTGTGGTAAAGTATACCTTGAAAAATGATGAGGAAATCAGTAGGACGTTGTAGCGCGATTTTTGTGGTTTCGAATCACTATCGCTTTGGTACTACAATTTGATTCATTTTTTATCCTATTGAGCTGATTAAGGAAGGGGAATAGATGTCTCCAATTAATCCTACTTGCAAACTGAGGTTAAACAGTCAAAACTGTTAGTTTACAGATGCTATCAAAATAGGGGGTTCGCCTTTTAGGGTTATTTGCTTAAAACCAGGAGCTGGACAATTTGTGAGGTTTTTGGTCTAATGCTTTTGATGGATATATGAAGGTACGGGATTTTGGGTTTTTGATTAGTATGCTCGCTAAGACTTTTGCAATCTTATGCCTACGTATTCCCGAAACAGGGAAATCAGAGGGATCATAGTTCCTCCTATTCTATGGGAGGAAAAAGGTTATTTTGGTGTCTTGTTCAAAGCCCAAGACATGAAGCTAAAGGTGGTTTGTATCTTGTTCAAAGCCCAAGGTGTGAAGCTAAAGGTTTGACTGAGAGAGAATTTGTCATCTCTAAAGAGGAGTTGTTGATGTTTGTATGTTGTGAGCAAGGCACAAATTTGATGCTAAAAGGTCGATTGACTCAACTGAGGTTTTCTTTATACAAAGCCTAAGAGGAGGCTAGAAGTTGACTTTTCCGGGGAAAATGTTCTTTCTGTCTTGTACAAAGCCCAAGATTGAGGCTAAAAGGGATTTTGACTCTGTTGGGGAGAATGTATCTTGTATAAAGCCCAAGATGGAGCCTGAAAGGGTTTGACTCAACAAGAGAGTGCTTGTATGTGTCTTGTACAAAGCCCAAGGTGGAGGCTAAAAGAGTTGACTCAACAAGAGAGTCTTGAACAGGTGATTGACTCAACAAGAGAGTCTGAAGGTTGATTGACTCAACAAGAGAGTCTTTTATACTCAACAAGAGAGTGATTTGTTGTTCCGTACGAAGCCCGAGATTGAGGCTAAAAGGAGATTGACTCAACAGAGAGTCTTTTATACTTAACAAGAGAGTGTTTTTGTATGTCTTGTACAAAGCCCAAGACGGAGGCTAAAAGCTGACTCAACAAGATAATATTTTATACTCAACAAGAGAGTGGGTTTTTTATATGTCTTGTACAAAGCCTATGACAGAGGCTAAAAGAGATGGACTCAACAAGAGATTTTGAAAAGGTTAGCTCCACTAGGGAGAATCATTTGTACAAAGCCCAAGAGGAGGTTATCTTACTGCTGAGGATTAGATCCATAGGCAGGCCCAAGGGTGGGGAACTCTCATGAGAGAGATCGGGTTTCAGAGTGACCGGTGTTTCTTCCTATGTTTGAAAGGAACTTGAGAATGTCTTTGAGACCCAAGAGGCTTAGGCAATCCAAGTCTAGAGTTTTATCTTTTGTACAATGCCCAAGAGGAGGCACGGGCATTAAGGGATGAGTATCAACCCTACAATGGTCGGATTTTTGACGCGGGAAAGACTTTTCTAACAAAGGATGACTAAGTTCTGTCTTATACCTTTAAGACGTTGTCAGGGTCCTTGTATTAAGCCCAAGAGAAGGCATGAGAACTTCTAAGAAGCCGAAGGGTCCTTGTACAACGCCCAAGAGGAGGCGGGGATGCTTTTAGGAAGCCTGTGGGTCCCCAAACCAAGAGAAGTTCAAGAAATTCAATTCACAGAGAAGAGATCATTCCAGGAAAGTTTGAGAATTTGGAAGAAACTCAAGATATGCCATTCACGGAGAAAAGATCATCTTTGTCATACCCCAAATTTTGACCACTAAGATTTCCCATCATTGTGCAAATCATCTTCACAATATGGATGAACCATTAGTCTCCCCAAAGATGGGTGAGCATCCACTACAATCAGACTTAGGGTTTCAAGCCTCTCAGAGCTTTTAGACAAAGGATCAATCAAGGAATGACATGATCTTCAACTTGTCTAGCCTCTCAAACATCCACAATGGATCAAGAGGGACTCCCACATCAAGGATTAAGCACAAGGCTGCAACATTCCAAATGGATTAAGCCTCAAGATCGCCAGTGTCACCAAATTAGGGTTTGGTCAACCAGGGCCTCCAGATGGAATTTTTACTCTGGGCATGGGGCACTGCTTCAAAGCATAACCTATGATGCTCCAAGGGACATCATGGACCCAATCATCAAGTCAATTTAACCTCAGGGGATGCATTCACAAAAAATCAGTAATTAGGGTTTCTTGACCTAATTCACCCCTAAGTTGACTTTTAGGGAAAGCATGAGCCAAGACCTCAAGACATGATTTAAGGGTCTCTAATACACCACATTGATCCATTTGCAACAATGGATTGATCCAAGAAGCTTGAGCAACAAGTTTCAATTTCATCTGAACCACAGTTAGGGTTTCGCGAGAAAAGTCAACTATATCTTTGACTTTTGACCAGGACATACTCGCAAACCCTAGGACATGATTCAATACACCCTATAACACCTATGAAATCAATCCATCAAGTTTGATTTAGGTCAAGGACTTGATTTCATAGAGGATCGCACAGTTTGGAATTCATCTGATAAAAAGTCAACTGTGCACAAAAGTCAAACTTTGACTTTTTGTGATTTTTCACAATTATGGTTATTTAACCCTAAAATGATGCTAATGTGTGATTGGAATCATCATTTATCAAGAAAAATCAAGAAAAGTGGGATAACTTGTAAAAAGGGTAACCATAAAAACTTAGAAATTTTTCTAAGTTATGGAACAAAGTGGCTTGGGTACCAACTTTGGAGGATCATAACTCCTAAACTACATGGCCATTTTTCCCCATCCAAAGCTGGATTTGTAGTTCTCATGGCCCTCTACAAAAGCTTCAAACATAACTCATTCCAATTCCTCATGGATTTTAAGTTATGGAATGATCAAAATCACAAAAAGTGAAAATGTCACTTTTTTCCAACACTTAGTGAAATTTTCACTAAGTCAGAATCTGCCTTACTTTTTTCCAAATGTAGGGGCATTTTTCACTTGGATCCAAAAAGTATCAAAACCAATTATGATCAAACAATTGTTGTATCATCTGAGGGCTTTCCAAAATGGCCAAGAACTCCATCAAAGTCCACTTGAGCCATGAGATATGACAATGCCAATATGCCTTGCTGCAAATTGTCATGGCAAGGCAGATTTGGGAGTTTTGTTCAATTTGCTCAAATTTTGCAAATGGGGAGCAGCTCTATCCATCTGAACACCTCAAGGGGGAGCAAGGAGGGATAAACACTGATCCATCAGCCTCCCAAGTCTTTGGAGCCAAAAGTAGCATGCCAAACCTAGAAATGCCTAAAAGAGGGACAAGACTCCAATTTTGGATTGGAGCATTTAATGGATGCACCAAGGTGGCATGGACTGAGCCATTTCCAACTGAATTCAGTCAAGACTTATCCAAGACCCAGGGGACCAGCAGCCTGTGCCATAACCTCTAGTCAATGGCTAGAGGAGACTTGGATTCTCATTGCTCAACATTGGCCAAACCTCTGCTGCAGTTGCCATTCACTATTGCAGCTAAAACAAACTTGCTCTACTATAAATAGAGCTCAATTGTGTTCAGTTTGAGTACACCAAAGCACTACAACACTTGCTTTCCTCAAAATCTCTTTCTCTAGGCAAAAATACCTTCTTTAGCAATGTAACTCTTAGTTTTTGAGTTAGAGAGCATTTCCATCACAGCTCATGATCCAAACACATCCAATATATCATATCTAAGTTGTCCAAACTCTCACAAGTGACCTGTAACACCAAAATCACAAAGTCACCTCTCAAAACCTCAAAATATGACTTTTGTGCATTTTTCAAGCCATGTCTTGATTCAGTCACTTTCCAAACCAGATAAAACCTCAAACACACTCCAAATATCATCCTTGAACTGTCCCAAATGGTTCCCCCCATCTGGAACACCATTTGAGAGAGTTGCTATTTTGGCCACTTTTGCCCCTTTTGCAAGAAAGAGTTCAAACTTGTTCTTGAGGTTTCCAGCTGATTCCAACCATCCTAAAAGCTTCTAAGAGATCATTTGAGGTTGTTCAAAGCATCAAATCATTTGTGGAACAAGTGGCTTGGCAGATTGCACAAAAGCTCCAAAAAGAGGTAAGTATCACAACTTGGATTCTTCGAACCATGCTTTCTTTTGATTTCCACTGATCATGCATCTCTTATACATGTTATATGTGTTGTGTTTGCACCAATTTATCATGTAATTCATGCTTGTACCAAGAGATGGCATAGAAAATGCAAATCATGGCCTATTTCAAAACCACTATCGAGTTTTTCAATAGGAGCATGATCTGAAAAAAGTACCACCACCATTGGATTCCTTGTGAAATTCTAGGAAGGATAGACCTAAATTTTATCCCAATCCATGGAGAAATGAGAAAGTTATGGCCTTCACGTTTTCAACCAAAATCTTGCCTTGCCTTGCCTTGGGCCAGGCCAAAAACAAGGCAAGCCTTGTATATTTGTGGTTGTGTTTCTATCAACGGGTGTATCACCACCATAGTGGTATGGCGCGCGCCCTATACATAAGAGGTCTGGGGTTCGAATCCCCCTCGCCCCAGATCCACTTTTTGCTATTTTCTCCACTTTTTTATTGTTTTTCTTATTATTTTTTATGATTTGAAAAATTAATAACTCCCTCGATTTTAATTATTTTTTATTGGTTCTTTTTGCAAAAAATCACAAAAATGTTGAAATATTTTATTCCACAAAAAAAAATTAAATTTATATTAGTTATTAAATATAATTAGTATTTTTGTGAATAAATTCCTTTTTAATTGTTTTTAAGCATTTAAAAGTGAATATTTACTATGAAAATCAAAACTAAATGAGTTTTAATTTATCTTGTGATAAAAACCTCATTTGTCAAACCCTCGACAAAAATCACAAGTGGTTTATTTAAACTTATTTGGTATTTTTATCATTTTTATTTGATTTTCTTTAAATATTTCCTTTTAAAAGAAAACAAATTTAGGGTTTCCTTGATTTTCACTCAAACAAATCATTTTCAAACACTCATGGGCCTCTAATATAGTGTAAGATCTAATCCCCTTTTAACCAAAATAATTTTGGGCCTCAGATATTGTATAAGTCCCTTTGCGTTAAAAGAAAATCTCGGCGTGTTCGCCAGTTCAAAAATCAAACCCTTTGGGCCTACCCTCGTGTTATAAGCCCCACTCTTTAAAAATCATTGGGCCTCTAGTAGAGTGTAAGACCCAACCCTTTTTGAAAACCAAAATAATTTGGGCCTTAGTGTATTGTATAAGTCTGATACCATCAAAAAGTTCGACGCGATCATCGCCTTTTAAAACAAAACTGTTTGGGCCTACCCTCGTGTTATAAGCCCCACTCTTTTTCTTTAAGCACCTTTGGGCCTCTTGAGAGAGTGTAAGACCCATCCCTTTATACAGAAAACCTTTTTGGGCCTCAGTCACTTGTATAAGTCCCTGTACAAAACAACAGTGCAATCACTGATAAAACCTTGGGCCTCTCCTTGAGCTGTAAGCCCCAACAATCTTTTCAAAGCACTTTCTCCTTTGATTTTGAATATAATATTGTTATCAAAGCTTTCTTTGTTGAACAAACTAACCAAACAGCATGAAAGCTCTACAACCGAGTAAGTGTTTACCCGTTTTCTTTATCCGCTTTCATATATATAATTGTATTGTGGGGCTGCTCACTGTAAGTCTTCTTTCACAAACTTGTATATACTTGTCAAATATCAACTGTGTAATACTAGTATAGTTATTTAGAGTTTTGCCTGGCAACTACGTTTAGCACTAGGTAAAGCCATGTTGGTCACTCTTAATACAAACAAAACTAGATCCCCATAGGATTACCAGACACAGTTTTCCCTCCTCTTGGGGTTAAACAATATGGAGACGTGAAAGGCAGCGTTCTCTGTGAACCCTTTCTCAGACTGTCACCCTTGGAAATCGTCAAAGAAACTCTACTCCCTAGAGATGATCTTTTCTCTGTGAATGGCATCTCTTGAGTTTCTTCCAAATTCTCAGACTTTCCTGGCTTGATCTATTCTCGGTGAATGCCGTGTCTTGAACTTCTCAGGGTTTGGGGACCCACAGGCTTCTTAAAAGCATCCCCGCCTCCTCTTGGGCATTGTACAAGGACCCAGAGACCTCTACATGTATAGGAACAGAACCAAGTCATCAATTTGCTAGAGCTGTCTTTCTGAGTCAAGTGTTAGACCAGTTAATGGGTTGAACTTCCTCCCTTAACATACCAACCTTCTCTTGGGCATCATACAAAGATCATTCACTACCTGAGAATCGATTTCTCAAAACACCCGTAGACTTGGATAGTCTTAATACCCTTTGGATTTTCCATTTCCTTAAAGAACAGGAAATCTCCCTGATCCTTTGATCAATCTCAAAGTACAACATTACCCATATAAGAACTGATTTTCTCTTTTAACCAACATACTGGACTTGTCACTAAACTGAAACAGTCACCAGCACCCTAGCCTCCTCTTGGGCTTTGTACAATGATTCTCCCCAGTGGAGCTGACCTTTTTAGCCTCCATCTCGGGCTTCGTACGAGATACCAAATCACTCTCTTGTTGAGTATAAAAGGCTCTCTTGTTGAGTCAACCCCCTTTTAGCCTCCATCTCGGGCTTCGTACGAGATACAAAAATACTCTCTTGTTGAGTATAAAAGACTCTCTTGTTAAGTCAAACATTTTTAGCCTCCGTCTTGGGCTTCGTACAAGACACATACAAAAGCACTCTCTTGTTGAGTCAACCCTTTTAGCCTCTCTCTCGGGCTTCGTACGAGACATAGAAAAACACCTTCTTGTTGGGTCAAGAGCCTCCTCTTAGGCTTTGTATAAGGAAACCCCGGTTGACTCAATCAACCTTTTAGCATCAAAACCCGTGCCTCGTTCATAGTATACAAACATCAACAACTCCTTTTCCCCCATCTAATTACTATAAATGGCAAGCCTCTGGATTATTTACATCCACGCCACTGTCCCTCTTTTAGCATGAGAAATTCCTAAGGAAAGATGGCATTGCTTTAAACTGAGTTAAAGTCTTCTCCTTCAGGTTATAAATCCCCTATAAAGGAAATTATGGCATTGATGGATTCACATATACCAGTTAAAGTAATTCTCCTTTATAATCAGTCACCCAACAGTTGTGACAAATAGACCCCCTTTAGAGATGACAAATTCTCACTAAAGTCAAAACCCTTTAGCTTCACATCTTGGGCTTCGAACAAGATACAAATAGACCCTTCAGCTTCATATCTTGGGCTTTGAACAAGATACAAACCACCTTTAGCTTCACGTCTTGGGCTTTGAACAAGACACCAAAACGACCTTTTTCCTCCCATAGAATAGGAGGAACTACGATTGCTCTGATTTCCCTGTTTCGTTAAATGGGAATACGTAGGCATAAGATTGCAAAAGAATCTTAACGAGCACACTAATCAAAACCCCAAAATCACGTACCTTCATACATCAATCGAAAAGCATCAGTCCTAACATCCTCACAAATAGTCCCGTCATTTCATTCTTAAATAAGTAGAGAGAGGCCCACAATCTAAACCGCATCTGTAAACCAACAGTCATCTATTTAAACTCAGTATGCAAGCATGGTTAATTAGAGACATCTATTTCCCTTCCTTAGTCAGCTTCAATAGGATAAAAAATGAATCGACATGTAGTACCCCAGAGCGACAATGCTTAAGAACCACGTCTAAAATCACTCGCTACAGAAAAATGGTGCCTACCGTGGGGCCACGCAGGGCATTTTGTACCTCTTATCTCTCTGGTTGAAACCTGAGTGCTCAAAATATCACAGAAATGATGACTCTGCTGGGGAGTCATTGTCTGTATAGGATCATAAGACTAGAGGTCTAGGATGATTAAGATAAATATATATAGTGCTTTTCCTAATTGATATCTGTGTTTATTTTTCTGCTAATGGGAATGCGTGTGATGCCGCATGTGGTAAGATTGAGTATACACCTAAGATAGGTGATGGCAATGCGGGTAATCTTACTGGGACTGAATTCCAGTTAAGAGCCCCCGATCGACCATTAAACTCAGTGGAGACTCCCTTTGCAGATACATTGCCTATACGACTTCGGTTGTTGAAAGTAGTGTGGTTGACTGGGTTATCTAAGAAGCTGAGGTTTTTAGCAGACTTAAGCCATTTTCTAGTGCAAAAGCTATCGAAAATAGTTGTCACGCGATACTACCCTCATCTGAGATTGCTCTAAGATACATCACCTAGCACGGTTCCCGACCCGCTGATGTTATATCTAAGGGAATCAATGCTTTTGAGAGACAGGTACAAAAAATCACCAGTATAAACCTTTGGGGGGGGGGGGGTAGAGCCTTGACTTCATGACACCGACCCTTTGACCCCATGTTTTTTCTATGTTTTTGTGTGCTGCATTCATACATTCATTTAAAAAACATTAAGACAAAGAAAATCTTCTCTTCTAGTCTCTCTTTTTCAAATTAAACTAAGACAATGATTGCAAATATCAGAGAAAGGAGATTGCGCTAATGGATTTTGGTAGAAGGAAAACTCATAAGTACACCTTCAAGGTTCCAAAACTAGAGGATTTGAGAGGTCTGGCGAGAATGATCACCAACCATGAGGCTTTCAGAGCCAAGTATGGAGGACTGCTGTCCTTGTTAAGGGTCCATGTAATTGAAGGAATCCTGTCCACGCTAATTCAGTTCTATAATCCGGTCTATCACTATTTCACATTCCTAGATTATCAGCTTGCACCAACGCTGGAGGAGTACTCTCACCTGACTGATTTATATATTACTGATCAAGCTCCCTTTTTTGGACTGGAAGAATTCCAAAGAATCAAACCATTGTAAGAGCAATTTATTTGGGCAAGTCAGAAGTCAGAACTCACATAACCACTAAGGGTGGCATCCAGGGTTTGCCAGCCCAGTTCTTGACAAAGAAAGCTCTATAATTTGCCAGTATAGGGAACGTGGCCGCTTTCGAGAGCATCTTTGTTTTGCTCACCTACAGGTTAATTTTGTTTCCCAACATCGATAACTTTGTAGATATCAACGCCATTAAGATTTTCCTGATTGGAAACCCCGTACCGACCTTACTCGCAGATGTGTATCATTCGGTACATTTAAGGAATTTATATAGCAGAGGAATGATCATGTGCTGTGTACCCCTGCTATACAAATGGTTCACTTCCCATTTGCCCAAGTCTGCTGCATTTTGGGATCAAAAGAATACTTTACGTTGGTCGAAGAGAATCATGTCTCTTACCAACTCAGACATCAATTGGTACAATCGAATCTACGACGGAATCAGGATCATTGACCGTTGTGGAAATTTCCCAAATGTACCCCTTATAGGAACTAAGGGGGGAATCAACTATCATCCAATTCTCGTTCGTCGTCAATTCGGATACCCGATGAGGCACGTCCCACAGAATGCTTATCTAGAAGGTCTTTTCTTCAAGGAAGGAGAAAATGACAGGGCACTAAAGACGGAAATAGTGCATGCTTGGAAACGCGTTCATAGGAAAGGACGAGAGTCTCTAGGAAAACCAGACCGTGTCTCAGTGGAGCCTTATCTCCACTGGGTACAAACTAGAGCTCTCAAGTTGAGGATGCCTTGTAACACCCCAATTCCCATCGCGAATAAATAATACATAAATAAAATCAGAGTAACTAAAAATTTATTTTTTCGACAAAAACAAGGATGTCACATTTAAATAAACAAAACATCATCCCTGCTCATATATTTTTAATACATAGCACAAAATAGAATACCCTCAAAGGGGAAACTTTTTCCAACAAAAGGAAAGGTCAATTATGGAATAAAGCGGAAAGATCCATAACCAACTTATTTTACAAAATAAATTGTTTGTTAACATCCAAAATACAAACAAGATAATACAAAATAAATCCTACAATTGTATACAAATATAACATAATCGTTCCCCGACTCCCGTGCTACGTATCAGAGCAGACACCAAGACCGACAAACAGATGGAGAACTAATCTTCACAAAAGCCTCCAAGACACAAATCTGCAATTGCCTCATAGAGCAACAAACCACAGCAGAAGGGTGAGAAATAACAACTAAAATCAAGATTGCATAATAATACGCAAACACACATAAAAATCACATACACAGTTATTCTCACCTCACGCATCACATACCAATACATATAGCAAACCACAGATGCATAACATATTTCCGACAATCCGAACACATAGCATATATTAGTTATGCCCACATAATAACATATTCACACAATCAATCCATTCATGAGTTTCCACACGTAATGCATCCATTCACAATTCTCACACATAATGAATCCATGATTTATGCAAATGCACAGAGACCGACACAACGACTTTATGCAAATGCCATGCGGTACCGACTTCCAACATTTCATGTCTCATCACCAGTTCACTCAGGAACTAGTGAAACCATCGCTCGTTACTAAGGGTCGCTCAAGTAACACCCCGTCGGGCATACGATGTTCACCCGTCGCTTTAGGTCTCCACATGAGCACACGACGTTATGGATTGCTTTAGGTCTCCACATGAGCACACAATCCGATCGCTTTAGGTCCCCACATGGGCACACGATCGTCTATAACCATCGCTTTAGGTCCTCACATAGGCACACGATGTTATAGCGGATTCCCTCTGGAACCAAACCGTCACTCAAGACGTCACAACAATGCATATCATGATGTTTGGCATACAAATGACTCATGACAATCCAAGGCATACATATATACAACCATGTGAACCATTTCAACATCAATAATCATGCATTGAAAATCAATTCAAACAATGCATTCATCATTAACCACAAATCACAACAACAAGCATATTATCATATGCATTCACACCAATTCACATCAATTACACCAAACGGCAACGAGCATCGCTTTACCACCCAAACGGCAACGAACTCTTTCACAATTAACATGCATTTACATTTAATTTAAACAATGCATTTATTTGCCAAAAGGCCACAATTCACAATAATTTCCACAATCTAGGATTCACGCCATAAGGCTACCCACAACACATCGTATAACAGTACACACAAGCTATACGTTATATAACAAAAGCATATTGCACGATAACACATCAATCGCACGCATTCACGACGGTAAAAATTAACACAACAATACGGTTTCAATTTTCTACTATAATTGAACCATATACAGACCTCAAAACTATTTTTTCTAGAAAGAACATCTCGTTAGCTTTCCAACGCTTCGAACGGGGGTCAAAACCGACTTACGGTTCGAGAGTTATGAATTTTTGAAGTTTTGCCAAAAACCAGAAAATTCCCTGTAGGTTGCTACGGGTTTGAGCAATTTTGTCCGAAAATCCGACCGATTCAATTATTTTTTTCGAAACAAACACATACTCATTCATACCAAACATATAGTAGTGATTTGGAACCATCAAATGTGAATTCTACGACTTTCGATTTCAATCTGAATCTTAAACCCTCAAATCTCCAAAAATGTAAAAACTTACAAAATCAATCAAATTCGATAAAACAAGCATACTCGATCACGACCTAACATTACTCGACACAACTACGCAATTTATTCCGACTTTCGTCCGTGAAAACATCGATTTCTATTCATTTCTACCATTTTCAACCTAGAAATGAAAACTATGAAAAACAAGCAAACATTCCAAGAAAACATACACATATACATACACAATCGAAATATAATTGAAACTTCTCACCCTTACCCGATTATTCGCGCTTTAAACGGATAAATTCTCGATTTTTCCACTTTTCCTCTTCTCCCTTTTCTTTCCTCTCTTTTCTCTTCTCTTCTCTTTCTCTTCTTTCTTTTTCTTTTCCTTACTATCTTTTCTCTCTTTTCTTTCTTTTTATAAAATATCTACCCCCAAAAAGACCAAAATACCCCTCAGCTCAAATATCTCCCAAACGCTCTCAAAATGCGATAAAACTTAAACAGCGATGAAATATATTTCGGGAAATAAAAGTTGAAAGGAAATTATAATTTATTGCAAATATTTTACCTATCAGAGAAATTATCCAATTAACAGGTAAAACTCATTTAATTTACACAATTCAAAAAAATCCACCTGTCGTGCTCAAATAACACTAAATTAAATTCATGCTCTTCATATCACTTCACATAATATTAAGATTCCTAAATATAAGGCAACACATAACAAAAAGGCCAAAAACTCACTAACTTCCATCAGTGGAACTCAAGTGCAAAACGTGACATAACCAAAAATAACACTAACTTCCACCAGTGGATGTTAGTTCAAAATGTGACATAACCAAAAATAACACTAACTTCCACCAGTGGATGTTAGTTCAAAATGTGACACATTTATGCCACAAAACTCTCAATGCCCAAACATGATGCATTAACATGAAACACAATAAATCACACAATTCACAAAATTTCACATAAATGGAATAATTAAATACGGTTAAATAAATCGGGGCGTTACATGCCTTACCCTCGTCAGGAAGTTCTTCCATTAAGGGACTCTGCCCTTTATTTTATGTCTAAGATGGAAAAACTTCAGGTTACTCTCAGTAAAGTTCAGCAGGAAAAGAGGTCTTAGAGGAATAAGTACCGTATTCTCAATGTGGAGTGCAGGAAAATGCAGCAACTGTTAAGAGAAAAAGATGCCCTGATTGAGATTCTAGATCAACATGCTATAGAGAATCAGGATGACCAAAGGAATTTGCTCGCTCCTTTCACTTGGTAAAGGAATGACAACCCGACAACGGCCCAAGAGCCCCGGACAAAGGAAAGGAAAGCACTCGAACCAGCACTTGAGCTCTCTTCAGAGAGGACTCAGGATCCATTAGTTTAGATTTCCTTTTCCAGCACTTTGTAATCTATTGTATTTATATTTCCGCAATCCTTTAAATTCAATAAAACGGGGTTTCCCCACTGTTTGATATTTGCAATCTAATTGTCGAAGTTTAATTTGAATAAATAAAAATAATTAATAATCATTGCATTCATCATTCTCATAAACGCATTCTTCTTACCTACGAATCTCACGTTTGCGTCTCGATTCTGGAGTCAAACTGTCTCATTCGTACAATACTCGGGCCAATCATCAGAAAAAGATGGATGATCTTGAGGAAGAGAACAGAGAGTTGAGAGAAGAGATCGACACTCTGAAAGAGGATCTGAGAAAGCTTCATAACGACATGCAAGCTCTAGTAGAAGCTCAGATGCAACAAAAAAGGACTGTGATCTCGGAGATCACATCTACGCCCATAGTGGAGAAGTATGATCCTAGATACAAGATGCCAAAAGATCGCCCCTGGGGCACCACTTAACTATATCCCAGAAGGATATGTTCCACCGATTGCTGAGGATCAGGGAACCGCAGCAGGAGCCGCTGGGCCTGAAGGTTACAAACTTCGGGAAAGCGAAGATGCCAAGGGTATGACAGCAACTCCTAAAGGTTACAAACTTTGGGAGGCACCGAGAGTCTCGGCCATAATGACTATACCACCGCCCGTGGTACACACTGTCCCGGAAGGACAGATTCCTCAGATACCTTCTGGTGGAAACGAAAGCATGTTCGACAGAATGAATGAGTTCCAGGAACAGTTCCTGGAAATGCAGAAAGAACTGCAGGCCCTTCGTCGTCAGGATCTATTTGGAAAGGACGCTGCGGACCTTTGTTTGGTCCCCAATGTGAAAGTTCCACACAAGTTCCAAGTGCCCAACTTTGAAAAATACAAGGGTAAATCTTGCCCTCAGAGTCATTTAGTGATGTACGCTCGGCGAATGTCAGCTCAGACAAAGAACCAGGAGCTACTAATTCATTACTTTCAGGATAGTTTAATCGGTGCCGCATTAAAATGGTACATGGGATTAAACCGCACTACGATCGGCACGTTCAGAGATCTTAGCGCTGCTTTCGTTCAACAATATAAATATAATTTGGACATGGCACTGGACAGCGATCAACTCAGATCAATGTCACAAAAGGACAAGGAAACCTTTAAAGAATACGCTCAAAGATGGCGTGAAATTGCCGCTCAAATTTCTCCACCTCTTGAGGAAAAAGAGATGACAAAGATCTTCTTAAAGACCTTAAGCTCATTTTACTACGACCGAATGGTCGCCACTGCCCCCAATGACTTCACCGAGATGGTAGGCATGGCAGTTCGTCTTAAGGAAGTCGTCCGAGAAGGACGTTTAGTAAAAGATGCTGGATCATCAAGTAGTACAAAACGATACGGTAGTGCTCTCCCTAAGAAAAAAGAGCAATATATCGGGAATATCTCTCTCGGAAAGCAAAGGCGAAGATATCAACTAGTAGCGGCGGTAACTCCTGCTATCAATCCTACGCCTGTTCCTACGTATCAACCTCAGGTTGCGCAGAGCCAAGCTAATCAACAGCAATTTCAGCAAAGGACACAACAGTCTCTTCAGCAGACTTGTCCTCCATACAATAACAACCGTACAACGCGACCACCAGGGTTCGACCCTATACCCATGTTGTACGCAGAATTGTTTCCGTTACTACTGGTCAAGAGGCACGTCCAGACTAAGTCTCCTCTTACAATACCAGAAAATCCACCTTTTTGGTTCAAAGCGGATCAGACTTGTCCTTACCATCAAGGAGGACCAGGGCATAACATAGAGAACTATCTCAGTTTCAAATACGATGCGCAAAAGCTTGTTAGGAGAGGGGTCTTATCTTTCAAGGATACGAATCCTAATGTTCTCACAAACCCGCTGCCTCAACATGAGAAAGCTGCAGTAAATTTGATAGAGGGAGAGTCTAACAACATCTATCAAATTCATGATGTACTCTTATTAAGGGCCAATTTGGTCAAGATGCATTGTAGATAGAGCGGATATGGCCATGTGCCACCTCATAACTATCACCAGTGTGATATCTTCTCTAAAAACAATCAGGGATGTTCTGTGGCGCAATCAGCTCTACAAGAACAATTGGATCTCAGATAGATCCAAGAGCATCGAGTTTGTGGAGTCAGCATGACCTATACGAATTCCAACATCATTCAGAACAACGACATCCGTACAATGAATGTCAACTTGGTGGCGGTGCACTCAAGGCAAAGCCAATATCATAATCTATCGCGGAATGATTATAATTCCTGTCTAACTTGCTCGGTAAACAAACAGGGATGCTCTTTTGTACAAGAGGCCCTCTAGAGTCAGATGGATCTTGGATAGATCCAGGACTACCATGATAGAAATTCTTACCAGATCAACATGATTCAAATCTTTGATATTCGTCTGATGAATACCAGCTTGGAGGAGTTACATGCCAGGCAGGTCCAACTCGGTTTTCTCACTTCGCATGATTATCTGAACTGCAAAGGATGTTGTGAGAGTAACCACGGGTGCGCTCTCGTTCAAAGAACTTTACAACACTTATTAAACCACTGGTGGCTTCCAATCTATATGGATGAAGACACGCAACAAATCAGTGTGGTTGACGGGAACCCTACACGGCATCGAAGTCAGAATGTCCGATCTACGGAAACAGATCTAGTGAGGTTGCACTGCATTCAAAGCGGACGTGGCCAGGTGCCATCACACAACTATGAACGTTGTAGAGTTTGCTCGGAGAATAACCAAGGATGTTACCTGGTGCGAGCAGCCCTTCAGAACCAGTTGGATCGCAAGGAGATTCACCCATACCTAGCTTCGGGGTCCGTTGACTGGACGCCGGACTACTTCGCAGATCAAATCAGATACGTGGTTGTAATCTCTGACCCTGAGAGGAACAAGGATGTTTGTGCCATCATCCCTCTACTGGACGAATCAAAAGTTCCTAGTCGGGAACTGATTGAAGTTACTTACGACAGTCAGAAAAATCAGAAGGCTCCTGTAGTTATCTATCTGCTGGGACCAGTACCGTATGAATTAGCTAAGGCGATCCCTTACAAATACGGTACAACGACAATTAAGAATGGAAAGGAAATTCCATTGCCCTCCGTTGTGAATATTGCAGACATCAGTCGAGTAACACGGAGCGGTTGAATCTTCAACCGAGGGGTTAGAGAACCTAACAAAGAAAAGGAACTTCCGACAGAAGCTCCCGATCCACCAGTCGGTCAATCCAGTAATCCCGACCTTTTGAAAAACAATGATGAGATGCTGAAGCTCATCCAAAGGAGTGAATACAACATTGTTGACCAACTGTTACAAACTCCTTCAAAGGTCTCACTGCTATCACTTTTACTCAGTTCCGAAGCCCACAGAGAGGCTCTACAGAAAGTTTTAGAGCAGGCCTTTGTGGAACAGGATGTGTCAATACGACAGTTCGATAGCATCATCTCTAACATCACTTCCTGCAACAACTTAGGATTCAGTGATGAGGACTTGCCAGAGGGGGCAAAAGCCACAACATGGCACTCAATATCACAGTTAACTGCCAGGACGATGCTTTAGCCAGCGTACTGGTAGACACAGGATCTGCCATCAATGTCATGCCGAAGTCCACTTTAATGGGACTATCATTCAAAGGACCCCCGATGAGGGGTAGTGAGGTCATCGTCAAAGCCTTTGACGGATCTCTAAAAGCAGTTATCGGCGAATTCGACCTTCCCGTAACTATCGGTCCTCACACTTTCCTAATCACTTTCCAGGTCATGGACGTCCGGGCAGCGTACAGCTGTTTATTAGGAAGACCTTGGATACACGAGTTGGGGGCAGTCACTTCGACACTTCACCAAAAGCTGAAGTTTGTCAAAAACGACCAACTCGTCATGGTCTGCAGAGAGCAAGCCTTGCTCGTGAGTAACTTATCATCACCCACTTGTGTAGAATCAGAGGAGGTCGTTGGAACTCAGTTCCAAGCACTTTCGGTGGGAATGAGAATCAATCAGAAAAAGGAGCATCGATTTCCTCGTACAGAGATGCTCTCGAAGTAATCAAAAGCAACAATGCAAAAGGATGGGGATAGCTTATCATCCTTACTGATAATAAAACAAAGAAGGGTCTTTGTTTTTCTGCAACCTGTACCCAGACAGCTGCTAACAATGAAAGTCTTCATCCCATTCAGGACTTCTTCCACAGTGGAGGTTTCCTTCACCCAGTGCATCAAGCAGTCCATACCATCAACGAGGGAGATTCCTCCGATACGGATAAGGAATAGAAGTCCTATCTCAACGAGGACGGTTATATGTCTCAGGAAGAGGTGCCTACGCCCTTTTGCTATCCCGCACAGAGTCCGAGATTTATACCGAGGTCAGATGTCGAAATGATATATGGAGATTATGATCCGGAAGGATGTCGTGCTCCACCGAACTCATTAGAGGAGGACACTCTGATGAAAGATAACTTTGACCACGACTATTACGGCCCAATGGATGGTCTGCCTATCTGGAAGCCGTACCCAGGAGACTTGGGGGAAGAAAATCAGCCGAACAATGAAAATCAGCTGAGCGTCATTGAACAGAATACCTGCGTCCCCACCATGTCATGGGATCAACACTCAGGTCATTCAGAAAATATATAGTACGACGATGAATTGGAAAAGCTTGTCGGACTAGAATTCATCAACTATGCTTTTCCCGAGGTCAACGTCATCGAGAGAGATGACCCTTCCAGCTCCAAAGAAGTGTGGGACACCATGGAAAAACCGAGTGGCAAATATGACTTCATGGTCAAGTACACCACTCTCGAAAGCACTCGTACCAGGTTCAAAGACATCCAGCCAACTGGATGGGGAAATTTGCCTGAGAACACAAATACTATACAAAATAAAACAGAGGAATCCTCCTACGACAACTCTGCCTGGGAGACAGATTCCAATGATCCCGCTCCACCAGAAATCAGCGTTATTTCTGAAGACAAATCAAGGAAAGTACCAAACTTTGTGATTCACATAGGATTTCGCCGCCAATGGGTTGCTGTCGATGTTCCGAAGATTGTTCATAAGTCAAAGTAATTGTCGTCTTTTAACCTTTTACCCCGCCCAGGTGAAACAGATGTTTTGATAGGGCTCACTTTTTGTAAATTTCCCTTGTCGCTTCGCCCAAAGCGTCAGAGTTTTGTTTTATAGGGTTGTAGTTTCAATAATCGACTTGTTCATAAATAAAATAACGTCGTTATATAATTTCCGCATTAATTATTGTTTTCTCTTTTTGCTTTTCTCAGAAAATGGTAATCCTAAAAAACATCTCAAATAATAAAAACAAGCAGTTTTTCAAAAAAATACACTGCACACACTTGCATTTTCTCTATCTCTTCTAAACATAAATCATCACGTCATGCAGATTGCTTGTTTTAAACCCCATTGAAACATACGATCCAATGCCTTCTCCCAACTTTGAGTTCCCGATATTTGGGGCTAAAGAAGAAGTTGACGACGAAATTCCAGAAGGGATCTCCCGATTACTCCGACAGGAGGAAAGGTCCATTGAACCTCACAAGGAGCCGTTGGAAACGATCAACGTGGGTTCAGAAAAAGAGAGAAAAGAAATCAGGATTGGGGCATTGCTCAGTCCAACTGCCAAAGAGAGTTTGACAAAGCTTCTCAGAGAATTTCCCGATGTGTTTGCTTGGTCCTACCAGGACATGCCAGGGTTGGATACCAGCATCGTGGAGCATCATTTACCATTAAAATCAGAGTGTCCGCCAGTAAAACAGAGGTTGAGACTGAATCACCCAGACATGGCCATCAAAATCAAAGAGGAGGTACATAAACAAATTGACGCAGGTTTCCTCGCCACATCGGAATATCCTCAATGGTTAGCCAACATAGTACCCGTTCCGAAAAAGGACGAAAAAGTCAGAATGTGTGTCAATTACAGAGATCTAAATAAGGTTGGTCCGAAGGATGACTTTCCTTTACCACACATTAACATGTTGGTAGACATTATAACAAAGTTCAAAGTTTTCTCCTTCATGGATGGATTCTCGGGCTATAATCAGATAAAAATGGCGCTGAAAGACATGGAAAAAACTCCGTTCATTACCCCATGGGGTACCTTTTGTTACAAGGTAATGTTGTTCGGTTTGAAGAACGCCGGGGCAACCTATCAAAGGGCCATGACTACTCTGTTTCATGACATGATACACAAGGAAATCGAGGTATATGTTGATGACATGATTGCCAAATCTAAAACAGAAGAGGAGCATGTGACCCACCTGTCAAAACTATTCGAGCGGTTGAGAAAGTACAAACTCTGCTTGAATCCCAACAAATGCACCTTCGGTGTCCGTTTAGGGAAACTTTTAGGGTTCATCATCAGCCAGAAAGGAATTGAGGTTGATCCTGACAAGGTCAAGGCCATTCAAGAAATGCCTTCTCTGAAAATTAAAAAACAAGTCAGAGGATTCCTGGGACGTTTGAACTACATCTCCAGATTCATATTCCTCATGACCGCGACATGTGCACCGATTTTCAAATTACTCAAAAAAAACCAGGACTGCGTTTGGATAGAAGATTGCCAAACCGCCTTCGACATTATTAAGGAATACCTGTTGAATCCGCCGATTCTATCACCTCCAGTGGAAGAAAGACCACTAATCATCTACCTCACAGTCCTAGAGGACTCCATGGGGTGTGTACTTGGCCAACAAGACGAACCCAAACGGAAGGAGTCTGCCATCTACTATTTGAGCAAGAAATTCACCGACTGTGAGACTTGGTACACTACGCTTGAGAAAACTTGTTGCGCTTTGGCTTGGGCAACCAAACGTCTTTGCCAGTATATGATTCTTCACACTACTTGGTTAATCTCAGAAATGGATCCAATCAAGTACGTCTTTGAAAAACCTGCTCTCACGCCCATTGGCAGATGTTGTTATCAGAATACGACATCGATTACCACGCTCAGAAAGCCATTAAAGGGAGTAGTTTAGCCAATAATTAGGCTCATCAATCGATTGACGATCAGGAATCAGTCGGATTTGACTTCCCAGACGAAAATGTCATGTATCTAAAAATGAGAGACTGCGATGAACTGCTACCCAATGAAGGGCCAGATCCAGGTTCCCAGTGGGGACTAATCTTTGACGGAGCTGTTAATTATTACGAAAATGGAATTGGGGCAATCATTATAACACCTCAGGGTACCCACATTCCTTTCACTGCTAGACTTACGTTCAAGTGTACAAATAACGAGGCCGAATACGAAGCTTGTATTATGGGTCTCGAAGAAGCAATTGATTTGAGGATCAAGAACTTGGATGTACATGGCGACTCAGCTTTGGTTGTCAATCAGATCAAAGGAGATTGGAACACATACCAATCCGGATTGATTCCTTACAAAGACTGTGCGAGAAGGTTGTTACCATTCTTCAACAGAAGAGAGTTTCATCATATCCCTCGTGAAGAGAATCACATGGATGATGCCTTAGCCACCCTCTCTTCCATGATTAGTGTAGGTCAATGGACTGACTTACCTAAGATCGACATAATGCGCCTTGAACGGCCCGCTTACATCTTCATAATTAAAACAGTCATAGACGACAAACCTTGGTATCACGATATCAAATGCTTCCTTCAGAAACAAGAGTACCCACCTGGGGCACTAAAGAAAGACAGAAAAACCATCAGAAGGATGGCTGGCAGCTTCTTCCTAAGTGGTGATACACTCTATAAGAGAAACTTTGACATGGTCTTGCTCCGATGTGTAGACAGACCAGAAGCAGACATGCTGATAAAAGAAATTCACGAAGGATCCTTTAGCACTCTTGCCAACGGACACACAATGGCGAGAAAAATTCTGAGAGCAGGGTACTATTGGTTGACCATAGAATCCGACTGGTACAAGTACATGAGGAGGTGTCACAAGTGTCAGATATACTCTGACAAAATCCATGTACCGCCAACACATCTCAAAGTTCTTTCTTCCCCGTGGCCTTTTTCTATATGGGGAATCGACATGATCGGCATAATCGAACCTAAGGCTTCGAGCGGACATCGGTTCATTCTAGACGCCATTGATTACTTCACCAAGTGGGTCGAACCAGCTTCATACGTCAATGTAACCCGACAAGTGGTGGTCCGATTTATCAAAAACAATATCATCTGTCGTTATGGTGTTCCGATCCAGATGATGAAAGAGTTGTGCGCTGAGTTCAAAATCGAACACCATAACTCATCTCCCTACCGACCCAAGATGAACAGAGCGGTAGAAGCGGCTAACAAGAACATCTAGAAGATCGTTCGAAAGATGGCTATAACCTACAAAGACTGGCATGAGATGTTGCCCTATGCTCTTCACGGTTACCGCGCATCTGTCCGCACTTCAACAGGGGCAACCCCTTTCTCTCTAGTTTATGGCATGGAGCCAGTGCTCCCTATCGAAGTAGAGATCCCGTCAATCAGGGTATTGATGGAAGCTAAGCTAACAGAAGCTGAATGGTGCCAAAGTCGGTACGATGAACTAAATCTAATTGAGGAAAAATGAATAATGGCACTATGCCATGGTCAGTTGTATCAGCAAAGAATGAAGAAGGCGTTCGACAAAAAGGTTCGACCTCGTGTCTTCAGAAAAGGAGACCTTGTGCTCAAGAAGATACAATCATTTCTCACTGATTCCCAGGGTAAATGGACTCCAAATTATGATGGCCCCTATGTGGTCAAGAAAGCTTTCTCAGGCGGTGCCTTGAGACTTGCAACCATGGATGGAGAGGAATTTGCCTACCCCACAAATGTTGATGTAGTCAAGAAATACTTCGCCTAAACTAAAAAAAAACACGTCTCGGTGGATTGAAAACCCGAAAAGGAGGTCCAGGCAAAAATTAGAGACATAATAAAAAAAATCATCCCGGTGGATTAGAAATCTCAAAGTACAATCCAAGTAAAAGTTAGGGATAATGGCAAGTAACTACGTCTAAAAGGGGCAAATCCCCTAGTAGTAGTCCTGCCATCCATCAAAAAACTCCAGTCAAGGTCATCTTCGACAGAAGCTCAGGATACCCAGAATTCAAAGTTGGTAGAAGGGTAACGGTCGTTATGTTTCAATGTAGCCCTTTTCCCTTAAAATTACCATTTTTTAACTTTGTAAATACTCTATGGAATCACGCGTTTGGCTGATTTCCATCCTATCAATAAAATTTAAGCCCTTGTGCTTTTGTTTGCAGTTCTTATTTGTTTTAGCTTTACAGAATGACATTTTAACATGATTAACAATTCTTAAAATAAAACAAAAATGAATTTACTTGTTAAAACTTTTTCGACTTTTAAAATAAAGATGGCAATTTCTTTTGACTGTTGAACATTGAAAGAATATCGATTGCTTCTCCCAAAGGCGGTTAAGCTTCAAAGTGCAGAATCAAAGTACTCCTTCTAAACCAGTGTGCCTGAATGAAGGATCAGTTATGTCAGATGCGAATACTCCATTTGACATCCCCGACAGAGCTCTTGCCTCCTAAGCCCGACCAACGGTTGTCCCCGCAGGGACTATCTCTCCTAAGCAAGGCAGAGTTGCTATCGTGAACCATTGATACTTTTCATTCCCCACAGTGGCCGAGTATCCCGTCGTGTTCATCTATCAGTTTGTATGTCACGTCAGTTTTGCCTACATAAACATACATGCATCATGCATTATTGATTTACATTCGCATTCATATTGCATCACTATCAATATAGTCGGTCTTATCCCCTAGTGATAAAAGTCCCCTCAATCGAGTTGTCAGTTCTTTCCTCGTCAGGAAATGTTGCGTCTGCACACTCTCTCTCCTCCAGTTTATTTCTAGGATGAAGTCGGCCCTTGATCACTTTGATAACTTGAACCTCTGAAAGACCAGAGAAAACGTTTGGCAAATGTCACTCTTCGCCATTGAAGATGATATCGTCGCTTTCCCGGATTAAGGAAAATCCCCAGAGAAAGCCTCACAAATAAAGACTTTCAGCAACACATTGATTTTGCTCTCCGGAGAGTCAATGTTAATGAAGTCATCAGCACCTCAAAATTGGATCACATCATATGGCATTTCTCCGAAAAGATCTCTGAGAAAAGTATGATGTAATATCTCCAAGCAAAGGTAGTCTATCAAGAGACTCGTTCTCCCCTAGTAGAGTCAACGAATGGCATCTCCAATAGAGAAGTTTGTACACCTCTACAAATCAGACGACTGGGTTCCCCAGCAACTCTGACATCAAATCTTTTTCCATCAAATGGCATCTCCCCAGGAAAATTCGGCGAGAAGTTTGAGGAAAACCGCTAAGAATAACGTCCCTTGTCAAGAAAGCTTATTGACAAAAGAAACTAAGACCAGTTCCTTGGCTGAAGACCAGAATCGAGGGGAAGTTTCTATCAGAAACCTAGACCAGTTCCTTGGTAGGAAACCAGGATCGAGGGGAAGTTTATTTCAGCAACTGAGACTAGTTCCTTGGTAAGAAACCAGGATCGAGGGGAAGTTTATTTCAAAAGAAAACTGGGACCAGTTCCTTGGATAAAGACCAGGATCGAGGGGAAGTTTACCTTTTCTAAGCATCATTGCTTAGCAAAAGAAGAATGATCTGTGAACTGCCATTCTTAATCACCATCAAAATTTCGGGTATTCTGATATTTAATCCTCTTGCACCCCGAATGCCCGAATACCTTCGCCATTCACACCTTCAGGTCCAAGAAGATTAAATAGGGGTATCTGTCATACCCAAAATTTTGACCACTAAGATTTCCCATCATTGTGCAAATCATCATCACAATATGGATGAACCATTAGTCTCCCCAAAGTTGGGTGAGCATCCACTACAATCAGACTTAGGGTTTCAAGCCCTCTCAGAGATTTTAGACAAAGGATCAATCAAGGAATGACATAATCTTCAACTTGTCTAGCCTCTTAAACATCCACAATGGATCAAGAGGACTCCCACATCAAGGATTAAGCACAAGGCTGCAACATTCCAAGTGGATTAAGCCTCAAGATCGCCAGTGTCACCAAATTAGGGTTTGGTCAACCAGGGTCTCTAGATGGAATTTTTCCTCTGGGCATGAGCCAATGCTTCAAAGCATAACCTATGATGCTCCAAGGGACATCATGGACCCACATCAAGTAAATTTAACCTCAGGGGATGCATTCACAAAAAATCAGGAATTAGGGTTTCTTGACCTAATTCACCCCTAAGTTGACTTTTGGGGCAAAGCATGAGCCAAGACCTCAAGACATGATTTGAGGATCTATAATACACCACATTTATCCCTTTACAACAATGTATTGATCCAAGACGCTTGAGCAACAAGTTTCAATTTCATCTGAACCACAGTTAGGGTTTCGCGAGAAAAGTCAACTATATCTTTAACTTTTGACCAGGACATACTTCCAAACCCTAGGACATGATTCAATACACCCTATAACACCTATGAAATCAATCCATCAAGTTTGATTTAGGTTAAGGACTTAATTTCATAGAGGATCGCACAGTTTGGAATTCATCTGATAAAAGGTCAACTGTGCACAAAAGTCAAACTTTGACTTTTTGAGATTTTTCACAATTATGGTTATTTAACCCTAAAATGATGTTAATGTGTGATTGGAATCATCATTCATTAAGAAAAATCAAGAAAAGTGGGATAACTTGTAAAAGGGGTAACCATAAAAACTTAGAAATTTTTCTAAGTTATGGAACAAAGTGGCTAGGGTACCAACTTTGGAGGATCATAACTCCTAAACCACAAGGCCATTTTTCCCCATCCAAAGCTAGATTTGTAGCCCTCATAGCCCTCTACAAAAGCTTCAAACATAACTCATTCCAATTCCTCATGGATTTTAAGTTATGGAATGATCAAAATCACAAAAAGTGAAAATGTCACTTTTTCCAACACTTGGTGAAATTTTCACTAAGTCAGAATCTGCCTTACTTTTTTCCAAAAGTAGGGGAATTTTTCACTTGGATCTAAAAAGTATCAAAACCAATTATGATCAAACAGTTGTTGTATCATATGAGGGTTTTCCAAAATGGCCAAGAACTCCATCAAAGTCCACTTGAGCCATGAGATATGACAATGCCAATATGCCTTACTGCAAACTGTCATGGCAAGGAAGATTTGGGAGTTTTGCTCGATTTGCTCAAATTTTACAAAGGGGGAGCAACTCTATCCATCTGAACACCTTAAGGGGGACCAAGGAGGGACAAACACTGATCCATCAGCCTCCCAAGTCTTTGAAACCAAAAGTAGCATGCCAAACCTAGAAATGCCTAAAAGAGGGACAAGACTACAATTTTGGATTGGAGCATTTAATGGATGCACCAAGGTGGCATGGACTGAGCCATTTCCAACTAAATTTAGTCAAGACTTATTCAAAACCAAGGGGACCAGCAGCCTGTGCCCTAACCTCTAGTCAATGGCTAGAGGAGACTTGGATTCTCATTGCTCAACATTGGCCAAACCTCTGCTGCAGTTTCCATTCACTATTGCAGCCAAAACAAACTTGCTCTACTATAAATTGAGCTCAATTGTGTTTAGTTTGAGTACACCAAAGCACTACAACATTTGCTTTCCTCAAAATCTCTTTCTTTAGGCAAAAATACCTTCTTTAGCAAGGTAACTCTGAGTTTTTGAGTTAGAGAGCATTTCCATCACAGCTCATGATCCAAACACATCCAATATTTCATATCTAAACTGTCCAAACTCTCACAAGTGACCTGTAATACCAAAATCACAAAGTCACCTCTCAAAACCTCAAAATAGGACTTTTGTGCATTTTTCAAGCCATGTCTTGATTCAGGCACTTTCTAAACCAGATAAAACCTCAAACACACTCCAAATATCATCCTTGAACTGTCCCAAATGGTTCCCCCTATTTGGAACACAATTTGAGACAGTTGCTATTTTGGCCAATTTTGCCCCTTTTGCAAGAAAGAGCTCAAACTTGTTCCTGAGGTTTCCAGCTAATTCCAACCATCCTAAAAGCTTCTAAGAGATCATTTGAGGTTGTTCAAAGCGTCAAATCATTTCTGGAACAAGTGGCTTGGCAGATTGCACATAAGCTCCAAAAAGAGGTAAGCATCACAACTTGGATTCTTCGAACCATGCTTTCTTTTGATGTCCATTGATCATGCATCTCTTATACATGTTATATGTGTTGTGTTTACACCAATTTATCATGTAATTCATGCTTGTACCAAGAGATGGTATAGAAAATGCAAATCATGGCCTATTTCAAAACCACTATCGGGTTTTTCAATAGGAGCATGATCTTGAAAAAGTACCACCACCACTGGATTCCTTGTGAAATTCTAGGCATGATAGACCTAAATTTTGTCCCAATCCATGGAGAAATGAGAAAGTTATGGCCTTCACGTTTTCAACCAAAATCTTGCCTTGCCTTGCCTTGCCTTGGGCCAGGCCAAAAACAAGGCAAGCCTTGTATATTTGTGGTTGTGTTTCTATCAACGGATGTATCACCACCCCAGTGGTAAGGCGTGCGCCCTATACACAAGAGGTCTGGGGTTCGAATCCCCCCGCCCCAGATCCTCTTTTTGCTATTTTCTCCACTTTTTTATTGTTTTTCTTATTATTTTTTATGATTTAAAAAATTAATAACTTCCTCAATTTTAATTATTTTTTATTGGTTCTTTTTGCAAAAAATCACAAGTGGTTTATTCAAACTTATTTGGTATTTTTATCATTTTTATTTGATTTTCTTTAAATATTTCATTTTAAAAGAAAACAAATTTAGGGTTTCCTTGATTTTCACCCAAACAAATCATTTTCAAACACTCACGGGCCTCTAATAGAGTGTAAGACCCAATCCCTTTTTAACCAAAACAATTTTGGGCCTCAGATATTGTATAAGACCCTCTGCGTTAAAAGAAAATCTCGGCGCGATCGCCAGTTCAAAAATCAAACCCTTTGGGCCTACCCTCGTGTTATAAGCCCCACTTTTTGAAAATCATTGGGCCTCTAGTAGAGTGTAAGACCCAACCCTTTTTGAAAACCAAAATAATTTGGGCCTCAGTGTATTATATAAGTCCCGATACCATCAAAAAGTTCGACGCGATCTTCGCCTTTTAAAACAAAACTCTTTGGGCCTACCCTCGTGTTATAAGCCCCATTCTTTTTCTTTAAACACCTTTGGGCCTCTTGAGAGAGTGTAAGACCCATCCCTTTGTACAGAAAACCTTTTTGGGTCTCAGTCACTTGTATAAGTCCCTGTACAAAACAACAGTGCAATCACTGATAAAACCTTGGGCCTCTCCTTGAGCTGTAAGCCCCAACAATCTTTTCAAAGCACTTTCTCCTTTGATTTTGAATATAATATTGTTATCAAAGCTTTCTTTGTTGAACAAACTAACCAAACAACATGGAAGCTCTACAATCGAGTAAGTGTTTACGTGCTTTCTTTATCCGCTTTCATATATATAACTGTATTGTGGGGCTGCTCACTGTAAGTCTTATTTCACAAACTTGTATATACTCGTCAAATATCAACTATGTAATACTAGTATAGTTATTTAGAGTTTTCCCCGACAACTACGTTTAGCACTACGTAAAGCCCTGTTGGTCACTCTTAATACAAACAAAACTAGACCCCCATAGGATTACCAGACACAGTCTTCCCTCCTCTTGGGGTTAAACAATATGGATACGTGAAAGGCAACAATCTCGGTGAACCCTTTCTCAGACTGTCACCCTTAGAAATCGTCAAAGAAACTCTACTCCCCAGAGATGATCTTTTCTCCATGAATGGCATCTCTTGAGTTTCTTCCAAATTCTCGGACTTTCCTGGCTTGATCTATTCTCGGTGAATGGCATGTCTTGAACTTCTCAGGGTTTGGGGACCCACAGGCTTCTTAAAAGCATCCCGCCTCCTCTTGGGCATTGTACAAGGACCCTTCGGCTTCTTAAAAGCTCTCATGCCTTCTCTTGGGCTTAGTACAAGGACCCAGAGACCTCTACAGGTATAGGAACAAAACCTAGTCATCAATTTGCTAGAGATATCTTTCTGAGTCAAGTGTCAGACCAGTTAATGGGTTGACCTTCCTCTTTTAACATACCAGCCTTCTCTTGGGCATCATACAAAGATCATTCACTACCTGAGAATCGATTTCTCAAAACACCCGTAGACTTGGACAGTCTCAATACCCTTTGGATTTTCCATTTCCTTAAAGAACATGAAATCCCCTTGATCCTCTGATCAATCTCAAAGTACAACATTACCCATATAAGAACTGATTTTCTCTTTTAACCAACATACTGGACCTGTCACTAAACAAAAACAGTCACCAGCACCCTAGCCTCCTCTTGGGCTTTGTACAATGATTCTCCCCAGCGGAGCTGGCCTTTTTAGCCTCCATCTCGGGCTTCGTAAGAGATACCAAATCACTCTCTTGTTGAGTATAAAAGGCTCTCTTGTTGAGTCAACCCACTTTTAGCCTCCATCTCGGGCTTCATACGAGATACAAAAACACTCTCTTGTTGAGTATAAAAGACTCTCTTGTTAAGTCAAACATTTTTTACCTCCGTCTTGGGCTTCGTACAAGACACATACAAAAGCACTCTCTTGTTGAGTCAACCCTTTTAGCCTCTCTCTCAGGCTTCGTACGAGACACATAAAAACACCTTCTTGTTAGGTCAATAGCCTCCTCATAGGATTTGTATAAGGAAACCCCGGATGAGTCAATCAACATTTTAGCAGCAAAATTTGTGCCTCGTTCACAGTATACAAACATCAACAACTCCTTTTCCCCCCATTTAATTGCTGTAAGCGGCAAGCCTCTGGATTATTTTCATCCACGCCACTGTCCCTCTTTTAGCATGAGAAATTCCTAAGGAAAGATGTCATTGCTCTAAACTGAGTTAAAATCTTCTCCTTCAGGTTAAAAATCCCCTATAAAGGAAATTATGGCATTGCTAGATTCACATATCCCAGTTAAAGTAATTCTCCTTTATAATCAGTCACCCAACAGTTGTGACAAACATACCCCCTTTAGAGATGACAAATTCTCTCTAAAGTCAAAACCCTTTAGCTTCACATCTTGGGCTTCGAACAAGATACAAATAGACCCTTCAACTTCACATATTGGGCTTTGAACAAGATACAAACCACCTTTAGCTTCACGTCTAGGGCTTTGAACAAGACACCAAAATGACCTTTTTCCTCCCATAGAATAGGAGGAACTATGATCGCTCTGATTTCCCTGTTTCGTTAAACGGGAATACATAGGCATAAGATTGCAAAAGAATCTTAGCGAGCACACTAATCAAAACCCCAAAATCCCGTACCTTCATACATCAATCGAAAAGCATCAGTCCTAACATCCTCACAAATAGTCCCGTCATTTCATTCTTAAATAAGCAGAGAGAGGCCCACAATCTAAACCGCATCTGTAAACCAACAGTCATCTGTTTAAACTCAGTATGTAAGCAGGGTTAATTGGAGACATCTATTTTCCTTCCTTAGTCAACTGCAATAGGATAAAAAATGAATCGACCTGTAGTACCCCAGAGTGACAGTGCTTAAGAACCACGTCCAAAATCGCTCGCTACAATCTCTGGGGAGTTAGAGTTTCTTTGACAATTTCTAAGGGTGATAGCCTGAGAAAAGGTTCACCGAGAATACTGCCTTTCTCTTTGTTCCATATTGTTTAACCCCAAGAGGAGGAAAGACTGTATCTGTAATCCTACGGGGGATCTAGTTTCATTTGTATTTAAGAGTGATCAACAGGCTTTACCTAGTGCTAGACGTAGTTGCCAAGGAAAACTCTAAATAACTATACTAGTATTTCACAGTGGATATGTGACAAGTATATAAAAGGATGTGAAAGAAGACTTACAGTGAAGCAGTCCCACAATACAGTTATTTATATGAAAGCGATAAATGAAAGCGGATAAACACTTACCCATTTTAGAGCTTCCATGCTGTTTGGTTAGTTGTTCAACAAAGAAATTAAAGAAAGTTTTGATGACAACATATATTTTAATTCAAAATCAAAGGAGAAAGTGCTTTGAAAAGATTGTTGGGGCTTACAGCTCGAGGAGAGGCCCAAGTTTTAACGATGATTGCACCGTTGTTTTAAAAACTGTACAGAGGGACTTATACGATACATGAGGCCCAAAAAGTTTTTATGTACAAGGGGATGGGTCTTACACTCTATTAGAGGCCCAAATAAATTTAAAGAAAATAAATGGGGCTTATAACACGAGGGTAGGCCCAGATGATATGATTTTTGAACTGGCAATTGCGCTGAGATTTTTCTTTTAACGCAGAGGGACTTATAAATGTCTGAGGCCCAAAATGGTTTTGGTTAAAAGGGGATTGGGTCTTACACTCTATTAGAGGCCCAAAGTTTTTGTTTTTGAAAAGGAATGGTACTTATAGCTCGAGGAGAGGCCCAGTTGTTTTTGTTAAAAAGGCGACGATCGCGCCGTTGTTTTTGAAAATACAGTGGGACTTATACAATGACTGAGGCCCAAAAAGTGGTGAATTTAAAAAGGGGATGGGTCTTACACTCTAATAGAGGCCCAAAGGTTATTTTTGTACAAGAGATGGGACTTACAGCTCAAGGAGAAGCCCAAGGTTGTTTTGAAAAGGCGACGATTGCGCCGTACGTTTTGACGGTATCAGGACTTATACAATACACTGAGGCCCAAATCATTTTGGTTTTTAAAAAAAGGGTTGGGTCTTACACTCTATTAGAGGCCCATGAGTGTTTGAAAATGATTTGTTTAGGGTGATTAGTATCAAAACCCTAAATTAATTTCAAAATGTATTTTAATTAAATAAAATTTAATTAAAATGATCAAAATTATCAAGCATGTGTGAAAAACAAGTTGTGATCTTGTATTATTGTTTGAAAAATCATGTTTATATCCACAAAATGATTGGAAAACAATTAAATTTGGAAAATCAAGGAGGGAAAAATATTTTAAATGTTAAAAAACAAATAAAAGATTAATTCTTTGAAAAAATATCAAGTATATGAAATAAATAATATTTTTGGGAATTTTTGGCAAAATAAAATATTTTGACATTTTTATGAATTATTAAAAAAAGAATCAACTCAAAATCATTAAAACTCAGAGAGAAATTAATTTTTGAATCAATTAAATAAAATCACAAAATTCAAATATTTGAATTTGTGAAAAAGGCGCCAAGAACATGGCAAGAACACGCGTGTGTTCTGAGTTTGGCCTGATTTGCATTTTCTATCCAATCTCACTGAATACTTGATGAAATCACACAATCCACATATCAATCTGCTCGTTTTCACCTCACGATCATGTCTATGGTCTTTAATTTCATTTATTTAAGGCATGGAATAAGAAATCAAGGCAAAACCTCAAGAACCCTAAAATTTACATGAAGGCTGAGAATTTTGATACACGATTCAAACAAAGCAATCAATTGAGGGGAAACATTCTATGCATGATTATGAACATTTGGCAAAAGTATTGTGCGAGGAAATATGCATAGATTAAGAGATGACCAAGTTTAGGCTTACTTGAAGGTCGTGACAGCAAGAGCAAAGTGATTTTTGAGTTGGAGGTGTTACAAATGAGTTTTGATGATCTGAACAGCTTCCTTACACCATATGGAGTGTGTTTGAATGCTTGGACTTGATTGGAAACGGCTGGATCACTTCATGGCATCTCAGCTGCAACTTGGTTAAAACCTTGAGCAACTGGCTAGTGATTATGAGAAATTAGTGTTACAGTTGTTGTTTAAGTGTTTGATCACTTCTATATGATGTTTATGAGGTGTGTGTGATTGGTTTGGTTGAAATAGCTCTCAAACTCAAAACCCGATAGTGACTTGCTTTGGAAGGCAAATTTGGAAGTGAGAAGGTGATTTTGAGGAAAACATCTGTTTGATGGATTTGGTGTACTTAAACTGAGCACAAATGAGCTCTATTTATAGTAGAGCAAGTTTGTTTTGCAAGGAATAGGGAATGGCAATTGCAGCAGAGGTTTGGCAAATGTTGATCAATAGGAATCCAAGTCTCCTCTAGCCATTGACTAGAGGTTAGAGCATAGGCTGCTGGTTCCCTAGTTCAGAGATCATCCTTGACTCATTCAGTTGGAAATGGCTCAGTTCATGCAACCTTGGTGCATCCATTGAATGCTCCAACACAAAATTGGAATCTTGTCCCCTCTTTAGGGTTTTTTAGGTTTGGCATGCTATTTTTAGTTCCAAAGACTTGGGAGGCTTATGGATCAGTGTTTGTCCCTCCTTGGTCTCCCTTTGAGGTGTTCAGATGGATAAACTTGTTTGTCATTTGCAAAATTTGCTCAAATCGAGCAAAATACACAAATCTGCCTTGCCATGACAGTTTGCAGCAAGGCACGTTGCCATTGTCATATCTCATGGCTTAAGTGGAGTTGCACGGGGTTCTTGGCCATTTTGGAAAGCCCTTATATGATACAACAAATGTGTGATCATAGTTTGTCTTGACACTGTTTGGATCCAAGTGAAAAATGCCCTTACATTTTGCAAAAAGTGAAACAGATTCTGACTTAGTGAAAATTTCACTAAGTGTTGGAAAAAATGACATTTCATGTTTTCAGCCATTTTGATCCAACCATAACTCAAAATCCATGATGAATTGGAATGAGGTGTAGTTGACACTTTTTAAGTATGCCATGAGAGCTACAAATCCATCTTTAGATCAGCCCAAATGGTTGCTTGGATCTCAAGTTATGATCCTTGGAAGTTGGTACCCTAGCCACTTTGTTCCATAACTTAGAAAATTTCTAAGTTTTTTATGGTTACCCCTTTTACAAGTTTTCTCACTTTTCTTGGTTTTTCTTGATGAATGATGATTCCAATCACACATTAACATCATTTTAGGGTTAGGGGGCCATAATTGATCAAAAAATCAAAAAGTCAAACTTTGACTTGTGGGCATAGTTGACTGTTTATCAGATGAATTCCAAATTGTGCGATCCTCTATGAAATCAAGTCCTTGACCTAAATCAAACTTGATGGATTGATTTAATAAGTGTTATAGGGTGTATTGAATCATGCCCCAAGGTTTGGGAGCATGTCCTGGTCAAAAGTCAAAGGCACAGTTGACTTTTTCGGCGAAACCCTAACTGTGGTTCTGATGAACTTGAAACTTATGAATCAAGCTTCTTGGATCAATCCATTATTGCAAATGGATCAATGTGGTTTTCTAGGGACCCTCAAATCATGTCTTGAGGTCTTAGCTCATGTTTTGTCCCAAAAGTCAACTTAGGGGTGAATTAGGTCAAGAAACCCTAATTTCTGATTTTTGGTGAATGCATCCCCTGAGACTAAATTGACTTGATGGTTGGGTTTATGATGTCCCTTAGAGTATTTTCGGTTATGCTTTGAAGCATTGGCTCATGCCCAAAGGAAAAATTCCATCTGGAGGCCCTGGTCGACCAAAACCCTAATTTGGTGACACTGGCGATCTTGAGGCTTAATCCACTTGGAATGTTGCTGCCTTGTGCTTGATTCTTGATGACGGAGTCCTCTTGATCCATTTTGGATATTTGAGAGGTTTATACAAGTTAAGGATCATGTCATTCCTTGATTGATCCTTTGTCTAAGAGCTCTGAGAGGGCTTGAAACCCTAAGTTTGATTGTAGTGGATGCTCACCCATCTTTGGGGAGACTAATGAGGTATGATGGTCCATCCATATTGTGATGATGATGTCCACAATTATGAGAAATCTTAGTGGTCAAAATTTGGGGTATGACAGATGCCCCTATTTAATCTTCTTGGACCCGAAGGTGTGAATGGCGAAGGTATTTGGGCATTCGGGGTGCAAGATGATTAAATATCGGAATACCCAAAATTTTGATGGTGGTTATGAATGGTAGCTTACGCATTCATCTTCTTTTGCTAAGTGATGATGCTTAGAAAAGGTAAAACTTCCCCTCAATCCTGGTTTCCTACCAAGGAACTGGTCTCAGTTTTCTTTTGAAAATAAACTTCCCCTCGATCCTGGTTTCCTACCAAGGAACTGGTCTTAGTTGCTGAAATAAACTTCCCCTCGATCCTGGTTTCCTACCAAGGAACTGGTCTCAGTTGCTGAAATAAACTTCCCCTCGATCCTGGTTTCCTACCAAGGAACTAGTCTCAGTTGCTGAAATAAACTTCCCCTCGATCCTGGTTTCCGACCAAGGAACTGGTCTTAGTTGCAGAAATGAACTTCCCCTCAATCCTGGACTTCAGCCAAGGAAGTGGTCTCAGTTTTTGATATAAACTTCCCCTCGATCCTGGTATCCTACCGAGGAACTGGTCTCAGTTTCTTTTGTCAATAAACTTTCTTGACAAGGGACGCTGTTCGTAGCGGTTTTCCTCAAACTTCTTGCCGAATTTTCCTAGGGAGATGCCATTTGATGGAAAAAGATTTGATGTCAAGCTTGCTGGGGAACCCATCTGTCTGAGTTGTAGAGGTGTACAAACTTCTCTGTTGGAGATGCCATTTGTTGACTCTACTGGGGGAAAATGAGTGTCTTGAGAGACTATTTTCGCTTGGGGTTACTACATCATACTTTTCTCAGGATCTTCTCGGAGAAATGCCATATGATGTGATCCAATTTTGAGGTGCCGATGACTTCATTAACATTGATTTTCTGGAGAGAAGAACCACTATGTTGCTGAGAGTCTTTAGTTGCGAGGCTCTCTCTGGGATTTTCCTTAATTCGGGAAAGCAAAGATATCATCTTCAATGGCGAAGAGTGACGTTTGTCGAAGGTCTTTGTCTTTCAGAGGTTCAAGTTATCAAAGTGGTCGCGGACTGACTTCAATCCAGAAATAAACTGGAGGAGAGATTGTTTAGATGATTCACTTCCTGACGAGGAAAGAACGCATAACTCGATTGAGAGGACTTTTATCACTTGGGAACTAGACCGACTAGAGTGATAGTGATGCAATATGAATATGAATGAATCAATAATGCATGATGTATGTATGTTTATGCTGACAAAATTGACACGACATACAGACTAACAGATGAACATGACTGGATACTCGGCTACTGCAGGGGATGAAAAGTATCAGTGGTTCAAGATAGCAATTCTGCCTTGGTTAGGAGAGACGGTCCCTGTGGGGAAAACCATTGGTCGGGCTTAGGAGATAAGAACTCTGCCGGGGGTGTCAGATGAAACACGGTCTCTGACACAGTTGATCCTTCGTTGGGCGTACTGATTAAGTAGGAGTACTTTGATTCTGCACTTTGAAGCTCGATTACTTCTGGAGTAGCAATCGTTGTTCTTTCGATGTTCAACAGTCAAAAGAAATTGCCACCTTAATTTGAAAAGCAGAAAAATTTTAACAAGTAAAATTAATTTTTGTTTTATTTCAAGAATCGTTAATCATGTTAAAATGTCGTTCTGTAAAGCTAAAACAAATGAGAATTGCAAACAAAAGCACTAGAGCTCAAATTTTATTGATAGGATGGAAATCAACCAGACGCGTGATTCCACAGAGTATTTACAAAGTTATAAAATGGCAATTTAAGGGAAAAGGGTTACATTGAGACATAATGACCACTATCCTTCTACCAACTTTGAATTCTAGACATCCTGAGCTTCTGTCGAAGATGACCTTGACTGGCGTTTTCCTGACCGATGGCATTACTGCTGCTGAGGGATTTGCCCCTTTGTTGAACATAGTTACTTGCCATTATCCCTAATTTTTGCCTGGATTGTACTGTGATGTTTCTAATCCACGGAGATGATTTTCGATTATGTCTCTAATTTTTTCCTAGACCGCCCTTTCGGGTTTTCAATCCACTGAGACATTTTTTTTTAATTTATTTTATTTTAGGCGAAGTATTTCTTGACTACGTCAACATTTGTGGGGCAGTCAAATTCCTCTACGTCCATGGTTGTGAGTCTCAAGGCGCCGCCTGAGAAGGCTTTCCTGACCACATAAGGGCCGTCATAATTCGGGGTCCATTTGCCCCGGAATCAGTGAGAAATGATTGTATCTTCTTGAGCACGAGGTCTCATTTTCTGAAGACGCGAGGTCAGACCTTTTTGTCAAACGCCTTCTTCATCCTTTGTTGATACAACTGACTGTGGCATAGTGCCGTTATTCACTTTTCTTCGATTAGATTCAGTTCATCGTGTCTGCTTTGACACCATTCAACTTCTGTTAACTTAACTTCCATCAGTACCCGGACCAATGGGATCTATACTTCTATGGGGAGCACTGCCTCCATGCCATATACTATAGAGAAAGGGGTTGCCCCTGTTGAAGTCCGAACAGATGTGCGATAACCGTGAAGAGCAAAGGGTAACATCTCGTGCCAGTTTTTATAAGTTACAACCATCTTTTGAACAATCTTCTTAATGTTCTTGTTAGCCGCTTCTACCGCTCCATTCATCTTGGGTCGGTAGGGAGATGAGTTATGGTGTATGATCTTGAACTCTGCGCACAACTCTTTCATCATCTTATTGTTCAAGTTGGATCCATTATAGGTAATGATATGGCCAGGAACACCATAACGGCAGATGATATTATTTTTGATGAATCGGACCACCACTTGTCTGGTTAAATTGGCGTACGATGCTTCTTCGACCCATTTGGTGAAGTAGTCAATGGCTACTAGAATGAACCGATGTCTGTTTGAAGCTTTGGGTTCAATCAGTCCAATCATGTTGATTCCCCATATGGAAAAAGGCCATGGGGAAGAAAGAACTTTGAGATGTGTTGGCGGTACATGGATTTTGTCTGAGTATATCTGACACTTGTGACACCTCTTCATGTACTTGTATCAGTCGAATTCCATTGTCAACCAATAGTACCCTGCTCTTAGAATTTTTCTCACCATTGTGTGTCCGTTGGCATGTGTGCCAAAGGATCCTTCGTGACATTCTTTTATCACCATGTTTGCCTCTGGTCTGTCTATACATCGAAGCAAGACCATGTCAAAGTTTCTCTTATAAAGTGTATCATCGCTCCGGAAGAAGTTGCCTGCCAACCTTCTGAGGGTCTTTCTGTCCTTCCTGAATGCCCCAGGTGGATACTCTTGTTTCTGAAGGAAGCATTTGATATCGTGGTACCAAGGTTTTTTGTCTATGACTGCTTCAATCGTGAAGATGTAAGCGGGCCTTTCAAGGCGCATTATGTCAATCTTAGGTAAGTCATTCCATTGACCTACGCTAATCATGGAAGAGAGAGTGGCTAATGCATCAGCGATGTGATTCTCTTCCTGAGGGATGTGATGAAACTCGATTCTGTTGAAGAAGGGTAACAACCTTCTTGCATAATCTTTGTAAGGAATCAATCCTGATTGGTATGTGTTCCAATATCCTTTGATCTGATTGATAACCAGGGCAGAGTCTCCATATACGTCCAAGTTCTTGATCCTTAAGTCGATCGCTTCTTCGAGACCCATGATACAAGCTTCGTATTCGGCCTCGTTGGTTGTACACTTGAACATTAGTCTGGCAGTGAAAGGAATGTGGTACCCTGAGGTGTTATGATGATTTCCCCAATTCCGTTTCTATAATGATTGACAGCTCCGTCAAAGATAAGCCCCCATTGGGAACCTGGTTCTGGTCCTTCACTGGGTAGTGGTTCATCACAGTCTTTCATTTTCAGATACATAATATCTTCGTATGAGAAGTCAAACCCGACTGATTCCTGATTGTCAATCGGTTGATGAGCCAAATGATCGGCTAAAACACTTCCCTTAACGGCTTTCTGAGCGTGGTGCTCGATGTCATATTCTGATAACAACATCTGCCAACATCTGCCAAAATTCACAGGCTTTTCAAAGACGTACTTGATCGGATCCATTTTTTAGATTAACTAAGTAGTGTGGCGAATCATATACTGGCGAAGACATTTGGCTGCCCAAGCAAGAGCACAGCAAGTTTTCTCAAGCATAGTATAGCGAGTCTCGCAGTCTGTGAATTTCTTGCTCAAATAGTAAATGGCAGACTCTTTCCTTTTTGTTTCGTCTTGTTGGCCAAGTACACACCCCATTGAGTCTTCCAAGACTGTTAGGTAGATGATTAGTGGTCTTCCTTCCACTGGAGGTGATAGAATCGGCGGGTTTAACAGGTATTCCTTGATACTGTCGAAGGTGGTTTGGCAGTCTTTTGTCCAAACGCATTCCTGATTCTTTTTGAGTAATTTGAAAATCGGCGCGCAAGTCGCGGTCATGAGGAATATAAATCTGGAAATGTAATTCAGATGTCCCAGGAATCCCCTGACTTGTTTTTTAGTTTTCGGAGAAGGCATTTCTTGAATAGCCTTGACCTTGTCAGGATCAACCTCAATTCCTTTTTGGCTGACGATGAACCCTAGCAGTTTCCCTGAACGAACACTGAATGTGCATTTGTTGGGATTCAAGCGGAGTCTATATTTTCTCAGACGCTTGAATAATTTTGACAGGTGGGTCACATGCTCCTCTTCTGTTTTAGATTTGGCAATCATGTCATCGACATACACTTCTATTTCTTTGTGTATCATGTCATGAAACAGAGTACTCATGGCCCTTTGATAGGTTTCCCCAGCGTTCTTCAAACCGAACGGCATTACATTGTAACAAAAGGTTCCCCATGGGGTGATGAAGGAAGTTTTCTCCATGTATTTCGGCTCCATTTTTATCTGATTATAGCCCGAGAATCCATCCATGAAGGAGAAGACTTTGAACTTTGTTGTACTGTCAACCAGCATGTCAATGTGTGGTAAAGGAAAGTCATCCTTTGGACTAGCCTTATTTAGATCTCTGTAATCCACACACATTCTGACCTTTTCGTCCTTTTTTAGGATTGGTACTATGTTGGCTAACCATTGAGGATATTCTGATGTAGGGAGGAAACCCGCGTCAATCTGTTTCTGTACCTCCTCTTTGATTTTGATGGCCATGTCTGGGTGAGTCCATCTTAACCTCTGTTTTACTGGCGAACATTCTGATCTCAACATAAATGATGTTCCACGATGCTGGAATCCAACCCTGGCATGTCCTGATAGGACCAAGCAAATACATCGGGAAACTCTTTGAGAAGCTTTATCAAACTTTCTTTGACAGTCGGACTGATTAGGGCCCCAATCTTGACTTCTTTTCTCTCTTCCTTTGAACCTAATTTGACCATTTCCAACGGCTCTTTGTGAGGTTTAATGGACCTTTCTCTTGTCTAAGCTTTCGCGAGATCCCTTCTGGAATTTCTTCGTCATCTTCTTCTTCAGCCTCAAATACCGGGAATTCAAAGTTGGGAGAGGGCATCGGATCGTACGTTTCAATGGGGTTTAAAACAAGCAATCTGCATGACGTGATGATTTATGTTTAGAAGAGATAGAGAGAAATGAAAGAGTGTGTGCAGTGTATTTTTTTTACTGCTTGTTTTTATTATTTGTTGTTTTTTAGGATTACCATTTTCTGAAAAAAAACGAAAAGAGAAAACATCAATTAATGCATAAATTACAGAACGACGTTTACTTATTTATGATTTTGTCGATTCTTGAAACTACAGCCCTATAAAATAAAACTCTGTCACTTTGGGCGAAGCAAAGAGGGATATTTATAGAAAGTGAGCCCTATCAAAATATCTGTTTCACCTGGGCAGGGTGAAAGGTTAAGATAAAGACGGCCATCACTTAGACTTATGGACAATCTTCGAAACATCGACTGCAACCCATTGGAGGCAAACTCCTCGGTGAATCACAAAGTCTGGTACCTTCCTTGATTTGTCTTCAGAAATAACGCTGATTTCTGGTGGAGCAGGATCGTTGGAATCTGTCTCCCAGGCAGAGTTGTCGTAGGAGAATTCCTCAGTTCTATTTTGCATATCATTTATGCTCTCGGGTGTATCTCCCGATCCAGTTGGCTGAATGTCCTCGAGCTTGATACGAGAGCTTTCAGGAGCGGTGTATTTGACCATGAAGTTGTACTTGCCACTCGGTTGTCCCAAGGTGTCCCACCTCTCTTTGGAACTGGAAAAGTCATCCCTTTCGATGATGTTGACCTCGAGAAAAGCATAGTTAATGAAATCTAGTCCTACAAACTTTGCGAATTCATCATCGTGCTGGACGTTTTCTGAATGATCTGAGTGTTGATCCCATGACATGGTGGGGACGCAAGTATTTTTTTCAATGACGCTCAACTAATTTTCATTGTTCGGCTAATTTTCTTGCCCCAAGTCTCCTGGGTATGGCTGCCAGATAGGCAGACCATCCATCGAGCCATAATAGTCGTGGTCAAAGTTGTATTTCATCGGAGTGTCTTCCTCTAATGAATTTGGCGGAGCACGGCATCCTTCTGGATCACAATCTCAGTGTATCATTTCGACGTCTGACCTCGGTATAAATCTCGGACTCTGTGCGGGATAGCAAAATGGCGTAGGGATCTCTTCTTGAGACATATAACCGTCCTCGTTAAGATAGGACTTCCATTCTTCATCTGTGTCGGAGGAATCTCCCTCGTTGTACTTCTTGAGACACTAGGTGAAAGAAACCTTCACTATGAAAGAAGTTTTAAATGGGATGAAGACTCTCATCGTTAGCAGCTGTTTGGGTACTCAGTAGGAATGACAAGATGTCCCCATCCCTTTGCATTGTTACTCTCGATTACTTTGAGAGCATCTTTGTACGAGGAAATCGATTTTCCTTTTTCTGATTAATTCTTATTGCTCACCGAAAGCGCTTGGAACTGAGTTCTAATAACCTCCTCGGGTTCTACACCAGTGGACAATGAAAGGTTACTCACGAGAAAGGCTTGCTCTGCGCAGACCGTGACAAGTTGGTCATTCTTGACGAACTTCAGCTTCTGGTGAAGTGTCGAAGTGACTGACCCAGCCTGGTGTATCCATGGTCTTCCTAATAAGTAACTGTATGTTGCCCGGATGTCCATGACTTGGAAAGTGACTAGGAAAGTGTGAGGACCGATAGTTATGGGAAGGTCGACTTCGCCGATAACTATTTTTCTGGACCCGTCAAATGCTTTGACGATGACCTCACCACCTCTCATCGGAGATCCTTTGAATGATAGTCACATTAGAGTGGACTTCGACATGACGTTGAGAGCCGATCCGGTGTCTACCAGTATGCTGGCTAAAGCATTGTCCTAGCAGTTGACTGTGATATTGAGCGCCATGTTGTGACTTTTGCCTTCTTCTGGCAATTCCTCATCGCTAAACCCCAAGTTGTTGCAGGAAGTGATATTAGAGACGATACTGTCAAACTGTCATATTGACACATCCTGTTCCATAAAGGCTTGTTCTAAGACTTTCTGTAGAGCCTCTCTGTGGGCTTCGGAACTGAGCAAAAGCGATAACACTGAGATCTTTGAAGGATTTTGTAATAGCTAATCCACAATGTTGTATTCACTTCTTTGGATGAGCTTCAGCATCTCATCATTATTATTTGAAAGGTCGGGATCACTGGATTGACCGACTGGTGGATTAGGAACTTCTGTTTGAGGTTCCTTTTCTCTATTAGGTTCTCCAACTCCTCTGTTGAAGATTCGACCGCTCTGTGTTACTCGACTGATGTCTGCAATATTCACGGCGGAGGGTAATGGACTTTCCTTTCCATTCTCAATTGTTGTTGCACCGTATTTGTAAGGGATAGCCTTAGTTGATTCATACGGTAGTGGTCCCGATAGATAGATAACTACATGAGCCTTCTGATTATTCTGATTGTCGTAGGTAACTTCAATTAGTTCCTGGTTAAGAACCTTTGATTCGTCAAGTAGAGGGATGATGGTACAGACATCTTTGGTCCATTCATGATCAGAGATCATGACAACATCCCTGATTTGATCAACGAAATAGTTTGGCGTCCAGTCGATTGATCCAGAAATTGGACATGGTTGAATCTCTTTGGGAGCCAACTGACTTTGAAGGGCTGCTCGCACGAGGTAACATCCTTGATTATTTTCCTAGCAGAATCTACAGCGCTCGTAGTTGTGTGGTGGCACCTGGCCACGTCCGCTTTGAATGCAGTGTAACCTTACCAGGTCTATTTCCATAGATCGGACACCCTGACTTTGATGCCTAGTAGGGTTCCCATTAACCACACTGATTTGTTACGTGTCTTCATCTATATAGATCGGAAGCCACCAGTGATTTAACAAGTGTTGCAAAGTTTTTTGAACGAGAGCGCACCCTTGGTTACTCTCACGACATACTTTACAGTTCTGATAATTATGCGAAGTCAGGAAATCGAGCTGGACTTGTGTAGCATATAACTCCACCAAGCCGATATTCATCAAACGAATATCGAAGATTTGAATCATATTCACTTGATACTGATTTCCATCGCGGTAATCCTGAATCCATCTAAGATCTATCTGACGCTAGAGGGCCTCTTGTACGAAAGAGCATCCCTGTTTGTTTACCGAGCAAGTCAGACAGGAATTATAATCATGCCGCGGCATATTATGATGTTGGCTTTGCCTTGAGTGCATTGCCACCAAGTTGACATTCATTGCACGGATGTCGTGGTTCTGAATGATGTTGGAATTTGTATAAGTCATGTTAACTCCACGAACTCGATGCTCTTGGATCCATCCGAGATCTAATTGTTCCTGTAGAGCTAATTGCACCACAAAACATCCTTGAAATTTTTTAGAGCAAATATCACACTGGTGATAATTATGAGGTGGCACATGGCCGTATCCACTCTGTCTACAATGCATCTTGACCAAGTTGGCCCTTAATAAGAGTACATCATGAATTTGATAGCTGTTGTTGGACTCTCCCTCTATCAAATTTACCGCAGCTTTCTCGTGTTGAGGCAACGGGTTCATGAGAACATTAGGATTTGTATCCTTGAAGGATAAGACCCCGCTCCTAACAAGCTTTTGCACATCGGATTTAAAACTAAGATAGTTTTCTATGTTATGCCCCGGTCCTCCTTGATAGTAAGGGTAAGTCTGATCCGCTTTGAACCAAAAAGGAGGATTTTCCGGTATTGTAAGAGAATATCTAGTTTGGACATGCCCCTTGACCAGTAAGAATGGAAACAGTTCTGCGTACAACATTGGTATAGGGTCGAACCCAGGAAGTCGAGTTGTATGGTTGTTGTTATATGGAGGACGAGCCTGCTGAAGAGGCTGTTATGTCCTTTGCTGATATTGCTATTGATTTGGTTGGCTCTGAGCAACCTGAGGTTGATACGTAGGAACAGGCGCAAGGTTGATAGCAGGAGTTACCGCTGCTACTAGTTGGTACCGTCGCCTTTGCTTTCCGAGTGAGATATTACCAATATCTTTCTCTTTTTTCTTAGGGAGAGCACTACCATATTGTTTTGTACTACTTAATGATCCAGCGTCTTTAACTAAGCGTCCTTCTCGGACAGCTTCCTCCAAACGAACTCCCATGCCCACCATCTCGGTGAAGTCGCTGGGCGCACTGGCAACCATTCTGTCATAGTAAAATGAGCTTAAGGTTTTCAAGAAGATCTTTGTCATCTCTTTTTCCTCAAGAGGTGCACAAATATGGGCGACAATTTCACGACATCTTTGAGCATATTCCTTAAAGGTTTCCTTGTCCTTCTGTGACATCGATCTGAGTTGATCTCTGTCTGCTGCCATGTCCAGGTTATACTTACATGAACGAAGGCAACACCAAGATCTCTGAAAGTGCCGATCTTAGTACGGTTTAAACACATGTACCATTTGAGTGCGGCACCGGTTAAACTATCTTGGAAATAGTGGATCAGTAGCTGGTTGTTCTCTGTCTGAGTTGATGTTCTCCGAGCGTACATCACCAAATGGCTTTGAGGGCAAGAGTTACCCTTGTACTTTTCAAATTCAGGCACTTTGAATTTGTGCGGAACTTTCACATTGGGGACCAAACAAAGGTCTGCGGCGTCTTTTCCAAATAGATCCTGACCATGAAGGGCTTGCAGCTCTATCTGTATCTCCAGGAACTGTTCCTGGAACTCATTAATTTTGTCGAACATACTTTTGTTTCCACCATAAGGTATCTGTGGAATCTGTCCTTCCGGGACAGTGTGTACCACGGGTGGTGGTATAGTCATCATGGCAATAACTCTAGGTCCTTCCCTCTCCCGAAGTTTGTAACCTTCAGGAGTTGCTGTCATGCCCCTGGCATCTTCGCTTTCCCGAAGTTTGTAACCTTCAGGCCCAGCGATTCTTGCTGCGGTTCCCTGATCCTCAGTGATTGGCGGAACATATCCTTCCGGGATATAGTTAATAGGCATGCCCCAAGGACGATCTTTTGGTATTTTGTACCTAGGATCATACTTCTCCACTATGGGCATTGATGCGATCTCTGAGATCACAGTCCTTTGTTGTTGCATCTGAGCTTCTGCCAGAGCTTGCATATCATTGTGAAGCTTTCTCAGATCCTCTTTCAGAGTGTCGATCTCTTCCCTCAACTCTCTGTTCTATTCCTCGAGATCATCCATCTTTTTCTGTAGATTGGCCCGAGTATTGTACGAATGAGACAGTTTGACTCTAGAATCGAGACGCAAACGTGAGATTCGTAGGTAAGAAGAATGTGTTACGTGAGAATGATGAATGATATGCAATGATTATATTAGCTATTTTTTGTTTAATCAAAATAAACTTCGACAATTAGATTACAAATATCAAACAGTGGGGAAACCCCGTTTTATTGAATTCAAAGATTGCAGAAATGGAAATACAGTAATTTACAAAGTGCTGCAAAAGGAAATCTAAACTTATGGGTCATGAGTCCTCTCTGAAGCGAGCTCGGGTGCTGGTTCTGGTACTTTCCTTTTCTTTGACCGGGGCTCTTGAGCCATTGTCGGGTTGTCATTCCTTTGCCAAGTGAAAGGAGCGAGCAAATTCCTTTGGTCATCCTGATTTTCTACAGCATGTTGCTCTAAAATCTCGATCAGAGCATCTTTATCTTTCAATATTTGCTGTATTTTCTTACACTCCACATTGAGAATACGGTACTTGTTCCTCCAAGACCTCTTCTCCTGCTGAACTTTGTTGAGAGTAACCTGAAGTTTTTCCGTCTCAGACATAAAATAAAGGACAGAGTCCCTTAATGGAAGAACTTCCTGACGAGGGTAAGGCATCCTCAGCTTGAGAGCTCTAGTTTGTACCCAGTGGAGATACACTACGCCAAACAAGGGAAAAGAGGGCACTTTTTTTGGCCTATGACAACGCTTAAAAGTACTGTCTAAGCCTGCGCTGTCGTAGGTAAAGACAACACTTTTTTATTTATGAAAAAGCGCTCTCTAAAAGGGGACTTTAAACAGCGCTTTTAAAAGCGCTGTCTAATGTATACGTTTAAAATTTTAAAGAATTTTTTTATATACTTTAGAGAGCGCTTTTTTCTTCAAAAGTGCTCTATAAAGGGGGACTTTAGACAGCACTTTTGAAAGCGCTGTCTAATGTATACGTAGAATGATTTTTTTATATACCTTTAGAGAGCGCTTTTTCCTTAAAAGCGCTCTCTAAAGGGGGACTTTAGACAGCGCTTTTAAAAGCGCTGTCTAATGTATAACTTTAGACAGCGCTTTTTTCTCAAAAGCGCTGTCTTTTGTCTACGTATAATTTTGAAGATTTTTTTAAAAAATCCCATTTTAACCATTTTTTTATGCAGAAATCTGTATAATTCACATTTCCATAAACCTGTATAATTCACATTTCAATAAACCAGTATGGATACGCATTTCCATCAACAAATTCTATTTCAAAACTAGAATTTACATTAATGCAGAATTCGCACAAATTCTATAAACTAGAATTTGTACATTTCAATAAACTAGAATTTACATGCAGAATTCGCACAAATTCTATTGTATGGTTTCAAACCTGTATAGAATTTACATTTCAATAAACTAGAATTTACATTCACAAAACTATACATTCAAGAAAGAATTCTTCTTGCAATAAAAAATTCGCACAATTCCTCCTTAGTATCTTGCAATTGTTTCCTCGTGTAATAAGGACACGCCATATCATCGAAATACTACATAACAAAACAAAATACGCATTATTTAGTTAAAAATAATAAATTATATGACATATCCGATAAATATTAAAATAAATCCTAAGTTATAAAACCATGCATACCGTAATAGGAATCTCCAATTGTCCCATTTGAAGGATTTCTCTCATGAACCTCAAAACGAAGTACCCGCAGTCTATGTCATTACGCTGACGAGGGCACTACACATAGAGAAACAAATAAGAAATAATATATAGATGTTTTGTGTTATCAAGTAGCATCACTAATAAGCAATATTGTGAAAATTAATATACCTCCACTTTGACCCATGTAATATTGGTTGCTCTAGCCCGTGCTACTCGTGCGTATCTTCCTGGTTACTAGACATTTGACCTGTAAGAAAGAAAAAAACAAAAATTAAATGACAAATATAAAAATCTATAATCCTAATCCATTGAATGATATAAGCTATATTGAATGATATAAGCTATAATTTTACAACTAGTACCTTTTTCACTAACGTCTCTTTCTTTTCTTGTTTGGAGTATGTTCTACCCGTCTCTTAACAACACGGACGGTTGGATTGATCCAAATACCCTCTGCCAATAGAGCACAACATCTTTTTGGACAGGCATGTATCTTATCATAGCTCATGCCAATAGAGCACAACATCTTTTTGGCCTCATATGTTCGATTGGGAAGAGCATTATCCTCTGGAAGCATATCTTTCATAAGGGCCAATAACTCTGTGAAACTTTTATCCGACCATCCATTGCCCGCCTTTAAGTTGTAAGACTTTAATATCGCAGACAATCTTGTGAATTTGGTGCAACCATTATACAACGGTTTCTCTGCATCGCTTACCAACCTCTCAAACATTTTGGGACAATCCTTAAGATCTTCTTCAAGTGCTTCTGCAATCTCTTTGACTCGATCAGAATCGTATGTATCTGTGCCATTGTCGTATGAAACGTAGGTCGTATTATCCCCCGATTCAACATTCCCGTTAATTTTCTCACCATGCAAATTCCAACATGTATAACTTCTATCAATTCCACTCCTCAATAAATGCGATGCCAACTGAACCGCGTCAACCCGACTCCCAAAACAGCAACCCAAGCAAGGACATATCATTCGACTGGGGTCTTTGGCGTGCGCAACAGCAAACTTAACGAATTCCGATACCCCATTGTCATACTCTTTCGACAATCGACTTGAAGACATCCATTTCTTATCCATAATTATACTAATTAAACTAAACAAAAACAAAAAGAAAAAATGTTATATCTGTAGGGAAACGATCCGACTTTCACACTTTGAACACAAGTAACCCCTATACACGTATCATAAAATGAAATATCATTAATTGACCAATTATGAGTCATAACTTGATAAGTGGCAACATGTAATCACAAACAAGCAACAATTAGAGGTAAACACCTACATATTCCAAGTACTCAAGAGCAAAATAAATACTTTAGAATCACTAAGTTTAGAGAACAGATCAAAATACAAGAAGAAAGGTGAGAGACAACCATTAATATAGGCTCATTGACTTATAATATAACTTTAAAAACCATAAAAAATTATAATTTAAAGTATCAAAAAAATTCTCTCCTCAATAAGTATAAAGTAGACAATTAACTTATAACAAAAAGTCACAAGTTCTAGAAAATAAAAGAAATGAACTTGGAAAAAAAGGATAGACCAAACACAATCCATTGGAAAAATAGTACAACACAACTAGCGAAATACAATTTCAATCAATACTAGGTTGTTTATACTAATCAACTTTGCCAAATATACAGTAGACAATATTTAAAAGTAACCTTCCACAAAAAAATTATGCAAATTACTTGAGATACATTAAACTATTTAATAAGAGGTCTCAGGTCATTTAAGTATAAATACATCATAATCTAAGTAATCAGCCAATGTAGGCAAATGAAGAGCATCACTGACCTTAAAGTTATTAAAACTGAATTTACATTAAAAATACTTTAAATAAATATATTAAATTTCAATTCACATGAAAAATAAAAGCAAAAAATAGTTTGGGAAAAATTCACTCAGTAGTGGCTAGATTAATTAAGGTTCGATTCTGCCTGCAAATTTCCTCAACTTGAAATCAGAAGAGGGAGCTTTGTATCCTCATCGTGAAAAATTTTTCCCCATAAAAATCAAATCAAAAACAAAAATTAAAAACAGAGAAATGAATAATAAAAGAGATCACTCAGTTCAGCAACAACGTACCTTATTCGTTTTCAGAGGATAAGAGACGACAACGGTGACGACAACAACAACAACAACATTTTCACGAATTGAATGCAACAATGACGGAAACAGTGACGACAACGGTGACGGCAACGGTGACGGCAACGGTGACGGAAATGGGAATGCAAGAACGATGGCAATGGCAATGCATGAACGACGACAAGGGTTTCAGTAGAAGAAACGGTCAAGAGAAGAAAATGAATAGAAGTGTCTGAAAATGTTTAGAAATTGTTTTATATTTTAATTCATAAATGACCTTAGAGGGCGCTTTTAAGAAAGCTCTTTCTTATGTGAAACCTATAAGAGCGCTTCCCTTAGAAAGCGCTTTCTAAAGTGAAAAGAATTTAAGACCTATAAGAGCGCTTTTCTGAAAGCGCTTTCTAAGGTTAACTTTAAACAGCGCTTTTTAAAAGCGCTGTCTAAAGTAATACCTATAACAGCGCTTTCCAAAAAAGCGCTTTCTAAGGTGGCATCCATTTATTGCATTTAACAGCGCTTTTTAAAAGCGCTTTCTAAAGCCTGTCTTTTACTGCGCTTTTTTTTAGCGAAATTTTTTTATTCTTTTTAGCAGCGCTTTTTTATAAAAGCGCAGTATATTCCTATTTTTGACGTAGTGATAAGGCTCCACTGAGACACAGTCTGGTTTTCCTAGAGACTCTCTTCCTTTCCTATGAACGTGTTTCTGGGCATGCACTATTTTCGTCTTTAGTGCTCTGTCATTTTCTGCTTCCTTGAAGAAAAGACCTTCGCGATGAGCATTACGCGGAATATGTCTCATCGGGTATCCAAATTAACGACGAACTAAAATTGGATGATAGTTGATTCCTCCCTTAGTTCCTATAAGGGGTACATTTGGGAAATTTCCACAACGGTCGATAGTTGTACCAATCAATGTCAGAGTTGGTAAGAGATATGATTCTCTGCGACCAACGTAAAGTATTCTTTTGATCCCAAAATGCAGCAGACTTGGGAAAATGGGAAGTGAACCATTTGTATAGCAGGGGTACACAGCATGTGATCATTCCTCCGCTGTATAAATTCCTTAAGTGTACAGAATGATAAGCATCTGCAAGCAAGGTCAATACAGGGTTTCCAATCAGAAAAATCTTAATGGCGTTGATATCAACGAAGTTATCAATGTTGGGAAACAAAAATAACCCGTAGGTAAACAAAACAAAGATGCTTTCAAAAGTGGCCATGTTCCCTATACTAGCAAAGTACATAGCTTTCTTGATCAAGAACTAGGTTGGCAAACCTTGGATTCCACCCTTAGTGGTCATGTGAGTCCTGACTTCTGACTCGTCCAAATAGATTGCTCTTGCAATGGTTTGATCCTTTGGAATCTCTTCCTGTCCAGAAAAGGGAGCTTGGTCAGTGATATGTAAATCAGTCAGGTGAGAATACTCCTCCAGTGTTGGTGCTAGTTGATAATCCGGGAATGTGAAACAGTGATAGACCGGATCGTAGAACTGAATTAGTGTGGACAAGATTCCTTCGATTACATGGACCCTTAATAGAGATAGCAGTCCCCCGTACTTAGCTCTGAAAGCCTCGGGGTTGGTGATCATCCTCGCAAGACCTCTTAAATCCTCTAGTTTTGGAACCTTGAAGGTGTACTTGTGAGTTTTCCTTCTACCGTAATCCATAACGCAATCTCTTTATCTGACATTTGCAATCATTGCCTTAGTTTAATTTGAAAAAGAGAGACTAGAAGAGAAGATTTTTCTTTGTTTTAATGTTTTTTAAATGAATGTATGAATGCAGCACACAAAAACATAGAAAAAACATGGGGTCAAAGGGTCGGTGTCATGAAGTCAAGGCTCTACCCATCCCCAAAGGTTTATACTGGTGATTTTTGTACCTGTCCGCAAAGTAATTGACCCCTCTTGGGATAACAACAGCAAGCGGATCGCCAGCGAGCTGATGTATCTTAGAGTGATCTCAGATGAGGGTAGTATCGCGTGACAACTATTTCCGATAGCTTCCACACTACAAAATGGTTTCAGTATACTAAAAACCTCAGCTTCTCAGATAACCCAATCGACCACACTACTTTCAACAACCGAAGTCGTATAGGTAATGTATCTGTAAAGGGAGTCTCCACTGAGTTTGATGGTCGACCGGGAACTGTTAACTGGGATTCACTCCCCGTAAGATTACCCGTATAATTCCATCCTCTGTCTTAGGTGTATACTCAATCTTTCCACATGCGGCATCACACGCATTCCCATTAGCAGAAAAATAAACACAGATATTAATTAGGAAAAGCAGTATATATTTGTCTTAATCATCCTAGACCTCTAGTCTTATGATCCTATACAGACAATGAGTCCCCAGCAGAGTCGTCATTTCTGTAGTATTTTGTGAACTTAATGCTTTCTACCTTAAAAGATGCAAGAAAGAATGCCTCCCACTGTGATCGCCATTTTTCTGTGGTGGCCACATTGAAAATGACTTGTTCAAGGTTTCTACCTAAAACTGTAAGAAAGAATGACTCCCACTGTGGTCGCCATTTTTCTGTAGCGCAATTTTTGTGGTTTCGAATCACTATCGCTTTGGTACTACAGTTCAATTCATTTTTTATCCTATTGAGCTGATTAAGGAAGGGGAATAGATGTCTCCAATTAACCCTGCTTGCAAACTGAGGTTAAACAGTCAAAACTGTTGGTTTATAGATGCTATCAAAATAGGGGGTTCGTCTTTTAGGGTTATTTGCTTAAAAACAGGATCTGGACTATTTGTGAGGTTTTTGGTCTAATGCTTTTGATGGATATATGAAGGTACGGGATTTTGGGTTTTTGATTAGTATGCTCGCTAAGACTTTTGCAATCTGCCTACGTATTCCCGAAACAGGGAAATCAGAGCGATCGTAGTTCCTCCTATTCTATGGGAGGAAAAAGGTTGTTTTGGTGTCTTGTTCAAAGCCCAAGACATGAAGCTAAAGGTGGTTTGTATCTTGTTCAAAGCCCAAGGTGTGAAGCGAAAGGTTTGACTGAGAGAGAATTTGTCATCTCTAAAGAGGAGTTGTTGATGTCTGTATGCTGTGAGCAAGGCACAAATTTGATGTTAAAAGGTTGATTGACTCAACCGGGGTTTTCTTTATACAAAGCCTAAGAGGAGGCTAGAAGTTGACTTTTCTGGGGAAAATGTTCTTTTTGTCTTGTACAAAGCCCAAGATTGAGGCTAAAAGGGATTTTGACTCCATTAGGGAGAATGTATCTGGTATAAAGCCCAAGATGGAGGCTGAAAGGGTTTGACTCAACAAGAGAGTGCTTGTATGTGTCTTGTACAAAGCCCAAGGTGGAGGCTAAAAGAGTTGACTCAATAAGAGAGTCTTTAAAAGGTGATTGACTCAACAAGAGAGTCTGAAGGTTGATTGACTCAACAAGAGAGTCTTTTATACTCAACAAGAGAGTGATTTGATGTTCCGTACGAAGCCCGAGATTGAGGCTAAAAGGAGATTGAATCAACAAGAGAGTCTTTTATACTCAACAAGGGAGTCTTTTATACTCAACAAGAGAGTGTTTTTATATGTCTTGTACAAATCCCAAGACGGAGGCTAAAAGTTGACTCAACAAGAGAATCTTTTATACTCAACAAGAGAGTGGGTTTTTTATATGTCTTGTACAAAGCCCACGACGGGGGCTAAAAGAGATGGACTCAACAAGAGAGTCTGAAAAGGTTAGCTCCGCTAGGGAGAGTCATTTGTACAAAGCCCAAGAGGAGGTTGTCTTACTGCTGAGGATTAGATCCATAGGCAGGCCCAAGGGTGGGGAACTCTCATGAGAGAGACCGGGTTTCAGAGTGATCGGTGTTTCTTCCTATGTTTGAAAGGAACTTGAGAATGTCTTTGAGACCCAAGAGGCTTAGGTTGTCCAAGTCTAGAGTTTTATATTTTGTACAATGCCCAAGAGGAGGCACGGGCATTAAGGGATGAGTATCAACCCTACAATGGTCGGAGTTTTGACGCGGGAAAGATTGCTCTAACAAAGGATGACTAAGTTCTGTCTTATACCTTTAAGAGGTCGTTAGGGTCCTTGTATTAAGCCCAAGAGAAGGCATGAGAACTTCTAAGAAGACGAAGGGTCCTTGTACAATGCCCAAGAGGAGGCGGGGATGCTTTAAGGAAGCCTGTGGGTCCCGAAACCAAGAGAAGTTCAAGAAATGCAATTCACAGAGAAGAGATCATTCCAGGAAAGTTCGAGAATTTGGAAGAAACTTAAGAGATGCCATTCACTGAGAAAAGATCATATCTGGGGAGTTAGAGTTTCTTTGACAATTTCTAAGGGTGACAGTCTGAGAAAAGGTTCACCGAGAATACTGCCTTTCTCTTTGTTCCATATTGTTTAACCCCAAGAGGAGGGAAGACTGTATCTGGAATCCTACGGGGGATCTAGTTTCGTTTGTATTTAAGAGTGACCAACAGGCTTTACCTAGTGCTAGACGTAGTTGCCGGGGAAAACTCTAAATAACTATACTAATATTGCACAGTGGATATGTGACAAGTATATAAAAGGATGTGAAAGAAGACTTACAGCGAAGCAGCCCCACAATACAGTTATATATATGAAAGCGGTAAATGAAAGCGGATAAACACTTACCCGTTGTAGAGCTTCCATGCTATTTATTTAGTTGTTCAACAAAGAAATTAAAGAAAGTTTTGATGACAACATATATTTTAATTCAAAATCAAAGGATAAAGTGCTTTGAAAAGATTGTTGGGGCTTACAGCTCGAGGAGAGGCCCAAGTTTTAACGATGATTGCACCGTTGTTTTAAAAATTGTACAGAGGGACTTATACGATACATGAGGCCCAAAAAGTTTTTATGTACAAGGGGATGGGTCTTACACTCTATTAGAGGCCCAAAGAAATTTAAAGAAAAGAAATGGGGCTTATAACACGAGGGTAGGCCCAGATGATTTGATTTTTGAACTGGCGATTGCGCCGAGATTTTTCTTTTAACGCAGAGAGACTTATACATGTATGAGGCCCAAAATGGTTTTGGTTAAAAGGGTATTGGTTCTTACACTCTATTAGAGGCCCAAAGTTTTTGTTTTTGAAAAGGAATGAGACTTATAGCTCGAGGAGAGGCCCAGTTGTTTTTGTTAAAAAGGCGACGATCGTGCCGTTGTTTTTGAAAATACAGTGGGACTTATACAATGACTGAGGCCCAAAAAGTGGTGTATTTACAAAGGGGATGGGTCTTACACTCTAATAGAGGCCCAAATGTTATTTTTGTACAAGAGATGGGACTTACAGCTCAAGGAGAAGCCCAGTTTATTTTGAAAAGGTGACGATCGCGCCATACGTTTTAACGGTATCGAGAGTTATACAATACACTGAGGCCCAAATCATTTTGGTTTTTAAAAAAAGGGTTGGGTCTTACACTCTATTAAAGGCCCATGAGTGTTTGAAAATGATTTGTTTAGGGTGATTAGTATCAAAACCCTAAATTAATTTCAAAATGTATTTTAATTAAATAAAATTTAATTAAAATGATCAAAATTATCAAGCATGTGTGAAAAACAAGTTGTGATCATGGATTAATGTTTGAAAAATCATGTTTATATCCACAAAATGATTGGAAACCAATTAAATTTGGAAAATCAAGGAGGAAAAAATATTTTAAATGTTAAAAAACAAATAAAAGATTAATTATTTGCAAAAATATCAAGTATATGAAATAAATAATATTTTTGGGAATTTTTGGAAAAATAAAATATTTTGACATTTTTGTGAATTATTAAAAAAAGAATCAACTCAAAATCATTAAAACTCAGAGAGAAATTAATTTTTGAATCAATTAAATAAAATCACAAAATTCAAATATTTGAATTTGTGAAAAAGGCGCCAAGAACATGGCAAGAACACGTGCGTGTTCTGAGTTTGGCCTGATTTGCATTTTCTATCTAATCTCACTGAATACTTGATGAAATCACATAATCCACATATCAATCTGCTCGTTTTCACCTCACGATCATGTCTATGGTCTTTAATTTCATTTATTTTAAGCATGGAATAAGAAATCAAGACAAAACCTCAAGAACCCTAAAATTTGCATGAAGGCTGAGAATTTTGATACACGATTCAAACAAAGCAATCAATTGAGGGGAAACATTCTATGCATGATTATGAACATTTGGCAAAAGTATTGTGCGAGGAAATATGTATAGATTAAGAGATGACCAAGTTTAGGCTTACTTGAAGGTCGTGACAGCAAAAGCAAAGTGATTTTTGAGTTGGAGGTGTTACAGATGAGTTGTGATGTCTGAACAGCTTCCCTACACCATATGGAGTATGTTTGAATGCTTGAACTTGATTGGAAATGTCTGGATCACTTCATGGCATCTCAGCTGTAACTTGGTTAAAATCTTGAGCAACTGGCTGGGGATTCTGAGAAATCAGTGTTACAGTTGTTGTTTAAGTGTTTGGATCACTTCTATATGATGTTTATGAGGTGTGTGTGTGTGATTGGTTTGGTTAGAATAGCTCTCAAACTCAAAATCTGATAGTGACTTGCTTTGGAAGGTAAATTTGGAAGTGGGAAAGTGATTTTTAGGAAAACATCTGTTTGATGGCTTTGGTGTACTTAAACTGAGCACAAATAAGATCTATTTATAGTAGAGCAAGTTTGTTTTGCAAGGAATAGGGAATGACAACTGCAGCAGAGGTTTGGCAAATGTTGATCAATAGAAATCCAAGTCTCCTCTAGCCATTGACTAGAGGTTAGAGCACAGTCTATTGGTTCCCTAGTTCAGAGATCATCCTTCACTCATTCAGTTGGAAATGGCTCAGTTTATGCCACCTTGGTGCATCCATTGAATGCTCCAAAATAAAATTGGAGTCTTGTCCCCTCTTTAGGGTTTTTTAGGTTTGGCATGCTATTTTTAGTTCCAAAGACTTGGGAGGCTAATGGATCAGTGTTTGTCCCTCCTTGGTCTCCCCCTGAGGTGTTCAGATGGATAAACTTGTTTGTCATTTGCAAAATTTTCTCAAATCGAGCAAAGTGCACAAATCTGCCTTGCCGTGACAGTTTGCAGCAAGGCACATTGCCATTGTCATATCTCATGGCTTAAGTGGAGTTTCCTACGGTTCTTAGCCATTTTGGAAATCCCTTATATGATACAACACATATGTGATCATAGTTTGTCTTGACACTTTTTGGTTCCAAGTGAAAAATGCCCTTACATTTTGCAAAAAGTGAAACAGATTTTGACTTAGTGAAAATTTCACTAAGTGTTGGAAAAAGTGACATTTCATGTTTTCAGCCATTTTGATCCAACCATAACTCAAAATCCATGATGAATTGGAATGAGGTGTAGTTGACACTTTTAAAGTATGCCATGAGAGCTACAAATCCATCTTTGGATCAACCTAAATGGTTGCTTGGATCTCGAGTTATGATCCTTGGAAGTTGGTACCCTAACCAATTTGTTCCATAACTTAGAAAATTTCTAAGTTTTTTATGGTTACCCCTTTTACAAGTTATCTCGCTTTTCTTGGTTTTTCTTGATGAATGATGATTCCAATCACACATTAACATCATTTTAGGGTTAGGGGACCATAATTGATCAAAAAATCAAAAAGTCAAACTTTAACTTGTGGGCACATTTGACTTTTTTATCAGATGAATTCCAAAATGTGTGATCCTCTATGAAATCAAGTCCTTGACTTAAATTAAACTTGATGGATTGATTTCATAGGTGTTATAGGGTGTATTGAATCATTTCTCAAGGTTTGGGAGCATGTCCTGATCAAAAGTCAAAGGCACAGTTGACTTTTTTCGAGAAACCCTAACTGTGGTTCTGATGAACTTGAAACTTATGAATCAAGCTTCTTGGATCAATCCATTGTTGCAAATGTATCAATGTGGTTTACTAGGGACCCTCAAATCATGTCTTGATGTCTTGGCTCATGTTTTGTCCCAAAAGTCAACTTAGGGTGAATTAGGTCAAGAAACCCTAATTTCTGATTTTTGGTGAATGCATCCCCTGAGGCTAAATTGACTTGATGATTGGGTTTATGATGTCCCTTAGAGTATTTTGGGTTATGCTTTGAAGCATTGTCTTATTCCCAAAGGAAAAATTCCATCTGGAGGCCCCGGTCGACCAAAACCCTAATTTGGTGACACTGGCGATCTTGAGGCTTAATCCACTTGGAATATTGCAGCCTTGTGCTTGATTCTTGATGTGGGAGTCTTCTTGATCCATTGTGGATGTTTGAGAGGTTTAGACAAGTTGAGGATCATGTCATTCCTTGATTGATCCTTTGTCTAAGAGCTCTAAGAGGGCTTGAAACCCTAAGTTTGATTGTAGTGGATGCTCACCCATCTTTGGGGAGACTAATGAGGTATGATGGTCCATCCATATTGTGATGATGATGTGCACAATGATGGGAAATCTTAGTGGTCAAAATTTGGGGTATTATAGACGTACTTGGTACATTTTTAGGATCTTTGGTTCAGATTTGGTTCAAAATGGAAGCATAGTGTAGTGAAAATAAAACCATGCCCTTCACTTTGTCACACAATGGTTTCTTGCTAATTGCACCAAATTAAAAGATCTTTGTCCCTCTTGAAAGATGGCATGGAGTAGGGTAAGTTTGATGTTGGTGACAGGTTAGGATAAAGGTTAGGTATACATGAAAAGTTATGGCAAAGTTTGGTGAAGCAAATAAACAAACCAGAATTTCTCTAAGTATAAAACAACATTGCAACATGACCACTTTTGGGCACAATATCTTGATGAATACTTTACCAATTCTTGAGATTCTTGGTTCTATGTAAAGTAGGAAGATCATAGAACAATTCTTATGTGGAAGACCTTTGATTTTGAAGCTTGGAAACTTGATAAAAAATGCCATGAAGTCGTGTCCCCAAATGTTGTCAAAAAGACTTAGAAAAATTCCAAGTTATAGATTTTTCCAACATTGAAACACCAAACTTTGAGACAACATAACTTGAGATTAAATTATCCAAATGAGGAGTTCCACATATGCTTGGAAAGCTTGAATAACAACGAACAACTTTCATGTCCAAGAATTTTGGATTTGAAACTTGGAACAATGAGAAAAATGGCCATTATGTTGTGTAAAAACTAGAGCAAAATGAGCAAAATTTCACTAAGTCATAAATGTATTTTGGCTTCCAAGTCTCATAACTTAAGAATCAAGCATTTTTTGAAGAAGGACCCTTTGAAGTTTATGGTGAGAGCTTCAATTTGAGCTTTGAGTCACAGGATTTGGATGTGTGGTTTGAAAGTTATGACCTTCTGAAGTTGGCACAAGGAGTGAACTTTTCTAAACTTAGAAAATTTCAAAGATCAAACCTTGCCCTTTTTGCAAGAAACCTTTTAAATGTTAATATTCCATGCTTTAACTCAACAATCAAGCATATCTTGATGAAATAGGACTTGAATACTTCATCTTGGATCAAAATATCAAAAGTCAATAGGTTTGACTTTTCAATCAAAAACCCTAATTTCTTCAAGAATTCCACTGGGTGATCTCTGATGATCTTGCTTTCTCAACCTCTTCAAATACCAATGGATGGCCTCTAGGGATGTTTATGAACATATGGAATAATGTCCCAAGGCTTGGGATCATGCCTTGATCAAAATCAAAGGCAATAATTGACTTTCCTGGGGTCAGATGAACTTGAGGCTCACTGAACTTGTGATGGGAGCCAAACACACTTGATTTCTTGTTGAATAAGACCTCTTAAGTGTATGTAATCTAAATTGGTTGATTAACCAATCAAGGCATTGACCGGTCAAACCAAGCTTCCTTGGTAATTCTTCAGATAAAAACCCTAGTTCCACAACTCTTGATCTGATGGTCTATTCTTGATTTCTCTTCATACAATCACATGAGATCGTGGCATATATGGTTTGAGAACCTCATGACTGGTCTTCAAGACCAAATGGTTGAACTTTTGAGCCTTAGTTGGCTTTCTTGAATAGATGACTTCACACACTAGTCTCAATCAACTAGTGAACACTTGTGATGAATGTATGGAGCCAAAGAATGTCTTAGAAGACCTTGAAACATGTGAGAGCTTGTCTTATTGATCTTGTCATCTTTCTTGTGCAAACCCTAGATTTCTCATAAAAGAAACAATTAGTAAGATATGGTGGTTAGTCAACAATGCATAGATGATTGAACCCTAATGCAAGTGCAAGATGTTATGACATCTAAAGGGTAAAATTTGGGGTATAACAATTGCCCTTATTTAAATAGCTTTACCGGATGGCACAGGAATGATAATCCTTGGGAAATCAAGGTGAAAGGTATTTAAATATAGTAAACCAAAAATTTTGCCCTTAGATGGAATGTACATGCTAAGGACAGGCAACAGACATGCAAATGCTGACATGCCATAAACTTCTAATATGATGATATGATGCCATGAACTTCTAATATGATGATATGATGTCATGATGGTGCAAAAATGCAGACAAAACAAGACACCCAAAGGTAAAGACCCAAACACTCACAGGTGAGCCTCACTTAGGATGCGGGTTAACAACCAACAAAAGAGACTCACTGGGGAGTGACTAAGAAAACACTGGGGATAAGAAAACAAGATGAGGGGAACCCCACAGATCCTCACTGGAGATAGAAGTAGGAGAGATATTCTCTACTGGGGAAAGATCCAGGGAGATAGACGACAGGTTCATATATGACCGGACGACATCGGGGGCAGCAAAAAGGGGAAGACACTCTCCTTATTGGGGATAAAACTAGAAAGAAGACATGATCTCTACTGGGGACGAATTTGAACAAAAGGATAAACATCCAACAAAAGATTTTCTGGGGATTTCTTATACTGAAGAGTTCAAACGGGATCTTCAAGAAAAGCCAGAAAAGACAATGACAAACACAAACTCTGCGTGCGCCAAATGATGATGATCACCGAGACTTTCAAAGGGATATTGATAATAACCAAACCACTGCCGGGGATAAGATTAAAGCGCCAATAATTGATTGGACTCAGAAATAATACACCAGTAAACACTAGACTCACTATGTCAATATTTGAAACGATGCTAGTAAACACTGGACTTGGGATAACAACAATGATTGGATGAACGAATATGCCAGTGAACACTGGACTTACGATACCAATAATGACCGATATTAAAACATGCCAGTCAACATTGGACTTGAGACAAAGAAACATGCCAATAAACACTAGACTTGGTACGATACCGATAAAGACCGATATAAAAATCTGCCAGTCAACACTGGACTTGAGACAAAGAAACATGCCAGTAAACACTAAACACTTGACTTTAGGTTCATCTCTGACCTGAGTTTCAAACAATGCCAGCAATCACTGGATTTGAGGTTCATATCTGACCTGAGCTTAGAACAATTCCAGGAATCACTGGACTTTAGGTTCATATTTGACCTGAGTCTCAAACAATGCCAGCAATCACTGGACTTTAGGTTCATATCTGACCTGAATTTCAAACAATGCCAACAATCACTGGACTTTAGGTTCATATCTGACATGAGTTTCAAACAATGCCAGCAATCACTAGACTTTAGGTTCATATCTGACCTGAGTTTCAAACAATGCCAACAATCACTGGACTTTAGGTTCATATCTGACCTGAGTTTTAAACAATGCCAGCAATCATTGGACTTCAGGTTCATATTTGACCTGAGTTTCAAACAATGCTAGCAATCACTGGACTTCAGGTTCATATTTGACCTGAGTTTCAAACAATGCCAGCAATCACTGGACTTTAGGTTCATATCTGACCTGAGTTTCAAACAATGCCAGCAATCACTGGACTTTAGGTTCATATCTGACCAGAGTTTCAAACAATGCCAACAATCACTGGACATTAGGTTCATATCTGACCTGAGATTCAAATAATGCGAGCAATCACTGGACATTAGGTTCATATCTGACCTGAGTTTCAAACAATGCCAACAATCATTGGACTTTAGGTTCATATCTGGCCTGAGTTTCAAACAATGCCAGCAATCACTGGACTTTAGGTTTATATTTGACCAGAGTTTCAAACAATACCAGCAATCACTGGACTTTAGGTTCATATTTGACCTAATGTTCAAACAATGCCAGCAATCACTGGACTTTAGGTTCATATTTGACCTGAGCTTTAAACAATGCCAGCAATTACTGGACGTTAGGTTCATATTTGACTTGATGTTCAAACAATGCCAGCAATCACTGGACTTTAGGTTCATATTTGACTTGATGTTCAAACAATGCCAGCAATCACTGGACTTTAGGTTCATATTTGACTTGATGTTCAATTAATGCCAGCAATCACTGGACTTTAGGTTCATATTTGACCTGATGTTTAAACAATGACAGGAATCACTGGACTTTAGGTTCATTGTTGACCTGATGTTTAAACAATGCCAGCAATCACTGGACTTTAGGTTCATTTTTTACCTGAGTTTTAAACAATGCCAGCAATTACTGGACTTTAGGTTCATATTTGACCTAAGTTCAAACAATACCAGCAATCACTGGACTTTAGGTTCATATTTGACCTGAGTTTTAAACAATGCCAGCAATCATTGAACTTTAGGTTCATATTTGACCTGAGTTTTAAACAATGCCAGCAATTATTGGACTTTAGGTTCATATTTGACCTGAGTTTAAACAATGCCAGTAAGCACTGGACTTTAGGTTCATATTTGACCTAAGTTTTAAACAATTCTAGTAATCACTGGACTTTAGGTTCATATTTGACCTGAGTTTTAAACAACGTCGGTAAACACTGGACTTTAGGTTCATATTTGACCTGATGACATCCCAGAAGGAAAAGGATCCTCAATGAAGATTGAACCGAAAGTACGGTCTCCACTGGGGAAATACCAATTGTAACTGCAGAAAGTCGAATAACACCCGAGATAGATAAGCTTCTCAAAAGAGACTGCCACTTGTTGTTGGGTCTGAATTCGAAGGAAGTGTTATAACAACCTTGCTGGAGAAAGGATTTTGTTTTTAGTGAGGATCTGTAAAAGATTCTTCCTGCGAGTCACAGTGCAAAATAAATGCACGCTCAATCTGGGCCCGACGACCTAATCAGGTGTAGCGTGTGATTTTTGTCGGTGACGCGACCACCTTATCGCAGGAATTGGGTTTTCTACTCAATGAAGAGAAGGGGGTGCTACTTCCTGATTTCTTATTTATCCCGTGAAGCTGGAAGGAAAAGGGAAGCTATCTAAAACTAACCTTGCACGTGAATGTTTAATTGAACAACCGCTTAAAGAGATTCGGGGAGTTCAGGGTCAGGTTATACAATGGGGAGTTGTCAGTTACCCATCCTATATGTGGTTATCCACAGGTTGTTAGTTTTAGGTTTCGCTTTGTACTTGATGGTGTTTATCCGTTAATGGGTTGGGAAAGTTTCTTGGGAAATATGAGAGAGAGAGTGTGAGTTTTTTTGTTGATTTTCGGGTTTTTCGATGTTTTTGGTAAGGTACTAGACCTAAGTTTTGATTGGTATAAAGGTACTGGACCTAGAGTTTTTAATTGGTATGCTCGCTAAGATTTCGCAATCTTATGCCTATGTATTCCCGTTTAAAGAAACAGGGAAATCAGAGCAATCGTAGTTCCTCCTATTCTATGGGAGGAAAAGATGTTTGGTGTCTTGTTCAAAGCCCAAGATTGAAGCTAAAGATTATTTGTGTCTTGTTCAAAGCCCAAGATTGAAGCTAAAGGTTTTGACTGAGATAGAATTTGTCATCTCTAAAGGGAGACATCTCGTCTGTTTATCACAACTGTTGGGTGACTGATTATAAAGGAGGATTACTTTAACTGGGATGTGAGAATCCAACAATGCCATAATTTCCTTTATAGGAGATTTTTCCTAAAGGAGGAAACTTTAACTCAGTGTTGAGCAATACCATTTTTCCTTAGGAATCTTTCATGCTAAGAGAGGGACAGTGGTGTGGATGTAAATAATCCAGAGGCTTGTCACTTATAGAAATTAGATGAAAGAGGGAGTTTACCAGGATAAGAGATAGACTATAGCTTGGATATTTGAATCAATAAGTGTGCCACTTACAGCAATTATCTGGGATTAGGATTTGTTTTGGATGTCTGTTTTGATAAGTGATAAACAGAGAAATGACTTCCTACAGAGGGATTTTGATTTCCTCTGAGGGGATGTTGATTTTTTGTGTTCTTTGATCAAAGCCCAAGGTTGAAGCTAAAAGGTTGATTGACTCCACTGGGGAAGTCCTTATACAAAGCCTAAGAGGAGGCTGGGAAAGACTGACTCAAACAAGAGAGTGTTTATATGTCTTGTACAAAGCCCAAGATTGAGGCTAAAAGAGACTGACTCTTTGGGGATATCATTATACAAATCCTAAGAGGAGGCTAAAAGTTGACTTTTCCAAGGAAATATTTTGTCTGTCTTGTAAAAAGCCCAAGATTAAGGCTAAAAGGGATTTTGACTCCGCTCGGGAGGGTCTGTATGTGTCTTGTACAAAGCCCAAGATTGAGGCTGAAAAGAAGACTGACTCAATGGGAAAGAAATCTTTATCGGTCTTGTACAAAGCCCAAGATTGAGGCTAAACTGAGACTTTACTGACTCGGCTGAGGATATTTTAGGTGTTTTGTACAAAGCCTAAGATTGAGGCTGAAATGAGTTTAACTCTGCAAGAGAGTATTATCTGTCTTGTACAAAGCCCAAGATTGAGGCTAAAAAAAGATTGACTCTGCTTAGGAAAATTTATATGATGTCTTGTACAAAGCCCAAGATTGAGGTTGGAAAGGGTTTGACTCAACAAGAGAGTGCTTTTATCTGTCCTGTACAAAGCCCAGGATTGTGGCTGAACAAGCTGGAGAAATCATTATACAAAGCCTAAGAGGAGGCTAACTTCTGCTAGGCAAAATCATTATACAAAGCCTAAGAGGAGGCTGAAAAAGATTGTCTCAACAAGAGAATAGTCTTATCTATCTTGTACAAAGCCCAAGATTGAGGGTGAAAAGGGCTGACTCAACAAGAGAGTATTGAAAAGTGATTGACTCAACAAGAGAGTCTAAAAAGGTGATTGACTCAACAAGAGAGTCTGAAAAGGTTAGCTCTGCTAAGGGAGAATCATTGTACAAAGCCCAAGAGGAGGCTAACTGTGCTGAGGAAAGGAAGGATCATTATACAAAGCCTAAGAGGAGGCTAGCTTCTACTGGGGATTATTGAGATCTCGAGGCAGGTCCAAATGGGGAATCAACTCTTGCTAAGGGTTACAGAAGAGTTGAGGTATCAAATGCCTTGAGGTTCTGATTTGGGATAGTGTTATACTGATGATAAACTGACCCTGGCTGGGGAATTTTAGGAGAGGGGCTGGGTTTTAGAACCCATGGTTTTTAACTCTACTGGAGATCGATCCAAAATGATCGGGGTTTCTCCTATATTTGTAAACTGCTTGAGAATGTCTTTGAGATCCGGAAGGGGATTTGGACTGTCCAAGTCTACAAGTATGGAAGAGTTTATCTTTGTATAACACCCAAGAGGAGGCTGACTCTTTTAAGGGATGAGTATCAACCCTAAAATTGGTTTGAGGTTTTGATTCTTTTGGAAAGACAGCTCTAACGAAGGATGACTAAGTTCTGTCCTATACCTTTAGGAGGTCTTCAGGTTCCTTGTATTAAGCCCAAGAGAAGGCATGAGAACTTCTAAGAAGCCGGAGGGTCCTTGTACAAAGCTCAAGAGGAGGCGGGGATGCTTTTATGAAGCATGTGGGACCAAACCAAAGAAAAGTTCAAGAGGTGTCATTCACCGAGAATGAATCATTTAGTGAACAGTTCTGGGGTTTGAAGAAATTCAAGAGATGTCATTCACCGAGAATGAGTCACCTCTGGGGAGTAGAATTTCTTCGACAATTTCTAATAGTGACAGCCTGGGAAAATTTTCACCGAGAATAATGCCTTTCCCTTTGTTCCATATTGTTTAAGCCCAAGAGAAGGCAAGAATGTATCTGGAAATCCTATGGGGATCTAGTTTTGACTGTATTCAAGAGTGACCAACTGGATTTACCTAGTTCTAGACCTAGTTACCGGGGAAAACTCTAAGCAGATATACTAGTATATATACAGTTGATATATGACAAGTGTTTAAAAGGATATGAAAGGAGGACTTACAGGTGAGCAAGCTTCCCACAATACAGTTATATATATAAAAGCAGGTAAAAGAAAGCTGATAAAAACTTACAGGAATGCAAGCTTCCATAGCTGTATTGTTAGTTGTTCAAGAAATTAAAGGAAGTTTTGATAACAACTGTATATTTGAACCTAAATCAAAGTGTAGCGCAATTTTTGTGGTCCTGAGTCACGATTGCTTGGGTACTACAGTTCGATTCATTTTTTATCCTATTGAGCTGATTAAGGAAGGGAAATAGATGTCTCTAATTAACCCTGCTTGTATACTGATTTTGAACAACGGTTTGTTAGGTTACATATGCTATGTGGATGTGGGGCCCAATTTTTGGTTATTTTGCTGAGAACACAATGTCTGGATTATTTGTGAGATTTTTGGTAATGTATTTAGATTTGATGCTTTTGGGTTAATTTGGTGGAGGTACTGGATTTTGGGTTTTTGATTAGTATGCTCGCTAAGATTTTTTCAATCTTATGCCTACGTATTCCCGGTTGATGAAACAGGGAAATCAGAGCGATCGTAGTTCCTCCTATTCTATGGGAGGAAAAGAGGTTGTTTTGGTGTCTTGTTCAAAGCCCAAGACGTGAACGTAAAGGTGATTTGTATCTTGTTCAAAGCCCAAGATGTGAAGCTAAAGGGTTTATGGATGAGAGAGAATTTTTCATCTCTAAAGGGGGATATTTGGTCTGCTTGTCACAACTGTTGGGTGACTGATTATAAAGGAGAATCACTTTAACTGGGATATGTGAATCCAACAATGCCATAATTTCCTTTATAGGGGATTTTTAACTTGAAGGAGAAGACTTTAACTCAGTTTAGAGCAATGCCATCTTTCCTTAGGAATTTCTCATTCTAAAAGAGGGACAGTGGCGTGGATGTAAATAATCCAGAGGCTTGCCGCTTACAGCAATTAGATGAAGGAAAAGGAGTTGTTGATGTTTGTATGCTATGAAAAAGGCACAAATTTGATGCCAAAAGTTTGATTGAATCAACCGGGGTTTTCTTTATACAAAGCCTAAGAGGAGGCTAGTGACCCAACAAGAGGGTGCTAACAAGTGACTGACTCAAAAAGAGGGCGCTTTTTTGTGTCTTGTATGAAGCCCAAGATGGAGGCTAAAAGGGAAGTGACTCAACAAGAGAGTCTGTTATCTGTCTTATATGAAGCCTAAGACGGAGGCTAAACAGGTTTGACTCAACAAGAGAGTCTTTTATACTCAACAAGAGAGTGTTTTCCTGTCTCGTACAAAGCCCGGGATGGAGGCTAAAAGGTTTAACTCAACAAGAGAGTCTTTTATACTCAGCAAGAGAGTGTTTTCTATCTCGTACGAAGCCCGAGATGGAGGCTAAAAGGTTTGACTCAACAAGAGAGTCTTTTATACTCAACAAGAGAGTGTGAAAAGGTTAGCTCCGCTGGGGAGAATCATTCTACAAAGCCCAAGAGGAGGCTAGCTGTGCTGGGGAAGGAATCATTATACAAAGCCTCAGAGGAGGCTATCTATGCTGGTGACTATTTCGATTTAGTGACAGGTCCAGTATGTTGGATAAAAGAGAAAATCAACTCTTATGAAGGAAAGATTAAAGGTATTGTAGTACTTTGGGATTGATCACAGAATTAGGGTTATTTCCTGTTCTTTGAGGAAATGGAAAATCCAAAGGGTATTGAGACTGTCCAAGTCTACTAGTGTTTTGAGAAATTGATTCTCAGGTAGTAAATGATCTTTGTATGATGCCTAAGAGAAAGCTGGTATGTTAAGGGATGAAGGTCAACCCATTAACAGGTCCGACATTTGACTCAGAAAGACAGCTCTAGCAAATTGATGACTATGTTCTATTCCTAGGCGCTCCGGGTCCTTGTACTAAGCCCAAGAGAAGGCATGAGAGCTTTTAAGAAGCCGAAGGGTCCTTGTACAACGCCCAAAAGGAGGCGGGGATGCTTTTAGGAAGCCTGTGGGTCCCCAAACCCCGAGAAGTTTAAGACATGCCATTCACCGAGAATAGATCAAGCCAGGAAAGTCCGAGAATTTGGAAGAAAATCAAGAGATGCCATTCACGGAGAAAAGATCATCTCTGTGGAGTTAGAGTTTCTTTGACAATTTTTAAGGGAGATAGTCTGAGAAAGGGTTCACCGAGAATGCTGCCTTTCACGTCTCCATATTGTTTAACCCCAAAAGGAGGGAAAACTGTATCTGGAAATCCTATGGGGATCTAGTTTTGTTTGTATTTAAGAGTGACCAATAGGGCTTTACCTAGTTCTAGACGTAGTTGCTGGGGAAAACTCTAAATAACTATACTAGTATTACACAGTGGATATATGACGAGTATATAAAAGTTTGTGAAAGAAGATTTACAGTGAGAAGCCCCACAATATATATATATATATATGAAAGCGGATAAAGAAAGCGAGTAAACACTTACTCGGTTGTAGAGCTTCCATGTTGTTTTGTTGATAATAATATTATATTCAAAATCAATGGATAAAGTGCTTTGAAAGGATTTTTGGGGCTTACAGCTCAAGGAGAGGCCCAAGGTTTTATCAGTGATTGCACTGTTGTTTTGAATTTGTACAAGGACTTATACAAGTGACTGAGGCCCAAAAAGGTTTTCTGCACAAAGGGATGGGTCTTACACTCTCTCAAGAGGCCCAAAGAGTTTAAGGAAAAGAAATGGGGCTTATAACTCAAGGGTAGGCCCAGATGATTTGTTTTTTTGAACTGGCGATCGTCCCGAGATTTTTCTAACGTACTGGGTCTTATACAATGCATTGAGGCCCAAAAAGTTTTGGTTAAAAGGGGGTTTGGGTCTTACACTCTATTAGAGGCCCAATGATTTATTTTTGTACAAGTGGTGGGGCTTACAGCTCAAGGAGAGGCCCAAAGGTTTTTTTTTGTTAAAAAGGCGACGATTGCGCCAAACTTTTTGATGGTGTCGGGACTTATACAATGCACTGAGGCCCAAAAAGGTTTGCATTTACAAAGGATTGGATCTTACACTCTAACAAGAGGCCCAAAGAGTTTTGAAAATGATTGATGAGGTTTGAAATCAAGGAAACCCTAATTTTATTTTCCTTTAAAAGTAAATATTTAAAGAAAATCAATAAAAATGATAAAAATACCAAATGAGTTTGAATGAACCACTTGTGATTTTTGTTTATGGTTTGAAAAATGAGGTTTTAATCACAAGATGGATTAAAACTCACATGGTTTTGATTTTCAAGGTAAATATTCACTTTTAAAATGTTTAAAAACAATTAAAAAGGAATTTATTCACAAAAATACTAATTATATTAAATAAATAATATAAACTTGATTTTTTTGTGGAATAAAATATTTCAACATTTTTGTGAATTTTTGCAAAAAGAACCAATAAAGAATAATTAAAATTGAGAGAGTTATTAATTTTCCAAACTATTAAAAATAATGTGAAAAATAGTAAAATAGTGGAAAAAATAGCAAAAAGAGGGTCTGGGGCGAGGGGGATTCGAACCCCAGACCTCTTGTGTATAGGGCGCGCGCCTTACCACTGGGGTGGTGATACATCCGTTGATTGAAACACAACCACAAATATACAAGGCTTGCCTTGTTTTAGGCCTGGCCCAAGGCAAGGCAAGGCAAGATTTTGGTTAGAAACGTGAAGGCCATAACTTTCTCATTTCTCCATGGATTGGGACAAAATTTAGGTCTATCCTGCCTATAATTTCACAATGAATCCAATGGTGGTAGTGTTTTTTTTCAGATCATGCTCCTATTGAAAAACCCGATAGTGGTTTTGAAATAGGCCATGATTTGCATTTTCTGTGCTATCTCTTGGTACATACATGAATTACATGATGAATTGGTTCAAACACGACACATATAACATGTACAAGATGTGCATGATCAGTGGACCTCAAAGCAATGCATATTTCAAAGAGTTCAAGTTGAGATGCTTACCTCTTTTTGGAGCTTTTGTGCAATCTGCCAAGTGCTTTGTTCCATAAATGATTTTATGCTTTGGACACCCTCAAATGATCTCTTAGAAGCTTTTAGGATGGTTGGAATCAGCTGGAAACCTCAGGAACAAGTTTGAGCTCTTTCTTGCAAAAGGGGCAAAAATGGCCAAAATAGCAACTCTCTCAAATGGTGTTCCAGTTGGGGGGAACCATTTGGGACAGTTCAAGGATGATATTTGGAGTGTGTTTGAGGTTTTATCTGGTTTGGAAAGTGACTGAATCAAGACATGGCTTGAAAAATGCACAAAAGTCCTATTTTAGAGGTTTTAAGAGGTGACTTTGTGATTTTGGTGTTACAGGTCACTTATGAGTGTTTGGATCACCTCTATATGATGTTTATGAGGTGTGTGTGTGTGATTGGTTTGATTGGAATTGCTCTCAAACTCAAAACCCGATAGTGACTTGCTTTGGAAAGCAAATTTGGAAGTGAGAAGGTGATTTTGAGGAAAGCATCTGTTTGATGGCTTTGGTGTACTCAAACTGATCACAAATGAGCTCTATTTATAGTAGAGAAAGTTTGTTTTGGGAGCAATAGTGATTGGCAACTGCAGCAGAGGTTTGGCCAATGTTGATCAATGAGAATCAAAGTCTCCTCTAGCCATTGACTAGAGGTTAGGGCACAGGCAGCTGGTCCCCTTAGTCTTGTATATGTCTTGACTGAATTCAGTTGGAAATGGCTCAGTCCATGCCACCTTGGTGCATCCATTAAATGCTCCAAACCAAAATTAGAGTCTTGTCCCTCTTTTAGGCATTTCTAGGTTTGGCATGCTACTTTTGGTTCCAAAGACTTGGGAGGCTTATGGATCAGTATTTGTCCCTCCTTGGTCTCCCCCTGAGGTGTTCAGATGGATAAGTTTGTTTGTCATTTGCACAAATTTGGCAAATCGAGCAAAATGCACAAATCTGCCTTGCCATGACAGTTTTCAGCAAGGCATGTTGCCATTGTCATATCTCATGGCTCAAGTGGAATTTGATGGAGTTCTTGGCCATTTTGGAAAGCCCTCATATGATACAACAACTGTTTGATCATAGTTGGTTTTGATACCTTTTGGATCCAAGTGAAAAATGCCCCTACATTTGGAAAAAAAATGAAGGCAGATTCTGACTTAGTGAAAATTTCACTACGTGTTGGAAAAAAGTGACATTTTCACTTTTTGTGATTTTGATCATTCCATAACTTAAAATCCACGAGGAATTGGATTGAGTTGTATTTGAAGCTTTTGTAGAGGGCCATGAGAGCTACAAATCCAGCTTTGAATGGGGAAAAATGGCCTTGTGGTTTAGGAGTTATGATCCTCCAAAGTTGGTACCCTAGCCACTTTGTTCCATAACTTAGAAAAATTTCCAAGTTTTTATGGTTACCCCGTTTACAAGTTATCCCACTTTTCTTGATTTTTCTTGATGAATGATGATTCCAATCACACATTAAACATCATTTTAGGTTTAAGGAACCATAATTGTGAAAAATCTCAAAAAGTCAAAGTTGACTTTTATGCATAGTTGACTTTTTGTTAGATGAATTCCAGACTGTGTGATCCTCTATGAAATCAAGTCCTTGACCTAAATCAAACTTGATGGATTGGTCTCATAGGTGTTATAGGGTGTATTGAATCATGTCCCAAGGTCTGGGAGCATGCCTGGGTCAAAAGTCAAAGGCACAGTTGACTTTTCCCGCGAAACCCTAATTGTGGTTCTGATGAATTTGAAACTTGTTACTCAAGCTTCTTAGACCAATCCATTATTGCAAATGGATCAATGTGGTGTATTGGAGACCCTCAAACCATGTCTTGAGGTCTTGGCTCATGATATGTCCCAAAAGTCAACTTAGGCGTGAATTAGGTCAAGAAACCCTAATTCCTGATTTTTGGTGAATGCATCCCCTGAGGTTAAATTAACTTTATTATTAGGTCCATGTGGTTCCATGGAGTATATTAGGTTATGTTTTGAAGCATTGGCTCATGCCCAGAGGAAAATTTCCATCTGGAAGCCCTGGTCGACCAAAACCCTAATTTGGTGACACTGTTGATTTTGAGGCCTGACCCACTGGGACTGTTGCAGTCTTGTGCTTAATCCTTGAGGTGGGAGTCCTCTTGATCCATTGGGGATGTTTGAGAGGTTAGACAAGTTGAAGATCATATCATTCCTTGATTGATCCTTTGTATAAGGCTCTGAGAGGGCTTGAAACCCTATTTATTATTTGTAGTGAATGTTCACCCATCTTTGGGGAGACTAATGAGGCATGATGGTCCATCCATATTGTGATGATGATTTTCACAATGATGGGAAATCTTAGTGGTCAAAATTTGGGGTATGACAGATGCCCCTATTTAATCTTCTTGGACCCGAAGGTGTGAATGGCGAAGGTATTCGGGCATTCTGGGTGCAAGAGGATTAAATATCGGAATACCCAAAATTTTGATGGTGGTTATGAATGGCAGTTTGCACATCCTTCTTCTTTTGCTAAGCAATAATTCTTAGAAAAGATAAACTTCCCCTCGATCTTGGTCTTTGTACCAAGGAACTGGTCTCGGTTTCTGAACTAAACTTCCCCTCGATCCTGGTTTCCTACCAAGGAACTGGTCTCAGTTTCTGAACAAAACTTCCCCTCGATCATGGTTTCCTACCAAGGAACTGGTCTTAGTTTCTGAACTAAACTTCCCCTCGATCCTGGTTTCCTACCAAGGAACTGGTCTTAGTTTCTGAACTAAACTTCCCCTCGATCCTATTTCCTACCAAGGAATTGGTCTTAGTTTCAGAACTAAACTTCCCCTCGATCCTGGTTTCCTACCAAGGAACTGGTCTTAGTTTCTTTTGTCAATAAACTTCTTGATAATGGACGCTATGCGTAGCGGTTTTCCTCAAACTTCTCGCCGAATTTTCCTGGGGAGATGCCATTTGATGGGAAAAACTTTTGATGTCAGACTTGCTGGGGAACCCATCTGTCTGAATTGTAGAGGGGTACAAACTTCTCTGTTGGAGATGCCATTTGTCGACTCTATCGGGGAAAACGAGTCTCTTGAGAAACTGCTTTCGCTTGGGGATATTACATCATAATTTTCTCGGAGATCTTCTCGGAGAAATGCCATATGATGTGATCCAATTTTGAGGTGCTGATGACTTCATTAACATCGACTCTCTGGAGAGCAAAATCAATGTGTTGCTGAAATTCTTTAGTTGTGAGGCCTTCTCTGGGGATTTTCCTTAATCCGGGAAAGCGAAGATATCATCTTCAATGGTGAAGAGTGACATTTGTTGAACGTTTTCTTGTTTTTCAGAGGTTCAAGTTATCAAAGTGGTCAAGGGCCGACTTCAATCCAGAAATAAACTGGAGGCGAGGTTGCTCAGACGCGACATTTCTTGACAGGGAAAGAACAGACAACTCGACTGAGAGAACTGTTATCACTAGGGGATAAGACCGACTAGAGTGATAGTGATGCAATATGAATGTGAATGCAAATCAATAATGCATGATGTATGTATGTTTATGCTGACAAAACTGATGCGACATACACACTGACGGATGAACGCGACTGGATACTCGGCCACTGCGAGGGACGAAGAAGTACCGCTGGTTCAAGATAGCAATTATGCCTTGCTTAGGAGAAATCGTTCCTGCGGGGAACAACTGTTGGTCGGGCTTAGGAGGCAAGAACTCTGCCGAGGAGTGTCATATGAAACATGGTCTCTGACACAGTCGATCCTTCATTCAGGTGCACTGGTTTAGAAGGAGTACTTTGATTCTGCACTTTGAGGTTCGATTACTTCTGGAGAAGCGATCGATGTTCTTTCGATGTTCAACAGTCAAAAGAAATTGCCATCTTTATTTTAAAAGCAGAAAAAGTTTGACAAGTAAATTCATTTTTGTTTTATTTCAAGAATTGTTGATCATGTTAAAATGTCGTTCAATAAAGCTAAAACAAATGAGAATTGCACACAAAATCACTAGGGCTCAAATTTTATTGATAGGATGGAAATCAGCCAAACGCGTGATTCCATAGAGTATTTACAAAGTTTAGAAAATGGTAATTTAAGGGAAAAGGGCTATATTAATACATAACGACCGCTATCCTTCTACCAATTTTGAATTCTGGGTATCCTGAGCTTCTGTCGAAGATGACCTTGATCGAGATCTCTGACGGATGATGTAACTGCTGCCGAGGGACTTGCCCCTGTTGGAAGTAGTTACTTGCCATTATCCCTAACTTTTGCCTGGATTGTACTTTGAGATTTCCAATCCATCGGGATGATTTTTGATTATATCTCTAATTTTTTCCTGGACCGCCCTTTCGGGTTTTTAATCCATCGAGACGTTTTTTTTTTTTTAGTTTAGGCCAAGTATTTCTTGACTACATCAATATTTGTGGGGTAGGCAAATTCCTCTCCGTCCATGGTTGCAAGTCTCAAGGAGCTGCCTGAGAAGGCTTTCTTGACCACATAGGGGCCGTCGTAATTTGGAGTCCATTTTTCCCGAGAGTCAGTGAGAAATGATTGTATCTTTTTGAGCACGAGGTCTCCTTTCCGGAAGACGCGAGGTCAGACCTTTTTGTCAAACGCCCTCTTCATTATTTGCTGATACAACTGACCATGGCATAGTGTCGTTATTCGATTCTCTTCCATCAGATTGAGTTTGTTGTGTCGACTTTGACACTATTCAGCTTAGCTTTCATTAATACCCTGATTGATGGGATCTCTACTTCTATGGGCAGCACTGCCTCCATGACATATACTAGAGAGAAAGGGGTTGCCCCCGTTGAAGTGCGGACAGATGTACGATAATCGTGAAGAGCAAAGGGTAGCATCTCGTGCTAGTCTTTGTAGGTTATAACCATCTTTTGAACAATCTTCTTGATGTTCTTGTTAGCCGCTTCTACGGCTCCGTTCATCTTGGGTCGGTAAGGAGATGAGTTATGATGTTCGATCTTGAACTCAGCGCATAACTCTTTCATCATCTTGTTGTTCAAGTTGGATCCATTATCAGTAATGATCTGGCTAGGAACACCATAACGGCAAATGATATTATTTTTGATAAATCAGACCACCACTTGTCGGGTTACATTGGCGTATGACGCTGCTTCGACCCACTTGGTGAAGTAATCAATGGCTACCAGGATGAACCGATGTCCGTTTAAAGCCTTAGGTTCGATCATGCCAATCATGTCGATTCCCCATATGGAAAAAGGACACGGGGAAGAGAGAACTTTGAGATGCGTTTGCGATACATGAATTTTGTCAGAATATATCTAACACTTGTGACATTTCCTCATGTACTTGTAGCAGTCGGATTCCATGGTCAACCAATAGTACCCTGCTCTCATAATTTTTCTCGCCATTGTGTCTTCATTGGCATGAGTGCCAAAGGATCCTTCATGAATTTCTTTTATCAACATGTTTGCCTCTAGTCTGTCCACGCATCGGAGCAAGACCATGTCAAAGTTTCTCTTATAGAGGGTATCACCGCTCAGGAAGAAGCTACCTGCCAGCCTTCTAAGGGTCATTATGTCTTTCCTTAGTGCCCCAGGTGGGTACTCTTGTTTCTGAAGGAAGCATTTGATATCGTGATACCACGGTTTGTCGTCTACGACTGCTTCAATCACGAAGATGTAAGGTGCATTATGTCAATCTTAGGTATGTCTTTCCATTGACCTACACTAATCATGGAAGAGAGGGTGGCTAATGCATCAGCCATGTGATTCTCCTCACGAGGGATGTGATGAAACTCAATTCTGTTGAAGAAGGGTAATAACCTTCTCGCGTAATCTTTGTAAGGAATCAGTCCTGATTGGTATGTGTTCCAATCTCCTTTGATCTGATTAATAACCAGGGCTGAATCACCATATACATCCAAGTTTTTTATCCTTAAGTCGATCGCTTCTTCGAGACCCATAATACAAGCTTCGTATTCGGCCTCGTTGTTTGTACACTTGAATGTAAGTCTGGAAGTGAAAGGAATGTGGGTACCCTGAGGTGTTATGATGATTACCCCAATTCCCTTTCCATAATGATTGACAGCTCCGTCAAAGATTAATCCCCACTGGGAACCTGGTTCTGGCCCTTCACTGGGTAGTGGTTCATCGCAATCTTTCATTTTCAAATACATGACATCTTCGTCTGGGAAGTCAAACCCGATTGATTCTTGATCCTTAATCGATTGATAAACCAAATGATCGGCTAAAATACTTCCCTTAATGGCTTTCTTAGTGCGGTATTCTATGTCATATTCTGATAACAACATTTGCCAATGGGCATCCTTCCCGTGAGAGCAGGCTTTTCAAAGACATACTTGATCGGATCCATTTCGGAGATTAACCAAGTAGTGTGACGAATCATATACTGGCGAAGACGTTTGGCTGCCCAAGCCAAAGCGCAACAAGTTTTCTCAAGCATAGTGTACCGAGTCTCGCAGTCGTTGAATTTCTTGCTCAAATAGTAAATGGCAGACTCTTTCCTTTTGGTTTCGTCTTGTTGGCCAAGTACACAACCCATTGAGTCTTCCAAGACTGTTAGGTAGATGATCAGTGGTCTTCCTTCCACTGGAGGTGACAAAATCGGTGGATTCAATAGGTATTCCTTAATACTGTCGAAGGCAGTTTAGCAGTCTTCTGTCCAAACACAGTCCTGGTTCTTTTTGAGTAATTTGAAAATCGGCGCACATGTCGCGGTCATGAGGAATATGAATCTGGAGATGTAGTTCAAACGTCCCATGAATCCTCTGACTTGTTTTTTGGTTTTCGGAGAAGGCGCTTCTTGAATGGGCTTGACCTTGTCAGGATCGACCTCAATTCCTTTCTGGCTGACGATGAACCCTAAAAGTTTTCCTGAACGGACACCTAATGTGCACTTATTGGGATTCAAGCGGAGTTTCTACTTTCTCAACCGCTCAAATAGTTTTGACAGGTGGGTCACATGCTCCTCTTCTGTTTTTGATTTGGCAATCATATCATCGACATATACCTCGATTTCTTTATGTATCATGTCATGAAACAGAGTAGTCATAGCCAGTTGATAGGTTGCGTCGGCGTTCTTCAACCGAACGACATTACCTTGTAACAAAAAGTACCCCATGGGGTGATGAAAGAAGTTTTCTCCATGTCTTTCGGCGCCATTTTTATCTGATTATAGCCCGAGAACCCATCCATGAAGGAGAAAACTTTGAACTTTGTTGTATTGTCTACCCGCATTTCAATGTGTGGTAAGGGAAAGTCATCCTTTGGACTGGCCTTGTTTAGATCTCTGTAATCGACTCACATTCTGACCTTTCCGTCCATTTTCAGAACGGGTACGATGTTGGCTAACCATTGAGGATATTCTGACGTGGAGAGGAAACCCGCGTCAATATGTTTCTGTACCTCCTCTTTAATTTTGATGGCCAAGTCTGGGTGAGTCCGTCTCAACCTCTGTTTTACTGGCGGACATTCCGATTTCAATGGTAAATGATGTTCCACGATGCTGGTATCCAACCCTGGCATGTCCTGATAGGACCAAGCAAATACATCGTGGAATTCTTTGAGAAGTTTTGTCAAACTCTCTTTGGCAGTTGGACTGAGCAGTGCCCCAATCCTGATTTCTTTTCTCTCTTCTTCTGAACCCAAGTTGACCGTTTCCAACGGCTCTTTGTGAGGTTCAATGGACCTTTCCTCCTGTTTGAGTAGTCGGGAGATCTCTTCTGGAATTTCGTCGTCAACTTCTTCTTCAGCCCCAAATACCTGGAATTCAAAGTTGGGAGAAGGCATTGGATCGTATGTTTCAATGTGGTTGAAAACAAGCAATCTGCATGACGTGATGATTTGTTTTAGAAGAGATAGAGGGAATACAAGAGTGGTGTGCAGTGTATTTTTTTTTAAAAACTGCTTGTTCATTTTGAATTGCTTTTTTTTAGGATTACCATTTTTTGAGAAAAGCGAAAAGAGAAAACAACAATTAATGCGGAGATTACAGAACGACGTTATTTTATTTATGAACAAGTCGATTCTTGAAACTACAACCCTATAAAACAAAACTCTGTCGCTTTGGGTGAAGAGAAGAGGGATATTTATAGAAAGTGAGCCCCTATCAAAACATCCGTTTCACCTGGGCAGGGTGAAAGGTTAAAGACGGCAATTACTTTGACTTATGAACGATCTTCGGAACATCGACAACAACCCATTGATGGCGAAATCCTCGGTGAATCACAAAGTCTGGTACCTTCCTTGATTTGCCTTTAGAAATAACGCTGATTTTTGGCAGAGCAAGATCATTGGAATCTATCTTCCAGGCAGAGTTATCGTAGGAGGATTCCTCTGTTGTATGTTGCATAGTATTTGTGCTCTCAGGTGGATCTCCCCACCCAGTTGGCTGAATGTCTTCGAGCCTGATACGAGAGCTCTCAAGAGCGGTGTACTTGACCATATATTCGTATTTTCCACTCGGTTGTCCCAAGGTGTCCCACACTTCTTTGGAACTGGAGGAGTCATCTCTCTCGATGACGTTGACCTCAGGAAAAGCATAGTTGATGAACTCTAGTTCGGCGAACGTTGCAAATTCATCGTCGCGCTGGATAGTTCCTAAATGACCTGAGGGTTGATCCCATGACATGGTGGGTACGCAGGTATTCTTTTCAATGATGTTTAGTTGATTTTCATTGTTCGGATGATTTTCTTGCCCCAAGTCTCCTAGATACGGCTGCCAGATAGGCAGGACATCCATTGGGCCATAATAGTCGTGGTCAAAGTTGTCTTTCATCAGAGTGTCTTCCTTTAATGAATTTGGTGGAGCACGACATCCTTTTGGATCATAATCTCCGTATATCATTCTGACATCTAATCTGGGTATAAATCTCGGACTCTGTGCGGGATAGCAAAATGGTGTAGGCACTTCTTCCTGAGACATATAACCGCCCTTGTTAAGATAAAAATTCCACTCTTCCTCTGTATCGGAGGGATCTCCCTCGTTGATGGTATGGACTGCTTGAGGCACTGGGTGAAGGAAACCTCCACTGTGGAAGAAGTTCTGAATGGGATGAAGACTTTCATCGTTAGCAGCTGTCTGGGTGCAGTTCGCAGAAAAACCAAGACCCTTCTTTGTTTTATTATCAGTAGGAATGACAAGTTGTCCCCATCCTTTTGTATTGTTATTTTTTATTACTTCGAGAGCATCTCTGTATGAGGAAATAGAGGTTCTTTTTTCTAATTGATTCTCATTGCTCACCGAAAGTGCTTGGAACTGAGTTCCAACAACCTCCTCGGGTTCTATACAAGTAGATAATGACAGGTTACTCACGATCAAGGCTTGTTCTCCGTAGACCATGACGAGTTGATCGTTCTTGAAGAACTTCAGTTTCTGGTGCAGCGTCGAAGTGACTACCCTAGCCTGGTGTATCCAAGGTCTTCCTAATAAACAGTTGTATGCTGCCCGGACGTCCATGACCTGGAAAGTGATTAGGAATGTGTGAGGACCGATAGTTATGGGAAGGTTGACTTCACCGATAACTGCCTTCCGAGATCCGTCAAAGGCTTTGACGATGACCTCACTACCCCTCATCGGGGATCCTTTGAATGATAGTCACGTTAGAGTAGACTTCGGCATAACGTTGATGGCCGATCCGGTGTCTACCAGTATGTTGGCTAAAGCATCTTCCTGGCAGTTAACTGTGATATTGAGCTCCATATTGTGACTTTTTCCCCCCTCTGACAAATCCTCATCACTGAATCCTAAGTTGTTGCAGGAAGTGATGTTAGAGATGATGCTATCAAACTGTCGTATTGACACATCCTGTTCCACAAAGGCCTGCTCTAAGACTTTCTGTAGAGCCTCTCTGTGGGCTTCGAAACTGAGTAAAAGTGATAGCACTGAGATCTTTGAAGGAGTTTGTAACAGCTGATCAACAATGTTGTATTCACTCCTTTGGATGAGCTTCAACATCTCATCATCGTTCTTTGAAAGGTCGATATTACTGGATTGACCGACTGGTGGATCAGGAGCTTCTGTCTGAAGTTCCTTTTCTTTGTTAGGTTCTTCAACCCCTTGGTTGAAGATTCGACCGCTCCGTGTTACTCGACTGATGTCTGCAATATTCACGATGGAGGCTAATGGAATTTCCTTTCCATTCTCAATTACTGTTGCACCGTATTTGTAAGGGATCGCCTTAGCTAATTCATACGGTAATGGTCTCGGCAGGTAGATAACTACAGGAGCCTTCTGATTTTTCTGACTTTCGTAGGTAACTTTAATCAGTTCCTGGCTATGAACCTTTGATTCATCCAGTAGAGGGATGATGGTACAAACATCCTTATTCTGTTGATGATCAGAGATCACAACAACATCCTTAATCTAATCAGCGAAATAGTTGGGCGTCTAGTTGATAGACCCCAAAACTAAATATTGTTGGATCTCTTGGCGATCCAACTGACTCTGAAGGGCTGTTCGCACAAGGTAACATCCTTGATTATTTTCCGAGCAGACCCTACAGCGCTCGTAATTGTGCGGTGGCACCTGGCCACGTCCTCTTTGAATACAGTGTAACCTTACTAGATCTGTTTCCGTAGATTGGACATCCTGACTTTGATGCTGAGTAGGGTTTCCGTCAACCACACTGATTTGTTGCGTGTCCTCATCCATATAGATTGGAAGCCACCAGTGGTTTAACAAGTGTTGCAAAGTCCTTTGAACGAGAGCACACCCTTGGTTACTCCCACAACATACCTTACAGCTCAGATAATCATGTGAAGTGAGAAAACCAAGTTGGACTTGCCCGGCGTGTAACTCCACCAAGCTGGTATTCATCAAACGAATATTGAAGATTTGAACCATGTTGATCTGATAGGGATTTCTATCATGGTAGTCCTGGATCCACCCAAGATCCATCTGACGCTGAAGGGCCTCCTGTATGAAAGAGCATCCCTGTTTGTTTATCGAGCAAGTCAGACAGGAATTGTAATTGTGCCACGGCAGATTATGATACTGGATTTGCCTTGAGTGCATTACCACTAAGTTGACATTCATTGCACGGATGTCGTGGTTCTGAATGATGTTGGAATTCGTATAAGTCATGTTAACTACACAAACTTGATGCTCTTGGATCCACCCGAGATCCAATTGTTCCTGTAGAGCTGCTTGCACCACAGAACATCTGTGAGACAATCCTTTACTTTGGTTTTGTTTTTGTATGATTGTAAATTGCGCGTATGATTTGTTGTGCTTCATTCTACATGTGAATATGTGTGATTTTCATCTTAAAATGATTGTTAGAAACACTTTTTATAAGGTTTGAATCAATACATAACCTTTGGCATCGATCCATACGTGTCTGGTATCGATCCCTGCTTTATTGGAAATCAAAAGAATTAAATTTGTTCAGTAGGCATCGATCCATACGTGTCTGGTATCGATCCCTGATTTAATGGAAATTCTGTTTTTCAGTTCACCTTCAGTAGGGATCGATTCATGGATTTTGGGATCAATCCCTAACAGTTAAAAAACTGTCTGGCATCGATCCATATGTGTCTGGCATCGATCCCTGATTTAATGGAAATTCTGTTTTTCAGTTCACCTTCAGTAGGGATCGATTCATAGATTTTGGGATCAATCCCTAACAGTTAAAAATTGTCAGGAATCGATCCATACGATGTTGGGATCGATCCCAAAGTCTGTTTTTCTGCATAATTTTAATTCTAACAGTTCTGTCTTGTTTAGTATAAATACAAAGTGGCAGGTATTGGCTTAACATGAATTCACAAGTGAAAATTGAAAAATACACAAGTCATAGAGGTCTTTGTAGCAGCAATTGATTGAGCATTCAGAAACCTGAAAGATACTTCGTCTTCATCATCTTCTCAATCTCTTCAATTCAAGAACAATTACACACAATCATTCTTGTTCTTCGGATTGAAGGATCAACGAGATAACGTTCAGTGGTACGATCAACGATCTAGCTGTGGAGTCAGTGGAACGATCAAGGATCTAGCTGGGTTGAAGAGTGAAGGGGGTTTCGAGGAAAAACCTACTGGTTTGTCCTTCAAGAACGGGACTGTTCTTGCGGGTTTGTTAGTCACGATTGCAGAACGGATTCAGCCGCAGCGTAGGGTTTGGAAACGGGGTTGTTTCGCAAACAGGTCGTGGAACCGGTGAATCGTTTGCAAGTCTTGCGGGGAATTCTTGATCCAGCTCTGATCAAGTCGAGGTTCTATACGAGAAGAAGAAGTTCTAGGGATTTAGAATTCTGTCTTGGTATTGTAACCTTTGTAAGAACGAATTCAGCAACTATTGATAAGAAAAGGTCTCAACTTCTTTTGAAATTGAGAGGGAGACGTACCCACACGCGAGGACGACAGTGGGGAACTTCCTTAACAAATCTCTGTGTATCGTATTCTATCTCTATCTCCCTTTACGTTTTCGTTAACTGTTTTGTGATACAAATTGGCCCAGTACGTTTTACGTGTCGTGATACAATAGTGGCAAGAAAACCTTTTATTGAAACATCACTATTGTTTATCATAGAACACATACACGCCAAGTGTTTGACAAAACGGTTTGTTGTGATTTACTCATTGGAATCAGAATTTGTGATAAGTGCATTTAGTGCGAGAAAATTCTGTGTTAACGTTTTCTATCAATCAATTCAAATCCAGCATCATACTTGCGTGTCTGGTCTTTTTGGTAGCGGTTCAGAATAGACGGAAGTCGATTCGGGACCAAAACTTTCCGCTATATTTCAAAAACTCTGTTAAGGTTTTTAAAACCGTATTTTACAAGCGGTGATCTATTCACCCCCCCTCTCGATCACTAGCCACACCGTCTAACAAGTGGTATCAGAGCCTGGTTCGCTGGTGCTCTGTGGCTGCCTGTAACGATATGGATTCTGAACCAAAGGGGGCGTACAATAGAGCTCCCGTCTTTAACGGAGAAAACTACGGCTACTGGAAAGACTGCATGCGAGTTCATATAAATTCTGTGGATAGGCTAGTATGGACAGCCATTGAGAATGGTCCCTTTCAAATAACCATGACCAATGAGGCTGGCGCCATAGTACCTAAACCAGAAGCTGATTGGACTGAGAAAGATGAGAAAAAGTGGTCGAGTGATTGGAAAGCTCGAAATATACTAATTTCAGCACTTGGTGTTGATGAGTATTATCGAGTATCCCATTGCACGACTGCTAAGGAGATGTGGGACGCTTTAGAAATCGCCCATGAGGGTACTACTGAAGTGAAACAGTCCCGCATTAACACACTTAATCAAGAGTTTGAGCTCTTTCGCATGAAAAATGGAGAATCTATCTCCGACATGCAAAAGAGGTTTACTCATCTTACAAATCGATTAAATGCACTTGGAAAACCTGTTTCCAATGAGGTAGCGACTAACAAAATTCTGAGATGTCTTAGCAGGGAATGGCAACCTAAAGTGACAGCTATCAAGGAAGCCAACGACTTGACGACTCTTACGATTACAACACTTTTTGGAAAGCTGGAAGAACATCAGCAAGCTCTAGAAAGTCTTGAAAAGTATGAGAACAAAAGTAAGAAGGAGAAAGAGAAGAAGAAAGACAAAGAGGGTGAGAAGAAGCCAATTGCTCTTGTGGCCTCTAGCACTAAGTCCTCAAGAAAAGAGCAAAGTGACAATGATTCAAGTAGTGACAAAGATTCGGATGATGAAGAAATGGGACTTTTTGTAAGGAGATACAATAGATTCATTCGAAGGAATGGATACAAGCATTCCGACAAAAACCTCATGAAGTTTAGAAGACAATCTAGTGAGTCAAAACAGGAAGAGAACAAGAAGCATAAAGGTAGAGGATCTTGTTTCAATTGTGGCAAATCTGGACATTACAAAACAGAATGTCCTATGAAGAAAAAGGATAAAGGGAAGGATTCACCTAAACGGTACAGCAAACAAAGGAGAGCTTATATAGCATGGGAAAGCGATAGCGATTCATCAAGCTCACAAAGTTCAAGTGATAGTGATGAAACCGCAAACCTATGTCTTATGGCTCACATCAAAGACCATGCCTACTACAAGAAGAAACAAGAAGAAAAGAAGGTAAAACAAGCCTACTATAATAATGTCTCCTCTATGTCTTTTTCTGAACTGAAAATCGCTTTTGAAAAACTGCATAACGAAGCTGTAGATGCTTTCAAAAGATTATCTTCCGATAAACAAATTTTTTCATTCTTGGAAGGTAAAGTATACAAAGCTGAAAAAGATTTAGAAAGCTTGAAGGCTAGTATTGCAGAAAATTCAAAAGATATTGATGTTAACGGATGTAGTAAAGTTAGGTATTGTGAAGCTTGTCATATTTGGCAACGAGAGGTTAATACTCTTAAAGTCAAATTGGAAAAAGCTTTACAACCCAAGGTGACTTACGCCGTTGATACTAGATTGTTTAAGAAGTCATTGAATCCTCCATATGCAAAATACTCTTTTACTCCAAAGGATTCAATGAACAAAACTAAACAATTGCATCATCATGGTTTATGTCATTATTGTTGTCGTGCTGGCCACACCATTGAGAAATGCAAGTTTAGGAGGTTTCTTGTTCCTAAAGGCATCTATCAATGGAAGCCAAAAGGCAACCATGTTACCACTTACCCCTTTGGACCCAATGAAAATTGGGTACCAACCACTCTCTTTTGATATTGTAGGAAGAGTGCCTTGCATCTGAAGATAGGAGATGGTTCCTAGATAGCGGCTGCTCAAGGCACATGACCGGTGACATATCGCTTTTTATAGACTTCAGAGCAAAGAAAAAGGGATATGTTACTTATGGAGACAATAACAAAGGAGCTATACTTGGCAAAGGTGTATCTACAGAAGACATACTCAAGGAAGCTGTTGCGGAAACTGATCAATCCAAGACAGCTCCCATTGAGAAGGAGGAAGATACTAGTCATGAAAAAGATAAGGAAGAAAGGGCAGCTGATGTGAATGACCTTCCACCAACTTGGAAGTCTTCAAAAGACCATCCCATTGACAACATCTTGGGAGACATTTCAAAGGGAGTCATGACTCGTTCTAAGATAAGTAATTTTTGTTCTCACTTCGCCTTTGTTTCACAAGTGGAACCTAAAAATGCCAAAGAAGCCTTGATTGATGAATTTTGGCTAATGGACATGCAAGAAGAGCTTAATCAATTTAAAAGAAATGACGTTTGGGAACTTGTCCCGCGTCCGCGAGAACATCATATCATAGGTACTAAGTGGGTTTTTAGGAATAAGCTTGATGAAAGTGGAGTGATAACTCGGAACAAGGCACGTTTAGTAGCACAAGGCTATAACCAAGAGGAGGGCATAGACTATGAGGAAACTTATGCTCCAGTTGCTCGCCTTGAGGCTATACGTCTCTTGCTCGCTTATGCGTGTTCTAGAGATTTTAAGCTTTACCAAATGGACGTAAAGAGTGCATTTCTAAATGGTGTCCTAAATGAAGAGGTATACGTCTCACAACCTCCTGGTTTTGAGAATGCTGAATATCCAGATTATGTTTACAAATTAAAACGAGCTTTGTACGGTCTTAAGCAAGCCCCCCGGGTTTGGTATGAAAGACTTAGCAAATTTCTACTTGATCATGGATATTCAAGAGGTAAAGTGGATACCACCCTCTTCATTAAGCACAAAGGAAAACACATTCTTTTAGTTCAAGTTTATGTAGACGATATAATTTTTGGTTCAACTAACATACACTTGGTCGAAGAGTTTTCAAAAGTTATGCAGGGTGAATTTGAAATGAGTCTTATGGGGGAGCTTAATTTCTTCCTCGGTCTCCAAATAAAGCAGCTTGATGAGGGAACAGCTGTGAGTCAAACAAAATACTGCAGAGAGCTGCTCAAGCGCTTTGGAATGAACGACTCAAAATCAATAGACACACCTATGCCTACCAACGGATATCTAGATAAAGATGAACACGGTAAGAGTGTAGATGTCAAACAGTATAGAGGTATGATTGGGTCTCTCTTGTATCTTACTGCGTCTAGACCTGACATCATGTTTAGTGTCTGCATGTGTGCACGATATCAATCGAATCCTAAAGAGTCACACTTGAAAGCTGTCAAGCGCATATTTAGATATCTTCATGGAACATCTAAGTATGGGCTCTGGTATTCAAAAGGAAGCGATTGTAGCTTAGTAGGTTACTCCGATTCTGATTTTGCTGGCTGCAAATCAGATAGGAAAAGTACTAGTGGTACATGTCACTTATTTTCAAACTCTTTGGTCAGTTGGCATAGCAAGAAACAGGTGTCTGTCGCATTGTCAACTGCTGAGGCTGAGTACGTTGCAGCCGGTAGCTGTTGCGCTCAGATCTTGTGGCTGAAGCAACAACTACAAGATTTCGATATTCAACTCAAACGCATTCCAATAAAGTGTGACAACACCAGTGCTATAAATCTTACTAAGAATCCTGTTTTACACTCACGCACTAAACACATAGAGATTAGGCATCACTTTCTTCGCGACCATGTTGAGAAAGAGGACGTTGTGTTTGAGCATGTTGATACTAAGAATCAACTCGCTGATATTTTCACTAAACCACTAGCAACGGAACCTTTCTTTAACATTCGTCGTGAATTAGGGATTCTTGATCTTTCTTCATTACTATCTTAAGATTGTTAGATTCTATTTTTGCCTCACCTTGGTTGATAAGTTGTGTTTTAGAAGTTATGAGCTTATACTTCACAAAGGTACATCAACAAAGGTAATATCAATCCTCTTTACTACTCTTTGGATCTATGTGTTTGTGTATGTTAGAACAAATTCTCTATGTGTTTGAATATTAATATCTGGATTGAGAACTATTCTTAAGCATCATTTTCATAACATGATTCATAGGCATTGCATTCTGCATAAAAAAAGTCATAAAAGTCTGTTTTGCATTCGCATGTATCGATACCACGACCTAGGGATCGATCTCTATCACTTTAACTCAATTTTTTTTAATTTCGCTTCAGTATGGATCGATCCATACGCTTTTGGTATCGATCCCTACAGCTTTTAAAAATCAAATTCATCGTGGTTTGGATCGATTCCAAAACCCATGCATCGATCCCTACTGTTCTCGTTCATTAACCGTCCTTTTTAACTTCTCATGGTTCGACACATCATCATTTTTTTTGCTAGCATTCATCCTAGCATCCCCATACCTCTCATAACCTCTCTTCCTCCACACGGCTAACCCTAATTTCTCTCTAACCCTCTCTTCTCCAAAACCCCAAATTCATTTCAATCTCCTTCCAATCCACAACAATGCCTCCAAGAATGAATCCGGTCAGAGCAACTCGAAGAGAAAAAGGAAAACAACAGGTTGGAACCTCTACTCAACCACCAGAAATTCCTCCAAAGGCTTTGGATCTCCTTCATCCTGCCTTTGTTGATGAGTTTGAGAAAGACTTCCAGACAAGGTTAGTCATGAAACCTCATGTTTTTGATAAGCATGATGCCATCCCTTTGCACTTAGGTGATGTGGTAGAACTGTTGAATGCACAACAATTGGGTTCCTTTTTAACTATAAGAAATGAGTACCATGAGGACTTTATACGTGCATTTTATGTTGGATTGCAAACTAGTAAAGGATATAGTTTTAAGTGTTCCATTGGTGTTAGCACATACACATTCGAGGCTGCTGACTGGCTCAAAGTATTTGAAATCCCACTTCCGCCGCTTGATTTCGAGATATGGAATGATTCTAAGTTTGATACTGAGTTTAATTTCCTGGAATTTACTCAATCTATCTCTAAAGTAGAACGACCAATAGCTGAGGATGAACGTCTGACAACGGGTATGATCAAACGAGTACCAAGGATACTTCATTGGATTGTATCACATGTCTTGCGTCCAGCAACTGGTGGTCATTCCCGGCTGGACAGACCAAGCACTCATCTCATGTACATTCTGCTAAAGAAGGTTAAGTTGAATTGGCCCAATTACTTTGTCAAGCGTCTATTCTCCGTGCGAAACAGTTCCAAAAATGTTGCTCTCGGATATGTCTCTCAGATTATGACGAGGAGTCTTGTGGAGGCCACTTTCCCCATTAGCATTTCATTTCATATGCATTTCATTTCATGTTGCTTGAATTGTTGTTTCATTTTTCGAATATTCTGACTATATTTGTTTGGCTTATGTAATTTTCATTACTTTCCTAGTATTTCATTGCTTATTTCCGTTTGCTTGTTTATGGTTTCCTTGCCCTTTATTGGTCATTCTTTGTGAGTGATTTTATTCTTCTAAGCTTTCTTTCTTTGTGATTGTTAGCTTTGTTATCAATTTATGCTGCGGTTTGCTACTTTGTTCTTCTCTTTGTTGTTTCTTTCCTCTTTTTGATGTTGACAAAGGGGGAGAAGTATAGAAGATGTTGACATGACAGAATGGTATGCACAAACTCAGGGGGAGTATCACACATCAATTTGCCATCATCAAAAAGGGGGAGTTTGTGAGACAATCCTTTACTTTGGTTTTGTTTTTGTATGATTGCAAATTGCGCGTATGATTTGTTGTGCTTCATTCTACATGTGAATATGTGTGATTTTCATCTTAAAATGATTGTTAGAAACACTTTTTATAAGGTTTGAATCAATACATAACCTTTGGCATCGATCCATACGTGTCTGGTATCGATCCCTGCTTTATTGGAAATCAAAAGAATTAAATTTGTTCAGTAGGCATCGATCCATACGTGTCTGGTATCGATCCCTGATTTAATGGAAATTCTGTTTTTCAGTTCACCTTCAGTAGGGATCGATTCATGGATTTTGGGATCAATCCCTAACAGTTAAAAAACTGTCTGGCATCGATCCATACGTGTCTGGCATCGATCCCTGATTTAATGGAAATTCTGTTTTTCAGTTCACCTTCAGTAGGGATCGATTCATAGATTTTGGGATCAATCCCTAACAGTTAAAAATTGTCAGGAATCGATCCATACGATGTTGGGATCGATCCCAAAGTCTGTTTTTCTGCATAATTTTAATTCTAACAGTTCTGTCTTGTTTAGTATAAATACAAAGTGGCAGGTATTGGCTTAACATGAATTCACAAGTGAAAATTGCAAAATACACAAGTCATAGAGGTCTTTGTAGCAGCAATTGATTGAGCATTCAGAAACCTGAAAGATACTTCGTCTTCATCATCTTCTCAATCTCTTCAATTCAAGAACAATTACACACAATCATTCTTGTTCTTCGGATTGAAGGATCAACGAGATAACGTTCAGTGGTACGATCAACGATCTAGCTGTGGAGTCAGTGGAACGATCAAGGATCTAGCTGGGTTGAAGAGTGAAGGGGGTTTCGAGGAAAAACCTACTGGTTTGTCCTTCAAGAACGGGACTGTTCTTGCGGGTTTGTTAGTCACGATTGCAGAACGGATTCAGCCGCAGCGTAGGGTTTGGAAACGGGGTTGTTTCGCAAACAGGTCGTGGAACCGGTGAATCGTTTGCAAGTCTTGCGGGGAATTCTTGATCCAGCTCTGATCAAGTCGAGGTTCTATACGAGAAGAAGAAGTTCTAGGGATTTAGAATTCTGTCTTGGTATTGTAACCTTTGTAAGAACGAATTCAGCAACTATTGATAAGAAAAGGTCTCAATTTCTTTTGAAATTGAGAGGGAGACGTACCCACACGCGAGGACGACAGTGGGGAACTTCCTTAACAAATCTCTGTGTATCGTATTCTATCTCTATCTCCCTTTACGTTTTCGTTAACTGTTTTGTGATACAAATTGGCGCAGTACGTTTTACGTGTCGTGATACAATAGTGGCAAGAAAACCTTTTATTGAAACATCACTATTGTTTATTATAGAACACATACACGCCAAGTGTTTGACAAAACGGTTTGTTGTGATTTACTCATTGGAATCAGAATTTGTGATAAGTGCATTTAGTGCGAGAAAATTCTGTGTTAACGTTTTCTATCAATCAATTCAAATCCAGCATCATACTTGCGTGTCTGGTCTTTTTGGTAGCGGTTCAGAATAGACGGAAGTCGATTCGGGACCAAAACTTTCCGCTATATTTCAAAAACTCTGTTAAGGTTTTTAAAACCGTATTTTACAGGCAGTGATCTATTCACCCCCCCTCTCGATCACTAGCCACACCGTCTAACAACATCCCTGATTGTTTTTAGGGCAGATATCACACTGGTGATAATTATGAGGTGGTACATGGACATACCCGCTCTGTCTACAATGCATCTTGACCAAGTTGGCCCTTAACAAGAGTACATCATGAATTTGATAGGTGTTGTTAGACTCTCCCTCTATCAAATTGACTGCAGCTTTCTCATGTTGAGGCAGCGGGTTTGTGAGAACTTTAGGATTCGTATATTTGAAAGATAAGACCCCGCTCCTAACAAGCTTTTGTACGTCGGATTTGAAACTGAGGCAGTTTTCTATGTTATGCCCTGGTCCTCCTTGATGGTAAGGACAAGTCTGATCCATTTTGAACCAAAAAGGCAGATTTTTCGGTACTGTAAGAGGAGACTTAGTTTGGACGTGCCCCTTGACCAGTAATAATGGAAGCAGTTCTGCGTACAACATGGGTATAGAGTCGAACCCTGGTGGTCGCGTTGTACGGTTGTTGTTGTACTGAGGACGAGCCTGCTGAAGAGGCTGTTGTGTCCTTTGCTGATATTGTTGTTGATTCGGTTGGCTTTGAGCAACCTGAGGTTGATACGTAGGAATAGGTGCGGAATTGATAGCTGGAGTTACAGCTGCTACTGGTTGATATCGTCGCCTTTGCTTTTCGAGAGAGATATTCCCAATATCCTGCTCTTTTTTCTTAGAGAGAGCACTACCGTATCATTTTGTACTACTTGATGATCCAGCGTCTTTAACTAAACGTCCTTCTCGGACTGCGTATTCAAGACGAACTCACATGCCCACCATCTCGGTGAAGTCACTGGGCGCACTGGCAACCTTTCTGTCGTAGTAAAATGAGCTCAAGGTTTTTAAGAAGATCTTTGTCATCTCTTTTTCCTCTAGAGGGGGAGAAATCTGAGCGGCAATTTCACGCCATCTCTGAGCGTACTCCTTAAAGGTTTCCTTGTCCTTTTGTGACATTGATCTGAGCTGATCTCTATCCGGTGCCATGTCCAAATTGTATTTATATTGTTGGACGAAAGCAGCGCCAAGATCTCTGAACGTGTCGATCGTAGCGCGGTTAAAACCCATGTACCATCTGAGTGCGGCACCGGTTAAACTATCCTGAAAGTAATGGATCAGTAGCTCCTAGTTCTTTGTCTGAGCTAACATTCGCCGAGCGTACATCACTAAATGACTTTGAGGGCAAGAGTTACCCTTGTGCTTTTCAAAATCGGGTACCTGGAACTTGTGTGGGACTTTCACATTGGGGACCAAGCAAAGGTCTGCGGCGTCCTTTCCAAATAAATCCTGACCGCGAAGGGCTTGCAGTTCCTTCTACATCTCCAGGAATTGTTCCTGGAACTCATTCATTCTGTCGAACATACTTTCGTTTCCACCAGATAGTATTTGTTAAATCTATCCTTCCGGGATAATGTGTACCACGGGTGGTGGTATAGTCATTAGGGCCGAGACTCTCGGTGCCTCCCGAAGTTTGTAACCTTCAGGAGTTACTGTCATGCTCCTGGCATCTTCGCTTTCTCGAAGTTTGTAACCTTCAGGCCCAGCGGTTCCTGCTGCGGTTCCCTGATCCTCAGTGATCGACAGAACATATCCTTCCGGGATATAGTTGAGTGGCATGCCCCAGGGATGATCTTTCGGTATTTTGTACCTAGGATTATACTTCTCCACATTGGGCGTCGATGTGATCTCTGAGATCACAGTCCTTTGTTGTTGCATCTGAGCTTCTGCTAGAGCTTGCATGTCGTTATGAAGACTTCTCAGATCCTCTTTCAGAGTGTCAATCTCTTCTCTCAACTCTCTGTTCTCTTCCTCGAGATCATCCATCTTTTTCTGACAATTGGCCTGAGTATTGTACGAATGATATAGTTTGACTCTAGATTCGAAACGCAAACGTGAGATTCGTAGGTAAGAAGAATGTGTTAAGTGAGAATGATGAATGATATGCAATGATTATATTAATTATATGTTTTTGTTTATTCAAGATAAACTTCGACAATTGGATTGCAAATATCAAACAGTGGGGAAACTCCGTTTTATTGAATTCAAAGGATTGCGGAAATGGAAATACAGTAGATTACAAAGTGCTATAAAAGGAAATCTAAACTAATGGATCCTGAGTCCTCTCTAAAGAGATCTCAAGTGCTGGTTCGGGTGCTTTCCTTTTCTTTGACCGGGGCTCTTGGGCCGTTGTCGGGTTGTCATTCCTTTGCCAAGTGAAAGGAGCGATCAAATTCCTTTAGTCATCCTGATTCTCTACAGCATGTTGCTCTAAAATCTCAATCAGAGCATCTTTTTCTTTTAACAGTTGATGTATTTTCTTACACTCCACATTGAGAATACGGTACTTGTTCCTCGAAGACCTCTTCTCCTGCTGAACTTTGTTGAGAGTAACCTGAAGTTTTTCCGCCTCAGACATAAAATAAAGGACAAAGTCCCTTAATGGAAGAATTTCCTGGCGAGGGTAAGGCATCCTCAGCTTAAGAGCTCTAGATTACCCAGTGGAGGTAAGGCTCCACCGAGACACAGTCTGGTTTTCCTAGAGACTCTCTTCCTTTCCTGTGAACATGTTTCCAAGCATGAACTATTTCCATCTTTAGTGCCCAGTCATTTTCTCCTTCCTTGAAGAAAAGACCTTCCAGATGAGCATTACGCGGGACATGCCTCATTGGGTATCCAAATTGACGACGAACGAGAATTGGATGATAATTGATTCCTCCCTTAGTTCCTATAAGGGGTACATTTGGGAAATTTCCACAATGGTCAATGATCCTGATCCCGTCATAGATTTGATTATACCAATCGATGTCAGAGTTGGTAAGAGACATGATTTTCTGCGACCAACATAAAGTATTCTTTTGATCCCAAAATGCAGCAGACTTGGGTAAGTGGGAAGTGAACCATTTGTATAGCAGGGGTACACAGCATGTGATCATTCCTCCGTTATACAAATTCCTTAAGTGTACCAAATGATACGCATCTGCGAGTAAGGTCAGTACGGGGTTTCCAATCAGAAAAATCTTAATGGCGTTGACATCTACGAAGTTATCAATGTTAGGAAACAAGAATAACCCGTAGGTGAGCAAAACAAATATGCTCTTGAAAGCAGCCACGTTCCCTATACTGTCAAAGTACAGGGCTTTCTTTATCAAGAATTAGGCTGGCAAACCTTGGATTCAACCCTTAGTGGTCATGTGAGTCCTGACCTCTGACTCGTCCAAATAAATTGCTCTTGCAATGGTTTGATCCTTTGGAATTTCTTCCAGTCCAGAAAAGGAAGCTTGATCAGTAATATGTAAATCAGTCAAGTGAGAATACTCCTCCAGCGTTGGTGCAAGCTGATAATCCGGGAATGTGAAATAGTGATAAATCGGATCGTAGAATTGGATTAACGTGGACAAGATTCCTTCGATTACATGAATCCTTAACAAGGACATCAATCCTCTATAATTGGCTCTGAAAGCCTCGTGGTTGGTTATCATCCTCGCCAAACCTCTCAAACCCTCTAACTTTGGAACCTTGAAGGTGTACTTATGAGTCTTCCTTCTACCAAAATCCTCGCCAAACCTCTCAAAATCATTGACCCCTCTTGGGATAACAACAGCAAGTGGATCGCCAGCGAGCTGGTGTATCCTAGAGCGATCTCAGATGAGGGTAGTATCGCGTGACAACTATTTCTGATAGCTTCCGCACTACAAAATGGCTTAAGTCTACTAAAAACCTCAGCTTCTCAGATAACCCAGTCGACCACACTACTTTCAACAACCGAAGTCATATAGGCAATGTATCTGCAAAGGGAGTCTCCACTGAGTTTGATGGTCGATCGGGGACTCTTAACTGGGATTCACTCCCCGCAAGATTACCCGCATTTCCATCACCTATCTTAGGTGTATACTCAATCTTTCCACATGAGGCATCACACGCATTCCCATTAGCAGAAAAATAAACACAGATATCAATTAAGAAAAGCTGTATATATATATATATATATATATATATATATATATATATATATATATATTTGTCTTAATCATCCTAGAACTCTAGTCTTATGATCCTATACAGACAATGACTCCCCAGCAGAGTCGCTATTTCTATGATATTTTGTGAATTCAAGGTTTTCACCGAAAATTGTAAGAAAGAGAAAAGGGCCCCACGGTGGGCGCCATTTTTTCTGTAGCGCGATTTTTGTGGTCCTGAGTCACGATCGCTTGGGTACTACAGTTCGATTCATTTTTTATCCTATTAAGCTGATTAAGGAAGGGAAATAGATGTCTCCAATTAACCCTGCTTGCATACTGATTTTGAACAGTGGTCTGTTAGGTTACAGATGCTATGAGGATGTGTGGCCCAATTTTTGGTTATTTTGCTGAGAACACAATGTCTGGATTATTTGTGAGGTTTTTCGTAATGTGTTTAGATTTGATGCTTTTGGGTTGATTTGGTGGAGGTACTGGATTTTGGGTTTTTGATTAGTATGCTCGCTAAGATTTTTTCAATCTTATGCCTACGTATTCCCGTTTGATGAAACAAGGAAATCAGAGCGATCGTAGTTCCTCCTATTCTATGGGAGGAAAAGAGGTTGTTTTGGTGTCTTGTTCAAAGCCCAAGACGTGAAGCTAAAGATGATTTTTATCTTGTTCAAAGCCCAAGGTGTGAAGCTAAAGGGTTTATGGATGAGAGAGAATTTGTCATCTCTAAAGGGGATATTTGGTCTGCTTGTCACAACTGTTGGGTGACTGATTATAAAGGAGAATCACTTTAACAGGGATATGTGAATCCAGCAATGCCATAATTTCCTTTATAGAGGATTTTTAACCTGACGGAGAAGACTTTAACTCAGTTTAGAGCAATGCCATCTTTCCTTACGAATTTCTCATGTTAAAAGAGGGACAGTGGCGTGGATGTAAATAATCCAGAGGCTTGCCGCTTACGATAATTAGATGAAGGAAAAGGAGTTGTTGATGTTTGTATGCTATGAGCAAGGCACATATTTGATGCCAAAAGGTTGATTGACTCAACCGGGGTTTTCTTTATACAAAGCCTAAGAGGAGGCTAGTGACCCAACAAGAGGGTGCTAACAAGTGACTGACTCAAAAAGAGGGCGCTTTTATGTGTCTTGTACGAAGCCCAAAACGGAGGCTAAAAGGGAAGTGACTCAACAAGAGAGTCTGTTATCTGTCTTATATGAAGCCTAAGACGGAGGCTAAAATGGTTTGACTCAACAAGAGAGTCTTTTATACTCAACAAGATAGTGTTTTGATGTCTCGTACGAAGCCCGAGATGGAGGCTAAAAGGTTTGACTCAACAAGAGAGTCTTTAATATTCAGCAAGAGAGTGTTTTCTATCTTGTACGAAGCCCGAGATGGAGGCCAAAAGGGGTTTGACTCAATAAGAGAGTCTTTTATACTTAACAAGAGAGTGTTTTCTATCTCGTACGAAGCCCGAGATGGAGGCTAAAAGGTTTGACTCAACAAGAGAGTCTTTTATACTCAACAAGAAAGTGTGAAAAGGTTAGCTCCGCTGGGGAGAATCATTATACAAAGCCAAAGAGGAGGCTAGCTATGTTGGGGAAGGAATCATTATACAAAGCCTAAGAGAAAGCTATCTATGTTGGTGACTGTTTCAGTTTAGTGACAGGTCCAGTATGTTGGATAAAAGAGAAAATCAGCTCTTATGAAGGAAAGATTAAAGGTATTGTAGTACTTTGGGATTGATCAGAGAATCAGGGTTATTTCCTGTTCTTTGAGGAAAGGGAAAATCCAAAGGGTATTGAGACTGTCCAAGTCTACTGGTGTTTTGAGAAATCGATTCTCAGGTAGTAAATGATCTTTGTATGATGCCCAAGAGAAAGCTGGTATGTTAAGGGATGAGGGTCAACCCATTAACAGGTCCGACATTTGACTCAGAAAGACAACTCTAGCAAATTGATGACTAGGTTCTATTCCTATACCTGTAGAGGTCTCCGGGTCCTTGTACTAAGCCCAAGAGAAGGCATGAGAGCTTTTAAGAAGCCGAAGGGTCCTTGTATAACGCCCAAGAGGAGACGGGATGCTTTTAAGAAGCCTGTGGGTCCCCAAACCCCGAGAAGTTCAAGACATGCCATTCACCGGGAATAGATCAAGCCAGGAAAGTCCGAAAATTTGGAAGAAACTCAAGAGATGTCATTCACGGAGAAAAGATCATCTCTGAGGAGTTAGAGTTTCTTTGACAATTTCTAAGGGTGACAGTCTGAGAAAGGGTTCACCGAGAATGCTTCCTTTCACGTCTCCGTATTGTTTAACCCCAAGAGGAGGGAATACTGGAAATCCTATGGGGATCTAGTTTTGTTTGTATTTAAGAGTGACCAACAGGGCTTTACCTAGTGCTAGACGTAGTTTCCGGGGAAAGGGGGTTTGGGTCTTACACTCTATTAGAGGCCCAATGATTTATTTTTGTACAAGTGGTGGAGTTTACAGCTCAAGGAGAGGCCCAAAGGTTTTTTTTGGTTAAAAAGGTGACCATCGCGCCGAACTTTTTGATGGTGTCAGGACTTATACAATACACTGAGGCCCAAAAAGGTTTGAATTTACAAAGGATTGGGTCTTACACTCTACCAAGAGACCCAAAGAGTTTTGAAAATGATTGATGAGGTTTGAAATCAAGGAAACCCTAATTTTATTTTCCTTTAAAAGTAAATATTTAAAGAAAATCAATAAAAATGATAAAAATACCAAATGAGTTTGAATAAACCACTTGTGATTTTTGTTTAAGGTTTGAAAAATGAGGTTTTAATCACAAGATGATCTAAAACTCATTTGGTTTTGATTTTCAAGGTAAATATTCACTTTTAAAATGTTTAAAAACAATTAAAAAGGAATTTATTCACAAAAATACTAATTATATTAAATAAATAATATAAACTTTATATTTTTTTTGTGGAATAAAATATTTCAACATTTTTGTGACTTTTTTGCAAAAAGAACCAATAAAAAATAATTAAAATTGAGAGAGTTATTAATTTTCCAAACTATTAAAAATAATGTGAAAAATAGCAAAAATAGGGTTTGGGCGAGGGGGATTCGAACCCCAAACTTCTTGTGTATAGGGCGTGCACCTTACCACTGGGGTGGTGATACATCCGTTGATTGAAACACAACCACAAATATACAAGGCTTGCCTTGTTTTTGCCCTGGCCCAAGGCAAGGCAAGGCAAGATTTATGTTAGAAACGTGAAGGCCATAACTTTCTCATTTCTCCATGGATTGGGACAAAATTTAGGTTTATCTTGCATAGAATTTCACAAGGAATCCAATGGTGGTGGTGTTTTTTTTAGATCATGCTCCTATTGAAAAACCCGATAGTAGTTTTGAAATAGGCCATGATTTGCATTTTCTGTGTTATCTCTTGGTACAGACATGAATTACATGATGAATTAGTTCAAACATAACACGTATAACATGTACAAGATGTGCCTAATCAGTGGACCTCAAAGCAATGCATATTTTAAGGAGTTCAAGCTGAGATGCTTACCTCTTTTTGGAGCTTTTGTGCAATCTGCCAAGTGCTTTATTCCAGAAATGATTTGATGCTTTGGACACCCTCAAATAATCTTTTAGAAGATTTTAGGATGGTTGGAATCTGCTGGAAACCTCAGGAACAAGTTTGAGCTCTTTCTTGCAAAAGGGGCAAAAATGGCCAAAATAACAACTCTCTCAAATGGTGTTCCAGATGGGGGGAACTATTTAGGACAGTTCAAGGATGATATTTGGAGTGTGTTTGAGGTTTTATCTAGTTTGGAATGTGAATGAATCAAGACATGGCTTGAAAAATTCACAAAATTTCTATTTTGGAGGTTTTGAGAGGTGACTTTGTGATTTTGGTGTTACAGGTCACTTGTGAGTGTTTGGATCACCTCTATATAATGTTTATGAGGTGTGTGTGATTGGTTTGATTGGAATTACTCTCAAACTCAAAACCCGATAGTGACTTGCTTTGGTAGGCAAATTTGGAAGTGAGAAGATGATTTTGAGGAAAGCATCTGTTTGATGGCTTTGGTGTACTCAAACTGATCACAAATGAGCTCTATTTATAGTAGAGCAAGTTTGTTTTGGGAGCAATAGTGATTGGCAACTGCAACAGAGGTTTGGCCAATGTTGATCAATGAGAATCCAAGTCTCCTCTAGCCATTGACTAGAGGTTAGGGCACAGGCTGCTGGTCCCCTTGGTCTTGGATATGTTTTAACTAAATTCAGTTGGAAATGGCTCAGTCCATGCCACCTTGGTGCATCCATTAAATGCTCCAAACCAAAATTGGAGTCTTGTCCCTCTTTTAGGCATTTCTAGGTTTGACATGCTACTTTTGGTTCCAAAGACTTGGGAGGCTTATGGATCAGTGTTTGTCCCTCCTTGGTCTCCCCTTGAGGTGTTCAGATGGATAAGTTTGCTTGTCATTTGTACAAATTTGGCAAATTGAGCAAAATGCACAAATCTTCCTTTCCATGACAGTTTTCAGCAAGGCATGTTGCCATTGTCATATCTCATGGCTCAAGTGGAATTTGATGGAGTTCTTGGCCATTTGGGAAAGCCCTCTTATGATACACCAACTGTTTGATCATAGTTGGTTTTGATACCTTTTGGATCCAAGTGAAAAATACCCCTACATTTGGAAAAAAGTGAAGGCAGATTCTGACTTAGTGAAAATTTCACTAAGTGTTGGAAAAAAGTGACATTTTCACTTTTTGTGATTTTGATCATTCCATAACTTAAAATCTATGAGGAATTGGAATGAGTTGTGTTTGAACCTTTTGCAGAGGGCCATGAGAGCTACAAATCCAGCTTTGAATGGGGGAAAAAAGGCCTTGTGGTTTAGGAGTTATGATCCTCCAAAGTTGGTACCCTAGCCACTTTGTTCCATAACTTAGAAAAATTTCTAAGTTTTTATGGTTACCCCTTTTACAAGTTATCCCACTTTTCTTATTTTTCTTGATGAATGATGATTCCAATCACACATTAACATCATTTTAGGGTTAAGGAACCATAATTGTGAAAAATCTCAAAAAGTCAAAGTTGACTTTTGTGCACAGTTGACTTTTTGTCAGATGAATTCCAAACCGTGCGATCCTCTATGAAATCAAGTCCTTGACCTAAATCAAACTTGATGGATTGATTTCATAGGTGTTATAGGGTGTATTGAATCATGTCCCAAGGTTTGGGAGCATGCCTGGGTCAAAAGTCAAAGGCACAGTTGACTTTTCACGCGAAACCCTAATTGTGGTTCTGATGAATTTGAAACTTGTTGCTCAAGCTTCTTAGACTAATCAATTGTTTCAAATGGATAAATATGGTGTATTGGAGACCATCAAACCATGTCTTGAGGTCTTGGCTCATGATTTGTTCCAAAAGTCAACTTAGGGGTGAATTAGGTCAAGAAACCCTAATTCCTGATTTTTGGTGAATGCATCCCCTGAGGTTAAATTGACTTGTTGATTGGGTCCATGAGGTTCCATGGAGTATATTAGGTTATGTTTTGAAGCACTGGCTCATGCCTAGAGGAAAATTTCCATCTGGAAGCCCTGGTCGACCAAAACCCTAATTTGGTGACACTGTTGATTTTGAGGCCTGGCCCACTGGGACTGCTGCAGTCTTGTGCTTAATCCTTGAGGTGGGAGTCCTCTTGATCCATTGGGGATGTTTGTGAGGTTAGACAAGTTGAAGATCATGTCATTCCTTGATTGATCCTTTGTCTAAGGCTCTGAGAGGGCTTGAAACCCTTATTATTGTTTGTAGTGAATGTTCACCCATCTTTGGGGAGACTAATGAGGCATGATGGTCCATCCATATTGTGATGATGATTTGCACAATGATGGGAAATCTTAGTGGTCAAAATTTGGGGTATGATACAAAGGAACAGTTGTTTTTGAAAAGATTGTTGGGGCTTATACTCAAGGAGAGGCCCAGATGAAAAATAGTAATCTTACCGTTGATCTAAAAATTGTATCGGGACTTATACAATGACTGAGGCCCAAATATTGTACTTACAAAGAGGTTGGGTCTTACACTCTATTAGAGGCCCAAAGTTTATTTTTGTACAAGGGATGGGGCTTACAACTCAAGGAGAGGCCCATGGAAAAACAGTGATCGCACCGTCGTTTTGAAAATTGTATCGGGACTTATACAATGACTGAGGCCCAAATTATTCTATGTACAAAGGGGGTTGGGTCTTACACTCTATTAGAGGCCCAAAGGTTTGAAATGTTTGATAAGGATCAAAAATCAAAGAAACCCTAATTTCATTTTCTTTTAAAAGTAATTCTTTAAAGAAAATTTATAAAATGATAAAAATACCAAATGAGTTTAAATATACTACTTGCTATTTTTGGTTAAGGTTTGAAAAATGAGGTTTTAATCACAAGATGATTTAGAACTCACTTGACTTTGATTTTCAAGATAAAAATTCACTTCTAAAATGTTTAAAAATAATAAAAATGAATTTATTCACAAAAATATCAACTATATTAAATAAATAATATAAGTCTTATTTTTTTTTGTAGAATAAAATACTTTAATATTTTTGTGATTTTTCAGAAAAAGAACCAATAAAAAATGATTAAAATTGAATGAGAAATTAATTTTCTAAATCATTAACAAAAATAATATGAAAAATAAAATGGGACAAGTGATAAAAAAAATAGGTCTGGGGTGAGGGGGATTCGAACCCCAGATCTTTCGCTCGCTCAATACACACAAACCAGCTGATCAACCACAGGGGCGCAATTCCAAATCATTTATTATATGGCAAGCAATAAATATATAGCAAACTTGGTTGAATTTCTGAAGAATGGCGCCATGGCCTTTTTCATCCTCAAGCTCAAATACGTGAAGCCTCCTATCTCACTCATCTCTCAACCATTTCACATGATCCAAATATGAAAATCGTGCGTTTTCAGATGAGGAACACAATGGCAATACCCAATTTTATTAAAATTAAGTGAATAACAACATAATATGATAAAACCTGAAGAGCCCTAAAATTGGAATAAACTTAATGAAATCCTATACACGAATTGTAAACAACAATTAATTGAGGGTAAATGATCTACAAACATCCAGAAACACAATGGTAACAAGAAATCATGTTTATGATGCATGATTCATTGAGTTTGAGAGTTTAAGGTTTACCTCTGCAAGTGAGAACCGAATTCTGATTTGGAGGTGTTACAGTTATATTCCAATGATTTGGACAGCTTCCTTGTACCTCAAGGGATGTGTTTGAATGCTTAGGTTGATTGGAAAACCTCTGGATTAGCCAACTGGACCCAACCTGCAGCTGCTTTGTAACTTTGAGCAATTAAGGTGTGATTTGATGATTCTGATGTTACAGATTGAATGTGATGGTTTAGATCACTCCTATATGTTGTATATGAGGTGTGTGAACCATTGGTTTGAGTTGCATTGGCCTACAACTCAAAACCCGATAGTACTTTCTCAAGAACTATGAAATTTGATGTGTGAGAAGGAAATGAGAGAAAGCAATGTTGTAAGCTGCTTTGGTGTAGTCTGAATGATCAGTATGGACCTCTATTTATAGTCGATCAACTCTTGTCTTGGATGAATAGTGAATGACTGCAAGATCAGATCACATTCAATGGCTCTAGCTTAGTGGCATTTCTTCTCATGCAAGGCAAACTAGCTTCTCCCAAGAGCAGGGCTATGTATTGACCAATTCCACATTCCTCAGGTGTTTTAATTATTTTTTAAGTGAGCATCTTGACTGAGTATAGTGGCTTTATTGAAAGTGCACTATTGCACATAAATGCCTTTGAATTCAAGGCATAATGTGACAAAATGCATTAACCTCAAGTTGGAAAATCCCTTGGCTTTTTGACTTAGCTTAGCAGGTTGGATCAGATGGATTAGGATCAGATTGGATGAATGTGGCATAGTGATCATTGCATTTTGGCTCAAAATCGTGCATGGTAAGAAATCTCACAAACTGATTTTTCATGACAGCCTTGCCATGGTGCCTTGCAGCAGCCATAACTCTTGGCTCAAGCCGAGTTGTTTCATGCCAATGAGTTCCTTGGATTATAGGCAATATGCACAACAAATTTGATGTTTACATCTTGAATTTATTCAGCCTAGAACTATGTGAAACAGCCCTCTAAGTTTTGGTGTTTAACTTGTTTTTCTGACTTAGACAGAATTTTGTCTAAGTGTTGGAAATGTGGTAAATTCCAAGTTTTTGTCATTTTGATTCAACCATAACTCAGAATCCATGAAGAATTGGAAACTCTTGTAGTTGACACTTTTGAAGTATGTAATGAGGGTTTCCATCTGAGCTTTGAATGGGAGAAAAAGGTCTTAGGGTTTGGGAGATATGGCCTTGCAAAGTTGGTACCCTTGCCACTTTGTTCCATAACTTAGAAAAATTCTAAGTTTTTTACGGTTACCCCTTTAACAAGTTAACTCACTTTCTTTGATTTTTATTGATGAATGATGATTCAAATCACATATTAACATTGTTTTAGGCTTAAGGAGCCTTGGTTGACCAAAAATCTAAAAAGTCATACTTTGAATTTTGTACAGTTGACTTTTTCATTAGATGAAATTTTGACTTTGTGATCCTTTTGTGAAATCAATCCTTGGGCTTAATTAAACTTCATGGATGATCTCTAAGGGTATTTAGGAATGTCTTAGACCCCTCCCCAAGGTTTGGGATCAAGGGTAGGCCAACAGTCAAGGAGAGGGTTGACTTTTTCCATCAGAAACCCTAATTTGTGATCAGATGGTTTTGAATTCTTATGGCTTATGATTTGAAATCTTTGAGTAAATCAAATATTATAAACATGTCAATATGATGTATTTGAGGTCTTTGAAGTTCATTTTGAAGCTTCAAGCCATGCCTCACTTCACAAGTTAACTCAAGGGTTGAATTAGGTCAAAACCCTAATTCCTGATTTTTTGATAGATGGACCTTCAAGGTGATTTTGCCAATGTGGATGGGCTCTTGAGATCCTTTTGAGTTTATAGGACCATATATTGAGGCATTGTCTTATGCCAATATGGAAATTTTTATCTGGGGACCCTGGTCGACCAAACCCTAATTTGGTGACACAGGCGATCCTGAGGCTCGATCCTCTTGAAATGTTGCATACTTATGCATGATTCTTGGTATAGGAGGCCCCTTGATCCTTCATGGATGTTTTAGAGGCTAGACAAGTTGAATATCATGTCATTTCTTGATTGATCCCTTATCTAAGTGCTCTGAGAGGGCTCAAAACCCTACTTCTTGATTGTAGTGAATGCTCAATCATCTTTGAGGAGACTGATGAGGCATGAAAGTATATCCATATTGTGATGATGATTTGTACAATGATGGGAAATCTTGGTGGTCAAAATTTGGGGTATGACAGATGCCCCTATTTAATCTTCTTGGGCCCGAAGGTGTGAATGGCGAAGGTATTCGGGAATTCCGGGTGCAAGAGGATTAAATATCGGAATACCGGAAATTTTGACAGTAGTTATGAATGGCAGTTCGCCCGTCCATCTTCTTTTACTAAGCGTTGATACTTAGAAAAGGGTAAAAACTTCCCCCCGTTCCTGGTCTTTAGCCAAGGAACTGGTCTAGGTTTCTGAAATAAACTTCCCCTCGATCCGGGTCTTCAGCCACGAAACTGGTCTAAGTTTCTTTTGTCAATAAACTTCCCTTCGATCCTAGTCTTCATCCAAGGAACTGGTCTCAGTTTCTTCTGTCAATAAAGTTCCCCTCAATCTTGGCCTTTAGCCAGGGAACTGGTCTCAGTTTCTTCTTGTCGAGTTTCTTCCTCGACAAGGGATACTATGTATAGCGGTTTTTATCAAACTTCTCCCCGAATTTTCCTGGGGAGATGCCATTTGATGGGAAAAAGTTTTGATGTCAGACTTGCTGGGGAACTTATTCGTCTGAGCTGTAGAGGTGTGCAAACTTCTCTGTTAGAGATGCCATTTGTTGACTCTACTGGGGAAAAACGGATCTCTTGAGAGACTGCTTTTTGCTTGGGGATATTACATCATACTTTTTTTCGAGATCTTCTCGGAGAAATGTCATGTGATGTAATCCAATTTTGAGGTTCTGATGACTTCATTCACAGCCAACCTTTCAGAGAGAAATTGCGGTATTGCCGAGAGTCTTCGGTTAAGAGGCTTTCTCTAGGGATTTTCCTTAAATCCGGGAAAGCGGAAATATCATCTTCAATGGTGAAAGGTGACGTTTGTTGAATGTTTTCTTGCCTTTCAGAGGTTTAAGTTATCAAAGTGGTCGAAGACCGGCTCCAATCCAGAAATAAACTGGGGGGAGAAATTGTTCAGACGATACATTTCCTGATGAGGAAAGAACTGACAAATCGATTGAGAGGCCTTTTATCACTTAGGAACAAAACCGACTAGAGTGATAGTGGTGCAATATGAATATGAATGTGAATCAATTATGCATGATGTATGTATGTTTATGCTGACAAAAATGACGCGACATACAGACTAATAGATGAACACGACTAGATACTCGGCCACTGTGGGGGATGAAAAGTATCACTGGTTCAAGATAGCAATTTCGTCTTGCTTAGGAGAGACGATCCCTGTGGGGAGAAAGAATTGTTCAATCGGTCTTAGGAGGTAAGAACTCTGCCGGGGATGCCAGATGAAACATGGTATCTGACACAGTTGATCCTTCATTCAGGTGCACTGGTTTAGAAGGAGTACTTTGATTCAACACTTTGAGGTTCAATCACCTTCAGAGAATCAATCGATGTTCTTTCGATCTTCAACAGTCAAAAGAAATTACCATCTTTATTTTAAAAGCAGAAAATTTTTTGACAAGTATATTCATTTTTGTTTTATTTCAAGAATCTTTGATCATGTTAAAAATGTCATTCTGTAAAGCTAAAACAAATGAGAATTGCAAACAAAAGCACTAGGGCTCAAATTTTATTGATATGATGGAAATCAGCCAAGCGCATGATCCCATGGAGTATTTACAAAGTTTAGAAAAGTGGTAATTTAAGGGAAAAGGGATACATTGAAACATAACGACCGTTATCCTTCTACTAACTTTGAATTCTAGATATCTTGAGCTTCTGTCGAAGATGACCTTGAATGGAGTTTTTCTGACGGATGGCATGACTGCTGAGGGATTCAACCTTGTCAGACATAGTTACTTGCCATTAATCCCTAACTTTTGCCTGGATTGTACTTTGAGATTTCCAATCCACCGGGATGATTTTTTTTGCTTGTGTCTCTAATTTTTGTCTGGATCGCCCTTTCGGGTTTTCAATCCACCGAGACATTTTTTTAGGCGAAGTATTTCTTGACTACATCAACATTTATGGGGTAGGCAAATTCTTCTCCATCCATTGTTGCGAGTCTCAAGGCGCCGCCTGAGAAAGCTTTCTTAACCACATAGGGGGCATCGTAATTCGGAGTCCATTTGCCCCGGGAATCAGTGAGAAATGATTGTATCTTTTTTAGCACAAGGTCTCCTTTCCTGAAGACACGGGGTCGAACCTTTTTGTCAAACGTTTTCTTCATTCTTTGCTGATATAGCTGACCGTGGCATAGAGCCGTTATTCGTTTTTCTTCGATCAGATTCAGTTCGTCGTGTCGACTTTGACACCATTCAGCCTCTGTTAGCTTAGCTTCCATCAATACCCGGATTGATGAGATCTCTACTTCTATGGGAAGCACTGCTTCCATGCCATATACTAAAGAGAAAGGGGTTGCCTCTGTTGAAGTGCGGACAGATGTGCGATAACCGTGAAGAGCAAAGGGTAGCATCTCATGCCAGTCTTTATAGGTTACAACCATCTTTTGAACAATCTTTCTGATGTTCTTGTTAGCCGCTTCTACCGCGCCGTTCATCTTAGGTCGGTAGGGAGATGAGTTATGGTGTTCGATCATGAACTCAGCAAATAATTCTTTCATCATCTTGTTGTTCAAGTTAGATCCATTATCACTAATGATCTGGCTTGGAACACCATAACGGCAGATGAGATTATTTTTGATAAATCGGACCACCACTTGTCGGGTTACATTGGCGTATGACGCTGCTTCGACCTACTTGGTGAAGTAGTCAATGTTTAACAGGATGAACTGATGTCCGTTTGAAGCCTTGGGTTCGATCATGCCAATCATGTCGATTCCCCATATGGAAAAAGGCCATAGAGAAGAAATAACTTTGAGATGTGTTGGCGGTACATGGATTTTGTCTGAGTATATCTGACACTTGTGGCATCTCCTCATGTACTTGTAGCAATCAAATTCCATGGACAACTAATAGTATCATGCTCTTAGAATTTTTCTCGCCATTGTGTGCCCGTTGGCATTAGTGCCAAAGGAGCCTTCGTGAATTTCTTTCATCAACATGTTTGCTTCTGGTCTGTCTACGCATCGGAGCAAGACCATGTCAAAGTTTCTCTTATAGAGTCTATCACCGCTCAGGAAGAAGTTGCCAGCCAGTCTTCTGATGGTTTTCCTGTCTTTTCTTGATGTCCCAGATGGGTAATCTTGTTTTTGAAGGAAGCATTTGATATCATGATACCAAGGTTTGTCGTCTATGACTGCTTCAATCACGAAGATGTAAGCGAGCCATTTTAGGCGCATTATGTCAATATTAGGTACGTCATTCCACTGACCTACACTAATCATGGAAGAGAGAGTGGCTAGTGCATCAGCCATGTGATTTTCTTCACAAGGAATGTGATGAAACTCGATTCTGTTGAAGAATAGTAACAACCTTCTCGCATAATCTTTGTAAGGAATCAATCCTGATTGGTATGTGTTCTAATCTCCTTTGATCTAATTGATATCCAGGGCTGAGTCTCCATATACATCCAAATTCTTAATCCTTAAGTCGATAGCTTCTTCGAGACCTATGATACAAGCTTCGTATTCGGCCTCGTTGTTTGTACATTTGAATGTTAATCTGGTGGTGAAAGGAATGTGGGTACCCTGAGGTGTTATGATGATTGCCCCAATTCCGTTTCCATAATGATTGACAGCTCCGTCAAAAATTAGTCCCCATTGGGAATCTGGTTCTGGCCCTTCACTGGGTAGCGGTTCATCGTAATCTTTCATTTTCAAGTACATGACATCTTCGCCTGGGAAGTCAAATCCGACTGATTCCCGATTGTCAATCGGCTGATGAGCCAAATGATCGGCTAAAATACTTCCTTTGACGGCTTTTTGAGCATGGTACTCTATGTCGTATTCTGATAACAACATCTGCCAACGGGTGGTCCTTCCTGTGAGAGCAGGTTTTTCAAAAACGTACTTGATCGGATCCATTTTGGAAATTAACCAAGTAGTGTGACAAATCATATACTGGCGAAGACGTTTGGCTGCCCAAGCTAGAGCACAACAAGTTTTCTCAAGCATAGTGTACCGAGTTTCACAGTCGGTAAACTTCTTGCTCAGATAGTAGATGGCAGACTCTTTTCTTTTCATTTCGTCTTGTTGGTCAAGTACAGAACCCATTGAGTCTTCCAAGACTGTTAGGTAGATGATCAATTGTCTTCCCTCTACTAGAGGAGACAGAATTGGTGGATTCAACAGATATTCTTTGATACTGTCGAAAGCTTTTCGGCAATCTTCTGTCCATACGCAGTCCTGATTCTTTTTGAGTAATTTGATGATTGGCGCGCATGTCGTGGTCATGAGGAATATAAATCTGGAAATGTAATTCAAACGTCCTAGGAATCCTCTGACTTGTTTCTCAGCCTTTGGAGAAGGCATTTCTTGAATGGCCTTGACCTTGTCAAGATCAACCTCAATTCCTTTCTGGCTGACGATGAATCCTAAAAGTTTCCCCGAGCGGACACCGAACGTGCACTTGTTAGGATTCAAGCGGAGCTTGTATTTCCTCAGACGCTCGAATAGTTTTGACAGGTGGGTCACATACTCCTCTTCCGTTTTAGATTTGGCAATCATGTCATCGACATATACCTCGATTTCTTTGTGTATCATGTCATGAAATAGAGTATTAATGGCCCTTTGATAGGTTGCCCGGACATTCTTTAAACCAAATGGCATTACCTTGTAACAAAAGGTGCCCCATGGGGTGATGAATGAAGTTTTCTCCATGTCTTCCGACGCCATTTTGATCTGATTATAGCCTGAGAATCCATCCATGAAGGAGAAGACCTTGAACTTTACGGTACTGTCTACCAGCATGTCAATGTGCGGTAGGGGAAAGTCATCCTTCGGACTGGATTTGTTCAGATCCCTGGAGTCTACATACATTCTGACTTTTTCGTCCTTTTTTAGAACTGGAACTATGCTGGCTAGCCATTGAGGATATTCTGATGTGGCGAGGAAACCCGCGTCAATCTGTTTCTGTACTTCCTCTTTGATTTTGATGGCCATGTCTGGATGAGTCCATCTCAACCTTTGTTTTACAGGCGAGCATTCTGATCTTAACGGTAGATGATGTTCCACGATGCTGTTATCCAACCCTGGCATGTCCTGATAGGACCAAGCGAATACATTGGGAAATTCTTTGAGAAGTCTTATCAAATCTTCTTTGATAGTCGGACCGAGCAGTGGCTCAATCTTGACTTTTTTCCTCTCTTTTTCTGAACCCAAGTTTACTGTTTCCAACGACTCCTTGTGAGGTTCAATGGACCTTTCCTCTTGTCTGAGTAATCGGGAGATCTCTTTTGGAATTTCTTCGTCATTTTCTTCTTCAGCCTCAAATATTGGGAATTCAAAGTTGGGAGAAGGCATTGGATCATATGTTTCAATGGGGTTTAAAACAAGCTATCTGCATAACGTGATGATTGTTTTTTATAAGAGATAGAGAGAATGCAAAAGTGTGTGCAATGTATTTTTCTGAAAAATGCTTGTTTTTATTATTTTGAGTTGTTTTTTAGGATTACCATTTTCTGAAAAAGCGAAAACAACAATAAATGTGGAAATTACAGAACGATGTTTATTTATTTATGATTTGGTCGATTCTTGAAACTACAACCCTATAAAACAAAACTCTGTCGCTTTGGGCGAAGCGAAGAGGGACATTTATAGAAAGTGAGCCCTATAAAACATCCGTTTCACCTGGGCGGGGTGAAAGGTCAAAACAAAGACGGCAATTACTTAGACTTATGGACGACTTTTGGGGCATCGACATCAATCCATTGGCGGTGAACTCCTCGGTGAATCACAAAGTCTGGTACCTTCCTTCTTGGTTTGTCTTCAGAAATAATGTTGATTTCTGGTGGAGCAGGATCGTTGGAGTCTGTCTCCCAGGCAGAATTGTGGTAGACGAACTCTTCTGTTGTATTTTGTACAGTGTTTTCACTCTTAGGTGGATCTCCCCATCCAGTAGGCTGGATGTCTTCGAGCCTGATGCGAGAACTTTCAGGAGCGGTGTACTTGACCAAGTAGTCATACTTGCCACTCGGCTGTCCTAACGTGTCCCATTCTTCCGTGGAACTTGAAGAGTCATCTGTTTCGATGATATTTATCTCAGGAAAAGCGTAGTTGATGAATTCTAGTCCTACAATCTTTGCAGATTTGTCGTTGTGTAGGATATCTTCTGAATGTCCCGAGTAATGATCCCATGATGTGGTGGGGACGCAGGTATTCTTTTTAATGATGCTTAGTTGATATGCATCGTTTGGCTGACTCTTTTGCCCCAAGTCTTCTAGGTACGGCTGCCAGATAGGCAAGTCATCCATTGGGTCATAAAAATCATAGTCGAAGTTGTATTTCATCAGAGTGTCTTCCTCTAATGAGTTTAGTGGAGCACGGTATCCTTTCGGATCAAAATCTCCGTACATCATCTTGACATTTGATCTCGGTATATATCTCAGACTTTGTGCGGGATAGCAAAATGGCGTATGCACCTCTCCCTGAGACATATAACCATCCTCATTGAGATAGGACTTCCACTCTTCATCTGTATCAGAGGAATCACCCTCGTTGATGGTGTGTACTTCTTGAGACACTGGGTGGAGAAAGCCTCCACTATGGAGAAGTCCTGGATGGGATGAAAACTTTCATCTTTAGTAGTAGTCTGGGTACAGGTTGAAGAAAAACCAAGACCTTTCTTTGTCTTATTGTTAGTAGGAATGACAAGCTGTCCCCATCCTTTTGCATTGTTACTTTTGATCACTCCGAGAGCGTCTTTGTACGAGGAAATCGATGTTCCTTTTTCTGATCGGTTGTCATTGCTCACCGAAAGTGCTTGGAACTGGGTTCCAACAACCTCCTCTGGTTCTACACAAGTGGACGACGATAAGTTTCTCACGATCAAGGCTTGCTCTCCACAGATTGTGACAAGTTGGTCATTCTTGACGAACTTCAGCTTCTGGTGAAGTGTCGAAGTGACTGCCCTAGCCACGTGTATCCAAGGCCTTCCTAACAAACAGTTGTATGCTGCCCGGATGTCCATGACCTGGAAAGTGACTTGGAAAGTGTCAGGACCGATAGTTATGGGAAGGTCGACTTTGACGATAATCATTTTTCGGGATCGGTCAAATGCTTTGACGATGACCTCACTGCCTCTCATCGGAGATCCTTGAAATGATAGTCGCATTAAAGTAGATTTTGGTATAACTTTTAGGGTTGATCTGGTATCTACCAGTACGCTGGCTAAAGCATCGTCCTGGCAGTTGACTATAATGTTGAGTGCCATGTTGTGATTCTTGCCTTCTTTTGGCAGTTCTTCATCACTGAATCCTAAGTTGTTGCAGGAAGTGATGTTGGAGATGATGTTGTCGAATTATCTTATTGTCACATCTTGTTCCACAAAGGCTTACTCTAAGGCTTTCTGTAGAGCTTCTCTGTGAGCTTCGGAACTGAGTAAGAGAGACAGCACAGAGATTCTTGAAGGAGTTTGCAATAGTTGGTCAACAATGTTATACTCGCTTTTCTGAATGAGCTTCAGCATCTCATCATTGTTCTTTGAAAGGTCGGGATTACTGAATTGACCGATTGGTTGATTGGGAACTTCTGTTTGAGGTTCCTTTTCTTTTCTGGGTTCTCCGACCCCTCGGTTGAAGATCTGACCGCTTCGTGTTACTCTACTGATGTCTGCAATATTCACGACGGAGGGTAATGGAGTTTCCTTTCCATTCTCAATTGTTGTTGCACCGTATTTGTAAGGGATAGCCTTATCGGATTTGTACGGTACTCATCCTGGCAGATAGATAACCACGGGAGCCTTTTGATTTTTTTGACCATCATAGCTGGCCTCAATTGGTTCGAGGTTGAGAACTTTCCACTATCAAGAGGAACTCTTGATTCATGGAGTAGAGGAATTATGGTACATACGTCTTTGGCCACTTCTCGTTTGGGGATTAAAACAACGCCTTTGCCTCAATTGGGAAGATGGTCTTGCATTACGTTAATCGAACCAAAGCTTGAACATGGTCTAATCTCTTTCTGATCCGCCTGATTTTGAAGGGCTGTTGGCACGAGGTAGCATCCATGCTTATCCTCTAAGCAAACTCTACATCGCTCATAGTTGTGTGGTGGCACCCGGCCACATCCTCTTTGTATGCAGTATAACTTCACTAGATCTGTTTCCATTGATCGAACATCCTGACTTTGATGCCTAGTAGGGTTCCCGTCAGTCATACTGACTTGCTGTGTGTCTTCATCTAGATAGATCGGAAGCCACCTGTGGTTCAACAAGTGTTGCAGTGTTTTTTGAACAAGTGCACATCCTTGGTTATCCTCACGACATACTATACAGTTCTAATAGTCATGTGAAGTCAGAAAACCGAGCCGGACTTGCGTAGCGTGTAAGTCCTCCAAGCTGGTATTCATCAAGCGAACATCAAAGATTTGAATCATATTAACTTGATAATGACTTCTATCACGGTAGTCCTGGATCCATCCTAGATCCATCTGACACTAGAGGGCCTCTTGTACAAAAGAGCGTCCCTGATTGTTTACCGAGCAGATCAGATAGGAATTGTAATTGTGCTGTGGTAGATCATGATGCTGGCTCTGCCTTGAGTGCGTTACCACCAAGTTGACATTCATCGCATGGATGTCGTGGTTTTGAATGATGTTGGAATTTGTATAAGTCATGTTGACCTCACGGATTCGGTTATCCTGGATTCACCCGAGATCCATCTGTTCTTGTTGAGCTGATTGCACTACGAAACATCCTTGATTGTCTTTAGAGCAGATATCACATTGATGATAATTGTGAAATGGTACATGCCAGTATCCGCTCTGTCTGTATAGCATCTTGACCAGGTTGGTTCCCAATAGGAGTACATCGTGAATTTGATAGCTGCGATTAGACTCTTCCTCTAATAAATTTACTGCACCTTTCTTGTGTTGAGGCAACGGGTTCGTCTGAACATTTGGATTTGTATCCTTGAAGGATAAGACCCCGTTCCTGACAAGCTTCTGTACATCGGATTTGAAGCTAAGACAGTTTTCTATGTTATGCCCTGGTCCTCCTTGATGGTAAGAGCAAGTCTAATCCGCTTTGAACCAAAAAGGAAGATTCTCTGATATTGTAAGAGGGGACCTGGTTTGGACGTGCCCCTTGGCCAGTAGTAGTGGAAACAGTTCTGCGTACAACATTGGTATAGGGTCAAACCCTGGTGGTCGCGTCGTACGGCTGTTGTTGTACTGAGGACGAGCCTGCTGAAGAGGCTGTTGTGTCCTTTACTGATATTGTTGTTGATTTGGTTGGCTCTGAGCAACCTGAGGTTGATACGTTGGAACAGGTACAAGGTTGATAGCAGGAGTTACAGCTGTTACTGGTGGGTGCCGTCGCCTTTGCTTTCCGAGAGAGATATTACCAATATCTTGCTCTTTTTTCTTAGGGAAAGTACTACCATATCTTTTGGTACTGCTTGATGGTCCTGTATCTTTGACCAGACGCCCTTCTCAGACTGCTTCTTCAAGACGTACTCCCATATTCACCATTTCAGTAAATTCGCTGGGCGCACTGGCGACCATTCGATTGTAGTAAAATTAGCTCAAGGTTTTCAAAAATATTTTTGTCATCTCTTTTTCCTCAAGAGGTAGACAAATCTGGGCAGCAATTTTACGCCATCTCTGAGCATATTCCTTAAAAGTTTCCTTGTCCTTCTGTGACATTGCTCGGAGTTGATCTTTGTCGGGTGCCATGTCCAGGTTATATTTATATTGTTGAACGAAGGCAGCGCCAAGATCTTGGTGCGGTTTAAACCCATGTACCATTTTAGTGCGGCACCGATTAAGCTGTCTTGAAAATAATGGATCAGTAGCTGTTGGTTCTCTGTCTAAGTTGACATCTTTCGAGCGTACATCACCAAATGACTTTGAGGGCAAGAGTTACCCTTGTATTTTTCAAAGTCAGGCACCTTGAATTTGTGCAGGATTTTCACATTGGGGACTAAGCAAAGGTGTGCGGCGTCCTTTCCAAATAAATACTGACCGTGAATGGCATGCAGTTCCTTATGCATCTCCAGGAATTGTCCCTAGAACTCATTCATTCTATCGTACATGTTTTCCTTTCCACCAGACGGTAATTGTGGAATCCGTCCTTCCGGGACAGTGTTCACCACTGGCTGTGGTATGGACATTATGGCGGTGACTCTTGGCACTTTCATATCCCGAAGTCTGTAACATTTAGGAGTTGTTGTCACTCCGCTTTCCCAAAGTTTGTAACCTTCGGGTCCAGCGGTTCCTGCTGCAGTTTCTGGGTCTTCCGTGACCGGCGAAATATATCCTTCAGGGATAAAGTTGAGTGGCATGCCCCAGGGACGATCTTTAGGCATGTTGTACCGAGGATCATAGGTTTCTACTATGGGCGTAGATGTGATCTCTGAGATCACTGTCCTTTGTTGTTGTTTCTGAGATGCTGCCAGAGATTGCATGTCACTGTGAAGTTTCCTCAGATCTTCTTTCAGAGCGTCAATTTCTTCTCTCAGCTCTCTGTTCTCTTCCTCGAGATCATCCATTTTCTTTTGTCGATTGGCCCGAGTATTGTACGTATGAGATAGTTTGGCTCTAAAATCGAGACACAGACATGAGATTCGTAGTTAAGAAGAATGCGTTATGTGAGAATGATGAATGATATGCAATAATTATATTTAATTTTTTTTGTTTTAATCAAAAGAAACTTCAAAAATTGGATTGCAAATATCATACAGTGGGGAAACCCCATTTTATTGAATTCAAAGATTGCGGAAATGTAAATACAGTATTTTACAAAGTGCTGTATAAGGAAATGTCTAATTTCATGGATCTTGAGTCCTCTCTGAGGAGAGCTCAGGTGCTGGTTATGGAATTTTCCTTTTCTTTGACCGAGGCTCTTGAGCTGTTGTCGGGTTATCAGTCCTTTGCTAAGTGAATGGAGCGAGCAAATTTCTTCGGTCTTCTTGATTTTCTACAGCATGTTGCTCTAAAATCTTGATCAGGGCATCTTTTTCTTTTAACAGTTGCTGAATTTTGGTACACTCCACATTGAGAATGCAGTACTTGTTCTTCCAAGATTTCTTTTCCTGTTGAACTTTGTTGAGAGTGACCTGGAGTTTTTCCGCATTGGACATAAAATAAAGGACATATTCCTTTGGCGGAAGAACTTCTTGATGAGGGTAAGGCATCCTCAGCTTGAGGGCTCTAGTTTGTACCCAGTGGAGATAAGGTTCCACAGAGACACAGTTTGGTTTTCCTAGATACTCTCTTCCTTTCCTGTGAACATATTTCCAGGCATGCACTATTTCTGTCTTTAGTGCCCTATCATTTTCTCCTTCCTTGAAGAAAAGACCTTCCAGATGAACATTACGCGGGATATGTCTCATCGGGTATTCGAATTGACGACGAACTAAAACTGGATGATAATTGATTCCTCCTTTAGTTCCTATGAGGGGTACATTAGGGAAGTTTCCACAATGGTCAATAAATCTTATCCCGTCATAGATTTGATTGTACTAATCTATGTCAGAGTTGGTAAGAGACATGATTCTCCGTGACCAATGCAGAGTACTCTTATGATCCCAAAAAGCAGCAGACTTAGGTAAATGGGAAGTGAACCATTTGTATAGCAGGGGTACACATCATGTAATCATTCCTCCGCTGTACAAATTCCTTAAGTGTACAGAATGATAAGCATCTGCGAGCAAGGTCGGCACGGGGTTTCCAATCAGAAATATCTTAATGGCATTGGTATCGACAAAGTTATCGATGTTGGGAAAAAGGAATAACCCATATGTAAGTAGAACAAAGATATCTTCGAAAGCGGTAACGTTTCCTATACTGACAAAGTACATGGCCTTCTCTATCAAAAACTTGGCCGGTAAACCTCGGATTTCATCCTTAGCGGTTATGTGAGTCCTGACTTCTGACTCATCCAAAAAGATTGCTCTTGCAATGGTTTGATCCTTTGGAATTTCTTCTAGTCCAGAAAAGGGAGCTTGGTCAGTGATGGGTAAATCAGTCAGGTGAGAGTACTCCTCCAGTGTTGGTGCTAGCTGATAATCCAGGAATATGAAACAGTGATAAACCGGATCGTAAAACTGAATCAGCATAGACAGGATTCCTTCAACTACATGGACCCTTAATAGAGACAACAGTCCTCTGTACTTAGCTCTAAAAGCATCAGGATTGGTGATCATCTTTGCCAACCCTCTTAAATCCTCTAGTTTTGGAACCTTGATGGTGTACTTGTGCGTCTTCCTTCTACCGAAATCCATAACACAATCTTTTTCTCTGATATTTGCAATCATTGTTTTAGCTTAATTTGAAAAAGAGAGAGACTAGAAAAGAAGATTTTTTCTTTGTTTAAAAGTTTTTTAGATGAATGCATGAATGCAACACACAAAAACATAGAAAAAACATGGGTTCAAAGGTTCAATGTCACGAGCATGGAGTCATGGCTCTACCCATCCTAAAGGTTGTACTATGGTGAATTTTGTACCCGTACTCAAAATCATTGACCCCCCTTGGGATAACAACAGCAAGCTGGTTCACCCGAGCAGCTGTAGTATCTTAGGGTAAACTCAATTGAGTGTAGTATCGCGTGTTGCGGTGAAAATCGGATAACAAGCTATTAATTAACTTGCATCATTTTCTTTTACAACCGACTTGGATTTATCCAAAGGAAAGGTTCAAGATCGTTAGAAAAACCTAAAGGGGGGAGATCTAAGGTTCGAGGGTTGGTTACGCCTAGGGAAGGTATTAGCACCCTAAACGTGTGTAGTACTCTACAGGAGCCTCTTGCTAATGGTTATGTTGTATTATGTTATGTTTGCTAAGGGTTTTATGCTAAAGGTTGAAACCCTAGGGGTTAGTATCTAAGTATACTCGACAAAGCATCGCACTTTGCGCCTACGTATCCTCGGGTATAGAATCAGAGTATGCGTAGCTCTACTTCTACTGAATGATTGATTATGGTCAATATTCAGAGGGGAAATGAGTGTGAACTTATTGTAGAGTATAAGAACTCTCTAAGTCTAGTTATAATGGTCCTATGTTATGTTTTAAAGTTAAGGAGGGAAAGTGAGTATTCATTAGGATGAATATCACACAGAGTGTAAAACTCTTTCCTAAGGCTAATTATGATTCCATGGCCCTGATGAGGCCAAGAAATAAGGTTTAGCTCTTATGAGGCTACTAGGTTAAGGTGGGGGCTATGACTTTAAGAGTCAACATTAATCACCTTCCTTTGGAATGGGGGGAAAAGATAATAGTTATAAAGATTACCAAGATAGAGATTATAATCAATAAGAGGATAACAAATAAGTGTAAATAACACCAAAACATGATATGTACATCCATGTAGGAGCATGATAAAAGATAACAAGATGGTTCATAACAAACATTAGCAAATGAACACAATCATGGCAAACTTTTCAAGAACTATGAAATTAAAAATGAAACAAATCATATCAACGCAAATTCATCTTGAGAATTCTAAGAGGTGCCACATTTTATGGATAATAGTGATGAGGTGTCAACCAAAACTCAAACTAAACCTACTCGAAAGTTCAACTATATTGATGGTCACACTCAAAAATAAACTCTTAAAATAAATTCATCATTAGGATTGAAAAATTCTTAAAATAATTATTGAAATAAAGTGAAATAAAATAAAATAAAAAGAATTAGAAACTTTAAAATGTTGGCATTTATTATTAGTAGAAACTATTTTCTACTTTTAGAAAAATAAATGATAAAAAAGGGTATTTGGAAAGGAAAAAATGGCGTGGGGGTGCACTGGCAGAGACCAACTGAACTAGGTTTTTAACAAGCGACCGTTGGGGGCAAAGTGAATGCAGCCCACGATCCAAAAAAGAAAAGGAAAAAAAAACATTCAGGCAAGGGATGTTACATGATATAATACATGAGTGTATGCACAACCTCATTAATCGGTCACCTTATTTTTAAGCTGCTAAATGACAAAACATAAGATGCGACCAACCACAACTCGCCAACACATCGTCCCTTTCATGAAGGTCATGCAAAACCTTGGAAATGTCGTGACAAACCGAAGGAAAACGCAGGGTCATGAGAGCTTTAAACCAAAACCTGGCGACAACCAAAATGTAAATGGAAACCAAATAAGAAATGAATATACCATGTTGAAGTCTAAAGGCAACGATATCTCACCGACTCATGCATTTCCAAAAGGTATAATAGGTACATGGAGGAAATGAACAGAGAAATCTGGAAACAATTTTCATACATTCTTAAGACAGCAAGTATATCTTTAAAATCTTATATCTCTCTCTCTCTCTATTACTCTCTCAAAGGGTGATATCCTTCATAAAGAAAGAAAAATAACAACAGTAACTTGAACATGAAAGGAAAACTCATAAAAACATCTATCCACTCTCTCACTGATTTCGGTTTAACGTAACCAACGCATAGACAAAATTACAAAACAGCTTATGGGAATGCTTATTCAAAGAAACAAATAAGTTTAACAACAATGGATTCAACGAAAACGAACGAACAATGGACTTCATCTAAACACTTTTAGCACTGTCATGTCATCAAAAGCTCAAAACAAACTAATATATTCAAGAGTTGGAGTAACAATTAAAAAATATCGACAACAGAAACAAGACACGTCGAAAAGCACATGTACACGATGGAATCAAAACAGCAACAACAACATATAACACACTATAAGTTACACCACAAATGTAGCAGCGGCAAGAGATAAAAGCACGACACACAAAACAAAACATACCCACTTTCACATAAAAATATAAATCACAAGCTTTAGATGATCGTAACATCTCGCACGCAGTGTGTAAACGGTATATAATGCTAACATTCTTATGAGAACAATGGTAACAAATATGAGAGGTTCAAAGTATGACACGAATACCTTTGTTTGCGATGTGTAGTCGTGAGGATATACGTTTGAACACGAACTTACAATGGCTGTGAATGCTGCTGCAAAAAATGAGACAGTAATTTGAGGAGCAGTTGTTGTTGGTCGAATTGCTATGAGGGAGTTTAGTTGCCCTGGTTCATTTTTTGGTGTAATGAGAAAGATAACATTTACGCAAGTGAGTGAGATTTTTTTGTGTGTTTTTGTTGATCTGATGTTGCCATGACGACATTGATGCAACAAGGAAAGCTTATGAACACTTAAGGTTTGAATGATATCTTGTGGAATGATACTTGGTGTTTTGTTGTTTTGATGGTGGTTGTGTGCTCCTACGGGTTTTGTGTTTGGAGCAGTGGTGATGTATTTTGAGAGAGAAAGGATAAGAGGGTGTCGGTTTACTGCTTGGCTCTTGTGTGTTGGTGTGACACAAAGAGAGATAGTAAGAGCATGTTGTGTGTTTTTTTCTTGTTCAGATGCCTCCTTCCTCCCACACAGAGGACAACGTTCCTCCTTTTATAACCAAGGTCGGGTGGATCTTCTATTGGAAACGCAGTGGACATTTGCTTGGTACAAAGGAGAAAAAAAACATCAACATGATACTATACGCATGCCTTCTTTCCATCATCTTTCTTGAGCCATGTGATGGTTTATTTGTTTGCTTATTTTAGGGTTCATGTCAGCAGAGGCTTGTGAGCTAAGGACTAAGAAAAGAGACCATATGAAATAATTACACGATGGCTCTTTACATTGTCTGTTGGTTGCTTACTTGACAGTACAATGTTGTTGTACTTTGAGAGCCCTTTTTGCTCGGTTTTTGTGGCAACGTGTGATAGAAAGAGTTGGCTCAGTTGTACTTGGTAAGAGAAAGTCAGAATTTGCTTTAAGTTGATAGCACAAGTTATAGTTCAAATGGAAGCATAACTTGGCATAATGAAACTTAACCATGCCCTTCACACATTACATGATAGTTTAAGCATTTGGCACGATGGCACGAGGAATGGAAATCCTCGGGACATCAAGGTGAAAGGTATTTAAATATAGCAAACCGAAAATTTTGCCTTTAGATGGAATGCAGATGCTAAGGACAAGCAACAGACATGCAAATGCTGACATGCCATGAACTTCTAGTATGATGATATGATGATATGGAAGATGCAAAAATGCAGACAAGACAGGACACCAAAAAACAAAGAACTGCCAAACACAGGAAAGCTTCACTGGGGAAGCAAAGAAGGTTAGTATCCACAAGGGAAACTCCTTGGGGATGCGGGCTAACCAACAAAAGAGACTCACTGAGGAGACACTGAGGCAACACTGGGGATAGAAAACAAAAGGGATTCTCTACTGGGGAAAGATCCAGAGAGGTGGACGACATGTTCAAATATGACCGGACGACACTGGGGAAAAGGCACAATCTTACTGGGCAAGAAACCAGAAAGAAGACATGATCTCCACTGGAGATCAGTTGAAACAAAAGGATAGACACCCGAACAAAGATTTTCTAGAGATTTCTTATGTCGAAGAGTTCAAACGGGATCTTCAAGAAAAGCCAGAAAAGACAGAGACGAACTCTGCGCGCCAGATAAAAACACCTGAAATGAGCAATACTGGTTCAAGATAACCTGATATAAGCAAACGGTTCACGATAACCGAAGATAAACAACTGGAGTTTAAACGAGAGCAAGGTTAATGAGTCAAGAATAGACTCTAGTATTCCTGAGAGTTGGTTGAATAATAAATAATTTGCTTTATGAGGAAAACCCGTATGGGCTGGAAAAATAACCTCATTGGGGATAGAACCAAAGATGGGCCCCAATAAAGGTATCTAGAATGATTGATCATCAAGGCTAAACAAGACAAGATAACTTTCTAGAAAGGATCCGCAATGAAGGTTGAACCAGAGAGACGGTCTTCACTGGGAAAAAAAACATCCAAAGTGATGGAACAACAGGTTCAAGTATGACCGGTTGGTACTTTAGAAAAAAAAAGAACCTTATTGGAGATAGAACCAAAAAATAGGCCCCAATAAAGGTATCTAGAATGATTGATCATCAAGTCAAAACATGACTAGATGACATTCTAGAAAGGTAGGATCCGCAATGAAGGTTAAACCGAAAAACAGTCTTCATTGGGAAAAATACATCCAAAGTGATGGAACAACAGGTTCAAGTATGACCGGTTGGCACTTTAGAAAAAAAAAGAACCTTATTGGAGATAGAACCAAAAAAATGGGCTCCAATGAAGGTATCTAAAATGATTGATCATCAAGTCAAAACATGACTAGATGACATTCTAGAAAGGAAGGATCCGCAATGAAGGTTGAACCGTAAAACGGTCTTCACTGGGAAAAATACATCCAAAGTGATGGAACAACAGGTTCAAGTATGACCGGTTGGCACTTTAGAAAAAAAAAGGAACCTTATTGGAGATAGAACCAAAAAAATGGGCTCCAATGAAGGTATCTAGAATGATTGATCATCAAGTCAAAACATGACTAGATGACATTCTAGAAAGGAAGGATCCGCAATGAAGGTTGAACCGAAAAATGGTCTTCACTGGGAAAAATACATCCAAAGTGATGGAACAACAGGTTCAAGAATGACCAGTTGGTACTTTAGAAAGAAAACAACCTTATTGGAGATAGAACCAAAAAAATGGGCTCCAATGAAGGTATCTAGAATCCGATAGGTTAGTACCGGGGTTGCGTAACTGAAGATAAGACTTCCTGGGGAATATCAATTATGGTTGCAACAAGGTTGGATAGAACCAGAGCTAGATAAGTTTCTCATAAGAGAGTGCCACTTATCGCTATGGAAGAACAAGCTTCTCCAAGAGAATGCTGCTTGTTGTTGGGGTATACATTCCAAAGAGATGTTGATATCACCACACTGTTGGAAAAAAGGAATTTGTCTTCAACGAGGATTTATAAAAGATTCTTCCTTTGAGGCACAGTGCAAAATAAATGCACGTTCAAAGATAGGTTTGAAAACCACACCTGCCAGGGACCAAAGTTCAATCTAGGAACAAGCTAGAAAGAAACGGTCAAACAAGACTCCAATTAAGGAATGAACTCAAATAGGAATTTATCTTATCCACATGTGGAAAAGATAACTGAACTAACCATCATCCACGGGAATCAAACTCTGTCGGGAATTCAGAAAAGATAGGCACTTTATGCCTATGGCTGACTTTCTATTGGAGTGAATAAACAAACCCAATCACTTGGGGAGATAAACGCCAAACTGAACCAAAACAGGTAAACACCAGAAAAGGAAGCAGAAATGCTAAGATGCTATGCATATGAGTGCTTATGCCATGGTTATGCTTATGCTGACAAAACAGACAGGAAGCTAAACTGGAGATGAAATAGATGTCTCGACAAGGACACCCAGTCAAACTCATCAAACTGGACCAATACTGGGGATGAAGAAGAAGAATCAACAACTTCGTTGGTGAAAATAGTATTCCACTTAAGGTATAACATCATGAGGATTGCCATCATGAGCTTGATTTCTTTGTTGGTGGAGAATCCAAGGAGAATTGTCAAGATTAGCTGAAGTAACAACTTATTGGGGAGCTGGCAAAGGATATCACAAGAACAAAGTAATCCTGCATCCCACTGGCATAATGATCATCTTCAAATCTTATCTGCCCCAGGCCATATGGTCAATCAGAAGACGATAACGAGAGGATTTTATAAAAGAATTGGCATACAAGGTGTTTCAATATCTTCAAACTCTTGGAGAGATCTCAGTGTAATTGCCCCAGATTAACTGTATTCACACAACAAGGTCCTTAAACTTGCTTCAGACTGGTTGTTTGACGATTTGGGGAACAAACTTGCCCCAGTCAACTTGGTTGATCTGTGACGGAGATGTCCTTGACTGACTGTCTTTTAGAGATTTGCCGAATCTCGACCTGACTGCTTTTGATTAACTGGTATGTGAGGGTAAGTCATCAAAAAGGATTTTACAGAGGAATTGATATACCAGATGCTTCAATGTCTTCAAACTTTTGAAAAGAAATGAACTTAGACATGATTGCCCCAGTCCAACTGTATTCGTGATACTCAAACTGTAGTAGAAACGAATGGGGAACGAACTTGCCCCTGCTGATGGGTCACTGGAGTCCACACTTATCATAAGATGACCTGGAGGAGACTTGTTCCAGTATTTTGAATTTTGACGAGTTCTTCCCCTGATTCGGTAGATTGGCAAATCCTTCCGCTTGGTTGCCCCTGACTGAGCTTCCTTTATCAAGTCGAATCCCCTAGCTGGCTGCATTCGTTGGGAATTCAAGTATTATTCATCAAAAATTGGCAATTTCAATGCGATATTCATGCAAGCTTTTTGAAATCAAGTTTTATTGATGAAACACACACGATGGAATGATTAAACACAAAGTGAATCTAGTCATTTATAGAATGACAGATGAAGTGATCAACATACACAAAATTAGCAAAGATCATTAGGAGTCAGGTTAATCAACCTTGCTGTAGCATGATTTCAAAATAACCTTACCTCAATTAGGTCCTTTAAGGGTTGTAACGTGGCTTGGTTCATGATTTATGAAACAAAGGATAAAGGCTCAAAGTTTATTTGTCCCACCCCATCTTCGTGATGAACTTCAGTCCTATGCTCAGTTGGCTTAAGCTACACATTTACATTCCTATAGACTAGGAATGAATTGATGATAGAGTTGACTGGTATCTTGCATGAAGCGCTTGCATTCGTTTGCATAACCAAGTTAAACTAAGAACTACCCTGCCCCAAGGTTTGAGATTTAAGGGTTTTTTTGTGCAAGAAAAGAAAACTCCTACTTCTGGGATCGAAGGGTTAGCGAGGGATTATCTTCCTTATTTCTCCAGTATTTGGGAATTGAAACAATGCCTTACATCCTCGGAAAGGTTTAATCAGCAGCATACCACAGCAATTATGAACACGAGATTTTCATCATCCTCCCTAATCCTTGCTTAACAATAAGTTGGTAAATGGAAAGAAGTAAGATGAAGATATTATTATATTTTGTTTATGAGCATAAAAGTAGATGAGTGAAACGAATGGACTTAATCCAAAAGATGCACAAACATTTCATTAATCTTGCCGATTTGAAATAACAATAGCTTATAGGCAAATACAAATTCAAAGTGCAAAGGAAATACAATAAAAATTGCTGAAAAACCCAAAAGATTACCAGCTTTAGGGAATCAAATACATCAAATCAAAGAGGAGCTCAATCATAGACCCCTAATCCATCTTTGTCTTGATACATCCTCCACAGCATTACTTATCTCATGAGCGGGTAAGGATTGTTCTTGATATTAGGCTGGGAACCATCGAAAGACAAAATGTTTCTCTCCACTAAGTCCTTCACGATATGCTTCAAAGCAAAACAAACTTCTAAATTATGGCCTGGTACGCCTTCATGGAATGCACAATGAGCATTGGGATTATAAGAAGGTGGAAGCGGATCAGGAGGCGGGCCTGATGACCTTGTAGTTATTAACCCTTGTTGCACCAAAGCAGGATACAATTCTATATACGTCATAGGAATGGGAGGAATCAGAGGCCTTCCACCCTTTCTTTTGCCTGGAATATTCTGACGAGAAACTTGAGTCCGTCGTGGATAAGCGGGAGCGTTGGGCGCTCGTTGATATACTGGTGGTTGAGGAACCGGCTGATAAACAGAAGCTTGGTTGTTGAATATTGGCGCGATGGCGGCCATATAAGGTTGCTAAATAGAAGCTTGGTTGTTGTTGCTGTCGCTTCCAGAACTGCTTTTTCTTCTTTTTGTTTGTCATCACCACATTGGTATCTCCTTCCCTTTTGAAGGATACCTTGGCATCGTCGCTCGAACTATCAGCTCTCTTGGTCACTTTCCCACTCTTCAAACCAAGCTCTACTTTAACCCCCACAGCCACGATATCAGAAAAATTAGCAGACACATTACTGATCATCCTTTCTTAGAATTCCGGTCTCACCGTGTCGACAAACCAATTTGTCAACTCTTTTTCAGATAAAGGTGGCTCCACTTGTGAAGCCAGCTCTCTCCATCTCTGTGCATACTCTTTAAAAGACTCGGTAACGCTCTGTGACATACTCAGTAATTGTCTACGATCTGCCGCTAGGTCCATGTTATATTTATAATGCTTTACAAAAGCATCAGATACATCTTGAAAACATCGGATCCTAGATTGGTCCAAAGTCAGATACCACTTTGCAGCAGCTCCTTTCAAACTATCTTGGAAGCAGTGGATCATCAACTTATCATTATCCATGAATGCGGCCATTCGTCGGTAATACATGACCAAATGTGACTTAGGACAAGTCGCTCCTGAGTATAGGTCGAAATTGGGTAGTTTGAACATGGGTGGAATTACCAAGCCTGAGACTAAGCACATGTCCTTAGCATTAGTATTAAATACATTGCTCCTCTCCATTGCTTCCAATTTCCTCTGCATTGTCTCTACACTTTCCTTCAGCCTTTCATGTCGATTATCTCCTTCTTCGGACATATTGACATAATCATAAACCGGATGTGGGTTCTGAAAAACTGGGTGCACCTGAGCTTGCACTGCTGCTGGAGCGAAGGTAGGAATAGCTTGAAAAGTCTCATTAACAAAGGGAACAACTTGTTAAGTAGAAGTAGCAACCAGAGCATGTATGAAGTTGAAAGACATACCCAAAGTGGGGTTCACAGTAGTAACGGGAGGTTCTATAGTTGTAGTGATAATCTCGGAGACCACCATCGGTTGTGTATCCATCCTTGCTCTCATAACTTGAATTGCTTCCAGAATCTGCCCTATTCCTCCTCGGAGCTCACTCAATTCATTGTTGACTTTGTCCATTTCATAGTATTATTCAGACATCTTTTGTCGAGTTTGGGCTCGGGTGACGATTCAAAGACGATTCTGAAGGGAAAACAACGACATGAGACGAAGACAGAGAGGAAATGCACATGCTATGACATGATGCAAATGAGATGCTAATGCAAGCCAAATGGTTTCAAAGAACTCAAAGGCAAGTTGCAAGAATTTTTTTTGGAAAAACTGAAGAAGTTATTGTTTTTAAAATTCGTTGATCTTTTGAAAAGGAAACAAACATTTGAGTCTCTCAAAACCAAAGGGCTTGGAATGCTTGAAGGTATGGATGCATAAAGCACACAAGCACAAACATATGTACACACAACAAAACAAACAAATCCTAGGTTTTGGGGTCTCATGAATGGAGCCATGGTCTACCCATCCCAATAGGTATGTACTACTGGTTTTCATCTGCTGAACAGGGTTCTAAAAAGTTCCCAGAGTCGACAACCCATCTTTCGGATTTTAACGATTTCCCAGATGACTTGGTAATCAATAAAATTCTCAAGAGGATCTCGTCTGAGTGTAGTATCGCGTGACAACCAATTCAGAAATAGACTCCATCATGGTCACCGCCGCACTACATCCTAAAAAGGCTTAGTGGGGTTTGGTAACTACGGTTCTCAATATCATGGGTTCCTAGGTCGAGAGTAGCACGCTTTCACGAACGGATTCGTTCAGCATAACTAGACTCTCAAGAGGGCCTCAACTGAGTGATGGTGTCTCAAGTTAAATTTTTCAGGAATCGACTCCTTCAAAGCCTCCTTGAATATACCATAGTCCTATCATAAGTGCAATCAAAATCCGGGTACAGGATTTATCTCACCGCTCAAGAACCAAGCCAAACGATAATCAAGCAAAGCATATATACAGGTAATCAAACAGATATACACAAATATAGCAAGCAAGCATAAATAAGCATAAACATAAACAAGGTGGGCTTAACCCTCAAAATAAAATTTTCCCCAGTGAAGTCACCATTTCTGTTGCGGTGAAAATCGGATAACAAGCTATTAATTAACTTGCATCATTTTCTTTTACAACCGACTTTGATTTATCCAAAGGAAAGGTTCAAGATCGTTAGAAAAACCTAAAGGGGGGAGATCTAAGGTTCGGGGGTTGGTTACGCCTAGGGAAGGTATTAGAACCCTAAACGTCTGTAGTACTCTACAGGAGCCTCTTGCTAATGGTTATGTTGTATTATGTTATGTTTGCTAAGGGTTCAATGCTAAAGGTTGAAACCCTAGGGGTTAGTATATAAGTATACTCGACAAAGCATCGCACTTTGCGCCTACGTATCCTCGGGTATAGAATCAGAGTATGCGTAGTTCTACTTCTACTGAATGATTGACTATGGTCAATATTCAGAGGGAAAATGAGTGTGAACTCATTGTAGAGTATAAGAACTCTCTAAGTCTAGTTATAATGGTCCTATGTTATGTTTTAAAGTTAAGGAGGGAAACTGAGTATTCATTAGGATGAATATCACACAGAGTGTAAAACTCTTTCCTAAGGCTAGTTATGATTCCATGGCCCTGATGAGGCCAAGAAATAAGGTTTAGCTCTTATGAGGCTACTAGGTTAAGGTGGGGGCTATGACTTTATGAGTCAATAATCACCTTCCTTTGGAATGGGGGGAAAAGATAATAGTTATAAAGATTACCAAGATAGAGATTATAATCAATAAGAGGATAATAAATAAGTGTAAATAACACCAAAACATGATATGTACATCCATGTAGGAGCATGATAAAAGATAACAAGATGGTTCATAACAAACATGAGCAAATGAACACAATCATGGCAAAGTTTTCAAGAACTATGAAATTAAAAATGAAACAAATCATATCAACACAAATTCATCTTAAGAATTCTAAGAGGTGCCACATTTTATGGATAATAGTGATGAGGTGTCAACCAAAACTCAAACTAAACCTACTCGAAAGTTCAACTATATTGATGGTCACACTCAAAAATAAACTTTTAAAAAAATTTTGGAACAACTTAGAAAATTATCTCAAAAGTGAGAGAAAATAAATTCATCATTAGGATTGAAAAATTCTTAAAATAATTATTGAAATAAAGTGAAATAAAATAAAATAAAAAGAACTAGAAACTTTAAAATGTTGGCATTTATTATTAGTAGAAACTATTTTCTACTTTTAGAAAAATAAATGATAAAAAAGGGTATTTGGAAAGGAAAAAATGACGTGGGGGTGCACTGGCAGAGACCAACTGAACTGGGTTTTTTACAAGCGACCGTTGGTGGCAAAGTGAATGCAGCCCACGATCCAAAGAAGAAAAGAAAAAAAAACATTCAGGCAAGGGATGTTACACGATATAATACATGAGTGTATGCACAACCTTATCAATCGGTCACCTTATTTTTAAGCTGCTAAATGACAAAACATAAGATGCGACTAACCACAACTCGCCAACACATCGTCCCTTTCATGCAGGTCATGCAAAACCTTGGAAATGTCGTGACAAACCGAAGGAAAACGCAGGGTCATGAGAGCTTTAAACCAAAACCAGGCGACAACCAAAATGTAAATGGAAACCAAATAAGAAATGAATATACCATGTTGAAGTCTAAAGGCAATGATATCTCACCGACTCATGCAGTTCCAAAAGGTATAATAGGTACATGGAGGAAATGAACAGAGAAATCTGGAAACAATTTTCATACATTCTTAAGACAACAAGTATATCTTTAAAATCTTATATCTCTCTCTCTCTCTATTACTCTCTCAAAGGGTGATATCCTTCATAAAGAAAGAAAAATTACAACAGTAACTTGAACATGAAAGGAAAACTCATAAAAACATCTATCCACTCTCTCACTGATTTCGGTTTAACGTAACCAACGCATAGACAAAATTACAAAACAGCTTATGGGAATGCTTATTCAAAGAAACAAATAAGTTTAACAACAATGTATTCAACGGAAACGAACGAACAATGGACTTCATCTAAACACTTTTAGCACTGTCATGTCATCAAAAGCTCAAAACAAACTAATATATTCAAGAGTTGGAGTAACAATGTCAAAATTATCGACAACAGAAACAAGACACGTCGAAAAGCACATGTACACGATGGAATCAAAATAGCAACAACAACATATAACACACTATAAGTTACACCACAAATGTAGCAGCGGCAAGAGATAAAAGCACGACACACAAAAAAAAAAACATACCCACTTTCACGTAAAAATATAAATCACAAGCTTTAGATGACCGTAACATCTCGAACGCGGTGTGTAAACGGTATATAATGCTAACATTCTTATGAGAACAATGGTAACAAATATGAGAGGTTCAAAGTATGACACGAATACCTTTGTTTGCGATGTGTAGTCGTGAGGATATACGTTTGAACACGAACTTACAATGGCTGTGAATGCTGCTGCAAAAAATGAGACAGTAATTTGAGGAGCAGTTGTTGTTGGTCAAATTGCTATGAGGGAGTTTAGTTGCCCTGGTTCATTTTTTGGTGTAACGAGAAAGATAACATTTACGCAAGTGAGTGAGATTTTTCTGTGTGTTTTTGTTGATCTGATGTTGCCATGACGACATTGATGCAACAAGGAAAGCTTATGAACACTTAAGGTTTGAATGATATCTTGTGGAATGATACTTGGTGTTTTATTGTTTTGATGGTGGTTGTGTGCTCCTACGGGTTTTGTGTTTGGAGCAGTGGTGATGTATTTTGAGAGAGAAAGGACAAGAGGGTGTCGGTTTACTGCTTGGCTCTTGTGTGTTGGTGTGACACAAAGAGAGATAGTAAGAGCATGTTGTGTGTTTTTTCTTGTTCAGATGCCTCCTTCCTCCCACACAGAGGACAACGTTCCTCCTTTTATAACCAAGGTTGGGTGGATCTTCTATTGGAAACATAGTGGACATTTGCTTGGTACAAAGGAGAAAAAAACATCAACATGATACTATACGCATGCCTTCTTTCCATCATCTTTCTTGAGCCATGTGATGGTGTATTTGTTTGCTTATTTTAGGGTTCATGTCAGCAGAGGATTATGAGCTAAGGACTAAGAAAAGAGACCATATGAAACAATTACACGATGGCTCTTTACATCGTCTCTTGGTTGCTTACTTGACAGTACAAAGTTGTTGTACTTTGAGAGCCCTTTTTGCTCGGGTTTTGTGGCAACGTGTGATAGAAAGAGTTGGCTCAGTTGTACTTGGCAAGAGAAAGTCAGAATTTGCTTTAAGTTGATAGCACAAGTTATAGTTCAAATGGAAGCATAACTTGGCATAATGAAACTGAACCATGCCCTTCACACATTACATGATAGTTTAAGCATTTGGCTAGTACATGCTTACTTTGCAAAGTACAAAAGTTGTACTTGGGTTCCTCTTTACACGGGCATGCTCTTTTTAACACACAAGCATTGTTCACTTAATAGACCACACAACAAACTCTTATTCCTTGGAAAGAAAAGCACAAGAAATATTTTGGAATTGGCCTTAGAAACGAATGAAAATGAGTAGCAAGGTTAATGTAGCAAAATATTCCAAGAAAAATCAGAATTTTTCCAAGTGTAACATATTTCACCGTGTCACCTTTGGTGTACCATAACGTAATAACCATACCACCAAATCTTGAAGTTTTTGATTCTATGTAAAGAGGGCATTTGATATATCAATTCTCATGTGGAAAGTTGCTTGAGATAGTGCTTGTAACAAAAAAAAATCTCCACAAAGTCATGTATATGAATTGGCAATAAGGACTTAGAGAATTTCTCTTAAGTTTTTAGATTTTCACAATTTGAAATATCCCACTTTAAAGGATCATAACTTGTGATTGGTTTATCCAAATGGGGATTTCCATACATGCTTGGAAAGCTTGAAGAACAAGGAACAACTTTCATGTCCAAAGATTTTTAATTTGAAGCCTGTAACTAGGTGAAAAACAGCCATGAAGTAGTGTTCAAAATTGGGGCAAAATGCTGAAATTTTCACCAAGTCCTAAAGGTAACTTATCTTCCAAGTCTCATAACTTAAAAATCATGCCTTTTTTGAAAGAGGGTCCTCTAATACACTTTGAAGATCATGGAAAGAGTTTCCATTTGAGCTCTGAGTCACTTAATTTGGATGTGTGGTTTGAAAGTTATGGCCTTTTCAATTTTGCACAAGAGGTGAATTTTCCACACTTAGAAAGTTTCAAGGACCAAACATTGCCCTCTTTGCAAGAAACCTCTCAAAACTTGATTTCTCACGCCCTAACTCAACAATTGGACATGTCATGATGAATTGTGGCTTGATTGCTTCATTTTGGGATCAAAATCTTAAAAGTCAAAGCCTTAGTCAAAACCCTAATTCCTTCAAAATACAACTGAATGATCTTTGATGATCTTGCTTCTTTTCCTGTGCAAACCCTGGCTTTTTTCAAAGAGAACAAACTAGCAAGACAAAGTGGTTAGTTAACAATGCCTAGATGATTGAATCTAAATGCAAATGCAAGAAGTTATGACATCTAAGGGGTAAAATTTGGGGTACAACATCGCGTGACAACTATTTCCGATAGCTTCCGCACTACTAAATAGTCACATCGTTTCAGTCTACTAAATCCTCAGTTTCATGGATACCACAATCGAACAATCTGCTTTCACAACCAAAGTCGTTAGACATTGATTCTGCAAAAGGTATCTCCACTGATTTGATGGTCTACCGGGATCGCTTATTCGGGAATCACTCCCTGTAAGACCACCCGTCTATACCATCACCTATCTTAGGTATCACTCAAACTTTCCACATGCGGCATCACCCGCATTCCTATTAACAGAAAATTAAACACAGATATCAAGTAGGAAAAGCTATATATATATATATTCATTCCTAAAACTAGCATCCTAGACCTCTTAAGAATTATAGTCTATATCCTAAACAGACAAATGACTCCCCAGCAGAGTCGCCATTTTATTGTAGCGTGCGATTTTTGTCGGTGACGCGACCGCCTTATTGCAGGAATTAGGTTTTCTCCTCAATGAAAAGGAGAGGGGTGCTACTTTCTGATTTCTTATTTATCCCGTGAAGCTGGAAGGGAAAGGGAAGCTATCTAAAACTAACCTTGCACGTGAATGTTTAACTGAACAAACGCTTAAAGAGATTCGGGGAGTTTGGGGTCAGGTTATACAATGGGGAGTTGTCAGTTACCCATCCTATATGTGGTTATCCACGGGTTGTTAGTTTTAGGTTTCTCTTTGTACTTGATGGTGTTTATCCGTTAATGGGTTGGGAAAGTTTCTTGGGAAATATGAGAGAGAGAGAGAGTGAGTTTTTTTGGTTGATTTTCGGGTTTTCTGATGTTTTTGGTAAGGTACTGGACCTAAGTTTTGATTGGTATGAAGGTACTGTACCTAGAGTTTTTGATTGGTATGCTCGCTAAGATTTCTCAATCTTATGCCTACGTATTCCCGTTTAAAGAAACTGGGAAATCAGAGCAATCGTAGTTCCTCCTATTCAATGGGAGGAAAAGATGTTCGGTGTCTTGTTCAAAGCCCAAGATTGAAGCTAAAGGTTATTTGTGTCTTGTTCAAAGCCCAAGATTGAAGCTAAAGGTTTTGACTGAGAGAGAATTTGTCATCTCTAAAGGGAGACATCTCGTCTGTTTATCACAACTGTTGGGTGACTGATTATAAAGGAGGATTACTTTAACTGGGGTGTGAGAATCCAGTAATGCCATAATTTCCTTTATAGGGGATTTGTCCTAAAGGAGGAAACTTTAACTCAGTGTTGAGCAATGCCATTTTTCCTTAGGAATCTTTCATGCTAAGAGAGGGACAGTGGTGTGGATGTAAATAATCCAGAGGCTTGTCACTTATAGCAATTAGATGAAAGAGGGAGTTTACCAGGATAAGAGATGGACTACAGCTTAGATATTTGAATCAACAAGTGTGCCACTTACAGCAGTTATCTGCGATTAGGGTTTGTTTTGGATGTATGTTTTGATAAGTGATAAACAGAGAAATGACTTCCTACAAAGGGATTTTGATTTCCTCTGATGGGATGTTGATTTTTTGTGTGCCTTGATCAAAGCCCAATGTTGAAGCTAAAAGGTTGATTGACTCCACTGGGGAAGTCCTTATACAAAGCCTAAGAGGAGGCTGGGAAAGACTGACTCAAACAAGAGAGTGTTTATATGTCTTGTACAGAGCCCAAGATTGAGGCTAAAAGAGACTGACTCTTTGGGGATATCATTATACAAAGCCTAAGAGGAGGCTAAAAGTTGACTTTTTCGGGGAAATATTTTGTCTGTCTTGTACAAAACCCAAGATTGAGGCTAAAAGGAATTTTGACTCCGCTGGGGAGGGTTTGTATGTGTCTTGTACAAAGCCCAATATTGAGGCTGAAAAGAAGACTGACTCGATGGGAAAGAAATATTTATCTGTCTTGTACAAAGCCCAAGATTGAGGCTAGACTGAGACTTTACTGACTCAGCTAAGGATATTTTAGGTGTCTTGTACAAAGCCCAAGATTGAGGCTGAAATGAGTTTAACTCTGCTGGAGAGTATTATCTGTCTTGTACAAAGCCCAAGATTGAGGCTAAAAAAAGATTGACTCTGCTTAGGGAAATTTATATGATGTCTTGTACAAAGCCCAAGATTGAGGCTGGAAAGGGTTTGACTCAACAAGAGAGTGCTTTTATCTGTCCTGTACAAAGCCCAGGATTGTGGCTGAACAAGCTGGAGAAATCATTATACAAAGCCTAAGAGGAGGCTAACTTCTGCTAGGGGAAATCATTATACAAAGCCTAAGAGGAGGCTGAAAAAAATTGTCCCGACAAGAAAATGGTTTTATCTGTCTTGTACAAAGCCCAAGATTGAGGCTGAAAAGGGTTGACTCAACAAGAGAGTATTGAAAAGTGATTGACTCAACAAGAGAGTCTGAAAAGGTGATTGACTCAACAAGAGAGTCTGAAAATGTTAGCTCTGCTAAGGGAGAATCATTGTACAAATCCCAAGAGGAGGCTAACTATGCTGAGGAAAGGAAGGATCATTATACAAAGCCTAAGAGGAGGCTAACTTCAGCTGGGGATTATTGAGATCCCGAGGCAGGTCCAAATGGGGAATCAACTCTTGCTGAGGGTTACAGAAGAGTTGAGGTATCAGATGCCTTAAGGTTCTGATTTGGGATAGTGTTATACTGATGATAAATTGACCCTGGCTGGGGAATTTTGGGAGAGGGACTGGGTTTTAGAACCCATGGTTTTTAACTCTGCTGGAGATCGATCTAAAATGACTGGGGTTTCTCCTATATTTGTAAAGTTCTTGAGAATGTCTTTGAGATCCGGAAGGGGATTTAGACTGTCCAAGTCTACTGGTATGGAAGAGTTTATCTTTGTATATCGCCCAAGAGGAGGCTGACTCTTTTAAGGGATGAGTATCAACCCTAAAATTGGTCTGAGGATTTGACTCTTTTGGAAAGAAAGCTCTAATGAAGGATGACTAAGTTCTGTCCTATACCTTTATGAGGTCTTCAGGGTCCTTGTACTAAGCCCAAGAGAAGGCATGAGAACTTCTAAGAAGCCCGAGGGTCCTTGTACAAAGCCCAAGAGGAGGCGAGGATGCTTTTAGGAAGCCTATGGGACCAAACCAAAGAAAAGTTCAAGAGATGTCATTCACCGAGAATGAATCATTTAGTGAACAGTTCTGGGGTTTGAAGAAATTCCAGAGATGTCATTCACCGAGAATGAGTCACCTCTGGGGAGTAGAATTTCTTTGACAATTTCTAATAGTGACAGCCTGGGAAATGTTGACCGAGAATAATGCCTTTCCCTTTGTTCCATATTGTTTAAGCCCAAGAGAAGGCAAGATTGTATTTGGAAATCCTATAGGGATCTAGTTTTGACTGTATTCAAGAGTGACCAATTGGCTTTACCTAGTTCTAGACCTAGTTGTCGGGGAAAACTCTAAGCAGATATACTAGTATATATACAGTTGATATATGACAAGTATTTAAAAGGATATGAAAGAAGGACTTACATGTGAACAAGCTTTCCACAATACAATTATATATAAAAGCAGGTAAAAGGAAGCTGATAAAAACTTACAGGAGAGCAAGCTTTCATAGCTGTATTGTTAGTTGTTCAAGAAATTAAAGAAAGTTTTGATAACAACTGTATATTTGAACCTAAATCAAAGGAGCATTTGTTTTTGAAAAGATTGTTGGGGCTAATACTCAAGGAGAGGCCCAGATGAAAAACAGTAATCTTACCGTTGATCTGAAAATTGTATCGGGACTTACACAATGACTGAGGCCCAAATATTGTACTTAAAAAGAGGTTGGGTCTTACACTCTATTAGAGACCCAAAGTTTATTTTTGTACAAGGGATGGGGCTTACAACTCAAGGAGAGGCCCATGGAAAAATAGTGATCACACCGTCGTTTTGAAAATTGTATCGGGACTTATACAATAACTGAGGCCCAAATTATTCTATGTACAAAGGGGGTTGGGTCTTACACTCTATTAGAGGCCCAAAGGTTTGAAATGTTTGATAAGGATCAAAAATCAAAGAAACCCTAATTTCATTTTCTTTTAAAAGTAATTCTTTAAAGAAAATTAATAAAATGATAAAAATACCAAATGAGTTTAAATAAACTACTTGTTATTTTTGGTTAAGGTTTTGAAAAATGAGGTTTTAATCACAAGATGATTTAGAACTCACTTGATTTTGATTTTCAAGATAAAAATTCACTTTTAAAATGTTTAAAAACAATAAAAATGAATTTATTCACAAAAATACCAACTATATTAAATAAATAATATAAATCTGATTTTTTTGTAGAATAAAATACTTTAATATTTTTGTGATTTTCAGAAAACGAACCAATCAAAAATGAATAAATTGAATGAGAAATTAATTTTCTAAATCATTAACAAAAATAATATGAAAAATAAAATGGGACAAGTGATAAAAAAGAGGTTTGGGGCGAGGGGGATTCGAACCCCAGACCTCTCGCTCGCTCAATACACACATACCAGCTGATCAACCACTGGGGCGCAATGTCAATTCATTTATTATATGGCAAGCAATAAATATATAGCAAACTTGGTTGAATTTCTGAAGAATGGCGCCATGGCCATCTTCATCCTCAAGCTCAAATACGTGAAGCCTCCTATCTCACTCATCTCTCAACCACTTCACATGATCCAAATATGAAAATCGTGCGTTTTCAGATGAGGAACACAATGGCAATACCCAATTTTATTGAAATTAAGTGAATCACAACATAATATGATAAAACCTAAAGAACCCTAAAATTGGCATGAACTTAATGAAATCCTATACATGAATTGTAAACAACAATTGATTGAGGGTAAATGATCTACAAACATCCAGAAACACAATGGTAACAAGAAAACATGTTTATGATGCATGATTCATTGAGTTTGAGAGTTTAAGGTTTACCTCTGCAAGTGAGGATCGAATTCTGATTTGGAGGTGTTACAGTTGTTTTCCAATGATTTGGACAGCTTCCTTGTACCTCAAGGGATGTGTTTGAATGTTTAGGTTAATTGGAAAACCTCTGGATTAGCCAACTGGACCCAACCTGCAGTTGCTTTGTAACTTTCAGAAATTGAGGTGTGATTTGATGATTCTGATGTTACAGATTGAATGTGATGGTTTAGATCACTCCTATATGTTGTATATGAGGTGTGTGAACCATTGGTTTGAGTTGCATTGGCCTCCAACTCAAAACCCGATAGTACTTTCTCAAGAACCATGAAATTTGATGTGTTAGAAAGAAATGAGAGAAAGAAATGTTGTAAGCTACTTTGGTGTAGTCTGAATGATCAGTTAGGACCTCTATTTATAGTGGATCAAATCTTGTCTTGGAGGAATAGTGAATGGCTGCAAGATCAGATCACATTCAATGGCTTTGGCTTGGTGGCATTTCTTCTCATGCAAGGCAAACTAGCTTCTCCCAAGAGCAGGGCTATGTATTGACCAATTCCACATTCCTCAGATGTTTTAATTGTTTTTTAAGTGAGCATCTTGACTGAGTAGAGTGGCTTATTGAAAGTGCATTATTGCACATAAATGCCTTTAAATTCAAGGCATAATGTGACAAAATGCATTAACCTCAAGTTGGAAAATCCCTTGGCTTTTTGACTCAGCTTAGCAGGTTGGATCATATGGATTAGGATCAGATTGGATGAATGTGGCATAGTGATCATTGCTTTTTGGCTCAAAATCGTGTATGGTAAGAAATCTCACAAACTGATTTTTTATGACAGCCTTGCCATGGTGTCTTGCAACAGCCATAACTCTTGGCTCAAGCTGAGTTGTTTCATGCCAATGAGTTCCTTGGATTGTAGGCAATATGCACAACAACTTTGATGTTTACATCTTGAATTGATTCAGCTTAGAACTATGTGAAACAGTCCTCCAAGTTTTGGTGTTTAACTTGTTTTTCTGACTTAGACAAAATTTTGTCTAAGTGTTGGAAAAGTGGTAAATTCCAAGTTTTTGTCATTTTGATCCAACCGTAACTCAGAATCCATGAAGAATTGGAAACTCTTGTAGTCGACACTTTTGAAGTATGTAATGAGGGCTTCCATCTGAACTTTGAATGGGAGAAAAAGTCCTTAGGGTTTGGGAGATATGGCCTTGCAAAGTTGGTACCCTAGCCACTTTGTTCCATAACTTAGAAAAATTCTAAGTTTTTTATGGTTACCCCTTTAACAAGTTAACTCACTTTCTTTGATTTTTCTTAATGAATGATGATTCAAATACATATTAACATTGTTTAGGGTTAAGGAGCCTTGGTTGACCAAAAATTCAAAAAGTTAAACTTTGACTTTTGTATAGTTGACTTTTTCATCAGATGAAATTTTGACTTTGTGATCCTTTTGTAAAATCAATCCTTGGGCTTAATTAAACTTCATGGATGGTCTCCAAGGGTATTTAGGAATGTCTTGGACCCCCCCCCCCCCCCCCCAAGGTTTGGGATCATGGGTAGGCCAATAGTCAAGGAGAGGGTTGACTTTTTCCATCAGAAACCCTAATTTGTGATTAGATGGTTTTGAGTTCTTGTGGCTTATGATTTGAGCTCTTTGAGTCAATCAAATCTTATACACATGTCAATATGATGTATTTGAGGTCTTTGAAGTTCATTTTGATGCTTCAAGCCATGCCTCACTTCACAAGTTAACTCAAGGGTTGAATTAGGTCAAAACCCTAATTCCTGATTTTTTTATAGATGAACCTTCAAGGTGATTTTGTCATTGTGGATGGGCTCTTGAGATCCTTTTGAGCTTATAGGACCATATATTGAGGCATTGGCTTATGCCCAGATGGAAATTTTTATCTGGGGATCCTGGTCGACCAAACCCTAATTTGGTGACACAGGAGATCCTGAGGCTTGATCCTCTTGAAATGTTGCATACTTATGCATGATTCTTGGTATGGGAGACCTCTTGATCCTTTATGGATGTTTGAGAGGCTAGACAAGTTGAAGATCATGTCATTTCTTGATTGATCCCTTGTCTAAGTGCTCTGAGAGGGCTCAAAACCCTACCTCTTGACTGTAGTGAATGCTCAATCATCTTTGAGGAGACTGATGAGGTATGAAAGTATATCCATATATTTGATGATGATTTGTACAATGATGGGAAATCTTGGTGGTCAAAATTTGGGGTATGACATCAGGAGCAGCACTTGCCAGGGACCTAAGTTCAATCTTGGAACGAGTTAGAAAGAAAGGGTCAAACAAGACTCATACTATTGAGGAATAAACTCAAATAGGGTTTATCTTATCCAAACGTGGAAAAGATAACTGAAGCAACCATCATCCACGAGGATCAAACTCTGTGGGGAATTTAGAAAGGATGAGCACTTTATGCCTAAAGGTGAAGACCCTATTGGAAGGAATTGACAAACCCAGTCACTTGGGGAATAACGCCAAAGTGAACAAAACAGGTAAACACCATGAAGGTAGTAAAAATGCTCGGATGCCATGCATATGTATGAATGCATGCATGCCATGTTTATGCTTATGCTTATCCTGACAAAACAGACAAAGGGAAGCAAGACTGGAGATGAAATAAACATCTCGACAAGGATACCCAACCAACCTCATCAGATTGGACCATCACTAGGGATGAACAGGTAGAGTTAGCAGTTCTACTTCAAGGTTACAACCTTCTCTAGAGAAAAGAGTAATCCACTCAGAGGCATAATGTCGTGACTTCACTAGGATTTCCATCATGAGCTTGATTTATTTGGAGGAGGAAACCCATGGGAGTTACCAAGATCAACTGCAGTAACAACTTACTGGGGAGCTGGCAAGAGATGTCATAAGAACAATGTAGTTTTGCATTCTAACTTGCATGGTGATTATCTTTAAGTCTTATCTGCCCCAGATCACATGGCCTGTTTGGAAGAAAATACCAAGAGGATTCCCTAGCTAGCTGCATTTGTTGGGATTCCTTTGATATTGAATTGTCTTGCAAACAGTGTTGTTCAATAAAATTTGGCAGTTTCAATGCAACATTTATGCAAGCTTTTGAAATCAAAGTTTATTGATAAAACACACAATGAAGTGATTAAATAATCAAACACAATGCGGATCTAGTCATCGACGGGATGACAGATGAAGTGATAAACACAAATAATTAGCAAAGATCATTAGGAGTCAAGTTATCCAACCTTGCTGTAGTATACTTTCAAAACAACCTTACCTCAATTAGGTCTTTTAAGGGTTGTAACACGGCTTGGTTCACGGTTCATGAAACAAAGAATAAAGGCTCCAAGTATATTTGTCCCCACCCAATCTTCGTGATGAACTCCAATCCTACGCTCAGTTAACTCAAGTTATACATTCAGATTCCTAATAGGCTAGTTGATGATGATTCAGACACCTAGGGTAGTCATTACTCCCTTACAACACTTGATTGTCATTTGCTATTGAGGATTTTTAGAGTGGAAGCTTAAGATCAACTTCCGTTTTTTGGTTGTCATACCAGCCTTTTTGTATAAAGCAAGGTCATGAGCTTTCCATCTTTCTTGGCTTTTGCCTTGAAAGGGACTCGACTCATTCCTCGGGTAAGGATTTCTTAGTGGTCCTTCCTTTTTGGTTTCCATACAAAACTTTTTGTATCAGGAAAATTTTTGAGCTTCCCATCTTCCTTAGCTTTTTCCTTGAAAGGGACTAGGCTCATTACTCGATTATGGATTTCTTAACGATCCTTCCCTTTTTATCACTTTGGGAACAACTTGTGAGAGCAAGAGTTGTCTCTACAAGTCAATCTATGTTTTGATGATAACAACACGTATTTGTGAAAGAACCATTTTATGTTCTAACGTGTGTTATGTGCAGATCATAATTATAGAAAATATCAGATCCAACAAGCACCAGCCAGATGAGCGTAATTGATAATATGCGAAGTTACTATGTGTGACACAAGTCGCAAGAAGCAAGAACGCTTCTGTATCTGACTGTGATCAGTCAGATCCAAGGATGCCGATATTGCTGATGTAATGCTCTTGTGGATGCTTTCTGAAAGTGGTCGAGATTCAGAAGATTGCGAAGCTTCTGAAGAAGAGAACCAAAGTTCTAAAGACTCTCATAACTTGAAGTTCTAAAGGCGGAAGGCTCTGAAGACCAAGTGCAGAAAGACTCTGAAGACTTATGTGTTCTGAAGATTAAGGTTCTGAAGAACAAGTATTGAAGACTCTGAAGACAGATTCCTAATGGACAAGTTCTGAAGTTTCGGAAGACTTGAAGAAGTAAAGGATAACGTGCTCAAAGGTAAGTGCTGAAGTTCTGAAGACTGATTCCTAAAGGACTTCTTCAAATAACTAAAGACTTGACGTATTAGATATCCTACTAAGAAGACTCTACTCATGCTTCATCAATTTACCATCAGAAGCCTCTGAAGTTCAGAAGTCACATGTTACCGTTGTGAGTAACTGTGCACGGTGCCCAAGAAATATATATCCCGTCACTTCTCCCACAGCAAAAAGGAGATGTGTCAGTACAGTTAATAATTACACAACGTCTCTTTTCCAACAGCCAACAGTATTTCAAACAGCTATATTTCTACTGGGCTATTTAAAGGAAAGAGTTCTCGCTTCTGAATGCATCAATTCATTCCATCAAAGGTGAATTGATCAAGTCATTGTGTGAAGATAGCAACAAGGATGAGTTCTCATTGTAACACTTAGAATATCAAAAGTTATCGCCATTTACACGACCATTGTTATTGGAGCTTAAGATCAACATTCAACACAACATCAACAATGAATTGGTACAGAAGCTGTTGATGAAGAAGACAACATTACAAATCAGTCAAGTCATCAACCACCTTCTCGTTAGCGCTACATTGAAGATCTGAAGCAAGGAGTTGTTGCTCAAAGCTTGCTCACCAAAGAAGACGAAGAAGAAGAAGATCTACAAGATGTCAACAACTGTCAAATCATTATACATCTGTGTAGTTTCTTAGAATAGCAAGGAGCTGCAGTTCGAATCTTGCTTGAACACTAGTGTACTCTTTGTACTTAAACTTAGGAGTAATTTGCTTGTTAAGAAACACCTTTGTAATCTCCTGTAAACTAATTCTTGGTGAATTAGGATTCCTTGAGTGGTCAGTGTGACCGAAGACTCGAGAAGACAATGGCGATATGTCACTGTGGGAAAAGCTTGAAATAGGGTCAGTAGCGTTATATTCATTGCGATGAATCCCTGAATGCCTAATTGTGAAAGCCTAGTAGTAGATCTTGCGAGATTGGAACCTGCGGGTCAATGTTCGTTATATTCATTAAGTTGAATCCCTGAACGGTTCATTGCATGTTAGTCACAGTGCGGCTGTGCAAGTGGTTAGTCACCGGCAGTTTCCCGTGCATCTGTAATCGAGATTGATTATAGTGGATTAAAACCTTGTGTTCAAGGCGAAATCACCTAAGGAGGGTGGACTAGATTAGCCTTTGTGGTGAACCAGGATATATCGTGTGTCCTTTACTCTTATGCTTAATGTTCTTATTTATGTATCTATATTGAGTATCAGAACCTTACATAAGCAAGTTAGAACCTTGCAGCTTATCTCTGATAAGCTTCCGCACTGTAAGTTCTGAGAAATATAGTTTATGTTCAGACTCTTGTTGGTTCTCATGCTTCATGCATTGCAAGTCTGAATGTGACTTCGTTAGTCAGAGTCTCCCAACGAACTCTGATGTTATCCTAAGTGCTTTAACGACAAGAACCCAAAAGTTGATAAAAAGAGTAAATACACAATTCAAACCCGCTTTCTTGTGTCTTTCTCGCACCTTCACAACTTATACAACACTTTTCACTTAATTTAAGAGATTTGACAGGTGTCTTGCATGAAGCTCTTGCATTCGAATGCATAACCAAGTTAAACTGATAGCTACCCACCCCAAGGTTAAGATTACGAGTTTTTTTTGTAAAGAAAGAAAACTCCTACTTCTAAGCTCGAAGGGGTTAACAAGGGATTATCTTCCTTATTTATCCGGTGTTTGGTAATTAAAACAATGCCTTGCATCATCGGCAAAGTTTAATTGAAACCATACCAACAACAGTTATGAATATAACGTTTCGTCATCCTCCTTGGCCTTAGAAGACAGACGAGTGGAAAAAGACAAATATTTTTTCTTTTTTTTTGTTTTGTTTTATGACCATAAAAGAAAATGAATGAATACGAATGGACTTAATCAAAAGATGCATAAAAGTTTCATTAATCTTGCCAATTCAAAAGTACAACAGCTTACAAGCAAACATGAAATCAAAAAGCAAGGAAAACACAACTGAAAATACTGAAATAAACAAAAGACAGCCAGCTTTGAAGGATTGACTTTAGCAGCCTTCAATTTCCAGATTCAGGTAGGGGAACACCTCCATCAGTGACCACTTGCTCCTTGTGGTATAGAACCTTTAGAGGCTTCACAGGTCCTTCGTCTTTTGCTTCGAGAGTCAAGACATTGGCATCTGACTTACCTTCTTGAGGTTTCAGCATCTCTAGCAAGCTTAGCAGTCTCACTTCGAAGCCCTTGAATTCTTCAACCGGATGCCCCATTGTCCCAGTGTGATATTTGCATTCGACTTTTGGGTGGTCTTCTTCGAGGATCAGATCCTTGTCATGGATCAGCTTTTTTACAATAGCTTCTAAGGCCAAGCAGGTATCCAGGTCGTGCCCTTTAGCCCCTTTGTGAAACTCACAAGTCAAGTTTGCATTATGCCAGGGTCCTGGCACATGGTTGAGAGGTCGCGGAGTCACCAACGCATTTTGAATCAACAGTGGATAAAGTTTGCTCAGCGCTTATAGTGAGCCTTGTCCCTTTTGACAGAATACCTCTTTTTGTTCTGGCTTTGAGAACCTTGAGGGGAAACGGCCATTGGAGGATGAAACACTCTTTTGGTAGCCACCTGATAGGGGTGACACTTGGGCGCAAGACCAAATGTTGGCTGATGCGAGGTTCTCTCGAGGACGTGTCCTTGGTATGGGAGAAACATATGAGGTGGCGAAGTATTATTGACTTGAATGCCTTGAGGCGTGAATGAGAACATATTGGAGTCAAGCAGAGTCTGAACCTTGCTCCTGAGTACCTTACAGTCTTCAGTTGAATGCCTATGTGCCCCAGCATGGTAGTCACATCGGGAGTTGGCGTCAAAGCCTATTGGGTATGGAAAAGGCACTAAATCTATCTTCTTTGGCACTATCAACCCACCTTTGATCAAATCTGGTGACATCTGACTGTATGACATTGGCAATGGAGTGAAATGCCTCTCTAGCTTCCATGGCCTTCGTAGGGCGTACTGACGTGGTTGCCGGTGGTTTGGCCCTTGATACTGAGGAGGTCCTTAAGTTGTAAGAACCATAGGAGATGACGACTTGATAACTTCTCTGGGTGAAACAGGGTGAGCGTGCCCCTCTTTGTTCATCAAGTTCTGAAAAGTCTCTAAGACCCAGTTCATCTGACCTTTGAGGACTCTGATCTCCTCCTTCAAGGTTTCCTGATTTTTCAAAATCTCGTTCATGGTTGTCATTTGTCCCGAATGGGTGCTAGGTATCCTCTAGAGATAGAAGAAGAAGAGATTCAAGGCCGAGAAATGCAAATGAGATGCGAATGTGATGACATGCGCATGGGATGCAAATGCAATGCAAGTGCATGTGCAAGCAAAACTATCAAGGAATTTAAAATTTTGCAAACATTGTAGAAAATAGGATACTTCTTAAAACAAGCTCTTTCATTAGCAAATTTGCAAATATTAAAACATAGGCGGTACACCCTCAAAGTTCATTACATAAGCAAAGTAGAAAATACAGCATAAAAGGAAACTAGGAATCTAATCCACTTGCAGATGGTCATTCCCCTCCATTGAGCACCCTCGTGAGTCCGTCGATTTGCTTTTGCATCCTCGCTTTCTCGAGGGTCAGTTCTTCCAGCGCTTTCTTCAGCTTCAACTCTTCATTGGTAGGCGACTTATGGCGTGGATAAGGCATCCTCATCATAAGAGCTCTTTCACGAGACTATTCCAAACAAGCTTCGGTGACGCTACAGTCAGGATCTCCCAAAGCAGTCCATCTTTGTCTGTTGATGCAACGCCAAGCACGTTCAAATTTGACCATGAAATCAAGATTCTCTCCTTCTTCGAGAAACAACCTCCTCAGATCATTAAGATCAGGTATCTCCTCCATTGGATGGCCTAGCTGTCGGCGAGCGAGAACGGGGTTGTAGTTGATACGTCCTCTTCTGCCCATAAGAGGAACATTGGGGAAATCCCCACAGCTGTGAATCATGAGAATCCCTCCATAGATCGGGTTATATCATTCAATGTCAGCATGAGTAAGCTCCGTAAGCCTTTTAGACCAGACTGTACTGTCCTCCACATCCCAAAAAGTTGCGGTCCTTGGTAGATGCGAAATAAACCACCTATGAAGGAGAGCAACGCAACAGACGATCTGTCCTCCATCTCGCATGTTTTTTGAGTGGATGGCATGATAAGTATCAGCCAACAGAGTGAGAACTGGGTTCCTAAGCATGAAGATCTGAATAACATTGACGTCGGCAAAGTCCTTAGCGTTGTGAAACAAGAATAGTCCATAAGCTAGCAGAGCAAAAATAGACTCAAAGAGCACAGTATTCTTCTTATCAGTAAAGTAACGAGCCTTCTCGAATAAGAACTGAGTGGGTAATCCAGAAAGTCCCCCCTTGATGGTCATGTGGGCTCGGATATCAGACAACCTTAGCCTTGTTCCTCTTGCAATATCCTGCAGGCTTAGCTCATCTTCTAATCAAGAGAATGGAGGAAGATAATTGACAGGGAGACCCATTAAAGTGGAGTACTCTTCTAGGGTAGGCATCAACTGGTAGTCGGGAAACACGAAACAGTGATAAAGTGGGTGGTAGAGTTGAACCAAAGTCTCTAACAGTCCTTCAACCCTTTGGAGTTCCAACAATGGGAGAATTCTTCCATACTTTTCTGAGAAAGCTAATGGATCTTCAACCAATCCCCTTAGTTCCCATAGCTGCTCAACATTGGGAACCATGAAAGTGTACGGCCACGTTCCTTTCTTTCCAAAATCCATCTCTACAAGTCTGCAAAACAAGTTTAGTTCCTTGATAGTTTAGCAAAAATGCAAGATGCAATGTGAATGCAAGTGGTTTTAAGGAACTCGAGAGACAATTTTCAAAATAGCTTCACTTAATTAAATATTAAGAAAACTTACAACTTTCACGGTACATTTCAAAAAGCTAAAAATAAAAAGAGATAAGAACAACAGCTAGGCCTAAAAAGTAACCCTATCTAGGGATGCTCCACTCCATGCCTCCTCTTCTGTCTCTTCAGCTTGTCGTTTTCCAGAATCAGCTTGTCAATGATCCCTTTCCAAGTGCCAGATGTCGGAGGAATGCTTGAGTACTCGTGAGTACTATAAGTGGGTTGTACGCTAGAAAAAAATAAATTCTCTTACGCCACAGGTCTGTCAATCACACGTCTCTCGAGCCATTCAATCAAATTATCTTTCTCTTTCATCTGTTTCTTCATCTCCATCTGTTCAGCATAGATGGCGTGGTACTTCCTTTCCCACGTGTCTCACTCAAGTTTCATCCTCGCCATAGTTTCCTGATACTCTTCCATGCGCTCAATGGGAATGATAGAGGGAGATACAACAGTAGGCTGCAGAGGTCTCTCGGGAAGATATGGCATTTTAAGATCGCGAGCTCAAGATCGAACCCACTGAAGAAATCATTCCAAGGCCACACAGTTTCTCTTTCCTAAATCATTCTTAGTTCACTTGTGGAGCTTTCCCCAAGCATGCAAGACATTGTTCTTAGTTTCTGCACTGGCTTCCTCATTGAGATAAAAGAAACCGGGCAAAAGGATGCTCTTAGGCTTATCTTCCATAGGAAATCCAAACTGTCGTCTAGCAAGAATAGGGTTGTAGCTAACCATAGATAAGTAAAGCAAAGATTGCTTCAAAGGCATCCATATTGTTCATCTTAGCTAGGTAGAAGGCTTTATCAAACAAGAACTTGGAAGGTAGACCCTTGATCCCATTCTTGGTGGTGAGGTGAGGCTTAACTTTAGATATTTCCAAATGGATATAATCAGCAATCTCCTTTGGTGAATGGATCTTTTCTTGACCACTGAAAGGCGCTTGCTCCTTCACAGGTAGACCAAACCAATAAGAGTACTCCTCTAAGGTCGGAACAAGTTGGTATTCGGGAAAGGTGAAGCAATGGTAAAGAACTCCCTCTTCCATCTTGGTCCTAAGGATACCAATCAACCTTCCATAACACTTTCTGAAGTCTTTGGGACAAGACACCAAAGCTGCTAACTTCTTCAACTCTACCAAATTGGGCTTCTTGAAATTGTATTTCTTAGTGTTCATTTTCTCAATATCCATGACACCTATGATTTGCAAAGGAAAAGATGATTGAGTTCCTTAAAACTAACAATGTATGCAATGAGATGTATGCAATGCACAAAATACACAAACACAAACATATGTACACACAACAAAGCACACAAGGCCTAGGTTTAGGAGTCACATGTGTGGAGCCAAGGTCTACCCATCCTAAATAGGTGTGTACTATGGGTTTACCAACTGTAGAACAGGGTTCTAAAAGTTCTCAGAGTCATTGATAAATCTTTCAGATATTATCGGCCTACGTGACTACTCACGCAGGTTAATAATATTCTCAAGATAAACTCGTCTGAGTGTAGTATCGTGTATCAACCATTTGGGACTACTCCCTCATAGCCATCGCACTACGTTGTAAAAAGGCCAAGTGGGGATAAAGGTAACTACGGTCCTCAGTCTCACGGACTCCCAAGTCGGAAAGAGTGACATCAATGCGACTACTCACATCAGACATCAATAATCCCAAAGGGGCCTCAACTGAGCGTGGTCATCATATGCCAAACTTGTTTGGACTACTCCCAACAGCCGACTATTGATTACACCATAATCCTATCATATGTGCTCTCAAGTCCGGGTTAGGACTTATCTCACCACTCAAAAGTAGCACCCTGCCAAACAGAAGAACCCAAACAGATACAGATATATATAGGTATATGTACAAATAAGCAAGCAAAACATAAATAACACAAACACAACAAGGTGGGCTTAACCTTCTTAACTATTTTCCCCAGTGAAGTCGCCATTTCTATTGCGATGAGAATCAGATATCAAGCTATTAATTAACTTGAATCACACATCTTTGATATTCACCAGCGAGCTTTGATTTATCCAAAGGAAAGGGTAAAGATCGAAGAAAACTCTAATTGTGCTATGTGAAGACACAGCTAAGAGATCTAAGATTCGGGGGTTGGTTATACCTAGGGAAGGTGTTAGCATCCTAAGTATCTGTAGTACTCTACAAGAACCTCTTGTTTGTATTTGTGTTATGTTATGTTTGCTTGCTAAGGGATATGTGCTAATGGTAAAGGTAAAGACCTAAGGGTATATACACTAAGTGTACTCGCCAAGACGTTGCATCTCGTGCCTACGTATCCTTATAAGGATGGAATTAGAGCATTTGTAGTTCACCTCACTAAGGCTTGAGGAACCATTGACTATGGTCAAAGTTCCAAGGGGAATGAGTAAGATACTCATATAGAGTTAAAGAACTCTCTAAGTCTAAGTTGTAAAGGACAAGTGAATACTCACGATGATGAGAATCACATAGAGTTCAAGAACTCTATCCTAGTTCTAAGTTTAAGGGGTGAATGGCTCTAATGAGGCCAAAGGGGAAAGGAGTATCAAGATGATATTCATATAGAGTTGAGGAACTCTAGGGGAAACCTAAGTAGTAAAGTAAATGGCTCTAATGAGGCCAAGGGTTGATAGGGCTCTAATGAGGCCAAGAGGGTAATGAGTTATCTATGACTTTGAGGTCAATAGAGAGACATTCCTTTGGAATAAGGAGAAAACAACTTCTTGTAAAACAAGTGTTGAAGGGGGGATTAAAGTATGAGTGATAAGAAATAAGAGTTCAAGAACTCATGTAGGATAAACATCCAAGAAGGGCAATAGCATCAATCAAGCACAAGTCACATATATAACATCAAAATGTCAAGATAAACATCTATGTGAATCACCTTTAGGTATAAGAAAGATTAAGTATGACAAATCAAAATGAAATGATGCACAACAACTCAAACATGAATAAATGAACAAATAGGAAAGCTAAAACACTCTTGAACCATGAAGTCAGAAGTAAAACATCCTTACTTAACCATGAATAAACACAAGTTCAAACTACAAGGCACTTCAAGAAGTGCTACAAAGAAACTAAGTCAAACTAGGTTAGAAACAAGGGTGAAAGGAGGAGTACATTAATGAGGTATTCAAAATTAGGAAAATGGATAGACAAATCCAAAACCAAAGCCTAAACTCAAGTTAAAACATTTAAGTATATGTGTGTGAAGTGTCATGCAAGGATAGGCAAGATAGCCATCTCAAAATCAAACTTCAATGTGAAATACCAAAGGCATAGAGCAATGAATCGGGCGTCAAGCAAGGGCAATTAAACCCAATCAAAAAACCTCATTCAAGGCCAATAATCAAACTTAAAACATCCTCCTAATGTGTCCTAAGACACTAAAAAAACAACTCAAGAAATTAAAGGGAAGTGGTTTTTTGAAAGAAGTTCACAAACTAGGTTAAAAATTACTCCTAATTTTATAAAATCATAAATAAATATTAAAATAAAGTGAAAATAAAAATAAAAATTGTAGAAAATTAAATTAAACCTCAAAATGTTAACATGAATTTTCTGAGAATTTTTTATTAAGAAAAACTATTTTTAATAGAGCAAAATTGAAATGAAAAATAAAAAAAAAATTATTTGAAATAAACCAAACAGGGAGGGTGCATTAGTAAAGACCAAATGAGCTAAAAATTAGTCGTATGCACTCTGGGCTTTACAGATGGGGGGTACGAATAGTGAAATGGCCAAGGCCCAAGTCCAAATAAGGATTATTCTTCAATCAAGTGACTAATTACACGGTTAATGCACAAAATAAATATGTAAACATCATATCAATTGGTCACTAGTCACTTAAATGATTACACGACAAAAACTTGCCCAACCACTCGTGCCTTGCCAGTGCATCATCTTCTCCCATGCAAACCTCAACTCACGAACCCTAGTCGTAAAACCAGAAAAACACCATGGCAAACCCTTACCTTTCTCAGCCATTTTCACCCTCCTCTCCCAATCAAAATCAATGAAATAAAATAGCACGGTGTAGTGTTCAGAGGGTAGAACAAACTCAGACCTTGTGCATCTCAAACAAAAACTTAAACATGGAGAAAATGAACATGGAAGTTGAGCATTTAAACTGAAACAAAATCATCAGAATGATAATGCACCATCACAAATCTAAACAAACATCCATGTTATCAATCTAAACCAATGCAGCTGAACCATATGAACATAATGAAAGCATCTAAGATCATTTAAACTCAGACATGAGAGCATGTGATCGTGAAAGCAACACTTACCAAGTGGAGAAAGTCCACTGCCTCTTCAACTTAGGAGCTTGGGAATCCAACAAGTTCAGCCTCCTTCTTTCAATAATGATGGTATGTAAGCTACTGATGAAATGGTGACTATGGTTGCTCTTAATTCTCTCATGAGCTCTCCCTTTTATTTGAGTGATATGTTGGTGTGTTGGTGTTCTGTGTCCATTTTGAAATAAGGGAGAGGCTCCTTTACATAGTCAGAGCAAGTTGGTTCTTTCATGAAGTCACAAAGGTCTTTTGCTTTTTCTAAGAGAGAAAAATGGATAAGTAGGATCCTACACGCATGGCCCTTTCCTTCTATCAACCTTGAGCCAAGTGAAAATCAGTTGTTGCTTGTCTTCAGTCTTAAGTCAGAGAGAAAAAGTCAAAAACCAACATGCTATGGTGCAAACAAAGGTTACACGATGGTCTATAAATTTAAAGCATGGCAAGCTTTTAAATGTCAACTTCAAGTACAAAGTGGATGGTACTTGGTAGATCCACTTTCACAGGTTTTGTAATAAAGTATACCTGGAAAACTGATGAGGAAATCAGTAGGACGTACTTGGTACATGGTTAGGATCTTTGGTTCAGATTTGGTTCAAAAGGGAGGCATAGTGTAGTGAAAACAAAACCATGCCCTTCACTTTGTCACATGATGGTTTCTTGCTAATTGCACCAAATGAAAATAACTTTGTCCCTCTTGAAAGATGGCATGGAGTAGGGTAAGTTTGATGTTGGTGACAGGTTGGGATAAAGGTTAGGTATACATGAAAAGTTATGGAAAATTTTGGTGAAGAAAATAAACAAACCAGAATTTCTCTAAGTATAAAACAACATTGCAACATGACCACTTTTGGGCACAATATCTTGATGAATACTTTACCAATTCTTGAGATTATTGGTTCTATGTAAAGTTAGGAAGATCATAGAACAATTCTTATGCGGAAGACCTTTGATTTTGAAGCTTGGAAACTTGAGAAAAAATGCCATGAAGTCGTGTCCCTTAATGTTTTCAAAAAGACTTAGAAAAATTCCAAGTTATAGATTTTTCCCACATTGAAACACCAAACTTTGAGACAACATACCTTGAGATTAAATGATCCAAATGAGGAGTTCCACATATGCTTGGAAAGCTTGAAGAACAAGGAACAACTTTCATGTCCAAGAATTTTTGATTTGAAACTTGGAATAATAAGAAAAATGGCCATGAAGTTGTGTAGAAACTAGAGCAAAATGAGCAAAATTTCACACAATCATAAATGTATTTTGGCTTGCAAGTCTCATAACTTAAGAATCAAGCCTTTTTTGAAGAATGACCCTTTAATACACTTTGAATTTCATGGTTAAAGCTTCAATTTGAGCTTTGAGTCACAAAATTTGGATGTGTGGTTTGAAAGTTATTACCTTCTGAAGTTGGCACAAGGAGTGAACTTTTCTAAACTTAGAAAATTTCAAAGACCAAACCTTGCCCTTTTTGCAAGAAACCTTTTAAATGTTAATCTTCCATGCTCTAACTCAATAATAAAGCGTATCTTTATGGAATAGGACTTGAATACTTCATCTTGGATCAAAATATCAAAAGTCAATAGGTTTGACTTTTCAATCAAAAACCCTAATTTCTTCAGGAATTCCACTAGTGATCTCTGATGATCTTGCTTTCTCAACCTCTTTGAATAAGAATGGATGGCCTCTAGGGATGTTTATGAACATATGGAATCTTGTCCCAAGGATTGGGATCATGCCTTGATCAAAATCAAAGGCAATAGTTGACGTTTCTGACAAAAACCCTAATCTGGGGCCAGATGAACTTGAGGCTCACTGAACTTGTGATGGGAGCCAAACAAACTTGATTTCTTGTTGAATAAGACCTATTGAGTGTATGTAAGCTAAATTGGTTGATGAACTAATCAAGGCATTGACTGATCAAACCAAGCTTTCTTGTGAATTCTTCAGGTAAAAACCCTAATTCCACAACTCTTGATCTAATGCTCTCTTCTTGATTTCTCTTGATCCAATCACATGAGATCATGGCATATGGTTTGAGAACCTCATGACTGGTCTTCAAGACCAAATGGTTGAACTTTGGAGCCTCAGTTGGTTTTCTTGAACATATGACTTCACACACTAGTCTCAATCAACTAGTGAACACTTATGATGAATGTATGGAGCCAAAGAATGTCTTAGAAGACCTTGAAACATGTGAGAGGTTGGCTTATTGATCTTGTCATCTTTCTTGTACAAACCCTAGCTTTCTCATAAAAGAAAAAACTAGCAAGATATGGTGGTTAGTCAACAATGCATAGATGATTGAACCCTAATGCAAGTGCAAGATGTTATGACATCTAAGGGTAAAATTTGGGGTATAACACTAGTTACCGTCTAGCAAACCATTTCAAAGTCCTAATCCCATCTAGAAAACCATTTCAAAAACCAGTTCCCAACTAGCAAACTAACTCAAATCCCAGTTCTCGTTTATACAACATTTCAAAATCCAGTTCTCGTCGGGCAAATCATTTTAAAGCCCAATTCCTGTCTGGAAAACTATTTTAAAGTCCAGTTCCCGTATGGCAAAACACTTCAAAACCCAGTTCCAGTCTGACAAAAAGTTCCCCTACCATTGTGGAACCACACGAGGATAACTCAACTACCAACACCAGCCAAAGATCATTATTAGAGGCCAAACAAAAATCATCATAAACACTTACACATATCTCTTCCCTTCAAGGTACAAATTTTCTGGGCCATCACCATAAAAGTCTCACCCTTGTCAATACCATTCATCCACACAAAAATAACCCACATCGCTGCATAGCATGCATAACATCATGCATCATGAGAATCAATCATACATTGCATTTATCATGCGCATCATACATTTCTCTTACAACTGATTCATTTCCCCAGTAGAATGTTTCAGTCAATCCTCCAACAAGTGACCTCACACAAAGGCTTCTCAGCCATTCCATGTTCCCAATAAACAGATCTCAATCAATGCACTTGCCTTTCTTTCAATACATCTCCATTTTCCAATGAACAAATTTTTGGATATTTTTGTATTTAATCTTATTCAACCTTGAATGCCCGAAAAGTGTCGCAATTCATGCATTCAGGTTCAAGAAGATTAAATAGGGGCATCTGTCATACCCCAAAATTTTCCCTCCCATTCTCACCTTTTCATCTGACTTTTGATAATGGTTCCTCTGCATCCTCTTAATCATATATGCCATTGTTACATTTAATTTCTTAAGCGTCATATATTCAAAGTTATGCTATTTATAACTAACTAGGAAGCCCTAGTTGCTTGATCTTTTGAAACCCGTAGTTCATGCATGTTGCATTTTCCAGGCATAAGGTTTACTTTGTTTTGCACAAGATCAACACAAGATATCATTCATTCAAAAGAAAATCCATTTATCATTACAAACCATAAAGTTTACATTTCAATCATCCATACAAAATTACACCAAGAAAACCCTAATTTAAAACCTTTTTCCCTTTTCGCAAGAAACCTTTAGATAGTAATACCCATCCGAGCAATGAACAAGAAAAATGGTTCCCGTCGAGTATGACGGGTGTGAGGGATGCTAATACCTCCCACTCGCATAACCGACTCCCTTACTCGTTTCTCTTTCCCTTGGGTTTTATCGATATTTTCCCTTTCCTTTAGAAATAAATAAAGCTCGGTGGTGACTTTGTTGTATCATCGAGCATGCGATGCGCTCAGGTATTTTTTCCACCGCAATAGCTGGCGCCTCTGCCGAGGATTTCACTAGTACCAAGCTTACTAGGACTCCCCAGCAGGCTGGCGATTCAGCTGGGAATTTAATTTCTCCTGCAAGAGAGAGTCTAGCCTAGTTTTTTTTCTTTGCTTATTTGAGCATTTATCTTTATGCTTTACTTGCTTTATCATTATGTTATTTATTGCATTCTTTATTGCTTTAAATATTCATATTTTGTACACTTTGGATATCTGTCATATTATCTATTGTTGGGTTGGGCTGATGTTACATGAGAGAAGCTCTATACCTGAGCTTGAGCACACACATAGGATAGACTCGTGCATAGTCGTGTTGACCTGCATTTAGCGCGTTGGGTTGGCACGAGACCCACACCTAGACTAGATTTACTTGGAAGTACTTTTTTCCTACCAGAATTCGCTACGGAAGGGTATTTTAATTTGGATAAATGACTCTGGGATACCTTCTAGGGACTACCTTTTGAAGACTATACCTACTTGTGAGGGGGATATGAGTTTTTTCTATAGGAAACTAAGACTCTACATACCTTGAATCTTATGTATACGTCGGACTTTTGATCCTATGTCGTGCAGTATATACAAACTATCTAGAAGAAGTTATACCTTTAACCTACATCATTGCATACTATTATTGCATCATAGTGTATATACCGAACTTTTGAACTTAAACTATTGCATCATCAAACCTTTGAATCAATGGATGTCGCACATCTATTTGCATTCCGTCCATAACATATGCATATATTCATGCGTTTTCATTTAAGGCATAAAAACCAGAAAAGCTCACCTTTCCCTTCCTCATCTAGAAGACGACGATTCCCCGACGCCGATAGTCAAAGAATCATGGAGCAGGTTGAGCATAAGAACACAATGTGCAAGCAAGGAAGGTCAGCATGATCTTGGAACTATTCCTGGATAGTATGACGATGGACTTCTCAGACCAAGTTGTAATTGGCAAACAAGCTGAGAACAAAATGAAAGTGGGTGACATCCAGAATGTAACTGCAAGCAATCTGCCAGTTTTCCCTTACCTAATTAGAAACCCTCTCAAGACATCCAGAAACAGAAGTAGAAGCAAATCAAAAAAGGGAACAACGATCAAGGGAGGAAACGTCCTCGCTTTGATCCAATTCCAATGTCTTACACGCAACTACTTCCTATTCTGATTCATGTCGGGGTCATTGTGCCCAAAGAGATCAAGCCTTCCAGGTTTCTCTAGCGTCCTAGGCATGATCCTAATGCCACATGCAGGTACCATGCTAGATACGTGGGACATTCTACAGAAGCCTATATCATCTTCAAGAACAAAGTTCAAGAGCTCCTCGGTCAGAAGTTAACATGCTTTACGGAGAAGTCTTGCCAAAATTCTGCACTTGTGAATGCTAAAACACCTGCTGAAGGAGAGAATAGGGGTCCTTCTACTCATATGTAGATTCCTCCAGTTATTCAACCTGTTGGGCAATACCCCTACTAAGTTTTTGAGTTTTCTAACTCTAGAATGCGTTTTGCCTGTACTAGGGCGCCTTCTGTTGTTGTACCCCCACATGCTTATCCTAAGGCACCCTATGCTCTGCATGGGACCCAATTTGGTCAGACTGCTAATCAGATGGTTAATCTTGGATTGGTGTACTCTGCTCAAATGTTCTCACAATGTGATACTCCTTTGACTCATCCTCAGTTCCAAGCACCTCTGGCTCCCATGACATACTAACCATTCCCATATATTGATGCAACCCAATATCAGCAGTCTTCTCAGGCTCAAATTATGCAAAGTCAACAAACTGCATAACGTAACAGAAATCAAGGGCAGAGACACAGGAAACCAGAAAGTTAAGGGTTATCACGTCAACTTGTACAAGCACAATGACCCCAACCTATGGGTGGATACAAAGGCTAATCACGCTGACGATCATTAAATTGCTCATTCATTTTAATTTGTAATCCTTTTTGTTTTCAAATAATAATAATAATAATAATAATAATAATAATAATGAAATGAATATATATGTTTCAAATCAATTCATTCGTGTTCACTCATATTTTATTCGTCGATATCAATCTTTTGTTAAAACAAAAATCAAAAAGAGGATGATGAAATCAAAACGTACGAAACTACTGGTTGTATGCTTTTGAATAAAACCTTGCTGAAGATGAAGGGCATTGCTTCAATTTCCCGAACATCGGAGATATTAGGAAGATAATTCCTAGCCAACCCCTTTGGGTATCAGAAACAACCCTTAATCGTAACCAGGGACAAGGTAGTCTTCAGTTAGTTTGACTGTGCGTTCAAAGTTCAAAAGAGGAGTATCCCGTCTGAGGATCAATCACATCTTATCCCTCACGAGAGGTAGAAAACCGTAAATCCACAATGGTTGTCCCTTACCAACCAAAGGAACGAGGCAGTCTCGACCCCTTCAACAAATCAAACAAACAAATGTCACACGATTTGTTCCGAAAAAAAATGATCAGAAATTCAAAATAAAAAAGCAAGAAAAAGAATAAAGCCCGCTAAGTCGAAGATTCGAAAACAAGCGACTTAGGCAAAAATTAGGGCATCCGGTAGACTGCCAACTCTAACATCAGTCTACATAAAAACAAACCAAAAGAAAAAATCATCAGCAAGAACAAAGTCGTGTGACTACAAACAAACACAAATAAAATATGGGTGGCTGCCACTCCAGAAACCCTGTCGGTTCCTTTACCATCGCTTCTACCATTCAAAATTCTTTTAAAAAATGAACGCTTCTGTTGAGCTAACTGAACCTAGGACCGGAGAACATCATGGAGAATAAGTGGGTTAAAATAAATTTTGAGCAATAAATCCTTTTTTCTGAAACTGTGAACGAGGCCACGTTACAACCCTCAAAAGACCTAATTGAAACAGGGTTTATTTCAAAAGCATACAATGGTAAAATCGCGTCAATGCTGACTTCTAAAGATTTGCTTATCATTTGTGTTGATATCGATGTAGCATTCTATCTAGTTATTCATTAACTATATGTCACAACATCATCTTAGTGAACATGCTTGGATTTCAAAACTGACATAAGCATAACATTAGCATCAACATTTTCAAAACAAACATTTTTACTTGCCAACAAGCACTTGACATCGAGAAAGTTTCCACAATGGGAATTTTGGTCACACCAAGGGGAAAAACGCCTGAAAAAAACCGTTGATAAAAAGGGAAAGCCGCTTCAAGATTCAGTCAATCTGGGGCAGTTACGTCGAGATTCGACAAATCTCTCCAAATGATGGTTAATTAAGGGCTCACAGTTTCAAGATACTGGGGCAAGTTAGATCGAGATCATCTATGTCAAGGTTGCTTCATAACTTGTGACTGCGGCAGTTCATGCAGACACTCAACAGATTGGAGCAGAGATGGGCTACGAAGGTACACATTCTCTCCATGTTTCAAGTGAAATGCAAAAGTGCATCAACAACCGTTGTGTCTGAAGTAGGTGTTGGGGAATCACATATTTTTAACCCTTCTCCTAGCCTCATATCTTCCATCTCCCACCACATGAGCATTTGGTGGACCATACATAAATCATTATCATGCATAAATCAGGCCGCTTTGCTATAACAGCAAAGCATGCATATCATCATTGCATAGATCATTGTCATTCATTAATCAAGGCGCTTCACTTAAATATCATTGCATTCGTCCAACATCATCATAAAGCCTTGTAACCCAAACAATCTTTTCCAAAGCCCTATCACCATAATTATATACCTTGTAACTGGTATACTTCTGACACATTAATCCTCAAATAAAATAGTGGTATTTCTCTGAGAAGAATACTATCCTCGTGGAACTTCTAGTTTATATCCCCAGAGGGTTTTTTCTTGATGTATTTCCTTGGCAGGTTTGTCTCTAGCAAATCCTTTTGAAATGTATTCGTTCAAGTTATTTCCCAGCTGCTGCATGAACAATTATCCTTTTTGTTGTTTTCGCACCACCATAACATTGTCATTCATTTTCAACACCAGTTGGTGACCTTTTTTTTTTCGGGTTGTTGATCTTTTTCCAACCTCCCTAGTTGGTGACTTTTTCCAACACCAGTTGGTGAACTTTTTTTCAACCTTAGGGTTGTTGATCTTTTTCCATCCCCCTGGTTGGTATTTTTCCAACACCAGTTGGTGACCTTTTTTTCAACCTTCGGGTTGTTGATATTTTTCCGACCTTCCTGGTTGGTGATTTTTTTCCAATACCAGTTGGTGACCTTTTTTTTAACCTTCGGGATGTTGATCTTTTTCCGACCTCCCTAGTTGGTGATATTTTTCCAACCTCTATGGTTGGTGACATTTTTCCAACCTCTATGGTTGGTGACGTTTTCCAACCTTCATGGTTGGTGACCTTTTTCCAACCTCCAAGGTTGTTTACCTTTTTCCAAATTTCGAGTTGTCGATCTTTTTTCCATCTTCGGGTTGTGGACCTTTTTTTCCAACACTAGTTGTTGATCCTTTTTCCAATCTTCGCGTTGATTATTTATTTCTAACAACCATGTCGTTTTCGAATAATGAGTCGATGACGATCTTACTTTTGTCATACATCCCTCTCAGAAAAGATTGAATTGAAACCTCCATCAGCAATGGCATCCTAAAGCTCTCTTGATCAACTTGCGAGTTCCTCAATTCAGTTATCTAATGTCGGGGTATCAAAGTCCACCACCATACTAAAAACCAGAACCAGAGTTCACCTCTGCTAATACTAGTCACTCCTTACATAAAAAATAACCCACATTGTTGTACGTATACATAACTTCATGCAGCATGAAAAATCAAGTGTACATTATATATATCATGCATATCAAACACTTCTCTTACGGCTGACCTTGTTTCCCCAATAGAAATATTTCAGTCAATCCCTAGAAAATAAGTTTTCAAATTCATCATGTTGCATTCCATTTCTTTCGCATGGAAAAATTCACCATGATCATATGAACAATGTCGTTCTTCATATCCTCTAGTTCAAGATAGTTAAATAGGGGCAGCTGTCATACCCTAAATTTTAGCCTGATTTTTTTCTTTTCATCTACATCAGCGTGACATGAGCATTTTGTTTTATCATACATTTCATTACATCATTCAGAGATACAGATGGATGAATATTCCACGAATTGACTGTTTACAGGTAATTGTCTATTCGCAATTTGTCTGTATCATTAACATTCATCAATATCTTTTGGAATAAAAGTCAGGAAAAATCAAAGTTTGACTCGATTGACTTTTGTTGCTAATTCATGTACAATTGATTCAAAGTTTACTTGCATTTTTTTCTTCTTCTTGCATTTTTCCGTTTTTAATTTATTACCATCTTACATCAAAAGTAGATAAAACTTACATATTCGATGTTTGAATTTTTTTTTCAAATATTAAATTAGCATTGTTCTAATTAATTTTGAATACAAGGAAAATAAAATAAAAATCAATTACATTTTATTAATTAATTCAAATATTTGTTTTTATATCACATTTCAACAAGTCATTATATTCAAGCTCAAATTACATAACTACATCACATTACTTCTCATCTTGAAAAGAGTACAAACAACCACCCAAGACGATAATTGTAACAACGTGTATCATCCTCCTAAATTGGTCCTACTCCTATGGTTATAAACAAATCCTCAAAGCAAGAAAGGACATCCGAAGAGATAGAGAAATTCTGAAACAAGCTAAGCAAAGTTATTTCACTAGAACAATGGTGAATGATATTGAGTTCATCCAGACCGCAATCATGCGAATGATATATTTCATGATTTCAAATGGTTTCTTAATCCAAGCACAATAGATGTGGTTTGCACAACTATAGCAGAAGTTTTGGCAATGAAATTGTTGTGTGTGTAGACCATTGCTCAAATCAATCTCTCAAGTAATTCCCAAATTTTTGGACATACAAAAACCACGGGGAAGTTGTTCAACTCACACTTAAGGCATTTGCTGAAATTTTGGGGAAAATAGCAGTTCATTGCTTGTATCATAGGAGTGGATACTCATGGCAAGGAACTTTGTCCGAGTGTACATCTCATTGTTCTGGATTCAAATAGGGCCTAGTCAAGTTCAAGAACATGCCTAAACTTGTTCTGGCGTGCAAGATCGTGTGCAGCAAGAGGGCATTGCCTAAAACCCTTCAGCTCCTAGTGTTTCTGTCGTAGCATCTACCAATCAAAACTAGGTTGCGACTCCAATTGCAGTAAATGTTCACAACCAGTGATTCCTCAATCAGTGGTTGTAACTAGTGCAGCTGGGCATGTTTCAAATCAGCTACCCGACCTGGCTTCTCTAACCCAAGCTTTAAGCCAAACGGTTGTGTAGCCAACAACAGATCAATGGTATCAGCAACTATACTATCAATTCCCTGGACAAGATCAATACCAACAGCAGTCTGCTATTACGGCATCCACAACCTCAAAGTCAACAACCAATTCATTTAGTTTTTTCCCGACTGTGAAGGTACCATGAGCAGCTATTGGTTGCTGAAGTCACACACAACACATACGAGCCATAGTCTATGACGGCGAAGTAAAATACATGCTTTTGGATCTACCCAGCATTTTATTGGATCAGCTTTTGGTTGGCCATCTTACAAAAGAAACATGTGCATCAATCAACACGAAAGAAGTCATTGTATAATCTTCAACTTGGTGTCAAAGTCTGTCCTGATGTTTGTGCTATGTTGAAGTTGAACATCTTGAGGGGGACAACAAATACCATGTTGAACAATATGGTTTTCAGGATGCAAAGGAAGGTGTTCTATTCATCGATTTTCCTCCAGTTTTCAGCTTTAACTTAAAAGATTTGAATATGACTTTATGTGGGACACTACGGTAAAGATTAGTGATCATTATGGGTCACAAGCCACGAACAGGTCTCAGTCTCTTCTTTAATCAAGTCTTACACTTGAAAAGGGTAAAATAAACCTCCCCTCGCCTCGGGTCACAAGCCACAAACGGGTCTCAGTTTCTTCTTTAATCAAGTCTTACACTTGAAAAGGGTAACAATAAACCTCTCCACGCCTCGGGTCATAAGCCACGAACGGGTCTCAGTTTCTTCTTGGAAAGGCGAATACTTGTGGGAAAGTGTCTTCATAATGGATTAAAATTTCACTGGAGATTTATGACTTCTATGGGGATCCATAACTTTACTGGGAGTCAGAAAACTTCACTGGGGATCCTCAAAAGAGATGCAAATTGGTTGATTTGTAAAACATGTCTTCTCAAATAAAGAGAAAGATCGTCTGTCAGAATTTTCACCAAACTTCTCGAAGAGATACCATTTGTTGAAATTAAATTTGATAATGAGCTCACTGGTAGGCATTGTTGCTTGTAATTTGGAAGTTGCATTGGATCAAACAAGATTTTTTGTAATAGGGATTCTCAAATAAAGAGAAATACTTGTAAATTCTTCAACAAACTTCTCTGACGAGGACTTCCGAAGAGATGCCATTTGATGTAAGAAAATTTGATAACCTTGATAACTTGCTAGGGATAAACAATTTGTCTTGAAAAGAGACTGCCATTTAACATCCTAATAGAAAATCTGAGAAAAAACAAGCTGCTCAAATAAAGAGGATGCCACTTGTTATTAAGTATAAATTCCAAAGGAATGTTACAACACCGTTGGTGAATAGGATTTTGTCTTCAACGGTGATCTTTAAATAGATTCTTCCTGGGAAGACAAAGTGAAAAATAAGTGCACACTCAATCTAGGTTTAAAAGCCAAGAGATTCAAAATCATAATTGTCAGCAACCAAATTTCAATGTAGGAAATAACTGAAGAGAAACGGTCAAGCAAGACTCTACTCACTAAGGAATGAACTCAACTGGGGATTTATCTTATCCAAAAATGGAAAAGATAACTAAAGTAAAATCTTCCACGAGGATCAAACTCAGTGGGGAATTAGAAAGGATGTGCACTTTCTGCTCAAGGCTGACGACTCTACTGGGGAGAGAAGACAAACCAAGTCACCTGGGGATAAACGCAACCAAAGTGAATGAATCAAATAAACATCAAAGATTGAAAAATGCACATATGCCATGTATATTTGTATGAATGAATGTATGTCATGTTATGCTTATGCTGACAAAATAAACAGGGAGAAGTAAATTGTGGATGAAATAAACATCTCGACACGGATACCCAATCAATCTTCACAAGACAGAAACATCACTGAGGATGAATTGGAAGCCACATATAGACCAAAGTCCTGCTTCAAGGCTTCAAATCTCTCAGGGGATAGGAAAGTACTTCACTTGGGGATATAACATCATGACTTCACTTAAGGGATTGCCACAATGAATCTGGTTTCCTGGGGAAGAGAAAGATCCACTAGGGAAGAATCACCCATGACTGGAGAGAGCTTTCGTAGGGGATAAATCAATTATCCACTACGAACTGAAGTAATCTGAATGAAAGTTGTAATTGGAGATGCCAGAGTTGAGACCTCACAGGGAATAAAATAAATATCCACTTCATTGGGGAAGCTTGGACCAATGTCATAGCTGTATATGTCAAAGTGGAGACTTCATGAGGAATGAAATAAATATTCACTTCGCTAGGGAAGATTGAAGTAAAGGTAGCCAACTGAGGAATGTCTAGCATTACACGTACCATAGGTGCTTGAAGTAGAGACTTACCGGGGAATAGCCATGACAACCTGAAGTTGAGACTTACTGGGGACATGGGTAAAAGATGCCATGAGGACAGTGTAGTTCTGCATTTCAAAGTATGCCATTCTTGAAGAAACTTTTAATGCCCTTTTTGGTGTCCACAAGTCAAAAGTAAAACAAACACGCATTTTAGAAAACAATTTTAAATTTGTTTCAAAAACTGCTATAAAAAATAAAAGGCATCTTGCAAGATAGAAATAAACATAAGGATTGCCAACAAATGGATAAGGCTAAAATTTATTAATTGAATGGTAGTCATCAAATGGAGTGACTCCATGGATCATTACAAAGTCGGAAAGTGGTAAATAATGGAAAGGTTACATAAAAAACAATGACCACTATCCTCCTAAATAAATTTGAGTTCCATATGCTCTGAGCTTCTGACGATCTAAATGATGAGTCCTTGATGATAGAAACGGCTTTTGACAATCCAATCTCATTTGATGCAGTTGACTAGCCTTATCCCTAAATTTGCCTAGATTGGCTTTTCAGTTTTTTAATCTACCGGGTTGATTTTTCTATTTTATGTCTCTAATTTTTGCCTGGACCGCCTTCTTGGGTTTTCAGTCCACCGAGACGCTCATTTTTTCCTAAGTCTCCCTTTCAGGTTTTCGACTTAGCGAGCTGTTCTTTTCATTTTTTAGGCATAGTACTTTTTAACTACATCAATATTCATAGGACGAGTGATCTCCCCCCATCCATAGTTGCGAGAATTAAAGCACCACCTGAGAAGACTTTCTTGACAACGTATGGGCCATCATAGTTAGGAATCCACTTTCCCCTAGAATGAGTGATGAAAGATTGGATTTTCTTAAGCACAAGGTCACCCTCTCTGAATTCACGAGGTCAAACCTTTTTGTCAAAAGCTTTCTTCATCATCTTCTAGTACAATTGACCATGGCATAAAGTCATCCTTTTTTCCTCAAATAAACTCAACTGGTCATATCTTTTTTTGACACCATTCAGCCTTTGAGAGTTTGTCCTCCATCAGAACTCGCATAGAAGGAATTTCAACTTCTACTGGGAGTACAACTTCCATACCACAAACAAGTGAGAAAGGAGTTTCCCCTGTTGATGTGCGTACAGAAGTACGATACCCATGCAAAGCAAATGGGAGCATCTCATGCCAGTCCTTATATGTGACAACCATTTTCTGAATGATCTTTTTTATGTTCTTGTTTGCAGCCTCAACAGCGCCATTCATGTTAGGTTTGTAAGGAGAAGGGTTATGATGTTCAATCTTGTACTCCTCACACAGCTCCTTCACTGACTGTGAGTCTCGATACTCAATGCTTGAGAAAACCTACCGTGCTTTAGCTTGGGGTGCACGGCATCTGCGTTAGTACATGTTAAACCACACATGTTACCTGATTTCTAGGATGGTTCCAATCAAATACATTTTTGAGAAGCCTGCTCTGAGTGGAAGGATTGCCAAATGGAAGATGTTGTTGTCAAAATACGACATTGAATACCACACTCAGAAAGCCATCAAGGGAAGTGTCTTGGCTGACCACCTAGCCCATCAACCTATTAAAGATTATCAGTCTGTCGAGGATGATTTCCCCGATGAAGACGTGATGTATCTAAAGATGAAATATTATGAAGAACCTTTGCCAGAGGAAGGACCTGTTCCATATTCTCAATGGGGTTTAATCTTTGATGGTGTTGTCAACGCCTATGGAAGAGGGATTAGGACAATTATTGTAACTCCTCATGGATCGCGCATCCCGTTTACTGTAAGATTGACCTTCACCTGTACAAACAACATGGCTGAATACGAAGCATGCATCATGGGCCTTGAAGAGGCAATTGATCTGGGAATCAAGAACTTGGACGTGTATGGTGATTCTGCTTTGGTGATCAACCAAATCAAAAGAAAGTGGGAAACTTGCCAAGATGGTTTGCTTCCATACAGAGATTATGAAAGAAGACTGCTCCCCTTCTTCAACAAAGTTGAGTTTCATCACATTCCTCGTGACGAGAATAGAATGGCAGACGCTTTGGCAACTTTGACTTCTATGATTGAGGTGAACCATTGGATTGATTGTCCTAAGATCAATGTTATGCATCTCGATAGACCCGCTCATGTGTTTGCAATAGAAGAAGTCAGTGATGAAAAACCTTGGTATCATGATATTGAGCTTTTCCTCCGAAAACAAGAATACCCATATGGGGCGTCCAACAAAGACAAGAAGACATTGAGAAGATTGGCTGGTAACTTCTTCTTGAACAATGATGTGCTTTACAAAAGAAACTTTGACATGGTCTTGCTAAGATGTGTCGACAAGCAAGAAGCAAACCTATTAATGACTGAAATTCATGAAGGTTTCTTTGGCACTCAAGCCAATGGACATGCAATGGCGAAGAAAATTTTAAGAGCAGGCTACTATTGGATTACGATGGAATCTGATTGTTACAAGTTTGCTAAGAAGTGCCACAAGTGCCAAATCTACGCTGACAAATGTACCACCAACTCTTCTTAATGTCATCTCTTCTCCATGTCTTTTCTCCATGTGCACATGATTGGCATGATTGAGCTGAAAGCTTCTAATGGACATCCCTTTATCTTGGTGCGATTGATTAATTTACCAAATGCATAGAAGCCGCTTCATAAGCAAATGTCACCAGACAAGTGGTTGTCAAATTTATCAAGAATTAATTCATCTTCCGTTATGGTGTTCCAAGTAAAATCGTACTCAAGTAGTAAATAACATGTTTTTTCTTTCCTGTTTCGTCTTGTCACACACCACATGGAATCTTCCAAAATAGTTAAATACATGATCAATGACCTTCCTTCAACCGGAGGAATCAGAATGGGAGGTTCAATGAGATATTCTTTGATACTATCAAACATTTTCTGGCATTCATAAGTCCAAACACAACCTTGACCCTTTCTGAGAAGCTGGAATATTGGTCCACAAGTGGTATTCATGTGCGAGATAAACCGAGAGATGTAGTTCAGATGCCCTAAGAAACCTCTGACCTGCTTTTCTGTCATTGGAGCTAGCATCTCTTGTATGGCTTTAACTTTGTCAAGATCTACTTCAATTCCTCTTTGGCTAACGATGAAACCTAAGAGCTTTCCTGAACGAACACCAAATGTGCACTTGTTAGGGTTCAAAACGGAGTTGGTATTTCCTCAACTGTTGAAAAAACTTCAACAAATATTTAATATGGTCCTCTTCCGTCTTGGACTTAGAAATCATGTCGTCCACATAAACTTCAATCTCCTTATGTATCATATCATGGAAAAGAGTAGTCATGGCCCTTTGATATGTTGCGCCAGCATTTTTCAGAGCAAACGACATAACTCTATAGCAAAAGGTGCCCCAAGGTGTAATGAATGATGTCTTCCCCATATCTTCGGGAGTCATCCTGATTTGGTTATAACCTGAGAAACCATCCATAAAAGAGAATACATTATACTTTGCATTGCTGTCGACCAACATGTCAATGTGTGGCAGAGGAAAGTCATCTTTTGGACTAGCTTTGTTCAAGTCCCAGTAATCAACGCATATGTGGACCTTGCCATCTTTCTTTGGAACGGGCACGATGTTGGCTAACCACTGGGGATATTTAGACGCGATGAGAAAACCTGCATCAATCTATTTCTGTACCACTTCTTTAATCTTCAAGGCCATGTCTAGACGAGTCCTTCTGAGCTTCTACTTGACTGGATGACACTCTGGCTTCAAAGGCAATCGATGCTCCACTATATCGGTGTCAAGACCGAGCATATGTTGGTATGACCAACCAAACACATCAACGCACTCCTTAAGTAGCTCAATCAATCTTTCTTTCACAATAGGCATAAGCAAAGCTCCAACCTTCATTTCTTTACAATTTTCTTCTATACCCAAGTTGATGACCTCTACGGGCTCTTTGTGAGGCTGAATGGCTTTGTCTTCATTTTCAAGTAACCGAGAGATCTCATCAGGGATTTCCTCTTCTTCCTCTTCTTCGGCTTCGAACACAGGAAACTCAAAGTTTGGTGAAGGCATTGGGTCATTGTTTTCGATTGTTTGTTCATGCAATAATCTGCACATGTGATTTTGCTTTATTTTAGAATTTGTGAATGTGAAAGTGTGTGCAAAATATGCAAGGTGATTAGATTTTTGGTTTTTTATGATTACCATTTTCCAGAAAAGCAGAAAACTAAAAACAAATAAGATGGAATCACAAAATGATAACTTTATTAATGATAGCAATTTTGAAACAAAAGCCCTAACACAAGATCACCTTTGCCTTAGGAAAAGCAAAGGGAATTATCATAATAAAGCCCACACAACAACTCTCTCGCCTTGGGTAGAGCGACGAGTTTAAAAACAACAACAAAAGAAAGATTACTTAGACACATGAAAAATGGTTAGGACATCAACAACACTCCAGTTCTGCCATACCGCTTCATGCATCACAAAGTCGGACAAATCTTTGTCAGATTCATCTTCAATTATGGTATCGACTTTGGGTGGATTAATGAAACCTCCACTAGGAAAAGTTTATTCAATTGGTTGAATGATCATATCCTTCATAGCAACCTTGGTGGAATCAACAGCTGAGAAGCCAAGACCTTCCCTGTTCTTGTTTTTAGGCAAAGTCAGAACTTGTCCCCACCCTTCATTAGAACCACTCTCTACGGCACGCTGAGCATCTTTGAGAGACGAAATGGAAACCCCACTCTTTTTGGCGCTACTACCAACAATAGAAAGAGCCTGGAAATGGGTTCCAATTTCCTCATCTGCATCAATATATGAAAAGGAAGAGAGGTGCCTCACCGCCAAGGCCTGCTCTCCACAAACCGTGACCAGTTTCCCTTCGCGGACAAACATGAGTTTTTGGTGCAGTGTTGATGTGACTGTTCCTGCTTCATGTATCCATGGTCGACCTAATTAACATCTATAGGCCGCACGAATATCCATGACTTGAAATGTGATTTGGAAAGTATGGGGCCCACTGGTCATAGGTAAATCAACCTCCCCAATAACAGTTTTCCTCAACCCATCAAAGACTTTGACAATGATTCCGCTCGGTCTCATAAGAACTCCACTGTTATGACAATCTTGCTAAGGTTGTTTTAGGCATCACATTTAATGATGATCCAGTGTCAACCAGCACACTGGATAATGCATCATTTACGCAATTCATAGAAATGTGTAATTCCAAGTTATGCTTCCTCCCCTCCTCTGGGAGTTCTTCTTCACAGAATCCAAGATTCACTACTACAAAAAACCCATTTAACAACGGTTGGAAATGACATATAATGGCGTGGGCGAAGGCATTATTATGTAGAGTGTTGTTGTATATGCGGTACGTACAATGACGGCCCAGTAACCGTTGTAATAAAATGGAAAACGCGCTACCTATAATGACGGTTATTTTAAATACCCGTTGTTGTATGTCTTTTAATAAAATTAAAAAAATACAGCATTAGAACTACCTATAATGACGCTTATTTTAAAAAAACCGTTGTTGTATGTCTTTTAATAAAATAAAAAAAATTGCAGTGTTAGAACAAGAACAACAGAAAGAACATCAAGAACAACAATAAGAACAAGAACAACAGTAAGAACATCAAGAACAACAATAAGAACAACAACAACAACAACAACAACAAGAACAACAACAACAACAAGAACAAGAATAAGAACAAGAACAAGAACAAGAACAAGAAGAAGAAGAAGAAGAAGAAGAAGAAGAAGAACAACAACAACAACAACAACAACAATAATAACAATAATAACAACAACATCAACAACATCAACAACAACAACAACAATAATAACAATGATAACAATCATAACAACAAGAACAACAATAATAAAAAAGAACAACAAGAACAACAATAATTAAAAAAGAACACCAACAACTAACATTGCTAACTCGAGTTCTGAAATTTGTTCTGAAATTTGGTTTAGTGGGGAAATAGAGTATCGTAACTGAAGATAATGTTTGGAGGTAGAAGATGTAGTTCGTCTAAGTTTTAGGTTTCACGCGGATCACTAATAGTAGTGTATTGGCCATTGATAATCACTAAATGGACGACCAAGATTTGTTTAAGGATAGTGAAAATAAACTCAATATGCGCGCCACCTATAATGTTGGTAATGAGAATTGAAAAAATAAGTAAAAAACCAAAAATGCTGGTGTTAGGACTTGAACCCATGACAAGACACTACCTATAATGACGGTTGGTTTAAATTACCCGTGGTGAAAGGTCTGTCATCATTTTGAAAAAATAAGTAAAAAAAGCTACCTATTACAACGGTTGGTTTAAATACCCGTTGTGAAAGGGTCTGTCAGCATTTTGAAAAAAATAGGAATAAATGATTAAAATAAATTCAGAAAAATCTAAAAACACGAAATTTAATCTAATTAGGTAAAATAAGAATTTTGAGAATTATTTTAGAATTGTTTGAGACTATGAAAACAGTAAAAAATTCATTAAAAATAGAAAAAAGATGAATTTGGGGTTTTGAGGAGACGATTTTAAAAAGGAGACGATTTTCCCTAAAACCGATTTTTTGAAGTGCAAGACCTAAAACTAAATTAATGGCTATAATGACAGTTGAAAACATACCAGTGGTGAAAGGCTGTGGGTATTTTGAAAAAATATGTAAAAAAACCATAAATGTTGGTGCTGGGACTTGAACCCATGACCATGCGCTACCTATAATGACGGTTGAAAACATACCTGTGGTGAAAGGTTGTGGGTATTTTGAAAAAATATGTAAGAAAACCATAAATGTTGGTGATGGGACTTGAACCCATGACCATGCGCTACCTATAATGACGGTTGAAAACATACCCGTGGTGAAAGGCCTCACATTTCACCACGGTTTGAATATTAACGGTCATTAAAAGCCTTTTAACGAGATTAAAAAAAAGTGCGCATCTATTACATCAATGTATAGGAAATCCGTTGTAAGCCTAGCATTGTTGTTTGCGCATTTTGTAGTAGTGATTGTTGCAAGAGGTAATGTTTCCTATAATCCCATCGAACCGATCAACAATTACATCATGATCAACATAGGCTTATTCGAGAACCTTCTATAGCGCCTCTCTGTGTGCTTCTGAACTCATTAACAATTATAGCACAGAGATCTTGGATGGCGTTTGTAGAAGCTGGTCCACGATCTTGTATTCACTTTTTTTAATCATCTTAAGAATTTCATAAGAATTAGAAATGGGATCTGTCCCACTGGACTGCCTTATGGTTGAATCCTTCACAAGCGGTTGCTCAAAAGAGATCTCATTCTCCTTTGGAGGTGTAGTGGAGAAAACACGGCCGCTTTTGTAACCCTGCTGACATCGGCAATATTAACAACAGATGGTAAGATAGGTAAGGGTACCTCCCTTCCATTCTCTAGCATGGACACGTTGTATTTGTATGGAACTGCCCTAATAGAGACATAGGGACTTGAGCCAGGCACATTGATAATCAGAGGAGTTGCTGACGATCTTCTGTTATCATATGTAATCTCCACACGCTCCACTTCAGTAAAGTGAGGCACTATCACAAACACTTCTTCATCTTCATCCATGGCATATGGATTTCTATCGTAAGTGATTGTAATAGTCCTTCTGTCCAACAGATCTTAAATATCATCCCTCACAAGGCAACAACCTCGAGGGTTAACAGAACAAACACGACAAGCGGTATAATTGTGGTTCTCATGTTTGAAGAAGGCCATTCTAGTCAAACCACCATACATTCTGACTAATGATTCTTGGATGAATCTGACATCAAAAACAACATATTTTCCTGGGCATCCTTGAACCATGTTGACATGAGGTTGAAACTGAGGGGCATCCCTGTTTCTGTAGCATTTGAGGATCCCTCGGTCCATGAGATCTTGGAGACTGTTTCTCACAATTTGGCACCCCCATCTTGGCCTTCTGGTACAAATTCTGCAAGTAGCATAATTATGTGGTGGTAAACAACCACGTTTGACCCTGCTTTCATGTAGACTGACCAAATTATCATTCAATAGTCGCACATCATAAACTCTAAACTTGCCAGAACAACCATATACCATATTCACATTTACTGACCCATGTTGTGGAAGAGGATTGACTTGCACATTCGGGTTAGTGTTCTTGAAGGAAAAAATCCCGTATTTTATCATTCTTTGGAAGTCTGCCTTTAGCCCAATGCAGTTCTTAATGTTGTGGCCGGGTGCATCTTGATGATATGGACATAATTGATCCGCTTTATACCAGTAAGGAATCTCCTTGGGAACTTCTGGCGGAGACTTAGTCTGAATATGTTCTTTTTGTAACAAAGCTAGAAATAACTCTGTGTAAGACATAGGAATGAGATCAAAATTTGTCCTTCTTTGCATACGATTTTGATTGTTGAATGGTGGGCGAGCCTGTTGAAAAGACTGTTGATTTTGTTGATGATGATGATGATGATGTTGTTGTTGAATCTGTTGTGGTGGTTGATATTGTTGTGGCTGGACACGCGGTTGTGTGAAATGTGGTTGATAAGCTGGAGTGTTGATGATGGGAGATACAACAGCAACATGTTAAGGTTGCCATGCCTTCTTCTAGATCGGCCATAATGCACAACACTCACATCTTGCTCCTTCTTCTTTGCGAAGCTACTTCCATGCTTCTTCAAGCTACTAGAAGTTCTTCCTTCCTTGGTTAACCTACCCTCACAAACTCCTTCTTCCAAGCGCATCCCCATGGTTACCATTTCGCTAAAATCACTAGGAGCACTGGCTATCATCCTTTCATAGAAAAATGAACTCAACCTCTTTAAGAAGATTTTAGTCATTTCTTTCTCTTCTAGAGGTGGGTTGATTTGAGCAGCCACTTCGCGCCAGCGTTGTGCACACTCCTTGAAGCTTTCTTTATCCTTTTGGGCCATAACTCTTAATTGATCTCTATCAGGCGTCATGTCAACATTATATATATACTTTCTAATGAAAACCTCACCAAGATCGTTGAATATTCGACTCTTTGCATTGTCTAGCCCCATATACCACTTGAGGGCGGCATCTGTCAGACTATCTTGGAAGTAGTGAATACGCAATTGATGATTATCTGTATGTGTTGACATCTTTCGAGCATACATAATGAGATGGCTTTGGGGGCAGGAGTTGCCCTTATACTTTTCTAAGTCTGGAACTTTGAATTTGTGAGGAATTTTAACATTCGGAACCAAGCAAAGGTCTGAAGCATTCTTCCCAAATAAGTCTTTCCCACGGAGGGCTTTGATCTCCTTCTGCATCTCTAAGAATTGATCTTGGAATTCATCTAACCTCTCATCAACTCCATCATTGTCGGTCGGTGCGGTGTGGAAAATTGGCTCTTCAATGTTGTAAGGAACAATGTTCACCACGGGAGGTGGCCCAGTCATTACAGCGGTGATAACCTGAGCTTCAGTAGCGGGTGGGCGATATCCTGCTGGCACAAAATTTGGAGGCATGCCCCATGGGAAACCAAGAGGCATGGTGTACTAAGGCTCATTTGCTGGTGTCGCTCCCGGGACTTTCATCCTAGTACAAACGCGAAAGTGGCACCGAACAGAGTCGCCAGCAATGTGTATTTATCCCAAGAGAGGGAAAGGAAACACCGCATAAACCTGAAGGAAGGAAAGAACATGGTCTTGCGACTGAGAGAACTGGGTTCGGGAGTCGGTTACGCGAGAGGAAGGTATTAACACCCCCTCGCGTCCATCGTACCCGATGGGATCCACGCTTGCTTGTTTCGATCAAAAGGGTGAAGAAAACTGGAGCTCCGCTGCTACTGGAAAGGAAAAGGAACGAGAACGGAAAGAAACGAAGAAACAAATGTAGGGAAAATAAAAGAAGTGCTCGCATGGGCCCTACCCCACTGCCTACGTATCTCATCGGGAGCATGAGAATCAAAGCGACGTAGTTCCCCTCACTAGGGATGGATTGTTTGCATTTTAGGGAACGGCTGACGTCCTAGCTCAGGTGTTGCAGGCTCGCTGGTCCGAGTGCGTTACCATCTTGTAAGAGAACGAGTAGAAGCGCGTTCGTACGCTAAGAGTGAATGAGGTGAGAAAAGAATTCCCGAAGGAAAGACGTTATTGTTTGTTTTTGTCTTTTAAGAGTTTTTTCATTTGTTTGCATATGATAGTGTATCTGAATCTTAGTCATTGGAATGTGTACATTCTCACATTCCAAGATGGAATGAGTAAGAAAGCACACTAAGGGTGAAGAAGACCCCCACACTTAGTTCCAATTGTCAAGGTTCAAACACACTAGCATACTTGTGTTTATTAAGTGTTTTTGTTGATTAAGAAATGAAGAAGTGCTTTTTATTATTTGTACCTTCAACAAGTATTGCATTTAGGTCCCTCATACAAGATCAAATGTTTAACACATTGACCCAAGAAGGGCCATATGCTACACATTCTAAGATCATAAGAGAAGACCCCTTATAATCTTTTCTTTATATGAAAGGCCTAAATGCAATAAATGCCTATCTTCATTAGATATTTTGAATTTTCTTTAAGAGATGAGAAGAGAGACTCAAGAGAGGAGAAAAGGTAAAACCTATATGGACTAAGACTCAATCCTAATTGAAGATTAAAGGGAGTGATCCTAAAGGTTTGTGAGGTTTCAACCTAAAGTCTAAAGAAAGAATGAATTAAACAATTCACTTCTAAAGTAGAAGATGAATTGTAATTCACAAAGGGAAAGTGATGAGTTATTAAAAGAAAGCACATAAGTGCTTAACAAAACATAACATGGAATTGTAAAAGAGAAAGGATAGAAGTTGAATGTGGATTCCTTATCCACACTCAATTGAAACTTACCAAAGCCCCTACATGGTTAGTAAACATGTATAAGAAGTATAAGAAGTAAAAGAACATGTAATGCACCATAAAACTCAAAAGAATTAAATGAGAAACCAAATCCTAGAGCCACAACCAGAATGTACATCATATGGAAACCAATGGTTATTATCAATCAAACTCAAGTGGATAGGCAACAAACATCCTCCATGACATTAGAACATGATATCATAAGAAAAGGAAGAATGAAAGATGAAAGAGAAAAGAAGAAATGTGCATAAATGGAACATGTAATCCATGGATCAGAATTGAAATGAAATGAAAAATGATTCACAAAACTCTCACAAGTATTCATGAAGCACATCAAGGCATTTAAGAAGTGATAGAAGAAGTAGGATTGAAATGGAAGTTCCAAACAAAGGAAAGTGCAAACACAACATGTTAAAGGTGCACAAGGTTCAAATGATAATCAACAAGCAAAGATGACATATGATATGTATCTATGTCCTATAATGTCAAGAGTGTAGCTCACCAAATAGGCAAATGATCATGCAAGTATACACAAAAGAAAACATGTAAACATGCACAAAAGATTACAATGATATGACATGTTATAATGCTTTAAATGAAATGCATCAAACAAAAATCAAATGGCCTCATGAAAATTATGAAAACATGGTATTGAAGTTCACTAATCAGAGATGAATCACATATCAAAGTAGCATGCAAGGAAACAAGGCAAAATGATGTCAAACAATGCACTTAGGTCACATAGACATATCATACAAAGTAGCACAAAAGTGAACACCAAACATGCCATAAAATGACCAAAAAAAATCAAATAAAAATCACTTAACATACCTCAAGATGCTAATGACTCAATTCAAAAAAAAGAGCATCAAAAAAATTTTTAATGATCGAGAACAAAAATGGACAAATTTATGCATCACACTAAGCATGCACACAAATTGAAATTCAAAGAATATTATAGAACAGGGGCAAAAATGTCATAAAAACAAGAAATAAAATCATGAAAAATTTCCTAAATGTTTTAATGATGTCCATGAATTTTTTTGGAATTTTCTAATGTCATTTGATATTTCTAAAAATTGAAAAGCAAACGTGTATGAAAAATAAAAAAATAAAATGAAATGCAAAGGGAAGGGGAGGTGTGAACATAGCAATCATGCAGTTCAAATTAATTGGGCTTGAAAACATGGGGGTGTGGGTAGCAATCTGATTAGGTCCAATAAGTGCGCATAACACCCTAACTATCATGGAATTCAGTCAAACCAAGTCAAAACCATACAAGCCGTTGGATCAAGTCATAGTCAAGCTATAGTCAAAGTAATTAAGATCAACGCGCACACTTGAATGTCCATACACACTACCATGTACCATACCACACAATGTTTAAAAATAAATTCAGAAAATCACACGTGACATGCACATGAATTTTAATGTGCTGTCATCACATAAGCCACACGATGGTGAACATCCAATGGTCCACGTTCAAACTGAGAACAAAACCCTAACACAAGAACACCAGCCGGAGAGGGACCTCCGGTCACCTTCTCCGGCGAACTACCACCGTCTGCAACCTCCAATTCTCCAGAATTTCATAATCAATATGTCAAAATGAAGAGGAAGTAACACACATCATGATTCCAGTGACAAAACATACAAAAAGTCCATGAAATGAGAGAATCGAACAAAGGAAGATTTGCCCTAACATTTCCACTACGCCTCTAAAGGCCTATCAACTAGCCAGACCAGTTCTTGAGCTTATAAGAAGCTGCAAGAACCTAAAAATTCCTTCACATTAGGTCTATAATGGTGGAGATTGGTACCTGAGGTTTTGAGCTCTTGAAGTGTTCTTCAGAAAACCAGAGGTCTTGCTTCTTCTACAATCTTCACTTGGCCAAATAAAGGCTGTGATGCAAAACTGATGATGATTCAATGGAGGAGATATTGAAACCAAACTCCAAACAAGTAGCACTGTGAAGAACTTGAGAGAAAATCAGAGAGAGTGTTGAAGTGAAATGAACAAGGTAGAGCTCGAGAATCAGTGGCAATGGTGGATTTGAGAGAGAAAAAGAGAGTGTTTCTGAAGTGAATGTGTGAAAAATGAAGTTGAAAAATGAAATTGTGAGGTGAGATTTCTATTTATAATGTGAGTTAACCATGGTTTAGTGAGTCAGTTAAGTGAGTCAATGCTTGGTTAACTGAGTGCACCCTAACTAACTGAGTTAAGTTAGTTAGGGGCGAGTAAGGTTGGCTATGATGTGGTGATGGTGATTCATGGTGTGCTATGGTGGAAGTGAGGGTAAAACAACAAAGCTGCTGTGGCAGAAACTTGCTTCATAAGTTTGCCCTTTCCATTTTCATGCATGGCACGTGCTGGTGTATGATATTTGTATCAAGTATGCTTGGTTTAATGTGGAAAGCAGATGTTATGAAGTGTTTGTGGTGTGTGTGAACCAAAATCGTGCACCAAGCTGTCAAAGCATCAGTGCCAACATAGGGCTGTTTGCAGGTGAAATACTTTCTAACCATTGAACAATTTGATGAGATTTTGGAGTCTTTGGAAAGAGGACACATTGGAGCACAATGTTGATGTGAAAATTGAAGTGAAATGAGGTTTGGAACAGGTTGAAAAATGACTTAGAACATCCACATTGGGAAATGGTATAAGGGTGTGGCATGTGGTCGGTCGACCTGGCACCTTGGCACCTGGGTTTTCAGCACAATCACCATGACTTGAGGCCACTATTTCTCCATCATAACTTGATCAGACGAAATTTTGCCCAACATGAACATTGGCGAGGGAACTACAAGGAACATTTTTTATGTTGAAAAGTTTTTCATTTGGAGCTTTCTTCTTGGAGAAATTGAGCTTGACATTTGGCACACCAGGTGTTTGTAGAAATGACATGCGCGTGACCTGAAACTTGCCCAAGCTGACTTGCATTTTGCCCAAGTTTCCCTCAACTTTGATCATCCATAACTCTCTCAATTTTTATCCAATGGAGATGTTCTACACATGGATTTGAAGCTTAAAGGAAGGTCTTTTGTTGTGGCCGAGTGGAATTTCCACTTGATGCTTCAATTTTAAATGGCCTTGGTTCAAACTCTGATGCAAAATGGCCAAAACTTACTATTTTTAGTAACCCTACTTCACCCAAAAATGGCAACTTTCCACATCTTGATTTTTTCATGATTCCTTTGGAGTTTCTTGATCAAATTTTGCACATTGGACACATATAACATGAATTTCATGAATTTGGCCTCAAAAAGTCAAGAGTTGACTTTTTCCTCTGATTATTTGACTTGGCCCCAATTTTCCTGATTTCTGATCTTTCTTCCAATTGAACCACTTCCAAAACCAATTGAGAAGCAATTTTTCACCTCCATACACTTAGGGACATATGAAATACCATGACATCAAATTTGGTCCAAAAAATCAAAAATTCCCTGATTTTATTAGAAACCCTAGTTTTGGTGCCCACCTCCTAGGAGAAAAATGTGCAGTCTTCAATTTCCAATTCCTCAGAGTATGTTATGTATCCTCTTAAAGGATGATGATATATGCCATTTGAGGATGATTTTGGATCAATGAGCTATCTCTTTTGAGGGTTTTCCTTCATTTTTTGAACCTCTTGCATAGTGAAAGATGTAATGCTTCAATCTCCCATTGTATCTCTTATCCTTGAGGTTGTGGATGATTAATTGAGATGGTATGAGACATGAAAGACCTCTTGGCTTGCCTTGAGGGCACTTGATTGACCTTTTTGTGCTTTGAATGATCCCTTGATTGTCCACCTTCCACCTGATCACATGCCCTGATGGTAAGAAGGATGCCATGCTTCATTTTTCTATTTTAAATGCAATGTAATGTTAATGAGGTGGATATGATATGATAAATGATAATGCCATGCTATGATGACAAAGAGGGAGAGCAAATTTTGGGGTATTACAGCTGGCACCACTGGGATCGGCGTAGAGACAATTTCTGATATCACGGTCCTTTGAATGTGCCCTTGGGAATTGTGTGACGACTGATTCTGAGCAGCTGCCAATGCTTCCATCATACCTGTAAATCTCTCTAAACTCTCTTTCAATGTAGTAACCTCCTCGCGAAGTACCTGGTTTTCCTGTTCTAATTGATCCATTCTTTGTTGATGGCTGACTCGAGTATTATACCGATGACTCAGCTTGACTATTGGAGGAAGAAACAAGAGTAAGCATCTGGAATGCAAAGAATTCAACGCTAATGATGCATGCAAATGCAAATGAATTTCAAGGAACTCAAAAATTATATTTGCAAACACCATAAAATGGATAATACTTTAAACAATTGAAAAATAACTCTTTTCATTGAATAAATTTGAAGGATTACAAAATGAAGTACAAACTTTCAAAAGTCCTAACAAAGTGGACAATACAAGCAAATAGAAAATAGAAGTCCTATGAAATATGATAGGAAGATCCCTCTCCTCCTTGCAACCTCCTTGTAAGCTTTTTGATCTGCTGCTTCTTCATCTCGGCCTTCTCAAGGATGAGCTTGTCAACATACAACTTCCACGCAATTGATTTCGGAGGAATGTATGAACTAACAATATGAGCTGATGAATGCTAGAGGAAAATAAATCCTTTTGTGCCTTCCTCTTCTTAGTAAAGTCTTCTTCATACTTCTGCTTTAAAAGCTTCTGGAGTTCTCCATTCTCATGGTTGACAACTTGGTACTTGTTCTTCCAAGCGTCCCTTTCTCGTTTAGCTTTGGTCAAGGCAATCTTAAGCTTCTCCTCCTCACTCATAAAGATTAAGGTGGGCTCTCTAGCAGCCATGGGTAGAGGCTCATGACGGGGATAAGGCATCTTCAGCTTGATGGCCCTATCTTGCTCCCATTGGAGATAAGGCTCCAAAGAAATGCAATCAAGCTTCCCTAATAATGTCCTTCATTTCCTATGAACGTGATGCCAAGCGTGCACGATCTTCTCTTTAAGCACTGGATTCTCACCCTCTTTGAAGAAAAGTCCCTCCAAATAGATAGTATTAGGTTTGTCCTTCATAGGATAACCAAGCTGTCGACGAGCTAGAACTAGATTGTAGCTTATGCGTCCCTTTGTACCAAGAAGAGGTACATTGGAAAACTCACCACAACTATTAATAATTTCCACTCCTTCATAAGCAGGATTATACCACTCAATGTCGGAATGAGTGAGTAACATAATCTTCTGAGACCACAAAAGACCATCCTTGAGATCCCAAAAGGTAGCAGAACGAGGCAAGTGCGAAATAAACCACTTGTAGAGCAATGAGGTGCAACAGGTAATCATCCCTTCACCATGAGAGTTCCTTAGATGAACGGAATGGTAGGCATCTGCAAGCAAGGTTGGAATTGGATTTTCAATCAAGAAGATCTTAATGGCATCAATGTCAACAAAGTCGTCAACATTAGGGAAGAGGAAAAGTCCATAGATGAGTAAAGTGAGGATAGCTTCAAAAACATTTACACTCTTCATGTTAGCATAATAATGAGCTTTCTCCATCAAAAACTTGGCAAACAATCCATTAGGTCCCCCCTTAGTGGTCATGTGAGCCTTAATCTCTGAAAGTTTTAGGTGGGTAGCTTCTGCAATGTCTTGTCCTCTAAGAATCTCTTCCAAACCAGAGAAAGGAACTTGAGAAGAAATGGACAGTCTAATCAAACAAGAGTATTCCTCCAATGTAGGCATCAACTGATAGTCGGGAAATGTGAAGTAATGGTATAAGGGATCATAAAACTGCACCAAGGTAGAGAGAATTCCATCCACCATCTTGAGCTTCAACAGAGATAAGAGCCTTCCATAATTGTCCTTCAACAGAGATAAGAGCCTTCGGATATTATTAACACACCAATTACTTGAAAATCAATAATATTCTCAAGTGAATCTCGTTTTAGTGTAGTATCTCGTTTGAAGGTTAATTCTGTGGTTTACATTGCACGAGGTTGCTGTTTTTCTGCTCATAAAGCCAAGCCAGAACAAAAATATTGAAGTTGAAAAATTATTGAAGAACCACTTGGAACAATGCATATATCAACATCATCTGGAATTTTTTTCTTCCTGCTTCTATTGTGTGTATCTGAAACTACTAATTGATTTCCAAAATGCAACTGTGATGACGACACGAGCTGGTATACTATTGACAACATTCTGGAATGCCAGAAAATCGGAGATTTCTTTATCACTGTCACTGAAGGTTCAGGAGTTTTTTCTCAGGCGTAAGACAATGGAGCTTGGAATCAAGTGGAGTTTCTATTGATGTAGGCCCGATTGCTGGGATCTGAATGTCAATGCTTCCTTTTAGAGATTTCAAAGGAGGAGCGTCTAAAGTAACAGAAACTTGTTACGCGATACTCATTTTTGCACTTCTTAGTGTCGAGGATAGGTCTTGGAGCAATCAAGAATTGGAGATTATTAAAGTTGTTGCTGATAAGGTAACTGTGGCACTTTCTCATGCTGTGGTTCTTGAGGAATTGCAGCTCATGAGGGAGAAATTGGAGGAGCAAAATCGAGCATTGCAACAAGAGAAAAGGAATACGACAAATCGCCGACAAAACCATTCACAATAGCAACCTTTGGCTTCGTGGTAACTACATGGATCATTTTTGTTACTTTAGTATTGTACTGTCATGTGTGTGTCTTTCAATTCGACTTCACGAAAGTGCGTGTATAGCTGAGTTGGTGTTGCATATTGTGTTCATCGTCACTAAGCTGATAGTGTCACAATTCTGATAATTGGAATTCATACCATCAAGAGTGTCCATACGAATGAGGCTTTGGCTATTTTCTTTGTTTCGTCATATGAATACGACGATGAAGCTGAAGATAGTGATATTATAATTTGCACTGGTCAGGCTGGGAATTTCTGAAAGAAAGAGAAGCATATGTCTGATCAAAAGCTCCATAAGGGTAATCGCTTTGAATAGAAGTTCAAGACAACACAATGAAATAAGAGTCAACCGGGGAATGAAAGATACTACGGCTTTGAACTCAAAAATTTACGTCTATGATGGTTTGTATAAAATTCAAGATTCATGGGCTGAAATAGAAAAAGAAGGCGATGGCAGCTTGTTTAAGTATAAGTTGATAAGAATGCCTGGACAACCTACGTACCATTTCTTTAATTTTTTTCCTCTTCTCTTATTATTTATTCGTTTGGTAATTCTTTTTAAATTACTAAATTTGAGTTTAAAAAAAAATATATTTTAATCATTTAATTTTAATATTTTACTTTCTAATTTAATTACTTATTTAATATTAAAAAAACCAAAAAAAAAAAATATTTCATTTTATCTTTTAAATATTTATTTTTTTTTAATTTTTTTTTCATATTAAAATATAAAAATGTTTCATTTGTGCTTGTTTTCATTTTGATCGTATGATTCATCATGTATTTATTAGCTTGACATAATTTCTTGATAAATCATTGTTGACCTCTTCTTTTATGTGTTTTGTGAATGCCATGATCTTGCTACACTTTGATTATTACTTTTGGTTTGATTCATAAATTGACTCTTGAATACTTGTATGCTCTCCATGTGAAGGTTGTTTACTTGTCTTGACCATGCCTTAGATGTGATACTTGATGAGGATATATCTATGTGATGACTTGGATTTTGTTTCATTTAGGTTAACTTGACTTGTTGGTTGTGGATAATGTTTTCTGGTATGTATTGATGACCTTTGGTTTGTTGATTTCATGACGTGAATGATTAGGGTTTTTGTTGATTTTGCTTAAGATACTTTGCTTTGTGAGCTTGTATTGATTACATGCCTTGATCATTGCCTTACACACATGTTGTTACTTGTTCATGAACTTAGCTTTGACATTTGAGGTTTTGTTTTGTGTTCTTGAATATTATCTTCATGATGCCTATCTTGTTTGATGTTCATTTGTGGTTCTTAAATCTTCATGATTGTTTATGCTTAAATCCAAGGGAAGGATTCATGGTTGACTTTGTCGTCATATGCATGTGCATTTTTGTCCCTTTGCACCTTTCACCTACTTATTTTATTATTGTTTCCCTTTAGCTTGAGTCCCTTTGGATTGATTACTTTAAGTCATGACCCTTTTAGATAGTTACCCTTAGGATATTTCAAGTTTAGATAAATTAATATTAGGTTCCCTTTTTCCCAAAAAAGATTAGACATTAGTCATCCTTAGTTGAGATGTAATTCTCCTACCTCATGACATTGTATAGAAAGATGTTGATTCTTTTCCACTTGAGAGAGGTATGTGGCATACTTGTTGATTCTATATCCAAGTTAGAGCCCTTCTCTCAATGTGAAGCAAAGATCCATCTTCCACATGTTTGTGGCGGATTAGTTGAGTATTCTCCTTAAGATGACAACTTGTTGTAAGAACAAGGTTTGGTTCTGCATCTTGTCTCTATGTTTTGATGATAACAATGAAGTATTTGTGTGAGAACAATTTTGGTACTCTAATGTTTATTATTCTAATTGTTTTAACAAACAGGTTCTAACTCTGATAAAGACCATGTGCTACATCACTCTGACATTCTCTATGGTCACTTCTGTGTAAAGAAACAAGATTGGTTCTAATCTACTGTGCGTCAGAAAGATTCTGAGAAGACACTATGTTGCTGTTGTAACGTCTCTTGGATTCTAATTTCTGAGCGTGATTCTGATGTTCTATTTATGAAGCCTGTATAGCTTCTGAAGTCGTTAACTTCTGAAGACTAAGTGTTGAAGATTCTGAAGACAAGGTTCTGCTGAATGAAGTTCTGAAGACTCTGATGACTTAAGGATTCTGAAGATTAAAGGTTCTGAAAACTAAATGCTGAAGATTCTAAAGACAAGGTTCTACTGAACGAAGCTCTGAAGACTTAAGTATTCTGATAACCAAGGGTTCTAAACAAGAAGTGCCGAAGACTCTGAAGACAAGGTTCTGCTGAACAAGTTCTGAAGACTCTGAAGACTCAAGACTCTGAAGACCCAATTATTCATTCTTCTGATCATGCTTCAATCAAATTAATTTAGAAGCCTCTGATGAATAGAAGAAGATGAAACGTTTGCGTGGGAAAATAGTACATAGTACAGATAAAGCACGTTCTTTTCCACTACCTTGATTTAGTGGTACAAAGGACAATTTCAGTGTACGATTTTTAACCCAGCATAACGACATTATTTCAAGTCGCCAGTACTATTATCATATTACCGATCTGCCTTTCAATGGATCTTTTTTTGGTTATATATAAACTTGATCATTCAACGAATCTGATGCGCATGTGGGCATGGGTGCAAGCCTGGAAGAGTGAAGTGAGCAATAAACGATGTAGTACTCAGTGTGAAAAGATAAAATATCAAAAACATTGATTCACATGAAGAAAGAACTCTAGAAACAGAAGAATATATGAGTGAACAGTAAAGCACCACAATACAAAGAAGAATAAAGTTTTACTGTATAGTTTCGCTCTAAGTTAGATTGAGCTTAAAATGTATGTTTACTCTGCTTGTGTAGAAGCATCATTATTGTAAACAAACCTTGTAACAAACAGATGGTTTGTATTCCTTAAGAGACTAGTTGGGTCAGAATTCTTAAGAAGACTAAGACAGTGTGTTTTAGTGTTGTTAGCCACTTGCAGTTGGCTGGTGCATTGTATTCCTTAAGAGACCAGTTTGGTCAGAATTCTTAAGAAGACTAAGACAGTGTGTTTTAGTGTTATTAGTCACTTGCAGTTGGCTTGTGTGTTGTATTCCTTAAGAGACCAGTTGGGTAAGAATTCTTAAGAAGTCTTGGACTAGTGTGTCTTAGAGGTTGTTGTTAGTCACCAGTAGTTTGCTAGTGCAGTTGTAATCAGTTTGGTTATAGTAGATTAAGTCCTTGTGTATAAGGAAAAATCACCTTGGCGGGTGGCCTGGATTAACTTGATAGTTTTCAAGTGAACCAGGATATATCGTGTGTCTTTCTCTATTGTTAGTTTATTTATGATCTTTGTTTGAGTTTCATAAAAAGCTTTCATTTTGGAAAACCCAATTCAAACCCCCCTCCTTTCATGTGTTTTTCTCACACCTTCAATTTGTATCAGAGCCTGGTTCTGATTGTGATAAACATTTTATCAGCACTTAATAGTGTTTAGTACCAATCCAGTATTTGTGTGAGATATCATGGCAGCTCTTGCTAAAACCACTACTGAAGAGAAAGATCATTACAGTGCCAAACCACCTGTCTTTGATGGTGAAAAGTTTGACCATTGGAAAGACAAAGTGGCTAGGGTACCAACTTCCAAAGACCATAACTTGAGATCCAAGAAACCATTTTGGATGATCCAAAGCTGGATTTGTAGGTCTTTCCACACTCTACAAAAGCTTCAACTACATCAAACTCCGATTCCTCATGGATTTTAAGTTATGGAGTGATCAAAATGGCTAAAAACATGAAAATGACTTTTTTTCCAACACTTAGTGAAATTTTCACTAAGTCAGAATCTGCCTTACTTTTTCCAAAATGTAGGGACATTTTTCACCTTGATCCAAGTTAAACCAGGTATATGGTTGAACATCAAAGTTAAAGTATTCCATAAGGGATTTCCAACAAGTACCAGATCATCTCCAAATTCAATTTGAGCAAGGAGATACAGCCCTTGAAACATGGCATCATGAACTGGTTTTACAAGGCAGAATTATGCACATTGGCTCGATTTGTCCAAATCTGATAACTCCAAGCCTTATCATCAATTTGGACACATCTGAGGATCAAATACAAGGGGGATGATCTGATCTCCAAGCCTCCCAAATCCAAGAATCTACAATAGCCATGCCAAACCTAAAAAGGCTAAAAAGAGGCCAAGACTTCAATTTTGTTTCCAAGAATTCAATGGATACACCAAGGTGGCATGAACTGAGCCCATTCCAACTGAATTCAGTCAAGACTTATCTCTGAACCAAAGCTACAAAGCATGTGCCCTATTCTTAAGTCAATGGCTAGAGGAGACTTGAGATTCCTTTTGCATAACATTGGCCAAAGGCCTGCTGCAGTTGCCATTCACTATTGCTTGCAAAACAAACTTGCTCTACTATAAATAGAGCTCATTTGTGCTCAGTTTGAGTACACCAAAGCACTACAACACTTGCTCTCCTCAAAATCCCTTTCTCTAGGCTAAAATGCCTTCTTTTGCAAGGTATCTCTGAGTTTTTGAGTTAGAGAGCAACTCCATCATAGCTCATGATCCAAACACCTCTAATATGTTGTATCTAAGCTGTTCAAACACTAACATATGACCTGTAACACCAAAATCACAAAGTCAACCTCCAAAACCTCAAAAATGGACTTTTTTGCATTTTTCAAGCCATGTCTTGATTCAGTCACTTTCAAAACCAGATAAAACCTCAAACACACTTCAAATATCATCCTTGAACTGTCCCAAATAGTTCCCCTCATCTGGAACACCATTTGAGAGAGTTGCCATATTGGTCACTTTTGCCCTTTTTGCAAGAAAGAGCTCAAACTTGTTCCTGATGATTCCAGCTGGTTCTAACCATTCTAAAAGCTTCTAAGGGATCAATTGAGAGTGTCCAAGGCATCAAATTACTCCTGGCACAAGGAACTTGGCAGATAGCATAAAAAGCTCCAAGAGGTAAGTGCATGACAACATGAACTCTTAGAATTATGCATTGCTTTGAAGTCCACTGATCATAAACATCTCATACCTGTTGTATATGTTATGTTTGAACCAATTCATCATGTGATTCTTGTCTGTACTATGAGATAGCATAGAAAATGCAAATTGTGGCCTATTCTAAAAGCACTATCGGGTTTTAAAATAGGGACCTCATCTGAAAAATCCAAGACCACCATTGGATTCCTTGTAAAATTCTAGGCAGGATAGACCTAAATTTTGTTCCAATCCATGGAGAAATGAGAGAGTTACAACCTTCACGTTTTGGCCTAAGAACTTGCCTTGCCTTGCCTTGGCCAGACCTGAAAATTGGTATCCCATATATATTTATGGGGTGGTTTTGATGCACGGATGTATCACCACCCCAGCGGTTGCGCGTACATGTGTTTGGCTTGGAGGTATGGGATTCAAATCCCCCTCGCCCCAGACCCTTTTTTGCCACTTTTTCCATTTTTTATATTTTTCATATTATTTCTTAAATGATTTGAAAAATTAATTTCTCTCTAAATTTTAATCATTTTTTATTGGTTCTTTTTCTGAAAAATCACAAAAATATTAAAATATTTTATTCTACAAAAAAATAAGATTTATATTATTTATTTATTATAGTTGGTATTTTTGTGAATAAATTCATTTTTATTGTTTTTAAACATTTTAAAAGTGAATTTTTATCCTGAAAATCAAAACCAAATGAGTTCTAAATCATCTTGTGATTAAAACCTCATTTTTTAAACCTTAACCAAAAATCACAAGTAGTTTATTTAAACTTATTTGGTATTTTTATCATTTTATTGATTTTCTTTAAATAATTACTTTTAAAAGAAAATGAAATTAGGGTTTTTTTGATTTTTGATCCTTATCAAACATTTAAAAATACACTTTGGGCCTCTAATAGAGTGTAAGACCCAACCCTTGTCACAAAAACCTTTTTGGGCCTCAGGTGTTGTATAAGTCCCACTGTATTTTCAAAATCATGGCGCGGTCGTCGTCCTTTTAAAACAAAATCATTTGGGCCTCCCCTTGTGTTGTAAGTCCCATCTTTCATATAAAAATACACTTTGGGCCTCTAATAGAGTGTAAGACCTAACCCCTTTTGAAAACCAAATTATTGTGGGCCTCAGACATTGTATAATTCCCTCGGCAATTTTCAAAACGACGGTGCGATCACTGTCCATCACTTGGGCCTCTCCTTGAGTTGTAAGACCCATACCTTTGTACAGAAAACCTCTTTGGGCCTCTTGCACATCACTGTTAAACCTTGGGCCTCTCCTTGAGTATAAGCCCCAACAATCTTTTCAAAAATAACTTCCCTTTTGATTTAGGTTCAAATATACATGTTGTTATCAAAACTTTCTTTAATTTCTTTAAACAACTAACAATAGAGCATGGAAGCTTGCTCACCTGTAAGTTTTTATCAGCTTTCATTTACTCGCTTTCATATATGTATAACTGTATTGTGGGAAGCTGCTCCACTGTAAGTCCTTCTTTCATTCTTTTAAATACATGTCAAATATATATATCATTGTATTGTGGGAAGCTGCTCCACTTTAAGTCCTTCTTTCATACCTTTTTAAATACATGTTATATATCAACTATATATATATATATATATATATATATATATATATATATATATATATATATACTAGTATGGTTATTTAGAGTTTTCCCCGGCAACTAGGTCTAGAACTAGGTAAATCCAGTTGGTCACTCTTAAATACAGTCAAAACTAGATCCCCATAGGACTTCCAGATACAGTCTTTCCTTCTCTTGGGCTTAAACAATATGGAACAAAGAGAAAGGCAGTATTCTCGGTGAACCTTTTCTCAGACTGTCACTTATAGAAATTGTCAAAGAAATTTTATTCCCCATAAATGATTAATTCTCGGTGAATGACATCTCTTGAATTTCTTCAAATCCCAGAACTGTTCAGAAATGATTCATTCTCGGTGAATGACATCTCTTGAACTTTTCTTTGGTTTGGTCCCACAGGCTTCCTAAAAGCATCCCCGCCTCCTCTTGTTCAGCCACAATCCTGGGCTTTATACAGGACGGATAAAAGCACTCTCTTGTTGAGTCAAACCCTTTTAGCCTCAATCTTGGGCTTTGTGCAAGGCATAAATATTCATAACCTTCTCTTAAGCTTGGGACAAAGATCTTCACCAGCGGAGTCAATTCCTCCCAGCCTTCTTTTAGGCTGTTGTCATACCCCAAATTTGTCCTACCTGTGTATATTTTCATTTGTACTTCCATCCATTTACCATTATTCAGAAAATCAAAAAAATATTGTCTCTGGTTGTTGTAGTGATTGAGGTTCAATGGTCAGACAAGTTTGTCTTAGGATCAAGGTCTGGTTGTGGTTGATTCAAAAGATGTGTGTGAAATCCCAATCAGGGTTTGTAAAAGGGAAATCATCTGTGTATGCATCAAGTTTTTTGGCTATGTTGAGTTCAGTTGTGTTATATAGAATTTGTTCCTTGCGAATTAAGTTTTTAGTGCAATTGCAGTGGAATGCATATCTCAAGTCTTAATCCTTTGATTTCAAGGCATCTTCGGGCTTAAGGAACTTCGTAGCAAGACTTTGGTTTATCAGGATCCAGATGAAAAGTTCAAATATTGATTATTGGATTAATTCGAGTTCTATACATTTTAAGTGAAAAGTCCAGAATATGGAAGTTTGGTTATTGTTGGATGGCCAAGGTTAATTGTCATAATATTTTAAATCAAGAATCAGGGATTCAAGCTTGTTATCAAGACAAAAAATTGTGAGATCAAAAATTGTACAAATCAGGTTTAAGGGTGCCAACATTACATTTCAAACCCATTTCAATACAAAAAGTGATGATCCATGTTACTACAAGAGTAAAAGGTTCATTTGCAAAGGAAATGCCTAAAAAAAGCTTTGTTGGTGTGAAGCCCATACGACCAAACTCATTACCTAAGTTGCTAGAGGTACATAACAACCAATTTGCCATGATCCATATGACCACTTGCTTGCATATGTATCAACCACCACACATCACACAATTATCTGCAGTAAATAAAAACGGTCCAACCTCATCAATGCACAACTGCTATTCACACAACAAAACAAGATGTTGTGGTTATCCAATTCGTACGAACACCTTGCCATACCGTCATCACCGTCATGGTGCTACTCCCACATATTGCCACAACTTGCAACCAAATTCATAAAATAAGCCTCCCCACAGAACCTGCCATACACCTTCTGCACATGATCCATCCACAAACAGTGATTTCACAACATTAAACCATGAGCTGGGACAGGTCGTACAACACAACAAATCACACTACACAAATGATACACCCATCACCTGCCAAAACATTAACATTATACACAACCTGCAAAACAAATAATGATTTTCAGCCAAAACCACAACAATGAACCATAATTTTTGACACACACATGATTTCACAATAGCAAACCGTAAGCAATCACTCACCCGTTACGACAACTTGTACGACCCCTACAAAACTTCCATCCTGTACCTGCATAATATACCATGACCCCACAATGAGTATTCTCACGCACAACCTGCAACGAGAGCGAGAATTACGAAAACAAATGATTCAGCACATCACACAGATAAAACAAAAAAAAAAAACTTGCAGAATAAAATGAAAGCAAAACCACTAACAGCAAAAGGAATCAAGACCGTTACTCACAAATCCGAATCCGTACATCCACAGCAACAAATTCTTCTCAATCTTCCCACAATACCTTTCAATCCCACCTATAAATAAACACCCTTTTTCTTCATTTTTGGAAGCTCCACAGCCACCCAAAACTCTGTCGAAATTCCCCCACAAACTCCAAAACCTCCAACCTCCTTCAACTCTTTTTCTCAGCCTCCATTCTCAAACTTTCAAACCTTCTTCTTTTACCCAACCGTAACCACAAAATCTCACTCTCCAACCCATCTTCTCCAAACACAACCCAAAAACCTTCATCTTTGAACCTTCTTCTCAAACCCATATCACAACCCACAACCGAATCAAAATAGAAATAGAGGAAGAGGAGTAGAACGAGATGATTGAAATCAAAACAAACCTGAGTATGAATCGAGATAGGAGACGGATCAAAATTGAGACGGAAACAGAACGAGAAAGATTGGAGACGATTGATGCTGCTCGTGTTTTTTATTTTCGTTTTATCCTTCTGATTCATCTAATATTTTGTTGCTTTTGAAACTGTGTTATGATGGAAACCATGTTTCATTTTGATGCCATTTGGACCGTGTCTTTCCCTTTTTTCTTCTTTGAAATAACCTGAGAAGTGCTTTGCTTTTCATGGACCGGTTTTCATGGTGAGATGATGGGCTTTTCGACCCATATGATACTCACACCTCTTTTTATTATTATTCACCACTGTTTTTGGTGTGCATATTGGGTTTAAAGCCCGTGTGATTCACTCATACACCACCCGTTTCGTATTAATCCCCCTTTCCTTTATTTTTAAACATTTTAGTTTTTAAGTGTTAAATTGTTAATTCTTATTTCTTTTATTTTATTTCTTCTAACTATTTTTAAGTTTCCTCAATTCATTCTACTTCCATTCTTTGATTTTTATTTCCAATTTCATTTTATAGGCCAATGATATAACAAAAGGTCATAGTTTGGTTGATTTATTCAAATCGACTAAATCTTGATCAATATGAGGCCATGTTTCTTTTTTATCGGTCGATGAAAATCTATAACCATAGATTGTCGATTTTTCAATTTAAAATCTTGATAAAGATGCGACCTTTCTTCTTTTCTATCTCATTTCAGTTTTTATTTCATTTTCCATTATCTTCTTCTATTTCTATTTTTCGATCAATGAAAGTCTTAGATATCATGGAACTTCTTGTTGAGTTCTTGATTAAGACGAGATCATCCATCTTTTCTTTTCGTGTGGCATGATTTCATTGGAGAATGATCCTCAATATCATTTCTCCATCGTGTTTTAGCACAAAGATCAAACTGCGCATCCTCGTATAGTGTGATCTTCGTCATAGATCGTGCTACGATGGTTTATCGCTACATGTCCCGTATCATTTGCTCCTAACAACTAATCAACTAACAATTAACTTTACTTTTCGTCAATATTACCTTGCTTTATATTCTTGTTCATATCCATATTATTCATCATATTAATACTTGTTCATCTAACTCTCTTGTTTTCTTTGTTCATACCTTAATCAAAACACATTAAAAATATCAAAACAATAAAAGATTAATTGGTGGACTGTTGGTTACTATCCTTTGCTTGGATCTTTTGTCAGACTCTTGCTCAAGGCTTAGTTTAGGACACCTCGCACACACACGGCTTCCTCTTGGGATACCTTACAATGAGACTTTTATTTCATGTCTTCCCAGTACTTTACATGTACCCCGCTCCCATTCCGATGTATGCATTCGTGTTTTATTTTGATTGTGGTTTGTTTACTAGGAGCACCTCTAGGGACTAGTATAGACAACACATTTTCAAACTAATTCTCGATTCGTCGTCGAGCCATTTTCAAACAAACCCATGTTCAACCAAACCCTCGACTCGTCGTCGAGCCATTTTCAAATCAACCTCTAACCAAAATTTTTTTTCAAACTAACCTCTTCGCGCAAAAATAAACCCTTGATCCAACGTCAAGTGGATTTTCACAATAAAACTAAAAAACGACTAACAACTATCGCAACTCTTTTCAAGGTGAAAAATGGGGGTTCAAGTCTTTGATCTCTCTTCGGTTGTTTAGGTGCGGGTTCTCTTACTCGTGTGTGAGCAATTGACGCCTTTAAAATAAACCAACTCTCCTCTTTTCTTGGGCGTACCACGAACTACGACTGCTCTGATTCTTTATTCTCGTCCGAGTAAAGATACGTAGGCACAAGATTGCAATGATCTTGGCGAGCACACTTTTTCTTTTTCCACCTTTTCCACACTACCATCTTTTTCCGTCAAACCTCGTAGTCGAACTACTATTGCTCTGATTACTCATTCTCGTCCGAATGAGCATACGTAGGCACAAGATTGCGATGATCTTGCCGAGCACTCTATCCTTAAACCACCCATTTCCCCCTTAGCATCCTTCCCTTTTATCTTACCGTTTTGCATTTATCATAGAGAAGAAAACAAACAAGCTTAGCTAACGAGTATCGCGATTCGAATCAAGAGATTCCCGTTGAGTACAACGGACGTGAGGGGGTGCGCGTACCTTCCCCTCACGTAACCGACTCCCGAACTCAGAATGTGGTTGCGACGACCATGTTCTTATCCTCTCTTAAAGGTTTTCTCGATATTTTCCTTTCCTTCTTTTGGGATAAATAAAGTTCGGTGGCGACTCTGTCGAACCGTTCCGCGCCTTTCGCATGAAGGGTCGTGTCTTCGATTAAGAGAATTTTTTCAAGGCGCGACAGCTGGCGACTCTGCTGGGGAGATATGCTCCATGCAAGAGAAAGTCAAGCCTATCTTGATTCGAATTGCGAGTTCGTTAGTTTTGTTTGTTTATTTTCTTCTCGTTTGCTTACTTACTTGCTTTCCTATTTCCTTATCTGTGTTACCTTTTGTGACATTGTTGGGTTGTTCTGACATTGGGAACTTTGTGAGATGGCTCTACTTTCGAGTCTAGAAAAACCCTAGAATTAGGATGGTGGTTGTGTAGTGGAGGCTTCCATGGTCTCTTCCGCGTGAACCAAAGCGAAAACCCCGCTTGGAGTAGACTCCCTTGGAGATGTTATCATTTCGATGTTCCTTCGTCGTGATGGTAATGTTTTCGAGCATGAGTCGTTGATCCCAAGGACCATTAACCCATTTATCCATGGTGGTTGGTAGTGTTAACTCCTTGTGGGTTAATACGAACGCCCCAATCAGATGAGATCCCTCGAACGTATTACTTCCTGATAGTAATATTTTCGACCTCGATCTAGGATTCTGAGAACCCTACTTAGAACCCGTGTATCGATGGTTGTGTAGTGGACGCCTCCGAGGAGTCTTTCTCATGGGGAAAAAACGAAGACCTCCCCTAGACGAGATTATTTCGAGGATATTATAATCATATGTCTCTTCGTCTTGGTTATAATGTGTCGAAATATATCTATAACTCTAGGCACCTACCCGTCTTAGAAACCTACCCGTGGGCTTTCTTGATCCTAGTTGTGGTTCTTGACCCGTTCCTCCGGCCAACCTCAGAATCTGCTGAACTTGTGATCTACGATCCTGGATCTTGGATCTGGCATCTTGCATCTCATGTCATTGTATTGCATCGCATCTGTTACGCATCTTGCATTGCATTTTTAACCTCAGGGTCTCACTTCAACTTCCTTCCTTCTCCAGTAAATCAAGTTGATTCCTCGACACCAGTACGCAACTTGAGCCAATACTAGATGTATGATGGAGCAGATTCAATAAGAGCAAGCTGCCTTTAGAGAAGAGTTGGATTCTATCAAGGGAAAGTTTGACCAGATTCTTGAAGCTGTCATGATGGCCAGAAAAGAAGAAGAACTACGTGAAGCCGCTGCTGCCAACAACAATGTGCATGTGCAAGGGTCAACCTCATGGCTCTCAGTTCCTGTTCCCAACCCTATCAATTATGCGATACCAATAAACTTCACTCCTGCCACTGAAGGAACCACTTCTCAACCACTTACAACATCTGGAGTTACTGTTGGAGCTATTCTGCAACCCCAACCTGTTGTCACTCAGATTCCTATTCCTCAGGCTGAGGAAAATCTACAAGATCAATACGATGAAGTTCAAAACTATCATGCTGCTATCTCACTTGCCAATCCTACTGCTTCTCAGGATTCTGAAGCTATCAAAATGTGTCGTGATCTAGCTGAGAAACTTCGAGTCATGGAGGGGCGCAACTTAAACTCTTTGAATGCTCTGGAGATGTACTTGGTGCCAGATGTTGTCATTCCTCCCAAGTTTAAAGTGCAAGAATTCTCAAAGTACAAAGGTCTCAGTTGTCCTCACATCCATCTGAATATGTACTGCCGCAAGATGGCTGCTTATGCCAAAGACGAAAAGCTGATGATCCATTGCTTCCAATACAACTTGTCTGGGGCATCACTCGAATGGTATATGCAGCTGGAGCATACCAGTGTGCGCACTTTGGATGAGCTAGTTAATGCATTCGTCAAGCAATACAAATACAACACTGACCTTGTTCCAAACCGTACTCAACTTCAGAGTATGACTCAAAAGGACAACGAATCCTTTAAGGAGTACGCGTAACGCTGGAGAGAGCTAGCCGCGAGAGTGCATCCACCTCTTGTTGACCGTGAACTGATTGACATCTTCATGGGTACTTTGCAAGGCCAATACTATGAGAAGCTGATTGGTAGTGTTTCTGCTGGATTCTCTGATTTGGTAATCTTCGGTGAGAAAATCGAAGAAGGTCTAAAGAGCGGAAGGATCCAAGGAGGTTCTAGCAGTCAGTCTCAAACCAAGAAGCTTTTCAATGGATACAAAGAGAAGGAAGGCGAAACAAATGCCGTCTCCGCTCAGAAAGGGGAAGCTCAATAACAAGCTCCTGCTTCAATGCCTTATCAAATCCCCTACTTCCAGTATCCGTATGTTGCTGCTGCGCAATATGCTCCTGCCTTATCAGCCAACTGTTCAAGCTGTTCAAGCTCTAATGCCTCAACAATAATCATACAACCAGCAAGGGTATCAGTATCCTCCTCAACATCAACAACAGAGAGTTGCTCAATAACGTCAGCCTAATTAACAAAGGACAAGGAGGCCAGATAGAGACTTTGATCGTCTGCCGACGACATATGCTCAGATCTTTTCTCAATTGATGGAGAAGAGGAAAATCACTCTGAGAGGCCTAGCTCCTCCAACTGTCATTCCCCCAGATTAAGATGTTAATGCTCATTGCGAGTTTCATAAAGGTGCTCCAGAGCATACGATCAAGAACTGTAGAGCTTTCAAACACAAGGTTCAAGACATGATCGACTCAAAGTTTCTCACGTTCAATGGGAGGGCTCCAAACGTCATCAAAAACCCTCTGCCGCCGCCAAACTAGTGCCAGCATCAAGTCAAGTCAAGTCAAGTTCATCTCACCGAAGAAGGCAGTCATGTTGCCATCCCATCATATGCATTCTTGTATTTTGTCTTTATTTGTACTGTATGCTTTGAACATTGCCTTTCATATTTGGTTTATTAATGTAGTAACTATGCCTATTTTGAATCAGTTATGTCGTATTCACTCATTTTTTCCATTTACTGCAAAACACCGACACATTTATCCACTTCACTCTCTATATCAAACTATTGTTAGCAATGATTGGAGGGAGGATGATGACAACGAAATACCCATAATTGCAAACCATATGCTTTCAGACAAAATCTCGTCGATGATGTACAAGCATTGTTTCAATCCCTAAACACTGGAGAGACAAGGAGTTAATCCCTAGTAAACCACTTCGAGCCTAGAAGTAGCAGTTTCCTTCGGATCTATAAAACCTTACACTTAACCTGGGGCAGGGTAGTGTTCAGTTAATCCAACTACGCACTCGAATCACAAAGTAAATTCCAAAAGATATGACAGTTGTTCATCAATGACCCATGACTTGGCAATCACAATCCTTAAAAAAAAAACAAAAAAAAAACAAAAAATCAAAAACCTGCTAAGTCGAGCACCTCAAAGGAGACTTAGGCAAAAATCAAGGCTACCCTGATGGACTCGAAAAGCAAAATCAGTCCATGCAAAAGATAAGGATCAAAAGCAAAATCAAAAGAGGCCCTCAAATTCTCAACAAAAACTAAATAAGATTTAGTGCCCACCAAATCAAAATCAAAGGGTCACAGACATCCATTCACAACAAAATAAGGTGACTGCCATTCCGAGCCATACTTTGAATCATTCATCGCTTACACCGTCAACCCTTTTGGAGGACAAACTTGTGCAGAATTAACTGAGCGTAGGACTGGAGATCATCATGAAGAAGGGGTAGGTATAGACCAAGTTTTGAGCCTATTATCCTTTATTTCTTAAACCGTGAACCAGACCACGTTACAACCCTCGAAGACCTAATTGAGGCAAAGTTTATTCTAAAAGCATACTATTGCAAGGTTGCGTAAACTGACTCCCCACATATTTGCTAATCTTCAGCATTGGTGCCATTCTCCTTGCTATATCTTTTACACCAACAAAATCAGCACAACGTCTGGGCTAACGGTCCATTCGTCTAAAAAAATCACTATCATGACACTTGAATAAACGACACTTTTTCAAAACTTGCATGAGCATTGCATTAAGATTACCATTTGTGAATGTGCAATTTTAACTGCAAATCAGAGCTACACATCAAAGTAATTCCAACAAGGGGCAATCAAAGAGGAACTTGAACTTTCAGTGGTGCCGACCAAGACTCCCTCAAAACCCTCAGGCTGGGGCAAACCCTTCAACAGCTCAATCAAGGGCAAGTCATATCAAATCACATCAAAGCTCAACATCCAAAGATCAAATCGCTTCAGTACTGGTTAATCAGGGGCAGACCATTACCATGTTCAGACTGGGGTAAGACCAATTGCAAATAGCATATCCTCGCTGTATCCTTTCAAGTTGGATAAGCAGATCCTTCCAAACATTGGAAATCATCAAATTCAGAGCAAAAGCATGACCTTCATGAGTTGATCACGTCACTAAGCTCATTTTCTGGCCATCCTGACCATCAAGCACGAGTTGTGAAGTCATCTTCGTCTGCTTCAATCATGGCGTCTTCAACAAACTGAGTGTCGAGGAAATCAACCCTCCCTCCACTCAAAGTCCAATCCGCATTGGCAGCTACCCCAAAGTCCATCATACTGGCACCTTCAAAACATATCTAATCACCCGTCTGCAATCATATGCATCATACGCATCGTATTCGTCATCATAAGCATCATATGCATACAAAAAACCAATCATACTTCCCCATCACTTGCATCTCCGCGCGTCAGCATTTGCATTGCACATCATTACAAAATCAAGCATTCGTACATGCATGGTCAAGATCCAGGATCAATCTCAAGACTGCAAGATGATCTTCGGCCCAGGCAGGGGCATCTTCTTCAAGTTCAGGGGCGTTCCTCATGAAGTTATTTCAACCTTTTGTTGATGATACTATGATCTCTAAGCAAGTCAGTGGCAGTTCCTCATTGAGTTGTGTTCCTCAACCTTTTGTTGATGAAGTTGTCATCCCCAGTTCATCCAGGGGCATCTTTCTCCGAGTCAGTGGGCGTTCCTCATTGAGTCGTGTCTCTTCAAACTTTTGTTGATGGAATGGTTAGCCTCGTACCAGTCATGGTTATCCTACAAACAAATTCAACCTTCCCCTTGGGCGTTCCCCAGTGAGTTGGTCCTTTCAACCTTTTGTTGACAAGGATGGTGTTCCTCAGTGACTTATTTGCTTCAACCTTTTATTGATGTCTCCAAATAAGCCTCACTCATCATATCCCCAGCAAAATTGACCTTTTGTCAATTGCTTTACTATCATCCTTTTGGTGATAGCCAAACCCTGTCAATTCGATTTAGCCTGCATCCTTTTTGTGTTGGTAACTCTCAATCTCAAAAACTTCCTATCATCCTTTTAGTGGTAGCCATTCATGTTGTTTTGGTGTTGGTCCTCGTAAAGTGGGAAGTTCCTATCATCCTTTTGGTGGTAGTGTCTTGTATTGATCCGTCATCCTTTTGGTGTCGCCGATCCGTGAACTTATGGTATGTGAATCATCCTTTTGGTGAATGACAACCTTTGTTATTATTTTGCTTGCTATTATCCTTTTGGTAGTAGTAAGTTGTGACCTCATTTTCATCCTTTTGGTGGAAGGGTCTGTTTGCGTGCATTACTATCATCCTTTTGGTGATAGGTCTGTCATCCTTTTGGTGTCAGATAGCTGTGTGTGCCCTATTATCCTTTTGGTAATAGCAGGCTTTGACCTCATTTTCATCCTTTTGGTGGAAGGGTCTGTGTGTGTGTGTGTGTGCTCTATTATCCTTTTGGTAATAGCAGACTTTGACCTCATTTTCATCCTTTTGGTGGAAGGGTCTGTGTGTGTGAGTTTTCTATCATCCTTTTGGTGATAGGTCTGTCATCCTTTTGGTGTCAGATAGTTGTGTGTGTGCCCTATTATCCTTTTGGTAATAGCAGGCTTTGACCTCATTTTCATCCTTTTGGTGGAAGGGTCTGTGTGCGTGTGTTCACTATCATCCTTTTGGTGATAGGTCTTTCATCCTTTTGGTGTCAGATTCTCCTGTTATCATCCTTTTGGTGATAACGACCTTTGCAAATTATTCAGTGTCTACTCGAGGTTAATCATTGATCTGTCATCTCACTTCCCTAAGCATCTTCTTTCTTTTCGGACAAATTTGTGGTCTTCTTCATATCTAATTGTGTTCTACCTCGAAAGAATGAAAGTCGTAGCAGTTCATCTTGCTCGGTTTAAGCTAATTAGATAGGGGCATCTGTCATACCCCAAATTTGTCCTACCTGTGTATATTTTCATTTGTACTTCCATCCACTAACCATTATTCAGAAAATCAAAAAAATATTGTCTCTGGTTGTTGTAATGATTGAGGTTCAATGGTCAGACAAGTTTGTCTTAAGATCAAGGTCTGGTTGTGGTTGATTCAAATGATGTGTGTGAAATCCCAATCAGGGTTTGTACAAGGTAAATCATCTGTGTATTCATCAAGTTTTCTGGCTATGTTGAGTTCAGTTGTGTTATATAGAATTTGTTCCTTGCGAATTAAGTTTTTAGTGTAATTACAGTGGAATGCATATCTCAAGTCTTAATCCTTTGATTTCAAGGCATCTTCTGGCTTAAGGAATTTCGTAGCAAGACTTTGGTTTATCAGGATCCAGATGAAAAGTTTAAAGACTGATTATTGGATTAGTTCGAGTTCTATTCATTTTAAGTGAAAAGTCCAGAATATGGAAGTTTGGTTATTGTTGGATGGCCAAGGTTAATTGTCATACTATTTTAAATCAAGAATCAAGGATTCAAGCTTGTTATCAAGACAAAAAATTGTGAGATCAAAAATTTTCCAAATCAAGTTTAAGGGTGCCAACATTACATTTCAAACCCATTTCAATACAAAAAGTGATGATCCATGTTACTACAAGAGTAAAAGGTTCATTTGCAAAGGAAATGCCTCAAAAAAGCTCTGTTGGTGTGAAGCCCATACGGCCAAACTCATTACCTAAGTTGCTAGAGGTACATAACAACCAATTTGCCATGATCCATATGACCACTTGCTTGCATACGTATCAACCACCACACATCACATAATTATCTGCATTAAATAAAAACGGTCCCACCTCATCAATGCACAGCTGCTATTCAGACAACAAAACGAGATGTTGTGGTTATCCAATTCATACGAACACCTTGCCATACCGTCATCACCATAATGGTGCTACTCCCACATATTGCCACAACTTACAACCAAATTCATCAAATAAGCCTCCCCACAGAACCTGCCATACACATTCTGCACATGATCCATCCACAAACTGTATTTCACAACAATAAACCATGAGCTGGGACAGGTCGTACGACACAAAAAATCACACCACACAAAAGATGCACCCATCACCTGCCAAAACATTAACATTATACACAACCTGCAAAACAAAGAATGATTTTCAGCCAAAACCACAACAATGAACCATAATTTTTGACACACACATGATTTCACAATAGCAAACCGTAAGCAATCACTTACCCGTTACGACAAGTTGTACGACCCCTACAAAACTTCCAGCCTGTACCTACAGAATATACCCTGACCCCACAAAGAGTATTCTCACGCACAACCTGCGACGAGAGCGAGAATTGCAAAAACAAATGATTCAGCACATCACATAGATAAAACAAAAAAAAACTTGCAGAATAAAATGAAAGCAAAACCACTAACAGCAAAAGGAATCAAGACCGTTACTCACAAATCCGAATCCGTACATCCACAGCAACAAATTCTTCTCAATCTTCCCACAATACCCTTCAATCCCACCTATAAATAAACACCCTTTCTCTTCATTTTCGGAAGCTCCACAGCCACCAAAAACTCTGTCAAAATTCCCCCACAAACTCCAAAACCTCCAAACTCCTTCAACTCTTTTTCTCAACCTCCATTCTCAAACTTTCAAACCTCCTTCGACGCACCCAAACCTTCTTCTTTTACCCAACCGTAACCACAAAATCTCACTCTCCAAACCACCTTCTCCAAACACAACCCAAAAACCTTCATCTTTGAACCTTCTTCTCAAACCCATTTCACAACCCACAACCGAATCAAAATAGAAATAGAGGAAGATGAGTAGAACAAGATGATTGAAATCAAAACAAACCTGAGTATGAATCGAGATAGGAGACAGATCAAAACTGAGACGGAAACAAAACGAGAAAGGTTGGAGACGATTGATGCTGCTCGTGTTTTATATTTTCGTTTTATCCTTCTGATTCATCTAATATTTTGTTGCTTTTGAAATTGTGCTATGATGGAAACCCTGTTTCATTTTGAGGCTATTTGGACCACGTCTTTCCCTTTTTTCTTTTTTGAAATAACCTGAGAAGTGCTTTACTGTTCATGGACCGATTTTCATGGTGAGATGATGGGCTTTTTAACCCATATGATACTCACACCTCTTTTTATTATTATTCACCACTGTTTTTTGGTGTGCATATTGGGTTTAAAGCCCGTGTGATTCACTCATACACCACCCGTTTCGTATTAATCCCCCTTTCCTTTATTTTTAAACATTTTAGTTTTTAAATGTTAAATAGTTAATTCTCATTTCTTTTATTTTTTTTCTTCTAACTATTTTTAAGTTTCCTCAATTAATTCTACTTCCATTCTTCGATTTTTATTTCCGATTTCATTTTATAGGCCAATGATATAACAAAAGGTCATAGTTTGGTTGATTTATTCAAATCGACTAAATCTTGATCAATATGAGGCCATGTTTCTTTTTTATCGGTCGATGAAAATCTATAACCCTAGATTGTCGATTTGTCGATTTAAAATCTTGGTAAAGATGAGACCTTTCTTCTTTTCTATCTCATTTCGGTTTTTATTTCATTTTCCATTATCTTCTTATATTTCTATTTTTCGATCAATGAAAGTCTTAGATATCATGGAAATTCTTGTTGAGTTCTTGATTAAGACGAGATCATCCATCTTTTCTTTTCGTGTGGCATGATTTCATTTAAGAATGATCCTCAATATCATTTCTCCATCGTGTTTTAGCACAAAGATCAAACTGCGCATCCTCCTATAGTGTGATCTTCGTCATAGATCGTGCTACGATGGTTTAGCGCTACATGTCCCGTATCATTTGCTCCTAACAACTAATCAACTAACAATTAACTTAACTTTCCGTCAATATTACCTTGCTTTATATTCTTGTTCATATTATCTTGTTCATATCCATATTATTCATCATATTCATACTTGTTCATCTAACTCTCTTGTTTTCTTTGTTCATACCTTAATCAAAACACATTAAAAATATCGAAACAATAAAAGATTAATTGGTGGACTGTTGGTTACTATCCTTTTCTTGGATCTTTTGTCCGACTCTTGCTCAAGGCTTAGTTTAGGACACCTCGCATACACATGACTTCCTCTTGGGCTACCTTACAATGAGGCCTTTTATTTCATGTCATCCCCTGAACTTTACATGTACCTCGCTCCCATTCCGATGTACGCATTCGTGTTTTCTTTTGATTGTGGTTTGTTTACTAGGAGCACCCCTATGGACTAGCATAGACAACCCATTTTCAAACTAATTCTCGATTCGTCGTCAAGCCATTTTCAAACAAACCCATGTTCAACCAAACCCTCGACTCGTCGTTGAGCCATTTTCAAATCAACCTCTAACCAAACTTTTTTTTCAAACTAACCTCTTCGCACACAAATAAACCCTTGATCCAGCGTCAAGTGGATTTTCACAATAAAACTCAAAAATGACTAACAAGTATTGCAACTCTTTTCAAGGTGAAAAATAGGGGTTCAAGTCTTTGATCTCTCTTCGGTTGTTTATGTACGGGTTCTCTTACTTGTGTGTGAGCAATTGGCGCCTTTAAAACAAACCAACTCTCCTCTTTTCGTGGGCGTACCACTAACTACGACTGCTCTGATTCTTTATTCTCGTCCGAGTAAAGATACGTAGGCACAAGATTGCGATGATCTTGGCGAGCACACTTTTTCTTTTTCCACCTTTTCCACACTACCATATTTTTCCGTCAAACCTCGTAGTCGAACTACGATTGCTCTGATTACTCATTCTCGTCTGAATGAGCATACGTAGGCACAAGATTGCGATGATCTTGCTGAGCACTCTATCCTTAAACCACCCATTTCCCCCTTAGCATCCTTCCCTTTTATCTTACCGTTTTGCATTTATCATAGAGAAGAAAACAAACAAGCTTAGCTAATGAGTATCGCGATTCGAATCAAGAGGTTCCCGTTGAGTACAGCGGACGTGAGGGGGTGCGCGTACCTTCCCCTCACGTAACCGACTCCCGAACCCAGAATGTGGTTGCGACGACCATGTTCTTATCCCTCCTTAAAGGTTTTCTCGATATTTTCCTTTTCCTTTTTTGGGATAAATAAAGTTCGGTGGCGACTCTGTCGAACCGTTCCGCGCCTTTCGCGCGAGGGTCATGTCTTCGATTAAGCAATTTTTTTGAGGTGTGACAACTGTGAGAAATAATATCCTAAGCGGAGTCAAACTCCTTTCAGCCTCAATCTTGGGCTTTGTACAAGACAGATAATACTCTCCCGCAGAGTCAAACTCATTTTAGCCTCCATCTTGGGCTTTGTACAAGATACCTTAAAATATCCTCAGCCGAGTCAGTAAGGTCTCTTTTTTAGCCTCAAATCTTGGGCTTTGTACAAGACAGATAAAGATTTCTTTCCCACTGAGTCAGTTTCTTTTCAACCTCAATCTTGGGCTTCGTACAAGACACATACAAATCCTCCCCAGCAGAGTCAAAAATCCTTTTCAGCCTCAATCTTGGGCTTTGTACAAGACAGATAAAACATTTTCCCCGAAAAAGTCAAACTTTTAGCCTCCTCTTAGGCTTTGTATAATGATATCCCCAAAAGAGTCAGTCTCTTTTAGCCTCAATCTTGGGCTTTGTACAAGACATATATAAACACCCTTTTGTTGAGTCAGTCATTCCCAACCTCTACTTAGGCTTTGTATAAGGACTTCCCCAGTGGAGTCAATCAACCTCTTAGCTTCAACCTTGGGCTTTGATCAAGGCACACAAAACTCAAAGTCCCCTCAGAGGAAATCAAAATCCCTCTATAGGAAGTCATTTCTCTGTTTATCACAGGTCAAAACAGAAAAATTAAAACTCCCTTTCTTTCATCTAATTGCTGTAAGCGGCAAGCCTCTGGATTATTTACATCCACGCCACTGTCCCTCTCTTAGCATGAGAAATTCCTAAGGAAAAATGGCATTGCTCTATACTGAGTTAAAGTTTTCTCCTTCAGGATAAATCCCCTTTAAAGGAAATTATGGCATTGTTGGATTCATATATCCCAGTTAAAGTAATCCTCCTTTATAATCAGTCACCCAACAATTGTGATAAACTGACAAAGATGTCTCCCTTTAGAGATGACAAATTCTCTCTCAGTCAAACCTTTAGCTTCAATCTTGGGCTTTGAACAAGACACAAATACTCAACCTTTTAGCTTCAATCTTGGGCTTTGAACAAGACACCAAAACATCTTTTTTCCTCCCTTAGAATAGGAGGAACTACGATTGCTCTGATTTCCCTGTTTCATTTAAACGGGAATATGTAGGCATAAGATTACGAAATCTTAGCGAGCATACCAAACAAAAACTCTAGGTCCAGTACCTTCCTATCAATCAAAACTTAGGTCCAGTACCTTACCAAAAACATCAACAAAAACTCACTCTCCCTCTCATATTTCCCACGAAACTTTCCCAACCCATTAACGGATAAACACCATCAAGTACAAAGCGAAACCTAAAGCTAACAACCTGTGGATAACCACATATAGGATGGGTAATTGACAACTCCCCATTGTATAACCTGACCCCGGACCCCCCATCTCTTTAAGCGTTTGTTCAGTTGCAAGGTTAGTTTTAGATATCTTCCCATTCCCTTCCAGCTTCACGGGATAAATAAGAAATCAGAAAGTAGCACCCCCATCTTCTTCATTTAGGAGAAAACCCAAATTCCGTGATCACCGACAAAAACCGTGCGCTATAGAAAAATGGCGACTCTGCTGGGGAAGTCATTGTAAGATCTAGTCATCATCATCCGCATTTTCTACATAAACATGGCGACTCTGCTGGGGACGTCTTTGATCTGTTAGAATTCTAGACTAGAATTCTTAAGAGGTCTAGGATGTTAGTTTTATGAATGAATATATATATGAATATATATATATATATATATATATATATATATATATATATATATATATATATATATATATATATATATATATATATATATATATATCGCTTTTCCTACTTGATATCCGTGTTTATTTTTCTGCTAATGGGACTGCGAGTGATGCCGCATCTGGAAAGTTTGAATGATATCTAAGATAAGTGATGGCATTAGACGGGTAATCTTACAGGGAGTGACTCCGAATAAGCGATCCTGGTAGACCATCGAATCAGTGGAGATACCCTTTGCGAATTCAATGTCTAAACGACTTCGGTTGTTGAAAGCAGATTGTTTGATTGTGGTATCCATGAAACTGAGGATTTAGTAGACTGAGGCCATGTGACTATTTTGTAGTGCGGAAGCTATCGGAAATAGTTGTCACGCGATACTACCCTCATCTGAGATTACCCTAAGATACATCAGCTCGCTCGGGTGAACCAGCCTGCTGTTGTTATCCCAAGGGGGTCAATGATTTTGAGGACAGGTACAAAAATCACCAGAATACAAACTTTAGGAATGGGTAAAGCCATGACTTCTTGACACTGAACCTTTGACCCCATGTTTTTTCTATGTTTTTGTGTGCTGCATTCATGCAATCATTTCATTAAAAAACTCTAAACAAAGAAAATTTTCTCTTCTAGTCTCTCTTTTTCAAATTAAACTAAAGCAATGATTGCAAATATTAGAGAAAAAGATTGCGTTATGGATTTTGGTAGAAGGAAGACTCACAAGTACACCTTCAAGATTCCAAAATTAGAGGATTTAAGAGGGTTGGCAAGGATGATCACCAACCCTGATGCTTTCAGAGCCAAGTATGGAGGACTGCTGTCTCTGTTAAGGGTCTATGTAATTGAAGGAATCCTATCCACGCTGATTCAGTTTTGCGATCCGGTCTATCACTATTTCACATTCCGGGATTATCAGCTGGCACCAACCCTGGAGGAGTACTCTCACCTAACTGATTTACCTATCACTGACCAAGCTCCCTTTTCTGGACTTGAAGAAATTCCAAAAGATCAAACCATTGCAAGAGCTATCTATTTGGACGAGTCAGAAGTCAGGACTCACATGACCATTAAGGGTGGAATCCAAGGTTTTTCGATCCAGTTTTTGGTAAAGAAAACTCTTTACTTTGCTAGTATAGGGAACGTGACTGCTTTCGAGAACATATTTTTTTTATCACCTACGGGTTATTTCTGTTTCCCAACATCGATAATTTTGTTGATATCAATGCCATTAAGATTTTTCTGATTAGAAACCATGTACCGACCTTGGGCTTCGATCAAGGCACACAAAACTCAAAGTCCCCTCAGAGGAAATCAAAATCCCTCTATAGGAAGTCATTTCTCTGTTTATCACAGGTCAAAACAGAAAAATTAAAACTCCTTTTCTTTCATCTAATTGCTGTAAGCGGCAAGCCTCTGGATTATTTACATCCACGCCACTGTCCCTCTCTTAGCATGAGAAATTTAAGGAAAAATGGCATTGCTCTATACTGAGTTAAAGTCTTCTCCTTCAGGATAAATCCCCTTTAAAGGAAATTATTGCATTGCTGGATTCATATATCCCAGTTAAAGTAATCCTCCTTTATAATCAGTCACCCAACAATTGTGATAAACTGACAAAGATGTCTCCCTTTAGAGATGACAAATTCTCTCTCAGTCAAACCTTTAGCTTCAATCTTGGGCTTTGAACAAGACACAAATACTCAACCTTTTAGCTTCAATCTTGGGCTTTGAACAAGACACCAAAACATCTTTTTTCCTCCCTTAGAATAGGAGGAACTACGATTGCTCTGATTTCCCTGTTTCATTTAAACGGGAATACGTAGGCATAAGATTACGAAATCTTAGCGAGCATACCAAACAAAAACTCTAGGTCCAATACCTTCCTATCAATCAAAACTTAGGTCCAGTACCTTACCAAAAACATCGCCAAAAACTCACTCTCCCTCTCATATTTCCCAAGAAACTTTCCCAACCCATTAACGGATAAACACCATCAAGTACAAAGCGAAACCTAAAGCTAACAACCTGTGGATAACCACATATAGGATGGGTAATTGACAACTCCCCATTGTATAACCTGGCCCCGGACCCCCCAATCTCTTTAAGCGTTTGTTCAGTTGCAAGGTTAGTTTTAGATATCTTCCCATTCCCTTCCAGCTTCACGGGATAAATAAGAAATCAAAAAGTAGCACCCCCTCTTCTTCATTTAGGAGAAAACCCAAATTCCGTGATAAGTTGGTCGCGTCACCGACAAAAATCGTGCGCTATAGAAAAATGGCGACTCTGTTGGGGAAGTCATTGTAAGATCTAGTCATTATCATCCGCATTTTCTACAGAAAAATGGCGACTCTGCTGGGGACGTCTTTGATCTGTTAGAATTATAGACTAGAATTCTTAAGAGGTCTAGGATGTTAGTTTTACGAATGAATATATATATATATATATATATATATATATATATATATATATATATATATATATATATATATATCGCTTTTCCTACTTGATATCCGTGTTTATTTTTCTGCTAATGGGACTGCGAGTGATGCCGCATCTGGAAAGTTTGAATGATATCTAAGATAAGTGATGGCATTAGATGGGTAATCTTACAGGGAGTGACTCCCGAATAAGCGATCCTGGTAGACCATCGAATCAGTGGAGATACCCTTTGCGAATTCAATGTCTAAACGACTTCGGTTGTTGAAAGCAGATTGTTTGATTGTGGTATCCATGAAACTGAGGATTTAGTAGACTGAGGCCATGTGACTATTTTGTAGTGCGGAAGCTATCGGAAATAGTTGTCACGCGATACTACCCTCATTTGAGATTACCCTAAGATACATCAGCTCGCTCGGGTGAACCATCCTGCTGTTGTTATCCCAAGGGGGTCAATGATTTTGAGGACAGGTACACAAATCACCAGAATACAACCTTTGGGAATGGGTAAAGCCATGACTTCATGACATTGAACCTTTGACCCCATGTTTTTTCTATGTTTTTGTGTGCTGCATTCATGCAATCATTTCATTAAAAAACTTTAAACAAAGATAATTTTCTCTTCTAGTCTCTCTTTTTCAAATTAAACTAAAGCAATGATTGCAAATATCAGAGAAAAAGATTGCGTTATGGATTTTGGTAGAAGGAAGACTCACAAGTACACCTTCAAGATTCCAAAATTAGAGGATTTAAGAGGGTTGGCAAGGATGATCACCAACCCTGATGCTTTCAGAGCCAAGTACGGAGGACTGCTGTCTCTATTAAGGGTCTATGTAATTGAAGGAATCCTATCCACGCTGATTCAGTTCTGCGATCCGGTCTATCACTGTTTCACATTCTGGGTTTATCAGCTGGCACCAACCCTGGAGGAGTACTCTCACCTAACTGATTTACTTATCACTAGCCAAGCTCCCTTTTCTGGACTGGAAGAAATTCCAAAAGATCAAACCATTGCAAGAGCTATCTATTTGGACGAGTCAGAAGTCAGGACTCACATGACCATTAAGGGTAGAATCCAAGGTTTACCGGTCCAATTTTTGGTAAAGAAAACTCTGTACTTTGCTAGTATAGGGAACGTGACTGCTTTCGAGAACATATTTTTTTTATCACCTACGGGTTATTTCTGTTTCCCAACATCGATAATTTTGTTGATATCAATGCCATTAAGATTTTTCTGATTGGAAACCATGTACCAACCTTGCTCGCAAACGCCTATCATTCTGTACACTTAAGAAACTTGTATGGCGGAGGAATGATCACATGCTGTGTACCCCTGCTATACAAATGGTTCACTTCCCATTTACCTAAGTCTGCCACTTTTTGGGATCATAAGAGTTCTTTACGTTGGTCACAGAGAATCATGTCTCTTACCAACTTTGACATCAATTGGTACAATTGGATCTATGATGGGATAAGAATCATTGACCGTTGTGGAAACTTCCCTAATATACCCCTCATAGGAGTTAAAGGAGGAATCAATTATCATCCAGTTTTAGTTCGTCGTCAATTCGGATACCCGATGAGACATATCCCACGTAATGTTCATCTGGAAGGTCTTTTCTTCAAGGAAGGAGAAAATGACAGGGCACTAAATACGGAAATAGTGCATGCCTGGAAACATGTTCACAGAAAAGGAAGAGAGTCTCTAGGAAAACCAGATTGTGTCTCTGTGGAACCTTATCTCCACTGGGTACAAGCTAGAGCTCTCAAACTGAGGATGACATGCCCTCGTCACGAAGTTCTTCCGTTAAAGGAATATGTCCTTTATTTTATGTCCGATACAGAAAAACTCCAGGTCACTCTCAACAAAGTTCAACGGGAAAGGAAATCTTGGAAGAACAAGTACCGCATTCTCAATGTGGAGTGTACCAAAATACAGCAACTATTAAAAGAGAAGGATGCTCTGATCGATATTTTAGAGCAACTTGCTGTAGAAAATCAAAAAGACCGAAGGAACTTGCTCGCTCCTTTCACTTGGCAAAGAAATGACAACCCGACAACGGCTCAAGAGCCTCGGTCAAAGAAAAGGAAAATACCAGAACCAGCACCTGAGCCGTCCTCAGAGAGGACTCAGGATCCATAAGCTTAGACTTTTCCTTTTACAGCACTTTGTAAATTACTGTATTTCCATTTCCGCAATCTTTGAATTCAATAAAACGGGGTTTCCCCACTGTATGACATTTGCAATCCAATTGTTGAAGTTTCTTTTGATTTAACAAAATATTAATTAAATATAATCATTGCATATCATTCATCATTCTCACATAACACATTCTTCTCACTTTCGAATCTCACGTCTGTGTCTCGATTCTAGCGTCAAACTGTCTCATTCGTACAATTCTCAGGCCAATCGACAAAAGAAAATGGATGATATCGAGGAAGAGAACAGAGAGTTGAGAGAAGAAATCGACACTCTGAAAGAAGATCTGAGGAAACTTCACAATGACATGCAATCTCTAGCAGCATCTCAGAAACAACAACAACGGACTGTGATCTCAGAGATCACATCTACGCCCATAGTGGAGATGTATGATCCTCGGTATAACATGCCTAAAGATCGTCCCTGGAGCATGCCACTCAACTATATCCCGAAAGGATATATTCTACCAATCACAGAAGATCCGGAAACTGCAGCGAGAACCGCTGGGCCTGAAGGTTACAAACTTTGAGAAAGCAAAGATGCAAGGGGCATGACAACAACTCCTGAAGGTTACAAACTTCGGGATAGGGAAGCACCAAGAGTCACTGCCATAATGACTATACCACCACCCGTGGTACACACTGTCCCGGAAGGATAGATTCCACAGATACCTTCTGGTGGAAACGAAAGTATGTACAACAGAATGAATGAGTTCTAGGAGCAATTCCTGGAGATGCAAAAGGAACTACATGCCATTCGCGGCCAGGATTTATTTGGTAAGGACGCCGCAGACTTTTGTTTGGTCCCCAATGTGAAAATTCCACACAAATTCAAGGTGTCCGAATTTGAGAAATACAAGGGCAACTCTTTCCCTCAGAGTCATTTGGTGATGTACGCTCGAAAGATGTCGACTCTGACAGAGAACCAACAGCTACTGATCCATTATTTTCAAGATAGTTTAATCGGTGCCGCACTCAAATGGTACATGGGTTTAAACCGCACTAAGATCGTCACTTTCAGAGATCTTGGCGCTACCTTTGTTCAACAATATAAGTATAACCTGGACATGGCACCAGACAGAGATCAACTCAGAGCCATGTCGCATAAGGACAAGGAAACCTTTAAGGAATATGCTCAGAGATGGCGTGAAATTTATGCCCAGATTTGTCCACCTCTTGAGGAAAAAGAGATGACAAAGATATTTTTGAAAACCTTGAGCTCATTTTACTATGACCGAATGGTCGCCAGTGCGCCCAATGACTTCACTGAAATGGTGAATATGGGAGTTCGTCTTGAAGAAGCAGTAGAAGGACGTCTGGTCAAAGGTACAGAACCATCAAGCAGTACCAAAAGATAAGGTAGTGCTTTCCCTGAGAAAAAAGAGCAGGATATTGGTAATATCTCTCTCAGAAAATAAAGGCGACGGTACCAACCAGTAGCAGCTGTAACTCCTGCTATCAACCCTGCGCCTGTTCCAATGTATCAACCCCAGTAGGACACAACAGCCTCTTCAGCAGGCTCGTCCTCAGTATAACAACAAACGTACAACGCGACCACCAGGGTTTAACCCTATACCGATGTTGTACACAGAACTGTTTCCACTATTACTGGTCAAGGGGCACGTCCAAACCAGGTCTCCTCTTATAGTACTGGAAAATCCACCTTTTTGGTTCAAAGCGGATCAGACTTGCCCTTACCGTCAAGGAGGACCAGGGCATAACATAGAAAGTTATCTCAGCTTTAAATCCGATGTATAAAAGCTTGTCAGGAGCGGGGTCTTATCCTTTACGGATACAAATCCAAATGTTCAGACGAACCCGTTGCCTCAACACGAGAAGGTTGCAGTAAATTTGATCCAAATGCTCATCGTCGTGCTGGGTATTTTTTGAATGCCCTGAGTGTTGATCCCATGACATGGTGGGGACGCAGGTATTCTTTTCAATGATGCTCAGCAGATATGTGTCGTCGGGCTGATTCTTTTGCCCCAAGTCTTCGATATATGGCTTCCAGATTGGCAGGCCATCCATTGGGCCATAATAGTCATGGTCAAAGTTGTCTTTCATCAGAGTGTCCTCCTCTAATGAGTTTGGCAGAGTACGACATCCCTCAGGGTCACAATCTCCATATATCATTTTGATGTCTAACCTCGGTATATATCTCGGACTCTGTGCGGGATAGCAAAATGGCGTAGGCGTTTCTTCCTGAGACATATAACTGTCCTCGTTGAGATAGGACTTCCATTCTTCATCTGTATCGGAGGAGTCACCTTCGTTGATATTATGTACTTCTTGAGATATTGGGTGAAGGAAACCTCCACTGTGGAAGAAGTCCTGAATAAATGAAAACTTTCATCGTTAATAGCAGTCTGGGTACAGGTTGAGGAAAAACCAAGACCTTTCTTTGCCTTGTTGTCAGTAGGAATGACAAGCTGTCCCCATCCTTTTGCGTTGTTACTTTTGATCACTTCGAGAGCATCTTTGTACGAGGAAATCGACGTTCCTTTTTCTGATGGGTTGTCATTGCTCACCGAAAGTGCTTGGAACTGGGTTCCAACAACCTCCTCTGGTTCTACACAAGTGGATGATGATAAGTTGCTCACGATCAAGGCTTGCTCTCCACAGACCGTGACTAGTTGGTCGTTCTTGACGAACTTTAGCTTCTGGTGAAGTGTCGAAGTGACTGCCCCAGCCTCGTGTATCCAAGATCTTCCTAACAAACAGATGTATGCTTCTCGGATGTCCATGACCTGGAAAGTGACTTGGAAAGTGTGAGGATCGATAGTTATGGGAAGATTGATTTTGCCGATAACTGTTTTTCGGGATCCGTCAAATGCTTTGACGATGACCTCACTGCCTCTCATCGGAGATCCTTTAAATGATAGTCTCATTAGAGTAGACTTTGGCATAACATTTAGAGTTGATCCAGTATCTACCAGTATGCTGGCTAAAGCATCGTCCTGGCAGTTGACTGTAATGTTAAGCGCCATGTTGTGACTTTTTCCTTCTTCCAGCAGTTCCTCATCACTAAACCCTAAGTTGTTGTAGGAAGTGATGTTGGAGATGATGTTGTCGAATTGTCTTATTGTTACATCTTGTTCCACAAAGGCTTGCTCTAAGACTTTCTGTAGAGCTTCCTGTCATACCCCAAATTTTGACCACTAAGATTTCCCATCATTGTGCACATCATCATCACAATATGGATGGACCATCATACCTCATTAGTCTCCCCAAAGATGGGTGAGCATCCACTACAATCAAACTTAGGGTTTCAAGCCCCCTCAGAGCTCTTAGACAAATGATCAATCAAGAAATGACATGATCTTCAACTTGTCTAACCTCTCAAACATCCACAATGGATCAAGAGGACTCCCACATCAAGGATCAAGCACAAGGCTGCAACATTCCAAGTGGATTAAGCCTCAAGATCGCCAGTGTCACCAAATTAGGGTTTTGGTCGACCAGGGCCTCCAGATGGAAATTTTCCTCAGGGCATGAGCCAATGCTTCAAAGCATAACCCAAAATACTCTAAGGGGCCTAATAAACCCAATCATCAAGTCAATTTAGCCTCAGGGGATGCATTCATAAAAAAATCAAGAATTAAGGGTTCTTGACCTAATTCACCCCTAAGTTGACTTTTGAAACAAAACATGAGCCAAGACCTCAAGAGATGATTTGAGGGTCTCTAACAAACTACATTGGTCCATTTACAACAATGGATTGATCCAAGAAGCTTGATTCACAAGTTTCAAGTTCATCAGAACCACAGTTAGGGTTTCGCGAGAAAAGTCAACTGCGCCTTTGACTTTTGTCCAGGAAATGCTCCCAAACCTTGGGACATGAATAAATACACCCTATAACACCTATGAAATCAATCCATCAAGTTTGATTTAGGTCAAGGACTTGATTTCATAGAGGATCGCACAGTTTGGAATTCATGTGATAAAAAGTCAACTGTGCCCAAAAGTCAAAGTTTGACTTTTTGATTTTTTTGATCAATTATGCATCCCTAAACCTAAAATGATGTTAATGTGTGATTGGAATCATCATTCATCAATAAAAATCAAGAAAATTGGGATAACTTGAAATAGGGGTAACCGTAAAAAAAACTTAGAAATTTTCTAAGTTATGGAACAAAGTGGCTAGGGTATCAACTTCCAAGGATCATAACTTGAGATCCAAGCAACCATTTGGGCTGATCCAAAGATGGATTTGTAGCTCTCATGGCATACTTTAAAGTGTCAACTACACCTCACTCTAATTCATCATGGATTTTGAGTTATGGTTGGATCAAAATGGCTAAAAACATGAAATGTCACTTTTTCCAACACTTAGTAAAATTTTCACTAAGTCAGAATCTGTTTCACTTTTTTCAAAATGTAGGGGCATTTTTCACTTGGATCCAAAAAGTGTCAAGACAAACTATGATCACACATGTGTTGTATCATATAAGGGCTATCCAAAATGGCCAAGAACCCCATCAAATCCCATCTAAGCTAAGAGTTATGACAGTGGCAATATGCCTTGCTGCAACTGTCATAACAAGGCTGATTTGTGTATTTTGCTCGATTTGAGCAATTTGTGCAAATGACAAACAAGTTTATCCATCTGAACACCTCAGGGAGAGACCAAGGAGGGACAAACACTGATCCATAAGCCTCCCAATTCTTTGGAACTAAAAATAGCATGCCAAACCTAAAAAAACCCTAAAGAGGGGACAAGACTCCAATTTTGTTTTGGAGCATTCAATGGATGCACCAAGGTGGCATGAACTGAGCCATTTCCAACTGAATGAGTCAAGGATAATCTCTGAACTAGGGAACCAAAGGCCTGTGCTCTAACCTCTAGTCAATGGCTAGAGGAGACTTGAGATTCCAAAATGCTCCAATTGGCCAAAGGTCTGCAGCAGCCTCCATTCACTATTGCTTGCAAAACAAACTTGCTCTACTATAAATAGAGCTCATTTGTGCTCAGTTTAAGTACACCAAAGCACAACAACACTTGCTTTCCTAAAAATCTCTTTCTCTAGGCAAAAATGCCTTCTTTAGCAAGGTAACTCTAAGTTTTTGAGTTAGAGAGCAATTCCATCGCATCTCATGATCCAAACACATCTAATATGTCATATCTAAGCTATCCAAACTCTCACAAGTGACCTGAAACATTAAAACCTCAAAATAGGACTATTTTGCACTTTTCAAGCCATGTCTTGATTCAGTCACTTTCAAAACTAGATAAAGCGTCAAACACACTCAAGATATCATCCTTAAACTGTCCCAAATGGTTCCCCACATCTGGAACACCATTTGAGAGAGTTGCTATTTTGGTCACTTTTGCCCCTTTTGCAAGAAAGGGCCAGTTTCCATTCCTGAGGTTTCCAGCTATTTCCAATCATCCTAAAAGCTTCCAAGGGATCATTTGAGGGTGTCCAAAGCATCAAATTGTTTTTGGAACAAGGCACTTGACAGATTGCCCAAAAAGCTCCTAAAGAGGTAAGCATCACAACTTGAACTCTTTGAAATATGCATTGCTTTGAAGTCCACTGACCATACACATCTCATACTTGTTATATATGTTGTGTTTGGACCAATTCCTCATGTAATTCATGCCTGTACCATGAGGTAGCACAAAAAATGAAAATGGAGGCCTATTTCAAAACCACTATCGGGTTTTAAAATAGGGACCTCATTTGAAAAAACCATCATCACCATTGGATTCCTTGTGAAATTCTAGGCAGGATAGACCTAAATTTTGTCCCAATCCATGGAGAAATGAGAAAATTACAAGCTTCACGTTTTTGACCAAAACCTTGCATTGCCTTGCCTTGCCTTGGCCAGACCAGGCCAAAAACAAGGCAAGCCTTGTATATTTGTGGGTGGGCTTTGATACACAGATGTATCACCACCCCAGTGGTAGGAGGCGCGCACTGCACACAAGAGGTCTGGGGTTCAAATCCCCCTCGTCCCAGACCCCTTTTTAATGTTTTTTCCATTTTTCTATTATTTTTCTTATTATTTTTAATGATTTGAAAATTTAATAACTCCCTCAATTTTAATTATTTTTTATTGGTTTTTTTTTTGCAAAAAATCACAAAAATGTTGAAATATTTTATTCCATAAAAAAATCAAATTTATATTAATTATTTAATATAGTTGATATTTTTATGAATAAATTCATTTTTAATTGTTTTAAAACATTTTTAAAATGAATATTCATCTTGAAAAGTCAAAACCAAATGAGTTTTACTTCATCTTGTGGTTAAAAACCTCATTTTTCAAACCTTAACCAAAAATCACAAGTTGTTTATTCAAGCTTATTTGGTGTTTTATCATTTTTTATTGATTTTCTTTAAGAATTCACTTTTAAAAATGATGAAATTAGGGTTTTGATCGATTCCACCCTCTTCAATCATTTTCAAACACTCATGGGCCTCTAATAGAGTGTAAGACCCAATCCCCTTTTAACCAAAACAATTTTGGGCCTCAGATATTGTATAAGTCCCTCTGCGTTAAAAGAAAAATCTCGGCGCAATTGCCAGTTCAAAAATCAAATCATCTAGGCCTACCCTCGTGTTATAAGTCTCATTTCTTTTCTTTAAATAATCTTTGGGCCTCTAATAGAGTGTAAGACCCAACCCCTCTTGAAAACCAAAATATTTTGGGCCTCAGTGTATTGTATAAGTCCTGATACCGTCAAAAAGTTCGGCACGATCGTCGCCTTTTTAACAAAAGTCTTTGGCCTTCTCCTTGAGTTATAAGACCCATCTTTATTCATTTTAAACATTTTGGGCCTCTATTAGAGTGTAAGACCCACTGCCTTTGTAAATACACCACTTTTTGGGCCTCAGTCATTGTATAAGTCCCACCGTATTTTCAAAAACAACAGCGCGATCGTTGCCTTTTTAACAAAACCAATTGGGCCTCTCCTCGAGCTATAAGTCCCATTCCTTTTCAAAAACAAAAACATATTGGGCCTCTAATAGAGTGTAAGACCCAACCCTTTTTTTTTAAACTAAAATGATTTGGGCCTCAGATGTTGTATAAGACCCACTGTGTTTTCAAAAACCTCGGCGCGATCGACGTTTTTGAACAAATAACCTTGGGCTTCTCCTTGAGCTGTAAGTCCCATCCCTTGTACAAAAATAAATCTTTGGGCCTCTAATAGAGTATAAGACTCATCCCCATGTACATAAAAACTTTTTAGGCCTCACATATTGTATAAGTCCCTCTGTATAGTTTTCAAAACAACGGTGCGATCATCGTTAAAACTTGGGCCTCTCCTTGAGCTGTAAGCCCCAACAATCTTTTCAAAGTACCTTCTCATTTGATTTTGAGTTCAAATATATGTTGCTATCAAAACTTTCTGTGTTCAACAACTAACAAAACATCATGGAAGCTCTACAACGGGTAAGTGTTTATCCGCTTTCATTTACCGCTTTCATATATATATAACTATATTGTGGGGCTATTTCACTGTAAGTCTTCATTCACATCCTTTTATATACTTGTCATATATCCACTGTGTAATACTAGTATAGTTATTTAGAGTTTTTCCCGGCAACTACATCTAGCATTAGGTAAAGCCTTGTTGGTCACTCTTAAATACAAACAAAACTAGATCCCCATAGGATTTCCAGATACAGTCTTCCCTTCTCTTGGGGTTAAATAATATGGAACAAAGAGAAAGGCAGTATTCTCGGTGAACCTTTTCTCAGGCTGTCACCCTTAGAAATTGTCAAAGAAACTCTAACTCCCAGAGATGATCTTTTCTCCGTGAATGGCATCCCTTGAGTTTCTTCCAAATTCTCGGTGAATTGCATTTCTTGAACTTCTCTTGGTTTGGGGACCCACAGGCTTCCTAAAAGCATCCGCCTCCTCTTGGGCGTTGTACAAGGACCCTTCGGCTTCTTAGAAGTTCTCATGCATTCTCTTGGCTTAATACAAGGACCCTGACGACCTCTTAAAGGTATAAGACAGAACTTAGTCATCCTTTACTAGAGCAGTCTTTCCCGCGTCAAAACTCCGGCCATTGTAGGGTTGATACACATCCCTTAATGCCCGTGCCTCCTCTTGGGCATTATACAAAAGATAAAACTCTAGACTTGGACAGTCTAAAATTCTTGAGTCTCAAATAAATTCTCAAGTTCCTTTCAAACATAGGAAAAAACACCGATCACTCTGGATCAGTCTCCAGCAGAAACCCGGTCTCTCTCATGAGAGTTCCCCACACTTGGACCTGCTTTAGGATCTAAATAATCTTCAGCAGTAAGACAGCCTCCTCTTGGGCTTTGTACAAATGATTCTCCCTAGTGGATGTAACCTTTTCAGACTCTCTTGTTGAGTCAACCACTTTTGGCCTCCGTCTTGGGCTTTGTACAAGACATGTAAAAAACACTCTCTTGTTGAGTATAAAAGACTCTCTTGTTGAGTCATTCTCTTTTTAGCCTCAATCTCAGGCTTCGTACGAGACAACAAATCACTCTCTTGTTGAGTATAAAAGACTCTCTTGTTGAGTCAATCAACCATCAGACTCTCTTGTTGAGTCAATCTCCGTTTAGCCACAATCTCGAGCTTCGTACGAGACAGCCAATCACTCTCTTGTTGAGTATAAAAGACTCTCTTGTTGAGTCAATCAACCTTCAGACTCTCTTGTTGAGTCAATCAATCTTCGAACTCTCTTGTTGAGTCAAACTTTTTTAGCCTTCGTCTTAGGCTTTATACAGGACAGATAAAAGTACTCTCTTGTTGAGTCAAACTGTTTCAGCCTCCATCTTGGGCTTTATACAAGATACATTCTCCCCAACGGAGTCAAAATCCATTTTAGCCTCAATCTTGGGCTTTGTACAAGACAGAAAGAACATTTTCCCTGGAAAAGTCAAACTTCCCGCCTCCTCTTAGGCTTTGAATAAAGAAAAACTTGGTTGAGTCAATCAACCTTTTAGCATCAAATTTGTGCCTTGCTCACAGCATACAAACATCAACAATTCCTCTTTAGAGATGACAAATTCTCTCTCAGCCAAAACCCTTTAGCTTCATATCTTGGGCTTCGAACAAGATACAAATCACCTTTAGCTTCATGTCTTGGGCTTTGAACAAGACACCAAAACATCTCTTTACTCCCATAGAATAGGAGGAACTACGATCGCTCTGATTTCCCTGTTTCGTTAAACGGGAATACGTAGGCATAAGATTGCAAAATCTTAGCGAGCATACTAATAAAAAAAACTCAAAATCCAGTACCTCCATACATCAATCAAGAAGCATCAGACGTAACATCTTACCAAAAACCTCGTAAATAGTCCAGACACTATTTTTTAAGCAAATAACCTAAGACATACCCCCTTTTGATAGCATCTGTAAACCAATAGTTTTGACTGTTTAACCTCAGTATGCAAGCAGGGTTAATTGGAGACATCTATTTCCCTTCCTTAATCAGCTTCACAGGATAAAAAAATGAATCGAACTGTAGTACCAAAGTGATAGTGATTCGAAACCACAAAAATCGCGCTACAGAAGAATGGAGACCACAGTGGGAGGCATTTCTTTCTTACAGTCTTAAGTAGAAGGCCTTAAATTTGCAAGGTGTCACAGAAATGGCGACTCTGCTGGGGAGTCATTGTCTATATAGGATCATAAGACTAGAGGTCTAGGATGTTAGGACAAATATATATACTGCTTTTCCTAATTGATATCTGTGTTTACTTTTCTGCTAATGGGAATGCGTGTGATGCCGTGTTAGGTGCTAGAATGTGTTAATATATAGTTTAGTTTTTGGCACCTTTTGAGATCTTTATTTGTTAATTGATGCTTTTTCCCTTTGTTTTCGGTAAATAATCGTAGTATAGTTTAAATGCATTATTAAACTTAGTTATTTAACTTTTGTGTTTATAATTGTAGGTTTTAACATTGCATTGGGAAACTTGGAGCATGGAAGGCTCTTAAAGAGCAGTTTTGAAGAAATTGCTAATTCCAGTGAGCTGCCCACTTAGCGCGGTCTGAAGCCCGCTAAGCGGGATTTAAGGCGATTTAGCAATAAATGACAGGCGCGCTCTGCGATTCTCACCCCCTCTATAAATAGATTTGATCAGCATTTTTTGTGGATCCTTGTTATTTTCTTAGAGCAAAAACCCTATAAACACTGTAGCATCTTATTTTCGATAACTCGGAGCATCAATAGTCGAGACATCGTCGTTGATGCTTGTTCTTCTTCTCCATTGTCTTGTTTGTGAATCTACCATGTCAACGGATAGCTAATCTCCTTTTGTGTCAATATTAGAAGGTAGATTATCCTTTCTTTTGTATGTATAGGTATTTTTGTAAGCTTATGAACTTTTGGATGATGAATATATGGTGAAAAACTTTGTTTCTATGGTTTATTCTTTGTATTGGTTCATGATTGAGAAATGTGTTCTTACACTTTATCTAGGTTTTTCATCCATCAATGCACATTGGCAAGAGATAGTTATGAGAGTTGATGATCATAAATATTGAACTTGAATGTTATCATTTTGATAGTTTGAGTGAGAGATAATCAAAGGATCAAAATGATAAAACTCACAATGTGTGTTAGAGATAAACATATTGAGAGGATATGTGATTATATTTATCATCTAAACAAGTTCATTTGCTTTGTCGATTTTATACATGCAAAATGGTTTGTCAAACCCTAATCTTGGCATGTGTTTTATAAATCTTTCAAATCCGATTACTTTTACGTTTATGCAAAAGATCTGTTATCAACAACCAAAACCCTTTGTTACTTTAAGTTTAAAACGATTTCAACTGTAGAACGGCGGCGATATCTCTAAACAATCTCTGTGGAATGATAACAAAACCCTACTCTATTTGTATTTCAACATGCCGCATCTGGAAAGATTGAGTATACACCTAAGATAAGTGATGGCATTATACGGGTAATCTTATGGGGAGTGAATCCCAGATAAGAGGTCCCGGTCGACCATCAAATCAGTGGAGATGCCCTTTGCGGATTCAATGCCTATACGACTTCGGTTGTTGAAAGCAGATTGTTCCATTGGGTTATCCGAGAAGCTGAGTATTTTAGTAGACTTGAACCATTTTGTAGTGCGAAAGCTATCAGAAATAGTTGTCACGCGATACTACCCTCATTTGAGATTACTCTAAGATGAACCAGCTCGCTTGGTGATCCGCTTGCTGCCGTCATCCCAAGAGGGGTCAGTGATTTTGAGGATAGGTACAAAAAATACCAGTATAAACCTTTGGGGATGGGTAGAGCCTTGACTTCATGACACCGACCCTTTGACCCCATGTTTTTTCTATGTTTTTGTGTGCTGCATTCATACATTCATTTAAAAAACATTAAAACAAAGAAAAATTTCTCTTCTAGTCTCTCTTTTTCAAATTAAACTAAGACAATGATTGTAAATGTCAGAAAAAGAGATTGTTAATGGATTTCGATGGAAGGAAGACTCATAAGTACACCTTCAAGGTTCCAAAACTAGAGGATTTAAGAGGTCTGGCGAGGATGACCACCAACCCTGAGGCTTTCAGAGCTAAGTATGGAGGGTTGTTGTCTCTGTTAAGGGTCCATGTAATCGAAGGAATCCTGTCCACACTAATCCAGTTCTACGATCCGGTCTATCACTGTTTCACATTCCCGGATTATCAACTAGCACCAACACTGGAGGAGTACTCTCACCTGACTGATTTGCATATTACTGACCAAGCTCCCTTTTCAGGACTGGAAGAAATTCCAAAGGATCAAAACATTGCAAGAGCAATCTATTTGGACGAGTCAGAAGTCAGGATTCACATGACCACTAAGGGTGAAATTTAGGGTTTGCCAGCCCATTTCTTAATCAAGAAAGCTTTGTACTTTGCTAGTATAGGGAATATGGCCGCTTTCGAAATCATCTTTGTTTTGCTTACCTACGGGTTATTTTTGTTTCCTAACATCGATAACTTTGTAGATATCAACGCCATTAAGATTTTTCTGATTAGAAATCATGTACCGACCTTGCTCGCAGATGCTTATCATTCGATACGCTTATGGAATTTGTATAGCAGAGGAATGATCACATGTTATGTACCCCTGCTGTACAAATGGTTCATTTCCCACTTGCCCAAGTCTGCTGCATTTTGGGATCCTAAGAATACGTTACGTTGGTCGCAGAGACTCATGTCTCTTACCAACTCTGACATAGACTGGTATAATGGAATCTATGACGGGATCAGGATCATTGACCGTTGTGGAAATTTCCCAAATGTAACCCTCATAGGAACTAAAGGAGGAATCAATTATCATCCAGTGTTAGTTCGTCGTCAACTCGGATACTCGATGAGGCATGTCCCGCGTAATGCTCATCTGGAAGGTCTTTTCTTCAAGGAAGGGGAAAATGACAGGCCACTAAAGACAGAAATAGTGCATGCCTGGAAGAAAGTTCGTAGGAAGAGAGTCTCTAGAAAAACCCGACTGTGTCTCGGTGGAACCTTATCTCCACTGGGTATAGACTAGAGCTCCTAAGCTGAGGATGCCTTACCATCGTCAGGAAGTTCTTCCATTAAGGGACCCTATCCTTTATTTTATGTCTGATACGGAAAAACTTCAGGTTACTCTCAACAAAGGTCAACAGGAGAAGAGGTCTTGGAAGAACAAGTACCGTATTCTCAATGTGGAGTTCAAGAAAATACAGCAACTGTTAAAAGAAAAGACGCTCTGATTGAGATTTTAGAGCAACATGATGTAGAAAATCAGGATGACCAAAGGAATTTGCTCGCTCCTTTCACTTGGCAAAGGAATGACAACCCGACAACGGCTCAAGAGCCCCGGTCAAAGAAAAGGAAAGTACCAAAACCAGCACCTGAGCTCTCCTCAGAGAGGACTCAGGACCCATAAGTTTAGATTTCCTTTTACAGCACTATGTAAATGACTATATTTCGATTCTGCAATCTTTGAATTCAATAAAATGGGGTTTCCACACTGTTTGATATTTGCAATCCAATTGTCGAAGTTTATTTTGATTAAAAAAATTAATTAAAATATAATTATTGCATTCATCATTCTCACATAACGCATTCTTCTTACTTACGAATCTCACGTCTGTGTCTCGATTCTAGAGTCAAACAATCTCATTCGTACAATACTCGGGCCAATCGACAAAAAAATATGGATGATCTCGAGGAAGAGAACAGAGAGTTGAGGGAAGAGATTGACACTCTGAAAGCTCAGATGCAACAACAAAGGACTGTGATCTCAGAGATCACATCGACGCCCATAGTGGAAAAGTATGATCCTAGGTACAAAATGCCGAAAGATCTTCCCTGGGTCATGCCTATTAACTATATCCCGGAAGGATATGTTCCGCCGATCACTGAAGATCAGGGAACCGCAGCAGGAGCCACTGGGCCCAAAGGTTACGAACTTCGGGAAAGCGAAGATGCCAGAGGCATGACAGCAACTCCTGAAGGTTACAAACTTCGGGAGAGGGAAGGACCTAGAGTCACTGCCATGATGACTATACCACCACCCATGGTACACACTGTCCCAGAAGGACAGATTCCACAGATACCTTCTGATGGAAACGAAAGTATGTTCGACAGAATGAATGAGTTCCAGGAACAGTTCCTGGAAATGCAGAAAGAACTGCAAGCCCTTCGCGGTCAGGATCTATTTGGAAAGGACGTCACAGACCTTTGTTTGGTCCCCAATGTGAAAGTTCCGCACAAGTTCAAAGTTCCCGAATTTGAAAAGTACAAGGGTAACTCTTCCCCTCAAAGCCATTTAGTGATGTACGCTCGGCGAATGTCAACTCAGACAAAGAACCAAGAGCTACTGATTCACTACTTTCAGGATAGTTTAACCGGTGCCACACTCAAATGGTACATGGGTTTAAACTGCACTAAGATCGTCACTTTCAGAGATCTTGGCGCTTCCTTCGTTCAACAATATAAGTATAATCTGGATATGGCACCGGACAGAGATCAACTCAGAGCCATGTCGCAAAAGGATAAGGAAACCTTTAAGGAGTACACTCAGAGATGGCATGAAATTACCGCCCAGATTTGTCCACCTCTTGAGGAAAAAGAGATGACAAAGATCTTCTTAAAGACCTTGAGCTCATTCTACTACGACCGAATGGTCGCCAGTGCGCCCAGTGACTTTACTGAAATGGTAGGCATGGGAATTCGTCTTGAGGAAGCAGTCTAAGAAGGACGTTTAGTTAAAGACGCCGGATCACCAAGTAACATAAAAAGATACGGTAGTGCTCTCCCTAAGAAAAAAGAGCAAGATATTGTCAATATCTTTCTCGGAAAGCAAAGGCGACGGTACCATCCAGTAGCAGCTGTAACTCCTGCTATCAACCCTGCGCCTGTTCTTACATATCAACCTTAGGTTGCTCAGAGCAAACCGAATCAACAACAATATCAGCAAAGGCCACAACAGCCTCTTCAGCAAGCTCGTCCTCCATATAACAACAATCGTACGACACGACCTCCAGGGTTCGACCCTATACCAATGGTGTACGCAGATTTGTTTCCACTCTTACTGGTCAAGGGGCACGTCCAAACCAGGTATTCTCTTACAGTACCGGGAAATCCGCCTTTTTGGTTCAAAGTGGACCAGACTTGCCCTTACCACCAAGGAGGATCAGAGCATAACATAGAAAACTGTCTCAGTTTCAAATTCGATGTGCAAAAGCTTGTTAGGAGCGGGGTCTTATCTTTCAAAGATACGATTCCGAATGTTCTCACGAACCCGCTGCATCAACACGAGAAAGCTACGGTAAATTTGATAGAGGGGGATTCTAACAATAGCTATCAAATTCATGATATACTCTTGTTGAGGACCAATCTGGTCAAGATGCATCGCAGACAGAGCGGGTATGGCCATATACCACCTCACAATTATCACCAGTGTGATATCTACTCTAAAAACAATCAAGGATGTTCTGTGGTGCAATCAGATCTACAGGAACAGTTGGATCTTGGGTGGATCTAAGAGCACCGAGTTCGTGGGGTCAACATGACTCGTGCAAGTTCCAACATCATTCAGAACCATGACATCCGTGCGATGAATGCCAACTTGGTGGCAATGCACTCAAGGCAAAGCCAACATCATAATCTGCCATGGCACGATTACGATTCCTGTCCTATCTGCCCATTAAACGAACAGGGATGTTCTTTTGTACAAGAGGCCCTCCAGCGTCAGATGTATCTTGGGAGGATCCAGGACTACCGCGATAGAAATCAGTATCAAGTGAATATGATTCAAATCTTTGATATTCACTTGATGAATACCAGCTTAGTGGAGTTACATGCTAAGCAAGTCCAACTCGGTTATCTCACTTCACATGATTATCTGAGTTGTGAAGTATGTTGTGAGAGTAACCAAGGGTGCACTCTCGTTCAAAGAACTTTACAACACTTGTTAAACCACTGGTGGCTTCCGATCTATCTAGACGAAGACACGCAACAAATCAGTCTGACAAACGGGAACCCTACTAGACATCAAAGTCAGGATGTCTGATCTATGGAAATAGACCTAGTAAGGTTGCACTGCATTCAAAGCGGACGTGGCCAGGTGCCACCACACAATTACGAGCGCTGTAGAGTCTGGTCGAAAAATAATCAAGGATGTTACCTCGTGCGAGCAGCTCTTCAAAGTCAGTTGGACCGCAAAGAGATTCAACCATGTCCAGGTTCTGGATCAATCAACTGGACGCCAGACTATTTCGCCGATCAGATTAAGGATGTTGTCGTGATATCTGATCACGAAAGAACCAAAGATTTGTACCATCATCCCTCTACTTGATGAATCGAAGGTTCTTAACCAGGAATTGATTGAAGTTACTTACGACAGTCAGAGAAATCAGAAGGCTCCTGTAGTTATCTATCTACCGGGACCAGTGTCGTACAAATCCGATAAGGCGATCCCTTACAAATACGGTGCAACAACAATTGAGAATGGAAAGGAAATTCCATTACCCTCCGTTGTGAATATTGCAGACATCAGTCGAGTAACACGTAGTGGTCGAATCTTCAACAGAGGAGTTGGAGAGCCTAATAGAGAAAAGGAACCTCAAACAGAAGTTCCCAATCCACCAGTCGGTCAATCCAGTGATCCCGACCTTGTAAAAAATGACGATGAGATGTTGAAGCTCATCCAAAGGAGTTAATACAACATAGTTGACCAACTGTTACAAACTCCTTTAAAGATCTCTGTGTTATCTCTTTTACTCAAGTCCGAAGCCCACAGAGAGGCTCTACAGAGAGTCTTAGAGCAGGCCGTTGTGGAATAGGGTGTGTCGATAAGGCAATTCGACAACATCGTCTCTAACATCACTTCCTGCAACAACTTGGGGTTTAGCGATAAGGAATTGCCAGAAGAAGGCAAAAGTCACAACATGGCGCTTAACATTACAGTCAACTGCCAAGATGATGCTTTAGCCAGCGTACTGGTAGACACCAGATCGGCTCTCAACGTTATGCTAAATTCCACTCTAATGCGACTATCATTCAAAGGATCTCCGATGAGAGGAAGTGAGGTCGTCGTCAAAGCATTTGAAAGGTCCAGAAAAACAGTTATCGGCGAAGTCGTCCTTCCCAAACTATCGGTCCTCACACTTTCCAAGTCACTTTCCAGGTCATGGACATCCGAGCAACATATAGTTGTTTGTTGGGAAGACCTTGGATACACTAGACTGGGGCAGTCACTTCGACACTTCACCAGAAGCTGAAGTTCGTCAAGAATGACCAACTCGTCACAGTTTGTGGAGAACAAGCCTTTATCGTAAGTAACCTATCGTTGTCCACTTGCGTAGAACCCAAGGAGGTTGTTGGAACTCAGTTCCAGGCACTTTCGGTAAGCAATAAGAATCAATTAGAGAAGGGAACATCAGTATCCTCGTACAAAGATGCTCTCGAGGTGATCAAAAGTAATAATGCAAAGGGATGGGGACAACTTGTCATTCCTACTGATAACAAAACAAAGAAGGGTCTTGGTTTTCTGTAACATGTACCTAGACTGCTACTAACGATGAAATTTTTCATCCCATTCAGGACTTCTTCCACAGTGGAGGTTTCCTTCACCCAGTGTCTCAAGAAGTACATACCATCAATGAGGGAGATTCCTCCGACACAGATGAGGAATGGAAGTCCTATCTTAACGAGGACGGTTATATGTCTCAAAAAGAAGTGCCTATGCAATTTTTCTATCCCGCACAGAGTCTGAGATTTATACCAAGGTCAGATGTCAAAATGATATACGGAGATTATGATCCAGAAGGATGTCGTGCTCCACCAAACTCATTGGAGGAGGACACTCCGATGAAATGCAACTTCGACCATGACTATTATGGCCCGATGGATGGTTTACCTATCTGGCAGCCGTACCCCAGAGACTCGGGGTAAGAAAGTCAGCCAAACAATGAAAATCAGCTGAACATCATTGAAAAGAATACTTGCGTCCCCACCAAGTCATGGGATCAACACTCAGGGCATTCATAAAATATCCACTGCGACGATGAATTTGCAAAGTTTGCAGGACTAGAGTTCATCAACTATGCCTTTCCTGAGGTCAACATCATCGAGAGAGATGACTCCTCCAGTTCCAAAGAAGTGTGGGACACCATAGGACAACCGAGTGGCAAATATGACTTCTTGGTCAAGTATACCGCTCCCGAAAGCTCTCGTATCAGGCTCAAAGACATCCAGCCAACTGGATAGGGAGATATACCTGAAAGCACAAACACTATGCAAAATACAACTGAGGAATCCTCCTACGACAATTCTACCTAGGAGACAGATTCCAACGATCCTGCTCCACTAGAAATCAGCGTTATTTCTGAAGACAAATCAAGGAAGGTACCAGACTTTGTGATTCATCGAGGATTTCGCCGCCAATGGGTTGCGGTTGATGTTTTTAAGATTGTTCATAAGTCAAAGTAATGGCCATCTTTGTTTTAACCTTTCACCCTGCCCAGGTGAAACGGATGTTTTGATAGAGCTCACTTTCTGTAAATATCCCTCTTCGCTTCACCCAAAGCGACAGAGTTTTTGTTTTATAGGGCTGTAGTTTCAAGAATCGACAAGTTCATAAATAAAATAATGTCGTTCTATAATTTTAGCATTAATTGTTGTTTTCTCTTTTCGCTTTTTCAGAAAATGGTAATCCTAAAAAAACAATTCAAATAATAAAAACAAGCAATTTTCCAAAAAAAAATTTACACTACACGCACTCTTGCATTTCTCTCTATCTCTTCTAAAAAACAATCATAATGTCATGCAGATTGCTTGTTTTAAACCCCGTTGAAACATACGATCCGATGCCTTCTCCCAACTTTGAATTCCTGGTATTTGAGGCTGAAGAAGAAGATGACAAAGAAATTCCAGAAGAGATCTCCCGATTACTCAAACAAGAGGAAAGGTCCATTAAACCTCACAAAGAGCCGTTGGAAATGGTCAACTTGGGCTCAGAGGAAGAGAGAAAGGAGGTCAAGATTGGGGCCCTGCTCAGTCTGACTGTCAAAGAGAGTTTGATAAAGCTTCTCAAAGATTTTCCCGATGTATTCGCTTGGTCCTATCAGGATATGACAGGGTTGGATACCAGCATCGTGGAACATCATTTACCGTTAATATCAGAATGTCCGCCAGTAAAAAAGAGGTTGAGACGGACTCACCCAGACATGGCCATCAAAATCAAAGAGGAGGTATAGAAACAGATTGATGCAGGTTTCCTCGCCACATCAGAATATCCTCAATGGTTAGCCAACATAGTGCCAGTTCCGAAGAAGGACGGAAAAGTTAGAATGTGTGTGGATTACAGAGATCTAAACAAAGCAAGTCCAAAGGACGACTTTCCTTTACCACACATTGACATGTGGTTGACAGTACAGCAAAGTTCAAAGTCTTCTCCTTCATGGATGGATTCTCGGGCTATAATCAGATAAAAATGGCGCCGAAAGACATGGAGAAAATTTCATTCATCACCCCATGTGGCACTTTTTGTTACAAGGTAATGTCGTTCAGTTTGAAGAACGTCGGGGCAACCTATCAAAGGGCCATGACTACTCTGTTTCATGACATGATACACAAAGAAATAGAGGTATATGTCGATGATATTATTGCAAAATCTAAAATAGAGGGGGAGCATGTGACCCACCTGTCAAAACTATTCGAGCGTCTGAGAAAGTACAAACTCCGCTTGAATCCCAACAAGTGCACCTTCGATGTCCGTTCAGGGAAACTCTTAGGGTCCATCGTCAGCCAGAATGAAATTGAGGTTGATCCTAACAAGGTCAAGGCCATTCAAGAAATGCCTTCTCCGCGGACTGAAAAACAAGTCAGGGGGTGTTGCGGTGAGAATCAGATATCAAGCTATTGAGTAAACTTGAATCATAAATCTTAAAATTCACCACCGATCTTTGATTTATCCAAAGGAAAGGTTAAAGATAAAAAAACCTAAGTTAAGAGAATCTAGTTTCGGGGGTTGGCTACGCCTAGGGGAGGTGTGATCATCCTAAACATCTGAAGTACTCTACAGGAACCTCTTGTTAGTATTTATGTTATCTATTTCTTGCTAAGGGTATCTGCTAAGGGAGAGACCTAGGGGTTAGTATCTAAGTATACTCGCCAAGACATCGCATCTTGTGCCTACGTATCCTAACGGGAGTGGAATCAGAGTATCCGTAGTTCCCCTCAAAGAGGGTGAGGAACTCTCGACTGTGGTCAAGGTTCCAAGGGGAAGTAAGCATCTATGGCAAGAAGCTTACATGGAGTGCGGTGACTCCAAAGTTAAAGTTAAGTTAAAAGGGTATATTAAGTGTCCATGGTAGAACACATGTATAGAGTGCGGTGACTCCGATCCTAAGGTTAGGATAAAGGGAGGGATCTAAAGGTTTCCTAAGTGACATGGAGTCAACGGAGGGACTCCATTCCTTGGGAATTGATTATAGGGAAAACAGACATATGAGTTACAAACTCACAAGGTGGAAGTCAAACTGATTAAAGAAATTAATTAGATAAGATCTAAATGTTTGAATATTAGAATTCTAAAGAAGAAACATATTTTTATATATTTTTTTTATTTAAATACTATACTTAATGATATAATGAAAATCTAAAAAAATAAAAGATATGTCTAAAGTAAGATAGAAAATAATATTAAAACAAGCTTTGTAAAATCCTTCCTAAAAACAAACAAGATAATGAAAAAAAATAGAACTAGAAGATCATGGGCTAGGATAAAAAAATGGAAGAAGAAAACCCAAAAAAAAAGGTTGGGGAGCCCAAAAAAAGACTGGGTCGGATCCGACCCAGTTATCCTACACCCACAAGCATTAACCTAAGAGCCTCCTCCTCAACAAATCATTTGAAGAGAGAACTAGTAATGAAAAGGGCATCGTAGCAAAGCAAGAACAAAACTTGTGAATCAAACTACAATGTCCTCTCATTCCCTCCATGATCCATCATCTTCTTATCTTCGTAATTGAAAACCTCTTCTTGTCTCATTCGTTCATCGCTAATCGTTCAAGGCTTCAACGTTATCTTTCTCGCTCGTGATCGGGGAAGAACTACCCGACGTCAATTTACAGAGCGGCAATGGTTCGAATTGAAACGGCGAAAATGAAACGAGTTTATAGAGGAGAATTGCGTAATCACAAGGTTAATTACGAGGACTGCGTACCTTCGGAGAATTCTACGTCGCGATTCAATGGTACTGACTTCCAAGTAAGTTTCTGCTCACTGCTTCTTTCAATTTTCCTTGCTCTTATGGTGATTGTGATAATTATCTCTGTTCTGTGCGTGAATGTGGCTCTGAATGCGTGTGATGTTTCGTCCTGATGTATCTGCGTATATTCTCTTTTCTGAATTCGTATAAATGGCTGCTTGTGTCTAATCCTTCCCTGTATGTTACTCTGAAACTTTCTCTGCGTGTGTGAGAATGAATTTTGGGTCCCTGATATCTCTCTGGATTTTTTTTGAAGTGTGTATATGTGACTCTTTGGGTTTGGACTGCTGTGATTTTGGGAGATTTGCTATGGTTTTTGTGATGATCCCCCCTATTTCTGTATGTGTGTATACGTGAGTGAATCTTGTGACTTTTTCTGGGTGAAGATGGTTTTTTGCTCAATGATAATGCTTTCACCCCTCCCCCCTTTGGTGTGTTGTATGTCTCCTTTATATGCGCTTTAAACCTTGACAGTGAAACACTAATTTGGGAAGAAATTTAAGTTGTCCAGAACATGTTGGAAGCCCGCTTTAAGATCTGATAAACAACTTCCGTTTTTGTCTTGATATGTTTGGAACTCGATGAAAGCTCACGAATTGAATTCCCCTTTTTGTTTAAACATGTTAGAACGAACTTTTATTCAGCTTAAATTCTCCTTGATTGCTTGATTTGATGATGATTTTATTCCCTTTTATTCGCTTGTCGTTTCTATCCCAACATGTTGGATTTGGTCCTTACGTGTCTTTATGGCTGCTGTTGCTTTCTTTCAGGATTAAATTGTGGAGCTTGGAAGAATTGTGTAGCTGGCTTTCTATGGCAAGTGCAAGTTTCTAATAAAGTCAAAGTGGCAGGCGCTGCATATGGAGAGTCGTTCAGCCTTTTGCTTCTTTTGAATTTGGAATGTAAATCATGACAACTCTTGTATTTTTAGAATAAATTTTCTTTTGACACTGTAGCGCGAATTTTTGGACGTGGTTGCGAAGCACTATCGCTTTTGGGGTACTACAGTTCGATTCATTTTTTATCCTATTGAAGTTGATGAAGGAAGGGAAATAGATGTCTCCAATTAACCCTGCTTGCATACTGAATTTAAACAGATGACTGTTGGTTTACAGATGCTATTGAGATTGTGGGTCTCTCTTAAGTTATTTTGTTAAAATAGTGCCTGGGCGATTGGTGGGAGTTTAAGACTGATGCTTTTCGATTGATATATGAAGGTATGGGATTGGGGACTTTGGATTAGTGTGCTCGCTAAGATTTTTCTTTCAATCTTATGCCTACGTATTCCCGTTTACCGAAGCAGGGAAATCAGAGCGATCGTAGTTCCTCCTATTCTATGGGAGGAAATGGTGTTTTAGTGTCTTGTTCAAAGCCCAAGACGTGAAGCTGAAAAGGTGGTTTATATCTTATTCAAAGTCCAAGATGTGAAGCTGAATGGTCTATTTGTATCTTGTTCGAAACCCAAGATGTGAAGCTAAAAAGGTGTTGTCTTTAGAGAGAATTTGTCATCTCTAAAGGGGGTCTATTTGTCACGACTGTTGGGTGACTGACTATAAAGGAGGGTTACTTTAACCGGGATATGTGAATCCTAGCAATGCCATAATTTCCTTTATAGGGGGTTTTAACCTGAAGGAGAAGACTTTAACTCAGTGTAGAGCAATGCTATCTTTCCTTAGGAATTTCTCATGCTAAAAGAGGGACAGTGGTGTGGATGTAAATAATCCAGAGGCTTGCCGCTTACAGCGATTAGATGAAAGGAGTTGTTGATGTTTGTATCTTGTGAACGAGGCACATTTTTGATGCTAAAAGGTTGATTGACTCAACCGGGGTTTTTCTTATACAAAGCCTAAGAGGAGGCTATTGGCCCAACAAGAGGGTGTTTTTATGTGTCTCGTACGAAGCCCTAGAGAGAGGCTAAAAGGGTTTGACTCAACAAGAGAGTGCTTTTAGATGTGACTTGTACGAAGCCCAAGACGGAAGCTAAAGGTTGACTCAACAAGAGAATCTTTTATACTCAACAATAGAGTATTTTGTATCTCGTACGAAGCTCGAGATGGAGGCTAAAAGGATTATTGACTCAACAAGAGAGTCTTTTATACTCAACAAGAGAGTGATTTATATCTCGTTCGAAGCCCGAGATGGAGGCTAAAAGGTTGACTCAACAAGAGAGTCTTTTATACTCAACAAGAGAGTGTTTTGTATCTCGTACGAAGCCCGAGATGGAGGCTAAAAGGATTGCTGTTTCAGTTGAGTGACAGGTCCAGTAGGTTGGTTAAAAGAGAAAATCAGTTCTTATAAAGAGACTGACTAAAGGTAAGGCTATGCTTTGGGATTGATCATAGGATCAGGGTTATTTCTTGTTCTTTAAGGAAATGGGGAATCTAGAGGGTATTGGAGACTGTCCGAGTCTACTGGTGTTTTTCCCTACTTGAGAATGCCTTCGAGACTCAAGGAGATTAGACTGTCCAAGTCTAGAGTTTTATCTTTTGTACTATGCTTAAAGAAATAGTAGTAGTACGTTCACGGTAGAAAGATCTAGACTCTTTGAAAGGCTGTTCTATTAAGATGACTAATTTCTGTTCCTATACCTCTAGGAGGTCGTCGGGACAATTTATACGAAGCCCAAGAGGAGGCTGGAAACTTTTAAGAAGCCAAGGGACAATTTGTATGAAGCCCAAGAGGAGGCTCTCTTCCTGAAGGAAGAATCCTTATACAAAGCCTAAGAGGAGGCTGTGAATACTTCTAAGAAGCCGTAGGGTCCTTGTACAATGCCCAAGAGGAGGCCGGGATGCTTTTAAGAAGCCTGTGGGTCCCCGAACCCCGAGAAATTCAAGACAGGCTATTCACAAAGAATAGATCAAGCCAGGAAAGTCCGAGAATTTGGAAGAAACTCAAGAGATGCCATTCATGGAGAAAAGATCATCTCTGGGGAGTAGAGTTTCTTTGACAACTTCTAAAGGTGACAGTCTGAGAAAGGGTTCAAAAAGAATTTGCCTTTCACATCTCCATATTGTTTAACCCCAAGAGGAGGGAAGACTGTATTTGGTAATCCTATGGGGATCTAGTTTTGACTATTTAAGAGTGATCAACAGGGCTTAGTGCTAGACGTAGTTGCCGGGGAAACTCTAAATATCTATACTAGTATTACACAGTTGATATGAGTTTATGAAAGAAGACTTATAGTGAAACAGCCCCATAATACAGTTATATGTATATGAAAGCGGATAAAGAAAGCATATAAACACTTACTCGGTTGTAGAGCTTCCATGCTGTTTGGTTAGTTGTTCAACAAAGAAAGATCGAAAATAACAGTATATTCAAAATTAAAGGAGAAAGTATTTTAAAAAGATGTTGGGGCTTACAGCTCAAGGAGAGGCCCAAGGTTTATTAGTGATCGCACTGTTGTTTTGTGTAGAGGGACTTATACAAGTGACTGAGGCCCAAGAAAGGTTTTTTGTACAAGGGGGTGGGTCTTACACTCTCTCAAGAGGCCCAAGTATTTAAAGAAAAATAATGGGGCTTACAACACGAGGGTAGGCCCAGATGATTGGTTTTTTTTATTGGTGATCGCGCCGAGGTTTTCTTTTAACTCAGGGGGACTTATACAATGTCTGAGGCCCAAAAATTTTTGGTTAAAAGGGGATTGGGTCTTACACTCTAATAGAGGCCCAAGAGATTTATTTTTGTACAAGTGGTGGGGCTTACAGCTCACGGAGAGGCCCAGGGTCATTTGTTTGAAAATGGCGATCGCGCCGAGATTTTTGAAAACGCGGTGGGTCTTATACAATGCATTGAGGCCCAAAATGGTTTGGTTTTCAAAGGGGGTTGGGTCTTACACTCTAATAGAGGCCCAAAATATTTTGAATGGGTCTTATAGCTCGAGGAGAGGCCCAAGGTTTTTTCAACGGACGATGATCGCGTCGAACTTTTTGAAATACAACGGGACTTATACAATAAGTGAAGCCCAAAAATAGGTTTGTATTTACAAAGGATTGGGTCTTACACTCTATTAGAGGCCCAAAAGTGTTTGAAATTATTTGATAAGGGTGAAAATCAAAGAAACCCTAATTTGTTATTCTTTAAAAGTCAATATTTAAAGAAAATCAAATAAAATACCACATAAGTTTGAATAAACCATTTGTAATTTTTGTTTTAAGGTTTGAGAAATAAGGGATTAATCACAAGGTTAATTAAAACTCACTTGGTTTTGATTTTAAAAGTAAATATTCACTTTTAAAATGTTTAAAAACATTTAAAAAGGAATTTATTCACAAAAATACAAATTATATTAAATAAATAATATAAACTTAATTTTTTTGTGAAATAAAATATTTCAACATTTTTGTGATTTTTTTGCAAATATAACCAATCAAAAATAATTAAAATTGAAAGAGTTATTAATTTTCCAATTAATTAATAAAACATAAAAATATTAGAAAAATAGCAAAAATGTGAGAAAACGCAAAATGGCATGGGTGGGGTTTGAACCCACGGCCTCAAGGTTATAGGGCGGGCGCCTTACCACTGGGGTGGTGATACATCCATTGCATGAAGTGAAACCACAAATATACAAGGCATGCCTTGTTTTCTAGGCCTGGTCAAGGCAAGGCAAGGCAAGTTTTGCCAAGAAACGGGAAGGTCCATAACTTTATCATTTCTTAATTGTTGGGGACAAAATTTATATGTATCTGGCCTAGAATTTCACAAGGAATCCAATGGTGGTGGTATTTTTTTCAGATCATACTCCCTCCTCAAAACCCGATAGTGGTTTTGAAAAAGGCCTATAATTGCATTTTCTATGCTACACTTTAATACAGGCATGAATTACATGATGAATTGGTCCAAACACAACATATATAACATGTATGAGGTGTGTATGATCAGTTGACTTCAAAGCAATGCATATTTTGGAAAGTTTAAGTCATGATGCATACCTCTTTTTGAGCTTTTGGAGTTTTCTGTGCAATCTGCCAAACTTCTTGTTCCTGAAATGGTTTGATGCTTTGGACACTCTCAAATGATCCCCTAAAGCTTTGAGGATGGTTGGAATCAGCTGGAACCTGCAAAAACACAAACAGGCCCTTTCTTGCAAAAGGGGTTAAAATGACCAAAATATCAACTCTCTCAAATGGTGTTTCAGATGGGGGGAACCATTTGGGACAGTTCAAGGATGCTATTTGGAGTGTGTTTGAGGTTTTATCTGGTTTTTAAAGTGACTGAATCAAGACATGGCTTGAAAAATGTACAAAAGGCCTATTTTGAGGTTTTGAGAGGTGACTTTGTGATTTTGGTGTTACAGGTCACTTTTGATAGTTTGGATCACCTACATATGATGTTTATGAGGTGTTAGGATCATGAGTTGTGATGTAAATGCTCTCTAACTCAAAAACTCAGAGTTACCTTGCTAAAGAAGGCATTTTGGCCTAAAGAGAGGGATTTTGAGGAAAGCATCTGTTTGATGGCTTTGGTGTACTTAAACTGAGCAGAAATGAGCTCTATTTATAGTAGAGCAAGTTTGTTTTGGGATCAATAGTGAATGGCAACTGCAGCAGAGGTTTGTCCAATGGTTGCACTTTGGAATCCAAGTCTCCTCTAGCCATTGACTAGAGGTTAGGGCACAGGGCTGTGGTTCCCTTGGTCTTGGATAATTCTTGACTGAATTCAGTTGAAAATGGCTCAGTCCATGCCACCTTGGTGTATGCATTGAATGCTCCAATCCAAAATTGGAGTCTTGTCCCTCTTTTAGGGATTTCTAGGTTTGGCATGCTACTTCTTGTTCCAAAGACTTTGGAGGCTTGGCTCAGTGTTTGTCCCCTTTAGATTTGATCCTCAAATGTGTCCAAAGTGATGAAAAGGCTGGGAATTATCTGATTTTGCCAAATCGAGCAAAAATGCAAAATTCTACCTAGCCATGGCAGTTTTCAGCAAGGCATATTGCCATTATCATATCTCTTGGCCCAAGTGGAATTTGGTGATGTTCCTGGCCATTTTGGAAAGCCCTCATATGATACAACAACTGTTTGATCATATTTGGTTTTGATACTTTTTGGATCCAAGTGAAAAATGCCCCTACATTTGGAAAAAAGTGAAGGCAGATTCTGACTAAGTGAAAATTTCACTAAGTGTTGGAAAAAAGTGACATTTTCACTTTTTGTGATTTTGATCATTCCATAACTCAAAATCAATGAGGAATTTGGAGGGAGGTCAGTTTTAAGCTTTTGAAGAGGGCAATGAGAGCTACAAATCTAGTTTGGATAGGGAAATATGACTTTGTGGTTTAGGAGTTATGATCCTCCAAAGTTGGTACCCTTGCCACTTTGTTCATAACTTAGAAAATTTTCTAAGTTTTTATGGTTACCCCTTTTACAAGTTATCCCACTTTTCTTGATTTTTATTGATGAATGATGATTCAAATCATAAATTAACATCATTTTAGGGTTAAAAAACCATTTTTGTGAAAAATCTCAAAAAGTCAAAGTTGACTTTTTTGCACAGTTGACTTTTTGTCAGATGAATTCCAAACTGTGCGATCCTTTAGGAAATCATGTCCTTGACCCTAACTGTGGTACTGATGAAATTGAGACTTGCTGCTCAAGCTTCCTGGATCAATACATTGTTACAAATGGATCAATGTGGTATGTTGGAGACCCTCAAATCCTCTCTTGAGGTCTTGGCTCATGATTTGTCCCAAAAGTCAACTTAGGGGTGAATTAAGTCAAGAAACCCTAATTCCTGATTTTTGATGTATGCATCCCCTGAGGTCAAATTGACTTGATGCTTGGGCCAATGAGGTTCCATGGAGTATTTTAGGATATGCTTTGAAGCATTGGCTCATGCCCAGAGGAAAATTTCCATCTGGAGGCCCTGGTCGACCAAACCCTAATTTGGTGACACTGGCGATCTTGAGGCTTGATCCACCTGGAAGAGAGCAGCCTTGTGCTTAATCCTTGAAGTGGGAGTCCTCTTGATCCCTTGTGGATATTTGAGAGACTAGACAAGTTGAAGATCATGTCATTTCTTGATTGATCCTTTGTCTAAAAGCTTTGAGAGGGCTGGAAACCCTAAATTTGATTGTAGTGGATGCTCACCCATCTTTGGGGAGATTGATGAGGTATGATGGTTCCTCCATATTGTGATGATGATTTTCACAATGATGGGAAATCTTAGTGGTCAAAATTTGGGGTATGACAGACACCATGGGGATCCTTTTGTAATTTGGAATGGCATGACAACCTCAAATTTGGACTTGGATCATGGATGGAATTACTTGGAACAAATGGATGATATGAGATGTATTTTGAGATTTGGATGCTTCCACATAAAATCCTCCATCCAAACTTAATGTGCTTAGCTCTTAACTCAATTGAATCGAGCCATTTGAATTCAAAACATCATGAGTTAAACTTTGATACCATACGAAACCCATAAACCAAGTCACACCATTTGGTCACTTTGCAAATATTAAATTCAAAACACATATGAATGGCTCTCAATCCTAAATCCAAACTATCATGCGCGAGAAAGCAAAAAGGCCTCAATTACCATGAACCTGTGACTTCATCTTTTGCACCATGACTCGTACCCTGCACCTTAAATAAACCTCTTGTCTTAATCGAGCTTTTCTTGCCTTGATGAAGAAGTAAATTGAGAAGAACCAAGAAACCTAATTCCAAGCATTCTCAGCTGAAGTAATGATGAAGCATTAAGCACATGCTCTAGTATCTCGATCTTAAAGTACCCTTGATTTATAGGAAGCCAATTTCGATCATGACTTTAACGAGATATAACTAGAAAGTCCATCCAAGATATATTTAAAGTATCGATCCAAGAATGGCCCAAGAATGAAGAAAGAACCCTAGAAGCAAAACCCGGATCCACTAGGAACCCTAATTAGAACCCATTGGTCAGGCCCTGAATAGCTTGGCTGGGAGAACTAATACACTTGAAATCAATGTACCTGCACAACATGTTAGTAATAAAACATGCAGATATGCAAGATGATAGACAAAGAGATGGGATCTTATGGTAAAAAATTTAGGGTATGACAGGGGGTTCCTGGGACATTTGAACTACATTTCCAGATTTATATTCCTCATGACCACGACGTGTACGCCAATCTTCAAATTACTCAAAAAGAATCAGGACCGCGTTTGGACAAAAGACTGCCAAACCGCCTTCGACAGTATCAAGGAATACCTATTGAACCCACCGATTCTATCACCTCCAGTGGAAGGAAGACCACTGATCATCTACTTAACAGTCTTGGAAGACTCAATGGGTTGTGTGCTTGGCCAACAAGACGAAATGAAAAGGAAAGAGTCTGCCATTTACTACTTGAGCAAGAAGTTCACTGACTGTGAAACTCGGTATACTATGCTTGAGAAAACTTGATGTGCTCTGGCTTGGGCAGCCAAACGTCTTCGCTAGTATATGATTCGTCACACTACTTGGTTAATCTCCGAAATGGATCCGATCAAGTACGTCTTTGAAAAACCTGCTCTCACGGGAAGGATTGTCCATTGGCAGATGTTGTTATCAGAATACGACATCGAGTACCACGCTCAGAAAGTCGTTAAAGGAAGTATTTTAGCCTATCATTTAGCTCATCAACCGATTGACGTTCAGGAATCAGTCGGATTTGACTTCCCAGAAAAATATGTTATGTATCTAAAAATGAAAGATTGCGATGAACCGCTACCCAGTGAAGGGCCAGAACCAAGTTCCCAGTGAGGACTTATTTTTGACGGAGCTGTCAATCATTATGGAAACAGAATTGGGGTAATCATCATAACCCCTCAGGGTACCCACATTCCTTTCACCGCCAGACTGACATTCAAGTGCACAAACTACGAGGCCGAATACGAAGCCAGTATCATGGGTCTCGAAGAAGCGATCGACTTAAGAATAAAAAACTTGGATGTATATGGCGACTCAACCCTGGTTATCAATCAGATCAAAGGAGATTGGAGCACATACCAATCAGGACTGATTCCTTACAAAGACTACGCGAGAAGGTTGTTACCATTCTTCAACAGAATCGAGTTTCACTACATCCCTCGTGAAGAAAATCACATGGCTGATAATGACTTCAATCGCGGTAGTCTTGGATCCATCCAAGATCCATCTGAGCTGGAGGGCCTCTTGTACAAAAGAGCATCCCTGATTGTTTACCGAGCAAATCAGACAGGAATCATAATCGTGTCGTGGCAGATTATGATGTTGGCTTTGGCTTTAGTTCATTGCCACCAAGTTGACATTCATTGCACAGATGTCCTAGTTTTGAATGATGTTGGAATTTGTATAAGTTATGTTGACTTCACTGATTCGGTGATCTTGGATCCATCAGAGATCCATCTATTTCTGTAGAGCTTATTGCACCACAGAACATCCTTGATTGTTTTTAGAACAGATATCACACCGGTGATAATTGTGAAATGGTACATGCCCGATCTGCTCTTTCTGTAATGCATCTTAACCAGGTTAGTTCCTAGTAAGAGTACATCGTGAATTTGATAGCTGTGGTTAGACTCTTCCTCTATCTAATTTACTGCATCCTTCTCGTGTTGAGGCAACGGGTTCGTCTGAACATTTGGATTTGTATCCTTGAAGTATAAGACCCTGCTCCTGACAAGCTTTTGGACATCAGATTTGAAGCTGAGACTGTTTTCTATGTTATGCCCTGGTCCTCCTTGATGGTAAGGGCAAGTCTGATCCGCTTTGAACCAACAAGGTGGATTCTCCGGTATTGTAAGAGGAGACCTGGTCTGGACGTGCCCCTTGACCAGTAATAGTGGAAACAGTTCTGTGTACAACATTGGTATAGGGTCAAACCCTGGTGGTCGCGTTGTACGGTTGTTGTTGTACGGAGGACGAGCCTGCTGAAGAGGCTATTGTGTCCTTTTGCTGATATTGTTGTTGATTCGGTTGGCTCTGAGCAACTTGAGGTTGATACGTTGGAACAGGCGCAGGGTTGATAGCAGAAGTTACAGCTGCTACTGGTTGGTACCGTCGCCTTTGCTTTCCGAGAGAGATATTACCAATATCTTGCTCTTTTTTCTTAGGGAAAACACTACAGTATCTTTTGGTACTGCTTGATGGTCCAACATCTTTGGCCAGACGTCCTTCTCGGACTGCTTCTTCAAGACGAACTCCCATGCTCACCAATTCAGTGAAGTCGCTGGGCGCGCTAGCGACCATTCAGTCATAGTAAAACGAACTCAAGGTTTTCAAAAAGATTTTTGTCATCTCTTTTTCCTCAAGAGGTGGACAAATCCGGGTGGCAATTTCACGCCATCTTTGAGCATATTCCTTAAAGTTTTCCTTGTCCTTCTGTGACATGGCTCTGAGTTGATCTCTGTCTGGTGCCATGTCCAGGTTATACTTATACTGTTGAATGAAGGCAGTGCCAAGATCTCTGAAAGTGACGATCTTAGTGCGGTTTAAACCCATGTACCATTTGAGTGCGGCACCGGTTAAACTATCTTGAAAATAATGGATCAATAGCTGATGGTTTTCTGTCTGAGTCGACATCTTTCGAGCGTGCATCACCAAATGACTCTGAGGGCCAGAGTTGCCCTTGTATTTCTCAAATTCAGGCACCTTGAATTTGTGCGAAATTTTCACATTGGGGACCAAACAAAGGTCTGCGGCGTTCTTACCAAATAAATCCTGACCGCGAATGTCATGCAGTTCCTTTTGCATCTCCAAGAATTACTCCTGGAACTTATTCAATCTGTCGTACATACTTTCGTTTCCACCAGAAGGTATCTGTGGAATCTGTCCTTCCGGGACAGTGTGTACCACGGGTGGTGGTATAGTCGTTATGACAGTGACTCTTGGTGCTTCCCTATCCTAAAGTTTGTAACCTTCAGGAGTTGCTGTCATGCCCCTTGCATCCTCGTTTTCCCGTTGTAACCTTCAGGCCCAGCGGCTCCTGCTGTAGTTTCCAGATCTTCTGTTATCTGTGGAATATATCCTTCCGGGATATAGTTTAGTGGCATGCCCCAGGGACGATCTTTAGGCATGTTGTACCGAGGATCATACATCTCCACTATGGGCGTAGATGTGATCTCTGAGATCACAGTCCTTTGCTATTGTTTCAGGGCTGCTGCCAAAGATTGCATGTCATTGTGAAGCTTTCTCAGATCTTCTTTCAGAGTGTCAATTTCTTCTTTCAACTCTCTGTTCTCTTCCTCAAGATCATCCATTTTCTTTTGTCGATTGGCCCCAGTACTGTATGAATGAGACAGTTTGACGCTAGAATCGAGACACAGACGTGAGATTCGTATGTAAGAAGAATGCGTTATGTGAGAATGATGAAAGATATGCAATGATTATATTTAATTAATATTTTGTTTAATCAAAAGAAACTTCAATAATTGGATTGTAAATATCATACAGTGGGGAAACCCCATTTTATTGAATTCAAAGATTGCGGAAATGGAAATACAGTAATTTACAAAGTGCTGTAAAAGGAAATATCTACACTTATGGATCCTGAGTCCTCTCTGAGGAGGGCTCAGGTTCTAGTTCTGGTATTTTCCTTTTCTTTGACTGGGGCTCTTGAGCCATTGTCGGGTTGTCATTCCTTTTCCAAGTGAAAGGAGCGAGCAAGTTCCTTCGGTCTTCTTGATTTTCTACAGCATGTTGCTCTAAAATATCGATCAGAGCATCTTTTTCTTTTAACAGTTGCTGTATTTTGGTACACTCCACATTGAAAATGCGGTACTTGTTCTTCCAAGATTTCCTTTCCCGTTGAACTTTGTTGAGAGTGACCTGGAGTTTTTCCGTATCAGACATAAAATAAAGGACAGATTCCTTTAACGGAAGAACTTCGTGATGAGGGTATGGCATCCTCAGTTTGAGAGCTCTAGCTTGTACCCAGTGGAGATAAGGTTTCACAGAGACACAGTCTGGTTTTCTTAGAGACTCTCTTCCTTTTCTGTGAACATGTTTCCAGCCATGCACTATTTCTGTCTTTAGTTCCCTGTCATTTTCTCCTTCCTTGAAGAAAAGACCTTCCAGATGAACATTACGTGGGATATGTCTCATCGGGTATCCGAATTGACAACGAACTAAATCCAGATGATAATTGATTCCTCCTTTAACTCCTATAAGGGGTATATTAGGGAAGTTTCCACAATGGTCAATGATTCTTATCCCTTCATAGATCCAATTGTACCAATCAATGTCAGAGTTGGTAAGAGACATGATTCTATGTGACCAACGTAAAGTACTCTTATGATCCCAAAAAGTGGCAGACTTAGGTAAATGGGAAGTGAATCATTTATATAGCAGGGGTACACATCATGTGATCATTCCTCCGCCATACAAATTTCTTAAGTGTACAGAATGATAGGCGTTTGCGAGCAAGGTCGGTACAGGGTTTCCAATCAGAAAAATCTTAATGGCATTGATATCAACGGAATTATCAATGTTGGGAAATAGAAATAACCCGTAGGTGAGCAAAACAAAGATGCTCTCGAAAGCAGTCACGTTCCCTATACTAGAAAAGTACAGAGCCTTCTTTACCAAAAACTGGGCTGGTAAACCTTGGATTTCACCCTTAATGGTCATGTGAGTCCTGACTTCTGACTCGTCCAAATAGATAGCTCTTGCAATGGTTTGATCTTTTGGAATTTCTTTCAGTCCAGAAAAGGGAGCTTGGTCAGTGATAGGTAAATCAGTCAGGTGAGAAAAATCCTCCAGTGTTGGTGCTAGCTAAAAATCCGGGAATGTGAAACAGTGATAAACCGGATCGTAGAATTGAATCAGCGTGGACAGGATTCCTTCAATTACATGGACCCTTAACAGAGACAGCAGTCCTCCGTACTTAGCTCTGAAAGTATCAGGGTTGGTGATCATCCTTGCCAACCCTCTTAAATCCTCTAATTTTGGAACCTTGAAGGTGTACTTGTGAGTCTTCCTTCTACCGAAATCCATAACGCAATCTTTTTCTCTGATATTTGCAATCATTGTCTTAGTTTAATTTGAAAAAGAGAGACTAGAAGAGAAAATTTTCTTTGTTTAAAGTTTTTTTAATGAAATGAATGCAAGAATGCAGCACACAAAAACATAGAAAAAACATGGGGTCAAAGGTTCAGTGTCATGAAGTCATGGCTCTACCCATCCCCAAAGGTTGTATTCTGGTGAATTTTTGTACCTGTCCTCAAAATCATTAACCCCCCTTAGGATAACAACAGTAGGCTGGTTCACCCGAGCGAGCTGATGTATCTTAGGGTAATCTCAAATGAGGGTAGTATCTGTGACAACTATTTTCGATAGCTTCCTCACTACAAAATAGTCACATGGTCTCATTCTACTAAATCCTCAGTTTCATGGATACCACAATCGAACAATCTGCTTTCAACAACCGAAGTCGTTTAGACATTGAATCCACAAAGGGTATCTCCACTAATTCGATGGTTTACCGGGATCGCTTATTCGGGAGTCAGTCCCTGTAAGACTACCCGTATAATGCCATCACTTATCTTAGGTATCACTCAAACTTTCCAGATGCGGAATCACCCGCAGTCCCATTAGCTGAAAAATAAACACAGATGTCAAGTAGGAAAAGCGATATATATATATATATATATATATATATATATATTCATTCCTAAAACTAACATCCTAGACCTCTTAAGAATTCTAGTCCTAATCAAATAAAATGACTCCCCAGCAAAGTCGCCATTTTTCTGTAGTGCACGATTCTTGTCGGTGACGCGACCACCTTATCGCGGAATTTGGGTTTTCTCCGTAATGAAGAAGAGGGGGGTGCTACTTTCTGATTTCTTATTTATCCCGTGAATCTGGAAGGGAAAGGGAAGATATCTAAAACTAACCTTGCACGCGAATCTTTAACTGAACAAATGCTTAAAGAGATTGGGGGGTCCGGGGTCAGGTTATACAATAGGGAGTTGTCAATTACCCATCCTATATGTGGTTATCCACAGGTTGTTAGCTTTAGGTCTCGCTTTGTACTTGATGATGTTTATCCGTTAATGGGTTGGGAAAGTTTCTTGGGAAATATGACAGGGAGAGTGAGTTTTTATTGATGTTCGGGTTTTTCTGATGTTTTTGGTAAGGTACTAGACCTAAGTTTTGATTGATATGAAGGTACTAGACCTAGAGTTTTTTATTAGTATGCTTGCTAAGATTTCGCAATCTTATGCCTACGTATTCCCGTTTAAACGAAACAGGGAAATCAGAGCAATCATAGTTCCTCCTATTCTAAGGGAGGAAAAAAAGATGTTTTGGTGTCTTGTTCAGAGCCCAAGATTGAAGCTAAAAGATCGAGTATTTGTGTCTTGTTCAAAGCCTAAGATTGAAGCTAAAAGGTTTGACTGAGAGAGTATTTGTCATCTTTAAAGGGAGACATCTTTGTCTGTTTATCACAATTGTTGGGTGACTGATTATGAAGGAGGATTACTTTAACTGGTATATATGAATCCAGCAATGCCATAATTTCCTTTAAAGGGGATTTATCCTAAAGGAGAAAAATTTAACTCAGTATAGAGCAATGCCATTTTTCCTTAGGAATTTCTCATGCTAAGAGAGGGACAGTGGCATGGATGTAAATAATCCAAAGGCTTGCCACTTACAGCAATTAGATGAAAGAAAGGGAGTTTTATTTTTTCTATTTTGATAAGTGATAAACAGATAAATGTCTTCCTACAGAGAGATTTTGGTTTCCTCTGAGGGGATGTTGATTTTTGTGTACCTTGATCAAAGCCCAAGGTTGAAGCTAAGAGGTTGATTGACTCCATTGGGGAAGTCCTTATACAAAGTCTAAGAGGAGGCTGGGAATAGCTGACTCAACAAGAGAGTGTTTATATATGTCTTGTACAACGCCAAAGATTGAGGCTAAAAGAGACCGACTCTTTTGGGGATATCATTATACGAAGCCTAAGAGGAGGCTAAAAGTTTGACTTTTCTGGGGAAAATGTTTTATATGTCTTGTACAACGCCAAAGATTGAGGGTAAAAAGGATTTTTGACTCCGCTGGGGAGGATTTGTATGTGTCTTATACAAAGCCCAAGATTGAGGCTAAAAAGAAACTGACTCAATGGGAAAGAAATCTTTATCTGTCTTGTACAAAGCCCAAGATTGAGGCTAAACGGAGACTTTACTGACTCGGCTGAGGATATTTTAGGTATCTCGTACAAAGCCCAAGATGGAGGATGAAATAAGTTTGACTCTACGGGAGAGTATTATCTGTCTTGTACAAAGCCCAAGATTGAGGCTGAAAAGAGTTTGACTCTGCTTAGGATATTATTTCTCACAGCCGAAAAGAAGGCTGGGAGGAATTGACTCAGTTGGGGAAGATCTTTGTCCCAAGCTTTAAGATAAGGTTATGAAGATTTATGTCTTGTACAAAGCCCAAGATTAAGGCTAAAAGGGTTTGACTCAACAAGAGAGTGCTTTTATCTGTCCTGTACAAAGCCCAGGATTGTGGCTGAACAAGCTGGAGAAATCTTTATACAAAGCCTAAGAGGAGGCTAACTTTGCTAGGGGAAATCTTTACACCAAGCCAGAGGGAGGCTGGAAAAGATTGTCTAAAATGGTTTTTTATTTGTCTCGTACAAAGCCCGAGATTGAGGCTAAAGGGGTTGACTCAATAAGAGAGTGTTGAAAGGTGATTGACTCAACAAGAGAGTCTAAAAAGGTGATTGACTCAACAAGAGAGTCTAAAAAAGTGATTGACTCAACAAGAGAGTCTGAAAAGGTTAGCTCCGCTGGGGAGAATCATTGTACAAAGCCCAAGAGGAGGTTGTGCCGAGGAAAGATCATTATTCGAAGCCTAAGAGGAGGCTATCTTCTGCTGGGAATTTGTGAGATCCCGAGGCAGGTCCAAATGGGGAATCAAATCTCGCTGAGGGTTGCAGAAGAGTTGAGGTATCAGATGCCTTGAGGTTCTGATTTGGGATAGTGTTATACTAATGATAAATTGACCCTGGTTGGGGAATTTTTTAGGAGAGAGACTGGGTTTTAGAACCCACAAGTTTTAACTCTGTTGGAGATTAATCCCAAAATGAACGGGGTTTCTCCTATATTTGTAAAGTACTTGAGAATTTCTTTGAGACTCAAGAGGATTTAGACTGTCCAAGTCTATTGGAAAAGTTTATCTTTGTATTACGCCCAAGAGGAGGCTGACTCTTTTAAGGGATGAGTATCAACCCTAAAATTAGTCTGAGGGTTTCGACTCTTTTTAGAAAGACAGCTCTAACGAAGGATGACTAAGTTTTGTCCTATACCTTTAGGAGGTCTTCAGGGTCCTTGTATTAAGCCTAAGAGAAGGCATGAGAACTTCTAAGAAGCCGGAGGGTCCTTGTATAAATCCCAAGAGGAGGCGGGGATACTTTTAGGAAGCCTGTGGAACCAAACCAAAGAAAAGTTCAAGAGATGTCATTCACCGAGAATGAATCATTTCTGAACAATTCTAGGGTTTGAAGAAATTCAAGAGATGTCATTCACCGAGAATGAATCATTTCTGGGGAATAGAATTTCTTTGACAATTTCTATAAGTGACAGTCTGAGAAAAGGTTCACCGAGAATACTGCCTTTCTCTTTGTTCCATATTGTTTCAGCCCAAGAGAAGGCAAGACTGTATCTGGAAATCCTATGGGGATCTAGTATTGATTGTATTAAAAGAGTGACCAACTGGCTTTACCTGGTTCTAGACCTAGTTGCAGGGGAAAACTCTAAATAACTATACTAGTATATATACAGTTGATATATGACAAGAATGAAAAAGGGTATGAAAGAAAGACTTACAGTGGAGCAGATTCCCACAATACAGTTATATATATATATATATATATATATATATATATATATATATATATATATATATATATATATATATGAAAGCAAGTAAATGAAAGCTGTTAAAACTTACAGGTGAGCAAGCTTTCATGCTGTATTGTTAATTGTTCAAAGAAATTAAAGAAAGTTTTGATAATATATATATATATATATATATATATATATATATATATATATATATATATATATATATATATTTATATGAAAGCAAGTAAATGAAAGCTGTTAAAACTTACAGGTGAGCAAGCTTTCATGTTGTATTGTTAATTGTTCAAAGAAATTAAAGAAAGTTTTGATAATAACTGTATATTTGAACCTAAATCAAAAGGGAAGTTGTCTTGAAAAGATTGTTGGGGCTTATACTCAAGGAGAGGCCAAAGGTTTAACAGTGATCACACCGTTGTTTGTAAAATGTACTGGGGCTTATACAATGACTGAGGCCCAAAATGGTTTTGGTTAAAAGGGGATTGGGTCTTACACTCTATTAGAGGCCCAAAGATTTATTTTTATACAAGAGATGGGGCTTACAACTCAAGGAGAGACCCAAATGATCTTTGTTAAAAAGGCAACGATCGCGCGGGGGTTTTGAAAAGTACAGATGGACTTATACAATGACTGAGGCCCAAAAAGGTTTATGTACAAAAGAGAGTTGGGTCTTACACTCTATTAGAGGCCCATGAGTGTTTGAAAATTTAAAATCTGGAGGAAACCCTAATTTTAAATAAAATGTTATTTTTCAAAGGAAATTAAATGAAAAAATGATATTAAATACCAAATATATTAAAAAATAAGTTGTACACCTTGAAAAATATTTTGAAAAACCAAGTTTAATTACATGAGAGTTTGAAATTCAATTGGTTTTGAAAGATCAAAGTGGGAATTCCATTTAAAATGTTTAAAAACAATAAAAAATGAAATTAATTACAAAAATTCTAACTATATTTAATAAATAATATAACTTGGATTTTTTTGTAAAATAAAATAATTTAACATTTTTGTGAATTTTGAGAAAAAGAATCAATTCAAAAACATAAATATTCTGAGATAAATTAATTTTTGAATCAATTAAACAAAATAACTAAAATTCTAAAATTTGAATTATGGCGCCAAGAACACTTGGTTCTTGCCCGCGCCCTCTATTTTTCTAGATTTGCGTTTTCTCACTTTTCTCCTTGATTTCTCAATGGTTTTGCACGATTCAAGTATCAATCTTGTTCGCTTTTGAACAAGGATCACAACCATATAGTTTAATTGCATTTATTTTGAGTATTGAGTGAGAAATCAGAAGAAAACCTCAAGAACCCTAATTTCAGCATGAACACAATGAAATTCCATACACGATTGATTCATGGCAATTGATTGAGGGTTATCACTCCATACATGATTATGAACATGTGGCAAAATTATTGTGCAGTAAAATATGCATGTATCATGGAGTTTGAAAAGCTCATGCTTACCTCTTGCAGCTGGTGATCGAGTTTGGTGATGGAGGTGTTGTAAGTTGGTTCCAATGATCTGGACAGCTTCCTTAGGTTCCAAGGAGTGTGTCTGAATGCTTGGAGTGGTTTGAAATGAACTGGAACTTGAGATGGTACCCCAACTGTAACTCTGCTAAAAGCTTGAGCAGTTGGGTGGTGATTTTGTGAAATTGATGTTCCAGATGTTATATAAGAGTTTGGATCACTTCTATATGTTATATGTGAGGTGTGTGAACCATTGGTTTGGTTGGAATCACTCTCAAATGCAAAACCCGATAGTGACTTGCAAGAGAAGGTGTTTTGGGAGTGAAAGTGGTGATTCTGAGAAAGGCATCTGTTTAGGACCTTTGATGTACTTAATTTGAGCACAAATGAGTTCTATTTATAGTAGAGCAAATTTTTTTTTGGCATCAATAGTGTTTGGCAGCTTGGATCAGATTGTGTTGAATGCCTTAATTCTTTAATCAAGGGTCTCCCCTAGCCATTGACTTGTGCCAAACTTTGCAGGCTTAGGTCCTCTGTTGTATGAGCTTATCTTGACTCATTTGGCTGATCATGGACTGATACATGCCAGCTCTATGCATCCATTAAATGTCTCAAAACAAAATTGGAGTCTTGAGGCATCTTTAGCTTTTTAGGTTTGGCATGGCTACTTGTGGAATCTTGGACTTGGGAGGCTTATGGATCAGTGTTTGTTCCTTGGTTGTTCCCCCTTGAGGTGTGCAGATGGATAACCATGTTTATTTTTGGACAATTTGAACAATTTGAGCCCTAATGCACAAATCTGCCTTGCCAAGACAGTTTGCAGCAAGGCATGTTACAGCTGTCATAACCTCTTGCTTAGGTGGAGTTTGATGGAGTTCTTGGACATTTTGGAAAGCTGGCATATCCTATTTCAACATGATGTCCAACTTTGTTTTTGAATCAACTTGAATTACAATGAAAAATGCCTCTACATTTTGGAAAAAATAAGGCAGATTCTGACTTAGTGAAAATTTCACTAAGTGTTGGAAAAATGTCATATTCATGTTTTTTGCCACTTTGATCACTCCATAACTAAATCCATGAGGAATTGGAACTTGATGTAGTTGAAGCTTTTGTAGAGTGTAGAAAGACCTACAAATCCAACTTTGGATCACCCAAAATGGTTGTTTGGATCTCAAATTATGGTCCTTGGAAGTTGATACCCTAGCCACTTTGTTTCATAACTTAGAAAAATTCTAAGTTTTTTTTTATGGTTACCCCTTTTACAAGTTAACTCATTTTCTTTAATTTTTCTTGATGAATGATGATTCAAATCACATATTAACATTATTTTAGGGTTAAGGAACCTTGGTTGACCAAAAAATCAAAAAGTCAAACTTTGACTTTTTGTACAGTTGAATTTTTTATTAGATTAAATTTTGACTTTGCGATCCTTTTGTGAAATCATTCCTTGGGCTTAATCAAACTTCATGGATGGCCTTAAAGGGTATTTAGGAATGCTTGGGACCCCTCCCCAAGGTTTGAGATCAAGGGTAGGTCAACAGTCAAGGGTAGGGTTGACTTTTTCCGTCTGAAACCCTAATTTATGATCAGATGGTTTTGAGTTCTTGTGGGTTATAACTTGAGCTCTTTGAGTCAATCAAATCTTGTAAATATGCCAATAGGATGTATTTGAGGTCTTTGAAGTTCATTTTGAAGCTTCAAGCCATGCCTCGCTCCACAAGTTAACTCAAGGGTTGAATTAGGTCAAAACCCTAATTCCTAATTTTTTTTATAGATGGACGTTCAAGATGATTTTGTCATTGTGGATGGGCTTTTGAGATCCTCTTGAGCTTATAGGACCAAGCATTGAGGTATTGGCTCATGTCCAGTTGGGAATCTTCACCTGGAGGCCTCAGTAGACCAAAACCCTAATTTGGTGACACTAGCGATCTTGGGATTTAATCCACTTGGAATGTTGCAACTTTGTGCTTGATTCTTGATGTGGGAATCCTCTTGATCCCTTATGGGTGTTTGAGAGGTTAGACAAGTTGAAGATCAGGTCATTTCTTGATTGATCCTTTGTTTAAGTGCTTTGAGAGGGCTCAAAACCCTACTTTTTTATTGTAGTGAAAACTCAATAATCTTTGAGGAGATTGATGAGGCATGATGGTTCATCCATATTATGGTGATGATTCTCACAATGATGGGAAATCTTGGTGGTCAAAATTTGGGGTATGACAAGTGGTTAATCGATTAGCAGGTGTGTTTTTTGGCTAAAAATAAAATTTTTAAATTCTGCAGCATTTGGCACCAATTTTCACTTGTTTCATCATGAGAATATTCTAGATCACCTCATTTTAATTCCAATATATAATCATTATTAATTCCCACCATACACCCTCATTAATCACCACTTGATTTTGATTTTGCCTCCAAATTCAAATTCTAAGCCTAATTTTGGCTCCAAACCAAGCTCCAAGCCACCAAAATTCCTAAGCCTAAATTCTATAAATAGAGGCCTCATTTCATTAATTCTACAAGTTTTTGATAGCCATATTCACCTTGTCAAAATTCTTCCTCATTCCCAATTTTCTTCATCTACCCAAATTCACCAAAGCTCTTTCTTCCATTAAAAGTTAGTAAGCTTTTCATTGAAGCTTACTAATCTTTGAGCTAAACCTCCATCAAAATACTTTTTCATCATCAATTTCTGTAGATCAAGACTTTGGAGTGTGGTTCTTGAAGTTGATTTAAAGCATTTTCATATTTGGAAGTGAAAACTCTTGTTCCTCCATTGTTGTGCTTGATTCATCTTCCACAATCTGATCTCTTATTGATTCTTGTTGCTTGATCTTTGGATCTTACAAATTGTGTTTCATTGGTGTTATTTGTTGTTGTTTTACTTGAATTTTCGTGCTCAATTGTATTCATGATCATGAGGTGTTTGAAGAAATGATTGAATCATGAATGCTTTTTTTTCAAAAAATTTTACTGTCCTGCCAGTGTTAATCGATTAACCAATTTGTACATGCAAATGGTTAATCGATTAACCAGTGGCATAATTGTTTCTTTTGCCTTGTTTAGGGATTGTTTTAAGTTCTTTCCATTCTTCTTCCATTTCCTTTGGTTTTTCCTTGAATTGTAGTATTTGTTGATCAAATTTCTCTTTAAATTCCATGGACATTGGGTGTTAGATGAGGTTGGATAAACCTTCATTGATTCAAATCTATCTTTAAGTGGATAATTGGATTCATTTAGGTGCTTTGAATTAGTGATAGGTTTAGTACCTTAATCCACCAAGAAGAGTGATGGAACTTAAAGATGGAATGATTCAAATATTGTAATTCAATTTGGCTTCCCTTCCCTTCTTCTTCTTCTTTTTCTTTTGGTCAATGAAAAACTTACATATCATTAGACTTCTCTTTGAAGTTATGATCAAGATGAGACCACTACCTCTTTTCTTTTAGTGTGGCAAGTTTTAGGAGAATGACTTACATGTCATTTCTCTAACTTTTATTAACACGAACATTGTTATTGACCGGCCTCAGATAGTCGTTGCTTCTACATAAGTCCGATTACGATTGCTTAACATAGCGCTAAATTGCCCCGAAATCGGAAAACCGTTGTGTTTTGTAAGTGAATTATCACTCTCCTACTCTTTTATGGTGTGGTTTAAAATAGATTGGATTTCTCTTATTACCTGTGGGAGTTAGTGGGCATACTCGTTGATTTTATCCGAGTAGGAGCCCACTCCATGGTAATGTATGAGACCATGTTTTCATTCTCATGGATGACTAGTTGAGCATTTTCGAAAAACAACAAAACATGTTCTCTCATTTTGGATCGCCATTACTCTATATTGTATATTAATTTGTTTATGTCTATGCTTCTTTCTTGCTCCCTATATCTCTTTTTTTATGCTTTATGCTATCATATCATATCATATCATATTATTGGTTTATGTTTCCGTTATTTTTCCTTTGTCGACTTGGACCATTTGTTTATGTTTATGCTCTTTTTCCTTTGTCCATTTGGACCAAAAACATTAATAAAGGTTTAAACCCTTAATAAAAACTTATTCTCTTAATTTTTTACTATGATTATTATCCTTTGCATTTGGCATGTAACTCTGGACTTAGAACTAGGATCTTAACCTATGCTTGGAAGTTCGTGATGGTAAACTTTGGATTTTCGGTACTTAGTGTTCTATTTTAAAGACCTATCTTGATCAATGCCTAATCTAAAGGAAAGAACGCTTATGTTATGGAGATTACTTGTGTGCTTAGACCGTTCTTATCCTTAGCTTTTATCTTTTTGCTTTAGGATAGTCACTTCTTCTCCACCCCTTCTTTAATTTTCAAAATCTTCTCTCTTTTTCAAAACCTTCTTGTTTTTTTTTAATTAAACTGCTTTCATAAAAAACTTGACTTTGGTCAAGTGATTTTCAAACTTTGTTTTCTTTAATAAATGTCAATCAATGTTAATCATACTTTGACTAATCTCAAAAAGAGATAAAAAACACTTCACCTCATTCAAACTTTTGTGCTTTTATGCACTTTTTTCTTTTAAAACTTTTCAAAAAGTTTAGACATGAGTCATTTTCATAGTTGATATGTAATTCTCCTATTCCCCATAGTATTTAAGATGTTGACATTTTCTACTTAGAAGTTGAGTGATAGACTTGTAGATTCTAATCTAAGCAAAAATCCTCCATCTTAAGATGATGCAAATGTTGTTTTATTGTACTTGCGGGCGACTAGTCGTAGTTTTCTCCTTAAAATGATGAGTTATCTTTACATTTAAAATCAACCATAACACACCATTTTTGTTATTTGTACCATGAACTACGAGGTTTTGATCCTATATTGCACTTTGTGGGTACGTAGGCATGAGGCGATAAGTCTCTTCAAACACAAAAATCTAAAAACATATTTCTCTTCTCATCTCCCCAATCTCTTTTCAAACAAACCTTTTCAAACCAAAAAGCGTAGATATTTCAAAGGGTTCCTATAGAGTATTATAGACGTTTTGGGTGCTAACATCTTCCCTTTGCGTAACCAACCCCCTTACCCAGTCTGTGTTTATCTGTTCTTGTTTTAGAACTTGATTAGGTTTTCCTCACTCTTTTTCCTTTCCTTTTGGATAAAATAAAAGTGCGGTGGCGACTCTTGCATATTTTAGTTAAGTTAATCAATAGCTTACGCTCACAAATTTCGCCGCTACAGAAAAGTTGCGACTCTGCTGGAGATCGAACCCATAATATCTGGTTCTTAGTGGGTTCAACCTACTTTGATTTATTTGCACTTATTTGTTTGATTTGTTTGTTATTGCTTGTTCTGTTTGGATGCTTGATGATATGTATGGTGAGATAAGTCCTATACCCAGACTTGAGTGCAGTTATGATAGGAGGGTGGTATAGTCTTGTTCAGCTTACGTGGAGTAGTCCTTACTAAGCTGACTTGAGATCCCCCGCTCAGTGGAGGCCCCTTTGGGATTACTGATGTCATACGAGTTCGTATTTGGCCTTACTTTTTCCGACCTAGGAGCCCGAGAAGCTGAGGACCTTAGAACCCTTTAACCCATCTTGGCCTTATTAGGACGTGGTGCGGTGGCTGTTTAGGTGTTGACTTGAATTAGTTGTTACGCGATACGACACTCAGATGAGTTTCTCTTGAGAATATTGTTGACTGACGAGTAGTCGTTTAAGCCGATAATATCCAAAAGATGGAATTATGACTCTGGGAACTTTTTAGAACCTTGTTCTACAGGTGCTGATATAACCTTAGTACATACTATTATGGGTTGGTTCTTAACCTTGGCTCCATGCTCACGCCAAACCTTTGAACCTCTGTGCTTTGTGTGATCTTGTTTGTGGTTGTTGCATGCATGCACTCATGCATTCATAGACATTTTGTTTCAATCAGTTTTCAAGGATCTCAGAGATTTTCCTTTGCAAACACTCAAAAGTAAGGTTTCCGAACTCCCTATCTTACAGATTTGAAAAGGCTAGCATCATTGGTAGTTGATTGTGTAGACTTCAGATCTCGTCATGGAAGACTTCTATTTGTTCTTTCTACCAACATTGAAGATGGAATTCTGAACACCCTTCTCCAATTCTATGATCCTGTCTACCGATGCTTTACTTTTCCTAATTATCAGCTCATGCCGACTTTGGAGGATTATGCTTATCTGTTGGATATACCAGTTTCTAATAAGGTTCCTTATACTGGTTTAGAGGAAGTTCTTAAGCCCCAAGATATTGCTGCAGCCACCCATTTAACGAAATCTAATATAGATGCTAACCTTATGGTTAAGGGAGGCATCAAGGGTTTAACTTCTAAGTTCTTGATCGGGAAAGCCACTTTATTTACTAATGCTGGTAGCACACTGGCGTTTGAGGCTATATTTTCTTTGCTTATCTTCTGACTAGTCTTATTCCCTAACATTGAAAACTTTGTGGATGTTAACGCTATTAGGATTTTCTTGATTAGGAACCCTGCTTTGACTTGACTCGGTGATACTTACTTCTCCATCTATTATAGGACTTCTAAGGGGAATGGTACCATTGTTTGTTGCACACCTCTGCTATACAAGTGGTTCATTTCACACTTGCCACAGTCATATGCTTTCAAGGAGAACAAGAGTTGTTTAAGGTGGTCTCAGAGGATCATGTCCCTTACTCATGCTGACATTACTTGGTCTTCTTCTATTTATGAGAATGTCCATATTATTGATAGTTGTGGGGAATTTTCCAATGTGCCTCTTCTTGGCACACAAGGTGGAATTAACTACAACCCAAGTTTATCTCGCCGTCAGATTGCTTATATATTGAAGGATAAGCCTAAAAATATTCTATTAGAGGGTTTGTTTTTCCAAGGAGGGGATGAATATTTTGGTTTGAGGAGAAGAATGGCTCATGCTTGGACTAAGATTCATTGGATGGGTAGAGGACAACTTGGGAGTCAAGTTTGCATTGCCTTGGAACCTTATACGCTTTGGGTGAAGGAGAGAGCTAAGGAGCTCAAAATGCCTTATCTTTTTGAGAAACCCATGTCAACAATGGTCACTAAACCACTCCCTATTCCTTCTGATGATGTGAAGACTCTTCAAGATGCTTTGGCCAATATGAAGGAAGAAAAAGATCTTTGGGAATCCAAGTTTCACGCTTTAAACCTTGAGAAGTTAGAGTTGCAAAAGCAGGTGAAGGAGAAAGATGACTTGATTGAGTTGTTTGAGCGACGTGTTGTGAAGAGACATGGAGAGGATTTATTTTCCTCTACTACTTCATCATCGCATCCTCCTACTTCCGGTGCTTGGAAGAGTATTATGGATCAGCTCGTGTTAGAGAAGACTGCCATATAGGACAACTATGAGAGAGAGAGATTAGGAGACTCGAAAGAAAGTATCAGCTTGGATCGTCATCAGATGCTCTTTAGGATCTTTAGGATCTAGCTTTTTCTCATTGTATTATGATCCTTTGTGACTTGTGCTTCAAAATGTAGCTCTTTCCAATATTCAATAAAATGAGATGTTTATCAGTATTTCAAAAAGTGTTATTTTTTTACAATGTTTGCAATTACTTTATATTTTAAAGATACTTGAAAGCTAAATGAAACATTTGCATTTTGCATTTTGCATTCGCATTATTGTGCATTTTTTTCCTTTTCCATGTGTCTTATGCTTCTTTTGGTCTTCATTCAGCCAAGTCGTCGCACCAATATAATACTCGAGCTAATCTAAAGAAAAAGATGGATCAATTGCAACAAGAGAACCGTGAGCTTCGTGAGGAAGTAACAACTCTGAAGGATTGTTTGGAAAGACTCACTACTATGATGGAAGCATTGGTGACTGCTCAAAATCAGCCACCCCCTCCTCCTCCGTCTTCAACTCCTGTGCAAAGGACAAACATTTCTAAGATTGTCTCTACCACCATCTTTGTGGCGCCTGCTAGTGTTCCTCAACACTCTATACCTCATGGCTTCCCTTGGGGCATGCCTCATAACTTTGTTCCTGAAGGTTATCAACCGCCACCACCTCCTGAAGTTCCAGCTATTCCCACCGTCCAGCCTGTGATGTCTGTACCACCGCATGTAGTTCATACTGGTCCTTTTGGTGAAGAGCCGATTTTCCACACCGCCCCGAGCGAGAATGTCAGTGCTTATGAGAAAATGGAAGAGATTCAAGATCAATTTCCTGAAATGCAGAAAGAGATCAAAGCTTTGAGGGGTAAAGAACTGTATAGGAAGAATGCCCATGAGTTATGCCTAGTTCCTAATGTGAATATCCCACATAAGTTCAAGGTCCCTGACTTTGAAAAATATAAGGGTAACTCTTGTCCATTGAGCCATTTGACTATATACGCTCGCAAGATGTCGACTCATTATTCACTACTTTCAAGATACTTTGTTTGGTGCAGCCTTGAAATGGTATATGGGACTCAACACCACTCGAATTCGCACTTTTCAAATTCTGCAGCATTTGGCACCAATTTTCACTTGTTTCATCATGAGAATATTCTAGATCACCTCATTTTAATTCCAATATATAATCATTATTAATTCCCACCATACACCCTCATTAATCACCACTTGATTTTGATTTTGCCTCCAAATTCAAATTCTAAGCCTAATTTTGGCTCCAAACCAAGCTCCAAGCCACCAAAATTCCTAAGCCTAAATTCTATAAATAGAGGCCTCATTTCATTAATTCTACAAGTTTTTGATAGCCATATTCACCTTGTCAAAATTCTTCCTCATTCCCAATTTTCTTCATCTACCCAAATTCACCAAAGCTCTTTCTTCCATTAAAAGTTAGTAAGCTTTTCATTGAAGCTTACTAATCTTTGAGCTAAACCTCCATCAAAATACTTTTTCATCATCAATTTCTGTAGATCAAGACTTTGGAGTGTGGTTCTTGCAGTTGATTTAAAGCATTTTCATATTTGGAAGTGAAAACTCTTGTTCCTCCATTGTTGTGCTTGATTCATCTTCCACAATCTGATCTCTTATTGATTCTTGTTGCTTGATCTTTGGATCTTACAAATTGTGTTTCATTGGTGTTATTTGTTGTTGTTTTACTTGAATTTTCGTGCTCAATTGTATTCATGATCATGAGGTGTTTGAAGAAATGATTGAATCATGAATGCTTTTTTTTCAAAAAATTTTACTGTCCTGCCAGTGTTAATCGATTAACCAACTTGTACATGCAAATGGTTAATCGATTAACCAGTGGCATAATTGTTTCTTTTGCCTTGTTTAGGGATTGCTTTAAGTTCTTTCCATTCTTCTTCCATTTCCTTTGGTTTTTCCTTGAATTGTAGTATTTGTTGATCAAATTTCTCTTTAAATTCCATGGAAATTGGGTGTTAGATGAGGTTGGATAAACCTTCATTGATTCAAATCTATCTTTAAGTGGATAATTGGATTCATTTAGGTGCTTTGAATTAGTGATAGGTTTAGTACCTTAATCCACCAAGAAGAGTGATGGAACTTAAAGATGGAATGATTCAAATATTGTAATTCAATTTGGCTTCCCTTCCCTTCTTCTTCTTCTTTTTCTTTTGGTCAATGAAAAACTTACATATCATTAGACTTCTCTTTGAAGTTATGATCAAGATGAGACCACTACCTCTTTTCTTTTAGTGTGGAAAGTTTTAGGAGAATGACTTACATGTCATTTCTCTAACTTTTATTAACACGAACATTGTTATTGACCGGCCTCAGATAGTCGTTGCTTCTACATAAGTCCGATTACGATTGCTTAACATAGCGCTAAATTGCCCCGAAATCGGAAAACCGTTGTGTTTTGTAAGTGAATTATCACTCTCCTACTCTTTTATGGTGTGGTTTAAAATAGATTGGATTTCTCTTATTACCTGTGGGAGTTAGTGGGCATACTCGTTGATTTTATCCGAGTAGGAGCCCACTCCATGGTAATGTATGAGACCATGTTTTCATTCTCATGGATGACTAGTTGAGCATTTTCGAAAAACAACAAAACATGTTCTCTCATTTTGGATCGCCATTACTCTATATTGTATATTAATTTGTTTATGTCTATACTTCTTTCTTGCTCCCTATATCTCTTTTTTTATGCTTTATGCTATCATATCATATCATATCATATTATTGGTTTATGTTTCCGTTATTTTTCCTTTGTCCACTTGGACCATTTGTTTATGTTTATGCTCTTTTTCCTTTGTCCATTTGGACCAAAAACATTAATAAAGGTTTAAACCCTTAATAAAAACTTATTCTCTTAATTTTTTACTATGATTATTATGCTTTGCATTGGGCATGTAACTCTGGACTTAGAACTAGGATCTTAACCTATGCTTGGAAGTTCGTGATGGTAAACTTTGGATTTTCGGTACTTAGTGTTCTATTTTAAAGACCTATCTTGATCAATGCCTAATCTAAAGGAAAGAACGCTTATGTTATGGAGCTTACTTGTGTGCTTAGACCGTTCTTATCCTTAGCTTTTATCTTTTTGCTTTAGGATAGTCACTTCTTCTCCACCCCTTCTTTAATTTTCAAAATCTTCTCTCTATTTCAAAACCTTCTTGTTTTTTTTTAATTAAACTGCTTTCATAAAAAACTTGACTTTGGTCAAGTGATTTTCAAACTTTGTTTTCTTTAATAAATGTCAATCAATGTTAATCATACTTTGACTAATCTCAAAAAGAGATAAAAAACACTTCACCTCATTCAAACTTTTGTGCTTTTATGCACTTTTTTCTTTTAAAACTTTTCAAAAAGTTTAGACATGAGTCATTTTCATAGTTGATATGTAATTCTCCTATTCCCCATAGTATTTAAGATGTTGACATTTTCTACTTAGAAGTTGAGTGATAGACTTGTAGATTCTAATCCAAGCAAAAATCCTCCATCTTAAGATGATGCAAATGTTGTTTTATTGTACTTGCGGGCGACTAGTCGTAGTTTTCTCCTTAAAATGATGAGTTATCTTTACATTTAAAATCAACCATAACACACCATTTTTGTTATTTGTACCATGAACTATGAGGTTTTGATCCTATATTGCACTTTGTGGGTACGTAGGCATGAGGCGATAAGTCTCTTCAAACACAAAAATCTAAAAACATATTTCTCTTCTCATCTCCCCAATCTCTTTTCAAACAAACCTTTTCAAACCAAAAAGCGTAGATATTTCAAAGGGTTCCTATAGAGTATTATAGACGTTTTGGGTGCTAACAACTTCCCTTTGCGTAACCAACCCCCTTACCCAGTCTGTGTTTATCTGTTCTTGTTTTAGAACTTGATTAGGTTTTGCTCGCTCTTTTTCCTTTCCTTTTGGATAAAATAAAAGTGCGGTGGCGACTCTTGCATATTTTAGTTAAGTTAATCAATAGCTTACGCTCACAAATTTCGCCGCTACAGAAAAGTTGCGACTCTGCTGGAGATCGAACCCATAATCTCTGGTTCTTAGTGGGTTCAACCTAATTTGATTTATTTGCACTTATTTGTTTGATTTGTTTGTTATTGCTTGTTCTGTTTGGATGCTTGGTGATATGTATGGTGAGATAAGTCCTATACCCAGACTTGAGTGCAGTTATGATAGGAGGGTGGTATAGTCTTGTTCAGCTTACGTGGAGTAGTCCTTACTAAGCTGACTTGAGATCCCCCGCTCAGTGGAGGCCCCTTTGGGATTACTGATGTCATACGAGTTCGTATTTGGCCTTACTTTTTCCGACCTAGGAGCCCGAGAAGCTGAGGACCTTAGAACCCTTTAACCCATCTTGGCCTTATTAGGACGTGGTGCGGTGGCTGTTCCGGTGTTGACTTGAATTAGTTGTTACGCGATACGACACTTAGATGAGTTTCTCTGGAGAATATTGTTGACTGACGAGTAGTCGTTTAAGCCGATAATATCCAAAAGATGGAATTATGACTCTGGGAACTTTTTAGAACCTTGTTCTACAGGTGCTGATATAACCTTAGTACATACTATTATGGGTTGGTTCTTAACCTTGGCTCCATGCTCGCGCCGAACCTTTGAACCTCTGTGCTTTGTGTGATCTTGTTTGTGGTTGTTGCATGCATGCACTCATGCATTCATAGACATTTTGTTTCAATCAGTTTTCAAGGATCTCAGAGATTTTCCTTTGCAAACATCGCAGATATTATGGACATTGAAAGGAGAAACACTCAAAAGTAAGGTTTCCGAACTCCCTATCTTACAGATTTGAAAAGGCTAGCATCATTGGTAGTTGATTGTGTAGACTTCAGATCTCGTCATGGAAGACTTCTATTTGTTCTTTCTACCAACATTGAAGATGGAATTCTGAACACCCTTCTCCAATTCTATGATCCTGTCTACCGATGCTTTACTTTTCCTAATTATCAGCTCATGCCGACTTTGGAGGATTATGCTTATCTGTTGGATATACCAGTTTCTAATAAGGTTCCTTATACTGGTTTAGAGGAAGTTCTTAAGCCCCAAGATATTGCTGCAGCTACCCATTTAACGAAATCTAATATAGATGCTAACCTTATGGTTAAGGGAGGCATCAAGGGTTTAACTTCTAAGTTCTTGATCGGGAAAGCCACTTTATTTACTAATGCTGGTAGCACACTGGCGTTTGAGGCTATATTTTCTTTGCTTATCTTCTGACTAGTCTTATTCCCTAACATTGAAAACTTTGTGGATGTTAACGCTATTAGGATTTTCTTGATTGGGAACCCTGCTTTGACTTGACTCGGTGATACTTACTTCTCCATCTATTATAGGACTTCTAAGGGGAATGGTACCATTGTTTGTTGCACACCTCTGCTATACAAGTGGTTCATTTCACACTTGCCACAGTCATATGCTTTCAAGGAGAACAAGAGTTGTTTCAGGTGGTCTCAGAGGATCATGTCCCTTACTCATGCTGACATTACTTGGTCTTCTTTTATTTATGAGAATGTCCATATTATTGATAGTTATGGGGAATTTTCCAATGTGCCTCTTCTTGGCACACAAGGTGGAATTAACTACAACCCAAGTTTATCTCGCCGTCAGATTGCTTATATATTGAAGGATAAGCCTAAAAATATTCTATTAGAGGGTTTGTTTTTCCAAGAAGGGGATGAATATTTTGGTTTGAGGAGAAGAATGGCTCATGCTTGGACTAAGATTCATTGGATGGGTAGAGGACAACTTGGGAGTCAAGTTTGCATTGCCTTGGAACCTTATATGCTTTGGGTGAAGGAGAGAGCTAAGGAGCTCAAAATGCCTTATCTTTTTGAGAAACCCATGTCTACAATGGTCACTAAACCACTCCCTATTCCTTCTGATGATGTGAAGACTCTTCAAGATGCTTTGGCCAATATGAAGGAAGAAAAAGATCTTTGGGAATCCAAGTTTCACGCTTTAAACCTTGAGAAGTTAGAGTTGCAAAAGCAGGTGAAGGAGAAAGATGACTTGATTGAGTTGTTTGAGCGACGTGTTGTGAAGAGACATGGAGAGGATTTATTTTCCTCTACTACTTCATCATCGCATCCTCCTACTTCCGGTGCTTGGAAGAGTATTATGGATCAGCTCGTGTTAGAGAAGACTGCCATATAGGACAACTATGAGAGAGAGAGATTAGGAGACTCGAAAGAAAGTATCAGCTTGGATCGTCATCAGATGCTCTTTAGGATCTTTAGGATCTAGCTTTTTCTCATTGTATTATGATCCTTTGTGACTTGTGCTTCAAAATGTAGCTATTTCCAATATTCAATAAAATGAGATGTTTATCAGTATTTCAAAAAGTGTTATTTTTTTACAATGTTTGCAATTAATTTATATTTTAAAGATACTTGAAAGCTAAATGAAACATTTGCATTTTGCATTTTGCATTCGCATTATTGTGCATTTTTTTCCTTTTCCATGTGTCTTATGCTTCTTTTGGTCTTCATTCAGCCAAGTCGTCGCACCAATATAATACTCGAGCTAATCTAAAGAAAAAGATGGATCAATTGCAACAAGAGAACCATGAGCTTCGTGAGGAAGTAACAACTCTGAAGGATAGTTTGGAAAGACTCACTACTATGATGGAAGCATTGGTGGCTGCTCAAAATCAGCCACCCCCTCCTCCTCCATCTTCAACTCCTGTGCAAAGGACATACATTTCTAAGATTGTCTCTACCACCATCTTTGTGGCGCCTACTAGTGTTCCTCAACACTCTATGCCTCATGGCTTCCCTTGGGGCATGCCTCATAACTTTGTTCCTGAAGGTTATCAACCGCCACCACCTCCTGAAGTTCCAGCTATTCCCACCATCCAGCCTGTGATGTCTGTACCACCGCATGTAGTTCATACTGGTCCTTTTGGTGAAGAGCCGATTTTCCAGACCGCCCCGAGCGAGAATGTCAGTGCTTATGAGAAAATGGAAGAGATTCAAGATCAATTTCCTGAAATGCAGAAAGAGATCAAAGCTTTGAGGGGTAAAGAACTGTATAGGAAGAATGCCCATGAGTTATGCCTAGTTCCTAATGTGAATATCCCACATAAGTTCAAGGTCCCTGACTTTGAAAAATATAAGGGTAACTCTTGTCCATTGAGCCATTTGACTATATACGCTCGGAAGATGTCGACTCATTATTCACTACTTTCAAGATACTTTGTTTGGTGCAGCCTTGAAATGGTATATGGGACTCAACACCACTCAAATTCGCACTTTCAAAGATTTAGGTGAGGCTTTTGTAAAGCAGTATAAGTATAATATGGATATGGCTCCTGATCGTGATCAGCTTCGAGCAATGGCTCAGAAAGATAAAGAGACGTTCAAAGAATACGTGCAGAGGTAGCGCGAGATTGCTGCTCAGATTAATCCTCCTTTGGAAGAAAAAGAGATGACCAAAATCTTCTTGAAAACTCTGAGTCCTTTTTATTATGAGCGTATGATTGCTAGTGCCCCGAGTGACTTCACTAAGATGGTGAATATGGGGATGAGATTGGAAGAAGGTGTCCGCGAAGGACGTTTGTCAAAAGATGGTAATTTTGCTGGAAGATCCAAGAAATATGGTGGAGGATTTGCCAAGAAGAAAGAAGGAGAGACCAATGTCGTTTCTTGAGAGAAATATAGAAGACCTCGCAATAGAAACAGTCATCAGCAACATGTTACATCTGTTATGCCTATTATCAATTAAAATCCTGTTGTTCAGGCAACTCCTGCCCAACAATGGTCTCACCAATAGAACAACCAACAAGGCCGTTTTTAGAAGAACTTTGATCCCATTCCAATGACCTAATCGGAATTGCTTCCTGGTTTGATTCAAAAGTACCTTGTTCAAACTCGTGCACCACTTGCTGCTCCAAAAGATTCACCGTGGTGGTATAAGCCTGAGGCTCATTATGCTTTCCATCAGGGAGGAGCTGGGCATGACACTGAGAATTGTTATCCATTGAAAATGGAAGCACAAAGGTTGGTTAGAAGTGGTATTTTGACTTTCGAAGACACCAATCCTAATGTGCAATCGAACTCGTTGCCCAATCATGGTAAAGCGTTTTTCAATATGGTTCAAGGTTGTCCCAGTACATTCAAGATTTATGATATTCATTGGATTCGAAGATCGCTTGTGGAAATGCATGCACTTTTGAGTGAATACCGTGATATTGACCATGATTATGCAGCTTGTTGCATATGTTCTCTGAACCCGCGTGGTTGTGTGATAGTGAAAAGGGACATTCAAGAGATGATGGATCAGAATTTGATTGAGGTCACTGCAAAGAGAGACGAGTATGAGAATGAAGTGAATGTTATTGTGCCACACTTTAAAATTCCTGAACAAGTTGTTATCTCTTATGATAGTCGGAAGTCCACCATCATACCTTTGGTTATTCGATTACCCAGTGCAGTACCGTATGAACCTGACAAGGTTGTTCAGTATAAATACAATGTTACCATGGTAGAAGATGGTAAGGAAGTTCCCATTCCTTCTTTGTCTTTTGTGGTAAGCATCTCTGATGTTAGTAGGATGACCCGAAGTGGTCGTGTATATGTTTCTGAGCCTCCAAAGAGGGTAGAGAATGCTGATGTTGGGAAACAACTTCAGAGTGAGAATGTTGTTGATATTTTCGGCCAGATAAGTGGTTTGAATAAGAAGACTTATAAGGATGAGGTATTGAAATTGATCAAGAAAAGTGAGTACAGTGTGGTAGATCAACTCTTGCACACCCCGTCTAAGATTTCAGTGTTGTCCCTATTGATGAATTATGAGGCTCATAGGGAATCTTTGCAGAAGGTGCTGGAACAAGCGTATGTTGAGCATGATGTGACTGTTAATCAGTTTGATGGCATTGTTTCCAACTTCACAGCATGCAATAATTTGAGTTTTTGTGATGAAGAGTTACCTGGGAGGGGAGAAATCACAAGTTAGCTTTACATATTTCTATGAACTGTCAAGAACATCCATTTTCCAATGTGTTGGTTGATACAGGCTCTTCCTTGAATGTGTTGCCAAAGTCTACTTTGTCGAAGCTTTCGTACCAAGGTGCTCCCATGAGGTACAGTGGGGTTGTGGTTAAAGCTTTTGATGGATCTAGAAAAACTCTGATTGGAGATGTTGATCTTCCAATCAAAATAGGACCATGTTTCTTCCAAATTACTTTTTAAGTAATGGATATTCATCCTGCTTACAGTTGTCTGCTTGGCCGGCCTTGGATTCATGAAGCTGGGGCAGTGACCTCGGATCTTCATCAGAAATTAAAATTTGTTAAGAATGACTAGCTGGTAATTGTTGGAGGCGAACAAGCGCTGTTGGTGAGCCATCTTTCATCCTTTTTGTATGCTGATGCCGACGAAACTGTTGGAACTCCGTTCCGAGCTCTTTCCGTCGATGATAAAGCTGTTAAAAAGAATGGGTTGCCCATGTCTTCTTTGAAAGATGTTATGCATGTATTAGAGATTGGTCGGTCTGATGGTTGGGGCTGAGTTATTGATCCGGTTGATAATAAAGACATAACTGGTTTAGGCTTTACGCCTGGTATAGTTAAAAGATATTTGAAGCGTATTAATGAGGCCTTTCACAGCACCGGATTCATCAACAAAGATAACTCCACTGCTGCAATTATTGAAGATGATCAAGAATATGAAATTGATCCCCAGGAATGGGAACCATACCTTGATGATCCTAGATACTTTTCTGAGACAAAAGATGCATATGTACCCTTTTATTCCCCTCGATCGAGGCTTAAAGAACCTGAATATGAAGTCAGTGCCATCATTGAAGATGATGAAAAGGAAGAATTTCCCAATTTTGTGACGCATGGACAGATATGTCAAAATTGGATAGTTGTTGATGTTCCCATTGTTATTCATATTTCAAAGTAATTTGTTTTTGTTTCTTTCAAAAATCCTTTCACTCTACCCAAGGTGAAAGTGAATTTTTGAGGGCTTTGTTTCAACTATTATCATCATCAATAAAATGTTATTTTGTTTATCCATGTTATGTTTTTCCTTTTTGCTTTGTTTCTGAAAAATGGTAACATAAAAAAACCAAAAAAATAATAATGTGATAATCACTTTTATCTGCATGATACTTGCACTTCTTGTTCATATTCTAAAATCAAACATAAATCATTGTGTAGATTGATTGTTAAACCCATTGAAAACAATGACCCTATGCCCTCTCCCAACTTTGAGTTCCTGTGTTTGGAGCTGAAGAAGAGGATATTGAGGAGATTCCAGATGAAATTTCTCGATTTTTTGAGCACGAGGAAAAAACCATTCAGCCTCATGAAGAGTCGGTGGAATTGGTTAATTTGGGTTCGGAGCAAAATAGAAAAGAAGTCAAGATTGCGGAAATGCTTCAGTCAGATGTTAAGAAGAGGATGGTAGAGCTTCTTAGAGAATATGTTGACGTGTTTACTTGGTCCTATCAAGACATGCCTGGTCTTGATACTGATATTGTGGAGCATAGATTGCCATTGAAGAATGAATGTCCTCCAGTTAAACAGAAATTGAGAAGAACTCATCCCGACATCGCTGTGAAGATCAAAGAGGAGGTTCAGAAGCATATTGATGCTGGTTTTCTTGTGACTGCTGAGTATCCTCAATGGGTGGCCTATATTGTGCCTGTTCTAAAAAAGACGGAAAAGTCTAAATGTGTGTTGATTATAAAGATTTAAATAAAGCAAGTCCAAAAGATGATTTTCCCCTACCACACATTGATATGCTGGTAGATAATACTACTAAGCTCAATACCCTTTCTTTCATGGATGGATTTTCCGGTTATAATTAGATAAAGATGGGAACCGAGGATATGGAAAAGACAACATTCAATACACCCTGGGGAACATTCTGTTATAGAGTGATGCCCTTCGGTTTGGAAAATGCTTGTACAACGTACCAGAGAGCTATGACCACTTTGTTCCATGATATGATGCATAAAGAAATTGAGGTCTATGTGGACGATATGATTTGTAAGTCGAAGACTAAAGAAGATCATATTGAATACTTATTAAAGCTGTTTCAACGTTTGAGAAAGTTTAAGCTCCGTTTGAATCATAATAAATGCACTTTGGGTGTTCGTACTGGAAAATTGTTGGGCTTTATTGTCAACCAGAAAGGCATTGAAGTTGATCCTGGTAAAGTTAAAGCTATTCAGGAAATGCCTGCGCCCAAAACAAAAAAATAAGTAAGAGGATTCTTGGGACGTTTGAATTATATTTCCTGATTTATATCCAATCTGACTGCCACATGTACGCTGATCTTCAAGCTTCTCTGCAAAGATCAGGGTTGTGTATGGACAGAGGATTATCTGAACGCTTTTGAAAGAATTAAAGAGTATCTGCTTGAACCTTTGATTTTGTCTCCTCCCGTGGAAGGAAGACTATTGATTATGTATTTGACTGTGTTGGAAGAGTCTATGGGTTGTGTTCTGGGTCAACAAGATGAATTTGGTCGAAAAGAATTTGCCATTTATTATTTGAGCAAGAAGTTCACCAATTATGAGTATCGGTACTTAATGCTTGAAAAGAAATGTTGTGCTTTAGCTAGGGCTGCCAAACGCCTCTGCCAGTATATATTGAATCATACTACTTGGTTAATATCCAATATGGATCCAATCAAGTAAATTTTTGAAAAGCCTGCTTTGACTGGGAGGATTGCTCGTTGGCAAATGTTGTTATCAGAATATGATATCGAGTACCAAACTCAAAAAGCAATAAAGGAAGTGTTTTGGCTGATCATTTAGCACACCAGCCAATTAATGATTATCAACCTATCAGGTTTGACTTTCCTGATGAGGATGGGATGTATCTAAAGGTTAAAGATTGTGAGGAACCATTACCTGAAGAAGGGCCTGAGCCTGGATCCCGTTGGGGTTTGATTTTTGATGGAGCCTTTAATGCATATGGAAATGGTGTTGGAGCAATTATTGTTACTCCCCATTGTTCTCATATTCATTTCACTGCAAGATTGATGTTCACTTGCACGAATAATGCGGAAGAGTATGAAGCATGTATTATGGGCCTGGAAGAAGCTATTGATTTAAGAATCAAGATTCTTGATGTATACGGAGATTCAGCCCTGGTGATTAATCAGATTAAAGGGGGGTGGGAGACACGTCAACTTGATTTGATTCCTTATCGAGGTTATGATGGTTGTCAACTATCTTCAATAAGGTTGAGTTTCACCATATACCCAGAGAAGAGAATCGAATGGCAGATGCTTTAGCAACTTTATCCTCTATGATTATGGTGAATCGGTGGAATGATGTGTCGAAGATCGATGTTATGCATCTTGATAGACCAGCTCATGTGTTTGTAGTTGAAGAAGTTGGTGATGATAAACCTTAGTATTATGATATTAAATGCTTTCTTCAGAATCAAGAGTACCCACTTAGGGCATCAAAGAAAGATAAGAAAACTTTGAGAAGATTGGCTGGTAGTTTCTTCTTGAATGATGATATGTTGTATAAGAGAAATTATGACATGGTCTTGCTCAAATGTGTGGATACACACGAGGCAGACATGTTGATGAAAGAAATTCATGAAGGATCCTTTGGTACCCATGCTAATGGACATACAATGGCCAAAAAAATGTTAAGGGTAGGTTACTATTGGCTGACAATGGAATCTGACTATTGTAAATATGTGAAGAAGTGCCATAAGTGCCAGATTTATGCTGACAAAACTCATGTGTCTCCAATTCTTCTCAATGTTATCTCTTCTCCATGGCCTTTCTCCATGTGGGGCATTGATATTATTGGAATGATTGAGCCTAAAGCGTCGAATGGACACCGTTTCATATTGGTGGCTATTGACTATTTTACCAAATGGGTTGAAGCGGCATCATATGCCAATGTGACTAAGCAAGTAGTGGTTCGGTTTATAAAAAAACAAATCATTTGTCGGTATGGCGTTTCGAGCAAGATTATCACTAATAATGGGTCGAATTTGAATAATAGGATGATGAAGGAATTATGCGATGAGTTTAAGATTGAGCATCATAATTTTTCTCCTTACTGACCTAAGATGAATGGGGCTATTGAAGCTGCTAATAAAAACATTAAGAAGATCATACAGAAGATGGTTGTTACATACAAAGACTGGCATGAGATGCTCCATTTCGCTTTACATAGGTATTGTACATCCGTCTACACTTCAACAGGGGCAACCCCTTTCTCTCTTGTTTATGGTATGGAAGCAGTGTTCCTGGTAGAAGTTGAAATCCCTTCTATGAGAGTTTTGATGAAAGCTGAATTGTCTGAGGTTGAATGGTGTCAGAGTAGGTACGGTCAGTTGAATTTGATTGAAGAGAAAAGAATCACGTCCTTGTGTCATAGCCAATTGTATCAACAGAGAATGAAGAAAGCTTTTGACAAGAAGGTTCAACCTCGTGTGTTCAGAGAAGGCGACCTCGTGCTCAAAAAGATCTAGACTTTTACCACTGATTCTAAGAGCAAGTGGACCCCTAATTATGAAGGCCCATATGTTGTTAAGAGAGCCTTCTTTGGCGATGCATTAATTCTTACAACTATGGATGGTGAAGAGTTCACTCGCCCTGTGAATGCCGATGCAGTCAAGAAATACTTCGCCTAAAAAAATAAAAAGAACAACTCGCTAAGTTGAAAACCCGAAAGGGTGGCTTAGGCAAAAATGAGCGTCTCGGTGGGCTAAAAACCCGAAAGGGTGGTCCATACAAAAGTTAGAGACAAAAACAGAAATAATCATCCCGGTAGATTGACAACCCGATAGGGAAATCTAGGCAAAAGTTAGGGATGATAGCAAGTAACTGCATCTGGTCGGTCTTGATCATTTGAAGCAACATTGACTGTCAACGATTCTCTTTCAATCATTCTCAACGGAAGTTTTGAGGACAGTGGAATTCAAAGTTGTTAGGGAGAATAGTGGTTATTGTATTTCAACGTAACCCTTTCCATGTATTTACCATTTTTCAAACTTTGTAATGATCCATGGAGTTAGGCCATTTGCGGACTACCATTCTATTAATAAAATTTGGGCCTTTTTCCCTTTATTTGCAATTCTTACTTTGTTTCTGTTTGCAAAATTTCATTTATTATTGATGATGATTTTTGAAACAAAATGTGAATAATTGATTTAAATTTTGAAAATTATAAAAGCATTTTCCTATGATTTATGAATACAAAAAGGAATGTCAACGGTTATTCCAAGAACAGTAAGATCGTGAAGCACAAAGCTTAGTGTTTTCCTTAGCAGGGTTCGTTCTTACTCCCTTGTAGAGTTTGTTGATATTTACTCAGCAAAGTTTGTTCATATGGATATAACCAGGTTTCCCCTTTTAGTTGTTAATAAGATGATGGGTTCCCTCAAAGATTTGTTATGATGTGTTGGACTCATAAGATCCAGTATTTCTTAGTTGAATACCAGTTTGAGTTTTTCTCCAGACGAATGTTGTTCGGTTTTTCCCCTGCTAGGTCTTGATCCAGATCTTCTCCAGCTGATTATGTTATAATCAAGTAGTTGAGCAGTTTTGAGATCCACTTTTTCTTGATGTGTAACTCTGAGATTCATCTTTTGCTGTCACCAGCAAACGTTATATGAGGAATCCCCACTCAGAGCTTTACCCTCTAGATATGTTGTTGTTGCTTGGGATGTCCCCAAGCAGAGAGAAATTGTATTTCTCTCTAAGATGTATTGATATAGTAATCATCTGTCGGGTTTTCTCTTGCCTTGTGTTGGGTATTGATTTAAATTTCCCTGTAGCTTGATTTTCTGCTATGATGTTGACTTCTTACTTTCCTCGATAAGTTCAGGATGTCTTTCTCTCCAAGTTGTTCTTATTCAGAGATTTATCCTCGTTGTTCCCCAGTGAAGGTAGTGCATCACTACTTCGGATGTTCCCCAGTGAAGTCACTGATGATGTTTCTATTTAAGGAGTATTTATATGGTAGTCACCTGTTGGGTTTTCTCTCATCTATATTGAGTATTGATCTAAAATCCCCGCAGCTTGACCTTTTACAGTGATGTTGACTTCTTGTTTTCGTCAACAAATCCAGGATGCTTTGCTCATAATTGGTTAATCCACAGAATGTTTCATTACTATCTCCAGCAGATTTGTATTTTCCCTGTGGATTTTTGTGTATTTGTTTATATGATTATAATTCCCAACAGATTCATTATTTTTCCACAGCAAATCTCTTCATTCCTTGGGGAAAAGTTCATGTGAATTTTTCTTATCCCCAAGAAGAGTCAGAAAGATTTGGGTTGTTGTGATTCCCGAACAGCTCTCCTTCCATCATCAGAGCAGAGTTCATGTTGTTATACTTTTTGCGGATCATCGATGTTAGAAGATTGATATTTGGGTTTCTCCCCAAGGAGTATCTTCCTTTCTCCAGCAATATTTGAGCATTGTAGTAGGATTTATTTTCCTTTGATGGCTTTTGTTTATCTCTTGTAGGATTTCTTCAACTAAATCCGTAGCAGAGTTTCTAATGATATCTCCATCTTGTTGAGATCAGCTGAGTATTCAATGGTGTTGTGATGTTTATTCATCCTCTGTTCATCATTATGTTTGTTTTGTCAGCATATTCATACTCATATTCATTCCATGTGCATTCATTTGTTGTGCATATCATATTGTTGTTGCATTATGCATTTTGCATATGTGTTGGTGCTTCTTTGCTCTATGGTGTTGTTATTCATGTAGAGCGTGTGTGTCCTCTCTCCATTAGAGTGTCGACCCGTAAGCACAAAATGCCTACCTTTCTAATTCCCCACTGATTTTATGCCTCGTGGAAGATATTTGTTTTAGCCTTCCTCCCCGGTTCATTTGTCTAGGTGGGATTAATCCCCAGTTGAGATGTTTCCTCACCGGGTATAGTCTTGTTTGACCGTTTCTCTCTGGTTTATTCCTGGATTAAACTTTGGTCCCTTTCTCTGACAGCAGAAGCTTGTTACCTCTTGGTTTTATTGCCTTATCATAGATTTCACTTGGTTGATAGTTAATAATCTCTCCCTTTTGAGTTTATTACCTTTGTGGTACTAACCTTAACTGGTAGTAGGTAATATTTCTCTTCTTTTGAGCTTATTACCTTTGTCGTACTACCCATTAGCTGGTAGTAGGTAATATGGCTTGGTTTGATTGCCTTGTCATAGCTATCACTTGGTTGATAGTTGGTAATCTTTCCATTCGAGTTGGTTACCTTGTCGTAGTTATCATTTTGTTGATAGTTGGTAATCTCTTTTTTGTTAGTTTATTAACTTTGTCGTACTGCCCTTAGTTGGTAGTAGGTAATATTTCTCTTTTCTTTTCAGCTTATTATCTTTGTCGTACTGCCCATTAGCTGGTAGTAGGTAATACAACTTGGTTTGATTGCCTTGTCGTACCTATCACTTGGTTGATAGTTGGCAATCTCTCCTTTTTTTAGTTTATTACCTTCGTCGTACTGCCCTTAGTTAGTAGTAGGTAATATTTCTCGATTACCTTGTTGTAGCTATCACTTGGTTGATATTTGGTAATCCCTTTTCTTTTGAGCTTATTACCTTTGTCGTACTGCCCATTAATTGGTAGTAGGTAACATAGAATATAGCTAGGTTTGGTTATCTTGACGTAGCTATCCCTTGGTTGTTGGTTGGTAATGTTTCCCCTTCAAGCTGATTGCCTTGTCGTAGCTATCACTTGGTTTATAGTTGGTAATCTCTCATTTTTAAAGTTTATTACCTTTGTCGTACTGCCCTTAGTTGGTAGTAGGTAATATTTCTCGATTACCTTGTTGAAGCAATCACTTCGTTGATAGTTGGTAATCCCTCCTTCTTGAGTTTATTACCTTATTCGTACTACCTTTAGTTGGTGGTAGGTAATATTTCTCATATACTTGATTGCCTTGTCGTAGCTGCCACTTTGTTGGTAGTTGGTAATCTTTCCTTTTGATCATGTTATTACCGGACGTGTGGTTGTAGATGATCTTTTCCCCAGCGGAGATTTTTGCCCCCTGTTAGGATGAGGTATCCCTCTTTTATTTCTTGTGTTGGTAATTTTCCCTCAATAGAATCTTACTCTTTAGTTTTCCCCTGCGGAGTCTGTTCTCTTTTCTTTTGCTCCCTAGCATTTGCTTGTCTCCTATGGCACATGGTCCCCACAAAGGTCTTGTGTTTGCATACCATCTGCATAATCATATCATTTTGTGCTCTCTTAGGGCCAAACATTGGGTTTATTGTTATATTTAAGTCTCTTCTATCTCGTCGAGACAAAGATGTCCATCTTCGTATCTCCGGATAGAAGAAACTTAAATAGGGGCAGCTGTAACACCCTAATTTTTACCCCTAAGATCCCACCTATTATTTGCATCTCATACCACAAACAAGATCACAAGCTTTGGTTCTCTTTCCCTCCTCTATGGGTTTGCTCTTGAGGGAGATCACCAAGCACCCCTGTTTTCTTGTTTGCTTGATGTTTGTTTATGTTTATGCTTACTAACCCTGAATTAAAATACAAAAAGTATGTTTGTTTTCCCTTTACTAACTTTTTCAGGAAGAGGTTTGGATCAAGAATGTCAAATACCAGTTCCTCAGCTCGAATGAAATTCATCTAAACAAAGTCAAAGTTGATATGCAAACAATTCAAAATCATTTGATCAAGAGTTTCCCAAGATTTGATTGACTATTATTCAAGAGACTCCAAAGTTCATCTGTTTATTTCAATGCCTTCTTTGACAAGCAAAAATAATCGATCCAGAGCCAAGACAGCACAGCAAAAAGCCATTTTCCCACTTTTTTCACTATGTTAATCGATTAACCAAATGCATGTACAAAGTGGTTAACCAATTAACCAGTGCGTTTTTTTGGCTAAAAACTGAATTTTCAAATTCTGCAGCATTTGGCACCAATTTTCACTTGTTTCATCATGAGAATATTCTAGATCACCTCATTTTAATTCCCCTACATAATCATAATTAATTCCCACCATACACCCTCATTAATCACCACTTCATCATGATGTTGCCTCCAAATTCAAATTCCATGCCTAATTTTGGCTCCAAACTAAGCTCCAAGCCACCAAAATTACCAATCCTGAATTCTATAAATATAGGCCTCATTTCATTTATTCTACAAGATTTTAATAGCCAAATTCACCTTGTCAAAATTCTTCCTCATTCCCATTTTTCTTCATCTACCCAAATTCACCAAAGCTCTTTCTTCCATTAAAAGTTAGTAAGCTTTTCATTGAAGCTTACTAATCTTTGAGCTAAACCTCCATCAAAACACTTTTTCATCATCAATTTCTGTAGATCAAGGCTTTGGAGTGTGGTTCTTGAAGTTGATTTGAAGCATTTTCAGATTTGGAAGTGGTAAACTCTTGTTCCACCATAATTGTGCTTGATTCATCTTCCACAATGTGATCTCTTGTTGATTCTTGTTGCTTGATCTTTAGATCTTGCAAATTGTGTTTCATGATCATGAGGTGTATGAAGAAATGATTGAGTCATGAATGCTTTTTTTTTTCAAATTTTTTTGCTGTCCTACCAGTGTTAATCGATTAACCAATTTGTACATGCAAATGGTTAATCGATTAACCAGTGGCAGAATTGTTTTTTTGGCTTGCTTTGGGACTGTTTTGAGTTCTTTTCTTTCTTCTTCCATTTCCTTTGGTTTTACCTTGAATTATAGTGCTTGTTGATCAAATTTCTCTTTAAATTCCATGGACTTTGGGTGTTAGATGAGGTTGGATAAACCTTCATTGATTCAAATCTATCTTTAAGTGGATCATTGGATTCATTTTAGGTGCTTTGAATTAGTGATAGGTTTAGTACCTTAATCCACCAAGAAGAGTGATGGAACTTAAAGATGGAATGATTCAAATATTGTAATTCAATTTGGCTTCCCATCCCCTCTTCTTCTTCTTTTTCTTTTGGTCAATGAAAATATTACATATCATTAGACTTCTCTTTGAAGTTATGATCAAGATGAGACCACTACCTCTTTTCTTTTAGTGTGGCAAGTTTTAGGAGAATGACTTACATGTCATTTCTCTAACTTATATTAACACGAACATTGTTATTGACTGGCCTCAAATAGTCATGGCTTCTACATAAGTCCGATTACGATTGCTTAACATAGCGCTAAATTGTCCCGAAATCGGAAAACCGTTGTGTTTTGTAAGTGAATTATCAGTCTCCTACTCTTCTATGGCGTGGTTTGAAATAGATTGGATTTCTCTTGTTACCCCTGGGGGTTAGTTGTCATACTCGTTGATTTTATCCGAGTTGGAGCCCTCCCCATGGTAATGTATGAGACCATGTTTTCATTCTTATGGATGACTAGTTGAGCATTTCCGAAAAAACAACAAAACTTGTTCTCTCATTTTGGATCGCCATTGCTCTATATTGTATATTAATTTGTTTATGTTTATGCTTCCTTCTTGCTCCCTATCTCTCTTTTTTTTTATGCTTTATGCTATCATATCATATCATATTATTGGTTTATGTTTCTGCCATCTTTCCTTTGTCCACTTGGACCATTTGTTTATGTTTATGCTCTTTTTCCTTTGTCCATTTGGACCAAAAACATTTATAAAGGTTTAAACCCATTAAAAAACTTATTCTCTTAATTGTGGAATATGGTTACTATCCTTTGCATTGGACATGGAACTTTGGACTTAGAGTTATGATCTTAACCTATGCTTGGAAGTTCGTGATGGTAAAATTTGGATATTGGGTACTTAGGGTTCTCTTTTTAAGACCTATCTTGATCAAGGCCTAATCTAAAGGAAAGAACGCTTATGTTATGGAGCTTACTTGTGTGGTTAGACCTTTCTTATCCTTATCTTTTATCTTTTTCCTTTAGGATAGTCACTTCTTCTCCACCCATTCTTTAATTTTCAAAATCTTCTCTCTTTTTCAAAACCTTCTTGTTTTTTTAAAATTAAACCTCTTTCATAAATACCCTTGACTTTGGTCAAGTGATTTTCAAACTTTGTTTTCTTCAATAAATGTCAATCAATGTTAATCATACTTTGACTAATTTCAAAAAGATATAAAAAACACTTCACCTCATTCAAACTTTTGTGCTTTTATGCACTTTTTTCTTTTAAAACTTTTCAAAAAGTTTATACATGAGTTATTTTCTTAGTTGAAATGTAATTCTCCTATTCCCCATAGTATTTAAGATGTTGAAATTTTCCACTTAGATGTTGTGTGATAGACTTTTTGATTCTAATCCAAGCAAAAATCCTCCATCTTAAGATGATGCAAATGTTGTTTTCTTGTACTTGCGGGCGACTAGTCGTAGTTTTCTCCTTAAAATGGCGACTTGTCTTTACTTTTAAAATCAACCATAACAAACCATTTTTTTATTTGTTTCACGAACTACGAGGTTTTGATCCTATATTGCACTTTGTGGGTACGTAGACATGAGGCGATAAGTCTCTTCAAAAACAAAAATCTAAAAAAATATTTCTCTTTTCATCTCCCCAATCTCTTTTCAAACCAAAAAGCGTAGATATTTCAAAGGGTTCCTATATAGTACTATAGACGTTTTGGGTGTTAACACCTTCCCTTAGCGTAACCAACCCCTTACCCAGTCTCTGTTTATCTGTTCTTGTTTTAGAACTTGATTAGGTTTTTTCTCTCTTTTTCCTTTCCTTTTGGATAAAATAAAAGTGCGGTGCGACTCTTGCGTTTTTTAGTTAAGTTAATCAATAGCTTATACTCACAAATTTCCCCGCTACATGGTATCACCAGCTACATTTTTATTCAAGCTTCCCCAGTTATGGGTGATCTTTTCCCAGTGGATCTTTCTTTCCCCCGTGAAGCGGAGTTCTTGTTACTATCCCTCGGGGGATCTTTTATGATAGAAGAACATTTTGGATTATATCCCCAAGTGAAGTTTCTTCCTCTCCCTAGAGAGATTGGAGCCTTGAAGCAGGACTTTGTTCCATCTATGGCTTTTAATTCATCCCAGTGATGTTTCCATCTTGTTGAGATTGGCCGAGTATCCGATTATGTTGTGATATTTATTTCATCTCTAGCTTATCTCTTATGTCTATTTTGTTAGCATGAATATATACATGACATACATTCATACACGCATACATGGTACATGTGCATTTCACATTTTCTTGGTGTTGTTTATTTCACTCACTTTGGTTGTGTTTATCCCTAGGTGATTTTGTTTTTCATCTCTCCCAGTAGAGTCGTCAACCTTAAGCAGAAAGTGTATATCCTTTCTAATTCCCCATAGAGTTTATCCCTTGTGGAAGATTTTCCTTTAGCTTTCCTTTCCATTTGTGGATAGGATAAAACCCCAGTCGAGTTCATTCCTCATTGGGTAAAGTCTTGTTTGACCGTTTCTCTCCAGCTTATTCCTGAATTGAACCTTGGTCTTTGACAATTATTTGGTTTCAAATCTCTCTAGGCTGTTAAACCTAGATCAAGGGTGCATTTATTTTGCACATTTGGATACTTTGTCTCCCCGGGAAGAATCTGTTTATGGATCCCCATTGAAGACAAATTTTATTCCCCAGCAGTGATGTTGTAACACTCTCTTGGAATTTATGTCTAACGACAAGTGGCCACCTCTTTATTTGAGCAGCTTGTTTTGTTCTAAGATTTTCTTTTTTATGGAAAATGGTAGTCTCTTTTCAGGACAGTTTTTCTATCCCCAATGAAGTTATCAGATTATCAATTGATCTTTCATCAAATTGCATCTCTCCGGAAGTCCCATCAAAGAAGTTTGTTGAAGACGTTTACAACTGTTTTTCTATTTATTTAAGATACCTTGTTATAGGAATTTCATTTACTCCAATGCAATTTCAAACTACAATTGGTGATGTTCTCCCCAGTGAGCTCATTATCAAATTTTGCTCCCATCAAATGGCATCTCCCCGGAAGTCCCGTTAGAGAAGTTTGGTGAATATTTTTACAGATGATTTTTCTCTTTATTTGAGAAATCTGTTTTGGCATGTCAACCGACCTGCATCTCTTTTGAAGATCCCCAGTGAAGTTATAAATCTCCAGTGAAAGTCCTAATCCCCTGTGAAGATTACATCCCACAAGTGATTACCTTCTTAGGAACTTATTTATTTTAACCTTTTCAAATAGAAGAATTGATAAGAAGAAACTGAGACGAGTCAGTGGTTTATAACCTGAGGCGAAGGGAGGTTTATTTTAACCTTTTCAAGTGGAAGACTTGATAAGAAGAAACTGAGACCAGACCGAGGCTTATGACCTGAGGTGAGGTTTATTTTAACCTTTTCAAGTGGAATACTTGATAAGAAGAAACTGAGAACAGTCTGTGGCTTATGACCCGATGTGAGGGGAGGTTCATTTTAACCTTTTCAAGTGGAATATTTGATAAGAAGATACTGAGACCAGTTCGTGGCTTATGACCCGAGGCGAGGGGAGGTTTATTTTAACCTTTTCAAGTTGAATACTTTATAAGAAGAAACTGAGACCAGTTAGTGGCTTATGACCTGAGGCGAGGAGAGGTTTATGTTAACCTTTTCAAGTAGAAGACTTGATAAGAAGAAACTAAGACCAGTCTGTGGTTTATGACCCGAGGCGAGGGGAAGTTTATTTTAACCTTTTCAAGTGGAAGACTTGATAAGAAGAAACTGAGACCTATTCGTGGCCTACAACCTCGAAGCGCTGGGGAAGTTTATTTACATTTTCTAAATGGATCATTTAGTTAAAGATGAAATTGGATCATATTTTGATCATGGAAGCTTATTGTTGGTCAAATACCTTTTCTTAGGCTACCATATGTTTGATAGTAGGTCATCTTTCCTTTCAAGTTTATTACCTTTGCATAGGCTATCATATGTTTGATAGTAGATAATACACCTTTGTTTACGGTCAGACACCATTGCTTAGGTTACCATATGTTTGGTAGTAGGTGATCTTTCTGTTGCGGTGAGAATAGGATATCAAGCTATTATATTAACTTGAATCGCAGTTCTTTAAATGTTCACCACCGTCTTTGATTTATCCAAAAGAAAGGTTCAAGAAAGAAAAAAAACCTAAGAGATCTAAGGTTCGGGGGTTGGTTACGCCTAGGGAAGGTATTAGCATCCTAAACGTCTGTAGTACTCTACAGGAACCTCTTGTTAGTACTTATGTTATCTATTACTCGCTTGCTAAAGGTGCTATGCTAAGGAAAAACCCTAGGGGTTAGTATCTAAGTATACTCGGCAAGATATCGCATCTTGTGCCTACATATCCTGACGGGAGTGGAATCAGAGCATCCGTAGCTCTCCTCAAGGAGGATGAGGAACTTCTTGACTGGTCAAGGTTCCAGGGGGAGGTAATGTCTGTGGCAAGACACTACATAGAGTGCAGCGACTCTAAAGTTAAAGTTGGTTTGAAGGGGTAGGATGTAAATGTTTGCGGCGAAACATTTACGTGGAGTACGGCGACTCCGATCCTAAGGCTAGGATACTAATTCGTCTACGGTGAGATGTGGAGTACGGCGACTCTGAATCCTAAGGCCAAGCTGAGGGAAGGTTCTAAAGAAGTCCTATGACATAGAGTCAATGTTAGGGTACCTTTCCTTTGGAATGAAGGGGAATACTAATTTAAAGTTAGTTACTGTGATTGAAATTAACCAGGGCATAGAAGCATGCAACTGTAATAATATGGGTAAGACATTAAGCATAAAGTCATGATCGGATATAGCAAGCAGTTATAACGTACAAATAATTTATGAATCCAAATATCATGTCAAATCAGGTACATTTATAAAAGAGTGCGCCAGCGCAGGGGAACAATAGAAAAACATAGTATGAATAGGGACTTGTAAAGAGACTGATAATTAAGCACATGATTAGAGAATTCTTAACAAGAGATAAGGCACAAAGGAAGTCATAAATTTAATTAATTTGAGGGAGATATGGATGTAAATCACAGACTGTTTTTATTTAGTTATAAAATTAAGTCGAAAATCAAACCTACATAACTTGAAGGAGTTTTAATTTTGTAAAGGAAGTTTTATTAAAAAAAAGTTTATTAATTTTACAAAAGAAAGAAAAGTTTCATTAATTTTAGAAAAGAAAAAGAAGTTTTAATTAATAAGAAAAAAACAAGTTTTTATTATTATAATTTAAAAGAAAGAGAAATTATAGTTAATTAAAAAACCAACAAAATAGTTAAACCCTAAATTAGGTTAATTAACAAATAAAAATAAAAAATAGGGATAAATGAAATTAAAACAAATAAAAGAGGACCCAACGTAAGAATCTTTAGAGCAAAACGTCTACGAACGAAGAAAACCCAAGATTCCTCATCCAAAACCTCGTTCTTCTTTGTTCAACCTTAATTCCTCCCTCTCCATTATCATCCGTCAATCGCGACTCCCTCAACCCTTTCCACTCGCTCGTCTCGCACTTCCTCTCTCTCGAAGAAACAATTGTTCGCCTCCTCGCAAATAACGCGTACGAATAGTCATCGGCGAACCAAACAAACGCAATGGAAGATGGTTCAAACAATAAAAGGATATCAACAATCATATATGCAATATAGAGGTAGAGACAAATGAATTTACCTGTCAGAGTTCGTCCAACGCGTCTTCGACACCGAAATCGGCACGGCGGCTTCGACAATGTCAACAATTCGGCGGTATGTCGTCTCCTCTCTTTGATCCTCTTCTTCCAGTTTCTGCCGTGTGTTGTTGTTGTTTTGATTCAAACCATCTCTATTCCTCCCTCCACTTCGTGTGGGTTGTTTATGTGTTGATGTGTGTTTCTGAATTTGAAGGTGTATTGCTCGTATTGTTCTTTGGGAATTATTATTTTGGTGAATATTCTGCTACTGCAATCTTTCAATGATGCTTGTGATTTTTCTTATCAATTTCGATGTTGTGTAGGCTGTTTTACGTAGTGTTTTGGGTTTGTGAATGAATTTTCTGGTGTAAGAGACTGTATATGATTTTTTTGATGATTTTTGAAATGAAAACTGTGTTTATGTAAATGTTCTGATGTTTCCTTCTGTACTTCCTCCTCCCCCTCTGTGTGATGCTGCGTGCTCTCTTTTATATGCTCTGAGTGATTGAATTCTGATCTTGTAATTGAATACGAAAAATTCTTTGTCTATTCCTGTCTTGGAAGGTTTTTAAACATTGCCTAAGCATTTTTCTTGTTTTGGAAATGAAACTAATGTTGTCTGACCAAAACATTTGGGATGTCTGATGATAAATGACTTTCCATCCTCACTTGATATTGTTTGAGGGTCGTTTTGGAAATAACTACAACATGTTGGGTGTAACACCCTTTTCTGCCCCACAAATATTGCAGCAGATTAAATCAAATATTAGAGTAAAATCAGAACCACCTCAAAGGGTGCACATTTCTCAATAAATTCAATTAAACAAAATTGTTCCGTAAACAACGGGTTTTCCTTAAGATAATTCAAAAACCATCAAACAGCAGCGGAACCACCATAACCACAATAATACAACATAAAAAGGTTTTCAAAATAAAACCATAGTCATCAAATAACAACAAAATAACAACTCAACAATGGTTCGACTCAACGACCCAACCCGATGTTACACTATCAGAGCAAGACCCTCTACATCGACCAAAGGAAAAATAAATTCCAAAAGTCCTCGAAGACATCCACGGCTAATCGTGATCATCTGCACGTTACCCACGTGGAGGCAACAGTCAAACAAGCAGGGTGAGTAATCACAATTCATTATAATCAATATAAAAACAGGATATGCATAAAATGGCGTCATCATCATATACAACATCATCAGGGTCATCACAAGGGAAAACATCAAAAATCACAATATCATAGATCACATCAATGCCAATTAAATGCAATGCACAACAAGACTCATGCATGTGGTACCAATCGTCACAATCGATGGACACTAGGCCATCACCCTCCAAAGATCTCTGTCATTAGGATCGATTCTACACAAGAACCGGAGCACGTCAAAACCACCTCACATCTACACAATGGGATTGAAGCCACAATAGACCGAATTTAACATCAATGTAATGCTATGAATGCATGATACACAACGTCATAATCATCATCATCAACTCAAGTCATTACGTGCATCATCATTCATCACAAGCTCATCATATCGTCATTCATTCATCTAAACATAATACATCATCATCTTATAATCATCAATACAACTCATGGAAATTCACATCAAAATAGTCATGCATCATCGCCTCACAATCATCAATATAACCCATGGTCATTCACATCATTATGTAATCATCAATATACTCGTGGTAATCCATATCTTCAATTAATCATCAAACATCATGTATAAACAGTTCATAATCATCAGTATACATCATGGTAATTCATATCATTAATTAATCATCTAACATCAAATATGCACAGCTCATAATCGTCAATATATTCATGGTAATTCATATAATTAATTAATCATCAAACATCATATATATACAGCTCATAATCATCAATATACATCAGGGTAAATCATCAGAAAAATCACAGCATCAAAACATCAAGACAGCACAAGAATCATAAAACAATTCGCGAACAACAGTCGTTTGCTGCCAAGTTCGCTGTGCGAACTCGTTCGCTGGGATGTTCGCTTTGCGAGCTTCCAGCGAACCCCCAAATCTCATACCAAAAACCAGAGAACCCCACTCTGTCTCCTCTTGCTACCTCTATTCGCCTAGCGAAGTCACTCGCTGGGAGGTTCGCTTTGGGAACTCAAGCTCATACTCAGAATTACACGTCAGTATTTCAAACACACACATCACGCATTCGCAGCTCCATTTGCTTTGCGAATCTGGGACGAATATTCGCTTTGCGAAAGAATCATTCGCTTTGCAAAGTCGCGATTCTCTGCAATCGCTGCTACGCATCAGTAGCACTTCAGACCACCAAATCCTTACGGTTTTAACCTCACTTTACCCCAAAACATTCCTACGGCATCATGGCAATTAAAGGCGTAAAACCTACGACTATTTGGCCGATTAATTTCACTATCTTAACTCAAAATTACCTAAACCTTCACAAACCCTCAAGATTCTCATAAACATCATAAATTCCTTCCTCATACAAGACCCCACATATCATCCAAGAAGGTTTAGCCTCGAAGGCTTACTTTTACCCAATTCAATTCAACCCTTAATAATCCATCATCGATCCTCAGAAATACCCCTAAATCACCAATTTACTCATAAACCCACAAACCCTCATAAACCTCACTAATACATCATAATTTCTTCAGTTTACTCATAAACCCACAACATCACATAAACCTCACAATCCACTTTAAATACATCGAATTCCTATATTGAAAACAATGAAAGGTAATACTCTCCATACCTTAGATTATCGATTCAGAGCTTTCTCTATTGAGTCTTTGAAAACCTTCTCGAATCTTCGCCTTTTCCTTTTTCCTCAGAGCTCTCGTCTTCTTTCCTTCTTTTCATGGTCTAACAAAATGAATCCCATTCCCAAACTCTCCTTTTTGTTAAACCTACTCTTGGGCTCCAAAAATGGGCTTTTCTCAATTTACCCTCACTAATCCTCCTCAAAAGTCCACTTTACCCTTAATTCATCTAATATTATTTAAATTAATAATAATACTAATATATTTCATATTATATACTATTATTTAAATAAATAACCAAAACTCCACAAAATTCCACACATAGCTCAAACCACCAAAATTCACCAAAAATCAAGAATATTATATTTAAATAAATTAAATAAATATTCTTACAAATTTTGGGTGTTACATTGGAACATGTTTGAAGGTTCTTGATTTGGAGAATTTTCCTTCCTTAATTTGTCAGACTTAATTATGTTCCTGTTTGCCATAATTATCTTTTCTTGATTTGGAGTTGGCTCTAAACTTTCTTCCTATCCTGCGGCAGGTTTAGAGTGTGAAAGGGATACGTGAAGGGTTCATCACCTACTTGACTCTTCAATACGAAATGGAGTTCCGTTCTCTTCTCGTGAAAGGCTTCAGGGAAGCTCTTTTGTTCCAATCTCTATCAATTCTTTGAGCCTTTAATACTTTGTGACACCTACTACTCAATGCCTTAAAGTCTTATGACAAATGTAGTTGGTTTGACTTGGTTGGTCGCGTTACAAATTGAATCAGGTGCTGATGGTCTTGTGAAAGCACGGCTGTGAATCTCTCTCATTATTGTTGGCATAGTGGGCATAGCAACTTCTTTGGTAAGTCGTAAACCACATGCTGCCGATTTTCTGTGTGAATGTATGTGAATCTATGGTTGTGAACTTTTGTAAACTCTTTGCAAACAAGGCCTCCTACGTTTTAGCTCATGACAGCTCATGTTAAAAGGCTATAATCCATGATCAAAGTGTTTATGTCATTAGCTTTAGAATGCCTTAATGTGTTTCTGTTGGTTTTCTTTTTTATAGAAAGCAAACAATGGGTGGCTGAGGAGTTTGTCGATGGCAGTGATGAATATAGTAGGGCTGAGTATATTTGTAGAATCATCACAAGGGTCCTCGGACCAATTCCTCCAAGAGCGAGCATAATAGTAGAACCTGTTTGCATATCAATGTCTCCAGCCAAGATAAGTACCCTCCCAATTCTGACCACTGCTCATGTCCTAGTTGTTATTGTTTTGGTTTAACAATGCGTCGTAAACTCTATCCTCTTGATACTGCACGTAACTGCTAGAATTTAATCGTCACCTTGCTTACTGGTGTGTTTCGACTTCTGTTGACCATATGATTAATGATGTCTGCTTGAATTAGCTGGTGCTTGCGGAGCATTTAGAGTACGAATAGTTTGTTACGGCTGTGGCGTCTATCAGCTCAAATCAATTAGGACTTGGTGTTGATCTTATTTTGGTTCACACTTGAATGCGCCGTAATATATATGTTGGTGAATTGATGGTCTTTCATGTTCATCTGCAGGTCTCGCTTACCTCCTTTGCAGGCCTTAAGCTTCGACATTACCCGAGTGAGAGCTGCTTTAGAGCAGGTAGCGGGCATGGCAGAAACGTGGGCTGACTTGCAGCGTCATCACTTGTCGTGCATATTCAGGAATGCCAGACTAGGACTTAAATGGACAATGTAATTTGGCAGCATTAGGTAAGTTTAGCTGGTAAGGTTCTCTCTTAACATGTTTACTGCCATTGGAATCTCCAAGTGAGATTAATACTTGCTGTTTAGTAAGAGATTTTTCAGGCTTTTCCACATTGTTTTGGACAGGAGGCAAACACGGGTGGCTAACTGGCGGTGAAATTGCTCCTGGATGACACACAAAATATCAAGAAGTCGCACAAGTGATGTGCTGGAATATTTTCCCTCAATTGTAGATCCTTTGGAGAATTGGATGGTTCTAAAATGTGAATTGCAATTTGTAAATCCCTTTATAGATTTAATTACTTTGAAGCTCTTAATCGAATGAAAGTTTTGTATTCGTTTCTCTGCAATTTGTGATTGTTCCTTTATGGGCTCAATTTGTAAATTTGAATGTTGGAATACGGGAAGAGTGTCGGAACTTTGTATTTGATCTTAGTAATGACATCTTAAACTTAAAGTCTCAGAACGTGCAAGTTCTTCATAGCCTCTTGTCCGTTATACTTCCTTTTTAGCAAAACAGGAGTTATGCCAATTCGTCGCCGACACGACTACATGAATCAAACATATGCAGCAGTACCCCGCTTGCATATAAAAACACGTTGACTTCCCTCTCGTGACATTTCACCAAGATGTTTTTCTTCATGTAAATTTCCAAAATCAACCACCTTGTCATAGGACTCGTATGTAACTACATTCAATACTATTTGGCCATAAGAACCCACTTGAGACAACTCTTGAACTTAACTTAGAAGTGGCATGGTATTACATAACCATCGAATCATGACTAAAAAAAATGATGAATCACGCCTTAAACACTTGAACTTAATTTAACCCTTGATTATTAGGAATGAACTTGGAATGATGAACTCGAAATTGGTCATAATTTCATGGCCTCAGATCAAGCAAAGTTTGGCTTGGAAGCAAATAATCATTATTTGAAAACCATTCTCAACTTGGAAAACATCATTTTAACCATGTTTGTAACTGGCTTGAAACAATGAAAACACCTCTTGAGACTAACTTGGTATGTGGTCAAACGATAATGTCTTAGACTTCGTAACCCCGAATAAATCTTAATAACGGTTAAAACTTTTGGATGTCACACTTCAACCCAAATTGATAATATGAACCACGACTCGAATTAGCTTAAAACCACAATGCACTCAAAGCCCAAATAACAATCGAACCCTTGAAGTATTGATCCAAGTACGATCTTGCATTACCTTGAAGCAAAGAAACCCAATCATGACTGGTCAATAACCTTAAATCCAACATGCCACGAACCTTCTGGATGAATTACTTTAGAAATGATGCCAATATACAACTCAGGCCACGGGTCATGCCGATACTATTTGACCTTGAGCATGGGAGTACTTCCTTCCTTCATTTCCACAGGATTTTAACACAATTTACAAGGACCAGAATCAACATGAGCACACACAGGACCTCCATGATTCTGAACCTTTTGCAGCAACCTAATTTCAAAAAACGAGAACAAATAAACAAAGTCTAGTACATTGGTTAGCTATGCACAGATGATTGACTTAAGATGATATGCAGACAGTCAACGAATCTAAGGGTAAAATTTGGGGTATGACACTTTCCTTTCAAGTTTATTACCTTTGCTTAGGCTATCATATGTTTGATAGTAGGTAATATGTCTATCTATTTGGTCAGATACCTTTGCTTAGGCTACCATATGTTTGGTAGTAGGTCATCTTTTCTTTCAAGTTTATTACCTTTGCTTAGGCTATCATATGTTTGATAGTAGGTAATATGTCTATCTATTTGGTCAAATATCTTTGCTTAGGCTACCATATGTTTGGTAGTAGGTGATTTTTCCTTTCAAGTTTAGTATCATTGCTTAGGCTATCATATATTTGATAGTAGGTAATACAACTTTCTTTTTTGTCAGACACCTTTGCTTAGGCTACCATATGTTTGGTAGTAGGTGCTCTTTCCTTTCAAGTTTATTACTTTTGCTTAGGCTGTCATATGTTTGATAGTAGGTAATACACTTTATCTTTTGTTCAGGTACCTTTGCTTAGGCTACCATATGTTTGGTAGTAGGTGCTCTTTTCTTTCAAGTTTATTACCTTTGCTTAGGCTATCATGTGTTTGATAGTAGGTAACATGTCTATCTATTCGGTCAGATACCTTTGCTTAGGCTACCATATGTTTCGTAGTAGGTCATCTTTCCTTCTGAGTTTATTACATTTGCTTAGGCTACCATATGTTTGGTAGTAGGTCATCTTTCCTTCTGAGTTTATTACATTTTCTTAGGCTAGCATATGTTTGGTAGTAGGTAATACATGTCTCTCTTTTGGAGCTCCCCTGTGATTGTCAGAGTTGTTAATCTCATCCCCAGTGGAGTTACAACCTTTTCCCCAATATATTCATCTCATGTGGCATCATTCCCTACCGAATCCTCGTCTTGCATTCATATCATATCATAAGCATCTTTGTTGTATCTTAGGTCAAAAAATTGTGCATGTTTGTATTTAAGTCTCTCCTATCACGTTGAGACGAAGATTTCAATCTTCATATCTCTGGATAGAAGAAACTTAAAAAGGGGCATCTGTCATACCCTAATTTTTGACCCTAACATTTTGTTTCTCTTTGCATCATCTACATAGCCTATCATGTCTTTCATAACACATAATGCCTAATTTATCAGCTGGAATAAACTTGTTGAACTTACAATCGAATCGGTCAACTAAAAAGTCAACTATACATAAAATCAGTGGACGAAAAGTTTCAAAATCGAGCTTGCAGACGTCAGTAAAATTAATCTACGTTTCGCTTAGTTTAACATGGCATGCTCGTTTTAATTTTTCGACTGATTTTCGGTCGCATTTTGACCAGTTTGAGCCTTTTAACCAGGGAAATTTTATTTCAAAATTTGACCAAACGTTGTATTTTTCTGAGTCGTTCATTTCGCGCTGATTATTTTGGTGCATTCATTTCTTTTTTCGAGCACTTCGTTACCAGTCCAATTTCTCCTTTTAATCGATTTTATTTTTATTTTAATTATATAGCCTTTTTTTTATTAATCAAATTTTTAATTTAGATTTTGATTTTAAAATAATTTATTTTTATTTTATTTTATCTTTTAAAAAATAATATAAAAGTTTGTTTTTATTTTGTTTTTAGTAAAACTTAAGTTTAGAAAAGAGGTTTTGTTTTTTTCTCCAATTGTAGTAACCATAGACTCACAAGCCATGAGAACCCTACCCTCACATATAGCATACATCATGTACTCTCTCTCTCTCATTGAATTACAAAGAATTGTATAAAAGAGGCATGGTATCAGTTGTAGGGCAACACGCGCAGCACAACATTTTTATCACCATATCAACACAGCATCCAAAGAATACTCCCTGAAGCACCTTCCCCCTCTCTCTCAGTAAAAAAATGTTAGAAGAAAAAATACAAACGCATGATATCCATCATACACACGCAAGAGACCCATGCTTTTCAAAAATCACCTCTATGTAACTCCACACTCCCTTCACTTCAACCTCATAATATGAAACACAACCGCAAGGCCACCATTCCTCAAGTTTTTCCGGCCACCATCTCAAAAAAACAGTCCCTCTCCCTCAATTTCTAATGTTCACCAAACTCCAACTAAACTCCATTAACACAACAAAACACCCTCATTTTTTACACATAAAAAAAACAGATGTTATTATTGTTGCTGCAAACAAGTCATCATCACCAACACTCAATCATAAATCATAAAGATCAGGTTGAGTTCTTTCCAAAACAACAACTCATAACCCCAAGAGCTACTAGTTCGAAAGAGAAAAGATGGTTTTAAATTGCAGACCGCATCACCTGATGCGGCCGCAATATTGCGGTTGTGGTAGTGTCCGCATCCGCATCAGGCCGCAATTGCGGTGTGATTGTAAATCACACTAAAAACCGCATCATAACGCCGCAACGGCCGCATCATAACACCGCAATGACCGCATTTGCCCGCATCGGACCGCATCAACCCGCATCAATAGATAAAATGTGAAATTTATTACATATAATAAAGTATACTATTTTATGTTGATAAAAATAAATTCACACCGCAACGACCGCAATCCGCATCACAACAGTCGCAATAACCGCAACCGCAATGACTGTATCCGCAACCGCATCCGCAACCGCAACCGCAATTTAAAACCATGATCTTCACTTCACATCACCCTTTCCCATTCTCTACTTCACGTGACAAGCCTCACCATCATCTTTTTCTTTAACTCATCTTTTCATCAACACCATCTTCACTTACCAAACCATACCATTTTCACCATTCTTCACATTCCTCTCGCGTTAAATTTCACTCCTACGGTGCCTGCTAGATTCATGCAATAAACAAGATGAATTTGAACGTAAAAGTTTTCATTTTGTTGATATTGTGGGTGAAGATCCTAATGATGATACATGTGATGTTTGCGCAGATGGTGGAGACCTGATGTGTTGTGATGGTTGCCTATCAACGTTCCATAAAAGCTGTTTGGATATAAAAAAGTTTCCATCTGGTGACTGGCACTGCATTTACTGTTGTTGCAAATTTTGTGGGTTAGTTGGTGAAAGTTCAAACCAAAGTGTTGTCAATGACGAGTTTACTATGCCTGCATTGCTCACATGCCATTTATGTGAGGAAGGAAAATTACATGAAGGTCAACATTTATCTTCAAGATTGTTGTTTTTTTTACTAATAAAAGTGTGAAGAACTGTGAAAGTTGCGCTCTGCGAGAGATATCAGAAATTTAAAGGTTGATTTTGTGGTTTACATTGCACGAGGTTGCTGTTTTTCTGCTCATAAAGCCAAGCCAGAACCAAAATATTGAAGTTGAAAAATTGTTGATGAACCACTTGGAACAATGCATATATCAACATCATCCAAAATTTTTATTTTTCTGCTTCAATTGTGTGTATCTGTAACTGCTAATGGATTTCCAAAATGCAACTGTGATGATGACATAAGCTAGTGGACTATTGACAACATTCTAGAATGCCAGAAAATCAGAGATTTCTTTATCACCGTCGCTGAAGGTTCAGGAGTTTTTGCTCAGGTGTAAGACAAGGGAGCTTGGAATCAAGTGGAGTTTCTATTGATGTAGGCCCGGTTGCTGCAATCTGAATGCCAATGCTTCGTTTTAGAGATTTCAAGGGATGAGTGTCTGAAGTAACGGAAACTTGTTACGCGATACTAGTTTTTGTACTTCCTAGTGTCGGGGATAGGTTTTGGAGCAATCAAGAGTTGGAGATTTTTAAAGTTGTTGCTGATCAGGTAACTGTGACACTTTCTCATGCTGTGGTTCTTGAGTAATTGCAGCTCATGAGGGAGAAATTGGTGGAGAAAAACCGAGCATTACAACAAGAGAAAAGGAATACGACGAATCGCCGACAAAACCATTCACAGCATCAGCCTTTGGCTTCATGGTAACGGCATGAATCCTTTTTGTTACTTTAGTATTTTACTATCATGTGTGTGTCTTTCAATTCGAATTTGCGACAGTGTGTGTATAGCTGAGTTGGTGTTGCATATTGAGTTCATCGTCACTAAGTCGATTGTGTCGCAATTCTGAGAATTGGAATTGATACCATCAAGAGTGACAATAAGGATGAGGCTTTGGGTATTTACTTTATTTCGTCATATGAATACGATGATGAAGCTGAAGATGGTGATATTATAATTTACACCGGTCAGGCTAGGAATTTCTAAAAGAAATAGAAGCATATGTCTGATCAGAAGCTCCATAGGGGTAATCGCTTTGGATAGAAGTTCAAGACAACACAATGAAATTAGAGTCAACCGGGGAATGAAATATACTACGGTTTTGAACTAAAAAACTTACGTCTATGATGGTCTGTATAAAATTCAAGATTCATGGGCTGAAATAGCAAAAGAAGGTGACGACAGCTTGTTTAAGTATAAGTTGATAAGAATGCCTGGACAACCTAGGTACCTTTTCTTTAATTTTTTTTCCTCTTCTCTTATTATTGATTCGTTTGGTGATTTTTTTTTTTAATATAACACATTTTTTTTAAATAAAATTCCAAAAAAACTAACATTTCAGTTAATTTACGAAAATTACTGGGTTTGAAAACCCTCTATAAGGGTGGCGCCATATGGGATGGTGCCTCAGTTAGAGGCTATATGCCAAACCATATGACGCCTCAAGCAAAGGAACGTTGCCCTAAAATTTTTCAAATTTCCCTGAGGAGTCGCCATCCCAGATGGCGCCTCAGGTGTTCTTATTTTTTTATTTTTTTTTAATTTTGGAAATTGAAAAAAAAAAGCAGTTTTTTTTTTTTAATTTTTTTTAATGAAGAGGCATGCTAACGAACAGTGGAAGCATGCTAATGAACAGTGGAAGCAGAGTGTAGGCATGCAGAGATGTGTGGTCTTGTTAAGGCTAGTCTGTCCATGCAGAGTTGTGTGGTCTTGTCAAGGCTAGTGTAGCCATGCAGAGTTGTGTGGTCTTGTCAAGGCTAGTGTAGCCATACAGAGCAGCACATGGTTCTTAGCAAGACTATTCTGAAGCAATACTCCTATTAATACACATCAAATATACATCTTATTATCACATAATTGCAAACCATTTATATTCTGTAAACCATTTCTTCCAAACTTCAAAGTTTGTAAACCATTTCTTCCTAACACAATTTAGTTATGGCTCAAAGACCACAATACCTGATAACTGCACATCTCAATGGTGAGATATTTGATTGTCCAATGACGGGTTTCAATTTTAGGGATACAGAAGTGACTAAGTTTTTAATTGATAGAAGAACAATTTTTTATCATTTGAAAGCTCGGTTAGAAAAGAAATTGCAGTGCGGTCCAGTTGGGCAAATTGTATACAAAAACCCTATCTTTTTTGAGGGGCATGAGCAATACAAATTTTTTCAGATGAAGATATGGGACGATGATGATGTGCGTAATATGTTTCTCATCCATGAGCATTCTGGGTTCAATGACGTTGAGTTATATATTACGTTACAACATCAACCATTGTCTCAACAACTAGAAGTTTCACAGATTTTTAATGATTCCGACAACGAACAAGCTGAGTTGGATGTCGTTGACGAGGAAGAAGAAGAAGTGGAGGACATTGTCGACGAAATGATAAACAACGACGAGACAAACCAATTGCCAGAGAGTCATGTTTATTGCCCATCTCAACACATGACAACACTCAGCTTAGGCGATGACGAACCAACAACGGATATACTTTACGACCCATTCAGGCAGACGGGGGAAGTATTAAAAGTTGGAGAAAATTTTCGTACGAAAGAAGATTGCGTCCGAGTAATAAAACAATACCACATGAACTTATCTGCAGATTATAGAGTCGATCGAACAAATCTGACTCTATACAAGATCTACTACCACAACGAAGTGTGCCCCTTCAGATTAACGACATCTTTCCAGAAGCAAAGCGATTCCTGGAAGATAGGGTCAATGGGTCCGAAGCGCACTTGCATACTCACCAATCCAAGTCAGGATCATTGCAAGCTCGACTCTCAGTTGATCAGCAACGAAATTCTATCAGTCGTCAACGACAACCCTTCTATGAAAGTGAGTACAATAATAGCTCATATGGTTCAAAGATACAACTACACTCCCTCGTACAGGAAGGCGTGGAATGCTAGGACAAAGGCGGTTGAAATAATTTTTGGAAATTGGGAGGACTCTTACAAAGAACTCCCAATATACCTCGTGGCCCTAAAACACTATGCTCCGGGGACTGTTGTCATGTTGGAGACGTTGTCGGCATATACACCAGACGGGAATTGTGTAAGTGGAAATGGCATTTTCCACAGACTCTTCTGGGCGTTTGAACCATGCATCAAAGGATTTACGTACTGTAAACCTATAATTCAAATTGATGGAACATGGTTGTAAGGAAAATATAAGGGCACGCTACTGATGGTCGTGTCACAGGATGGCAACAACAACATTTTCCCTATCGCCTTCACTCTAGTTGAAGGGGAGACTGCTGGAGGTTAGAGTTTTTTCCTAAAAAATCTCCGACAATACGTTGCTCCCCAACCTGACTTATGTTTGATCTCTAATAGACATCCCTCAATCGAGAGTGCTTACAATAATCCTGATAACGGTTGGCAGGATCCTCCCCCAAGCCATGTGTATTGCATTAGACACATCGGGCAAAATGTCACGCGGGCGTTCAAAGACAAGGGGCTAAAGCAGATGGTTACTAACGTGGGCTATGCACTAATAGAGCCTACCTTCAGATACTACCGCAACGAGATCAGACAAAAAAACCCAGATGCATTGAGTTGGATTGATAACATTCAATGGGAGAAATGGACAAGGGCGTACGACAATGGGCAGTGATGGGGCCATATGACAACAAACCTCGTTGAATCTATGTACTCTGTATTCAAAGGCATCTGAAACCTGCCGATAATCGCTTTTGTGAGGTCAACTTATTTTAGGTTCGCTGTACTCTTTGATACCAGACGTACTAACTGGGGTTCGGTCATACAATCTGGGCAGCTGTTTAGTGACAGTTCAATGACATTCATAAAGGACGAAGTTGCAAAGGCCAACACACATGTGGTCACGGTCTTTGACTGTACTAAAGGTCACTTCAGTGTTGCAGAGTCTATTGATCACAATGAAGGAAGGCCTAGGGGATGTTACCGAGTGGAACTGGATAGGAGTTGGTGTGACTGTGGAAAGTTTCAGGCATTTCGTATGCCTTGCTCCCATGTTATAGCAGCCTATTCCAAGGTCCGACTGGACCCAACCAACTATCTCTCTGTTCTTCACCTAGTCACTACTCTATGCAATATCTACCGTACTAGCATTCAAGTGGTCGCAAAGGAGGACTACTGGCCTCCATACGAAGGCGAAATTGTGTGGCATAACAACTTGATTCGAAGAAATAAAAAGGGTCACCCTATCAGCAGCCGGATTCAAATGAAGATGGATAGAGCCGACAAAATGGTGAGGTTGTCTGGTTTGTTCTGTCAGCTAGGCCACAATTGTACCAAGTGTCCAAATGTGTCGGGCTCTAGCACGTCATCATAGTTACAACTGTAAACTTGTCTATTTATAACAACAAAAAATTTTATTTCATTGATGGCATACTTAAATCAATACAACGACATAACATAATATAACTTAATAACTAAACATCAACAAATAACCATCTACGGAACCTAATACCAAATCAGAAAATAACAATAACAAACCCAAACGAAACAACTCATAGAATCAGCTTATCTAGGCAATTACAACCTGTAACAAGCGATTTTTGTCGGTGACGGGACCACCTTATCGCTGGGTTTTCCTCACCGCAATGGTAGGAGGGGGTGCTACTTTCTGATTTCTTATTTATCCCATGAAGCTGGAAGGGAAAGGGAAGATATCTAAAACTAACCTTGCATGTGAATGTTTAACTGAACAAACGCTTAAAAAGATATTGGGGGGTCCGGGGTCAGGTTATACAATGAGGAGTTGTCAATTACCCATCCTATATGTGGTTATCCACATGATATTAGCATTAGGTTTCGCTTTGTACTTGATGGTGTTTATCCGTTAATGGGTTGGGAAAGTTTCTTGGGAAATATGAGTGAGTGAGTGAGTTTTTGTTGATGTTCTGGTTTTTTCGAGGTTTTTGGTAAGGTACTGGACTTAAGTTTTGATTGGTATGAAGGTACTGGACCTAGAGTTTTTTATTAGTATGCTCGCTAAGATTTCACAATCTTATGCCTACGTATTCCCGTTTAAATGAAATAGGGAAATTAGAGCAATCGTAGTTCCTCCTATTCTATGGGAGGAAAGAGATGTTTTGGTGTCTTGTTCAAAGCCCAAGATTGAAGCTAAAAGGTTGAGTATTTGTGTCTTGTTCAAAGCCCAAGATTGAAGCTAAAAGGTTTGACTGAGAGAGAACTTGTCATCTCTAAAGAGGGATTGTTGATTTTTGTGTGTCTTGATCAAAGCCCAAGGTTGAAGCTAAGAGGTTGATTGACTCCACTAGGGAAGTCCTTATACAAAGCCTAAGAGGAGGCTGGGGAATGACCGACTCAACAAGAGAGTGTATATATTGGTGTCTTGTACAAAGCCCAAGATTGAAGCAAAAAAGAGATTGACTCTTTGGGGGATATCATTATACAAAGCCTAAGAGGAGGCTAAAAGTTTTTTTTGACTCCGTCAGGGAGGATTGTATGTATCTTGTACAAAGCCCAAGATAGAGGCTGAAATGAGAAATTTAACTGACTCTGGTGAGGATACTTTTATGTGTCTTGTACAAAGCCCAAGATTGAGGCTGAAATGAGTTTGACTCTGCTTGAGAAATCATTCCCCAAAGCCTAAAAGAAGGCTGGGAGGAAACGGCTCTTTTGGGGAAGATATCTGTCCCAAGCTTAAGAGAGGGAGATTTATGTCTTGTACAAAGCCCAATATTGAGGCTAAAAGGGTTTGACTCAACAAGAGAGTGCTCTTTATCTGTCCTGTACAAAGCCCAGGATTGTGGCTGAACAAGCTAGAGAAATCATTCTACACAGTTCGAGAGGAGACTAACTCCTGCTAGGGGAAATCATTATACAAAGCCTAAGAGGAGGCTGAAAAAGATTGTCTCAACAAGAGAATGGTTTTTCTCTGTCTCGTACAAAGCCCGAGATTGAGGCTAAAAGGGTTGACTCAGCAAGAGAGTACTTTTATCTGTCTCTTACAAAGCCCGAGATTGAGGCTAAAGGGGTTGACTCAACAAGAGAGTACTTAAAGATAATTGCCTCAACAAGAGAGTCTGAAAAGGTGATTGACTCAACAAGAGAGTCCGAAACGGTGATTGACTCAACAAGAGAGTCTGAAAAGGTTAGCTCCACTAGGGAGAATCTTTGTATAAAGCCCAAGAGGAGGCTGACTATGCTGAGGAAATGATCATTATACAAAGCCTAAGAGGAGGCTAACTTCTGCAGGGGATTATTGAGATCCTGAGGCATGTCCAAGTGGGGAATCAACTCTTGCTGAGGATTACAGAAGAATTAATAGATCAGAAACCTTGAGGTTCTGATTTGGGATAGTGTTATACTGATGATAAGTTAACCCTGGTTGGGGAATTTTTAGGAGAGAGACTGGGTTTTAGAACCCACAAGTTTTAACTTTGCTGGAGATTAATCCAGAATCCAGGGTTTCTCCTATATTTTGTAAGGCACTTGAGAATGTCTTTGAGACTCAAGAGGGGTTTTAGACTGTCCAAGTCTATTGGTATGGAAGAGTTTACCTTTGTATAACGCCCAAGAGAAGGCTGACTCTTTTAAGGGATGAGTATCAACCCTAAAATTGGTCTGAGGGTTTTGACTCCTTTTAGAAAGATAACTATAACGAAGGATGACTAAGTTCTGTCCTATACCTTTACGAGGTCTTCGGGGTCCTTGTATTAAGCCCAAGAGAAGGCATGAGAACTGATAAGAAGCCGAAGGGTCCTTGTACAAAGCCCAAGAGGAGGCGGGGATGATTTTAAGAAGCCTGTGGGACCCAATCCAAGAAAAGTTCAAGATATGCTATTCACCGAGAATAGATCATTTAGTGAAAGTTATGAGATTTGGAGAAATTCAAGAGATTTTATTCACCGGGAATAGATCATCTCTGGGGAATAGAATTTCTTTGACAATTCCTAATGTGACAGTCTGAGAAAATGTTCACCGAGAATACTGCCTTTCTCTTTGTTCCATATTGTTTAAGCCTAAGAGGAGGAAAGACTGTATCTGGAAATCCTATGGGGATCTAATTTTGACTGTTTTAAAGAGTGACCAACTGGCTTTACTTAGTTTTAGACCTAGTTGCCGGGGAAAACTCTAAATAACTATACTAGTATATATACAGTTGATATATGACAAGTATTTAAAAGGATATGAAAGAAGACTTACAGTGTGCAGCTTCCCACAATACAGTTATATATATATATATATATATATATATATATATGACATGTATTTAAAAGAATGAAAGAAGACTTATAGTGCGCAGCTTCCCACAATACAGTTATATATATTAAAGCATGTAAATGAAAGCAGATAAAAACTTACAGGTGAGCAAGCTTCCATGCTGTATTGTTAGTTGTTCAAAGAAATTAAAGAAAGTTTTGATAACAACTGTATATTTGAATCTAAATCAAAAGAGGAGTTCTTTTTGAAAATATTGTTGGGGCTTATACTCAAAGAGAGGCCCAAGGTTTAACAGTGATCGCACCGTTTCTTTGAAGATCGTCTCGGGACTTATACAGTGACTGAGGTCCAAAGAGGTTTATTTACAAAAAGGGTTGGGTCTTACACTCTATTAGAGGCCCAAAGTTATTTTGAAAGATGAAGATGGGACTTACAACACGAGGGGAGGCCCAGATGATTTTGTTTTAAAAGGCGACGACCGCGTCGTGATTTTGAAAATACAGTGGGACTTATACAACATCTGAGGCCCAAAAAGTTGTGTATTTATAAAGGGGATGGGTCTTACACTCTAATAGAGGCCCAAAGTTATTTTTATACAAGAAATGGGGCTTACAACTCAAGGAGAGGACCAAAGAAAATGTTTTGAAAACGACGATCGCGTCGAGATTTTTGAAATCGCAGTGGGACTTATATAACATCTGAGGCCCAAAAAGGTTTCATATTTACAAGGAATGGGTCTTACATTCTATTAGAGGCCCAAAAGAGGTTTTAAAAGAGAAAGATGGGACTTACAACACGAGGGGAGTCCCAGATGGTTTATTTGAAAATGGCGATCGTGCCGAGGTTTTTTTGAAAACACAGTGGGTCTTATACAAAGACTGAGGCCCAACAAGGTTTCTTATTTACAAGGAATGAGTCTTACACTCTATTAGAGGCCCATGAGTGTTTTGAAAAAGATTGATGAGGGTGAAATCAATCAAAACCCTAATTTTGTTAAAAATGGAATTAATTTTGATTAAAAATTAATAAAATCATTGAAAACATGTGAGAAAGGAGTTGTGATTTTTGGTCAATGTCTCAAAAATCATGTTTTAATTCACAAAATGATTGAAAACCATTCAAGTTTGGAAAGTCAAGAGAAAGAAAATTTTTAAAATGTTAAAAAATAAATAAAAACTAATTCTTTGCAAAAATATCAAATATATGAAATAAATAATATTTTTGGGAAATTTTTGTAAAATAAACTATTTTAACATTTTTGTGAATTTTGAAAAAAAAGAATCAACTCAAAAGCAATAAATTTCAGAGAGAAATTAATTTTTGAATCAATTAAATAAAATAATAAAATATCAAAAATTCAAAAGTTTGAAAAAGGGCGCCAAGAACACCTTGTTCTTGCCCGCGTGCCCTGTTTTTGTCTGATTTGCATTTTCTCATCAATCTCACTGAATACTTGATGAAATCACACAATCCACATATCAATCTGCTCGTTTTCAACTCACGATCATGTCTATGGTCTTTAATTTCATTTATTTTAAGTATGGAATGAGAAATCAAAGAGAAACCTCAAGAACCCTAATTTCTGCATGAAGGCTAAGAAATTCCATACACGATTCATGCAAAGCAATCAATTGAGGGGAAACACTCCATACATGATTATGAACATATGGCAAAATTATTGTGCGAGGAAATATGCATGAATCATGAGATGACCAAGTTTAGGCTTACTTGAATGTTATGACAGCAAAAGCAATTTGATTTTTGAGTTGGAGGTGTTACAGATGAGTTGTGATGATCTGAACAGCTTCCCTACACTATATGGAGTGTGTCTGGACCCTTGGACCTGCTTGGATATGGCTGGATCACGTCATGGTATGTTAACTGATTATAGGCCTAAAATGGATTTTGAGGTCTATGATTTTGGACTTCCAGAAAGTTTTTGAGTGTTTGATCAGCTCAAATATGTTATGTGGGAAGCGTTTGAGTGATTGGTTTGGTTAGAATTGCTCTCAAACTCAAAACCTGATGGTGACTTGAGTTAGAAGGCAAATTTGGAGTGAAAGAGGTGATTTTGAGAAAAGCATCAGTTTGGGTGCTTTGGTGTACTCAAACTGATCACAATTGATGCCTATTTATAGCGTGTCAAGTTTGTTTTGGCATCAATAGTGAATGGAGGCTGCAGCAGGTCTGTGGCCAATTGTGATCAAATGGAATCTCAAGTCTTGTCTAGCCATTGACTTGAGATTATAGCACAGGCCTAAGGTTCTTTGGTTTAGGGATAAGTCTTGACTGAACTTGGATAACATTGTCTTGATGAATGCCACCTCTATGCATCAGTTAAATGCTTTGAGACAAAATTGAATATTTAAAGCATCTTTGAATTTAGGAGTGTCATGCCTAAACATAGATCCATGGACTTGGGAGGTTGGTAGATCAGTGCTTGTCCCTTGGTTATTCCCCCTTGAGGTTGTGCAGATGGATAACCATGCTTGTGGTTATGCACAAAATCCGAATTCGAGCAAAAACCTCAAACTGACTTGTAAAAAATCAGGTTTTGGAGCCAACTTTCAATGATCATAACTCGCAGCTTAATTTGAATTAGAGGGAGTTCAAGTACTCTTTGGAAAGCTTGAATGATGTACTTTAACTTTGATGTTTGACCCTAGACCTAGTTCAACTTGGATAAGGTGAAAACTGCCCCTACATTTTGAAAAAAGTAAGGCAGATTCTGACTTAGTGAAATTTTCACTAAGTGTTGGAAAAAAGTCAATTTCATGTTTTCAGCCATTTTGATCACTCCATAACTAAAAATCCATGAAGAATTGGAATGAGATGTAGTTGACACTTTTAAAGTATGCCATGAGAGCTACAAATCCATCTTTGGACCATCCAAAATGGTTGCTTGGATCTCAAGTTATGATCCTTGAAAGCTGGTACCCTAGCCACTTTGTTCCATAACTTAGAAAAATTCTAAGTTTTTTATGGTTACCCCTTTTACAAGTTAACTCACTTTCGTTGGTTTTTTTTATGAATGATGATTCAAATCACATATTAACATTGTTTTAGGGTTAAGGAACCTTGGTTGACCAAAAAAATCAAAAAGTCAAACTTTGACTTTTTGTACAGTTGACTTTTTCATCAGATGAAATTTTAAACTGTGCGATCCTTTGTGAAATTAAGTCCTTGACATAAATCAAACCTAATGGATGGATTCCATAGGTGTTATAGGATGTATTGAATCATGTCCCAAGTTTTGGGAGCATGTCCTGGTCAAAAGTCAAAGTTGCAGTTGACTTTTCCCGTGAAACCCTAATTGTGGTCCTGAAGAAATTGAAACTTGTGGGTCAAGCTTCTTTGATCAATCCATTGTTGTAAATGGATCAATGTAATGTATTGGAGACCCTCAAATCATGTCTTGAGGTCTTGGCTCATGTTTTGTCCCAAAAGTCAACTTAGGGGTGAATTAGGTCAAGAAACCCTAATTCTTGATTTTTGGGTAAATGCATCCCCGGAGGTTAAATTGACTTGATGATTGGGTCCATGAGGTTCCTTGGAGTATCTTAGGTTATGCTTTGAAGCATTTGCTCATGCCCAGATGAAAATTTCCATCTGGAGGCCCTGGTTGACCAATACCCTAATTTGGTGACACTGGCGATCCTAAGGCTTGATCCACTTGGAATGTTGCAACCTTGTGCTTGATTCTTGATGTGGGAGTCCTCTTGATCCTTTATAGGTGTTTGAGAGGTTATAAAAGTTGAAGATCATGTCATTCCTTGATTGATCCTTTTTCTAAGTGCTCTGAGAGGGCTCAAAACCCTAATCTTTGATGGTAGAGAATGCCTAACAATTCCTGAGGAGATTGAGGAGACATATAGGTACATCCATATTGTGATGATGATTTTCACAATGATGGGAAATATTAGTGGTCAAAATTTGGGGTATGACAGATGTCCCTATTTAATCTTCTTGGACCCGAAGGCGTGAATGACAAAGGTATTTGGGCATTCGGGGTGCAAGAGGATTAAATATCGGAATACCCGAAATTTTGATGGTGGTTATGAATGGCAGTATGCTCATCCATCTTCTTTTGCTAAGCAATGATGCTTTAGAAAAGGTAAAAACTTCCCCTCGATCCTGGTCTTTAGCCACGGAACTGGTCTCAGTTTCTGAAATAAACTTCCCCTCGATCCTGGTTTCCTACCACGGAACTGGTCTAAGTTTCTGAAATAAACTTCACCTCGATCCTAGTTTCCTACCAAGGAACTGGTCTAAGTTTTTGATGTAAACTTCCCCTCGATCATGGTTTTCTACCAAGGAACTGGTCTAAGTTTCTGAAATAAACTTCCCCTCGATCCGGGTCCTCATCCACGGAACTGGTCTAAGTTTCTGATGTCAATAAACCTTCTTGACAAGGGACGCTGTTTGTAGTGGTTTTCCTCAAACTTCTCGCCAGATTTTTCCCAGGGAGACGCCATTTGATGGGAAAACATTTTGATGTCAGACTTGTTGGGGAACCCATTTGTCTGAGCTGTAGAGGTATTCAAACTTCTCTGTTGGAGACGCCATTTGTTGACTATACTGGGGAAAACGAGTCTCTTGAGAGACTGCTTTCTGCTTGGAGATATTACATCATACTTTTCCTTGAGAGCTTCTCGGAGAAATGCCATGTGATGCAATCCAATTTGGAGGCGCTGATGACCTTTTTGTCAGCGAATTTTTCGGAGAAAAACTACTGTATTGCTGAATCTTTGATCAAGAGGCTTTCTCTAGGGATTTTCCTTAATCCAGGAAAGCGAAAATATCATCTTCAATGGCGAAGAGTGACGTTTGTCGAAGGTCTTTTTGCCTTTCAGAGGTACAAGTTATCAAAGTGATCGAGGGCCAACTTCAATCCAACAATAAGCTGGAGGAGAGATTGTTCAGACGAAACATTTCCTGACGAGGGAAGAACTGATAACTCAATTGACAAGAGGACTTTTATCACTAGGGGATGAGACCGACTAGAGTGATAGTGAGGCAATATGAATATGAATGTAAATCAATAATGCGTGATGTATGTATGTTTATGCTGACAAAACTGACACGACATACAGACTAGTGGATGAACACGACTGGATACTCGTCCACTGCATGGGACAAAGAAATACCACTTGTTCACCATAGCAATTCTGTCTTGCTTAGGAGAGATAGTCCCTGTGGGGAACAACACTGGTCGGGCTTAGGAGGTAAGAACTTTGCCGGGGATGTCGGACGGAATATTCACATCTTGACACAGCTGATCCTTCATTCAGGCGTACTAGTTTAGAAGGAGCACTTTGATTCTGTAATTTAAGGTTCAATTGCTTTCGGAGAAGTAATCGATGTTCTTTCAATGTTCAACAGTCAAAAGAAATTGCCATATTTATTTTAAAAGCAGAAAAATGTTGACAAGTAAATTCATTTTTGTTTTATTTCAAGAATCGTTAATCATGTTAAAATTTCGTTCTGTAAAGCTAAAACAAATAAGAATTGCAAACAAAAGCACAAGGGCTCAAATTTTATTGATAGGATGGAAATCAGCCGAGCTTATGATTCCATAGAGTATTTACAAAGTTAGAAAATAGTAATTTAAGGGAAAAGGGCTACATTCAAACATGACGACCGCTATCCTTCTACCAACTTTGAATTCTAGAGCTTCTGTCGAAGATGACCTTGACTAGCATTTTCCTGGTGGATGGCATTGCTACTGAGGGATTTTCCCCTTTGTTAGACGTAGTTACTTGCCATGAACCCTAATTTTTGCCTGGATTGTACTTTGAGACTTCCAATCCACCGGGATGATTTTTGCTTATGTCTCTAATTTTTTCTTGAACCGCCCTTTCGGGTTTTCAATCCACCGAGATGTTTTTTTATTTTTTTATTTAGGCGAAGTATTCTTGACTACGTCAACATTCGTGGGGTAGGCAAATTCCTCTCCATCCATGGTTGCGAGTCTCAAGGCACCGCCTGAGAAAGCTTTCTTGACCACGTAGGGGCCGTCATAATTCGGAGTCCATTTGCCCCAGGAATCAGTGAGAAATGATTGTATCTTTTTGAGCACGAGGTCTCCTTTTCTAAAAACGCGAGGTCGAACCTTTTTGTCAAATGTTTTCTTCATTCTTTGCTAATACAAATGACTGTGGCACAGAGCCGTGATTCGTTTTTCTTCGATCAGAATCAGTTCGTCGTGTCGACTTTGACACCATTAAGCTCCTGTTAACTTAGCTTCCATCAATACCCAGATTGATGGGATCTCTACTTCTATGGGAAGAACTGCCTCCATGCCATATACTAGAGAGAAAGGGGTTTCCCCTATTGAAGTGCGGACATATGTGCGATAACCGTGAAAAGCAAAGGGTAACATCTCGTGCCAGTCTTTGTAGGTTATAACCATCTTCTGAACAATCTTCTTAATGTTCTTGTTAGCCACTTCTACCGCTCCGTTCATCTTAGGTCGCTAGGGAGATGAGTTATGGTGTTCGATCTTGAACTCAGTACACAACTCCTTCATCATCTTGTTGTTCAAATTAGATCCATTATCAGTAATGATCAGGCTCGGAACACCATAACGGCAGATGAGATTGTTTTTGATAAATCGGACCACCACTTGTCGGGTTACATTGGCGTATGATGCTGCTTCGACCCACTTGGTGAAGTAGTCATTGGCTACCAGGATGAACCGATGTCCGTTCAAAGCCTTGGGTTCAATCATGCCAATCATGTCGTTTCCCCATATGGAAAAAGGCCATGAGGAAGAGAGAACTTTAAGATGCGTTGGCGGCATATGGATTTTGTCTGAGTCTATATGACACTTGTGACACCTTCTCATGTACTTGTAGCAATTGGATTCCATGGTCAACCAATAGTACCCTGCTCTTAGAATTTTTCTCGCCATTGTGTGTCCGTTGGCATGAGTGCCAAAGGATCCTTCATGAATTTCTTTTATCAGCATGTTTGCTTCTGGTCTGTCTACACATCGGAGCAAGAACATGTCAAAGTTTCTCTTATAGAGTGTATCAACGCTCAGGAAGAAGCTGCCAGCCAGTCTTCGGAGGGTCTTTCTGTCTTTTCTGGACGCCCCAGGTGGGTACTCTTGTTTCTGAAGGAAGCATTTGATATCGTGATACCAGGGTTTGTCGTCTATGACTGCTTCAATCGTGAAGATGTAGGCGGGCCGTTAAAGGTGCATTATGTTGATCTTAGGTATGTCATTCCATTGACCTACACTAATCATAGAAGAGAGAGTGGCTAACGCATCAGCCATGTGATTCTCTTCACGAGGGATGTGATGAAACTCAATATTGTTGAAGAATGGTAACAACCTTCTCGCGTAATCTTTGTAAGGAATCAATCCTGATTGGTATGTATTCCAATCTCCTTTGATCTAATTGATAACCAAGGCCGAGTCGCCATATACATCCAAGTTCTTGATCCTTGAGTCGATCTCTTCTTCGAGACCCATGATACATGCTTCGTATTTGGCCTTGTTGTTTGTACACTTGAATGTCAGTCGGGCAGTGAAAGGAATATGGGTACCCTGAGGTGTTATGATGATTGCCCCAATCCCGTTTCCATAATGATTAGCAGCTCCCTAAAAAATTAGTCCCTATTGGGAACATGGTTCTGGCCCTTCACTGGGTAGCGACTCATCGCAATCTTTCATTTTCAAATACATGACATCTTCGTCTGGGAATTCAAATCCGACTGATTCTTGATCGTCGATCGGTTGATGAGCCAAATGATCGGCTAAAATACTTCCTTTGACGGCTTTCTGAGCATGGTATTCTATGTCATATTCTGATAACAACATCTGCCAACGGGCGATCCTTCCCGTGAGAGCAGGTTTTTCAAAGACGTACTTTATTGGATCCATTTCGGAGATTAAACAAGTAGTGTGACGAATCATATACTGGCGAAGTAGTTTGGCTGCCCAAGCCAGAGCACAACAAGTTTTCTCAATCATAGTGTACCGAGTCTCGCAGTCGGTAAATTTCTTGCTCAAATAGTAAATGGCAGACTCTTTCCTTTTTGTTTCTGTTAGTTCCTGGATTGGCTGGAATTTTGGTAAAACAAAGTATATTCAATGTTGATGTCAAGGTGGTGATGTTGGAACATTGAAGTTTAACACTGGGCTGTGTTAAGTAATTAATTGCTGAAGTTGGATGTCTGATGTCACATAGGTGATGTTGTGACATCAGATCTGCAGAATTAACAACAGCAGGCTGTGATGTTGTTAGGGTTGCGTATTAGCTGGAATTGTGGAGAGCAAGCTGTCTCATTGGATGCGAATATCTTGGGATAGATATTTGCTGCTGCATAGGAGATCTGGTGCAGATTTGTAGGAGATTTAAAAGGTTGAACATTTAAAAAGATTTTAGGAGAAAATCTGTTTTAAATATTCAGTTTTAAATAACAAATCTGGGAGATATTGTAGCAAGTCCAAGACCAATTCAAGGAGCTATATAAAGTGCACAAGACCAAAGGAAAAGGTACAGAAATACATAAAGAAGATCAAGAGCATAGGCTGAGTGTCTTGAGTATTTTGTACGAGTTGTATAACCAGAATTCTAGGGTGAATTGCTGAGTCATTTTCTGTCCTCTCTAAAGCTGTGAAGCAAAGAGAGTTGTATTACTTGATCAAAGCTGTGAAGCAGAATCAAGGTTTCTCAAAGAGGTTGTTCTTTGAGTGTTTTAGGGATTGAGTAGTGTTCTCATATCTAAGTGGGTTCTTAGGTAGAAAGTCACTAGTAGGAATTAAGTTTAGGAGTTTGTCAACTGGGTTGTTGAGTCTGTAAATTAATTCTACAAGTAGTGAATTTCATCCTTGGCTTGGTATCCCCCAGACATAGGTAGTTAGACCGAACTGGGTGAACAATTCTCTGTGTTGCTTTGTTACTGTTATTGCTGTCTATTGTGCAGAGTGTGTTGTTGTGACATCGCACCTTAACATCACATGTCTGATACCAGAATTTCAATTGGTATCAGAGCAGGCATCCTGTCTGTCTCTGGGTGAGATCTAGGGAAGTTACTTTCTGGTGTACAGATGGACAAAGAAGTTAGAGGATTCGTCAATAGACCCCCTATTTTGGATGGATCCAATTATGACTATTGGAAGCCAAGGATGACCACTTTCTTAAAATCCTTGGACAGCAGAGCTTGGAAGGCTGTTATTAAAGAATGGAAAGCACCTGTTGTGTGTGAGAAAGATGATGCTGGGAAAGATAAAGAAGGCACCTCAAAGCCAAAGCCTGAAGAAGAATGGACCATGGAAGAAGATGAGCTTGCCCTTGGAAATTCCAAAGCTCTAAATGCAATCTTCAATGGAGTGGATAAGAATATATTCAGGTTAATCAATACCTGTGAAGTTGCTAAGGAAGCATGGGATATTTTGCAGGCTACACATGAAGGAACATATAGAGTTAAGATGTCAAGACTTCAGCTTTTAACATCAAAATTTAAAGGCCTGAAGATGAAGGAAGATGAGACTATTCATGACTTCCACATGAGTATTCTTGAGTTGGCGAATGCTTCCAGTGCTCTTGGTGAAAAGATGTCAGATGAAAAGCTTGTGAGGAAGATCCTTAGGTCCCTACCTGAGAAGTATAAGATAAAGGTAACTGCCATTGAAGAATCACAAGACATCAGCAAGATGAGAGTTGATGAGCTCATTGGATCTCTTCAAACTTTTGAACTTGGGTTGAATGAGGAAGAACCAGAAAAAAAGCCAAAGAGTATAGCCTTGGTGTCAAATAATGCAGAAGAAAAAGGAAAGAGTTCTGAATTGCAGGAGGATCTATCTCAGGCCATAGTTATGTTGGGAAGACAGTTCACCAAAGTATTCAAGAGAATGAATAATAACTCCAGGCCTAATGTCAAGAACATATCTTCTGACATCAGCAAGTCAAAAGAGAAGGATGAAGAGAAAACTGCCCAAGATAAAGGAGTTCAGTGCTTTGAGTGTGAAGGATATGGGAATGTCAAGAAAGAATGTCCCACCTTCTTGAAAAAGCAGAAGAAGGGCATGACACTTTCCTGGTCTGACTCAGATAGTGAAAGTGAAGGTGAGTCAGCAAAGCATGTTAGAGCTTTAACAGGAGCTGTTGTTTCTGACGATGATTCTAGTGATGGAGAAATAACCTATGAGGAGTTAGCATCCACCTATCAAGAGCTGTGTCTAAAAAGTGATGAGATTTGTCAAGAAAACAAGTGCCACAAGCAACAGATTGCTCAGCTAGAGAATGAAAAGACTGATCTGGAAAATGAAGTTGTACTAGTTAGAGCTCACCTGGATCAAATGACCAAGTCTGTTAGGATGCTGAGCTGTGGTACAGACACACTTGACAAAATCCTTCAGACAGAAAATGTTGCAGGTGATAAGTCTGGTATAGGATATGTGGCAAGCACCTCAGGAGCAAAGGAGGAGGTGTCCCAACCTATGTCTCAAACAAAGAGACAGGATTCTACCCCTAAGAAGGGTGCTCAGCCTCAGAATGTTGAGAAGAAGACTGGTCCTAATCAGAAGAGAAAGCAGCCACAAGGAGCTAGTCAGTTTATGCCCCCACAATACAACAAGAGCATGCAAGCTGCTCAGTTCAAATAGCACATGTCTCATCAGGTGTCTCAACATCAGGATAACTGGTATGGTTATGGATATGGATACACCAATGTTGTTCCTCATATCTATGGAAGAAGAAAGCCACACCATCATGGGAGACAATCCAGGAAATAGCACTCTCAGCCTTCTTATGGGAGAAGATACCAACATAATAGAAGGCAGGCCAGTTATGGTAGGAGGAGACCACATTATGGCTAGCAGCCTAAGCAATCTCATCATGGCAGAAGATTCAGAGATGAAAGGGTGAGATGATATTATTGTGGAAGGTTTGGACATATGTAGTACTCTTGCTGCAAGCTGCATGGATACCCTCAACCTCAAAACAGATGGAGAGAGTACAAGCTCAAAATTATTAAACAATGGGTACCTAAGGAGAAGGTGAAGTGCTTATTGGCTCACATGTTTGGATGTAGATTCATGTTTGCTGAAGTCAGTCATTGTCCTTCTCATGAGGTTATGTTTGGCAATGGAGAAAAAGGTGTTGTTGCAGGAGTTGGGAAGATGCAAGGTGATGGTAGACCTGAACTTGACAATGTTCTGTTTGTCAGTGGTTTAAATGCAAATTTGATCAGCATAAGCCAGTTGTGTGATGAAGGTTACAAGGTAAACTACACTAAGCATGAGTGTGTGGTTTCTGATGAGCATAATCAGATTGTTATGAAGGGTGCCAGAACCAAGGATAACTGCTATCAGTGGATTTCTCTTGAAGGAAATTCAACTAATGATGTTCAAGTTGATGTTATAACATCAGACTATGACATCAGGATGCTGAAAGGTCACTCAGAGTTAATGAGTCCTGATGTGAACTGTTTAAAAGGAAAGTCTTTATGGAGGGAAAAAGTCATTGACACTCTAAATCAAGCTCCTTGCCTCAGACCTCCCTTTCCCGGTGTTGCAACATCACGCTTCTTCAAAGCCCTGTTCTCGCAACGAATTAATTTCTTCGTCTTCAAGAATCAACCCTCACTGAAAAGAGTCATGGCGTCTCCATCCAAGAAATCTGAGTGTCAGAGTTCCACAAAAGGAAGAGCTAGGGTTTCCACTGACGAAGGTTCAGCATTCGATCCTATGGACATTGAGCCCCTCTCAACCATTCTTCCTGAATCAGGTACTACGAGACCCACTAAACTAACTCCCAAGAGACCTGCTACTGTTTTTAAGAATCCTGAAACAAAGAAAGTTGTTACTAGTGTATTATTTGGAGATAAACCTAGAACTACCAACCTGTGTCCACAAACTGCTGAGGAAAGAGTAGATGTTGATAAGTACATGGGGCAGATCGTTGACAAAATTCTTGAGAAAGGACTTCCTATTAAGGGTATATCTAGACCCCTGAGACAAATGGGTGTTGATCAGGGTACAAGAGAAAAGAGTGACATGCAATCTACTGATACAAATCTTCACAGATTGGCTGTCTCCGTAATCGAAGATGCTGAGAAGGAAGTTAAAGTTAATACTGAAGCAGATGATACTCATGTTGAAGGGGATGTCAGAACATCGCCTAGTAGGGATGCTGAGACTACTCTTGGAGGAGAAAAGAGTACTGATGTGATTAATGTTGATGACTTATCTGATGATGAAGTTATTGGAAGAGCAGTGCCTGGTCTGGCTAAGAGACTAAGGACAAGGAAAGAAAAGCAGGGTGAATCGTATCCAAAGAAGGCTTCAGATGATAAGAAGAAAAAGACTGTTGTTGGGCCAACTAAAGCTTGGAGCAAGGTCGAAGTGACTCCAAGAAAGAGGAAGATTGTGGAATAATCTGAGTCTGAGCGTGATGATGAGGATGATGTTCAGAACATCACTCATGTCATAAAATCTATTGCAAAAAGGATTGCAGACAAAGTCCCAGATGTGCCTGTGGATAACATCTCCTTCCACCAAGCAAGAAATGCCTATATGTGGAAGTTCATTTGCCAAAGGAGAATTGCTCTTGAGAGAGAGATTGGAAAAGAAGGCTTGGAGATTAAAGAAGTGATGGAAGGAATTAAAGCTGATGGGTTAATGAAAATTGTGTGTGGTTTTTCAAGGTGTTATGATGGGCTGGTAATGGAATTCATAGTAAATCTGCCTATAAATATCTTTGATCAGAGCCGTCCAGATTATATAAAGGTCTTTGTCAGAGGAAAATGTGTTGAGTTCTCACCTAAGATTGTCAACAGCTACTTAGGAAGAGAGGATGCAGAGTATACAGAACTGGAGGATACAGATAATGAAGTGTGCAAGGAAATTACTGCTGGACAGGTTAGAGTATGGCCATTAAAAGAAAAGCTACCAACTAGCAAACTGAGTGTGAAGTATGCTATACTACACAGAATTGGAGCTGCAAACTGGGTGCCCACGAATCATAAAACCACCATTGCTGTGGGATTAGGAAGGCTTATCTATGCTGTTGGTACACATAAAAAGTTTGACTATGGCACATACATATTTGATCAGACTGTAAAACATGCAACAACAAAGGCTATTAAAATGCCCATAGCATTTCCTTCACTCATTAGTGGAGTCATTCTGAGTCAACAACCAGGAATATTGACTTGTGCAGATAAAGCATGCAAGAGGAAGTCTCCATTATCCTTGCATCAGAAGTTGTTTATGGGAAGTCATGTTGCAGATATTGTGTCAACATCAAATGCAGGTATCAAGAAGAAAACTTCCAAGGTTGATTTGCTAGCAGAGCTGAAGGCAACCCACAAAGACTTGGATGTTGTGATTAATACCAGTCTGGCTAGAAAAGAAAAGATTGAGAAGATGATCCAAATTTTGGAACAAGATGATCATGCTGACTCTGAAGACGAAGGACAAGATAGTGCAGAAAATGCAAGTTCAGAAGAAGACTAGCTTTTGGTTCTGCAATGTTGTTTCAGCACTTTGTGTGCTTGGTTATGTAATTTGAATATTGTGCTGTTATATGCACCTGTTTATGTTTCCTTCTATGATTTGTTTTGCCTGGTTGCTAACTGAGAGGCTAACAATGAGAGCTAGGGTATACTGACTATAGTTAATAGGGCTTCTAATTGAAGTTTGTCTAATTGTGGCTAAAAAGGGGGAGAAAATAGCCAAGAGAGTCAAGAGTATCAAAGAATGCCAAATGTTGCTAGATGCTGCTGATGCAGTTATTGAGGGGGAGTTTAGACTAGGCTAGTGAAGATATCATAGCATTTGAAGAGTGCAGCCAAGCAGACATCAAGGGGGAGAGAAGTGCTGCACATTGTGAGCTACTAAACAGCTGTGATGCTGGTTCATATTTTTGAGGGGGAGCACCAATTGGTTGTTGTCAATAATGTTGATGGTGCTACAGCAGATCAAGTGATGAAGACTATGAAAATTGTCAAACTGCTGCTGATGAAGAGTTCAAGTTTATTGATTGAAGTTTTTTCGCTGCTAAAGTCTCTGAAGGTGCAGAGTGCAGAGATTGTTTTAGCCAAAATTAGCCAAAGGGGGAGATTGTTAGTTCCTGGATTGGCTGGAATTTTGTTAAAACAAAGTATATTCAATGTTGATGTCAAGGTGGTGATGTTGGAACATTGAAGTTTAACACTGGGTTGTGTTAAGTAATTAATTGCTGAAGTTGGATGTCTGATGTCACATAGGTGATGTTGTGACATCAGATCTGCAGAATTAACAACAACAGGCTGTGATGTTGTAAGGGTTGCGTATTAGCTGGAATTGTGGAGAGCAAGCTGTCTCATTGGATGCGAATATCTTGGGATAGATATTTGTTGCTGCATAGGAGATCTGGTGCAGATTTGTAGGAGATTTAAAAGGTTGAAGATTTAAAAAGATTTTAGGAGAAAATCTGTTTTAAATATTCAGTTTTAAATAACAAATCTGGGAGATATTGTAGCAAGTCCAAGACCAATTCAAGGAGCTATATAAAGCGCACAAGAGCAAAGGAAAAGGTACAGAAATACAGAAAGAAGATCAAGAGCATAGGCTGAGTGTCTTGAGTATTTTGTACGAGTTGTATAACCAGAATTCTAGGGTGAATTACTGAGTCATTTTCTGTCCTCTCTAAAGCTGTGAAGCAAAGAGAGTTGTATTACTTGATCAAAGCTGTGAAGCAGAATCAAGGTTTCTCAAAGAGGTTGTTCTTTGAGTGTTTTAGGGATTGAGTAGTGTTCTCATATCTAAGTGGGTTCTTAGGTAGAAAGTCACTAGTAGGAATTAAGTTTAGGAGTTTGTCAACTGGGTTGTTGAGTCTGTAAATTAATTCTACAAGTAGTGAATTTCATCCCTCGCTTGGTAGCTCCCAGACGTAGGTAGTTAGACCGAACTGGGTGAACAATTCTCTGTGTTGCTTTGTTACTGTTATTGTTGTCCATTGTACAGAGTGTGTTGTTGTGACATCACACCTTTACATCACACGTCTGATACCAGAATTTCAGTTTCGTCTTGTTAGCCAAGTACACAACCCATGGAGTCTTCCAACACTGTTAAATAGATGATCAGTGGTCTTCCTTCCACTGGAGGTGATAGAATCAGTGGATTCAACAAGTATTCCTTAATACTGTCAAAGGCGGTTTGGCAGTCTTCTGTCCAAACGCAATCTTGATTCTTTTTTAGTAATTTGAAAATCGGCGCGAATGTCGCGGTCATATGGAATATAAATGTGGAAATGTAATTCAAACGTCCCAGGAATCCCCTGACTTGTTTTTCAGTCTTTGGAGAAGGCATTTCTTGAATGGCCTTGACCTTGTCAGGATCAACCTCAATTCCTTTCTGGCTGACGATGAACCCTATAAGCTTCCCTGAACGGACACCGAATGTGCACTTATTGGGATTCAAGCGGAGTTTGTATTTTCTCAGTCGCTCGAATAGCTTTGACAGATGGGTCACATGCTCCTACTCTGTTTTAGATTTGGCGATCATGTCATCGACATACACATCCTATCTCTTTGTGTATCATGTCGTGGAACAGAGTAGTCATGGCCCTTTGATAGGTCGCCCCGGCCTTCTTCAAACCGAATGACATTACCTTGTAGCAAAAGGTGCCCCATAGGATGATGAACAAAGTTTTCTCCATGTCTTTCGGCACCATTTTTATCTGATTATAGCCCGAGAATCCATCCATGAAGGAGAAAACTTTGAACTTTGTTGTGCTGTCAACCAGCATGTCAATGTGTGGTAAGGGAAAGTCATCCTTTGGACTGGCCTTGTTTAGATCCCTGTAGTCCACACACATTTTGACTTTTCCGTCCTTTTTCGGAATTGGCACTATGTTGGCTAACCATTGAGGATATTCTGATGTGGCAAGGAAACCCGCGTGAATCTGTTTCTGCACTTCCTCTTTGATTTTTATGGCCATGTCTGGATGAGTCCGTCTCAACCTTTGTTTTACTGGAAGATATTCTGATCTTAATGGTAGATGATGTTCCACGATGCTAGTATCCAACCCTGGCATATCCTGATAGGACCAAGCAAACACATCGGGAAATTCTTTGAGAAGTCTTATCAAATTTTGTTTGACAGTCAGACTGAGCAGCACCCCAATCTTGACTTCCTTTCTCTCTTCTTCTGAACCTAAGTTGACCGTTTCCAATGGCTCTTTATGAGGTTCAATGGACCTTTCCTCTTGTTTGAGTAATTGGGAGATCTCTTCTGGAATTTCTTCGTCATTTTCTTCTTCAGTCTCAAATACCGGGAATTCAAAGTTGGGAGAAGACATTGGATCATATGTTTCAATGGGGTTTAAAACAAGCAATCTGCATGACGTGATGATTGATTTTAGAAGAGATAGAGAGAATGCAAGAGTGTGTGCAGTGTATTTTCTGAAAATGCTTGTTTTTATTGTTTTGAGTTGTTTTTTAGGATTACCATTTTCTGAAAAAGAGAAAAGAGAAAACCGCAATAAATTCGGAAATTACAGAATGACGTTATTTTATTTATGGTCTTGTTGATTCTTGAAACTACAGCCCTATAAAACAAAACTCTGTCGCTTCGGGCAAAGCGAAGAGGGACATTTACAGAAAGTGAGCCATATCAGAACATTCGTTTCACCTGGGCAGGGTGAAAGGTTAAAGACGGAAATTAGTTAGACTTATGGACGATTTTCGAGACATCGACAGCAACCCATTGGCGGCGAACTCCTCGGTGAATCACAAACTCCGGTACCTTCCTTCTTGGTTTATCTTCAGAAATAACGCTGATTTCTGGTGGAGCAGGATCGTTGGAATCTGTCTCCCAGGCAGAGTTGTCGTAGAAGGATTCTTCTGTTGTATCTTGCATAGTGTTTGTACTCTCAGGTGGATCTCCTTATCCAGTTGGCTGGATGTCTTCGAGCCTAATACGAAAGCTTTCAGGAGCAGTGTACTTGACCAAGTAGTCGTACTTGCCACTCGGTTGTCCTAAGGTGTCCCACACTTCTTTGGAACTGGAGGAGTCATCCCTTTCGATGACGTAGACCTCGGGAAAAGCGTAGTTGATGAACTCTAGCCCTGCAATCTTTGCAAATTCATCATCGTAGTGGTATTTTCTGAATGCCCTGAGTGTTGGTCCCATGACATGCTGGGGACGCAGGTATTCTTTTCAATGATGCTCAGATGATATGCGTCGTTGGGCTGATTCTTTTGCCCCAAGTTTCCTGGGTACGGCTGCCAGATAGGCAGGCCATCCATTGGGCCATAATAGTCGTGGTCAAAGTTGTCTTTCATCAGAGTATCCTCCTCTAATGAGTTTGGTGGAGCACGACATCCCTCAGGATCACAATCTTTGTATATCATCTTGACATCTGACCTTGGTATATATCTCAGACTTTGCTGGGAAAGCAAAATGGCGTAGTCGTTTCGTCTTGAGACATATAATCGTCCTTGTTGAGATAGGACTTCCATTCTTCATCTGTATCGGAGGAATCACCCTCATTGATGGTATGTACTTCTTGAGACACTGGGTGAAGGAAACCTCCACTGTGGAAGAAGTCCTAAATGGGATGAAGACTTTTTGTAGCAGTCTGGGTACAGGTTGAAGAAAAACCAAGACCCTTCTTCATTTTGTTATCAGTAGGAATGACAAGTTGTCCCCATCCTTTTGTGTTGTTACTCTTGATCACTTCGAGAGCATCTTTGTACGAGGAAATCGATGTTCCTTTCTCTGATTGGTTGTCATGGTTCACCAAAAGTGCTTGGAACTGGGTTCCAACAACCTCCTCTGGTTCTACACAAGTGGACGACGACAAGTTACTCACGATTAAGGCTTGCTCTCCACAGACTGTGACGAGTTGGTCGTTCTTGACGAACTTCAGCTTCTGGTGAAGTGTCGAAGTGACTGCCCCAGCCTCGTGTATCCAAGGTCTTCCTAACAAACAACTGTATGATGCCCGGATGTCCATGACCTGGAAAGTGACTTGGAAAGTGTGAGGACCGATAGTTATGGGAAGGTCAACTTCGCCAATAACCATTTTTCGGGATCCGTCAAATGCTTTGACGATGACCTTACTGCCTCTCATCGGAGATCCTTTAAATGATAGTCGCATTAGAGTGGACTTTGGCACAACGTTCATATTTGATCCAGTATCTACCAGTACGCTGGCTAAAGCATTGTCCTGGCAGTTGACTGTAATATTTAGCGCCATGTTATGACTTTTTCCTTTTTCTGGCAATTCCTCATCACTAAACCCCAAGTTGTTGCAGGAAGTGATGTTGGAGATGATGTTGTCGAATTACCTTATTGTTACATCTTGTTCCACAAAGGCTTGCTCTAAGACTTTCTGTAGAGCTTCCCAGTGAGCTTCGAAACTTAGTAAAAGAGATAACACAGAGATTTTTGAAGGAGTTTGAAACAGCTGATCAACGATGTTGTACTCACTTCTCTGGATGAGTTTCAGCATCTCATCATTGTTCTTTGAAAGGTCGGGATCACTAGACTGACCGACTGGCTGATTAGGAACTTCTGTTTGAGGTTCCCCTTCTCTGCTAAGTTCTCCAACTCCTCAGTTGAAGATTCGACCGGTCCGTGTTACTCGACTGATGTCTGCAATATTCACGACGGAGGGTAATGGAGTTTCCTTTCCATTCTCAGTTGTTGTTGCACCGTATTTGTAAGGGATATCCTTATTGGATTTGTACGGTACTGGTCCTGGCAGATAGATAACTACAGGAGCCTTTTGATTTTTCTGACCATCATAGCCGACCTCAATTGGTTCGAGGTTGAGAATCCTTCCACTATTAAGAGAAACTCTCAATTCATGGATTAAAGGGATTATGGCTCATACATATTTGGCCACTTCTCGTTTAGGGATCAAGACAACTTCTTTGTCTCGATTGGGCTGATAATCTGACATCGAACTGGAGCTTGACCATGGTTGAATCTCTTTATGGTCCAACTGACTTTGAAGGGCTGCTCGCACGAGATAGCATCCTCGATTATTCTCTGAGCAAACTCTACAGCGCTCATAGTTGTGTGGTGGCACCCGGCCACGTCCGCTTTGTATGCAATGTAACCTTACTAGATCTGTTTCCATTGATCGAACATCCTGACTTTGATGCCTAGTAGGGTTCCCGTTAATCATACTGACTTGTTGTGTGTCTTCATCTAGATAGATCGGAAGCCACCAGTGGTTTAACAAATGTTGCAGAGTCCTCTGAACGAGAGCACATCCTTGGTCACTCTCACGACACACCTCACAGTTCTGATAGTCGCGCGAAGTCAGAAAACTGAGCTAGACTTATGTAGCGTGTAATTCCACCAAGCTGGTATTCATCAAGCGAATATCGAAGATTTGAATCATATTAACTTGATACTAACTTCTATCACGGTAATCCTGAATCCATCCAAGATCCATCTGACGCTGGAGGGCCTCTTGTACAAAAGAGCATCCCTGATTGTTTACCGAGAAAGTCAGACAGGAATTGTAATCGTGTCGTGGCAGATTATGATGTTGGCTTTGCCTGGAGTGCATTGCCACCAAGTTTACATTCATCACACAGATGTCATGGTTTTGGATGATGTTGAAATTCGTAAAAGTCATGTTGAGTTCACGAATTCGGTGATCCTGGATCCATCCGAGATCCATCTGTTCCTGTAGGGCTGATTGCACCACAAAACATCCTTGGTTGTTTTTAGAGCAGATATCACACTGGTGATAATTATGAGATAGTACATGCCCATATCCGCTCTGTCTGCAATGCATCTTGACCAGATTGGTTCCCAATAAGAGTACATCGTGAATTTGATAGCTGTGATTAAACTCTTCCTCTATCAAATTTACTGCAACTTTCTTGTGTTGAGGCAATGGGTTCGTCTGAACATAAGGATTTGTATCCTTGAAGCATAGGACCCCGCTCCTAGCAAGCTTTTGCACATCAGATATGAAGCTGAGACAGTTTTCTATGTTATGCCCTGGTCCTCCTTGATGGTAAGGGCAAGTCTGATCCGCTTTGAACTAAAAAGGCAGATTCTTCGGTATCGCAAGATAAGCCCTGGTTTAGACGTGCCCCTTGACCAGTAGTAGTGGAAACAGTTATGCGTACAACATTGGTATAGGGTCAAACCCTGGTGGTCGCGTTGTACGGTTGTTGTTGTACTGAGGACGGGCCTGCTGAAGAAGCTGTTGTGTCCTTTACTGATATTGTTGTTGATTCGGTTGGCCCTGAGCAACCTGAGGTTGATACGTAGGAATAGGCGTAGGGTTGATAGCCGGAGTTACAGTTGCTACTAGTTGGTACTGTCGCCTTTGCTTTTCGAGAGAGATATTACCAATATATTGCTCTTTTTTCTTAGGGAAAGCACTACCGTATCTTTTGGTACTGCTTGATGGTCCAACGTCTTTAACTAAACGTCCTTCTCGGACTGCTTCCTCAAGAAGAACTCCCATGCCCACCATCTCAGTGAAGTCATTGGCCGCACTGGCGACCATTCTGTCGTAGTAAAATGAACTCAAGGTTTTCTAAAAGATTTTTGTCATCTCTTTTTCCTCGAGAGGTGGACCAATCTGGGCGGCAATTTCACACCATCTTTGAGCATATTCCTTAAACGTTTCCTTGTCCTTCTGTGACATGGATCTGAGTTGATCTCTGTCTGGTGCCATGTCCAGGTTATACTTATATTGTTGAACGAAGGAAGCGCCAAGATCTCTGAAAGAAAAGATCTTAGAGCGGTTTAAACCCATGTACCATTTGAGTGCGGCATCGGTTAAACTATCCTAGAAATAGTGGATCAGTAGCTGTTGGTTCTCCATCTGAGTTAACATCCTTCGAGCGTACATCACCAAATGACTCTGAGGGCAAGAGTTACCCTTGTACTTTTCAAATTCGGGCACCCTGAATTTGTGCGGAATTTTCACATTGGGGACCAAACAAAAGTCGGCGGCGTCCTTTCCAAATAGATCCTGACCGTGAATGGCATGCAGTTTCTTCTGTATCTCCAGGAATTGTTCCTGGAACTCCTTCATTCTGTCGTACATACTTTTGTTTCCACCAGAAGGTATCTGTGGAATATGTCCTTCCAGGACAGCGTGTACCACGGGTGGTGGTATAGTCATTACGACAGTGACTCTTGGTGCTTCCCTCTCTCGAAGTTTGTAACCTTCAGGAGTTGCTGTCATGCCCCTTGCATCTTCGCTTTCCCAAAGTTTGTAACCTTCAGGCCCAGCGACTCCTGCTGCAGTTTCCGGATCTTCCGTAATCGGCGGAATATATCCTTCCGGGATGTAGTTGAGTGGCATGCCCCAGGGACGATCTTTCGGCATGTTATACCGAGGATCATACTTTTCCATTATGGGTGTCGATGTGATCTCTGAGATCACAGTCCTTTGTATCTGAGCTGCTGCCAGAGCTTGCATGTCATTGTGAAGTTTCCTCAGATCTTCTTTCAGAGTGTTGATTTCTTCTCTCAACACTCTGTTCTCTTCCTCGAGATAATCCATTTTCTTTTGTCGATTGACCCGAGTATTGTATGAATGAGACATTTGGACTCTAGAATCGAGACATAAATGTGAGAATGATGAATGATATGCAATGATTATATATTTATTTATTTTTGTTTAATCAAAAGAAACTTCAACAATTGGATTGCAAATATCATACAGTGGGGAAACCCCGTTTTATTGAATTCAAAGATTGCGGAAATGGAAATATAGTAATTTGCAAAGTGCTGTAAAAGGAAATATCTAAACTTATGGATCCTGAGTCTTCTCTGAGAAGGGCTCAGGTGCTGGTTCTGGTACTTTTCTTTGCTTTAACCGGGGCTCTTGAGCCGTTGTTGGGTTGTCATTCCTTTACCAAGTGAAAGGAGCGAGCAAATTCCTTCGGTCTTCCTGACTTTCTACAACATGTTATCTAAAATCTCGATCAGAGCGTCTTTTTCTTTTAACAGTTGTTGTATTTTGGTACACTCCACATTGAGAATACGGTACTTGTTCTTCCAAGATTTCCTTTCCCATTGAACTTTGTTGAGAGTAACCTGAAGTTTTTCCGTATCAGACATAAAATAAAGGACAAATTCCTTTAATGGAAGAACTTCTTGACGAGGGTAAGGCATCCTCAGTTTGAGAGCTCTAGTTTGTACCCAGTGGAGATAAGGTTCCACAGAGACACAATCTGGTTTTCCTAGAGACTCTCTTCCTCTTTTGTGAACATGATTCCAGGCATGCACTATTTCTGTCTTTAGTGCCCTGTCACTCTCTCCTTCCTTGAAGAAAAGACCTTCCAGATGAACATTACGCGGGACATGTCTCATCGGGTATCCAAATTGACGACGAACTAAAACCGGATGATAACTGATTCCTCCTTTAACTCCTATGGGGGGTACATTAGGAAAGTTTCCACAACGGTCAATGATCCTTATCCCATCATAGATCTGATTGTACCAATCGATGTCAGAGTTGGTAAGAGACATGATTCTCTGTGACCAACACAGAGTACTCTTATGATCCCAAAAAGCGGCAGACTTGGGTAAGTGAGAAATGAACCATTTGTATAGCAGGGGTACACAGCATGTGATTATTCCTCCGCCATACAAATTTCTTAAGTGTATAGAATGATAAGCATCTGCGAGCAAGGTCGGTACAGGGTTTCCAATCAGAAATATCTTAATGGAATTGGTATCAACGAAGTTATCAATGTTGGGAAACAGAAATAACCCGTAAGTGAGTAGAACAAAGATATCTTCGAAAGCAGTAATGTTACCTATACTAGCAAAGTACATGGCTTTCTTTATAAAAAACTGAGCTGGTAAACCTTGGATTCCACCCTTAGTGGTCATGTGAGTCCTGACTTCTGATTCGTCTAAATAGATTGCTTTTGCAATGGTTTGATCTTTTGGAATTTCTTCCAGTCCAGAAAAGGGAGCTTGGTCAGTGATGGGTAAATCAATCAGGTGAGAGTACTCCTCCAGTATTGGTGCTAGCTGATAATCCGGGAATGTGAAATAGTGATAGACCAGATCGTAGAACTGAATCAGCATGGACAGGATTCCTTCAATTACATTGACCCTAATCAGAGACAACAGTCCTCTGTACTTAGCTCTGAAAGCATCAGGGTTGGTGATCATCCTTGCCAACCCTCTTAAATCCTCTAATTTTGGAATCTTGAAGGTGTACTTGTGAGTCTTGCTTCTACTGAAATCCATAACGCAATCTTTCTCTATGATATTTGCAATCATTGTCTTAGTTTAATTTGAAAAAGAGAGACTAGAAGAGAATATTTTTTCTTTGTTTAAAGCTTTTTAAATGAATGCATGAATGCATCATACAAAAACATAGAAAAACATGAGGTCAAAGGTTCGGTGTCATGAATTCAAAGCTCTACCCATCCCCAAATGGTGATTTTTTGTACCTGTCCTCAAAATTATTGACCCCTCTTGGGATAACAACAGCAGGCTGGTTCACCCAAGCGAGCTGGTGTATCTTAGAGTAATCTCAAATGAGGGTAGTATCGCGTGACAACTATCTCTGATAGCTTCCGCACTACAAAATAGTAACATGATCTCTGCCTACTAAATCCTCAGTTTCTCAGATACCACAATTGAATAATTTGCTTTCAACAACCGAAGTCGTATAGGCATTGAATCCGCAAAGGGTATCTCCACTGATTCGATGGTCTACCGGGACCTCTTATTTGGTAGTCACTCCCTATAAGATTACCTGTCTCATGCCATCACTTATCTTAGGTGGCACTCAAACTTTCCAGATGCGGCATCACCAGCAATCCCATTAGCAGAAAAATAAACACGGATATCAAGTAGGAAAAGCGATATATATATATATATATATATATATATATATATATATATATATATATATTCGTTCCTAAAACTAACATCCTAGACCTCTTAAGAGCTATAATCCTAGTCCTAACAAATAAAATGACTCCCCAGCAGAGTCGCCATTTTTCTGTGGAAAATGGGGACGATGATGACTAAGGTAAGACAGATCCTACTTTGACTCCCCAACAGAGTCGCCATTTTTCTGTATCGAGCAATTTTTGTCGGTGACGCGACCACCTTATCGCTGGGTTTTCCTCACCGCAATGGTAGGAGGGGGGGTGCTACTTTCTGATTTCTTATTTATCCCATGAAGCTGGAAGGGAAAGGGAGGATATCTAAAACTAACCTTGCACACGAATTTTTAACTAAACAAACGCTTAAAAAGAGATTGGGGGGTCCGGGGTCAAGTTATACAATGGGGAGTTGTCAATTACCCATCCTATATGTGGTTATCCCAGGGATATTAGCATTAGGTTTCGCTTTGTACTTGATGGTGTTTATCCGTTAATGGGTTGGGAAAGTTTCTTGGGAAATATGAGTGAGTGAGTGAGTTTTGTTGATGTTCGGGTTTTTCTGAGGTTTTTGGTAAGGTACTGGACCTAAGTTTTGATTGGTATGAAGGTACTGGACCTAGAGTTTTTGATTAGTATGGTCGCTAAGATTTCGCAATCTTATGCCTACGTATTCCCGTTTAAATGAAACAGGGAAATCAGAGCAATCGTAGTTCCTCCTATTCTATGGGAGGAAAGAGATGTTTTGGTGTCTTGTTCAAAGCCCAAGATTGAAGCTAAAAGGTTGAGTATTTGTGTCTTGTTAAAAGCCCAAGATTGAAGCCAAAAGGTTTGACTGAGAGAGAACTTGTCATCTCTAAAGAGGGATTGTAGATTTTTGGGTGCCTTGATCAAAGCCCAAGGTTGAAGCTAAGAGGTTGATTGACTCCACTAGGGAAAGCCTTATACAAAGCCTAAGAGGAGGTTGGGGAATGACCGACTCAACAAGAGAGTGTATATATTGGTGTCTTGTACAAAGCCCAAGATTGAGGCAAAAAAGAGACTGACTCTTTGGGGGATATCATTATACAAAGCCTAAGAGGAGGCTAAAAGTTTGTTTTGACTCCGTCAGGGAGGTTTGTATGTGTCTTGTACAAAGCCCAAGATAAAGGCTAAAATGGGAAATTTAATTGACTCTTGTGAGGATACATTTATGTGTCTTGTACAAAGCCCAAGATTGAGGCTGGAATTAGTTTGACTCTGCTTGGGAAATCATTCCTCAAAGCCTAAAAGAAGGCTGGGAAGAAACGACTCTTTTGGGAAAGATATATGTCCCAAGCTTAAGAGAGGGAGATTTATGTCTTGTACAAAGCCCAAGACTGAGGCTAAAAGGGTTTGACTCAACAAGTGAGTGCTCTTTGTCTGTCTTGTACAAAGCCCAGGATTATGGCTGAACAAGCTGGAGAAATCATTCTACACTGTTCGAGAGGAGACTAATTCCTACTAGGGGAAATCATTATACAAAGCCTAAGAGGAGGCTGAAAAAGATTGTCTCAACAAGAGAATGGTTTTTATTTGTCTCGTACAAAGCCCGAGATTGAGGCTAAAAGGGTTGACTCAACAAGAGAGTACTTTTATCTGTCTCTTACAAAGCCCGAGATTGAGCCTAAAGGGGTTGACTCAACAAGAGAGTACTTAAAGATAATTTACTCAACAAGAGAGTCTGAAAAGGTGATTGACTCAACAAGAGAGTCTGAAAAGGTTAGCTCCACTGGGGAGAATCATTGTACAAAGCCTAAGAGGAGGCTAACTATGCTGAGGAAAGGATCATTATACAAAGTCTAAGAGGAAACTAACTTCTGCAGGGGATTATTGAGATCGCGAGGCATGTCCAAGTGGGGAATCAACTCTTGCTTAGGATTACAGAAGAGTTAATAGATCAGAAACCTTGAGGTTCTGATTTGGGATAGTGTTATACTGATGATAAGCTAATCCTAGTTGGGGAATTTTTAGGAGAGAGAATGGGTTTTAGAACCCACAAGTTTTAACTCTGCTGGAGATTAATCCAGAATTTGGGGTTTCTCCTATATTTTGTAAGGCACTTGAGAATGTCTTTGAGACTCAAGAGGGGTTTTAGACTGTCCAAGTCTATTGGTATGGAAGAGTTTACCTTTGTATAATGCCTAAGAGGAGGCTGACTCTTTTAAGGGATGAGTATCAACCCTAAAATTGGTCTGAGGGTTTTAACTCCTTTTAGAAAGATAGCTCTAACGAAGGATGACTAAGTTCTGTCCTATACCTTTATGAGGTCTTCGGGGTCCTTGTATTAAGCCCAAGAGAAGGCATGAGAACTTCTAAGAAGCCGAAGGGTCATTGTACAAAGCCCAAGAGGAGGCGGGGATGCTTTTAGGAAGCCTGTGGGTCCCAAACCAAGAAAAGTTCAAGAAATGCTATTCACCGAGAATAGATCATTTAGTGAAAGTTCTAAGATTTGGAGAAATTCAAGAGATGTTATTCACCAGGAATAGATCATCTCTGGGGAATAGAATTTCTTTGACAATTTCTAATGTGACAGTCTGAGAAAAGGTTCACCGAGAATACTGCCTTTCTCTTTATTCCATATTGTTTAAGCCCAAAAGGAGGCAAGATTGTATCTGGAAATCATATGGGGATCTAATTTTGACTGTTTTAAAGAGTGACCAACTGGCTTTACTTAGTTCTAGACCTAGTTACCGGGTAAAACTCTAAATAACTATACTAGTATATATACAGTTGATATATGACAAGTATTTTGAAGGATATGAAAAAAGACTTACAGTGCGCAGCTTCCCACAATACAGTTATATATATATGACATGTATTTAAAAGAATGAAAGAAGACTTACAGTGCGCAGCTTCCCACAATACAGTTATATATATTAAAGCATGTAAATGAAAGCAGATAAAAACTTATAGGTGAGCAAGCTTCCATGCTGTATTGTTAGTTGTTCAAAGAAATTAAAGAAAGTTTTGATAACAACTGTATATTTGAATCTAAATCAAAAGAGGAGTTCTTTTTAAAAAGATAGTTGGGGCTTATACTCAAGGAGAGGCCTAAGGTTTAACAGTGATCGCACCGTTGCTTTGAAGATCGTCTCGGGACTTATACAGCGACTGAGGCCCAAAGAGGTTTATTTACAAAAAGGGTTGGGTCTTACACTCTATTAGAGGCCCAAAGTTATTTTGAAAGATGAAGATGGGACTTACAACACGAGGGGAGGCCCAGATGATTTTATTTTAAAAGGCGACGACCACGTCGTGATTTTGAAAATACAGTGGGACTTATAGAACATCTGAGGCCCAAAAAGTCGTGTATTTACAAAGGGGATGAGTCTTACACTCTAATAGAGGCCCAAAGTTATTTTTATACAAGAAATGGGGCCTACAACTCAAGGAGAGGCCCAAAGAAAATGTTTTGAAAACGACGATCGCGTTGAGATTTTTGAAATCGCAGTGGAACTTATACAACATCTGAGGCCCAAAAAGGTTTCTTATTTACAAGGAATGGGTCTTACACTCTATTAGAGGCCCAAAAGAGGTTTTAAAAGAGAAAGATGGGACTTACAACACGAGGGGAGGCCTAGATGGTTTGTTTGAAAACGGCGATCGTGCCGAGGTTTTTTTAAAAACACAGTGGGTCTTATACAAAGACTAAGGCCCAACAAGGTTTCTTATTTACAAGGAATGAGTCTTACACTCTATTAGAGGCCCATGAGTGTTTTGAAAAAGATTGATGAGGGTGAAATCAATCAAAACCCTAATTTTGTTAAAAATGGAATTAATTTTGATTAAAAATTAATAAAATCATTGAAAACATGTGAGAAAGGAGTTGTGATTTTTGGTCAATGTCTCAAAAATCATGTTTTTATCCACAAAATGATTGAAAACCATTCAAGTTTGGAAAATCAAGAGAAAGAAAATTTTTAAAATGTTAAAAAACAAATTAAAATTAATTATTTGCAAAAATATCAAATATATGAAATAAATAATATATTTGGGAAATTTTTGTAAAATAAAATATTTTAACATTTTTGTGAATTTTGAAAAAAAGAATCAACTCAAAATCAATAAAATTCAGAGAAAAATTAATTTTTGAATCAATTAAATAAAATAATAAAAATTCATAAATTCAAAAGTTTGAAAAAGGGCGCCAAGAACACCTTGTTCTTGCCCCATCCCCTGTTTTTGTCTGATTTGCATTTTCTCATCAATCTCACTGAATACTTGATGAAATCACACAATCCACATATCAATCTGCTCGTTTTCAACTCACAATCATGTCTATGGCCTTTAATTTCATTTATTTTAAGTATGGAATGAGAAATCAAAGAGAAACCTCAAGAACCCTAATTTCTGCATGAAGGCTAAGAAATTCCATACACGATTCATGCAAAGCAATCAATTGAGGGAAAACACTTTATACATGATTATGAACATATGGAAAAATTATTGTGCGAGGAAATATGCATGAATCATGAGATGACCAAGTTTAGGCTTACTTGAATGTTGTGACATCAAGAGCAATTTGATTTTTGAGTTGGAGGTGTTACAGATGAGTTGTGATGATCTGAGCAGCTTCCCTACACCATATGGAGTGTGTCTGGACCCTTGGACCTGCTTGGAGATGGCTGGATCACTTCATGGTGTGTTAACTGATTATAGGCCTAAAGTGGATTTTGAGGTCTATGATTTTGGACTTCTATAAAGTTTTTGAGTGTTTGATCAGCTCAAATATGTTATGTGGGAAGTGTAACGCCCTGTATAATATTTATCTAGAATAATACAATACAAGCATTTTATTTGGTACTGACACCATCATAAGTGCCTAATGGCGTAATTCACATACTTGACCATTCTAAACATAATACAATCTATGGTACAAGACATGGAAATTAGCCAAAACAAGAAAATCTAAGAATACGGTACAATATTCCTCATTGTACAAGAAAATAATACACAGCGGAAAATAAGCTTAACTAAGCTTCTCTTGAAACATCCAAGCATTGCTCCACTTGTAAATCAAACCTGTACTCAAAACCTGAAAATAATCAACAATAGTAGGGTGAGATACATCAAATCTCAGTGAGTTCTCTATCTTATAGGTCCTCTCGGCTTTACAAGGTTATATCAATCCTAACTCAAGTCAAGGGGAAGGGAAAAAATGACCTTGAGTTCACAATCTCACAATCTCACACTATATGGAAACATGCCATGAGTCTGTTAACTCAAAAATATGTCCTAAGCCTATTAACTCAAGAATCTCACTAATCGATAACCGTACCAAGGCATCCCCTCTTCCCGTCCGCTTCTATGTCTAGAAGTCGACCCGAGTCATGGATCCTTGTAGTTACTTGACATACGAAATGGATTCGGGATCATCGGCCTGTTAACCGTGAACCGTCACTTCTCATGGCCTGTTAACTATCGCAAGTCTCTTTACCATATAGGCTTCATTCATACTACACGTGGGAATCAAACCTGCCAAGTAATTGTGCATACGTTTCAGAGGAGGAGCTCGAGTCTCATGAAACTACACCTCAAGATAAATGGTTATGATTACGTGATCATATACACAACGTGATTGTATTCGATAATCACAAGGCCACATTAGCCTTAAGGCCTCTCTTGCCTTTTCTCAAAACCACAATGGTTTACACACATGTTCCATACTAGTGTTTCACTCTTTCTATACAATTCGAAAATGGACACATGCCTCAGCCTCTTCTGCACGAGCGTTGTCATCCTGAGTTTCTATCACAATTCTAATCACGACCTAGAATTATACCATTTTGTTTTGGGGTAAAGTTTCCTCACTCTTCCTAATTCATATTTTAAACATGCATATTTATTTCATTCATAATTTACAATTAGATAGACATTGTATAATCACAAATATTACAAGTAGACACATATAATATCATAATATGTCAAATATAACCACATAGTAGTTCGCACACACTTTTAAGGCCTATAAGCCACTACTATCCTCTACCAAGCATCCTTGGTTAAAATCATGGTCTCACAATACCATTTAGTGGTACATCACATAAAACATCCCTTCCGAATTCCCTCCGACTCATTAATCGGGTATCAAAGTCAATACTTTTCACTTTTATCCCGTAGGATACTTTCACAGCTCTACATCGACTATAATTATGCCTCGATAGCATTTCCTATCCAAAAGATGTGGATTCACACATGTCACATAACATTGTTTCCATTCATTTCCACTTAATTAAATAATACCACATCATACCCAATATTTTCACTTTTTATCAGATAGAGGGTCGTTTTAGCTTTCCAATGATACCAAGAACGTCCCGATCCGAGTTACGGATTAAAAGTTATGAAGGAAACAAAACGGAAAAACTGTCATGTTCGCTTTGCGAAGCTTCAGCGAGCATTCGCTTTCCCCCTCGCAGTGCGAAGCTCTAGCGAAACAAGGCAAAAAGAAAAGGGCACAAAGTTCACTTTGCAAACACCTGGGGAACCTTCGCCTTGCCATTCGCACTGCGAAGCTCTGGCGAACCTTCGCCTTCCTCTTCGTTATGGGTTCGCTTTGCGAACCTGCGAATTCTGGGCTTCTCAGCAGCGTAACAGCAGGTCATTTTAGGGCCAAAATCATCATTTATTCACCCAATTTACTTCCAATTCAAATTTGCATCAACCCCAAACATAACCCGACTATATTACACATTTATATCACATTTCATCCATTAGATTTCATTGATTTATCCGTTTAATCATTTTCTCTCAATTCTAACCTAAGTTCCAAACATCTATTTCTAAAACTTAGAGTGTCTAACTAGAACCCACCTGATAATCGAAGAGGAGTTTGAAGAAGATGGTGATGATGATAATCCATGGGTTTCTCTCTTCTCCCTTCTTCTTCTCTTCTTCACTTCCTTTCCTCTTCTTCTCCTTTTACTATTTTTTTTTTCTTTTCTTTTCTCTTTCCAAATATATATATATATATATATATATATATATATATATATATATATATATATATATAAACCAATATTATATAATATAATTCAATAGAGTAAAATATCCCCAATTAATATTTTGTCATCTCAACCAATTGATCAATTATTAGAGTTATCATAAAAGTCTCTCTTGAACTAATAATAAATTGATCTCTTCAGAGTTCATTAGTTGCTCTATTGATCCCAATTGATAATACTTAAAGTACTTAGAGGATTCCATTAATCCAATTTACCAAGGATAGAGCACATAGATGCTCATCTGATATCCAATTGAGCATTTAGATAATACGGGGTATTACAGGAAGTGTTTGAGTGATTGATTTCGTTAGAATTGCTCTCAAACTCAAAACCCGATGGTGACTTGAGTTAGAAGGAAAATTTGGAGTGAAAGAGGTGATTTTGAGGAAAACATCAGTTTGGGTGCTTTGGTGTACTCAAATTGATCACAATTGATGCCTATTTATAGCGTGTCAAGTTTGTTTTGGCATTAATAGTGAATAGAGGCTGCAGCAGGTCTGTGGCCAATTGTGATCAAATGGAATCTCAAGTCTCCTCTAGCCATTGAATTGAGGTTAGAGCACAGGCCTAAGGTTCTTTGGTTCAGGGATAAGTCTTGACTGAACTTGGATAACATTATCTTGATGAATGCCACCTCTATGCATCAGTTAAATGCTTTGAGACAAAATTGAATATTTGAAGCATATTTGAATTTAGGAGTGTCATGCCTAAACATAGATCCATGGTCTTGGGAGGCTGGTAGATCAGTGCTTGTCCCTTGGTTGTTCCCCCTTGAGGTGTGCAGATGGATAACCATGCTTGTGGTTATGCACAAAATCCAAATTCGAGCAAAAACCTCAAACTGACTTGTAAAAAATCAGGCTTTGGAGCCAACTTTCAATGATCATAACTCTCAACTCAATTTGAATTAGAGGGAGTTCTAGTACTCTTTGGAAAGCTTGAATGATGTACTTTAACTTTGATGTTTAATCTTAGACCTAGTTCAACTTGGATCAAGGTGAAAACTGCCCCTACATTTTGAAAAAAGTAAGGCAGATTCTGACTTAGTGAAATTTTCACTAAGTGTCGGAAAAAACTCAATTTCATGTTTTCAGCCATTTTGATCACTCCATAACTAAAAATCCATGAAGAATTGGAATGAGATGTAGTTGACACTTTTAAAGTATGCCATGAGAGCTACAAATCCATCTTTGGACCATCCAAAATGGTTGCTTGGATCTCAAGTTATGATCCTTGAAAGTTGGTACCCTAGCCACTTTGTTCCATAACTTAGAAAAATTCTAAGTTTTTTATGGTAACCCCTTTTACAAGTTAACTCACTTTCTTTGGTTTTTCTTGATGAATGATGATTCAAATCACATATTAACATTGTTTTAGGGTTAAGGAACCTTGGTTGACCGAAAAATAAAAAAGTCAAACTTTGACTTTTTGTACAGTTGACTTTTTCATCAGATGAAATTTTAAACTGTGCGATCCTTTGTGAAATTAAGTCCTTGACCTGAATCAAACCTAACGGATGAATTCCATATGTGTTATAGGGTGTATTGAATCATGTCCCAAGTTTTGGGAGCATGTCCTCGTCAAAAGTCAAAGGTGCAGTTGACTTTTCCTGTGAAACCCTAATTGTGGTCCTGATGAAATTGAAACTTGTGGGTCAAGCTTCTTGGATCAATCCATTGTTGCAAATGGATCAATGTAGTGTATTGGAGACCCTCAAATCATGTCTTGAGGTCTTGGCTCATGTTTTGTCCCAAAAGTCAACTTAGGGGTGAATTAGGTCAAGAAACCCTAATTCTTGATTTTTGGGTAAATGCATCCCCGGAGGTTAAATTGACTTGATGATTGGGTCCATGAGGTTCCTTGGAGTATCTTGGGTTATGCTTTGAATCATTGGCTCATGCCCAGATGAAAATTTCCATCTGGAGGCCCTGGTCGACCAAAACCCTAATTTGGTGTCATTGGCGATCCTGAGGCTTGATCCACTTGGAATGTTGCAACCTTGTGCTTGATTCCTGATGTGGGAGTCCTCTTGATCATTTATAGGTGTTTGAGAGGTTAGAAAAAATTGAATATCATGTCATTCCTTAATTGATCATTTGTCTAAGTGCTCTGAGAGGGCTCAAAACCCTAATCTTTGATGGTAGAGAATGCCTAACAATTCCTGAGGAGATTGAGGAGACATATAGGTACATCCATATTGTGATGATGATTTTCACAATGATGTGAAATCTTAGTGGTTAAAATTTGGGGTATGACACAACCATCAACTTAATTTCCTATTCTAACATCATCATCATGAGGACACCAACATCATTTTCCACTTTCCTCCAAGTCTGGGTGACTCTGTCTGGACCAGACTTCTCAACCAGCCTCTTAATCTTTCTAATCTTTTCACCTGCCTGAAATTCTTCTACTAGCCAACGGCAAAGTTCCCTGTGCAAATGCTCCAACGTGTGGGTGTTCCAAAGTAGCATATTCATCGGAGGCTTGACAGCTGAGTATATAACTAGGGCATCTCATTTCATCCGTGGAAACTCTGGAAACTTTTCCTCCGGTGCTGATGATGATGATGACGGACGGCGATTTGAGGATGAAGACATGGTGTTGAGTAGGGGAGAGTTTGAGATATTGGTGAGGGAAGGAAGGAAATTAGGGTTTTGGTGACAAGTGTTGTGCAATAACAACTGAGGCTAGACAGCTGAGTATATAACTAGGGCATCTCATTTCATCAGTGGAAACTCTGGAAACTTTTCCTCCGGTGCTGATGATGATGACGACGGACGGCGATTTGAGGATGAAGACATGGTGTTGAGTAGGGGAGAGTTTGAGATATTGGTGAGGGAAGGAAGGAAATTAGGGTTTTGGTGACAAGTGTTGTGCAATAACAACTAAGGGTGAACCCTTATTTATAAGCACATGATACCCTATTAAATAATATAATTAATTATATATTAAATTCACAAAATTTAAATTATTTAAACAAAAAAATGTTTTTTGTATTTCCAATTAATAATAAATATTAAAAAAAAATAATTACACTGAGGCGCTATCCCAGATGGCGACTCCCCAGTGTAAATTAGGGCAACGTTGCTTTGCCTGAGGCACCATATGGTTTGGCATATGGCCTCTAACTGAGGCGCCATCCCATATGGCGCCACCCTTATAAAGGGTTTCCAAACCCAGCCATTTTCGTAAATTAACTAAAAGGTTAGTTTTTTTGGAATTTTTTTAGAAAAAATGTGTTATATTAAAAAACAATTCTCGTTTGGTAATTCTTTTTAAATTACTAAATTTGGGTTTTTTAAAAAAACAAAAATATTTTAATCATTTATTTTTAATATTTTTACTTTCAAATTTAATTAGTTATTTAATATTAAAAAAACCAAAAAGAATACTTTATTTTATCTTTTAAATATATATATATATATATATATATATATTTTTTTTTTTTTTTCATATTAAAATATAAAAATGTTTCATTTGTGCTTGTTTTCATTTTGGTCATATGATTCATCGTGTATTTATTAGCTTGACATAATTTCTTGATAAATCATTGTTGACCTCTTCTTTCATGTGTTTTGTGAATGCCATGATCTTGTTGCACGTTGATTATTACTTTTGGTTTGATTCATAAATTGACTCTTGAATACTTGTATGCTCTCCATGTGAAGGTTGTTTACTTGTCTTGACCATGCCTTAGATTTGATACTTGATGAGGATATATCTATGTGATGCCTTGGATTTTGTTTCATTTAGGTTAACTAGACTTGTTGGTTGTGGATAATGTTTCCTGATATGTATTGATGACCTTTGGTTTGTTGATTTCATGACGTGCATGATTAGGGTTTTTGTTGAGTTTGCTTAAGATACTTTGCTTTGTGAGCTTATATTGATTACATGCCTTGATCTTTGCCTTACACACATGTTGTTACTTGTTCATGAACTTAGCTTTGACATTTGAGGTTTTTTTTGTGTTCTTGAATATTATCTTCATGATGCCTATCTTGTTTGATGTTCATTTGTGGTTCTTGAATCTTCATGATTTTTTATGCTTAAATCCAAGGGAAGGGTTCATGGTTGACTTTGTCGTCATATGCATGTGCATTTTTGTTCCTTTCACCTTTCACCTACTTATTTGATTATTGTTTCCCTTTAGCTTAAGTCCCTTTGGATTGATTACTTTAAGTCGCGACCCTCTTAGTTAGTTACCCTTAGGATATTTCAACTTTAGATAATTTACAATTAGGTTCCCCTTTTCTCAAAAGAGATTAGACATTAGTCATCCTTAGTTGAGATGTAATTCTCATACCCCTTGACATTGTTGAGAAAGATGTTGATTCTTTTCGACTTGAGAGAGGTATGTGGCATACTTGTTGATTCTATATCCAAGTTGGAGCCCTTCTCTCAATGTGAACCAAAGATCCATCTTCCACATTGTAGCGAGCGATTTTGGATGTGGTTCTTAAGCACTGTCGCTCTGGGGTACTACAGGTCGATTCATTTTTTATCCTATTGAAGCTGATGAAGGAAGAGAAATAGATGTCTCCAATTAACCCTGCTTGGATACTGAGTTTAAACAGATGACTGTTAGTTTACAAATGCGGTTTAGATTGTGGGCCTCTCTCTGCTTATTTTGCTAAGAATGAAATGACGGGACTATGCTATTGGTAGGATGTTAGGACTGATGCTTTTCAATTGATGTATGAAGGTATGGGATTTTGGGTTTTTGATTAGTGTGCTCACTAAGATTCTTTTGCAATTTTATGCCTACGTATTCCCGTTTAACGAAACAGGGAAATCAGAGCGATCGTAGTTCCTCCCATTTGAGGAAAAAGGTTGTTTTGGTGTCTTGTTCAAAGCCCAAGACGTGAAGCTAAAGGTAGTTTGTATCTTGTTCAAAGCCCAAGATGTGAAGCTGAAGGGTCTATTTGTATCTTGTTCGAAGCCCAAGATATGAAGCTAAAGGGGTTTGACTTTAGAGAGAATTTGTCATCTCTAAAGAGGATCTGTTTGCCACAACTGTTGGGTGACTGATTATAAAGGAGAATTACTTTAACTGGGACATGTGAGTCCAGCAATGCCATAATTTCCTTTATAGGGGATTTTTAACCTGAAGGAGAAGACTTTAACTCAGTGTAGAGCAATGTTATCTTTCCTTAGGAATTTCTCATGCTAAAAGAGGGACAGTGGCGTGGATGTAAATAATCTAGAGGCTTGCCTCTTACAGCAATTAGATGGGGGAAAAGGAGTTGTTGATGTTTGTATACTGTGAACGAGGCACAACTTTTGATTCTAAAAGGTTGATTGACTCAACCAGGGGTCTCCTTATACAAAGCCTAAGAGGAGGCTATTGACCCAACAAGAGGGTGTTTTTGTATCTCGTACAAAGCCCGAGAGAGAGGCTAAAAGGCTTAACTCAACAAGAGAGTGCTTTTGTATCTCGTACGAAGCCCGAGATAGAGGCTGAAAATGTTTGACTCAACAAGAGAGTCTTTTTGTATCTCATACGAAGCCCGAGATGGAGGATAAAAGGGAGATTGACTCAACAAGAGAGTCTTTTTGTATCTCGTACGAAGCCCGAGATGGAGGCTAAACAGGTTTGACCCAACGAGAGAGTCTTTTATACTCAACAAGAGAGTGTTTTTGTATCTCGTACGAAGCCCGAGATGGAGGCTAAAGGGCGTGACTCAGTAAGAGAGTCTTTTATACTTAACAAGAGAGTTTGAAAAGGTTAGCTCCACTGGGGAGAATCTTTGTACAAAGCCCAAGAGGAGGCTAGTGTGCTGGTGACTGTTTCAGTTTAGTGACATGTCTAGTATGTTGGATAAAGAGAAAATCAGTTCTTATATGGGTAATGTTGTGCTCAAGGATTGATCGGAGGATCCGGGTTGTTTCCTGTTCTTTAAGGAAATGGGAAATCCAAAGGGTATTGAGACTGTCCAAGTCTACTGGTGTTTTGAGAAATCGATTCTCAGGTAGTGAATGATCTTTGTATAATGCCCAAGAGAAGGCAGGTATGTTGAGGGATGAAGGTCAACCCATTAACAGGTCTGACACTTGACTCAGAAGACAGCTCTAGCAAATTGATGACTAGGTTCTGTTCCTATACCTGTAGAGGTCTCTAGGTCCTTGTACTAAGCCCAAGAGAAGGCATTAGAGCTTTTAAGAAGCCGAAGGGTCCTTGTACAACGCCCAAGAGGAGGCGGGGATGCTTTTAGGAAGCCAGTGGGTCCCCAAACCCCGAGAAGTTCAAGACATGCCATTCTCCGAGAATAGATCAAGCCAGGAAAGTACGAGAATTTGGAAGAAACTCAAGAGATGCCATTCACGGAGAAAATATCATCTCTGGGGAGTAGAGTTTCTTTGACGATTTCTAAGGGTGACAGTCTGAGAAAGGGTTCACCGAGAATGCTGCCTTTCACGTCTCCATACTGTTTAACCCCAAGAGGAGGGAAGACTGTGTCTGGTAATCCTATGGGGATCTAGTTTTGTTTGTATTTAAGAGTGACCAACAGGGCTTTACCTAGTGCTAGACGTAGTTGCCGGGGAAAACTCTAAATAACTATACTAGTATTATACAGTGGATATATGACGAGTATATAAAAGTTTGTGAAAGAAGACTTACAGTGAGCAGCCCCACAATACAGTTATATATATATATGAAAGCGGATAAAGAAAGCGGGTAAACACTTACTCGGTTGTAGAGCTTCCATGCTGTTTGGTTATTTTGTTCAACAAAGAAAGCTTTGATAACAATATTATATTCAAAATCAAAGGAAAAAGTGCTTTGAAAAGATTGTTCGGGGCTTACAATATTATATTCAAAATCAAAGGAAAAAGTGCTTTGATAACAATATTATATCCAAGATTTTATCAGTGATTGCACTGTTGTTTTGAATTTGTACAGAGGGACTTATACAAGTGACTGAGGCCCAAAAAGGTTTTATGTACAAAGGGATGGGTCTTACACTCTCTAAAGAGGTCCAAAGGTTTATTTTTGTACAAGTGGTGGGGCTTACAGCTCAAGGAGAGGCCTAAGGTTTTATCTTAAAAGGCGACGATCGCATCAAACTTTTTGGTGGTATCGGGACTTATACAATACACGGAGGCCCAAATTATTTTGGTTTTCAAAAAGGGTTGGGTCTTACACTCTACTAGAGGCCCAGTGATTTTTAAAGAATGTGGCTTATAACACGAGGGTAGGCCCAAGGGTTTGATTTTTCAACTGGCGATCGCGCCGAGATTTTCTTTTAACGCAGAGGGACTTATACAATATCTGCGGCCCAAAATTGTTTTAGTTAAAAGGGGGTTGGGTCTTACACTCTATTAGTGGCCCAAAGGTGATTTTAAAAGAAAAGATGGGGCTTACAACTCAAGGAGAGGCCCAGATGATTTTATTTTAAACTGGCGATCGCGCCGAGATTTTTTTAAAACACCGTGGGTCTTATACAAAGTGCTTGAAAAAGTTTGATGAGGGTTGAATTAATCAAAAACCCTAATTTGTTTCCAAAATGTATTTTAATTGAATAAAAATTCAATTAAAATGATCAAAATTGTTAAACATATGGAAAACAAATTGTGACCTTGGATTAATGTTTCAAAAATCAGGTTTTGATCCACACAATGATTGGAAATCACTAAAATTTGAAAAATCAAGAAAGAGAAAATATTTTAAATGTCAAAAACAATTAAAATATTAATTCTTTACAAAAATATCAAGTATATGAAATAAATAATATTTTTGGGATTTTTTGGGAAAATAAAATATTTTAACATTTTTGTGAATTATTAAAAAAAAGAATCAACTCAAAATCATTAAAACTCATAGAGAAATTAATTTTTGAATCAATTAAATAAAATCACAAAATTCAAATATTCAAATTTTCAAAAAAGGCGCCAAGAACAAGGGCAAGAACACGCGCCACCCTCTGTTTCTGCAGATTTGCGTTTTCTATCCAATCTCACTGAATACTTGATTATATCATGCAATCTACATATCAATCTACTCGTTTCAACCTCACGATCATGTTTATGGTCTTTAATTTCATTTATTTTAAACATGGAATAAGAAATCAAGAAGAAACCTCAAGAACCCTAAAATTTGCATGAAGGTTCAGAAATTCCATACACAATTCAAACAATGCAATTGATTGAGGGAAAACACTCCATGCATGATTATGAACATATGGCCAAATCATTGTGCAGCAAAAAATGCATGGATCATAGAGTTAGAAGAGCTCATGCTTACCTCTTGCAGCTGGTGATCGTGTTTTGTGTTAGAGGTGTTACAACTTGGTTCCAAGGTTATGGACAACTTCCCTAGGTGTTATGGAGTGTATCTGGATGCTTGGAGTGGATTGATTTGAGCTGGAACTTGATTTGGCACCTCAACTACAAATCTGTCAAAGGCTTGAGCAGTTGGCTAGTGATTTTGTGATTTTTATGTTCCAGATGTTATGTGAGTGTTTGGATCACTTCTATATGATGTTTATGAGATGTGTGTGTGTGATTGGTTTGGTTGGAATAGCTCTCAAACACAAAACCCAATAGTGACTTGCTTTGGAAGGCAATTTTGGAGTGAAGAAGGAGATTTTGAGGAAAGCATCTGTTTGATGGCTTTGGTGTACTCAAACTGATCACAAATAAGCTCTATTTATAGTAGAGCAAGTTTGTTTTGCAAGGAATAGTGAATGGCAACTGCTACATAGGTTTGGCCAATGTTGTGCAATGAGAATCCAAGTCTCCTCTAGCCATTAACTAGAGGTTAGGGCACAGGTTGCTGGTCCCCTTGGTCTTGGATTGTCTTGACTGAATTTAGTTGGAAATGGCTCAGTCCATGCCACCTTGGTGTATGCACTGAATGCTCCAATCCAAAATTGGAGTCTTGTCCCTCTTCTAGGCATTTCTAGGTTTGGCATGCTATTTTTGGTTCCAAAGACTTGGGAGGCTTGGGATCAGAGTTGGTTCCTCCTTGGTCCCCCCATGAGGTGTTCAGATGGATAGAGTTGCTTGCCGTTTGCAAAATTTGAGAAAATCGAGCAAAACTCCAGAATCTGCCTTGCCATGACAGTTTGCAACAAGGCATATTGGCATTGTCATATCTCATGGCCAAGTGGACTTTGATGGAGTTCTTGGCCATTTTGGAAAGCCCTCATATGATACAACAACTGTTTGATCATAATTGGTTTTGATACTTTTTGGATCCAAGTGAAAAATGCCCCTACATTTGGAAAAAAGTGAAGGCAGATTCTGACTTAGTGAAAATTTCACTAAGTGTTGGAAAAAAGTGACATTTTCACTTTTTGTGATTTTGATCATTCCATAACTCAAAATCCATGAGGAATTGGAATGAGTTGTAGTTGAAGCTTTTGTAGAGTGCCATGAGAGCTACAAATCCATCCTTGGATGGGGAAAAATGGCCTTGTGGTTTAGGAGTTATGTTCCTCCAAAGTTGGTACCCTAGCCACTTTGTTCCATAACTTAGAAAATTTCTAAGTTTTTTATGGTTACCCCTTTTACAAGTTATCCCACTTGTCTTGATTTTTCTTGATGAATGATGATTCCAATCACACTTTAACATCATTTTAGGGTTAAGGAACCATAATTATGAAAAATATCAAAAATTCAAAGTTGACTTTTGTGCACAGTTGACTTTTTGTCAAATGAACATCAAATTGTGCGATCCTCTATGAAATCAAGTCCTTGACCTAAATCAAATTTGATGGATTGATTTCATAGGTGTTATAGGGTGTATTGAATCATGTCTTAGGGTTTGGGAGCATGACTGGGTCAAAAGTCAAAGTCACAGTTGACTTTCTCCTCAAAACCCTAATTGTGGTTCTGATGAATTTGAAACTTGTTGCTCAAGCTTCTTGGATCAATCCATTGTTGCAAATGGATCAATTTGATGTATTTAAGACCCTCAAATCCTCTCTTGAGGTCTTGGCTCATGTTTTGTCCCAAAAGTCAACTTAGGGGTGAATTAGGTCAAGAAACCCTAATTCCTGATTTTCGGTGAATGCATCCCCTGAGGTTAAATTGACTTGATGATTGGGTTCATGATATCCCTTGGAGCTTCATAGGTTATGCTTTAAAGCATTGGCTCATGCCCAGAGGAAAATTTCCATCTGGAGGCCCTGGTCGACCAAACCCTAATTTGGTGACGCTGGCGATCTTAAGGCTTAATCCACCTGGAATGCTGCAATATTATGCTTGATTCTTGCTGTGGGAGTCCTCTTGATCCATTGTGGATGTTTGAGAGGTTAGACAAGTTGAATATCATGTCATTCCTTGATTGATCCTTTGTCTAAGGCTCAAAGAGGGCTTGAAACCCTAAGTCTGATTGTAGTGGATGCTCACCCATCTTTGGGGAGACTAATGAGGTATGATGGCCCATCCATATTGTGATGATGATTTGCACAATGATGGGAAATCTTAGTGGTCAAAATTTGGGGTATGACAGATGCCCCTATTTAATCTTCTTAGACCCGAAGGTGTGAATGGCGAAGGTATTCGGGCATTCGGGGTGCAAGATGATTAAATATCGGAATACTCGAAATTTTGATGGTGGTTAAGAATGGTAGTTCACGCATCCTTCTTCTTTTGCTAAGCAATGATGCTTAGAAAAGGTAAACTTCCCCTCGATCCTGGTTTCCTACCAAGGAACTGGTCTTAGTTTCTGATGTAAACTTCCCCTCGATCCTGGTTTCCTACCAAGGAACTGGTCTTAGTTTCTGTTGTAAATTTCCCCCCGATCCTGGTTTCCTACCAAGGAAATGATATTTGTTTCTGATGTAAACTTCCCCTCGATCCTGGTTTCCTACCAAGGAACTGGTCTTTGTTGCTGAAATAAACTTCCCCTCGATCCTGGTTTCCTACCAAGGAACTGGTCTAAGTTTCTTTTGTCAATAAACTTTCTTGACAAGGGATGCTATTCGTAGCGGTTTTCCTCAAACTTCTCTCCGAATTTTCCTGGGGAGATGCCATTTGATGGAAAAAGTTTTGATGTCAGACTTGTTGGGGGACCCATCCGTTTGAGTTATAGAGGGGTACAAACTTCTCTGTTGGAGACACCATTCGTTGACTCTACTGGGGGAGAACGAGTCTCTTGAGAGACTGCTTTCTGCTTGGGTATTACATCATACTTTTCTCAGGATCTTCCCGGAGAAATGCCATATGATGTGATCCAATTTTGAGGTGCTGATGACCTTTTCGTCAGTGGATTTTTCGGAGAAAAACCGCCGTATTGTCGAATCTCTGATTAAGAGGCTTTCTATGGGGATTTTCCTTAATTCAGGAAAGAGAAGACATCATCTTCGATGGCAAAGAGTGATGTTTGTCTGAAGGTTCTCTGGCCTTTTAGAGGTTCAAGTTATCAAAGTGGTCGAGGACCGTCTCTAATCCAGAGATAAACTGGAGAGAGATTACTTAGATGATTCACTTCCTGACGAGGAAAGAACTGACAACTCAATTAAGAGGACTTTTATCACTAGGGGATAAGACCGACTAGAGTGATAGTGATGCAATATGAATGTGAATGCAAATCAATAATGCATAATGTATGTATGTATATGCTGACAAAACTGACACGACATACAAACTGGCGGATGAACACGACTGGATACTCGGCCACTGCCGGGATGAAGAAGTACCGTTGGTTCAATATAGCAATTCTGCCTTGCTTAGGAGAAAGTAGTTCCAGCTGGGAACAACCGTTGATCGGTCTTAGGAGGTAAGAACTCTGCCGTAGATGTCAGATGGATGGAAATCAGCCAAGCGCGTGATTCCATAGAGTATTTACAAAGTTAGAAAATGGTAATTTAGGGGAAAAGGGCTACATTGAAACATAACGACCACTATCCTTCTACCAACTTTGAATTCGGGACATCCTGAGCTTCTGTCGAAGATGACCTTGACTAGAGTTTTCTTTTGATGGATGGCATTACAGCTACTAGGGGATTTGCCCCTGTTGGACGTAGTTACTTGCCATTATCCCTAACTTTTGCCTGGATTGTCCTTTGAGATTTCCAATCCACCGGGATGATTTTTTTATTATGTCTCTAATTTTTGCCTGGACCACCCTTTCGGGTTTTCAATCCACCGAGACGTTTTTTTTAGTTTAGGCGAAGTATTTCTTGACTACATCAACATTTGTGGGGTAGGCAAATTCCTCTCCATCCATGGTTGCAAGTCTCAAGGCACTGCCTGGGAAAGCTTTCTTGACCACATAGGGGCCGTCATAATTCGGAGTCCATTTGCCCCGAGAATCAGTGAGAAATGATTGTATCTTCTTGAGCACAAGGTCTCCTTTCCTGAAGATGCGAGATCAAACATTTTTGTAAAACGCCTTCTTCATTCTCTGTTGATACAACTGACCGTGGCATAGTGCCTTTATTCATTTTTCTTCGATTAGATTCAGTTTGTCTTGTCGACTTTGACACCATTCAGCCTCTGTTAGCTTAGCTTCCATCAATACCTGGATTGATGGGATCTCTACTTCGATGGGGAGCATTGCTTCCATGCCATATACTAGAGAGAAAGGGGCTGCCCCTGTTGAAGTGCGGACAGATGTGCGATATCCGTGAAAGGCAAAGGGCAGCATTTCATGCCAGTCTTTATAGGTTACAACCATCTTTTGAACGATCCTCTCTATGTTCTTGTTAGCCGCTTCTACCGCTCCGTTCATCTTGGGTCGGTAGGGAGATGAGTTATGGTGTTCGATCTTGAACTCAGCGCACAACTCTTTCATCATCTTATTGTTCAAGTTAGATCCATTATCCGTAATGAGCTGGCTCGGAACACCATAACGGCAGATGACATTGTTTTTGATAAATCGGACCACCACTTGTCGGGTTACATTGACGTATGGCGCTGCTTCGACCCACTTGGTGAAGTAATCAATGGCTACCAGGATGAACCGATGTCCGTTCGAAGCCTTAGGTTCGATCATGCCGATCATGTCGATTCCCCATATGGAAAAAGGCCTTGGGGAAGAAAGAACTTTGAGATGTGTTGGTGGTACATGGATTTTGTCGGAGTATATCTGACACTTGTGACACTTCCTCATGTACTTGTAGCAGTCGGATTCCATGGTCAACCAATAGTACCCTGCTCTCAGAATTTTTCTCGCCATTATGTGTCCGTTGGCATGAGTGCCAAAGGATCCTTCATGAATTTCTTTTATCAGCATGTCTGCTTCTAGTCTGTCTACATATCAGAGCAAGACCATGTCGAAATTCCGCTTATAGAGTGTATCACCGCTCAGGAAGAAACTGCGAACCAGTCTTCTGAGGGTTTTTCTGTCTTTTCTTAGTGCCCCAGGTAGGTACTCTTGTTTCTGAAGGAAGCATTTGATATTGTGATACCAAGGTTTGTCGTCTATGACTGCTTCAATCGCGAAGATGTAAACAGGCCGTTCAAGGCGCATGATGTCGATCTTAGGTAAGTTGGTCCATTGACCTACACTAATCATGGAAGAAAGGGTGGCTAAGGCATCATCAATGTGATTCTCTTCACGAGGGATGTGATGAAACTCGATTCTGTTGAAGAAAGGTAACAACCTTCTCGCATAGTCTTTGTAAGGAATCAATCTGGATTGGTATGTGTTCCAATCTCCTTTGATATGATTGCCGACCAAAGCTGAGTCGCCATATACATCCAAGTTCTTGATCCTCAAATCAATCGCTTCCTCGAGACCCATAATACAAGCTTCGTATTCAGCCTCGTTATTTGTACACTTGAACGTAAGTCTGGCAGTGAAAGGAATGTGGGTACCCTGAGGTGTTATGATGATTGCCCCAATTTTGTTTCCGTAATGATTGACAGCTCCATCAAAGATTAGTCCCCATTGGAAACCTGGTACTGGCCCTTCACTGGGTAGCGGTTCATCGCAGTCTTTCATTTTTAGATACATGATATCTTCGTCTGGGAAGTCAAATCTGACTGATTCCTGATCGTCAATCGGTTGATGAACCAAATGATCGGCTAAAACACTTCCTTTAACGGCTTTTTAAGCATGGTACTCGATGTCGTATTCTGATAACAACATCTACCAACGGGCGATTCTTCCCGTGAGGGCAGGTTTTCAAAGACATACTTGATTGGATCCATTTCGGAGATTAACCAAGTAGTGTGATGAATCATGTACTGCCGAAGACGTTTGGCTTCCCAAGCTAAAGCGCATCAAGTTTTCTCAAGCATAGTGTACCGAGTCTCGTAGTCGGTGAATTTCTTGCTCAGATAGTAAATGGCAGACTCTTTTCTTTTGGTTACGTCTTGTTGGCCAATTACACAAACCATGGAGTCTTCCAAGACTGTGAGGTAGATGATCAGTGGTCTTCCTTCCACTGGAGGTGATAGAATCGGTGGGTTCAACAGGTATTCCTTGATACTGTCGAAGGCAGTTTGGCAATCTTCTGTCCAAACGCAGTCCTGATTCTTTTTGAGTAATTTGAAAATCGGCACACATGTCGCGGTCATGAGGAATATAAATCTGGAGAAGTAGTTCAAACGTCCTAGGAATCCTCTGACTTGTTTTTCAGCTTTCGGAGAAGGCATTTCTTGAATGGCCTTGACCTTGTCAGGATCAACCTCAATTCCTTTTTGGCTGACGATGAACCCTAAAAGTTTCCCTGAACGGACACCAAAGGTGCATTTGTTGGGATTCAAGCAGAGTTTGTACTTTCTCAACCGCTTGAACAATTTTGAAAGGTGGGTTACATGCTTCTCTTCTGCCTTAGATTTGGCAATTATGTCATCGACATATACCTCGATTTCCTTGTGTATCATGTCATGAAACAGAGTAGTCATGGCCTTTGATAGGTTGCCCCGGCGTTCTTCAAACCGAATGACATTACCTTGTAACAAAAGGTACCCCATAAGGTAATGAACTAAGTTTTCTCCATATCTTTCGACGCCATTTTTAGCTGATTATAGCCCGAGAATCCATCCATGAAGGAGAAACTTTTGAACTTTGCTATACTGTCAACCAGCATGTCAATGTGTGGTAAAGGAAAGTCGTCCTTTGGACTAGCCTTGTTTAGATCTCTATAATCGACACACATTCTAACCTTTCCGTCCTTTTCTAGAACAGGTACGATGTTAGCTAACCATTGAGGATATTCTGATGTGGCGAGGAAACCCGCGTCAATCTGTTTTTGTACCTCCTCTTTGATTTTGACGGCCATGTCCGGGTGAGTTCGTCTCAACCTCTGTTTTACTGGCGGATATTCCGATTTCAATGGTAAATGATGTTCCACGATGCTGGTATCCAACCCTGGCATGTCCTGGTAGGACCAAGCAAACACATCAGGAAACTCTTTAAGAAGCTTTGTCAAACTCTCTTTGGCAGTTGGACTGAGCAGTGCCCTAATCCTGATTTCTTTTCTCTCTTTTTCTGAACCCACGTTGATCATTTCCAACAGCTCTTTGTGAGGTTCAATGGACCTTTCCTCCTGTCTGAGTAATCGGGAGATCTCTTCTAGAATTTCGTCATCATCTTCTTCTTCAGCCCCAAATACCAGGAACTCAAAGTTGGGAGAAGGAATTGGATCGTATGTTTCAATGGGGTTTAAAACAAGTAATCTGCATGACGTGATGATTTGTGTTTAGAAGAGATAGAGAAAATGCAAGTGTGTACAGTGTATTTTTTTTTGAAAAACTGCTTGTTTATTATTATCTGTTTTTTAGGATTACCATTTTTTGAGAAAAGAAAAAAGAGAAAACATCAATTAATGCGGAAATTACAGAACGAAGTTATTTTGTTTATGAACAAGTCGATTCTTGAAACTACAACCATATAAAACAAAACTCAGTCGCTTTGGGCGAAGCGAAGAGGGAAATTTACAGAAAGTGAGCCCTATCAAAACATCCGTTTCACCTGGGCAGGGTGAAAGGTTAAAGATGACAATTACTGTGACTTATGGACAATCTTCGGAACATCGACAGCAACCCATTGGCGGCGAACTCCTCGGTGAATCACAAAGTCTGACACCTTCCTTAATTTGTCTTCAGAAATAACGCTGATTTCTGGTGGAGCAGGATCATTGGAATCTGTCTCCCAGGCAGAGTTGTCGTAGGAGGATTCCTCTGTTGTATTTTGCATAGCATTCGTGCTCTCAGGTAAATCTCCCAATCCAGTTGGCTGGATGTCTTCGATCCTGATACGAGAGCTTTCAGGAGCGGTGTACTTGACCATGAAGTTAAATTTTCCACTTGGTTGTCCTAAGGTGTCCCACACTTCTTTGGAACTGGAGGAGTCATCTATCTCGATGACGTTGACCTCAGGAAAAGCATAGTTAATGAACTCTAATGCTGCAAACTTTGCCAATTCATCGTCGTACAGGATATTTTCTAAATGACCTGAGTGTTGATCCCATGACATGGTGGAGACACAGGTATTCTGTTCAATGATGCTCAGCTGATTTTCATTGTTCGGCTGACTTTCTTGCCCCAAGTCTCCTGGGTACGGCTGTCAGATAGGAAGGCCATCCATTGGTCCATAATAGTCGTGGTCAAAGTTGTCCTTCATGAGAGTGTCCTCCTCTAATGAGTTTGGTGGAGCACGACATCCTTCAGGATCACAATCTCCATATATCATTTCGACGTCTGACCTGGGTATAAATCTCAGACTCTGTGCGGGATAGCAAAATGGCATAGGCACCTCTTCCTGAGACATATAATCGTCCTCGTTGAGATAGGACTTCCATTCCTCATTCGTATCGGATGGATCCTCCTCGTTGATGGTATGGACTGCTCGAGACACTGGGTGAAGGAAACCTCCACTGTGGAAGAAGTCCTGAATGGGATGAAGACTTTCATCGTTAGCAGATGTCCGGGTGCAGGTCGCAGAAAAACCAAGACCCTTCTTTGTTTTATTATCAGTAGGAATGATAAGCTGTCCCCATCCTTTTGCGTTGTTACTCTCAATTACTTTAAGAGCATCTTTGTATGAGGAAATCGGGGTTCCTTTTTCTGATTGATTCTCATTGCTCACCGACAGTGCCTGGAACTGAGTTCTAACAACCTCCTCGGGTTCTACACAAGTAGATGATGACAGGTTACTCACGAGCAAGGCTTGTTCTCCACAGATCGTGATAAGTTGATCATTCTTGATGAATTTCAATTTCTGGTGTAGTGTCGAAGTGACTGCCCCAGCCTGGTGTATCCAAGGACTTCCTAATAAACAGCTGTACGCTGCCCGGACGTCCATGACCTGGAAAGTGATTAGGAAAGTGTGAGGACCGATAGTTATGGGAAGGTCGACTTCTCCGATAACTATTTTCCAAGATCCGTCAAACGTTTTGATGATGACCTCACTGCCCCTCATCAGGGATCCTTTGAATGATAGTCGCATTAAAGTGGACTTCGGCATAACATTGATCGCTGATCCTGTGTCTACCAGTACGCTGGCCGAAGCATCGTCCTAGCAAGTTACTGTGATATTGAGCGCCATGTTGTGGCTTTTGCCCCCCTCTGGAAAGTCCTCATCACTGAATCCTAGGTTGTTGCAGGAAGTGATGTTAGAGAGATGCTATCAAACTGTCGTATTGACACATCCTGTTCCACAAAGGCTTGCTCTAAGACTTTCTGTAGAGCCTCCCTGTGGGCTTCGGAACTGAGTAAAAGTGATAGCACAGAGATCTTTGAAGGAGTTTGTAACAGCTGATCAACAATGTTGTATTCACTCCTTTGGATGAGCTTCAGCATCTCATCATTGTTTTTCGAAAGGTCGGGATCACTAGATTGGCCGACTGGTGGATTGGGAGCTTCTGTCTGAAGTTCCTTTTCTTTGTTAGATTCTCCAACTCCTCGGTTAAAGATTCGACCGCTCCGTGTTACACGACTGATGTCTCCAATATTCACGACGGAGGGTAATGGAATTTCCTCGCCATTATCAATTATTGTTGCGACGTATTTGTAAGGAATCGCCTTAGCTGACTCATACGGTAACGGTCCCGGTAGATAGATGACTACAGGAGCCTTCTGATTTTTCTGACAGTCGTAAGTAACTTCAATCAGTTCCTGGCTAAGAACTTTTGATTTGTCCAGTAGAGGGATGATGGTACAAACATCCTTGTTTTGTTGGCGATCAGAGATTATGACAATGTCTCTGATTTGATCAGTGAAGTAGTCCGGCGTCCAGTTGATTGGTTCGGGACTCGGACACGGGCGAATCTCTTTACGATCCAACTGACCTTAAAGGGTTGCCCGCACAAGGTAGCATCCTTGGTTACTCTCTGAGCAGACTCTACAACGTTCATAGTTGTGTGGTGGCACCTGGCCACGCCACTTTGAATGCAGTGCAACCTTACCAGGTTTGTTTCTATAGATCGGACATCCTGACTTTGACGCCGAGTAGGGTTTCCATTAAGCAAACTGATTTGTTGTGTGTCTTCATCCAGATAGATTAAAAGCCACAAGTGGTTTAATAAGTGTTATAAAGTTCTCTGAACGAGAGCGCACCCTTGGTTACTCTCACAACATCCTTTACAGTTCTGATAATTGTGTGAAGTGAGAAAACCGAGTTGGACCTTCCTGGCATGTAACTCCACCAAGCTGGTATTCATCAGACGAATATCAAAGATTTGAATCATGTTGATATGATAGGGATTTCTATCATGGTAGTCCTGGATCCACCCAAGATCCATCTGGCCCTGGAGGGCCTCTTGTACAAAAGAGCATCCCTGTTTGTTTACCGAGCAAGTCAGACAGGAATTATAATCATGTCGCGGCAGATTATGATACTGACTTTGCCTTGAGTGCATTGCCACCAAGTTGACATTCATTGCACGGATGTCATGGTTCTGAATGATGTTGGAATTCGTATAGGTCACGTTGACTCCATGAACTCGATGCTCTTGGATCCATCCGAGATCCAATTGTTCCTGTAGAGCTGCTTGCACCACAGAACATCCCTGATTGTTCTTAGAGCAGATATCACACTGGTGATAGTTATGAGGTGGCACATGGCCATATTCGCTCTGTCTATAATGCATCTTGATAAAGTTGGCCCTTAATAAGATTACATCATGAATTTGATAGGGGTTGTTAGACTCTCCCTCTATCAAATTGACTGCAGCTTTCTCATGTTGACGCAGCGGGTTTATGAGAACATTAAGATTCGTATCTTTGAAAGATAAGACCCCGCTCCTAACAAGCTTTTGCACATCGGATTTGAAACTGAGACAGTTTTCTATGTTATGCCCTGGTCTTCCTTGATGGTAAGGACAAGTCTGATCCGTTTTGAACCAATAAGGCGGATATTTCGGTACTGTAAGAGGAGACTTAGTTTGGACATGCCCCTTGACCAGTAATAATGGAAGCAGTTCTGCGTACAACATGGGTATAGAGTCGAACCCTGGTGGTCGCGTTGTACGGTTGTTGTTGTATGGGGGACGAGCCTGCTGAAGAGGCTGTTATGTCCTTTGCTGAAATTGCTGTTGATTTGGTTGGCTCTGCGCAACCTAAGGTTGATACGTAGGAACAGGTGCAGGGTTGATAGCAGGAGTTACAGCTGCTACTGGTTGATAACGTCACCTTTGCTTTCCGTGAGAGATATTCCCAATATCTTGCTCTTTTTTCTTAGGGAGAGCACTACCGTATCGTTTTGTACTACTCGATGATCCAGCGTCTTTTACTAAACGTCCTTCCCGGGCGGCTTCCTCAAGACGCACCCCCATGCCCACCATCTCGGTGAAGTCACTGGGCGCATTGGCGACCATTCTGTCATAGTAAAATGAGCTCAAGGTCTTTAAGAAGATCTTTGTCATCTCTTTTTCCTCAAGAGGTGGACAAATCTGGGCGGCAATTTCGCGCCATCTCTGAGCGTACTCCTTAAAGGTTTCCTTGTCCTTTTGTGACATCGATCTGAGTTGATCTCTATCTGGTGCCATGTACAAATTGTATTTATATTGTTAAACGAAAGCAGCGCCAAGATCTCTGAACGTGCCGATCGTAGTGTGGTTTAAACCCATGTACCACCTTAATGCGGCACCGGCTAAACTATCCCGAAAGTAGTGAATTAGTAGCTCCTGGTTCTTTGTCTGAGCTGACATTCGCCGAGCGTACATCACCAAATGGCTCTGAGGGCAAGAGTTACCCTTGTAATTTTCAAAGTCGGGCACTTGGAACTTATGTGGAACTTTCACATTGGGGACCAAGCAGAGGTCTGCGGTGTCCTTTCTAAATAGATCCTGACCGCGAAGGGCCTACAGCTCTTTCTGTATTTCCAGGAACTGTTCCTGGAACTCATTCATTCTGTCGAACATGCTTTCATTTCCACCAGAAGGTATCTGGGGAATCTGTCCTTCTGGGACAGTGTGTACCACGGGCGGTGGTACAGTCATTATGGCCGAGACTCTCGATGTCTCCTGAAGTTTGTAACCTTCAGGAGTTGCTGCCATGCCCCTGGCATCTTCGCTTTCTTGAAGTTTGTAACCTTCAGGCCCAGCGGTTCCTGCTGCGGTTCCCTGATCCTCAGCGATCAGTGGAACGTATCCTTCCGGGATATAGTTAAGTGGCATGCCCCAGGGACGATCTTTCGGCATCTTGTACCTAGGATCATACTTCTCCACTATGGGCGTTGATGTGATCTCTGAGATCACAATCCTTTGTTGTTGCATCTGAGCTTCTACTAGAGTTTGCATGTCGTTGTCATACCCCAAATTTTGACCACTAAGATTTCCCATCATTGTGCAAATCATCATCACAATATGGATGAACCATCATGCCTCATCAAATGCCTCAAGGGTTGTTGAGCATTCGCTACAATCAAAATTAGGGTTTTAAGCCCTCTCTGAGTGCTTAGACAAAGGATCAATCAAGGAATGACATGATCTTCAACTTGTATAAACTCTCAAACATCCACAAAGGATCAAAAGGACTCCCACTTCAAGGATTAAGCACAAGGCTGCTCCCTTCTAGGTGGATCAAGTCTCAAGATCGACAGTGTCACCAAATTAGGGTTTTGGTCGACCAGGGCCTCCAGATGGAAATTTTTCATCTGGGCACAAGCCAATGATCCAAAACATAACCTAATATACTCCATGGAACCTCATGGACCCAATCATCAAGTCAATTTGACCTCAGGGGATGCATACATCAAAAATCAGGAATTAGGGTTTCTTGACCTAATTCACCCCTAAGTTGACTTTTGGGAAAAATCATGAACCAAGACCTAAAGACATGATTTGGGGGGATTTATTATACTATATTGATCCATTTGGAACAATGGATTAATCCAAGAAGCTTGAGCAACAAGTCTCAATTTCATCTGCACCACAATTAGGGTTTTGCGAGGAAAGTCAACTGTAACTTTGACTTTTGACCAGGACATGCTCCCAAACCCTAAGACATGATTCAATATACCCTATGACACCCATGGAACATGTCCATCAAGTTTGATTTAGGTCAAGGACATGATTTCCTGAAGAATTGCACAGTTTGGAATTCATCTTTTAAAAAGTCAACTGTGCACAAAAGTCAACTTTGACTTTTTGAGATTTTTCACCAAAATGGATTTTTAACCCTAAAATGATGTTAATGTATGATTTGAATCATCATTCATCAAGAAAAATCAAAGAAAGTGGGATAACTTGTAAAAGGGGTAACCATAAAAACTTAGAAAAATTTCCAAGTTATGGAAAAAGTGACACTAATGTGCCAACTTTGGAGGACCATAACTCCTAAACCACAAGGCCATTGTTCCCCATTCAAAGCTTGATTTGTAGATCACATTGCCCTCTACAAAAGCTTCATACTGACCTATGTCCAAATTCCTCATGGATTTTGAGTTATGGAGTGATCAAAATCAAGAAAAGTCACTTTGTTCCAACACTTAGTGAAAATTTCACTAAGTCAGAATCTGCCTTTACTTTTTTCCAAATGTAGGGGGAATTTTCACTTGGATTTAAAAGAGATCAAAACCAAACATGTTCAAACAGTTGTTGTATCATGTAAGGGCTTTCCAAAATGGCCAAGAACATTACCAAACTCAATTTGAGCTATGAGATATGACATTGGCAAGATGCCTTGCTGAAATCTACCAATGCAAGGCAGATTTTTGCACTTTTGGTCGATTTGCCAAAATCAGCCAATTCCAAGCCTTGTCATCACTTTGGACACATCTGAGGATTGAATCTAAAGGGGACAATCACTGAGCCAAGCCTCCAAAGTCTTTGGAACAAGAAATAGCATGTTGAACCTAGAATTGCCAAAATAGGGACAAGACTCCAATTTTTGATTGGAGCATTCAATGGAAGCATCAAGGTGGCATGGACTGAGCCATTCTCAACTGAATTCAGTCAAGACTTATCCAAGACCAAGGGAACCAGCAGCCTGTGCCCTAACCTCTAGTCAATGGCTAGAGGAGACTTGGATTTTCATTTGCCAACATTGGCCAAACCTACTCAGTAGTTGCCATTCACTATTCCTTGCAAAACAAACTTGCTATACTATAAATAGAGCTCAATTGTGATCAGTTTGAGTATACCAAAGCCATCAAACAGATGCTTTCCTAAAAATCTCTTCTTTCACTCCTATTTTGCCTTCTAAGGCAAGTCACTATCGGGTTTTGAGTTTGAGAGCTTTTCCAATCAAACCAATCACACACACACCTCATATACATCACATATGAGCTGATCAAACACTTAAACAATAACTGGAACACTGATTTCTCAGAATCACCAGTCAATTGCTCAAGGTTTTAACCAAGTTGCAGTTAAGATGCCATGAAGTGATCCAACCAATTTCAATCAAGTCCAAACATTCAAACACACTCCATATGGTGTAGGGAAGCTATTCAGATCATCACAACTCATCTGTAACACCTCCAACACAAATCACGATCACCAGCTGCAAGTGGTAAGCATGAGCTCTTCTAACTCTATGATCCATGCAATTTTTGCTGCACAATAATTTGGCCATATGTTCATAATCATGCATGGAATGTTTTCCCTCAATTAATTGCATTGTTTGAATCGTGTATAAAAAATCCCAGCCTTCATGCAGAATCTAGGGTTCTTGAGGATTGTTCATGATTTCTTGTTTTATGTTTAATTTAAATGAAATTAATTGTCATAGACATGATCGTGAGGTTGAAACGAGTTGATTGGTATGTGGATTGCATGATATGATTAAGTATTCAGTGAGATTGGATAGAAAATGCAAATCTAGGAAACTCAGAACACGCGCGTGTTCTTGCCCTTGTTCTTGGCGCCATTTTCCAACATTTGAATATTTGAATTTTGTGATTTTTATTTAATTGATTCAAAAATTAATTTCTCTCTGAGTTTTAATGATTTTGAGTTGATTCTTTTTTTAATAATTCACAAAAATGTTGAAATATTTTATTTTCCCAAAAAATCCCAAAAATATTATTTATTTCATATAATTGATATTTTTGCAAAGAATTAATATTTTAATTGTTTTTGACATTTAAAATATTTTTTTCCTCTTGATTTTGTAAAGATTAATGACTTCTAATTATTTTGTAGGTTAATACTTGATTTTTGAAGCATTAATCCAAGATCATAATTTGTTTCCCACATGTTAAACAATTTTTGATCATTTTAATTGAATTTTTATTCAATTAAAATACATTTTGGAAATAAATTAGGGTTTTTGATTAATTCAACCCTCACAAATCATTTTCAAACACTTTTTGGGCCTCTATTAGAGTGTAAGACCCAACCCACTTGTACAGAAACAATTTTGGGCCTCACTTATTGTATAAGTCCCTCTGTACATTTTTAAATTCGGCACGATCGTCGCCAGTTTAAAAATAAACCACCTGGGCCTCTCCTCGAGCTATAAGACCCATTCAAAGGGCCTCTAATAGAGTGTAAGACCCAACCCCTTTTAACCAAAACCATTTTTGGGCCTCACTTATTGTATAAGTCCCTCTGCGTTAAAAGAAAACCTCGGCGCGATCGCCATTTTTAACGAAAAGTCATCTGGGCCTACCCTCGAGTAGTAAGACCCATTTCTTTTCTTTAAACCTTTTGGGCCTCTTGAGAGAGTGTAAGACCCATCCATTTGTACAAAAAACAATTTTTGGGCCTCAGTCACTTGTATAAGTCCCTCTGTACAAATTCAAACAGTGCGCTCACTGATAAAACCTTGGGCCTCTCCTTGAGCCGTAAGCCCCAAATCTTTCTTTTTCAAAGCACTTTCTCCTTTGATTTTGAATATACTGTTCTTTTCAATCTATCTTTGTTGAACAACTAACCAAACAGCATGGAAGCTTTACAACCGAGTAAGTGTTTATATGCTTTCATTTACCGCTTTCATATACATATAACTGTATTATGGGGTTGTTTCGCTGTAAGTCTTCTTTCATAAACTCATATCAACTGTGTAATAATAGTATGGATATTTAGAGTTTCCCCGGCAACTACGTCTAGAACTAGGTAAACCCGTTTCGTTTATTCGTAGAAATAGACAGCTAGATCCCCAATAGGATCACCAGATACAGTCTTCTCTTCGGCTGTCCTCATTAGGAATTGTCAAGAAACTCTACTCCCAGAGATGAATGTATTCTCCGTGAATGGCATCTTTGAGTTTCTTCCAAATTCTCGAACTTTCCTGGCTTGATCTATTCCTTGTGAATAACCTGTCTTGAATTTCTCAGGGTTTGGGGACCCACGGGCTTCTTAAAAGCATCAGCCTCCTCTTGGGCATCGTACAAGGACCCACAGGCTTCCTAAAAGCAACCCTGCCTCCTCTTGGGCTTAGTACAAGGACCCGTCGGCTTCTTAGAAGTATTCACAGCCTCCTCTTAGGCTTCGTATAATGATCTCTTCCTCCGAGAATGATAGCCTCCTCTTGGGCTTCGTACAAGGACCTCTCGGCTTCTTAAAAGTCTCTAGCCTCCTCTTGGGCTTCGTACAAATTGTCCCGACGACCTCCTAGAGGTATAGGAACAGAACTTAGTCATCTTCATAGAACAGATTTTCAAAGAGTCTACTACTGTTTCTCAAAGCATAGTACAAAAGATGAAACTCTAGACATGGACAGTCTAATATCCTTGAGTCTCAAAGACATTCTCAAGTGACCCCTTCGTTAAATAGGAAGAAAACCCGTAGACTCGGACAGTCTCACTACCCTTTGGATTTCCCATTTCCTTAAAGAATAGGGAATAACCCTGATCCTCGAATCAAAATCCCTGAGGGCCAACCTTACTCATATAAGAACTGATTTTCTCTTTAAAATCAGTATACTGGACCTGTCACTCAACTGAAACAGCACCATAGCCTTCTCTTGGGCTTTGTATAATGATTCTCCCCAGCGGAGTCAAACAACTTTTAGCCTCTCTCTCGGGCTTTGTACGAGACACATAAGAGACTCCCTCGTTAAGTCAATCACCCTTCCACCTCCATCTCAGGCTTTATACGAGATACAAAAAGGTTCTTATTGAGCCAAACAAATTTTAGCCTCCATCTCGGGCTTTGTACGAGATACAAAAACACTCTCTTGTTGAGTATAAATCACTCTCTTTTTTAGTCAAACCTTTTCGCCTCCATCTCGGGCTTTGTACGAGATACAAAAACTCTCTTGTTGAGTCAAATAGCCTCCATCTCGGGCTTTATACGAGATACCAAAAGATTCCCTCGTTGAGTCAAAACCTTTTAGCCTCTCTCTCGGGCTTTGTACGAGACGCATATTAGCCTCCTCTTAGGCTTGGTATAAGAAAACCACTGGTTGATCCAATCAACCTTTTAGCATCAAAACTGTGCCTCGTTCACAGTACACAAACATCAACAACTCCTTTACCTTCATCTAATTGCTGTAAGTGGTAAGCCTCTGGATTATTCACATCTATGCCACTGTCCCTCTTTTAGCATGAGAAATTCCTAAGGAAAGATAGCATTGCTCTACACTGAGTTAGAGTCTTCTCCTTTAGGTTAAAAATCTCCTATAAAGGAAATTATGGCATTGCCGGATTCACACATCCCGGTTAAAGTAATTCTCCTTTATAAACAGTTGTCACAAAAACCCCCTCTTTAGAGATGACAAATTCTCTCTAAAGGTCAAAACCCTTTAGCTTCACATCTTGGGCTTTGAACAAGATACAAATAGACCTTTCAGCTTCACATCTTGGGCTTTGAACAAGATACAAACTACCTTTCGCTTCACGTCTTGGGCTTTGAACAAGACACCAAAACAACCATTTCCTCCCATAGAATAGGAGGAACTACGAACGCTCTGATTTCCCTGTTTCGGTAAACGGGAATACGTAGGCATAAGATTGAAAGAAAAGATCTTAGCGAGCACACTAAACAAAAACCCAAAATCCCATACTTTCATATATCCGTCCTAATAACTAAACCTCCCACCAATCGACCAAACACCACTTTTAAAAAAATACATCCAATAGAGACCTCGAATCTTTGTAGCATCTGTAAACCAACAGTTTTGACTGTTTAACCTCAGTTTACAAGCAGGGTTAATTTGAGACATCTATTTCCCTTCCTTCATCAGCTTTAATAGGATAAAAAATGAATCGAGCTGTAGATACCAAAGAGCGATAGTGCTTCGCAACCACGTCCAAAAATCGCTCGCTACAGTCGTTATGAAGCTTTCTCAGATCCTCTTTCAGAGTGTCGATCTCTTCTCTCAACTCTCTGTTCTCTTCCTCGAGATCATCCATCTTTTTTTGACGATTGGCCCGAGTATTGTACGAATGAGACAGTTTGACTTTAGAATCGAGACGCAAACGTGAGATTCGTAGGTAAAAAGAATGTATTTATGAGAATGATGAATGCAATGATTATATTAATTATTTTGTTTATTCAAAGTAAACTTCGACAATTAGATAGCAAATATCAAACAGTGGGGAAACCCCGTTTTATTGAATTCAAAGGATTGCGGAAATGGAAATACAGTAGATTACAAAGTGTTGGAAAAGGAAATCTAAACTAATGGATCCTGAGTCCTCTCTGGAGAGAGCTCAGGTGCTGGTTCGGGTGCTTTCCTTTTCTTTGACGGGGGCCGTTGTCGGGTTGTCATTCCTTTGCCAAGTGAAAGGAGCAAGCAAATTCCTTTGGTCATCTTGATTTTCTACAGCATGTTGCTCTAAAATCTCAATCAGAGCATCTTTTTATCTTAACAATTGTTGTATTTTCTTACACTCCATATTGAGAATACGGTACTTATTCCTCCAAGACCTCTTCTCCTGCTGAACTTTGCTGAGAGTAACCTGAAGTTTTTCCGTCTCAGACATAAAATAAAGGGCAGAGTCCCTTAATGGAAGAACTTCTTGACGAGGGTAAGGCATTCTAAGCTTGAGAGCTCTAGTTTGTACCCAATGGAGATAAGGCTCCATCGAGACACTGTCTGGTTTTCCTAGAGACTCTCGCCCTTTCCTGGGAAGGTGTTTCCAAGCGTGCACTATTTCCGTCTTTAGTTCCCTGCCATTTTCTCCTTCCTTGAAGAAAAGACCTTCCAGATGAGCATTCTGTGGGACGTGCCTCATCGGGTATCCAAATTGACGACGAACTAACACTGGATGATAGTTTATCGGAAAGCAGTCTCTCAAGAGACTCGTTCTCCCCCAGTAGAGTCAACGAATGGCATCTCCAACAGAGAAGTTTGTACACCTCTACAACTCAGACAACTGGGTTCCCCAGCCAGTCTGACATTAGATCGTTTTCCATCAAATGGCATCTCCCCAGGAAAATTTGGCGAGAAGTTTGAGGAAAACCGCTACGAATAGCGTCCCTTGTCAAGAAAGCTTATTGACAAAAGAAACTAAGACCAATTCCTTGGTAGGAAACCAGGATCGAGGGGAAGTTTATTTCAGCAACTGAGACCAGTTCCTTGGTAGGAAACCAGGATCGAGGGGAAGTTTAAATCCGAAACTAAGACCAGTTCCTTGGCTGAAGACCAGGATCGAGGGGAAGTTTTTACCTTTTCTAAGCATCATTGCTTAGCAAAAGAAGAAGGATGTGTGAACTACCATTCTTAACCACCATCAAAATTTTGGGTATTCCGATATTTAATCCTCTTGCACCCTGAATGCCCGAATACCTTTGCCATTCAAACCTTCGGGTCCAAGAAAATTAAACAGGGGCATCTGTCATACCCAAAATTTTTACCACTAAAATTTCCCATCATTGTGCAAATCATCATTACAATATGGATGAACCATTAGTCTCCCCAAAGATGGGTGAGCATCCACTACAATCAGACTTAGGGTTTCAAGCCCTCTCAGAGCTTTTGACAAAGGATCAATCAAGGAATGACATGATATTCAACTTGTCTAACCTCTCAAACATCCACAATGGATTAAGAGGACTCCCACATCAAGGATCAAGCACAAGGCTGCAACATTCTAAGTGGATTAAGCCTCAAGATCGCCAGTGTCACCAAATTAGGATTTGGTCAACCAGGGCCTCCAGATGGAAATTTTCCTCTGGTCATGAGCCAATGCTTCAAAGTATAATCTATGATGCTCCAAGGGACATCATGGACCCAATTATTAAGTCAATTTTTCTTCAGGGGATGCACTCATAAAAAATCAGGAATTAGGGTTTCTTGACCTAATTCACCCCTAAGTTGACTTTTGGGGCGAAGCATGAGCCAAGACCTCAAGAGATGAGTTGAGGGTCTCTAATACACCACATTGATCCATTTTCAATAATGGATTGATCCAAGAAGCTTGAGAAACAAGTTTCAATTTCATCTGAACCACAGTTAGGGTTTTGCGAGAAAAGTCAACTGTATCTTTGACTTTTGACCAGGACATGCTCCCAAACCCTAGAACATGATTCAATACACCCTATAGCACCTATGAAATCAATCCATCAAGTTTGATTTAGGTCAAAGACTTGATTTCATAGAGGATCGCACAGTTTGGAATTCATCTGATAAAAAGTCAATTGTGCACAAAAGTCAAACTTTGACTTTTTGAGATTTTTCACAATTATGGCTTTTTAACCCTAAAATGATGTTAATGTGTGATTGGAATCATCATTCATCAAGAAAAATCAAGAAAAGTGGGATAACTTTTAAAAGGGGTAACCATAAAAACTTAGAAATTTTTCTAAGTTATGGAACAAAGTGGCTAGGGTACCAACTTTGGAGGATCATAACTCCTAAACCATAAGGCCATTTTTCCCCATCCAAAGCTGGATTTGTAGCTCTCATGGCCCTCTAAAAAAGCTTCAAATACACCTCATTCTAATTCATCATGGATTTTGAGTTATGGAATGACCAAAATCACAAAAAGTGAAAATGTCACTTTTTTCCAACACTTAGTGAAATTTTCACTAAGTCAGAATCTGCCTTACTTTTTTCCAAATGTAGGGGCATTTTTCACTTGGATCGAAAAAGTATCAAAACCAATTATGATCAAACAGTTGTTGTATCATATGAGGGCTTTCCAAAATGGCCAAGAACTCCATCAAAGTCCACTTGAGCCATGAGATATGACAATGCCAACATGCCTTGCTGCAAACTGTCATGGCAAGGCAGGTTTTGGAGTTTTGCTCGATTTGCTCAAATTTTGCAAAGGGCAAGCAACTCTATCCATCTGAACACCTTAAGGGGGGACCAAGGAGGAACCAACTCTGATCCCAAGCCTCCCAAGTCTTTGGAACCAAAAATAGCATGCCAAACCTAGAAATCCCTAAAAGAGGGACAAGACTCCAATTTTGTTTTGGAGCATTCAATGCATACACCAAGGTGGCATGGACTGAGCCATTTCTAACTGAATTCAGTCAAGACTTATCCAAGACCAAGGGGACCAGCAGCCTGTGCCCTAACCTCTAGTCAATGGCTAGAGGAGACTTGGATTCTCATTGCTCAACATTGGCCAAACCTATGCAGCAGTTGCCATTCACTATTCCTTGCAAAACAAACTTGCTCTACTATAAATAGAGCTCATTTGTGATCAGTTTGAGTACACCAAAGCCATCAAACAGGTGCTTTCCTCAAAATCTCTTCTTTCACTCCAAAATTGCCTTCCAAAGCAAGTAACTATCGGGTTTTGAGTTTGAGAGCTATTCCAACCAAACCAATCATACACATACCTCATAAACATCATATAGAAGTGATCCAAACACTTAAACAACATCTAGAACACTGATTTCTCAGAATCACCAGCCAGCTGCTCAAGGTTTTAACCAAGTTGCAGTTGGGATACCATCTTCAGTTCCAGATCATTTCAAACCATTCCAAGCACTCAGACACACTCCATAGCACCTAGGGAAGCTGTCCATAACCTTGGAACCAAGCTGTAACACCTCTAACACAAAACACGATCACCAGCTGCAAGAGGTAAGCATGAGCTCTTCTAACTCTATGATCCATGCAATTTTTGCTGCACAATAATTTGGCCATATGTTCATAATCATGCATGGAGTGTTTTCCCTCAATCAATTGCATTGTTTGAATCGTCTATGGAATTTCAGAACCTTCATGCAAATTTTAGGGTTCTTGAGGTTTCTCTTTGATTTCGTATTCCAGTTTAAAATAAATGAAATTAAAGACCATAAACATCATCGTGAGGTTGAAACGAGTAGATTGATATGTAGATTGCATGATATAATCAAGTATTCAGTGAGATTGGATAGAAAATGCAAATCTGCAGAAACAGAGGGTGGTGCGTGTTCTTGCCATGTTCTTGGCGCCCTTTTTCAAATATTTGAATATTTGAATTTTGTGATTTTATTTAATTGATTCAAAAATTAATTTCTCTCTGAGTTTTAATGATTTTGAGTTGATTCTTTTTTTAATAATTCACAAAAATGTTAAAATATTTTATTTTCCCAAAAAATCCCAAAAATATTATTTATTTCATATACTTGATATTTTTGAAAATAATTAATATTTTAATTGTTTTTGACATTTAAAATATTTTCTCCTTCTTGATTTTTCAAATTTTAGCGATTTCCAATCATTTTGTGGATCAAAACCTAACTTTTGAAACATTAATCCAAGACCACAATTTGTTTTCCCATGTTTAACAATTTTGGTCATTTTAATTGAATTTTTTATTCAATTAAAATACATTTTGAAAACAAATTAGGGTTTTTGATTAATTCAACCCTCATTAAACTTTTTCAAACACTTTGGGCCTCTAATAGAGTGTAAGACCCAACCCCTCTTTGAAACCAAAACATTTTTGGGCCTCAGTCATTGTATAAGACCCACTGCGTATTTCAAAAATCTCGGCGCGATCGCCATTTCAAAACAAAAATTATCTGGGCCTACCCTCGTGTTATAAGCCCAACTCTTTAAAAATCGTTGGGCCTCTAGTAGAGTGTAAGACCTAACCCTTTTTGAAAACCAAAGTAATTTGGGCCTCAGTGTATTGTATAAGTCCCGATACCACAAAAAAGTTCGGCGCGATCGTCGCCTTTTAAAACAAAACTTTTTGGGCCTCTCCTTGAGCTGTAAGCTCCACCACTTGTACAAAAATAAACCTTTGGGCCTCTTGAGAGAGTGTAAGACCCATCCCTTTGTATAAAAAACCTTTTTGGGCCTCAGTCACTTGTATAAGTCCCTCTGTACAAATTCAAAACCATAGTGCAATCGCTGATAAAACCGTGGGCCTCTCCTTGAGCTGTAAGCCCCAACAATCTTTTCAAAGTACTTTCTCCTTTGATTTTGAATATAATATTGTTATCAAAGTTTTCTTTGTTGAACAACTAACCAAACAGCATGGAGGCTCTAGAACCGAGTAAGTGTTTACCCGCTTTCTTTATCCGCTTTCATATATATAACTGTATTGTGGGGCTGCTCACTGTAAGTATTCTTTCACAAACTCTTATATACTCGTCAAATATCCACTGTGTAATACTAGTATAGTTATTGAGAGTTTTCCCTGGCAACTACGTCTAGCACTAGGTAAAGCCCTGTTGGTCACTCTTAAATACAAACAAAACTAGATCCCCACAGGATTACCATACACAGTCTTCCCTCCTCTTGGGGTTAAACAATATGGAGACATGAAAGGCAGCATTCTCGGTGAACCCTTTCTCAGACTGTCACTCTTAGAAATCGTCAAAGAAACTCTAACTCCCCAGAGATGATCTTTTCTCCGTGAATGGCATCTCTTGAGTTTCTTCCAAATTCTCGGACTTTCCTGGCTTGATCTATTCTCGGTGAATGGCATGTCTTGAATTTCTCGGGGTTTGGGGACCCACAGGCTTCTTAAAAGCATCCCCGCCTCCTCTTGGGCGTTGTACAAGGACCCTTCGGCTTCTTAAAAGCTCTCATGCCTTCTCTTGGGCTTAGTACAAGGACCTAGAGACCTCTACATGTATAGGAACAGAACCTAGTCATCAATTTGCTAGAGCTGTCTTTCTGAGTCAAGTGTCAGATCAGTTAATGGGTTGACCTTCATCCCTTAACGTACTAGCCTTCTCTTGGGCATCATACAAAGATCATTCACTATCTGAGAATCAATTTCTCAACACACCAGTAGACTTGGACAGTCTCAATACCCTTTGGGATTTCCCATTTCCTTAAAGAACAGGAAATAACCCTGATCCTCCAATCAATCCAAAAGCATAACAAATACTTTTAATCAGTCCCTTTATAAGAACTGATTTTCTCTTTATCCAATATACTGGACCTGTCACTAAACTAAAACAGTTACAATAGCCTCCTCTTGGGCTTTGTACAAAGATTCTCCCAAGCGGAGTTAACCTTTTCAGACTCTCTTGTTGAGTATTTCAGACTCTCTTGTTCGGTCAAACCTGTTTAGCCTCCATCTCGGGCTTCGTACGAGATACCAAATCACTCTCTTGTTGAGTATAAAAGACTCTCTTATTGAGTTAAACATTTTTAGGCTCCGTCTCGGGCTTCGTACGAGATACAAAAACACTCTCTTGTTGAGTATAAAAGACTCTCTTGTTGAGTCAAACATTTTCAGCCTCCATCTCGGGCTTCGTATGAGGTACAAAGACTCTCTTGTTGAGTCAAGCACCCTTTAGCCTCCGTCTTGGGCTTCGTACAAGACACATACAAAAGCACTCTCTTGTTGAGTCAACCCTTTTAGCCTCTCTCTCGGGCTTCGTACGAGACACATAAAAACACCCTCTTGTTGGGTCAATAGCTTCCTCTTAGGCTTTGTATAAGAAAACCCCAGTTGAGTTAATCAACCTTTTAGCATCAAAATCTGGGCCTCGTTCACAGTATACAAACATAAACAACTCCTTTTCCTTCATCTAATTGCTGTAAGCAACAAGCCTCTGGATTATTTACAGCCACGCCACTGTCCCTCTTTTAGCATGAGAAATTGCTAAGGAAAGATGGCATTACTCTAAACTGAGTTAAAGTCTTCTCCTTCAGGTTAAAAGTCCCCTACAAAGGAAATTATGGCATTGCTGGATTCACATATCCCAGTTAAAGTAACTCTCCTTTATAATCAGTCACCCAACAGTTGTGACAAACAGACCAAATATCCCCCTTTAGAGATGACAAGTTCTCTCTAACCCTTTAACTTCACATCTTGGGCTTCGAACAAGATACAAATAGACCCTTCAGCTTCACATCTTGGGCTTCGAACAAGATACAAACAAACCACTTTTAGCTTCTCATCTTGGGCTTTGAACAAGACACCAAAACAACCTTTTTCCTCCCATAGAATAGGAGGAACTACGATCGCTCTGATTTCCCTGTTTCATCAAACGGGAATACGTAGGCATAAGATTGAAAAATCTTAGCGAGCACACTAATCAAAAAATCCAAAATCCCGTACCTTCACACATCAATCGAAAAGCATCAGTCCTAACATCCTACCAATAGCATAGTCCCATCATTCCATTTTTAGCAAAATAAGCAGAGAGAGGCCCACGATCTAAACCGCATCTGTAAACCAACAGTCATCTGTTTAAACTCAGTATGCAAGCAGGGTTAATTGGAGACATCTATTTCCCTTCCTTAGTCAGCTTCAATAGGATAAAAAATGAATCGACCTGTAGTACCCCAGAGCAACAGTGCTTAAGAACCACGTCCAAAATCGCTCGCTACAGAAAAATGGCGCCCACCGTGGGGCCCCAAAGGGTTTTGTCCTCTTATCTCTCTGGTGGAAACCCTAAATTCATGTCACAGAAATGACGACTCTGCTGGGGAGTTATTGTCCGTATAGGATCATAAGACTAGAGGTCTAAGATGAGTAGGACAAATATATATACTACTTTTCCTAATTCATATCTGTGTTTATTTTTCTGCTAATGGGAATACGTGTGATGCCGCATGTGGAAAGATTGAGTATACACCTAAGATAGGTGATGGAAATGCGAGTAATCTTACTGGGAGTGAATTCCAGTTAAGTGCCCCCGATCAACCATCAAACTCAGTGGAGACTCCCTTTGCAGATACATTGCATATACGACTTCGGTTGTTAAAAGTAGTGTGGTTGACTGGGTTATCTGAGAAGCTGAGGTTTTTAGCAGACTTAAGCCATTTTGTAGTGCGGAAGCTATCGGAAATAGTTGTCACGCGATACTACCCTCATCTGAGGTCACTCTAGGATACATCAGCTCGATGGCGATCCGCTTGCTGTTGTTATCCCAGAGGGGTCAATGATTTTGCAGAAAGGTACAAAAAATCACCAGTATAAACCTTGGGGGGGGGGGGAGGGGTAGAGCCTTGACTTCATGACACCGACCCTTTGACCCCATGTTTTTTCTATGTTTTTGTGTGCTGCGTTCATAAATTCATTTAAAAAACATTAAGACAAAGAAAATCTTCTCTTCTAGTTTCTCTTTTTCAAATTAAACTAAGACAATAATTACAAATATCAGAGAAAGGAGATTGCTCTAATGGATTTCGGTAGAAGGAAAACTCATAAGTATACCTTCAAGGTTCCAAAGTTAGAGGATTTAAGAGGTCTGGCGAGAATGATCACCAACCACGAGGCTTTCAGAGCCAAGTATGGAGGACTGTTGTCCTTGTTAAGGGTTCACGTAATCGAAGGAATCCTGTCCATGCTAATCCAGTTCTACGATCTGGTCTATCACTGTTTCACATTCCCGGATTATTAGCTTGCACCAACGCTGGAGGAGTAGTCTCACCTGACTGATTTACATATCACTGATCAAGCTCCCTTTTCTGGATTGGAAGAAATCCCAAAGGATCAAACCATTGCAAGAGCAATTTATTTGAACGAGTCAGAAGTCAGGACTCACATGACCACTAAGGGTGGCACCCAGGGTTTTCCATCCCAGTTCTTAACAAAGAAAGCACTGTACTTTGCTAGTATAGGGAACGTGGCCGCTTTCGAGAGCATCTTTGTTTTGCTCACCTACGGGTTATTTTTGTTTCCCAACATCAATAACTTTGTAGATATCAACGCCATTAAGATTTTCCTGATTGGAAACCCCGTACCGACCTTACTCACAGATGCGTATCATTCAGTACACTTAAGGAATTTATACAGCGGAGGAATGATCACATGCTGTGTACCCCTACTATAAAAATGGTTCACTTCCCATTTACCCAAGTATGCTGCATTTTGGGATCAAAAGAATACTTTACGTTGGTGGCAGGAATCATGTCTCTTACCAACTCTGACATCGATTGGTACAATCGAATCTATGACGGGATCAGAATCGTTGACCATTGTGGAAGTTTCCCAAATGTACCCCTTATAGGAACTAAGGGGGGAATCAATTATCATCTAATTCTCGTTCGTCGTCAATTCGGATACCCGATGAGGCACGTCCCACGGAATGCTCATCTGGAAGGTCTTTTCTTCAAGGAAGGAGAAAATGACAGGGCACTAAAGACGGAAATAGTGCATGACTGGAAACACGTTCATCGGAAAGGACGAGAGTCTCTAGGGAAACCAGACAGTGTCTCGATGGAGCCTTATCTCCACTGGGTACAAACTAGAGCTCTCAGGCTGAGGATGCCTTACCCTCATCAGGAAGTTCTTCCATTAAGAGACTATGCCCTTTATTTTATGTCTAAAACGGAAAAACTTCAGGTTACTCTTAGCAATGTTCAGCAAGAGAAGAGGTCTTGGAGGAACAAGTACCGTATTCTCAATGTGGAATGTAAGAAAATACAGCAACTGTTAAAAGAAAGGGATGCTCTGGTTGAGATTTTAGAGCAACATGCTATAGAAAATCAGGATGACCAAAGGAATTTGCTCGCTCCTTTCACTTGGCAAAGGAATGCCAACCCGACAACGGCCCAAGAGCCCGGGTCAAAGAAAAGGAAAGTACCAGAACCAGCACTTGAGCTCTCTTCAGAGAGGACTCAGGATCCATTAGTCTAGGTTTCCTTTTTCAGCACTTTGTAATCTACTGTATTTCCATTTCCGCAATCTTTTGAATTCAATAAAACGGGGTTTCCCCACTGTTTGATATTTGCAAGCTAATTGTCAAAGTTTACTTTAAATAAACAAAAATAATTAATAATCATTGCATTCATCATTCTCATAAACGTATTCTTCTTACCTACGAATCTCACGTTTGCGTCTCGATTCTATAGTCAAATTGTCTTATTCGTACAATACTCGGGCCAATCATCAGAAAAAGATGGATAATCTCAAGGAAGAGAACAGAGAGTTGAGAGAAGAGATCGACACTCTAAAAGAGGATCTGAGAAAGCTTCATAACGACATGCAAGCTCTAGTAGAAGCTCAAATGCAACAACAAAGGACTGTGATCTCGGAGATCACCTCTACACCCATAGTGGAGAAGTATAATCCTAGGTACAAGATGCCGAAAGATCGCCCCTGGGGCATGCCACTTAACTATATCCCGGAAGGATATTTTCCGCCGATCACTGAGGATCAGGGAACCGCAGTAGGAATCGCTGGGCCTGAAGGTTACAAACTTCGGGAAAGCGAAGATGCCAGGGACATGACGGCAACTCCTGAAGGTTACAAACTTCGGGAGGCACCGAGAGTCTCGACCATAATGACTATACCACCACCCGTGGTACACAATGTCCCAGAAGGACAGATTCCGCAGATACCTTCTGGTGGAAACGATAGCATGTTTGACAGAATGAATGAATTCCAAGAACAGTTCCTGGAAATGTAGAAAGAACTGCAGGCCCTTCGCGGTCAGGATTTATTTGGAAAGGACACCGCGGACCTTTGTTTGGTCCCCAATGTGAAAGTTCCACACAAGTTCCAAGTGCCCGACTTTGAAATATACAAGGGTAACTCTTGCCCTCAGAGTCATTTAGTGATGTACGCTCGGCGAATGTCAGCTCAGACAAAGAACCAGGAGCTACTGATTCATTACTTTCAGGATAGTTTAACCGGTGCCGCACTCAAATGGTACATGGGTTTAAACCGCGCTACGATCGGCACGTTCAGAGATCTTGTTGCTGCTTTCGTTCAACAATATAAATACAATTTGGACATGGCACCGGACAGAGATCAACTCAGATCAATGTCACAAAAGGACAAGGAAACCTTTAAGGAGTACGCTCAAAGATGGCGTGAAATTGCCACTCAGATTTCTCCACCTCTGGAGGAAAAAGAGATGACAAAGATCTTCTTAAAAACCTTAAGCTCATTTTACTACGTCCGAATGGTCGCCAGTGCGCCCAGTGACTTCACCGAGATGGTGGGCATGGGAGTTCGTCTTGAGGAAGCGGTCCGAGAAGGACGTTTAGTTAAAGACGCTGGATCATCAAGTAGTACAAAACGATACGGTAGTGCTCTCCTTAAGAAAAAAGAGCAAGATATAGGGAATATCTCTCTCGGAAAGCAAAGGCGACGATATCAACCAGTAGCAGCTGTAACTCCTGCTATCAATCCTGCGCCTGTTCCTACGTATCAACCTCAGGTTGCGCAGAGCCAACCTAATCAATAGCAATTTCAGCAAAGGACACAACAGTCTCTTCAGCAGACTCGTCCTCCATACAACAACAACCGTACAATGCGACCACCAGGGTTTGACCCTATACCCATGTTGTACGCCGAAATGTTTCCATTACTACTGGTTAAGGGGCACGTCCAGACTAAGTCTCCTCTTACAGTACCAGAAAATCCGCCCTTTTGGTTCAAAGCGGATCAGACTTGTCCTTACCATCAAGGAGGACCAGTGAATAACATAGAGAACTGTCTCAGTTTCAAATCTGATGTGCAAAAACTTGTTAGGAGCGAGGTCTTATCTTTCAAGGATACGAATCCGAATGTTCTCACGAACCCGCTGCCTCAACATGAGAAAGCTGCAGTCAATTTGATAGAGGGAGAGTCTAACAACACCTATCAAATTCACGATGTACTCTTGTTAAGGGCCAATCTGGTCAAGATGCATTATTTCCAGAGCGGATATGGCCATGTGACACCTCATAACTATCACCAGTGTGATATCTGCTCTAAAGACAACCAGGGATGTTCTGTGGTGCAATCAGCTCTGCAGGAACAATTGGATCTCGGATGGATCCAAGAGCATCGAGTTCGTGGAGTCAACATGACTTATACGAATTCCAACATCATTTAGAACCACGAAATCCGTGCAATGAATGAAAACTTGGTGGCGATGCACTCAAGGCAAAGCCAATATCATAATCTGCCGCGGCACAATTACAATTCCTACCTGACTTGCTCGGTAAACAAACAGGGATGCTCTTTTGTACAAGAGGCCCTCCAACGTCAGATGGATCTAGGATGGATCTAGGACTGCCATGATCGAAATCCTTATCAGATCAACATGGTTCAAATCTCCGATATTCGTCTGATGAATACCAGCTTGGTGGAGTTACACGCCAGGCAGGTCCAACTTGGTTGTCTCACTTCGCATGATTATCTAAACTACAAAGTATGTTGTGAGAGTAACCAAGGATGCGCTCTTGTTCAAATAACTTTGCAACACTTGTTAAACCACTGGTGGCTTCCAATCTATATGGATGAAGACATGCAACGAATTAGTGTGGTTGATGGGAACCCTACTCGGCATCGAAGTCAGGATGTTCGATCTACGGAAACAAATCTAGTGAGGTTACACAGCATTCAAAGCGGGCGTGGCTAGGTGGCACCACACAACTATGAACGATGTAGAGTCTGTTCGGGAAATAACCAAGGATGTTACCTGGTGCGAGCAGCTCTCCAGGGTCAGTTGGATCGCAAGGAGATTCACCCATACCTAGCTTTGGGGTCCATTGACTGGACGCCGGACTACGCAAATCAAATCAGAAACATGGTTGTAATCTCTGATCATCAACAGAACAAGGATGTTTGTACCATCATCCCTCTACTGGACGAATCAAAGGTTCTTAGCAAGGAACTGGTTGAAGTTAATTACGACAGTCGGAAAAATCAGAAGGCTCCTGTAGTCATCTATCTACCGGGACCATTATCGTATGAATCAGCTAAGGCGATCCCTTACAAATACGGTGCAACGATAATTGAGAATGGAAAGGAAATTCCATTACCCTCCATCGTGAATATTGCAGACATCAGTCGTGTAACACGGAGTGGTCGAATCTTTAACCGAGGAGTTGGAGAGCCTAACAAAGAAAAGGAACTTCTGACAGAAGCTCCCGATCCACCAGTCGGTCAATCCAGTAATCCCAACCTTTCGAAAAACAATGATGAGATGCTGAAGCTCATCCAAAGGAGTGAATACAACATTGTTGACCAACTGTTACAAACTCCTTCAAAAATCTCAGTGCTATCTTTTTTACTCAGTTTCGAAGCTCACAGAGAGGCTCTACAGAAATTCTTAGACCAGGCCTTTGTGGAACAGGATGTGTCAATACGACAGTTCGATAGTGTAACACCCCAAAATTTTCCCTAGTGTTTCTAACCCTTTTGGCTTATGCTTCATTTCATTTGCATTGTCATTTTTGCATTTGCATATTTCTTTTGGGTATGGGATCAAGGTATTCTTTCAGCAGCTCACGACATCATCATTCCCAGTATGATTTTTTTAATAGTGTTCAGATCCAAGCAGATAGCTTTCCAAATCTTTTTGAGCATTTATTTTGCTCATTAAATGACTGGATGATCAGAAACTCCGACAGTCAATTTTTGATCAGTTATTCAGCACCAGACAGTTGTTATCATCAGTTTAATCTGAGTACGAAAAAACATTTCACGGCATATTTCAAGTGTATTCCAGTGGTAATATCAAATGGCAAGTTTCAGAGGTCTATTGTGGTTCAGAACGGGTAGAACCAGACGAATATCCAAGTTTCCCTCCTTTTGGCGCAAAAATTCAAATTTTGAATGTGTTAGTCGATTAACCATGGTGAATTTTGCCCAAATGCTGCATTTTCAGAGCTGTTTCTTTTAATCCAACTTTTAATCACCCATTTTAATTCTGCACATCAGTAGAAGGATCTAGAGAGTTGATTTTCCATTCAAAAATTCAAATTCTTTCAACTCCAATTCCACATTTCCTTTCCTAATTCACATTTCATCCCAATTTCCACTCACTTAACCTCACTACCAACCCAAACTTAACTCCTAACCTAGGGGTTATTTAAACCAATTCATTCCAAACCTCTAGGACCTAGATCATATTTTCACTCCTAATTTTCAGAATTCTCTCAATTTTCTCTCACTTTTTCATTCTCCAACTCCATTTTCAGCCACACTCAAAGCTCTTCTTCAAAGATTAACAAGTTCTTCATTGGAATTTGTTAATTCTTGAGCTAAAACCTCTCATCATCACTACATTTCAGCTTTTCAATTTGGATTTTCGTTTGGATCTGGTTCAGAATTTTCAGAAGTGGTTTTTGGAAGTGCTTTTGGAGCTTTGGTTGCTTATTGCTTGGATCTTTAAGTTTTGAGTGCAAGAAGCTTGTGGATCTTGGATTTCTCTACTTGAATTCATCCATTTCTGTTTACAACACTTACCAAAGTAAATCTCAGCTTTGTAGGTTGGTTAATTTAAGATCCATACTCATTTTAGCTTAATTGCAACTTATACAATGTAGATCCATGAATTTTGATGTGTTTTGATTCATTTGGTTGATCTTGATTGTGGATGTTGATGATTATTGAATTTAAGTGATGTTTGAATGGTGTCTCTGAACTTAATTTTTGTGCATTGTTGATTACATGATCATTGGAGATGATTGCATAAGTGCTTTTGCTGCTGGAAGTGATTTTTCAAACTGATTTTGTGCTGATTTTACAGTGTTAATCGATTAACCAATTGCAGTGCAATTAGGTTAATCGATTAACCAGTGCAAAATGTGTGTAATAAGAGCTGTTAATCGATTAACACAATTGCACTGCAATTGGTTAATCTATTAACACTGCTGCAGAGTGTGTTTTTTGTGCATTTTTGAGCATGTTTCGATCCCGTTTCACTTTTAATCTTCATGGATTGATATGATACTCATCTAATGACTGTTTTGAAGTTGTTGCACCTCACACCATTGTATGTGCACAATTTTCCGACACGCGGCTCTTATATTTTCATCGTTTATGAACATTGTTTACATTGGTGCATTCTTGATGCCATGAACACATAGCACATACTCCTTGAGCATGATAATTGTTGATTGATGCTTATGTTGCCGGAATTGCTTTGTGTTTGTTTGTTCACCTAATTTTATGAGATGCATGCTTCACTTGATTTTTTCATATGCTTAATGATATTCTTCCTCATGATATGCATGCTTTCACGATGATTTCAAGAGTTATTTACCTTGGTTGGTGGTGTGATTGTAATCATGTTTGATTGAAGAATATGTAATGCTTGATGCACGTTTGCTATGCCATGATTGAGTTATATTCAAGTGAATCACATGCTGCCCTATTTCTACTGCTGATTATGTGCATATGTACTGTTATATGTACTGTTGTTTGGCTTTTACACCTCCTTTTTGAGCTGAACAAGAGCTGTTGAATGTTGTTTGGTATTTGGTGTTGGATTTACTGCTGTATTGTTGCAGATGCGTTGTTGTAGCTGCTTGTTTTTGTTCATTTCTTCTTTCCTTCTTCATCTCTTTCACTCTTTCCTTCCCTTGAATCTCAAGACTTATTTAAGTTTTGGATTCACTCCCTTAGAGCTACCTAGTCCAACTTAATTTTCTATTAAGCTTGGAGTAGGATTAGCATCAGGCTTCCCTTTGCATGCTAACTTAGGTAGAAGTTTCCCTTTCAAACTCAACCTTAGGGCCACCTTTTGCATGACAACATTAGGATAGAATTCCCCTTAGTGTTTTCTTTTTCCTTGAGTCTTCTCTTCTCATCTCATAACAATCCTAAAACACTTAATAAAAGATTAACATGTATTGCGCATGAGCCTTACATATGGGAAGTGAAGTATGGGGGTTTCCCTTCATTCTTCTAGGGTACTTAGTGTACGTCCTGTTGGGGACGATGCGCGAAGTATTAGTTCCTATGTTACAGACTTGGGTGCAATGCAAGTTATGAACTAACTTCAAACCACTTATGTCTTAAAAAATACAAAACAAACTCAAACCTTTTCATCCTTCGGGATTGTTAAGTTCAGATCATTTTCAGAAAAGGGCACGTTACTTCCGTCTCATCGCAAACAGGCATCGACCCTAACTGCTGGACCCGAATCTAACGTCGCTCATAAAAAACACTAACCGACCTTGTTAGGTCAAACTACGACTGCTCTGATTTCCTCTTTCTTGTCCGATTGAGGATACGTAGGCACAAGACGACGATGTCTTGGCGAGCAACCTTCCCCCTTAGTTCGTGTCTGAACTACGTTGACTCTGACTTTCCCATTGCACGAGGGAATACGTAGGCATAGGACGAGCGATGTCCTATCGAGTCACTTCTTTTTCTTTTCTCCCTCGTTTCTTCGTTCTCCTCTGTTCCCGTTCCTCCTCCTTTCCAGTAGTAGTGGAGCTCCAGATGACGATACCCTTTGATCGAGACAACAATCATGGATCTCATCGAGTACGATGGACGTGTGGGGTGCTAACACCTTACCTTCGCGTAATCGACTCCCTTACCCGTTTCTCTTGGTCTCGAGACCATGTTCTTTTCCTTCCCTCAGGTTTACGCAGTGTTTCCTTTCCCTCTCTTGGGATAAATACACATTGCTGGCGACTCTATTTTCTGTGCCACTTTCGCGTTTGTACCATCGATGAAAATCCTCGGGAGCGACGGCTGGCGACTCTGCTGGGGAAAGGTTGACCTCTTGCTGGTCCATCCCCTTTTGCGAGTCAATCCTAGCGCTTGTTTGTTTATTTTCATTGGGTGTTTACTGTTGTGCTTTATTTTGTTGTATATTACTGTATTACTATATTACTGTATTACTGCTTTACTGTATTTACTGAATTTATTGCATTGCATTTCATTATTATGCTGGACTGTGTTGTGTTGTGTTGGTTTTCTGTTTGCCAAGTTGGGAGGTTCTGAGAGATAAGTCCACTACCCAGGCTTGAGCATACACATAAGTATTAGCGTGGGCAGGCGTGACGCTCCCGTGGTGTTGACCACGTGCGGGTGATCACGATCCCCACAATCAGATGAGGTTCTATCGGGAGATATCTGCTACTATATGTTGATACAGGCCAGTAGTTATTCTCTTGAGGAACTGTCGAGTCTGGTGACCATTCCCGAGGACTCAGTAACGGCACTCCTCCCGAGAACGATAATGGCAGACCAGAAATGGAAAATCCATTACGACTCTCGACCCGAGGACCCAATGCTGAGAACTTGCTATAGGATGACCTTTTTTTGGGGAATCAGTGGACGACCTCTTTGTTTGGTGATAGTATTGTACCCTGAGGGATGAATGTACTATTGCTTCTCAAATTGAGAATCCGAGACTGAGGATCCCATTTTCTAGAACCCACATGTGAGAGGGGATGGTTGTTTACAGGTTTGCAGGTGACTTTGACCTTCAACCTACCTGGTTTTCTAGTTTTATCACTGTGGTTACTTTTGTTATGGGTTTTGGTACAGAGCTTTGATTGTTCAGTCAGTACAGTGCATCCAGCTCGTGTGGAACTTTGATCCCATGCTTCGCATTGCATTCCATTTTTCTGAGATTCATGTTTTTGCACTTCCAGGTAGTATCCAGTCTTTTGATTCCAGTCAGAGGGCATTCATAGGGATGGACACTAAGAGGGGTAAGAAGCACATCATCATCTACAAGTTCCCGAAGCTCACTTTTGGTCCGTTGGACAGTTTTCATAGTATGGCTAGTCCAGAAGTATTGGGGGTCTTTAAAGAGAAGTATGGTTGGATATTATCTCTGGTACGGAGCCTCAGTGAGTATGAATACAATGGACTACACACCTTGATGCAGTTATATGATCCTTCCTTAAGGTGCTTTGTGATGCCGGATTATGTATTGGTTCCTACCCTAGAAGAGTACTCTAACATCTTGAGAATTCCTATCCAAGGAGGTGTTCCTTTTTGTGGTTCCCAAGGAGACTGTGATTTCCAAGCACTGGCTGAGGCTCTTTATTTGAGTAAATCGACATTAGAGGCTGATTTTTCTCGCAAAGGAAAATTCCCAGGCTATCACTTAGAGTACTTGGTAAAGAGGGCTCGAGAGGAAGCTAAGGAGAAGAGGTGGATAGCTTTCAATGCAATATTGGCTCTCTGTATATATGGCATTGTGTTATTCCCTAATGAGTCTGAGTTTGTCGATACGAATGCTATTCAGATATTTACAGCTTAGAATCCGGTACCAACTTTATTAGGTGATCTTCACTACGCCCTATACAACAGGAATGAGAAAAGATGAGGTGGGGTGGTTTGCTGTTGTACATCTCTTTTCTACAAGTGGTTTGCCAACCGTTTACCTCAGTCAGGTGCTTTTGTGGATGCGAAGACTTCTCTAGATTGGAGTAAGCGTCTGATGGGCCTAGCTACTAAAGATATTCTTTGGGTGGATAAGGGATTATTGGGGACTGACATTTTGCATAGTTGTGGAAGGTATCCTAATGTACCCTTAATCGGAAGAAAATGAGGTATTAACTACAACCCGTCTTTGGCTATCAGGAAGTTTGTGTTTTCCCTGAAAGATCCTCCAGTGGAAAAAGATTTGGAAGAAGCTTTGTATTTTCATATGACTGATGGTGTGGCTATTGCATAGAAAGCATCTGAAGCTTGGCTAAGTAGACAGAAGAGAGGTAAAACCATTCTGGGTAAACCCAATAATCAAGCTTTCGCTCCATATGTTGAATGGATAAAGAAGAGGGTAGAAGAGTTCTATTTACCTTTTGATCGGGCTCCTCCCTTGTATCCAGAGATTGTGGAAGGGAGACTCACTGTACCACTCAAAGAATTCGACAAGCAGCGAAAGTTGGTATTTGATCTGAGGGTGGAAAACTCTGATATGAGTAGTCAGCTACAGAACGCTCTACATGACAACTTGGAGCTGAAATGGAAAGTTCAACATGACAGAGCGTCTAGAAAAAAGAGAGAAGGATTTTGCCGACAGAGCTCAGCACTTCAAAAAGGTCAGTATGGCTGCTGAATCATCAGGTAAAGCTAGCAGGAAAAATAAGAAGCTTTTGACTGAAGCAGAGGACAAGCTTACCACGTATCAGGAGATGTGGGAAGAGGTCAAGATCGAGAATAGAGAACTGAAAGAAGAACTTCAGAAAGTGAAAGCAAGGAAAGATCATTACTCCGGCAAGTGGAAAGAAGCCCAGAAGGAAATTGAAGAGTTCAAGTTGCAAGCCGGGGTTAAGAAGTCGAAGCACGAAGACAACGACGCTGAAGAGAAGATTGCTAAAATGAACCAAGAAATTGCCAAAAGAAACAAGCTGATCAAAGGGCTGATAAAGCAACCTGCACATCCTGACACTTTAGACCTTCTTGAAGAAGTTGAAGCTAGTATGTTTGGAATTGAGTTGTAGTTGATATTGTTGTTTATCTTTTTGTTGGGATTACCATCAGGTTTGTTGATGGAGTCACCTTTGATTATGCTTGAACTTGTCTATAGGAACTACTTTATTTTCGATAATGGAATATTTGGTTCAACTATCTGTGCTCTGGAAGTTCTGGTTTTCAGAGAGGGTTTATCCCCATGGCTTGATTCGGTAGTATTTCTGGGTTCGGATTTATTTTCTGATAGTGTGTCTGATCCCTTGCCCGGTTTCATGGATTGGAATAAAAGCGGATATATCCCGGAATTGTTCAAATATGATTGTTTGCATTTTGCATTTGCATTTTCATAATCATAATCATTTTTGCATAGCAGGTGCTCCTCCTGGGTTTTTTCTAACCTTTATTTGGTTACAGTTCAGGATTGCAGGCCAGCCAATTCACCGGTATTCTACTAGATCAAACCTGAGGAGAATTATGGAGCAAATGCAAGCAGAGATGGCCGCCATGAAAGCTCGCATGGCCCAATTCATGGAGCTGATGCAAGGTGTTTCCCAAGGGAAAGAGCTACTGAGGACTCTGGTCCAACCCTTAGTGGCAAGAGTGGATGAAGACGGGGTTCTTCATGGCGGAGTCCATAATGGCGTTGTTGGTAACAGTGCTCAGGGAGGTCCTGTGGGCGTAGAGACCCCTATTCCTGGTGTCGTGATCCCTCTGGGCGGAGGAGAGCAGCTTGTGATTCCTTCTGTTGTGGGAGGAGAAAGTGTTTGTGTTGTTCATGGTCGTCGTTTCGAAGACCAACAAGATAACGTTTTCTCTATGCCAGGCGGGGATACTGTTCCTCAGGTGGATAATGATCAAAGGTTCAGACTCACTGAAGAACAACTAAGGGGAGTAGTGAATCAGAATTCTGTAGGAATGGATTTGGAGGATTTGGGGCTGGTTCCCAGAGTTGTAATTTTGCACAAATTTTAGATGCCCGCTTTTGAGAAGTACAATGGTACCACCTGTCCCAAGACGCATGTCAGGGCATACACAAGGAAGATGGCCGCGTACTCTAAAGATGAGAAACTCCTTATGCATTTCTTTCAGGACAGCCTGTCTGGGGCATCCTTAGAATGGTATATGCAATTAGGGAGATGCCATGTCCGTAATTGGAGAGAATTGGTCGAGGCCTTTATCAAGCACTACCAATATAACATTGATATGGCTCCCAATCGGACCCAGCTACAGAATATGTCTCAAAAGGGCAGTGAAAGCTTTAAGGAATACACGCAGAGATGGCGTGAGCTAGCGGCAAGGGTGCAGCCGCCCATGTTGGAGAAGGAGATGCTGAATCTATTTATGGGTACTTTGCCGGGACGTTATTATGAAAAACTATTACCTTGCCTGTCAGGCAAGTTTGCCGATTTGATCATGGTTAGGGAGATGTTAGAGGGTGGAATCAAAGCTGGGAAAGTACCAGGTAATGATGGGTCATCTTCTAGTCAGGGGAAGAAACCTTATGGGAATTATAAGAAGAAGGAGGAAGCAAATTATGTGTCATCTTACCGAGGTAAGGGGAAGCAATGCCAGAATTATAATCAGCAAGTTGCCTCTATAACTATTCCGGCTGTACCACAGCAGCAGAGGAGTACCCCTAATCAGTACCAGAATAGGGAGCCCGACCAGTATCAGAACCGTCAAAGGAGCGCTGAAAGGCATTTTGATCTGCCGCCTATGTCTTATGCTCAATTGTTGCAACATTTGTTACAACTGCGTTTAGTTGAGCTCCGCACCCTAGCTCCACCCACAGGGAGGCTTCCTCCGAACTATGATGCTAACGCACATTGTGATTTTCACTCCGGTGCCTCGGGGCATACAATCGAAAGGTGTAGGGCGTTTCAGCATAAAGTCCAAGATTTGGTGGATTCGAAGGCCATCAACTTCTCAAACGACGTTCCCAATGTCATTCAAAACCCAATGCCGAACCACGGTGGGCCAAGGGTTAATGTTGTATTAGAGTAGAATGAATCTTTGAATTTGGTTATGGATGTTAATGAATTAAAGAATCCTTTGATGGTGGTAAAGGAGAGGTTATTGAGGGGTGGGGTGTCCCCCAGATGTGATGAGAATTGTTCAGATTGTATGTCGCAAATGAATGGGTTTGTTTTGTTGAAATCAAAAATTCAAAAGTTGATAGATGAAGGTCGATTGCAGTTTAACCGGTGTGACCAACAGAAGGAAGTTACCGGCAAAAAGAATGAGGTTGCCACTGTTACTATCCCTTTTAAGACGATAACTATTTCAGCGCCGGCGAAACCAGCGTCGGTCATTATCACCACTTCTGGACCTATTCCGTATGAGAGCACCAAAGCTATTCCTTGGAATTATGGTGCTGAAGTGTTTGTCAATGGGCAGAAACAAGAACTGGTGGGAACTTCTGTAGTGAACTCTTGTGTTGAAAGCAGTGATGAGGCAGGGGCTATCACGAGAAGTGGTAGGGTCTTTATCCCTTCTAATGATCAAGCTGGTAGTTCTAGACAAGACAAAGGAAAGCAAGTTGTAGATAATTCTGTGCAAGCGCTAGTAGTGAATGATTCCGCGGCAAAACCAATTGATAATTCTTTCTCCGAGAACGTAGAAGAGTTTATGAGACTGATTCGAAAAAGTGATTATAAAATTGTTGATCAATTGCATCAGACTCCGTCCAAAATTTCTATCTTGTCCCTGTTATTGTGTTCCTAGGCACACCGAAACGCACTGCTGAAAGTACTGAATGCTGCTTACGTACCTCAGGAGATCTCAGTTAATCAGTTGGAGGGGGTAGTGGCCCATGTTAATGCGGGCAATGGTTTGGGTTTTACTGATGTTGACTTGACCCCAGCTGGGAGAAACCATAATAATGCCCTGCATATTTCTGTTGAGTGTCGTGGATCGTTAATGTCTCATGTGCTTGTGGATACTAGATCCTCTTTGAATGTTCTGCCTAAGAAAGCCTTGATGAAGCTGGACACCCGAGGGTTAATATGCACACCTAGTGATTTGGTGGTGCGCGTTTTCGACGGCTCGAAGAGGTCTGTTTTCGGTGAAATTGTGCTACCAATTAAGGTTGGGCTAGAGGTTTTCGATGCTACCTTCTATATCATGGACATCCAGCCTGCTTACAACTGTCTGATGGGTCGTCCATGGATTCACAGTGCTGGGGCTGTGACGTCTACATTGCATCAGAAGTTAAAGTACATGGTAGACGAACATGTGGTGACGGTTTGTGGAGAAGAGGATATCATGATAAGCCAGCTATCTACTTTCAAGTATGTGGAGGTAGATGGCAAAATACATGAAACTTTATGTCAGGGTTTCGAAGCAGTGAAGATCACTGAGGAGCCTCTCAAGGAAGGCAGCCAATCTGAAGTGGTTCAGCCTATAGTGGTACATCAGCCAGAGATTTCTATGTCTTCCTTCAAGGATGCTCAGGCCGTGGTTGAAGTCGGCAGCTCACAAAAGTGGGGTCAGATTATTGAGGTCCAGGAAAAGCTGAATACTCGTGGACTGGGTTATAAGCCACCCAGGCGTCCTGAAGAGCCTCCCAAGTTCTATGGTCCAGTTCGTTTCACCAGTGTCGGTGTGTTATTTGACATAATCAATGCTATTGATGAAGATGGGGATAGTGATTATGATATGGATAGTTGGATCCGCCCTTGTGTTCCAGGTCAAAGTCTTCGCAACTGGTCGTCAGAGAGAGCCATTCAAGTGACCGGACCAGAGTAATTGCTCCTATTTGTCATCTATGTTAATCCTACGTTCTGCCTAAGACGTAGTGATTCTTGTTTGTAGGGCTTGAATGTTTTCGTTTGCTTTTTCTTTATCATTAATAAAGGACGTTTTCGCATTCAAATGTTTTGATCCCTGTTTTTCTGTTTTTTATTTTTGCATTAAAACCACAGCAAAATGGCAATGTGTTTTTGTTTGATGCATCCATAATAAACATATATCATCAATCATGCAGGTTTTCTTGTTCAGATTCCACCCATCATGATTCGGCTATGGCTCGATATGACTTCGATAATCCCATATATCAGGCTGAAGAGGGGACTGATAAAGATTGTGCCTTACCAGAGGAATTAGCCAGGCTGTTAAAAGAGGAGGAAAAGGTCATTCTGCCTCATCAGGAGGAAATCGAGGTTGTTAACTTGGGAACCTAGGACGCAAAGAAAGAAGTACGGATTGGGGCTACTTTGGAAGACACTGTAAAAAGAAGATTGATTGAAATGCTCCGAGAGTATATGGATATCTTCGCCTGGTCTTACCAAGACATGCCTGGGCTCGACACTGACATCGTGGTACACCGGTTGCCGCTCAAAGAAGGATGTGCTTCGGTTAAGCAGAAGCTGAGAAGGACGAAACTGGAAATGTCTGTCAAGATTAAAGAAGAGGTTTATAAACAGTTAGATGTTGGGTTTCTTGCTGTAACGAATTATCCTCCATGGGTTGCTAATATTGTGCCTGTACCTAAAAAAGATGGAAAGGTCAGGATGTGCGTTGACTACAGAGATCTGAATAGAGCAGGCCCAAAAGACGACTTCCCGCTTCCTCACATTGACATGTTAGTGGACAACACGGCTCAATATTCTGTGTTTTCCTTCATGGATGGATTTTCTGGGTATAACCAAATCAAGATGGCCCTAGAGGACATGGAGAAGACGACATTTATAACACCGTGGGGGACTTTCTATTACAAAGTGATGCCCTTTGGATTGAAAAATGTTGGGGCAACATATCAGCGGGCGATGGTGACTCTCTTTCATGATATGATTCACAAAGAGATCGAGGTCTATGTTAATGACATGATTGCGAAGTCACAAATGCAGGAAGAGCATCTGGTGAATCTTCAGAAACTATTTGAGAGGTTGAGAAAGTTCAGACTGAGGTTGAATCCGAACAAGTGCACCTTTGGGGTGAGATCTGGAAAGTTACTGGGTTTTATTGTCAGCGAAAAAGGTATCGAGGTTGACCCTGCTAAAGTAAAAGCTATACAAGAAATGCCTGAACCAAGAACAGAAAAAGTGGTTTGTGGTTTCTTAGGGAGGTTGAACTACATTGCTAGATTCATCTCTCATCTTACAGCCACGTGTGAACCAATATTCAAGTTGCTAAGAAAAGATCAAGAGGTCAGGTGGAATGAGAATTGTCAAAAATTGTTTGAAAAAATAAAAGAGTATTTGCAGGAACCTCCGGTCCTTATGCCGCCAGTGCCAGGAAGGCCATTGATTATGTATCTTATGGTTCTTGAGAACTCAATGGGGTGTGTGCTCGGTCAACATGACGAGTCAGGTAGAAAAGAGCATGCCATCTACTACCTGAGTAAGAAATTTACTGATTGTGAGTCAAGGTACTCGATGCTGGAGAAAACATGTTGTGCACTTGCTTGGGCAGCTAAGCGTTTGAGGCAGTATATGTTAAACCACACAACCCTCTTGATTTTGAAGATGGATCCGATCAAGTATGTGTTTGAAAAATAGGCGATTTCTGGAAGAATAGCCCGTTGGCAGATGGTTCTGACAGAATATGATATTCAATATGTTTCCCAAAAGGCCATTAAGAGAAATGTTCTGTCAGAATATCTCGCTGAACAACCCATTGAGGATTATCAACCGATGAAGTTTGAATTCCCTGACGAACACATTATGTATCTGAAGATGAAAGATTGTGAAGAGCCTTTGCATGATGAAGGACCAGAAATTGGATCCCAGTGGAAATTGGTCTTTGATGGAGCTGTTAATTCATATGGTAATGGAACCGGGGCAATCATTACGACTCCACAGGGTTCTCATATACCCTTCACTGCCCGATTAGCGTTCATATGCACCAAAAATGAGGCGGAGTATGAAGCATGCATCACGGGGTTAGAAGAAGCAATTGATTTGAGAATCAAGAACCTCGATGTTTATGGTGATTCCGTGTTGGTAGTTAATTAGATTGCAGGTGAATGGGAAACTCGTCAAGCGAACTTGGTGCCTTATAACAACTATGCCAGAAGGTTGTTACCGTTCTTTGACAGAGTTTATTTCCATCATATACCTCTGGTGGAGAATCAGATGGCAGATGCGTTGGCAACGCTATCTTCAATGTATCAGGTGAATCGTTGGAATGAAACTCCTTCGATCAGAATCATGCGTCTGGATAGACCAGCCTTTGTGTTTGTAATCGAAGATGTATCAGATGGAAAACCTTGGTATCATGATATTAAGGTTTTTCTGAAGAGTTAAGAGTATCCAAGGGGTGCATCCACCAAAGATAAGAAGACTCTGAGGAGGTTGACAGGAAATTTCTTTCTGAATAAAGATGACGTGTTATACAAGAGAAACTTTGACATGGTCTTGCTACGTTGTGTTGATGGACAAGAGGCAAGCCTGTTAATGGAAGAAGTTCATGAGGGTTCTTTCGGTACCCGTGCCAATGGGCATGCTATGGCTAGATAGTTGTTGAGAGCGGGGTATTACTGGATGACTATGGAGCCTGATGGTTTTAAATACGCCAGGAAATGTCACAAATGTCAGATTTATGCAGATAAGGTGCATGTACCGCCTACTCTTCTAAATGTGTTGTCATCGCCTTGGCCCTTTGCTATGTGGGGCATTGATATGATCGAAAAGATTGAACCTACTGCTTCCAATGGGCATCGTTTCATTTTTGTTTCCATCGATTACTTCATGGAGTGGGTGGAAGCAGCCTCGTTTGCCAATGTCACCAGAAAAGTGGTAGCCAGATTTATCAAGAAGGACATCATCTGCCGGTATGGAGTCCCGGAGAGAATCATTACTGATAATGGTTCAAATTTGAATAACAAGATGATGAAGGAGCTATGTCAGAGCTTTAAGATTGAACATCACAATTCTTCTCCCTATCGCCCGAAGATGAATGAGGCTGTTGAAGCGGCAAATAAGAACATCAAGAAGATTGTGCAGAAAATGGTAGTGACCTATAAAGACTGGCATGAGAGGTTGCCTTATGCTTTACATGGTTATCGTACTTCGGTACGCACATCAACTGGGGCAACTCCTTTCTCATTGGTATATGGTATGGAAGCAGTTCTACCATTAGAGGTTGAGATTCCTTTTTTAAGAATTCTGGTAGAAGTGAAGCTTGATGAAGCTGAGTGGGTGCGTTCCAGATAGAATCAGCTGAACCTTATTGAAGAGAAAAGGTTGGCAGCCGTTGCACATGGTCGGTTGTATCAGAGCAGGATGAAGAAAGCCTTTGATCAGAAAGTGCGTCCTCGATGTTTTCAGGCTGGTGATTTGGTTTTGAAAAGGATTCTTCCTCCTCAAACAGATCACAGGGGCAAATGGACTCCAAACTACGAAGGGCCATATGTAGTAAGAAAGGTTTTCTCTGGTGGAGCCTTGTTACTCTCAACTATGGATGGCGAGGATTTTACGTCCCCTGTGAACGCAGACGTAGTCAAAAAATTACTTTGCATAAAAGAGACCCGCTGGACACAAAAAGAAAGTCCAGGCAAAAAAGGGGCATCCCGGCGAACCATAAAGGGTTCAGGCAAAAATTAGGGATAAAAAGGAAAAAAGAATAAACCCGCAAGGTTGAAAACCTGAAAAGGCAACTTTGGCAAAAAGGGGTATCCTGGTGGATTTGAAAACCCGAAAAGGGCGATCCAGGCAAAAGTTAGGGATTTAAAAGCAAACGGCTATGATCTGCACTCGATCTGTGAGCACTTTGGATGCATGGAAATTTTGAAGGAAAGGAATCAGTCCAGTCAGTCTTTTTGAAGGCCAAAGCATCTGCGGATAAGCAAGGCATATTGGGTCATAGCTAAATTGAATCATGGTGGATGTCTGTTCCCCACATTGCCGACATGTGTATTTTCTTTTATTTTTGTGCAATTACCTCTTTTCAGGAATTGCTTTCGAATTTAAACGCCTGTTTATAGGCCAATTCATTCAATAAAATTTTCATTTCACTCAAAAGCTTTCCATTTGTGTTTTTACTTTTGCTGTTTTGTTTGTGAAAACATCCGATATTTTGATAAAACATTGCATGTGAAAATGTTAAGCTTTGCGAAGCATATCAGAAAAAAGTGGAAATTGCTTGGGCAACGGTCGTTGTGATGGTAATCGAAGTAGCCTTATTGCATATAGAACTTTCTGTTGATTTTGTTTGCAGAGCAACAAGTTTGTTCTTCCCCAGTAGAGCTACTCTCCTCGACATTGAAAAGTTCATCCTCCTCAGCAGGTTGTTATTTTCCCCAGCCATGATGTCGAGGATTATCTTCCTCAGCAGAGTACAAAAAATTAATTCCCCAACTGTTGTCGTGATTGATTTATCACTTTCTCAGCAAACAATCAGAGGTTGACGCTATTGCATCCCCAACAGGAGACTTATGGAATATCTTCTTAGGACAAAGATGTTATTTTCCCCACAGGGCCTGAGCACTCATTCTCCTCAGCCAGTCAGGAGATATTTTTCTCATCAGCAATGGTATGATTTAATCCCCACATATGAGTAAGTTGGATGTTGTCCTCTAGCAGAGTCAATGCCATCAATTATCGTCTTCTAAGCAGATTGCTAGTAATGGCAGATACGCCCCAGCAGGTAAAGACATAGATGACTCCTACCGGCAGGTTAAGCCCAGTAGTATCCCCAAGCAGGATCGGAATTATCGATTTATTTCCCCAAGCAGAGTTTGGTGGTGATCTTCTCAGTGGATTGTTCAACAGCGGTTGATACCCCCGGCAGGTCTTAAGTCCAATTGTTATTGGTATTTTTCAAATCCAGGTTTGGAATTCTATCTTCGGCAGAAGTCATTGGTAATTCCCAACGGAGGAAATTTCTCTTCGGGTGCCATCCTCAGTTTTTAGTTTCTATCTATCCCCAACAGAGTGGATATTCTCTCGGAGTCTCCATCTCCAGCAGAGTTAGTGATCAGGAGCTTCTTGGCAGAGTGAAGTTTTTCTCAGCAGGGTCTCTTATTTCAGAGGATAATTTATTTTGTCATCCCCGGTGGAGTTGCCTTTGTCTTCAACATTTATTTTGCTGAGACGTTTCCTTTGCATTGCATAAGCATTTTTGCATGGCATCCTCCCAAATGCGTAGCATTTCCATTTCGTATGGAGCATTACACCATAGAAAAATTCAAACATATGCATTCGAAGCATAAGCCAGGTTTGATATATGTTACCGGTTTCTTTCCCCAGCAGAAAGAGATGTCATTCAGGAGATGTTGTTTGCATTACACCGCAACCAGTGGATTCGTCCTTCTTGTTGGTCCTTCCTACACTCCCCTGCAGAGTTGTCTGTTTAGATTTCTCTCTTCCCCAGCGGAGTCATCTTGGTAGATCTGTTGATTCTACTAATCTTGGGGTTGAAATTCTGTCTTCGGCCGGTCTTTCTTTTGCGAATCCGCCTTCGGCCGTCTTCGTCATCGCTCTTCTGATTCATCCCCTCAAAGCAGCTAGCGGGAAACACTCGTCCGTGTTCTTTTAGCACCCGTCTGTGTTCTTTTAACACTCGTCCGTGTTCTTTTTCACTGCCTCAATACTTCGTTAGTATTGATTTTAAACACTCGCCCGTGTTCTCTCGACACCCGTCCGTGTTCAGTTTAGCATTTCAATCCCCAGTAAGGTTGCCTTTTGAACCTTTATTTCAATACCCGTCCGTATTGACCTTTGAGACACCCGTCCGTGTCCCTTCAGCACCCGTCTGTGTTTGAACCTTTATTTCAATACCCGTCCGTATTGACCTTTGACGCCCGTCCGTGTCCCTTCAGCACCCGTCCGTGTTTGAACCCTTTAGACACTCGTCTGTGTTCTTTCAGCACTCATCCGTGTTTGAACCTTTATTTTAATACCCGTCCGTATTGACCTTTGATGCCCGTCTGTGTCCTTTCAGCACCCGTCCGTGTTTGAACCCTTTAGACACTCGTCCGTGTTCCTTCGGCACCCGTCTGTGTCTAAACCTTTATATCAATACCCATTCGTATTGACCTTAGACACTCGTCCCTGTTCTTTCAGCACCCGTCCGTGTGTGAACCTTTAGATACTCGTCCGTGTTGGTTTTGACTTCTTTAATGATTCATCTTCATTCATTCGGCACTCGTATGTGCTTATCCCCAGCACATTCAACACTCTTCCGTATTTGTTTCAATCTGTTTCGATACTTCGTCTGTATTGGTCTCTGACACTCGTCCGTGTTATGATCTTACACTTTTTGTTACTTGTTCCCCAGCGGAGTCGTCTCTTCTTTTGCAGGACGCAAATTTGTGCAGTTATTTTGGTATTCAATCACCATGTATCTCGACCGTCTAGAAGCCTTTGCTTGCATACCCTTGGACCCAAGAAGTTTGAATAGGGGCAGCTGTAACACCCCAAAATTTGCCCTAGAGTTTCTAACCCTTTTGGCTTATGCTTCATTTCATTTGCATTGTCATTTTTGCATTTGCATATTTCTTTTGGGCATGGGATCAAGGTATTCTTTCAGCAGCTCACGGCGTCATCAGTCCCAGTATGATTTTTTTAATAGTGTTCAGATCCAAGCAGATAGATTTCCAAGTCTTTTTGAGCATTTATTTTCCTCATTAAATGACTGGATGATCAGAAACTCTGGCAGTCAATTTTTGATCAGTTATTCAGCACCAGACAGTTGTTATCAGTAGTTTAATCCGAGTGCGAAAAAACATTTCACGACATATTTCAAGTGTATTCCAGTGGTAATATCAAATGGCAAGTTTCAGAGGTCTATTGTGGTTCAGAATGGGTAGAACCAGACGAATATCCAAGTTTCCCTCCTTTTGGTGCAAAAATTCAAAATTTGAATGTGCTAATCGATTAACCAATTGCAGTACAATTAGGTTAATCGATTAACCATGGTGAATTTTGCCCAAATGCTGCATTTTCAGAGCTGTTTCTTTTAATCCAATTTTTAATCACCCATTTTAATTCTACACATCAGTAGAAGGATCTAGAGAGTTGATTTTCCATTCAAAAATTCAAATTCTTTCCACTCCAATTCCACATTTCCTTTCCTAATTCACATTTCATCCCAATTTCCACTCACTTAACCTCACTCCCAACCCAAACTTAACTCCTAACCTAGGGGTTATTTAAACCAATTCATTCCAAACCTCTAGGACCTAGATCATATTTTCAATCCCAATTTTCAAAATTCTCTCAATTCTCTCTCACTTTTTCATTCTCCAACTCCATTTTCAACCATACTCAAAGCTCTTCTTCAAAGATTAACAAGTTCTTCATTGGAATTTGTTAATTCTTGAGCTAAAACCTCTCATCATCACTACATTTCAGCTTTTCAATTTGGATTTTCGTTTGGATCTGGTTCTGAATTTTCAGAAGTGATATTTGGAAGTGCTTTTGGAGCTTTGGTTGCTTATTGCTTGGATCTTCAAGTTTTGAGTGCAAGAAGCTTGTGGATCTTGGATTTCTCTACTTGAATTCATCCATTTTTGTTTACAACACTTACCAAATCAAATCTCAGCTTTGTAGGTTGGTTAATTTCAGATCCATACTCATTTTAGCTTAATTGCAACTTATACAATGTAGATCCATGAATTTTGATGTGTTTTGATTCATTTGGTCGATCTTGATTGTGGATGTTGATGATTATTGAATTTAAGTGATGTTTGAATGGTGTCTCTGAACTTAATTTTCGTGCATTGTTGATTACATGATCATTGGAGATGATTGCATAAGTGCTTTTGCTGCTGGAAGTGATTTTTCAAACTGATTTTGTGCTGATTTTACAGTGTTAATCGATTAACCAATTGCAGTGCAATTAGGTTAATCGATTAACCAGTGCAAAATGTGTGTAATAAGAGTTGTTAATCGATTAACACAATTGCACTGCAATTGGTTAATCGATTAACACTGCTGCAGACTGTTTTTTTGTGCATTTTTTAGCATATTTCGATCCCGTTTCACTTTTAATCTTCATGGATTGATATGATACTCATCTAATGACTGTTTTGATGCTGTTGCACCTCACACCATTGTATGTGCACAATTTTCCGACACGCGGCTCTTGTATTTTCATCGTTTATGAACATTGTTTACATTGTTGCATTCTTGATGCCATGAACACATAGCACATACTCCTTGAGCATGATAATTGTTGATTGATGCTTATGTTGCTGGAATTGCTTTGTGTTTGTTTGTTCACCTAATTTTGTGAGATGCATGCCTCACTTGATTTGTTCATATGCTTAATGATATGCTTCCTCATGATATGCATGCTTTCACGATGATTTCAAGAGTTATTTACCTTGGTTGGTGGTGTGATTGTAATCATGTTTGATTGAAGAATATGTAATGCTTGATGCACATTTGCTATGCCATGATTGAGTTGTATTCAAGTGAATCACATGCTGCCCTGTTTCTACTGCTGTTTATGTGCATATGTGCTGTTATATGTGCTACTGTTTAACTTTTACACCTCCTTTTTGTCCTGAACATGAGCTGTAGAATGCTGTTTGGTATTTGGTGTTGGATTTACTGCTGTATTGTTACAGATGCGCTGTTGTAGCTACTGTTTTTTGTTCATTTCTTCTTTCCTTCTTCATCTCTTTCACTCTTTCCTTCCCTTGAATCTCAAGACTTGTTTAAGTTTTGGATTCACTCCCTTAGAGCTACCTAGTCCAACTTAATTTTTGATTAAGCTTGGAGTAGGATTAGCATTAGGCTTCCCTTTGTATGCTAACTTAGGTAGAAGTTTCCCTTTCAAACTCAACCTTAGGGCCACCTTTTACATGACAACATTAGGATAGAATTCCCCTTAGTGTTTTCTTTTTCCTTGAGTCTTCTCTTCTCATCTCATAACAATCCTAAAACACTTAATAAAAGATTAACATGTATTGCGCATGAGCCTTACATATGGGAAGTGAAGTATGGGGGGTCTCCCTTCATTCTTCTAGGGTACTTAGTGTACGTCCTGTTGGGGACGATGCGCGAAGTATTCGTTCCTATGTTACAGACTTGGGTGCAATGCAAGTTATGAACTAACTTCAAACTACTTCTGTCTTAAAAAATACAAAACAAACTCAAACCTTTTCATCCTTCGGGATTGTTAAGTTCAGATCATTTTCAAAAAAGGGCACGTTACTTCCGTCTCGTCACAAACAGGCATAGACCCTAACTGCCAGACGCGAATCTAACGTAGCTCATAAAAAACACTAACCGACCTTGTTTGGTCGAACTACGACTGCTCTGATTTCCTCTTTCTCGTCCGATTGAGGATTCTTAGGCACAAGACGACGATGTCTTGGCGAGCAACCTTCCCCCTTAGTTCGTGTTCGAACTATGTTGACTCTGACTTTCCCATTGCACGAGGGAATACGTAGGCATAGGACGAGCGATGTCCTATCGAGTTACTTCTTTTTCTTTTCTCCCCCGTTTCTTCGTTCTCCTCCGTTCCTGTAACGCCCCAGTTTTGGTTATTTTTATTTAATTGAGTCGTTTCGATTATTTTATTATTATATTATTTTATTTCTGACTGTTATTTGAAAATATGTTATTTTTCATCGTGAGTATATTTTATCGCGTTTTGGGAGCGTTTGCGAGATATTTGGGTGTAGGGGTATTTTGGTCTTTTGGTTGGGTAGATATTATATTTTTCATATGAATAGAAATAGAAAGAGAGAAAATAGAAAGGAAAGAAAAAGAAGAGAAGAAAAAGAGGAAGAAAGAAAAGAGAAAGAAAAGGAGAAAGAGAGAAAACTTGGAAATCTAAGAACCGATTCAACCGACTTTTCAAACGCGATTTAATCGGATAAGGGTGCGAAACTCGATTATACTATACTTGTGTATGATTATGTATGTTTGGGTGGAAGTTTCATTGGTTTTTAGATATAGGTCGAAATGTGATAAACGATAGAAATCGATGTTTTCGCGGTTGGAAATCTGTGTAAATGCGGTAGAATACTTGTTACCATGATTAGATTATGTTCTGATTGTTATATGTTGATTTGGAAGTGTTTTGGTGGTGAAAATGTAGGTTTGGGTTATGTAACAACGCTGCTGGGTTTTCTGGTTTTCGCAGGTTCGCACTGCGAATCCCCTAGCGAAGGGGAAAGCGAACATTCGCTGGCTATTCGCATTGCGAATGCGAGGGCGAGCATTCGCCAGAGGTTCGCACTGTGAACTTTGTGTTATTTTGTGTTGTTTTCTTTCTGCCACTGTTCACTGGGAGACTCGCACTGCGAATGGGGAAGCGAGCATTCGCTGGCTGTTCGCACTGCGAACTGTAGGCATTTTCTAGGCTATTTTCCTTTCTGACTTGGTTCGCTGGGACATTCGCACTGCGAATGAAGAAGCGAAGAACTCGCCAGGAGCTTCACAATGCGAATGTGACAGTTTTTCCCAATTTGTTTTCTTTACAACTTTTGATCCGTGAGCCGGTTTGAGGCGCAGTTTGGTGCGTTGGAAAGCTTTTGACATGTTCTTTCTTAAGTTATTAGTTTTGAGACTAGTGGTCTAATTAATTATGTCAGGAATTGGAATGGTGTCGTTTTGTTAACTTGTACTATGGTAAGTGCGTGCAGTTGATGTGTATTATGCAATGTGTTGTTGATATGGGTATTGTATGACTTGTGTGCTGTTGTGTGATGGAAATACATGTGATAAATGTTGTGATGATGATTGTGGCCTAAGGGCGAGAAAATACGATGTGTGGTATTTGATGATATATGCATGTGTATGGAATGTGTATATGTGTGCATTTGAATGTCATGAGTCATTGTATGCCAAGCATCATGATATGCATTCTTGTGATGTCGTGTGCCCTAGTGGGTGTGAGCGACGAAACGGTTCCAGAGGGAATCCGCTATAACATCGTGCGCCTTATACAAAGAGGACCTAAAGCGATGATTATAGACGATCGTGCGCCTTATACAGAGAGGACCTAAAGCGATCAGATTGTGCGCTTTATACAAAGAGGACCTAAAGCAATCCATAAACGTCGTGTGCCTTAAAAAAATAAGAGGACCTAAAGCGACGGGGAACATCGTTTGCCCGACGGGGTGTTACATGAGTAATCCTAAGTAACAAGCGATGGTTCCAATAGTTCCTGAGTGAACTAGTGTTGAGAATGATGAATGGATGGTACCGCATGTGCATTGCATAGAGTCATTGTGTCGGTCTCTGTGCATTTGCATAAATCATGAATGCATTGATTGTGTGAGAATTGTGAATGTATGCATTATGTGTGGAAAATCATGAATGCATTGATTGTGTGAGAATTGTGAATGTATGCATTATGTGTGGAAAATAATGAATGGATTGATTGTGTGTGGAATTGTGGATGAGATTGATGAGTTGATATATGTATATATGTTGATGATATTCGTATTGTGCTTGGTTGATATACTTTGTGTTGTTGTGTTTGAATTCAGGTATAAGTTGTGGTGAGAATATTTTATATGTGTATTTTTGCGTTAAATATATAATTGTATGCAATTGTATTATGATTGTGTTTCTCACCCTTCTGCTGTTTTAAATGCTCTATGAGGCATTGTAGATTAGAGGCTGAAGGTCTTTTTGTGAAGCTCAGGTCTTCATTCTTTTGTTGGTCGGCTCTGATATGTAGCACCGGGTAGTCGGGGAGATCGAGTGTGATTATTTTGTATTATGTATATATGTATCTTTTGAATTGTACATGTATGATGTTGTATATGACATACAAACCCCTTTTGTGATATATATACATATAAGTTTCAGTTACAGATTTTCCGCTTTTATTCTGTATCTGAATGGTGGGTATTAAGAACTAAGTTCCTTTATTATGTGCTACCTGAATTGTTGCATATCTATATGAGCAGGTTTATTGTATGATTGTTTCAAATTGATGTGACCCCTCGGTCTATGCCGTGAATGTTTTAAATATACTCTGATGAAATTTTGAATTTTATTTATCGCTTTAATAGCTTGGGGGTATAGATTGGGGGTGTTACAGCTCCCATTCCTCCTCCTTTCCAGTAGCAGTGGAGCTCCAGATGACCACACCCTTTGATCGAGACAACAAGCGTGGATATCATCGAGTACGATGGACGTGTGGGGTGCTAACACCTTCCCTTCGCGTAACCGACTCCCTTACCCATTTCTCTTGGTCGCGAGACCATGTTCTTTTCCTTCCCTCAGGTTTACGCAGTGTTTCCTTTCCCTCTCTTGGGATAAATACACATTGCTGGAGGCTCTGTTTTCCATGCCACTTTCGGGTTTATACCATGGATGAAAATCCTCGGGAGCGACAAATAGCATTATCTCTAACATCACTTCCTGCACAACTTAGGATTCAGTGATGAGGATTTTCCAGATGGGGGCAAAAGTCACAACATGGCGCTCAATATTACAGTCAACTGCCAGGACGATGCTTTAGCCAGCGTACTGGTAGACACAGGATCGGCCATCAACGCTATGCCTAAGTCCACTTTAATGCGACTATTATTCAAAGAACCCCTGATGAGGGGCAGTGAGGTCATCGTCAAAGCATTTGACGGGTCTCGAAAAGCAGTTATCGGCGAAATCGACCTTCCCATAACTATTGGTCCTCACACTTTCCTAATCACTTTCCAGGTCATGGACATCTGGGCAACATACAGTTGCTTATTAGGAGGATCTTGGATACACCAGGCTGGGGCAGTCACTTCGACGCTTCACCAGAAATTGAAGTTTGTGAAGAACGATTAACTCGTCACGGTTTGTGGAGAGCAAGCCTTGATCGTGAGTAACTTGTCATTATCTACTTGTGTAGAACCCGAGGAGGTTGTTGGGACTCAGTTCCAAGCCCTTTCAGTGAGCAATGAGGGTCAACTAGAGAAGGGAACCTCGATTTCCTCGTACAGAGATGCTCTCAAAGTGATCAAAAATAACAATACGAAAGGATGGGGACAACTTGTCATTCCTACTGATAATAAAACAAAGAAGGGTCTTGGTTTTTCTGCAGCCTGCACCCCGACAGCTGCTAACGATGAAAGTCTTCATCCCATTCAGGATTTCTTCCACAGTGGAGGTTTCCTTCACCCAGTGCCTCAAACAGTCCATACCATCAACGAGGGAGATTCCTCCGATACGGATGAGGAATGGAAGTCCTATCTTAACGAGGACAATTATATGTCTCAGGAAGAGGTGCATACGCCCTTTTGCTATCCCGCACAGAGTTCGAGACTTACACCAAGGTCAGATGTCAAAATGATATATGGAGATTGTGATCCGGAAGGATGCCGTGCTCCGCCAAATTCATTAGAAGAAGACACTCCGATGAAATACAACTTTGACCGTGACTATTATGGCCCGATGGATGGCCTGCCTATCTGGCAGCCGTACCCAGGAGACTTGGGGCAAGAAAATCAGCCGAACAATGAAAATCAGCTGAGCGTCATTGAAAAGAATACCTGCGTCCCCACCATGTCATGGGATCAACACTCAGGTCATTCAGAAAATATCCAGTACGACGAGGAATTTGCAAAGTTTGTAGGACTAGAATTCATTAACTATGCTTTTCCTGAGGTCAACGTCATCGAGAGAGATGACTCCTCCAGTTCCAAAGAAGTGTGGGACACATTAGGACAACCAAGTGGAAAATTTGACTTCATGGTCAAGTACACCGCTCCCGAAAGCTCTCGTATCAGGGTCAAAGATGTCCAGCCAACTGGATGGGGAGATTTTCCTGAGGGCACAAATACTGTACAAAATACAACTGAGGAATCCTCCTAGACAACTCTGCCTGGGAGACAGATTCCAATGATCCTGCTCCGCCAGAAATCAGCGTCATTTCTGAAGACAAATCAAGGAAGGTACCAGACTTTGTGATTCACTGAGGAGTTCACCGCCAATGGGTTGCTGTCGATGTTCCGAAGATTGTTCATAAGTCAAAGTAATTGCCGTCTTTTAACCTTTCACCCTGCCCAGGTGAAGCGGATGTTTTGATAGGGCTCACTTTCTGTAAATTTCCCTCTTCGCTTCGCCCAAAGCGACAGAGTTTTGTTTTATAGGGCTGTAGTTTCAAGAATCGACTTGTTCATTAATAAAATAACGTCGTTCTATAATTTCAGCATTAATTGCTGTTTTCTCTTTTCGCTTTTCTCAGAAAATGGTAATCCTAAAAAACATCTCAAATAATAAAAACAAGCAGTTTTTCAAAGAAAAAACACTGCACACACTTGCATTTTCTCTATCTCTTCTAAACATAAATCATCACGTCATGCAGATTGCTTGTTTTAAACCTCATTGAAACATACGATCCGATGCCTTCTCCCGACTTTGAGTTCCCGGTATTTGGGGCTGAAGAAGAAGTTGACGACGAAATTCCAGAAGAGATCTCCCAACTACTCAGACAGGAGGAAAGGTCTATCAAACCTCACAAAAAGTCATTGGAAACGATCAATGTGGGTTCAGAAAAAGAGAGAAAAGAAATCAGGATTGGGGCACTGCTCAGTCCAACTGCCAAAGAAAGTTTGATAAAGCTTCTCAAAGAATTTCCCGATGTGTTTGCTTGGTCCTATCAGGACATGCCAGGGTTGGATACCAGCATCATGGAACATCATTTACCATTACGGTCAGAATTTCCGCCAGTAAAACAGAGGTTGAGACGAACTCATCCGGACATGGCCATCAAAATCAAAGAGGAGGTACATAAACAAATTGACGCGGGTTTCCTCGCCACATCAGAATATCCTCAATGGTTAGCCAACATCGTACCAGTTCCGAAAAAGGACGGAAAAGTCAGAATGTGTGTGGACTATAGAGATCTAAACAAGGCTAGTCCAAAGGACGACTTTCCTTTACCACACATTGACATGCTGGTAGACAGTACAACAAAGTTCAAAGTTTTCTCCTTCATGGATGGATTCTCGGGCTATAATCAAATCAAAATGGCGCCGAAAGACATGGAGAAAACTTCGTTCATTACCCCATGGGGTACCTTTTGTTACAAGGTAATGTCGTTCGGTTTGAAGAACACCGGGGCAACCTATCAAAGGGCCATGACTACTCTGTTTCATGACATGATACACAAGGAAATCGAGGTATATGTCGATGACATGATTGCCAAATATAAAATAGAAGAGGAGTATGTGACCTACCTGTCAAAACTATTCGAGCGGTTGAGAAAGTACAAACTCCGCTTGAATCCCAACAAGTGCACCTTCGGTGTCCGTTCAGGGAAACTCTTAGGGTTCATCGTCAGCCAGAAAGGAATTGAGGTTGATCCTGACAAGGTCAAGGCCATTCAAGAAATGCCTTCTCCGAAAATTGAAAAACAAGTCAGAGGATTCCTGGGACGTTTGAACTACATCTCCAGATTCATATTCCTCATGACCGCGACATGTGCGCCGATTTTCAAATTACTCAAAAAGAATCAGGATTGCATTTGGACAGAAGACTGTCAAACCACCTTTGATAGTATTAAGGAATATCTGTTGAACCCACCGATTCTATCACCTCCAGTGGAAGGAAGACCACTAATCATCTACCTCACAGTCCTAGAAGACTCAATGGGTTGTGTACTTGGCCAACAAGACGGAACCAAAAGGAAAGAGTCTGCCATCTACTATTTGAGCAAGAAATTCACCGACTGCGAGACTCGGTACACTATGCTTGAGAAAACTTGCTGCGCTTTGGCTTGGGCAGCCAAACGTCTTCGCCAGTACATGATTCGTCACACTACTTGGTTAATCTCAGAAATGGATCCAATCAAGTACGTCTTTGAAAAACCTGCTCTCACGGGAAGAATCGCCCGTTGGCAGATGTTGTTATCAGAATACGACATCGAATACCACGCTCAGAAAGCCGTTAAAGGGAGTATTTTAGCCGATCATTTGGCTCATCAACCGATTGACGATCGGGAATCAATCGGGTTTGACTTCCTAGAAGAAGATGTCACGTATTTAAAAATGAAAGACTGCGATGAACTGCTACCTAGTGAAGGGCCAGAACCAGGTTTCCAATGGGGACTAATCTTTCACGGAGCTGTCAATCATTACGGAAAAGGAATTGGGGCAATCATCATAACACATCTCAAGGTACCCACATTACTTTCACCGCCAGACTTACATTCAAGTGCACAAACAATAAGGCCGAATACGAAGCTTGTATTATGGGTCTCGAGGAAGCAATTGATTTAAGGATCAAGAACTTAGATGTATATGGCGACTCCGCTTTGGTCGTCAATCAGATCAAAGGAGATTGGAACACATACCAATCTGAATTGATTCCTTACAAACACTATGCGAGAAGGTTGTTACCATTCTTCAACAGAATTGAGTTTCATCATATCCCTCGTGAAGAGAATCACATGGCTGATGCCTTAGCCACCCTCTCTTCCATTACTAGCGTAGGTCAATGGAACGACTAACCTAAGATCGACATCATGCGCCTTGAACGGCCCGCTTACATCTTCACGATTGAAGCAGTCATAGACGACAAACCTTGGTATTACGATATCAAATGCTTCCTTCAGAAACAAGAGTACCCACCTGGGGCACTAAGGAAAGACAGGAAAACCCTCAGAAGGTTGGTTGGCAGTTTCTTCCTGAGTGGTGATACACTCTATAAGAGAAATTTTGACATGGTCTTGCTCCGATGTGTAGACAGACCAGAAGTAGACATGCTGATGAAAGAAATTCACAAAGGATCCTTTGGCACTCATGCCAACGGACACACAATGGCGAGAAAAATTCTGAGAGCTGGGTACTTGTTAGTTCTGCAGCTATGCAGTATTTGTGTTGGCTAAATTTTGTTAAAACCAATATGATAGCTTTATGTCACTAAAGTTGTTTTAACATGCTGTTTTGTGTATCTGCCATAATAGTTTAGTTGCAGGTTGTGAAATGTCAAGGAGGATGTCTTGACATACTGTTCTGCACTAAGCTGATATGAGTGCATGGTTGTTTTAAGGTGTTGCTGTTTTGCTGTCATGTGATGGTTAATCAAGATGTTGAAACAAGATGTTCTAGTTTACGACATTCAACATGTCGGATAAGATGTCCTATGCTGTATCATTCGACATCGCGCTTGAGCTGAGTTGGACAGTTGAATTCTGTTGTGATTTAACAAATGCTGAATATTCTGTGAATATTTAGTTATCCTATGTGGCATCCAAAGTAATTGAATTGAGATTTTGTGTTGGTTTTCGTTTTTCACTACTTTCTAAATATGGAGACATATTAGGAAATATTAGATTGAAGACCTATTTTCTTGGAGTTTATTTTGCAGATTTGTAGCAGCTGATATGCTGTGATTTGAAGCCCAAATCCAGTTGGGATGTAGGTTATAAATAGGAGTGTTTGTAACCTAATTTTGTAACGATTCCAAGATGTAAAATTATTAGGGTTTCGTTCTTGTGAACCACTCTCTAGGAGAGTTGGTATGTGTGAACCACTCAGATTGTGAGATGGTCACTGTTCTCCTCGAAGCTTTTAAGCAAGAGTGAGTATTGTTCTTGGTGAAGCTGTTAATCAACTCTAAGTATTGTTCTTAGTCATGTGAGTCATGTCTAGGTATTAGCATATAAGTGTGTCTGCTACTTTTCTGTGATTGAAGAGCTGTTGGAAATCAAGCTGTTGATGTAGTAGCTGAGGTGTTGACTGCTAGACATCATTGCGATGATTGGAAGTGAGATGAAGTCTCTTACCTAGGGAGGACTTGGGTAGAAGGGTCATTGGGTAGTGATTAAGTGAGTAGATCATCAACGGGTGTGTTGATTATAGGGTCTACGAATTGATACTGCTAATAGTGGACTTCCTTCCTGGCTTGGTATGCCCCCAGATGTAGGTTGTTATACCGAACTGGGTGAACAAATTTTGTGTGTTATTTTTATCTTTTCAGTATCGTGCTTACTGTTATATACCTTGCCATGTGTGTTCATGTCAGACCAGGTGTTGATTGACATGTTATAGGACATCTGAATTCTGCACATGCACTAGAATTTCAATTGGTATCAGAGCAGGCATCCTATTCTGTTTCTGGGTGAGATCCTAGGGAAGATACTTTCTGGTCATGGGCAAGGTAGGTTGTACCTACTGAAAAGTTGCTTGAACTTTAAGAAGTTTATTTTGTTGGTTGAATGGTCTCTAGAAGTGGAGGATGGACTGTTCTTGACAGAGTGTGTATTGGACTTGTCTATTGTTATCAGGCTTATAGCTTTGATGGTGAGTTGTTGTGTAGTTTGATTTATTTTCAAACCTATGTTGACCTACTGCACATGGAGTGGCGTGGGTTATTATGTCTTGCCTGAAGGCTGTAGAGGGGTTTTCTGGTGTGTGTTCCGCTGCTTATATATATCTGATGGAAAATTCCTGGTGGTTTTGTGTGTTGAGGCTGCAACACTCTGTTCTCCTCTGAAGGTGTATCACATGGTGTTGTGATACTTGAGGATAATATTGACTGACTTATTAAAGTGACCAAAGATACAGAGGTTTGACCCAAGTCCACTCATAAAGGCATTTTCAATAAGTATGTTGATGAGAGATCAGAAGGATGCAATTTATTTTTGCTCTCTTCTCTGAAAGACCATCCACAGGTCTAAATTAAAGGATCCCATGGTGTTGTTCTTGAATGATGTTCTATCAGTTGTTGTGACATCAAACCAGCAGAGTGTGCAAAATCTTGTGGATAAAGAGATGGCATTGCAAATGTGTTTGGAGCAAGGAGGAGTTGGTGTTTCTTTTTGAACCAAAAGATTATGGTTCCCTGGTATTGGCATGAGAAGGTTCTTCTTAAGCTGGAGTTCAGTTATGTGGTGTCCTCACATAATGGAACATGTTTTTGCAAGGATTAGGGAGAAGCATATTTTATTTAACAATCTATTTGTGATGACCAGTCAATATTTTTTTTGCTCCAGAAACCTGTTAGAGGGAATCTCCTCTTTAGGTGCAGAAGGATGGCATTCAACATCTCAAAGACAGACAGAAGGTCTGAATATCAGAAGGTTTAGAAGAAGATTCTTGAGATGTAGAGTATACAGGTTCCTACTTGTGTGTATGGTCTGGTTTTGAAGGTTGATCAGATGCTGATGGTCGATCCTCGTGTGTCCCTTGCAAGAGATGTGTGTGGATTACTGTGGTTGTTGTCTCCAAAGTCATAGTAGATGGTTAATGTGATTTAGACTGATGTCGAAACTGATGTTGAAACATCATTTCAGTTCATTGCTTCCTCAGCCAAAGAAAGTTAGTTGTGCTCATGGTGGAGTATCAGGTCAAGCCATTTACCTAATCTGAAGTGATCAGTGGTGTGGATTAATAAAAGAGGGATCAACTAGTGCCACAAGGGTGCTGGAAAAGAATGTCAGACCAGATCAAATGTCGTACCTTGTGTGAGAAGGTTACCTTATCACATATGATAAATATCTTGACAGCGGTTGAGTATTTGTCTGCTTTTGATAAGGATGTGCATCTAACCGATAGTGAATACTCTGACGGGAGCTGAGTGTTTATCTAAGATGTTGTGCTTTCAACTAATGACAATATACATTGACGGGAGACTATGTATAAGTCTGATGTAAAAGTGCAGGACTACTGAAGTGTTGTGAATTTACTTTTCTCAATGTGGCTGTTTATTTCTCTTCGTGGTGTGTTGGTGTGTGACGTCCTGAATTAGCTGCTAAAGGTGTGATCCTTGGAGATCATCCTGGGTTCAAGGAACTCTGTGTTGATGTCCTACATGATATTGAAACTATCATGGTCGTTAAAAGAAGCTTGGGATTATAAAGATGAGATTGTGTGGCTATGGGGTAGTCTTGGACTACTTATTTTCTGAAGAATCAGATATGGCATATTTGAAGTCTTTGGAGTTTCTGAGCAGGATAGAGGTTGTCTACTCAAACTTGATTGTTGAATCAAGTCTATGAGAGCATGGAAATTTGTTTCTGCAAAGGGAGGAGGTTCTTCTGAGTGGTAGAAGGAAGAGCTGAATTCAACAGTTGGATGTCATAATATTCTGACATCTAGCTTAACATCAGAAGTCTCAGTTGGTGATGTGGCACATCAGCTTATGATAGGGTGATCTACAGGAATGAACAATAGGATGTTTCAAAAGATCGTTCTCATGGCAGTTTGTGGGAGTTGCAGGAAGGAGAAGATGTTACATGACCATGGCTTAGGGAGTCTAAGTGTGTTTGCTATTGAGCAATTGGAACATGTGACTTGAAGATCAAGTTTCCTTGGTGGATCAGGATATCTTTGTGAGAGTTCTGACAAACGTGAAAAAGATCAAAAGGTGGCATTTGGTTGTTTTCATATGAGGATTCATGAATGAAGTGATCAAACTGTGGCATTTGGTTGATCTCAGAAGTGGATTCGAAGAATCAAGATAATCAGAGTGTGGCAGCTGGTTATTATTGAGGATTGTCTTGGAACAAGTTACTCTTGGGCAGAAGGGTGATGAGTTGAAGACTCAAGGAGATTATTCTTCTTGAAGGTGGATGAGAGTTTATTTCTCTAGTTCTGTGCATTACTATGCTAGTAAGTCCAGTTGGTGGAGCATATCAAGAATCATGGTGATGATGTCTTGGTGTGTGGGAGATGTTCTAACTTGGTGTTGAAACATTATCCGGGATGGATATCCTTAGTGAAGGATGATTTTTCTCTGGTTCTGGAGCTTGGTGCCTATATTATGCCTAAGGAGCGTCTACATAGTCATACGGGAGAATGATGAAGTAGAAGGCCTGTCTTGGATGGAGAATGTAGAGAAGACTGAAGCAGATCCGGTATTGATTGCTTGAAAGTCTGAAGGTGAAGATACTCATCAATTGATCAGGAGTATTCCAAATTATCATACGGGAGAATGATAGGGAATAATTGCCTTTAGAGAGTTGGGTGAGAGAATACTGTTCCTGTGTTCTTGTGATCTTCTGTGATGTGATGTGTTTTTTGTTCTAGTTGTTTCTGGTCCCTTGGCTTAAGAGGGAGCTTGGAGATTCTGTTTTTATTTGGAATATGGTGTTTTTCCTTAGTGCAGATGGATTCTGTTTATGATGTCAAGACTGATGTCTTAACATCTGTTGACAGAACATTCTGTTCAGAATGTTATGGTTTTTATCTCCAGAGAACACAAGCTTCTATCTAATTTATGTACTGTTTGCTTGAGGTTCAAGCAGTGGGTGAATGTGTTCAGCAGGTGTGTTGAACAGAGGGTGCGCTCTTGAAGACATGAAGATGCGTCTTGTGTTTTCCATTCATTTTGGGTGTTCTTCTTGCAATGGAGCATTGGTTATCCATGTCAGGGAGAATACTGTATACTGTCAAATTGTACAAGCTTCTGAGTTGGATGTGTTCTGCTACTGACTTGCTTGCTGTTGGTTGATTGTCCTTAGATGCATAATTGCTTGGTTTGGTATATTATGGCTAAAAAGGGGGAGAAGAAAGAAGTAGTAGTGTTCCTTGGTTGTTTCCTTGAGGGGGAGCTGGTTGTGTTATTCAAAGGTTGTATGGATATTGCTCTGGTGTGCTATTGCTTTGTCAAATATGGCTAAAAAGGGGGAGAGTGTGTGATTGCATGATGTGCTGATATCTGATGTCCCATATGATGTTCTAACATTTATTTGTGATTGCTAGTGTGAGTGGTGAGCTAGTTGTAAATGTTGTTGTGGAGTTGCTGCTGTGTGAGGTTGTGTATGTGTGCAGATGAAGATTGAGTGCTGATCTGCTTGTGTAGGTGTTGCAGTGCTGATAATTGTTTTATCTGCTACTGATGTGTGTGACTATCTTCTGCTGCTGATATATTTGATATGATATGATGGTTTTAGCCAAAATTTGCCAAAGGGGGAGTTTGTTAGTTCTGCAGCTATGCAGTATTTGTGTTGGCTAAATTTTGTTAAAACCAATATGATAGCTTTATGTCACTAAAGTTGTTTTAACATGCTGTTTTGTGTATCTGCCATAATAGTTTAGTTGCAGTTGTGAAATGTCAAGGAGGATGTCTTGACATGCTGTTCTGCACTAAGCTGATATGAGTGCATGGTTGTTTTAAGGTGTTGCTGTTTTGCTGTCATGTGATGGTTAATCAAGATGTTGAAACAAGATGTTCTGGTTTACTGCATTCAACATGTCGGATAGGATGTCCTATGCTGTATCATTCGACATCGCGCTTGAGCTGAGCTGGACAGTTGAATTCTGTTGTGATTTAACAGATGCTGAATATTCTGTAAATATTTAGTTATCCTATGTGGCGTCCAAAGTAATTGAATTGAGATTTTGTGTTGGTTTTTGTTTTTCACTACTTTCTAAATATGGAGACATATTAGGAAATATTAGATTGAAGACCTATTTTCTTGGAGTTTATTTTGCAGATTTGTAGCAGCTGATATGCTGTGATTTGAAGCCCAAATCCAGTTGGGATGTAGGTTATAAATAGGAGTGTTTGTAACCTGATTTTGTAACGATTCCAAGATGTAAAATTATTAGGGTTTCGTTCTTGTGAACCACTCTCTAGGAGAGTTGGTATGTGTGAACCACTCGGATTGTGAGATGGTCACTGTTCTCCTCGAAGCTTTTAAGCAAGAGTGAGTATTGTTCTTGGAGGAAGCTGTTAAGCAACTCTAAGTATTGTTCTTAGTCATGTGAGTCATGTCTAGGTATTAGCATATAAGTGTGTCTGCTACTTTTCTGTGATTGAAGAGCTGTTGGAAATCAAGCTGTTGATGCAGTAGCTGAGGTGTTGACTGCTAGACATCATTGTGATGATTGGAAGTGAGATGGAGTCTCTTACCTAGGGAGGACTTGGGTAGAAGGGTCATTGGGTAGTGATTAAGTGAGTAGATCATCAACGAGTGTGTTGATTGTAGGGTCTACGAATTGATACTACTAATAGTGGACTTCCTTCCTGGCTTGGTATGCCCCCAGATGTAGGTTGTTAGACCGAATTGGGTGAACAAATTCGGTGTGTTGTTTTTATCTTTTCAGTATCGTGCTTACTGTTATATACCTTGCCATGTGTGTTCATGTTAGACCAGGTGTCGATTGACATGTTATAGGACATCTGAATTCTGCACTTGCACCAGAATTTCAGTACTACTGGTTGACCGTGGAATCCGACTGCTACAAGTACATGAGGAGGTGTCACAAGTGTCAGATATACTCTGACAAAATCCATGTACCGCCAACACATCTCAAAGTTCTCTCTTTCCCGTGGCCTTTTTCCATATGGGGAATCGACATGATTGGCATGATTGAGCCTAAGCTTCGAACGGACATTGGTTCATCCTGGTAGCCATTGACTACTTCACCAAGTGGGTCGAAGCAGCGTCGTTCGCCAATGTAACCCGACAAGTGGTAGTCCAATTTATCAAAAACAATCTCATCTGCCGTTATGGTGTTCCTAGCCAGATCATTACAGATAATGGATCTAACTTGAACAATACGATGATGAAGGAGTTGTGTGCTGAGTTCAAGATCGAACACCATAACTCATCTCCCTGCTGACCCACGAAGAACAGAGTGGTAGAAGCAGCTAACAAGAACATCAAGAAGATTGTTCAAAAGATGGTTGTAACCTATAAAGACTGGCACGAGATGCTACCCTTTTCTCTTCACGGTTTTCGCACTTTTGTCCGCACTTCAACAGGGGCAACCCCTTTCTCTCTAGTGTATGGCATGGAAGCTGTGCTCCCCATCGAAGTAGAGATCCCATCGATCTGGGTATTGATGGAAGCTAAGCTAACAGGAGATGAATGGTGTCAAAGTCGACACGACGAATTAAACCTGATCGAAATAAAATGAATCACGGCTTTATGCCACGGTCAGTTGTATTAGCAAAGAATGAAGAAGGCGTTTGACAAAAAGGTCCGACCTCACGTCTTCAGAAAAGGAGACCTTGTGCTCAAGAAGATACAATCATTTCTCACTGATTCCCGTGGCAAATGGACTCCGAATTATGACGGCCCCTTTGTGGTCAAGAAAGCTTTCTCAGCCGGTGCCTTGAGACTTGCAACCATGGACGGAGAGGAATTTGCCTACCCCACGAATGTTGACGTAGTTAAGAAATACTTCGCCTAAACTAAAAAAAAAAAGAAAAAAATGACTCGGTGGATTGAAAACCCGAAAGGGCGGTCCAGGCAAAAGTTAGAAACATAATAAAAAAAACCATCCCGGTGGATTGGAAATCTCAAAGTACAATTCAGGCAAAAGTTAGGGATAATGGCAAGTAACTACGTCCAACAGGGGCAAGTCCCTCAGCAGCAATCATGCCATCCGTCAGAAAACTCACTAGCGCAAAAACGGTTTTAGACAGCGCTTTTTTAGCCTTTAGACAGCGCTTTAAAGCGCTGTATAAACCAGCGACGCTATAGGTTTAGACAGCGCTTTTGGTATTACCAAAAGCGCTGTCTAAAGGGGCGTGTATTTAATGAAAAGCGCTGTCTATGGTACCTTTAGACAGCGCTTTTTCACATTATATGGATTACTTTAGACAGCGCTTTCGTCAAAAGCGCTGTCTAAGCCCTACCTTTTTTTGACTTTTTTGGTACACCTTAGACAACGCTTTCTCCAAAAGCGTTGTCTAAGACCTTCCTTTTTTGACTTTTTTAGTACACCTTAGACAGCGCTTTCACCATAAGAGCTGTCTAAGACCTTCCATTTTTGACTTTTTTAGTACACCTTAGACAGCGCTTTCACCATAAGCGCTGTCTAAAGTGGACCTGAGACAGCGCTTTCACCAAAAGCGCTGTCTAAGGTGTACGAAAAATTTTATATAATTTTTTTTTAACCACAATTTTACCAGGTTTTTTCAACCAGAATTTGACCTGTAATTTTCAACCAGCAATTTTTTTCAGAATTGGCAATTCAAACCATTGGCCTTTCTACACCAAAATTATATATCCAAAATTGGCATTTCATACCAATATATATATTTAAAATTACAAACCAAAATTGTATATACACCTATTTATAATTACAAATCATTACATTTTTCTACAAATGCACATTTTACTTATTCACCAAAATTGCATCCAACCAAAGCATTGCTTCCAACCAAAGTTATTGCTTCCAACCAAAGCATTTTTTCTACAATGCACATATTACTTATACACCAAAATTGTATATACACCAAAATTGCATCCAACCAAAACATTGCTTCAATCTACATTATAGGTCCTGAAAACACAAAGATTGTAATTCAAAGTATTAAAATTCAAAGTATATACACCAAAAATTGTAATTCAAAGTATATACACCAAAATTGTAATTCAAAGTTTGTAATTCAAAGTATATACACCAAAATTGCAATTCAAAGTATATACACCAAAATTGTAATTCAAAGTATATACACCAAAATTGCATCCAAAATTGTAATTCAAAGTTTGTAATTCAAAGTATATACACCAAAATTGCAATTCAAAGTATATACACCAAAATTGCATCCAACCAAAGCATTACTCCAACCAAAGTTACACATATTAAAATTCTCATCAATTAAAGTAAGAGTATAATATTATACCTTAAGTTTGTAAAATTCCGAGCTCCATAATGTATTGACACCACTCCTCTTTGATTTCATCCAATAGAGCCTTTGTGTAAGTAGCACTCCTGAATTCTTCAAAATACTACATAATAATATAACATATAGTTTGATTTAGTTTTAACTATTTCATTAGACAATATGAGAGATATGTGTTAAAATAACTCATAAGTTAGAAATACATACATCGGGTGGAATCTCCATTCGATCCAACGAAATAGTGTCTCTCATAAATCTCAACATGAAATAGCCGCAATCTATTTGATTGCGTTGCCGAGGACACTACAAATGAAAATAAAATATGGATAAATTCTAAGTTTTATCAAGTAAGCATCACTAATATAATAAAACATGTGATAATTAATATACCTTCACATAATTCCATGTAATGGTGTGGTCGATTCCCCGATGTTCTAGGAATGCTTGTATAGTGCTAATAAAATATAAATGAATATTTAGAACAATTCACATAAATAAATAAATATACACATTTCTATTTAGAACAATTTCACTTACGTGTCAATACAGTCCTTCATATCCGGGTATGTGGTCCAATCATTTCCTACGGAATCCAGATAATACACTACTCCGCGGATAGGATTAATTGCAACCAACAACCAATGTCCACTGTAAGATTAAACAAGTGTTAGATAGAAACTTTCTACACGAAGTCAAAATACAAAAAAAAATATAATAGATGAATTTAGAATGAAAATCTAACCCAGTATTAAACTTTTTATCCATGGTTTTCCTACTTATTAATCCTAACAGTTAGAAAGAATTTAACATTAGCATAACAAGTCCAAACTAAGAAATTCAAAGCAATTAACTTCATTAACAAAATTGCTTTGAATTTCGGTTCTTTAGAACAACAACCTCAAGAATTTACATTATTAACATTAACACTAACACTAACACTAACACTAACACTAACCTAACACTAACACTAACACTAACCTAAACTAAACTAAACTAAACAAACACATTATATAGCAATAGTTAACAATGTAGAAAAATGTTAACAAGAACAAACTATAATAGATGTTCTAAACTAACACTAACACTAACACTAACACTAACCTAACACTAACACTAACACTAACCTAAACTAAACTAAACAAACACATTATATAGCAATAGTTAACAATGTAGAAAAATGTTAACAAGAACAAACTAAACTAACACATTATATTGATTCTATTCCTATATCACCAAAAATGAAGTTAGCACATATTTTATTCTTGTATCCAACAACAGTCCAACATTAGCAACAACATTAACAACATTAGCAACATTATCAACATTAGCAACAGTCCAACATTAGCAACAACATAAACAACATTATTATCGACATCAACAACAACATTATTATCAACATCAACAACAACATTATCAACATTATCAGCAACATTATCAACTGAAACTCTGAAACTCTGAAACTTCCAAACTGAAACTCTGAAATGTGTAAAATGTGTAATACTTTGAAACGTGTAAAATGTGTAATACATCAACAACAACATTATTATCAACATCAACAACAACATTATCAACAGCAACATTATCAGCATACCTTATAAAATGTGTAATAATCTGAAACTCTTAAACTTCCAAACTGAGTGACGAAAACGCGAAATGAGAGAGGAACAGACGGTCACGGTGGAGTAAAGGTCGTCGGAGTCGCGAAATGAGGGAGGAACGGTGGACGACGGCGCGGTGGACGACGGCAAGGGTTTAGCTCAGGTTCGCAAGTATCAGTTCGCAACAGGGGAGGGAGAAGAAAGAGCGCAAAACTGAAAATGAAAACTGAGTATATTCATATATTTTAATTTTATTAGACCTTAGTCAGCGCTTTTCAACAAAGCGCTTTCTAAGGTGGCCCTTAGACAGCGCTTTAAAAGCGCTTTCTAAGATTGGCCTTAGACAGCGCTTTTGTTTTTATTTTTTTAAATATTTAAGACCTTAGACAGCGCTTTCCTTAAAAGCGCTGTCTAAGGTCTTATATTTTTTTAAAATTTAAAAGGCCTTAGACAGCGCTTTTAAGGAAAGCGCTGTCTAATATTTTCCATTAAATTTTTTTAAAAATTTAAAAGGCCTTAGACATCGCTTTTCACTAAAGCGCTGTCTAAGGTCTTATATTTTTTTGCGCTTTTCCTTTATTAAATTAATAGATTCCATGTTTTTGACCTATAGCAGCGCTTTTGTAATAAAGCGCTGTCTAAGGTGAGATGTTATAAGTCCTTTTTGTTGTAGTGACTCCAGTCATAGTCATCTTCGACAAAAGCTCAGGATGTCCCGAATTTAAGTTGGTAGAAGGATAATGGCCGTTATGTTTCAATTCAGCCATTTTCCCTTAAATTACCATTTTCTAAACTTTGTAAATACTCTATGGAATCACGCGTTTGGCTGATTTCAATCCTATCAATAAAATTTGAGCCCTTGTACTTTTGTTTGCAATTCTTATTTGTTTTAGCTTTATAGAACGACATTTTAATATGATCGACGATTCTTGAAATATAACAAAAATGAATTTACTTGTCAAACTTTTCTGCTTTTAAAATAAAGATGGCAATTCTTTTGATTGTTGAACATTGAAAGAATATCGATTGCTTCTCCCAAAGGCGGTTAACCTTCAAAGTGCAGAATCAAAGTACTCCTTCTAAATCAGTGCGCCTAAGCGAAGGATCAGTCATGTCAGATGCAAATACTCCATCTGACATCTTCGGCCGAGTTCTCATCTCCTAAGCCCGACCAACGTAGCTCCCCACGAGGACTGCTTCTCCTTTGCAAGGCAGAATTGCTATCTTGAACCAACGGTACTTCTTCGTCCCCGCAGTGGTCGAGTATCCAATCGTGTTCATCCGTCAGTTTGTATGTCGTGTCAGTTTTGTCAGCATAAACATACATGCATCATGCATTATTGATTTATATTCGAATTCATATTGCATCACTTTCACTCTAGTCGGTCTTATCCCCTAGTGATAGAAGTCTTCACAATCGAGTTGTCAGTTCTTTCCTCGTCAGGAAATGTTACGTCTGAACAATCTCTCTCCTCCAGTTTATTTATGGATTAGAGTTGGCCCTTGACCACTTTGATAACTTGAACCTCTGAGAAAACCAGAGAAACTTTCAGCAAATGTCACTCTTCGCCATTGAAGATGATATCTTCGCTTTCCCGGATTAAGGAAAATCCCCAAAGAAAGCCTCACTACTAAATACCTTCAGCAACACGTTGATTTTGCTCTCCGGAGAGTCGATGTTAATGAAGTCATCAGCACCTCAAAATTGGATCACATCATATGGAATTTCTCTAAGAAGATCTCGAGAAAAGTATGATGTAATATCTCCAAGGGGAAAGCAGTCTCTCAAGAGACTCGTTCTCCCCCAGTAGAGTAAACGAATGGCATCTCCAATAGAGAAGTTTGTACACCTCTACAACTCAGACAACTGGGTTCCCCAGCCAGTCTGACATCAGATCTTTTTCCATCAAATGGAATCTCCCCATGAAAATTCGGAGAGAATTTTGAGGAAAACCGCTACGAATAGCGTCCCTTGTCAAGAAAGCTTATTGACAAAAAAAACTAAGACCAATTCCTTGGTAGGAAACCAGGATCGAGGGGAAGTTTATTTCAGCAACTGAGACCAGTTCCTTGGTAGGAAACCAGGATCGAGGGGAAGTTTAAATCAGAAACTAAGACCAGTTCCTTGGATGAAGACCAGGATCGTGGGGAAGTTTTTACCTTTTCTAAGCATCATTGCTTAGCAAAAGAAGAAGGATGCGTGAACTACCATTCTTAACCACCATCAAAATTTTGGGTATTCCGATACTTAATCCTCTTGCACCCCGAATGCCCGAATACCTTCGCCATTCAAACCTTCGGGTCCAAGAAAATTAAATAGGGGCATCTGTCATACCCCAAATTTTGACCACTAATATTTCCCATCATTGTGCAAATCATCATCACAATATGGATGAACCATTAGTCTCCCGAAAGATGGGTGAGCATCCACTACAATCAGACTTAGGGTTTCAAGCCCTCTCAAAGCTTTTGAAAAAGGATCAATCAAGGAATGTCATGATATTCAACTTGTCTAACCTCTCAAACATCCACAATGGATCAAGAGGACTCCCACATCAAGGATCAAGCACAAGGCTGCAACATTCTAAGTGGATTAAGCCTCAAGATCGCCAGTGTCACCAAATTAGGGTTTGGTCAACTAGGGCCTCCAGATGGAAATTTTCCTCTGGGCATAAGCCAATTCTTCAAAGCATAACCTATGATGCTCCAAGGGACATCATGGACCCAATTATCAAGTCAATTTTGCTTTAGGGGATGCACTCATAAAAAATTAGGAATTAGGGTTTCTTGACCTAATTCACCCCTAAGTTGACTTTTGGGGCAAAGCATGAGCCAAGACCTCAAGAGATGAGTTGAGGGTCTCTAATACACCACATTGATCCATTTTCAACAATGTATTAATCCAAGAAGCTTGAGCAACAAGTTTCAATTTCATCTGAACCACAGTTAGGGTTTCGCGAGAAAACTCAATTGTATCTTTGACTTTTGACCAGGACATGCTCCCAAACCCTAGGACATGATTCAATACACCCTATAACACCTATTAAATTAATCCATCAAGTTTGATTTAGGTCAAGGGATTGATTTCATAGAGGATCACACAATTTGGAATTCATCTGATAAAAAGTCAACTGTGCACAAAAGTCAAACTTTGACTTTTTGAGATTTTTCACAATTATGGTTTTTTAACCCTAAAATGATGTTAATGTGTGATTGGAATCATCATTCATCAAGAAAAATCAAGAAAAGTGGGATAACTTGTAAAAGGGGTAACCATAAAAACTTAGAAATTTTTCTAAGTTATGGAACAAAGTGGCTAGGGTACCAACTTTGGAGGATCATAACTCCTAAACCATAAGGCCATTTTTCCCCATCCAAAGCTGGATTTGTAGATCTCATGGCTCTCTACAAAACTTCAACTACACCTCATTCCAATTCATCATGGATTTTGAGTTATGAAATGGCCAAAATCACAAAAAGTGAAAATGTCACTTTTTTCCAACACTTAGTGAAATTTTCACTAAGTCAGGATCTGCCTTACTTTTTTCCAAATGTAGGGGCATTTTTCACTTGGATCCTAAAAGTATCAAAACCAATTATGATCAAACAATTGTTGTATCATAAGAGGGCTTTCCAAAATGGCCAAGAACTCCATCAAAGTCCACTTGAGCCATGAGATATGACAATGCCAACATGCCTTGCTGTAAACTGTCATGGCAAGGCAGATTTTGGAGTTTTGCTCGATTTACTCAAATTTTTCAAAGGGCAAGCAACTCTATCCATCTGAACACCTCAAGTGGGACCAAGGAGGAACCAACTCTGATCCCAAGCCTCCTAAGTCTTTGGAACCAAAAATAGCATGCCAAACCTAGAAATCCCTAAATGAGGGACAAGACTCCAATTTTGTTTTTGAGCATTCAATGCATACACCGAGGTGGCGTGGACTGAGTCATTTCCAACAGAATTCAGTGAAGACTTATCCAAGACCAAGGGGACCAGCAGCCTGTGCCCTAACCTCTAGTCAATGGCTAAAGGAGACTTGGATTCTCATTGCTCAACATTGGCCAAACCTATGCAGCAGTTGCCATTCACTATTCCTTGCAAAATAAACTTGCTCTACTATAAATAGAGCTCATTTGTGATCAGTTTGAGTACACCAAAACCATCAAACAGATGCTTTCCTCAAAATCTCTTCTTTCACTCCTAAATTGCCTTCCAAAGCAAGTCACTATCGGGTTTTGAGTTTGAGAGCTATTCCAACCAAACCAATCACACACACACCTCATAAACATCATATAGAAGTGATCCAAACACTTAAACAACATCTGGAACACTGATTTCTCAGAATCACCAGCCAGATGCTCAAGGTTTTAACCAAGTTACAGTTGGGATCCCATCTTCAGTTCCAGATCATTTCAAATCACTCCAAGCACTCAGACACACTCCATAGCACCTAGGGAAGTTGTCCATAACCTTGGAACCAAGCTGTAACACCTCTAACACAAAACACGATCACCGGCTGCAAGAGGTAAGCATGAGCTCTTCTAACTCTATGATCCATGCAATTTTTTATGCACAATAATTTGGCCATATGTTCATAATCATGCATGGAGTGTTTTCCCTCAATCAATTGCATTGTTTGAATCGCGTATGGAATTTCTGAACCTTCATGCAAACTTTAGGGTTCTTGAGGTTTCTCTTTGATTTCTTATTCCATGTTTAAAATAAATGAAATTAAAGACCATATACATGATCGTGAGGTTGAAACGAGTAGATTGATATGTAGATTGCATGATATAATCAAGTATTCAGTGAGATTGGATAGAAAATGTAAATCTACAGAAACAGAGGGTGACGCGTGTTCATGCCATGTTCTTGGCACCCTTTTTCAAATATTTGAATATTTGAATTTTGTGATTTTATTTAATTGATTCAAAAATTAATTTCTCTATGAGTTTTAATGATTTTGAGTTGATTCTTTTTTTAATAATTCAAAAAAATGTTAACATATTTAATTTTCCCAAAAAATCCCAAAAATATTATTTATTTCATATACTTGATATTTTTTAAAAGAATTAATATTTTAATTGTTTTTTACATTTAAAATATTTTCTCCTTCTTGATTTTTCAAATTTTAGTGATTTCCAATCATTTTGTGGATCAAAACCTAACTTTTGAAACATTAATCCAAGACCACAATTTGTTTTCCACATGTTTAACAATTTTGGTCATTTTAATTGAATCTTTTATTCAATTAAAATACATTTTGAAAACAAATTAGGGTTTTTGATTAATTCAACCCTCATCAAACTTTTTCAAATACTTTGGGCCTCTAATAGAGTGTAAGACCCAACCCCTCTTTGAAACCAAAACATTTTTGGGTCTCAGTCATTGTATAAGACCCACTGCGTTTTCAAAAATCTCGGTGCGATCGCCATTTCAAAACAGAAAGTATCTGGGCCTACCCTTGTGTTATAAGCCCCACTCTTTAAAAATCATTGGGCCTCTAGTAGAGTGTAAGACCCAACCCTTTTTGAAAACCAAAGTAATTTGGGCCTCAGTGTATTGTATAAGTCCCGATACCACCAAAAAGTTCGGCGCGATCGTCGCCTTTTAAAACAAAACTTTTTGGGCATCTCCTTGAGCTGTAAGCCCCACCACTTGTAAAAAAATAAACCTTTGGGCCTCTTGAGAGAGTGTAAGACCCATTCCTTTGTACAAAAAACCTTTTTGGGCCTCAGTCACTTGTATAAGTCCCTCTGTACAAATTGAAAACCACAGTGCAATCACTGATAAAACCTTGGGCCTCTCCTTTAGTTGTAAGCGCCAACAATATTTTCAAAGTACTTTCTCCTTTGATTGTGAATATAATATTGTTATCAAACTTTTCTTTGTTGAACAACTAACCAAACAGCATGGAAGCTCTACAACCGAGTAAGTGTTTACCCGCTTTCTTTATCCGCTTTCATATATATAACTATATTGTGGGGCTGCTCACTGTAAGTCTTCTTTCACAAACTCTTATATACTCGTCAAATATCCACTATGTAATACTATTATAGTTATTTAGAGTTTTCCCCGGCAACTACGTCTAGTACTAGGTAAAGCCCTGTTGGTCACTCTTAAATACAAACAAAACTAGATCCCCATAGGATTACCAGACACAGTCTTCCCTCCTCTTGGGGTTAAACAATATGGAGACGTGAAAGGCAGCATTCTCGGTGAACCCTTTCTCAGACTGTCACTCTTAGAAATCGTCAAAGAAACTCTAACTCCCCAGAGATGATCTTTTCTCCGTGAATGGCATCTCTTGAGTTTCTTCCAAATTCTCAGACTTTCTTGGCTTGATCTATTCTCGGTGAATGGCATGTCTTGAATTTCTCGGGGTTTGGGGACCCACAGGCTTCTTAAAAGCATCCCCGCCTCCTCTTGGGCGTTGTACAAGAACCCTTCGGCTTCTTAAAAGCTCTCATGCCTTCTCTTGGGCTTAGTACAAGGACCCAGAGACCTCTACAGGTATAGGAACAGAACCTAGTCATCAATTTGCTAGTGCTGTCTTTCTGAGTCAAGTGTCAGACCAGTTAATGGGTTGACCTTCATCCCTTAACATACCAGCCTTCTCTTGGGCATCATACAAAGATCATTCACTACCTGAGAATCAATTTCTCAACACACCAGTAGACTTGGACAGTCTCAATACCCTTTGGGATTTCCCATTTCCTTAAAGAACAGGAAATAACCCTGATCCTCTGATCAATCCAAAAGCACAACAAATACTTTTAATCAGTCCCTTTATAATAACTGATTTTCTCTTTATCCAATATACTGGACCTGTCACTAAACTGAAATAGTTACAATAGCCTCCTCTTGGGCTTTGTACAAAGATTCTCCCAAGCAGAGTTAACCTTTTCAGACTCTCTTGTTGAGTATTTCAGACTCTCTTATTGGGTCAAACTTATTTAGCCTCCATCTCGGGCTTCGTACGAGATACCAAATCACTCTCTTGTTGAGTATAAAAGACTCTCTTGTTGAGTCAAACATATTTAGCCTCCATATCGGGCTTCGTACGAGATACAAAAACACTCTCTTGTTGAGTATAAAAGACTCTCTTGTTGAGTCAAACATTTTCAGCCTCCATCCCGGGCTTTGTACGAGGTACAAAGACTCTCTTTTTGAGTCAAGCGCCCTTTAGCCTCCGTCTTGGGCTTCGTACAAGACACATACAAAAGCACTCTCATGTTGAGTCAACCCTTTTAGCCTCTCTCTCGGGCTTCGTACGGGACACATAAAAACACCCTCTTGTTGAGTCAATAGCTTCCTCTTAGGCATTGTATAAGAAAACCCCGGTTGAGTCAATCAACCTTTTAGCATCAAAATCTGGGCCTCGTTCATGGTATACAAACATCAACAACTCCTTTTCCTTCATCTAATTGCTGTAAGCGGTAAGCCTTTGGATTATTTACATCCACACCACTGTCCCTCTTTTAGCATGAGAAATTCCTAAGGAAAGATGGCATTACTCTAAACTGAGTTAAAGTCTTCCTTCAGGTTAAAAGTCCCCTATAAATAAAATTATGGCATTGCTGGATTCACATATCCCAGTTAAAGTAATTCTCCTTTATAATCAGTCACCCAACAGTTGTGACAAATAGACCAAATATCTCCCTTTAGAGATGACAAATTTTCTCTAACCCTTTAGCTTCACATCTTGGGCTTCGAACAAGATACAAATAGACCCTTCAGCTTCATATCTTGGGCTTCGAACAAGATACAAACAAACCACTTTTAGCTTAACGTCTTGGACTTTGAACAAGACACCAAAACAACCTTTTTCCTCCCATAGAATAGGAGGAACTACGATCGCTCTGATTCCCCTGTTTCATCAAACGGGAATACATAGGCATAAGATTGAAAAATCTTAGCGGCACACTAATAAAAAAACCCAAAATCCCGTACCTTCACAGATCAATCGAAAAGCATCAGTCCTAACATCCTACCAATAGCATAGTCCCATCATTCCATTTTTAGCAAAATAAGCAGAGAGAGGCCCATGATCTAAACCGCATCTGTAAACCAACAGTCATCTGTTTAAACTCAGTATGCAAGCAGGGTTAATTGGAGACATCTATTTCCATTCCTTAGTCAGCTTCAATGGGATAAAAAATGAATCGACCTGTAGTACCCCAGAGCGACAGTGCTTAAGAACCACGTCCAAAATCGCTCGCTACACTATAAGGGGTACATTTGGGAAATTTCCACAACGGTCAATAATCCTGATCCCGTCATAGATTCGATTGTACCAATCGATGTCAGAGTTGGTAAGAGACATGATTCTCTGCGACCAATGTAAAGTATTCTTTTGATCCCAAAATGCAGTAGACTTGGGCAAATGGGAAGTGAACCATTTGTAAAGCAAGGGTACACAACACGTGATCATTCCTCTGCTGTATAAATTCCTTAAGTGTACCGAATGATACGCATCTGTGAGTAAGGTCGGTACGGGGTTTTCGATCAGGAAAATCTTAATGGCATTGATATCTACAAAGTTATCGATGTTGGGAAACAAAAATAACCCGTAGGTGAGCAAAACAAAGATGCTCTCGAAAGCGGTCACGTTCCCTATACTAGCAAAGTATAGGGCTTTCTTTGTCAAGAATTGGGCTGGCAAACCCTGGATTCCACCCTTAGTGGTCATGTGAGTCCTGACTTCTAACTCGCCCAAATAAATTACTCTTGCAATGGTCTGATTCTTTGGAATTTCTTCCAGTCCAGAAAAGGGAGCTTGATCAGTAATATGTAAATCAGTCAGTTGAGAATACTCCTCCAGCGTTGGTGCACGCTGATAATCCAGAAATGTGAAACAGTGATAAACCAGATCGTAGAACTGGATTAGCATGGACAAGATTCCTTCAATTACATGGACCCTAAACAAGGACAACAGTCCTCCATACTTGGCTCTGAAAGCCTCGTGGTTGGTGATCATTCTCGCCAAACCTCTTAAATCCTCTAACTTTGGAACCTTGAAGGTGAACTTATGAGTTTTCCTTCTACCGAAATCCATTAGCGTAATCTTCTTTCTCTCTGACATTTGCAATCATTGTCTTAGTTTAATTTGAAAAAGAGAGACTAGAAGAGACTATTTTCTTTGTTTTAATGTTTTTTAAATGAATGTATGAATGCACCACACAAAAACATAGAAAAAACATAGGGTCAAAGGGTCGGTGTCATGAAGTCAAGGCTCTACCCCCCCCCCCCCCCCTCCCCCCAAAGGTTTATACTGGTGATTTTTTGTACCTGTCCGCAAAATCATTGACCCCTCTGGGATAGCAACAGCAAGCGGATCGCCAGCGAGCTGATATATCTTGGAGTGATCTCAGATGAGGGTAGTATCGCATGACAACTATTTCCGATAGCTTCCGCACTACAAAATGGCTTAAGTCTACTAAAAACCTCAGCTTCTCAGATAACCCAGTCGACCACACTACTTTCAACAACCGAAGTCGTAAAGGCAATGTATCTGCAAAGGGAGTCTCCACTGAGTTTGATGGTCGATCAGAGGCTCTTAACTGGAATTCACTCCCAGCAAGATTACCCGCATTGCCATCACTTATCTTAGGTGTATACTCAATCTTTCCACATGCGGCATCACACGCATTCCCATTAGCAGAAAAATAAACACAGATATCAATTAGGAAAAGCAGTATATATATTTGTCTTAATCATCCTAGACCTCTAGTCTTATGATCCTATACAAATAATGACTCCCCATCAGAGTCGCCATTTTTGTGACAGTTTTCAGACATACGGTTTCAACCAGAGGGATAAGAGGGACGGGATGCCCTGCGGGGCCCCATGGTGGGCGCCATTTTTCTGTAGCGAGCGATTTTGGACGTGGTTCTTAAGAACTGTCGCTCTGGGGTACTACAGGTCGATTCATTTTTTATCCTATTGAAGCTGATGAAGGAAGGGAAATAGATATCTCCAATTAACCCTGCTTGCATACTGAGTTTAAACAGATGACTGTTGGTTTAGAGATGCGGTTTAGATTGTGGGCCTCTCTCTGCTTATTTTGCTAAGAATGAAATGACGGGACTATGCTATTGGTAGGATGTTAGGACTGATGCTTTTCGATTGATGTATGAAGGTACGGGATTTTGGGTTTTTGATTAGTGTGCTCGCTAAGATTCTTTTGCAATTTATGCCTACGTATTCCCGTTTAACGAAACAGGGAAATCAGAGCGATCCTAGTTCCTCCTATTCTATGGGAGGGAAAAGGTTGTTTTGGTGTCTTGTTCAAAGCCGAAGACGTGAAGCTAAAGGTAGTTTGTATCTTGTTCAAAGCCCAAGATGTGAAGCTGAAGGGTCTATTTGTATCTTGTTCGAAGCCCAAGATATGAAGCTAAAGGGGTTTGACTTTAGAGAGAATTTGTAATCTCTAAAGAGGATCTGTTTGCCACAACTGTTGGGTGACTGATTATAAAGGAGAATTACTTTAACTGGGACATGTGAGTCCAGCAATGCCATAATTTCCTTTATAGGGGATTTTTAACCTGAAGGAGAAGACTTTAACTCAGTGTAGAGCAATGCTATCTTTCCTTAGGAATTTCTCATGCTAAAAGAGGGACAGTGGCGTGGATGTAAATAATCCAGAGGCTTGCCGCTTACAGCAATTAGATGGGGGAAAAGGAGTTATTGATGTTTGTATACTGTGAACGAGGCACAACTTTTGATGCTAAAGGGTTGATTGAATCAACTAGGGGTATCCTTATACAAAGCCTAAGAGGAGGCTATTGACCCAACAAGAGGGTGTTTTTGGATCTCGTACAAAGCCCGAGAGAGAGGCTAAAAGGGTTAACTCAACAAGAGAGTGCTTTTGTATCTCGTACGAAGCCCGAGATAGAGGCTAAAAATGTTTGACTCAACAAGAGAGTCTTTTTGTATCTCGTATGAAGCCCAAGATGGAGGCTAAAAGGGAGATTGACTCAACAAGAGAGTCTTTTTGTATCTCGTACGAAGCCCGAGATGGAGGCTAAACAGGTTTGACCAAACAAGAGAGTGTTTTTGTATCTCGTACAAAGCCCGAGATGGAGGCTAAATAGGTTTGACCCAACAAGAGAGTCTTTTATACTCAACAAGAGAGTGTTTTTGTATCTCGTACAAAGCCCGAGATGGAGGCTAAAGGGTGTGACTCAACAAGAGAGTCTTTTATACTCAACAAGAGAGTTTGAAAAGGTTAGCTTCACTAGGGAGAATCTTTGTACAAAGCCCAAGAGGAGGCTAGTGTGCTGGTGACTGTTTCAGTTTAGTGACAGGTCCAATATGTTAGATAAATAGAAAATCAGTTTTTATATGGGTAATGTTGTGCTCAGGGATTGATTGGAGGATCAGGGTTGTTTCCTGTTCTTTAAGGAAATGTGAAATCCAAAGGGTATTGAGACTGTCTAAGTCTACTGGTGTTTTGAGAAATCGATTCTCAGGTAGTGAATGATCTTTGTATAATGCCCAAGAGAAGGCTGGTATGTTAAGGGATGAAGGTCAACCCATTAACAGGTCTGACACTTGGCTCAGAAAGACAGTTCTAGCAAATTGATGACTAGGTTCTGTTCCTATACCTGTAGAGGTCTCTGAGTCCTTGTACTAAGCCCAAGAGAAGGCATGAGAGCTTTTAAGAAGCCGAAGGGTCCTTGTACAACGCCCAAGAGGAGACGGGGGTACTTTTAAGAAGCATGTAGGTCCCCAAACCCTGAGAAGTTCAAGACATGCCATTCACCGAGAATAGATCAAGCCAGGAAAGTCCGGGAATTTGGAAGAAACTCAAGAGATGCCATTCACGGAGAAAAGATCATCTCTGGGGAGTAGAGTTTCTTTGACGATTTCTAAGGGTTACAGTCTGAGAAAGGTTTCACCGAGAATGTTGCCTTTCATGTCTCCATATTGTTTAACCCCAAGGGGAGGGAAGACTGTGTCTGGTAATCCTATGGGGATCTAGTTTTGTTTGTATTTAAGAGTGACCAACAGGGCTCTACCTAGTGCTAGACGTAGTTGCCGGGGAAAACTCTAAATAACTATACTAGTATTATACAGTGGATATATGACGAGTATATAAAAGTTTGTGAAAGAACACTTACAGTGAGCAGCCCCACAATACAGTTATATATATATATATATATATATGAAAGCGGGTAAACACTTACTCGGTTGTAGAGTTTCCATGCTGTTTGGTTAGTTTGTTCAACAAAGAAAGATTTGATAACAATATTATATTCAAAATCAAAGGAAAAAGTGCTTTGAAAAGATTGTTTGTTGCTTACAGCTCAAGGAGAGGCCCAAGGTTTTATCAGTGATTGCATTGTTGCTTTGAATTTTTACAGAGGGACTTATACAAGTGACTGAGACCCAAAAAGGTTTTTTGTACAAAGGGATGGGTCTTACACTCTCTCAAGAGGCCCAAAGGTTTATTTTTGTACAAGTGGTGGGGCTTACAGCTCAAGGAGAGGCCCAAGGTTTTATCTTAAAAGGCGACGATCGCATCGAACTTTTTGGTTGTATCGGGACTTATACAATACACTGAGGCCCAAATTATTTTGGTTTTCAAAAAGGGTTGGGTCTTACACTCTACTAGAGGCCCATTGATTTTTAAAGAATGGGGCTTATAACACGAGGGTAGGCCCAAGGGTTTGATTTTTCAACTGGCGATCGCGCCGAGATTTTCTTTTAATGCAGAGGGACTTATACAATATCTGAGGCCCAAAATTGTTTTAGTTAAAAGGGGGTTGGGTCTTACACTCTATTAGAGGCCCAAAGGTGATTTTAAAAGAAAAGATGGGGCTTACAACTCAAGGAGAGGCCCAGATGATTTTATTTTAAACTGACGATCGTGCCGAGATTTTTTTAAAACACTGTGGGTCTTATACACTGACTGAGGCCCAAAAAGGTTTGGTTTCAAAGAAGGATTGGGTCTTACACTCTATTAAAGGCCCAAAGTGTTTGAAAAAGTTTGATGAAGGTTGAATTAATCAAAAACCCTAATTTGTTTCCAAAATGTATTTTAATTGAATAAAAATTCAATTAAAATGATCAAAATTGTTAAACATATAGAAAACAAATTGTGCCCTTGGATTAATGTTTCAAAAATCAGGTTTTGATCCACACAATGATTGGAAATCACTAAAATTTGAAAAATCAAGAAAGAGAAAATATTTTAAATGTCAAAAACAATTAAAATATTAATTCTTTACAAAAATATCAAGTATATGAAATAAATAATATTTTTGGGATTTTTTGGAAAAATAAAATATTTTAACATTTTTGTGAATTATTTAAAAAAGAATCAACTCAAAATCATTAAAACTCATAGAGAAATTAATTTTTGAATCAAATAAATAAAATCACAAAATTCAAATATTCAAATTTTCAAAAAAGGGCGCCAAGAACAAGGGAAAGAACACGCGCCACCCTCTGTTTCTGCAGATTTGCGTTTTCTATCCAATCTCACTGAATACTTGATTATATCATGTAATCTACATATCAATCTACTCGTTTCAACCTCACGATCATGTCTATGGTCTTTAATTTCATTTATTTTAAACATGGAATAAGAAATCAAAGAGAAACCTCAAGAACCCTAAAATTTGCATGAAGGTTCAAAAATTCCATACACGATTCAAACAATGCAATTGATTGAGGGAAAACACTCCATGCATGATTATGAACATATGGCCAAATTATTGTGCAGCAAAAAATGCATGGATCATAGAGTTAGAAGAGCTCATGCTTACCTCTTGCAGCTGGTGATCGTGTTTTGTGTTAGAGGTGTTAGAGCTTGGTTCCAAGGTTATGGACAACTTCCCTAGGTGTTATGGAGTGTGTCTGGATGCTTGGAGTGGATTGATTTGAGCTGGAACTTGATTTGACACCTCAACTGCAAATATGTTAAAGGCTTGAGCAGTTGGCTGGTGATTTTATGCTTTTGATGTTCCAGATGTTATGTGAGTGTTTGGATCACTTCTATATGATGTTTATGAGGTGTGTGTGTGTGTGATTGGTTTGGTTGGAATAGCTCTCAAACTCAAAACCCGGTAGTGACTTGCTTTGGAAGGCAATTTTGGAGTGAAGAAGGAGATTTTGAGGAAAGCATCTGTTTGATGGCTTTGGTGTACTCAAACTGATCACAAATGAGCTTTATTTATAGTAGAGCAAGTTTGTTTTGCAAGGAATAGTGAATAGCAACTGCTGCATAGGTTTGGCCAATGTTGAGCAATGAGAATCCAAGTCTCCTCTAGCCATTGACTAGAGGTTAGGGCACATGCTGCTGGTCCTCTTGGTCTTGGATAAGTCTTGACTGAATTCAGTTGGAAATGGCTCATTCCATGCCACCTTGGTGTATGCATTGAATGCTCCAAACCAAAATTGGAGTCTTGTCCCTCTTTTAGGCATTTCTAGGTTTGGCATGCTATTTTTGGTTCCAAAGACTTGGGAGGCTTGGGATCAGAGTTGGTTCCTCCTTGGTCCCCCCTTAAGGTGTGCAGATGGATAGAGTTGCTTGACCTTTGCAAAATTTGAGCAAATCGAGCAAAACTCCAAAATCTGCCTTGCCATGACAGTTTGCAGCAAGGCATATTGGCATTGTCATATCTCATGGCTCAAGTTGACTTTGATGGAGTTCTTGGCCATTTTGGAAAGCCCTCATGTGATACAACAACTGTTTGATCATAATTGGTTTTGATACTTTTTGGATCCAAGTAAAAAATTCCCCTACATTTGGAAAAAAAGTGAAGGCAGATTCTGAATTAGTGAAAATTTCACTAAGTGTTGGAAAAAAGTGGCATTTTCACTTTTTGTGATTTTGATAATTCCATAACTCAAAATCCATGAGGAATTGGAATGAGTTGTAGTTGAAGCTTTTGTAGAGTGCCTTGAGAGCTACAAATCCAACTTTGGATGGGGAAAAATGGCCTTGTGGTTTAGGAGTTATGATCCTCCAAAGTTGGTACCCTAGCCACTTTGTTCCATAACTTAGAAAATTTCTAAGTTTTTTATGGTTACCCCTTTTACAAGTTATCCCACTTTTCTTGATTTTTCTTGATGAATGATGATTCCAATCACACATTAACATCATTTTAGGGTTAAGGAACCATAGTTGTGAAAAATCTCAAAAAGTCAAAGTTGACTTTTGTGCACAGTTGACTTTTTG